>JAZHAC010000024.1:14812500-17212500 GCA_039707435.1 Actias luna
ATTATTTCATTATTAAAAATATATATATGAGTATTGGTAACAAGCGTATGCCTACTACTGTAGTACCTTTTCTATGTACATTACCAAATTGAATTTAAAAAAAAAACTGATTTCGATAAAAATATCCATCAACAATGATCACGCCGACCCCTCAAAGCCACATTGAAAGTAACTAGCAGCTATATTTTTAGCTGTATATTAATTTATACAGTCAATTCAAAATAAAACGAAAACATTTTTGGCTTTCACATGAAATACTTATAACATTTTATAAATACTAAATAATAAAATTCTTTTAGACACTTTCCGTGAATATAAACATGAACCGAGTGAGGCCTTGAAGTGCTTTTTTGCACGTTATGTTAGTACTACGCCGTGCATGAAATTCACACGAATATTGCGAGAACTTGCGTAAGCTCGAAGCTTTAGCCACAACTTGTTTATTATAAAAAGTATTTACACAGTCACGAGATAGACGTGTGTGATAGGTATTATATTAGTAATTTATAATTACTAATCATTTCATTACTAACAGTATTAGATAAGCAGTTTCGATATCGCGATTATATGTCTGTTTAAAGTTTTGCAACAGAGTAGGCACATAAACTTTCTTATTTTTGAATTATTCTAATAAAACCGGATTTATATGAAAAATCTACACTCGTACTGTTTTCTATTACAATATTAGTGATAATTTTGGAACCAAACATAAATATTGCTGCCAAAATTTCAACTTCATCGCATTTTAAGCAGTTTTCAAGTTTTTAAAATTAAAGTATATTTTCCATTTTAATTTTGTTTTGAATGTTAAAATTATTAAAAGTCTATATATGATCATTCTCCCCAGTATTTATAAATAAATAGTTTTTTTTTAAGAAGAAATTTTAAGAAGTAAAAATTTGGTAGATTTATTCTTTATTTGTTACTAATTCGATTTCCATCGACAAATTCCAAATGGAAAAGGCCATATGGCGGATTTCCCACATATATATACGGCTAAACACTTTTGATAATGCTTTCGAATAGACAAATATTGTAAAACTTTATTGGCAACTGTTAATCATGAAACATCCAATTCATATACAAATCAAAATAATTATAAGGAATGTTTACTTCATTTTGAATAATAATTGTATCAGTTTTATCTAAGCCTAAAAGGTATTTATGCTTTGATTTGTCGGCCTTCATACATTCACCTTGCAAACTGGAAGACCTCAAAATGTTATGTTTTGTTTATATTATGTACTAAGAAATCACTTCTACGTATATATTTTATTATTATATTAGCACAGCATAGTGAGGGCCCTATGCATATACGGTAAGCATAGCCTACTCCTAAATTGACTAATATGTATCCAGGATGTTAGGGTATCTGTATCTATAGTAGTATATCCAGAAAATAAAGAGTTTTGCAGGCCGAATAGCAACGTCAAATGTCAATGAAATATAAAAGTATCGAAGGTCGTAGGTGTACTACACTTACTAGCATACCCAGTACTGTCTCTTTTCTGTGTTAATATGATAAAGTTAAAAAATATTTAGATAAAAGTCTTTGATAGACTCTACGTAGACGATCTTTTTTAGCTAAATTTGTCTATCTATTCCGAAAATTTAATGATAAAAATAATCCTTGGATGTTGGTGATTTATAAATCGAAGGATCTGTATTAAAAGAAATAAATAAGTTTTTTATAGTTAAAGTTTTAGCGTTACGGCCACAGTCTCATCTGATGTTAAATCTGATGGCCCAAGATGATGGACACGCTAAACTTAGTGGAGGGACTGGCTCTCAAGTGCAACTGCTGAAACACGCCTACAGCTGCAGCACTGCAACTGATTTTCACCTTAAGGGTGGTAGCTAGCCAGGCAGGTATTACATAGAGCCTTACCGCCTAGCTATTGTTTTACCACGAGGTTTTTCTTCGCCGATAGCACAAGCTCATTGTATGTGGATTCGAACTCACGTCCTTTGACGCGTCGTCCTTATAAACTATCAACTGATTTGACTATACAGAGCTTTCAAACTACATACAAATAATACACTAAAAGTTAAAACTTGTCAGCGAAAACTGTGCAATAGGATTCTAGTATAATGAAATGAAATAAATTGCATCTATAAAAAATACGTAACAGTAAGCCATAGTGGATATAGTTACTACCACTGGATAGCTCAGTGGTAGTGTGCACGACTTCGCGTCAAGGGACGTGGGTTCGAACCCAAGCACCTACAATGAGCTTGAGCTTTCGGTGAAGGAAAACATCGTGAGGAAACCATAGCATGGTGGTAGGGCTTTTTCTAATGCCCGCCTGGGTAGCTACCACCCTCAAGTTGTAAACCTGCCGCCAAATACCAATAGGTGTGTTCCGGCAGCAGCACTTGAGAGCCAGTTTCTCCACAGGTTTAGTGTGTCTACCAACTTGGGCCGTATCGTCACTTAAGATCAGGTGAGATTATGGCCATAACGCTAAACCTTAAGTATTAAAAAAAAAAAAAAAAAAAAAAAACATTAATTTACCACAGAAAATCTAGTTTATGGTCAACAATCATATATTATTATACAATTTCATTCCATACATATTTTGTTTTCTATATAATATATCTATGTATATATAATCTGTTATATGTATAGTGTATGTATAATTGTATACAGTATGCATGTATGTATCTGCATTAAAGGTAAAAATAATTTGTATGTTCAAAATACAAATCAACAATTCTTATATTATTAGATTTTATTAAGCATAACTATCCTATTTGCTCTGTTTAATGTCCATTGAAAATAACATCAAAATATGATAGAGTACATTCTAAATATATTCAACATTTTTACAATTTCTCCGCTGAACATGATGTGTAACGATACGCTGTCTAGACATCAATTCAACGCATCAAAGCAATACAATCGTGTTTTAAATTTGTAAGACAAAAGTTATGTTGAAAGCATGACTCAATAGATGCGGAGATAGAGTATTTGTGTAATGAATAATTAACCAGTTATATTTCTGAAAGACTTTTTAAATATTCCATAACGAATTGTTGTGTTTCACACGTACCTATTCCTTTTTGGATAGTAAGCTTTTGTTTCGGTCTCTAGGCAAAGTAATTTTATTTATTAGTTTAAATCGTAATACAATTTTATTACTGTAATTGCCAATGAACAGACACTTTAGAATAGTTCTTTGTCAGGTTATACTTTATAGGTTTAATCTTCGTAAGTACTTCATCAATTTGCGATAAGACTTTAATATAATACTGCAACTGCAATATACAATACCGTCTACATTTTTTAATACCATATTTTACTGATTCATCTAAGATTACATATTTTAAGAATACATATGTATATTTTAATGTGTTTTTACGTTAACTTATCATAAATATTATTTTTTCCAACAAATAAATAACATATTAAACAATTTATACGTAGTTTTAAAGTGAATTTACACTCGTTTAATATTTTTAACATACCTTTTAACCATAAAATATCTATCTCATTATCATTCCTCAAGCACTGTTAACAGGTAAATGCATGTTCCGACCATACTACTAAATCGAAATAAAACTCATGTGAACTTTTCTGGACAACCTACACCTCAATCTGCCCCGTGACCACGAAGGATGAAAAGCTTTCGAAACGTCGGGATCAAAGTTAATAAATAACCGCGATAAAATCCGTTTAAATTAGTTTTATTTCGATTAATAATATTCGCTTAAACATAAAAAATCATTACATACTACTAAATGTTGCAGTTTCTCCTTTTTTTAAATAAAAGTGTGATACATCATGTATTACTATAATAAATGATTATAAAAATGGACAACTTTAAGACAAAGTTTGATCTGTCATAGTATTATTTTTTTTGTTGTTTTACTTCTTAGAATTTCTATAAATGTTGCATTGCACAAATTTTGTTCTATAATGTCAGAGTATCTCAAGAAACATCAATTATAGATAGTTTGATATCCTATAACAAATAAATACGGAAGCCTTTCTTGCCACTATATTTTCAAGAAAATCAATAAATACGTGTAGACCTTATTGCTTACAATTTTATTACAGTTAATACTTGCCTATACACAATGCTAGTAGATTATACTTAAAGGGCTATTTATACGTCGTGAGTCGTATTCTGAAAGGTTGATAGCTTGAATATAGGCCAAGGTAACACGTCTAAGACTAGAAAATCGTTGATTTATATATTTATTTGAGTATGAACGTTGTAATAACCGAGATTAGTCATCTGTTCCGGGTTATAGTATATTCGTTTGTTTGTAAATACATTCGAATATGACTATACATGTTCTTGGAACATTTACCGGTTGTAAGAAGAATTAAACAAGTTCCGACTATAATAATAGGTTAATATTTGTGATGTAAAAAGTTAGTGAAAATGAAAATGACTGAATAAAAAAAAAGTTAATAATTCTAAAATAATGTGTGATGATGATGATGATATAAGAATAGTGTTTTAGTACTATCGTGCTCCTTACTGCGTAGATAGAGTTAAAGTTTAAATTTCCACGATGAGTATGAGATTTGAAGATATAAAAGATAATATATATTGCAATTATCAGTATGAGCGAAGGTGATAGGTCAATGCAATTATGTCTGAATGGATCACTATCAACATAAATAATACAAATATCCACCATAGTTTTGTGGGTACCGAGATCAGACAGGGCATATCCTGCAATTAAACGTAGTGGTAGGAATCTGTACCTGACTTGGTTGAGACCACCATTCGCATTGTAATAAACCCATCCTAATATCGTAATAACTCTTTCTGGACTTTTTACGTTTCAGGATTAGCCAGAGTATATACAGGCTTGCAGGTTGTAATGATAGCAAGGATTACCTATTGATTTTTCAGAGGCCGTCGTTATTTTTGAAAGAATTCTGCCATGCTATGATAATAATAATTACTTTGGTCTTCATCACCGCTTTAGAAGCGATGCTAGCTCAGTTGGTAGTGTGTAGGGATGCCACGTCAGTGGACGTGAGTTCGAATCCACCTGCAAAAAGCTTGAGCTTTCCGTGAAGAACAACATCGTGATGATATCATACCATGGTGGTAGAGCTTTTTCTAATGCTCCCAAATACCTATAGGTATGTTCCGGTAGTTGCGTTTGAGAGGCAATTCCTCCACTAGGCTTAGCGTCTTCACCATCTTGAGCCACGACGTCACTTAGCATCAGGTGTGATTGTAGCCACAACGCTGAACCTATAGAGTATAATAAAAAAACTGAAACCTGATTGTGTATAAAACGTTAATGTGAACAACGTAAGGCAAAATTTTTATTGTGCTTTGCTGCCGCTGACTAATTGTATAAGAAAAAAAAAAAAACGTTTTTGCAGTCAAAAGATCCCATTGACTTAATTTATAAGAGTCATACAATTTATATCGCTAGCTGATTCAACCTGATGATTAAGTTATAATGTTTAAATTGTAATTCGTGTGTAGGTAATTGTTGAAGTCGACCGATTTATTGTACAACTATTTATAACAAAAATCTGGATCGATAGTGAAACATATAGGTTAGTAGATAAGTATGTACACAAGTAGGTAACACGCAACCTATGTCTAGTTCAGTTCCTAGACCAGTTCTCTATAAGCATTCTATTACTCAACTAGTAATTGTTGTCTAATGTTGCTTAATTTTGTTTTATCAGGCGTTATGTATCTGTCGTTGAGCTCGGTGAGCTGTGACGTGTCCCTTCATTATGACCGAGTTACGCTTCAGTATATACGTTAATATGATTTTGTATGCGTATATACATCAGTAGCTTACACCAATCGCATATCGGTATGAAATTACTTTAAAAAATATAAATTACTGTATTTTTCTCTTAAGACTTCGTTTAGTATAAATATTCCAGGGACAGTAACAAAAACCCACCATAAATTATTAAGGACCTTTTTTTTGTTTAACATAATTGACTTAAAATACGATAACTTTATGAGGTTTTTTTTTACCCCAAATCCGTGAGATTTCTAAAACATTTCACCTTTTTATACTTCCTTAAGTGTTTGCATTTAAAAAAAGTTTGTGTTAGGCTTATTCTTCCAATTATCTATGAAATTAATTACGGAAATACATTTACAAACGCTCTTATAACCCGAAAAAATGATCAACTGCTTAATTTTTAACATTGAAAACATTCAGTAATTTCGTCGTTTCTCTCGTCATTTAATACCTGGTTTTTTTCCGTATACTTTATTATTTTATTTATTTTTCCTAAGTTTATTCCTGCCTTTACTCATGTACAGCACGGGCATTGTAATAATACAAGGTATATATATCATGTATATCAAAAGCAGTGTAAATAAACATGTAAGATATTAAATAAAACGTACTTCTCTTGGTGAAAAATAAATATTTGCCAACGTAGATGAACTGAGACATATAATTTTACACATATCGTTTCTATTTAGGCAATGTGTGTATTTCCTCAAATTATTCTTTGAAGGTGGGCTAGTTAAAAAGTTTATTAATTAATATTAATTACATAGTAGCACATAAACAGGATATGAGTTCGAATAATAAAACTGATCTCGCTATTTATGTAAAAATAAAATTGTTTTTATTTTGATACTATATTTATCGTGTGGCTTCGCTCGCGTTAATTATTGATTTTGTTAAACAAATAGTAATGTAATAAATGTAATAAAAAGTTTCATACCGAGTTTATCCCTCTCTTTACTCCACTTCCTAAAAGGTTTTCGCGAGGAAAAGTAGCTTATTACCATCTCCAGGTTCCCATCTATCTTTATATTAAAATTTATCATGAGCTATTCAACGGTTTAGGCGTGAAAGCGTAACAAACAAATTCACTTTCGCATTTATTTTGTTATTAAGGTCTGATAGTGGATTTTCTAATACTCATCTCGCTAGCTACTATTCTCAATTAGGAAAATTAATTATTAACAACCAGGAACTGACCCAGCAGCTATACTTGAGAGCCAGCTCCCGTTTTATGCTTATAGGCTGTTTCTTAAACCTAAATTGTTATGTGATCGTGGCTAAAGCACCTAGCCCGTAGCTAGACCAGGGCTAGAATTTTTCTTTATTAAATAAAAAATTAAAAAACAGCATTGTAGTGAAGTAATTAGTTACCATTGGGTAATTATTTTTAAGCATCAAACACGTACCGGCATTGTCTAACGTTATTAAAAGTTAATTGTCTAAACTACATTATCTTTTAAGATCAGATTAAGTTGTATTCATAGCCTGTAATAAAATAAAAATATTTTAGATTATGCTTTTATATCGCTGAAAGAACCATTCGCCCTGTATATAATCTTGAACATATCTTTCTGCAGTCCTTGTCGTCTAGGTCAACTACATTTTTTTCATATATCACATAAATGTGACATGCTAACTATACCTGTATTTTAACATATGGGAAGTTGTAAGAAATTGAGATAAATTGTTTTAAGTCTTGTAATATATTACCAAAAATTTTATTTTACTACAAAACAAGTTATTTCCTTGAATATTTATCTTAACTTAACTTAACTACTAACTTCTAAGAAAATAATAAATATTAAACCATTATTGAGGTTACTTCAATACTTCGGAACAAATTGATAGCTGTTATTTTCACCTACAACAGAAAATAACATCAAACTCTAAAATCCACAATTGATGAGTAACTTGAATTGGAACTAGTAGGCATCGTGAAGGAATTAAATGTAGCAAATCTTAATAAAGCCGATAAGTTCTAGTTTATATCTCCATCTACAATAAACGCTTGTTTGATGAGGATAGATATACATTACTTCCTTCCAAACCTTTCAAGCTCTAGGTGGCTGAAAGGGTAAACAATATATAATTTAAAGTTGATCTAGCTATTGACAGGGATAACCACGCTGCTGCCGATTCGTTGAGTACTGTGGGTTCGAATCCCATGCAGGACAAATTATTTGTGTGTTCCACAAATGAATGTTGCGAATCTGTTTGTTAGCCTTTGATCTCTAGCAATCAAACGGAAAATATGGGTCCACCATGGGGTTTTCTTTAAACTTGTGCGTTTAAAAAAATCCCTTGATGGCCCAATATTTTCTCTTTACTTGCCAACAAATTGGAACCATTTTCATATTGATGCCAGATCCATCCTTTGTGGGCCTGGATATTAAATATCTCTTTACCTAAAGTATACAAGCTATTTACACTTTTGCCTTTGCACAATTTGGAACTAAGTGGCTAAGTTGGGTGAATCGAGTCTCATATTCATATTGTATCAAGTATAGTCATGGCTTTACGGGTATGCTGTGATCACTAAAGGCATTAATTACTTTAACCAAATTCGATGAAACCATATTTTACATCTTTAAAAGACAATCAGTTGGTAGTTATGCTTGAATTGAATTGTTTTTGTTTAGAAACCTAACATATGAAAGTTAATGTTTCTTTATTTGTTTATTCTCCCTGCATTACTTAACCATTTATCGGATCGTATTACAATTTTGATGTGTAGAAAAGAATATTCTTGCAACATTGCAACATTATGCAGCCATGATAGCTCAGTTCTAGTGTTTACGGACTCCGCCTCAAGGGACATGAGTTCTGGACGTGAAAAATCTGCCGCCAAATACCAATAGGTGTGTTTCGGCAGCTGCACTTGAGAGCCAGTTCCTCCATAGGTTTAGCGTGTCTACCAACTTGGGCCGTATCGTCACTTAAAATCAGTTGAGATTATGGTAACAACGTTAAATCTTAACTATGAAAAAAACACATGCCTAGTACAGCTAGTACATAACAACAATGTAATGTATGTAGCAAATCCTTTTTCCTATTGAAGTATTTTTACCTACGTGTCAAAAAATTTATGTTAATCAAAGTTTTCGTAACATGACATGTGTTAATTACCTAAATAATAATAACAATACCAGTAAAATTATCTGTTATATCGTATAAATAAATAATGAATTACGTGGCTATAATTTAGTATATATAGTTAGCTATTAAGAGTAATAAAAGCGACCTGTGTACGACTTTTAGTACCATGAAATTGACCATGACGTACGTTATACCGAGGCTATCTTCTTTGGACCTCGATACACGGACTGAGGTTTTCAAACTCGTATGTATTTATATGCTGATTAATATGCGCAATGGCTTTTTCTTGGAGACACTTAGCTTTTTTTAAAACTCGCTCACAATATACAAGTGCAGTTGTGTACTTTGAATATTTATAATACTGCCGATTTCATATACTATAACATACCCAAGTTAAGTACTACAAAAATTATATAATTTTTGTATTCAATTTTTTTTTATTTTTTTATACTTGCTCGATTAGTATACAAGTAACGGTGACCGTCGAGGTTATATATCTTACCTATTTAATAAGTGTAGGAATAGTAACTGATCCTTTTATTTATCCATTCATTCGGTCAAAAGATGTTCACTACTGGGCAGAGACTTACCTCAAAGGTCGTCATAAGTATATGCGCTGTGCTGCTCGCGCCCAATAGGTTTCTTGCAATTTTTACTAGGTCTTCGGACCATTTTGTAGTGACCTCAGTCTGTGTATTTCAAAGTGATCTGTAGACGAAAGTTAAACAGTAAAACACGTTTTTGTAATTAATTTACTAGTTATGCCCCGGATTTTACATTCGTGGCGATAAAAGATATGTTTCTAACCCTCTGGATAATACTTTTTTCTGAGAAAATGTGTATTCAAAATTTTAATGGTAATCAGTTGAGTAGTAAGTATAAAGTAACGAAAAAACTCACATTTATAAAGAATAGAATATTTGTAAGTATCCGATGATACGACACCATACCTGATTCTATTATCAGGCAAAATTACACATCTCACAATAAAAAAGCATTGGTTATAAGCCAACCAAATAAATTTATATTGAACATGAAATAAACATCAAAAATTTAAACGCAAATCTTTCTATTTTATTACTACTTTCTACTTCATCTCTAAGTTAAAATTACTTAAAGATCGTAATAAAAATTGTCATCGAATGGCACGAGTCTAATTATTACTTCTTTTTCCCACTCGTTTTTACCGTACGCTGTGTAGTTAAGCTGTACGCTTGGCGGTTACAATGGGCAACTACGACCAATACAGAGCAACCTTCGGAAGGAAACGCACGTACTCTGGACGTTTCTTTATTTATATTTTATACATAGACTACCTCTAAAAAAATAAAATGAAAAGTTTATTCTTTGTAGGAATTCTGGCCGTTTGTGGTTTAGGTAAGTGGATTATTATGTTTTTTTTATTTTTTGTTATATTATCAGTGTTGACTGATTTGATACTGTAAGCGGGATCAAAGTTATGACAATAATTGAAACCGAAATTGATATAATCATTCTAATATTTATAAATAACAATTTGGTTTGAACTGTTGCATTTTTTAAACTCTAATAAAAGTATTTTCGATTAACTAATGTTAATTATCACTTGTCTTTGTAAATATTACACTAATATACATACGATGATAGTTTATTAATATTTATATATGTATATTTAAACTCTTTTTTATTATTCCATATTAAAACATTCAAAAACAAAATATACGTAATATTTCAATAAATTTATTGTTACACCCCAAATTACGGTTTATACTATCCTGAAAGTATATTAGTGACACACACACACATTCAACTACTTTTGTGAAGGGTTCAGGTAGACAAATTTTTGTTTTCGCCATATATCTAGCTCCCCGTCACGTAAATCTCGAGATATACCCTAAATAACACTTCCTAAATGGTATTTTCTACGATAACTGAATCCTGGCTTATTAAGTATTTTAGAAGTGTTTATATCTTTGTCGATCTTTTTACTATTAATACTAAATTTATTTAACGTAATTGTATAATAATTCGAAATATTAGTTCACCGTCCTTTCACTCAGGCGTCCCAATAGACTGTTATTGCTCTAGTAAATTCACTTAATGCATATGATGCAAGGGCACTAGTATTGAACCTCGTGTCGGAAATATCAGCTTCGAAACATAACGTGACGTTAGACTATTAAAAAGGCAGAGTTAATAAATATCACTTCAGAATTTGAAGTCGTCACTGTGATGCAATACAGTTACACTAGAGTAAAAAGTTTTGTATATCGAAATAGCAAAAACATTAGTTCGAGAAAGTTCCACGAAAGGGTATTTTCTGAAGAATTCTATATCATATGGCATATTCATTACTAAATACTTACTCTGTATTAATTTCATTTCATTTAATTCTATTCATCATGTTTTATAATACTATTATTAAATTAATTATAATAGGATTGTGTATATGGGTATATGACTATCGATGCTAGCATAAAAGCCTCTACGAAAATGATATATAAAAAACCCTTCTATAAAGGTTACAGAAGGCCCTTAAATTCGATCTTATAATACATGTGGTTACAAGTTTTTTTTCTGAATACATACGAATAAATAAAATGTTATATTAAACAAAATTGATTCAGTAAATAAAATCCAGTATTTCTTGATTTTGGTCAAAAGCTACAAACAAATTAATGACAAATCTTACCATCACACGTTATCTTTTTTACTTTTAAACCTTAATTTTTTTGTTAGTTTATATATCTTTCAATGCCAAAAACAATACATCAGCATTTGTAAGAAATATATAGAGTTATTCGCTTCCAAAGGTTGAAACAGAAAAAAAAACTGGCGCTACGAATATGGTAATACTTAATATCACTATTGAAATGTATTTTATCGACTCTTTAAAAATTTGTTGTGATGTAAGGGTCTTTATCTTAAAAATTGCTTAACGTGACTTACTTTCTGTAAACGTTTTAACTTTAACTATTGTATTTTGTAATTATATAGTAACTTGTTACAATATATATATATTCTATGTAGCACTTGTAGGTAACCATATTATTAAACGTCTAAGGAAATAAAGTTATTGGACATTATGAATAACTTTCTATACCCATCTTATTAAAATTATAAAGTGGAAAACATGGTTTGTCTTTTTTTAACGCGCTAATCGTAGGAAATACCAGTCGGATTGCAAAAACTCTTTTTTTTATTTGATAGAGCAATCATTGAGGAAGGCTTTAAGGATATTTAAGTACACGCTACCACCAATAGGAACAAAGCTAAAAAATTAAATGGGCAAAAATTATTCAATAATTTTTAGTTCCACGCGAACGAAGTCGCAGGTACAGGCTAGTATAATAAATATCTTTAAGACTTTAAAATTAATCAATTTTGCTTTGTCTTTTTTATGATAAATATAATTACTGAAGAAATATAAATATTCTAATTCTAATATATAATAGAAAATAAAGTACGTTAAGGAAGTATTTTGTTGCAGAAAATAGTTATGAAAATAAGAATGAAATCTAACCGGCTTGTCAACATCGTGACAACGAATTATATGGTTACTAAATTCAACTATTGACTAATACTCTGTTTATGTCTTAACTAAATGTAATTTTATTTACATAAAGCTTAACTTAAAGTGCCTTAAAATGGGCAATATTATTTATTCTCTGTTTAACAACATTGTATCTTAATCCATTTTTCACACATAGACAATTTTTTAGTAATTATACGTACTATTATTGTTTACTCAAAGGATTTTAAGATTTTAAACTATTTAAAAATATATTATACGGATATATATATTTTTTCACTAAAACTTCGAATTTCACTGAAACAAATAAAAGTAAGTATCACAACAACAATTAAATAGGCAATAAAGTTTTACATGTTTTTTTGGTTTTAAATATTCTGGAAGATTACATTACGACGTAAATACAAACTTTTCATCCAAATCATTATGCCTGTGCTTTTTAATTAGTTGTTTTAAATATTTGATTGGCAAAATGTTGTAAGTTTTATTAAATATTATGTAAATATCAAGGACAGTAACATTAATAAAATGAAACTCAGAAATAACAAAATATTAAATTTTCTGTTTAAATATTTGCACGCACATTCACAAAGGCATTGGATTGCTTGTGGATGCGTTGCAATTAAATCGCACTTTTATGCAAGTAAATAGGCAACTAATTTGGACTAACTAAATTAGCCTATCAATATTCACAAATCCCTGGAATGTGGCAACTTTTTGGCCTTAATTAGAGCAAGAATGAAACAAGTTATTTTGAAATTAAAAGTTTTGTGATTAATTATGTATTTATTTAGCCATTAAAAAAACATGAAACAAAGAGTTAATGAAAAAAAAATGATTACGGTATTATGTATGTTCAGTGAAAGGTTCATAGTTGAATTAAGTTATTTATTTTACTCATAGATATATCAATAAAATTATACACGCAAATAAGTATACTATAACATTCTTCATACATACAAAAACATATAACATAGAAAAATTCAAAGTCTATCGGTAGGAATTCTTACTGGGAGCCAAGAGATTTTGATTTCGATTCCTACCGATGACTGACTTTTGTATACTCGCTATTTTGTGGCCAGAATATAAACTTTTGCTTAGTTTGGAATTAAATTGCCCAGCCTGAAAATGTCATCCTCATATAACAAATTAAATTTGTAAAAATTTAATTAATAAGTATTCTGTTGTTGTTGTATACAGATAAAAACTTTCACAGATAAATTCAATTTTCACATAGTTTTGATTACATCAGTAGTGCACTCATTTTCACACCTAAGCAACTGTGAATAATTATAATTGGTGCACAGACATATAGCCTTGAAGCTACTACATTCCGATAACGGCTGGCTTGTCAATTTGTTGTTGAGAAAATCATATTTTAAGCAACTATCTCGTTATTATCAGTCGAATAGCTAGCAACTTGTTGACTAACTCTGAAGGCAATTTGTACTACAAATCGTAAAAAATAAATAAATCAAAGTCACCGTATATTTGAGACTAAAAACAAGTAAACACTAGATTATTTTAGTTAAAGAATACACATTAACAGATTACATAACTTGTTATTCAAAGAAAATATGGACAGGAAACGTCAACATATGTGTTATCTTCCTATAGTGCGTGAGAGAAAATTAACTTTCTTAGTACCAGTTTAGATATAGGTTTTTGAAATAACCTTGGCCGACGGTTTTATTAAGCCTGTGCTTTGTTTCGAGTATATGCCTTCGCTAAACATATACAGCAATGATAAATTATTAGAATGAGTTCATGTAAACTTAATCCAGAATTTCCAGTGAAGGAAACATCATCAACGGTATCACTGTGGTACAATTCTCTATGGTCAAGTACTTATAGATGTAATCTGAAAGCTGCTTTAAGAACCAGTTCCCTACAACATTAGTCTTAGTGATAATGTCTAGAACTCTCAGCTTTATATGAAGTGAAGTAAGATTGTTAAATAATGCTAAACCTATAACGAAACGGGATATTATTATTACCACTATCTATCTATGTATCACATTATGTGGATACGAATTTCTTACCAGAATAAGTAATAATAAATAAAATATTGTCTTAAGCGTGCATTAATACTTTGACTCAAGGAAAATGAATTTAAAAGTCGAAGGTAGTCATTGCACTTGAGTTCACCGAAGTTGGTCGAAGCTGGTTCCTATATTGTATTTGTTTGCCTTTTCTTTTTATATATAATTTGTTTATTTTATTTTCGGTCGTTTTATTCCCAAAAATACAAACTTTTTACTTAAAATAATTACCATTTTATAGTAAAAACATTTCAATAAACGGATAAATAATATGAATCTGTGGTACACATATATCCAATATTACATGCTCAACTTAAATGATTAATTTGTACTACGAGTATCAGATTTTTTCCGAAACGTAGAAAACTTCATAAACAACCTTGACCACAAGCAGATCATAATCTATCGACGATTATTATTATCATGTCAGCATCATCATATTATTATATACACTAATATATCCCAAAAATGCAGCAAACCTAAAATAAAACTCTATTATGAGTACAGATCAAGTGTATGGTGCCTTCGAATTAATTAAGTTCACATTGCTACTACTCCATTTTGTTACTAATGCAGAACCAAAAGCACTACACGCTTAAGCGAGCCACTACATTGGGTATTACATTTAGTATACGGTGTTTAAAATCCATCCCAACACAACTTTCGTGTCCTTCTTTTTCTTTGGTTATTTTTTAATGTTACCCAGCTAAATTACTGCCCTGCACCCGATGTTAAGGAAAGTACAATCCAAATTACCAGCGACTGGCAACGAAACAAAATTCACTATCAGTTGTCACCGCCAAGGTGAACTGCTTAGGTACTTCTTCACGCCATCTTTGATGGATCCAATAATGTAGGAAAGCGGAAACAGGCTAAAAGGAAGACAGTTCCACAGCTCCACAGTACGAAAGAAATAAGATATGGGACACTTTTCAGCAAGTAAATTCATTATCGATATTGCTCTCGCATCGCCCTGAGTAGTTTAGGTGAGGAATTTATAATACAAGACTGGTGTAATGGTCACTAAGTTCCCACGTAAACACTACATTCCCCCCCTCCCCTATAATTGGCAGAGACCGCGAAGTGCCTTTACACTGCTTCTAGTTTCTGTCGAAAACAACTGGTGTTGCCATACTTAACAACATCTACTATAAAGGACGGAAAAAAAACCTATATTTATGCATGAAATGTTTCCATTCACTTCAGTATCTACTTATTTACGAATACGATATAATATTTGCATTATGTATATAAAGCTAATTAAAAACATTACACACAGCAATTAAATAAAAAAACTTTTATTAAATAAATATACTAATAAAACGATTTAACCTATAATTATTTTTATATGGTAATTTGCTTATTCAAATCAGGAAATATTAGCGTAATGCAGGATTCATGAAAACTTGTTATCAGTTTCAGGCCAAGACTTCGATTGCCCGGAGAAGAGCGGCTACTACCCGGACCCATACCAGTGTGACCTTTATTACAAATGCAGCAAAGGTCAGTAACTCTGAAAAGGTCGATAGAGAATGTCATTTATATGCATAGGCGCATTTTATTTACGTAATATGTGCATCCAAGATGATTACCGACTAATCAAGTAATTGTTGGTTCACTCACGCTTTCAAAACGATGTGTCCATAATGCATTCAATGCAACTGAATATTTGAATATGCCATAAGATAACTTTATTCATATAGTTGCGCGGATAGCATAGTGGTTTAAACTGTAGCTACACTGAATAATATGGGCTGGAATTCCATACAAGTATTTGTGTGATCCACAAATGTACTTCGTGTTCCTTAACTGTATGAATGTAAAGTCCCTCACAACAGGGTTTAGTCTCTAAAACGTATATTATCTTTAAGGAAGAAAATTTTAAAAAGGCAATTAAATTATATATATTTTTTTTAATCCATCCATTATTTACATTTATATTCTTTTGTAATTTATCACCTGCCTATATTTCGATTTGATATATTTTCTTACATATTGTAGTCGTCTCTAAGGGTCATTGGTTGTGATTTCACAGTCGATTTTTGACATTTGTTCTACAACGTTACAGCGAGAGCTTTGAACTCACTTTTGTCTAATTCGAATATTATAAATTTTATTAGCTTTTTGTGAACAAAATCACTAAAATGATTTTATATTAACAATAAATATGCTATATTATTACTTTTACAAATGTATTGAAAGATTATTAATATGCATTCTCGAATAAGAATATAAAATATATGAAATAGTCAATATGTTATAAAAGTTAAGTATATATTTGGTTTTCAAACTTTATCGTTAAAACTATACCAATCAATCTCAACATACGTCTTGGTTGAGCCAGTCACTAATACAAATTCGACCTTTTTTTCATACATGTCCTGTTCGACTATAAAAAACTGACTTGTAAATGTATCTATTATGCAAATGTATTATTTAAAAGCGGAGTGAGAGTTTAAACTTATGTATTGTTAAAAGAGTCGTTATTTAAATGGTGAATGCGATCTAATGTGTTACAAAGAGGTACTGTGTAAGAAAATTTCTTTTTAGAAAAGTGTTAAGTGAAAGTTTTCTTTTTTTAAATGTTTATTACAAATAACAATTTTATTATCTACATTGTTCAACTTTAATGAAATAGAAAATTAGTGTGATAGTTTAGTCATTTCCGTAATTTTAATAATAATTGCTTTTCATATATTGTAAATCGTATTTTTTTCGAAAATTACTTACAAAAACAAATTGATATTGGTAATTTACATCAGACAAAAATAACTAGTTTTTTATTTTATCTTATAAGCAATTAAAAAAAACCAGATAAACTTTCGCGGATTCTCTCTATTATTTTTAGGAGATTTCCGTTCATACACTCCCATGTTTTAATAGACAAATTTTTGTACCGTCTGGTATGTATCTATTTATCTACATTATCACTTAGTACTGAATGTAATTAAAAAATCATAAATGGCTGAATTTCTGCTAATATGTATAGTGTATTTTTTTATATTAAATTTTAATTTATATGCAATAAATAAATAACGATCGCAATGAATAAATTTAAACTTTAAAATTCATTGATACTGGCGATATAAGTCTCATTTAGTTAATTTTTTTTCCTACATACAGCCTAAATTTCATATGGTTCTGATAATAAACGAAAGTAATTTTTTTATCATACTAAATATTGACCTTAAGATTAACATTACGATAATAGTAATAGTTAACCTTAATAGCATTCCACAAAGAATATTGTGAAATGCAAAAATGAATTCCTGTCGTACTGTCCATTTCGCAAGTTGCATGGCTTGTTTGTTTCGCTGTAACCGCTTTTTGCAATACCGTGTTAGAGTTTAACATATATGTATGCATACGTGTTGAGTTGTGCAGATAATATGAGTTTCTATAATTAATTATTGAAAGATTAATTGAAGTATTAAATTTAGCCTCGAACAAAAAAATGTGGTTATCTCTCCGAATAGCCCGGACAAGTGATTTGCTTTTATAATAATATAACTACTGTGGCGCTTGCTATGCAACTATATTCACTTATGGCAAATTCGAATTTTAAAATACCTTCCGATTTGAAAGCGCTTAAAATATCCTAGTACATTTTCAGAAGATATAAATGTTTCAAGGCAGACCACGTCAGAATAAGATTCTAAGAGCGACATCCGGGTATGCTATATTAAAATCGTAATAGGTTTATCAATATTAATTATAAAATTATTTTCTTGCACTGTTTTAAATTAAGAAGGTTTTAAATTGCGGTTATAAACCTGTTAGTCCAGACTTTGTTTACTAGTCCTTAAATTCGTGACTCAGACACATTATGAAGCCTTACATCCCGTTCAAGGTCAACTGAGTCCATTAACGGAAGGTCGGATAATTAAAATGGTCTATGTTACCTACTTATATAGAAGTCCTTTCCTATCTACAACGCGATTATCGGAATTATATTAATGTATTTTAATTCAGTTTTTATGTAACACATGTTTTTTTTCCTTTTTTGTTATTATGATGTGGATATATATAAGCTTGCCCAGTATATATTTTTACCGTCCAGAATATATATGTTTAAAAAAGCTGGTGCCGAAGACACTGTTCCGCCATCTGAGAGTAAGAGTATAGTACAAACATAATGCCCATGAGAAAATATATGAAATCGGTCAAACGATGTTGAAGTTTATAGAAATAAACATCCGTTTTTTATATATGAAGATATTTTGGACCGCTTCTATACACGGCTGTACATTTTAACAAACTGTATCAAATGCGTACGAATGAAGTAACGTTTTCTATTACGATATTCATTATTTTGTTTTTATGTATTTGCTTTTTTTGTATATATCTTCAATAGAAGGATCAATACACACAGTTACAAGTTAAACTCTTTTGTGTATAATAATTAATAAAATAAGCAAATACTTTTAGAAAATACAAGTTAACCATAGTTATATGGTTGATTAATCAAACAAAGAGAGAAAATAATGGAGTCAAATGCGGCGATATAGCAGGACATATAAATGTAGCAGTGTAATTATTAATTATCTAACACGCTATTTAAATTTAAAATTGTATTTGTAGTGCTTTATACGTATAGTATATGTATTCAGTAAGACCGTAATTCACTTCTGTTACTTGATAACCATCTTAATATTACTCATTCTCACTACGAAAATTAAATTTAATTGCGTAGAACAAAAAACGAGTATCTAACTTATTTTAAATACATAGGTATATTGACAATCCTAAAATTAATATCCCCAATGTATTTAATTTATTAAATATATTTAGCTTCTTTATTCTTCAATTATTTGTTTTTTTTTCTACAGGCAAATCAGAAGCAAAGCTTTGTCCTGATGGTTTGGTGTTCTCAGACGAAAATCCCAGTAAAGAACATTGTGATATACCTTCCAACGTCGACTGCGGAGATAGAAAAGAACTGCGTAAGTTATTTTAAAAATTATAAACGTAATCAAATTTAATAGTAGTTCATAAAATATTATTTATTTCACACCATTTTCTGTATTATTTTAAATTGAAACATTTTTTATTACTACATTTATAAACAGTTTAGAAACAGAATATTTTAAATTTTAATGAATTAATTTAATTTTACATACTGTAATGGACATAGGGTAATTTCTACAGGTCGTCTGGCTAGATACCACCCTCAAGTTGAAAATCTGTAATAAAATACCTATTGATATGTTGTGACAATTGCACTTGAGAACCAGTTCCGTAACTAGATTTTACTTGGCTATCATCTTGGATATTGCCGTTTTATATCAGTTGATATTGTGAACAAATCACTAAAATTATAAAATATTGTATGACAAAATACCATAATTAATAACATATTTGACTTTTAATTACAGAGGAGCCCAAGCCATCGACAGGTTGCCCTCGTCAGAACGGATATTACAAACATCCTGATCCTCAGGTAATATTGCGAAACAACCCGTTTCCTGGTATTAGACAACGGACCTATGATATTAAACAACCTCGAAAGGCCTAAATTACTGGCACTTTTGCGTATACTAGTTTCTTTTATTGTTTGACTATTTTCATAGATAATTAATGTTATAATTGTGTTTACATAAGTATACACTTCTACGATTTGAACACAGCTAAAAAATACGATCTTGTATTCAACTCTCATTGAAATGCAAATGGATAATTTATTCGGTTCCCGATAATCAGCTCGTTCAAACGTTCTTACACATACCTAAGCCCGTAGCCAAATTTTCTTGTGCCACAATCGTTAGCTTAAGAGAAAAAATTAATGTCTAGTCATCCCATACGTATAAAATATTGTTAAATAGGCATACGGTAAATAGGACGACATTACCAGATACCTAGTCATGAGGCGTGTGTTAACATAATTTTATTTATGACCTGGCTGTCCCAGGACATATATTACATTACGTTACATTAATTAATAAATGGATCACAGCGTCACGCGTCACATTACCAATTTTCTTGGAGATCCTACGAAACGTGTAGGATTTTAGCGATCTTATATAAACAAACATCAATTTTTATATATATTGAATTAAATTTAATCACAGTATATTTTTTACATTCCGTTGCCAGCTTTCAAACCCAGAAAATTACATCGAAATCAATCAAGAAGGTCATTTAATGCAAAATTTTAACTATTATCCCATATCTCATAGAAATCGTTATAGTTTATTGGATAATTATATGGTGGTCCATATTATTAAATCATTATGGCATATGCCATCAATGCTTATCCAGTAGTTTCAAAGTGATGTACATACACGGATTCAGATAGTTATTTTTTTTTTCAATGTATTAAATCACTACATCGATAAAGCAGAACACTACAATTATAATAACTTTTTTAAATTAAATATACTTAATCCGGTTACAGTTATATTATATTACAAATGATCTAAATCTATAAAGTTACATGATTGTATTCGTAATAAGAAAGCTGCTAACAACTACATCCATACATACATTAATTTGTTGTTAGAAGAGTCTACTTCAGTATGGCACCATAATAACAATAAATTTATAATTAAATATATGGTATATGAAACAATATTATATAGATATAATAAATAACTGATATGAATATTACAAAAATTACAGGCCTGCGACAAGTTCTATTACTGTTCTGATGGTGTTCCCAACGAATTACCTTGCCCACCTGGTCTGTACTTCGATGAGGAAACTTCTAACTGTGACTGGAAAGAATCCGTCAACAGGCAGTGCGATAAAATCACTAAAGGTAATAAAGGGATCAATTTGCAGCAAATAATGTAGAAATCATTTATGAAACGCTTTTCCTGATTTGAAATAATGTACAAAATAATAAAATTAATTAGAACGACATAAATTAATTTAATAAGGAAAGTAGATCAATGTCGTGATTTTATCCGGTAAAAGTGGATTCGAACTTATAAATCAACTTCCTATGTATTTAATCAAAATCAACTAATTATAACAAATTAACAATCCGAGGCAAATTTAACCGATTATCGGAATTATTTTTATAGAAACTAATAGCGAACTATAAATAGCAAAATGTCATAAAAATAAAAAAAAAACATTGGCTTTTAGTCTTGTATAATCTTAATTTAATATGTAAGCACTCTATAATATATACTAGATATATTACCAATTTTTCAATCTCTATGAAACTCTTCAAATTTATTGTTTCGGAATATTTTTACATTTTACAAAATTATGTTGTAGACGTTCTCGATGATGGATTCTCCTGCCCTGACGGTGAAGTTATGGGGCCCAATGGCAGAGCTCTCCCTCACCCCACTTTCCCCCATCCCGAAGACTGCCAGAAATTCTACATCTGTCGTAACGGAGTTCAGCCACAAAAGGGAAGCTGCCCATCCGGCAAAGTCTACAATGAGGATACATTCATGTGCGATGAGCCAGAGAAAGTTACTGGATGGTATGACAACCTGATTTTATTTTTATTATAAACAATATATATTAGAAAATATATTAAATTCATTTTCATTCTAACTCGACAAAGTAATTGTACGGTACCTAACAGTGCACATTACAATTCAAAAACTACCAGTCTAGACTATTCTGATAAATAAGCAATCAATCAGGGATGGGCAAATTCATGTCGCTCTAAAGTCACTCTATATATATATATATATATACAGCTGGATATTCAATAAACAAAATACAATCTCGAATCGTGATACATAAAGTCACTAGGACGAGTTTCTTATCATGCCTCGACCCTGTCGGGTACACATCGCTACCACGCCGAATACATATTTGTTGGATACATATCAACTGATCCCAAACCAAGAAACAAGGAAGCGTATTACTAAGGCGTATGTTATGGAACAGTTGTTGCTATTTTTGTCTCGCCATAAGTGATGGTATCTCAGAATGCTTAAGTTCGTGTTTTTGTTCACTGGAAATAATAATAATAATAATTTTTATTACCTTCAAAATATACATCCCTTGTATACTTACTAGAAATTTGTATATTCGTGTTTAAAATTAAATAAAATAAACAAAATATAATGAAGTTAGGGATATTGTAAACATTTTATATATTTTACATTGTAAAAAAATCGATATTAACGCGAGCGAAGCCGCACATAAAATCTAGTTTAGAATAAAATGTAATGTCACACATTTCGCAATCGTATATGTATGACTATTGTCTTATGTTATTATATAAAGTCTATATAAGTAACCTTTCTTAGTCTTTTGACACCACGATTATGCGTTGTGAGTTCTTTTATTTGTGGTTAGAGCAAAGTGTGGTTTGTGTAACATTATTTTTGTAGTCAGTTATTTAGAATTCGAACATTCGTAACTCAATTGGTTTTAGAGGTAATTTTAATAAGCTCCAAAAGATTTTTTAGATATACATTTATAAATTTCTTGAAGCAATATGTTGTTTTATTGCAAAGGCAAGCTCGATAGATTTTATTGTAATAAAATATGTAAAATATAAATGTTTTCAGCGAAAACTACTATGAAGGTCAACCCCTGGAAAAGAACAAGCTACCGAAGAAAGCGTAGGAAGATGTTTAATATTATTTAAGTAACTTAGTGTTATGTTCTAAATAAACTTTAATTTGTAATAATGCTATGTATTTTATTGCTTTTTCTTTATCACAGTCGGTTATAAAGCCAGTTTATACACTTTGATATTAGCAAACTTGGTTACTTGTGCAAAAGGTATGATAAAAAAAAACTCAACGTCGCGTATGATCGCTATATATAATAGAAAATTGAACTAGCTAACACCACTATTTCTGGAATGTATTTGTCAGCAGATAGATAATAATATTTATTTATTCCATGTGAATTTGTAAAAAAAAATACGGCTATCAAATAATTTCCCTCTTCTATAACTAAATTATGTACTTTTTGTGTTTCTTAGCATCCTTAAATATCGCTGATATACGTTTGTTTTTATTGTAACATTTCTGTTTCATTATCATATGCTGTAAAATTATATATCACATAATGTAGTAAACATGGAAGAGGGACTGGATCGGAAGAGCAGCTCCTGGAACATTTTCATAGATGCTTAATTCCACGTTTTAAGTTCGAGATTCTAGTGATGATTTTTATACAATACTTTATAAAAAAATGGAATTGTATGGATTCCAAGTCACCAAGGGATAGTTGGTAATGAAAAAGCAGATAGAGAGGCAAAAAGTGCAGCTAATCAGAACTATAATTACCAATTAAATTTATCAAGTCATACTGAATTAAAAAATACTTTAAACTTAAAATTAAATTTCATTGGGATCATTATTGGAAAACGGAAAATACAACAAGGCTATTTAATACCAAAAAATCTACTTATGAAACATCTATATCTTTTATATGCTGAAAAGATCAAATTCAGATTACGTATTGGACACATATGCACCTAATTACTAAAACTGATAGAAACAAATGCAAGTGCGAACAAGATTCAACTATTTTCCATCTGCTTGTAGAATGTGCATCTTTTAACAAATAAAAACGATTGCGTTACTTTCTAAACAACCTAAAAAGATGCTTAAATCAAGATATATGCAAAGTTAAATTTTTTTGAAATGATAGATTTTTATAAACTTGTTTAATTGTAATATTATATGTATGTGTAACGAAAAAAATATTGTAATATAAATAAATATATTCACAGTGGCCGCTAATGACCTTAGTTCTTAAAAAATGATCTACAATAAAATTATAAATAAAAAAAATTAGACAATTCCATAGACTAATACAGCAATTATTCTGTTAAGTTGTGGTTTCTGTTTTAAATCATAAACTTAACGACTTAAATTGTAGTGTTTTGCATCATCATCATCAATTTTCGCAGTAGAAGTCACATGCGCAGGACATATCTTAGTGCATAGAAAATGCATAAGCTCCGACACACTCTTTCAGACAGCTCTTCTTGTTTTTCATGATATTATTACTTATTGTGTAAAATTAAATTAAATAATAAACAAAATGTTTGCCACGGAACGCCTGACAGATGTGAAACATTTAATATAATATTATAATATATAATAATTAATGAAAAGCTATATAAAGATAGATTAAAATAATATTAGTATACAGCTTACAATAAGAAGCAATAAAGTGTATAGTAGGTGTGTGCACAAGAAAGGATATCGAAACAGGGTGGCCTAGAGGGGCATGGCGGGATGATTGAGCATCATGCCGTTTTCCGTCACGGCATACGGGTCTATTTTAATGCTAAGGCACACCTAAAGATGTTTCACATCAAGGCTAGATTTGTTCGTTATCACAAAAACCTCCTGAACAATTTTAACAAAACAGTCACCATCTAATTGAATCGTATAACCTTGAAAATTTACATGATATTGTATCTCCATCAACATTTCATATGGTACGGGCATAATTTAGTATAAATAGGCTACCAGTAATTAAGATGAAGAAAACAAGGTGAAATTACTAATCAGTTACAGGAAGTATTTTGAAAGACATAAACTGTAAAATATTAAACGGCGGTATCTCTACTTAATTGAGCCGCAATTATGTTGCAGCAGAATAAGTAATAATATTTTTAATAGTTTTTTATGTAATGTTAATAATAAAGAAAATTAAGTATATATTGTAATGTAAAATGTTATTCCACTGAAAGCTCTAATCCAATGTGAGGTCTAAACTGGTTTCTATTAAGCAAGACAACGTTTAATAAAAGTGGGTACACTTTTGGTAGAATAAAATAAAATTTATATCACGACATACATTAAACAACTTGTTAGTGTGTATGTAATATACGAAAATATGTTGCTAAAATAAATGTTTGTGTATTGTCGTTAACAAAGTGATACAATATGTATTACAAAATAATACAAAATATATATTACGAGATCTAGATCAGATCGCTTACATGCCTGCTTGCAAGCCAATTACGGACAATAATAATCATTGTAGAGGGTTGCGTCAACACTCGGTCGCACAACCAATTGATGTAAGAAATCCGGACTAACTAGTATCAGGCAGAACGACTGACCTAGCTTATTAATACAATGATATACAATTCTAAATATTTGATTTATAATATTTATAGAAATGAGTTAAATTTACAAATATTTACAAACTAGCTTTTACCTGCGGCTTCGGTCGCGTTAATATTGAATTTGACAAACAAATCGGTAGACGTATTAAAAAGTTTCGTCAAAGTTTATCCCCACTTTCAATAAGTTTTTCAAAAGAAAAAGTAACCTATTTCCGTCTCCAGATTTCCATCTATCTCTATACCAAAATTCATCACAATCGATTCAGTGGTTTAGGCATAAAAGCGTAATTAACAAACAAACTCACTTTCGCATTTATAATATTAGTAAATGCTTGCTGACCCAGTGAACTTCGTATCACCTATAATCGTCTAAAACTCAAAAATGGTATAGATTTTGGCAATTCATTTTTATATATGTAGATATCTCCTGATGAGAGTGAACCGATTGTGATAAAACAAAAACTAAGTAATATTCCAAGTTGCGAACAATTTTTACGTATAAAATGTATACACATTGGTTTTGTAAATTTGACGTGATGCGTGCATAGGCAAACAGATAAACAGACACAAATTCTAAAAATGCTGAAAATATGTTTTCTTGGTTATCCTTGGCACCATGGCTATTTTTTTTTTGGAAATTTATTTGATGTAAAAAAACTACTTTTGTACAGATTTATTATATGTATTGATAGTAAGGATACTTGCCATAATTTTAAAACCAACCAAATGTATTACTTATGTAATCTATATTAAGATTCGTATAAGAATATCAATTAATGAAAACAATAGTCAAATTAAATCTACTTATATGAAAGCAATGAATTACGAAATTGTTTCTCTTAAAAATGCCAAAGAAACTGTGGCCATAATATACATCTAATTTACATTTTTTTAAGAATTAACACTGTTACAACCTAGTGTAGCCGGGATGGTTTGTTTGTATTACATACGTGTGTATTATTAGTGAAAACGATACAAATTGCTTAATTTTATGTCAGATAAAATTTAAATAAAATTATTGGTTTAAAATATTAATAGTAGTAATAAGTAAATAATCATATTCCTGTATTTTTTTTTATGTTACATGAGAAAGTAATGGCAGTGCCTCTGATGGTCAGCACGGCATGATCCGATAACACCTGTAAACTTCTGAGAAAACGGAAATAGAACGACGGTCATTGTTGTCACGCCGGCCTTACGTTACGCTTGAATAACTCATTATCAGAAGGAAGAAAAATATACCTTGAGTAAAATTGAATAGACAGAAGTACAATTTTTAACTGAATTCAAAGGTGACGACCTTTCAAGTTACACAATAAATCTTATGTATTAAACCGTTCAACAAACTGAAGATTACTCTTAAATCTTAGTCGATAGTGTGAATCAATAATTACAGCTGAGCTGGATTTTTCAATAGTTTAAGTAGACCGAAGGCTAGGGTAGTAGATTGTAGGGGCGGCAAATTTGGAGCATCTTTTACGTCTTATAGAAATTAAAAAGATTCATATTATAATATCTACACTTTATTAGTCCACACAAACAATGCAATATGTCAAACTTCACCAGTTTAAAGTCTAACTCTTATATGATGTATAATTTTTCTAGAAATAACGTAATCGTGTGTAGTATCCTATGACAGAGGTCGGTAGAGGCAGCAAATTAATACTTTATACATATACATTTACAGTGTAACTTACATGTAATTGTTACATACATGTAACTTACATGTAAAATGTTTACATTTTACACTTAATGCGTAAATTTGTATATCCTCCACTGAGTTATAGGAAAAAGTATAGATACCTAAGTTTCGAATACCTTATGTTTAAGAAAAGAATACCTGTGTACCTGGAATCAAGCAAATAATTACGGGTCCGTGGCGCATGGTGAAAATTCCGTCACAATAATTTTCGTTTGTTTTGGTGTGTTTCGGAATCAGTCTTTGCTAGTGTTACTTTTCCTTATGCTTGGATAGCTAGTGGCTAGCTACCACCCTCAAATTGAAAATTTTCCGCCAAACACTTATAGGTGTGTTCCGGCTGTTAGACTTGCCTCCACTAAGTTTAGCGTGTCTACCACCTTATTGGGTCATATCATCACTTAACATCAGGTGAGATTGTGGCCATAACGCTTGCCCTATAAACTATTGAAAAAAGTTATTAAACATTATATTAAAATTTTTACTACTAAACATATTAAATTGCATTTGTAAAATGACAAATTAAATTGTTAGGCGGATAATTTAAATTTAAAATTATATAAAAAAAAACTGTAGTTTTATATAACTGATTTAAAATATACGAAAAAATATAAATAGCATATAAAAAACCACCTGATAAATCATTGTTGGCATTTTGTGAATATGCAAGAATTTAAAGCTGTATATTTTTAGATTTTTTTAAGATTTACAAGGCCGTCGATTAATTCCAATTTTATTTATTGAATAATTATTTATATAATCTATGACATTTTAAGAATTAAAAATAATCCCTGTATTTCAATTATTGATGTGATATTGTTGCAATAAGTGTAAATGAAAAAGTATCAACATGCTTATTGATAAACGCGGAATGCGTTTTTGCGAAAACTTTTGTTTATATCGTCAATTACCATCAACTGTAATTTTAGTCACTCACTAAAGTAGAACTATATATAAAAATAGAAGACAGTAAGATGTATATTACAAATCCATATTTGACCGTAGTGAGCGTGTATAGTACCTATTACACAAAGTTTACCAACAAAGCTCTTAGGTCACAAATCGTTACCTAATCTATAATTCAACAATACAATGATTGACCGATCAAGCGGATTTAATGGAGGCTTACATGTCATATACGTCACTCACGAAACAAAAATTCGAGTGACATGACAATTTATTTAAGATATTATCTTTTGTAACGCCGGGGCGGTATTGTGTGTCTAATTTATATTTAGAATGACGTCGCATTGTTGGGTAAGTTTTATCGTTTAATTAAATTTCTTCTATCGATTCTCTTCGCTTTTCATATCTCATAGAATAGCAGTCATATACGCGACACAGTCATCACATCCTTTTAATTTTTTGTAGCTTGAACATAGCTTTGTTTAAGTTGAAAATCTGCCGCCAAATACCAATACGTGTGTTCCGACAGTGGCACTTAAAGTCAGCCCCTCCTATAAGGCTGACAACGCACCTGCGATTCCTCTGGTGTTATAGGTGTCCATGCGCGGCGATGATCACTTCGCATCAGGTTTGCTAGTTGCTAATTTTCCTCCTATTCCATAAAAAAACTGTCTTTAATATCTCTTTTTTCAGAATCATGATACAATAAATGCTCTGCACCTATTCGAAAGTATAGTACAAGCCAAAAACAACGATGACCACAACAAAATTAGTAATTCATCGACGGTATTGGCTACTATGGTGAGGTCCTTTGGCACCTAGACACTGACTGTTTCTAAAGCGCGCTAAACCAGAAGAAAGTTACTAGGATGAATTTATCACCACGTGTAAAGTGCGAAACTTTAAGTTTTATACCTCTATCTTCACCCATCAATGGCATTATCATGCCACGAATGATAAAAATAGTTAATTAGCGGGACTCTGCAAACTATTCAGCGGAACCAACTTTAGAAATCGCGACATACAGTTACTTAATTTTAAGAATAACATTTTTAATGTAACTAAGCTAGCAAAAGGATCATTAGTTGCCTTAATGTTCAACAAGATTTAAACAATATTACAGTACCAACCGAAGTTGTTATTAATGTTTTGGTATAACTTAAATAATACATTGGTGCATCTGAGATTTTAAGGCACAAGCCAAACACTGTTTAGTCTGAATCAACTATTCTTTTTTTTTCTTACAGGTTTAAGGTTTTGGCCATAATCTTTGCCGCATGTTAAGTGACGAAGTGACCATAGATAGTATGAAGCCAAGCCTAGTGAACAATATGATGTTAAAGTTGCAATGTAGTCGCGCACCGTAGGTTTTAGGTAGGTGAATAATTATTGGAATCAATTTCACATAAATAGGACGAGCATTGATGTACAATGAACATTCGTACACACAACCAACCGAGCTATGATAGCTTTCAAAACCTAGATATTTTGGAACATTTAAAACATCTCATAATTACAGCAATAATTAATATAAAAACACTGTTTCGAATAATAATTTATAAAAAATTATACAAACAAAATTAATTTGGACGAGGCAAATTTATATAAAACTCACCTACATATTACTTACACAATTATAATAAAGAAAAGTTAATTGTGAAACATATCAGGTGGCCTGTGCAGTATGCGTACATTACAAAATTTGCAATCGTTTTATATATTGCCTTATTATTTATTCGAGTGCAATTCAATATACGCTACTTTCTACATAAAATCGTTGTAACTCATATTTATGTAGAATAGAACCAATATTCGAACGATCCTAAGGAAGAAGAAAAAAAGAGAAAAGTATTCGACATACATACGTACAACACATAATAATAACATTATCTTATAAAACAACAAAGTTGAAAAAGTATAGCATGAGGTCGAAAAAGTTCCTGTCTTAGCATGAGGCTGCAGGCCTGCATTCAGAAGCACTACAGCGCTGTTATTCTGACAGGGCCTTGAAGTACGTATACCCTCACGGCCAGGCTATCACACGTTGATAATTACAGTAATAACAGTACGTGCTATAAAACGTACTATAATAATTAATACTAAACTGTCTACAACAAATATTGAATCACTTACTAATATTAAATATTTATACCAAAAAGTATATGAAATAACTACTTTTTTAACTGTCAGGGAAATTAATACATTTATAAGTTAACATAAAAACTTGTATATTTATAGCACTCGTTATTTATTTATTCTGACATTGTAATATGTAATTTTTTTAATATTTGGTAGAGAAAGTACCTTTATTAATTCTTCATGGAAAGTGCATATATTATACGATGGAATTGGTTATATTTAATTAGTTTTTACAGATCATAACACTACTACTCACATACGCTCTATTTTCCATAACTGTAAGTATAAAATAATGTTATAATGAATAAATAAATATTGTCTTTAAATAAACGACTTGACAAACTTTTTTTCGCAGAAAGGACATTATGTCCTTAAATCAATATAAGACGGTTGTTTCGTACGTCGATTTGTGGATTTTGTCGGTGTGACATATTGTCATTCAGAACAAGTCCCGCTGAGGTGTATGGCCGTTTTCGTAATAGGTGACTTGCTCTCAAAACAGACGTGTGCCATATTCATAGTTTGTTATGACAATAATTATTCAAGTAATCGAAATTTTGACCAAGAACAAAAACCGATATTTGTAATAGTTAAGTAAATTACAAAGTTTAGTACAATTATAAGTTTAAGAAATTAATTAAAACCATTAACAAAATACACGCCAGCGAAAGCCCGGGTTAAACATTTATCTTGCGGAAATCGTTTCACTAGGTACAATTTTTAGTTACTTCGACATGTATTTAAAAGTGATGTTTTAATATGAATATTAAGGTTTGATTGATGTGTTTTTTTTGTAAGTCGTGGTGACTATGTTATACCGGTTAATGATATTATATGATATAAGTACATTATTGTCAAAAAATGTACTGGTAGTAAATTTTTATTATTTTAATTAACTATTCTGCTTATATCTTTACTATATGATGCATGCTTAATGTAACAAAAAAATGTAGCAAAATCCGGTCAAATAACACAAATACGATACCAAATATACATACATCGATTCAGTCGTGCTTAAATTATCTCCATACTAACAGTACAGTTTTTTGATAGTGTAGTTTGTACACTCAGTTTGTAGTTAAAATAAAAGCAAAAACAAAGATCTTATTTCACTAATTAAAACTGTTGAAATGTAGCCAACGTTTTACATCAAAACTATTTTCAATATTTGTTTATATTTATAAGAAAATTTTAATAATCTGGTAGTTAATATGATAGTCCCCACTATACATTCGACCTCTGTAAGCCGCAGCGGGCGCTGGGTAGTCTGTGCGCGCGCCTCTAGTGCTGCCGGGCCGAGAACGACGCCAAGACGTCGAGACGCAAATCGACACGAACAACCAGACAAAATGAAGAACAGTGTACAAATCGCTTTTATGGCGACTTGCTTCGCAGTTGGTAAGAATTATTTTTAAATTTTTATGACTTAATAAACTCGATAATTTTATCAAAAAATAACTGTAATTAATATTATCCATAACTTTTAATATAATATATATAGGTGCGATATAATTACAGTTTGTAATTAATTTAAGTAATCCTGTAGTTTATAGGAATATCAGAATGAGTTAACATGCTTAAAAATAAAGTATTGTTGTTTATTATATTGTTGTGTATTATATTCTCTTTAATGTGACCCATTTTTTATTATTTATTTCATATCTATACACTATACTAATATTAGAAAGAAGAAAGATTTGTATTTTCTCTGTAACGAACAATCTAAATAATCTAAGTACTGGACCGATTTCAAAAATTTTTTTTTCATTATTAAAAAGCTACATTAGCCCTGAGTATAACATAACATAACATAACATAGCTATACAACATTTTTTATGAAAATGATTAAATAAAATTTTAGGTCCACGCGAACGGAGTCGCTGACACAACTAGTACATAATATGTATATAGGATCGAAATTAATCAACTTAATAGTCGCAATAGGATCCTAAATAGTTAAAATACTAATTCAGATATGTTAGAGCTAAAAATTTCTAGATCAAATTCAGTACATAACGTAAAACGCTTAAATTTATTTTAAATTTATCCTAGTAGCCTGTCAAATTGAACGGTGTAAACTATATACTATTTGAATACTAATAATTATTGAATCTTATTATAGGTTCTGTCGCCTCTAAATGGAATAAAACATAAGAAAACTTGAATAACAAGTTTTACTCATAACATTACCGAATTAGCGATAACTTTACAACAAGAAGATTAACTTGTTGATTTATATAACAAGTTATAGAAACACCTTTGCTTTAGAGTCACGGTATAACCACATTTATACTATAATTGTATAATAATCAATGTAAATCACTTGAAATTATTATTTTGACTATACATTTGATGGAATGATTAATTAAACTTCAAAATAATTAGGGACTATCATGATACCTTAATGTCATAACACCACACTTAAACTTTGTCCTTTTTTATTTGTATCAGATATACTATTCCAAATTTCAAAACATGTTACTTAGGTTCAACGGTTTACATACTATTAAAGAGACTAAACAAAATATTTTTTTATGTTAATTAAACATTATTTACTATATAAACGAAGCTAATCAACACTGCCAATATTGAAGAAAAATTAAGACAGTAGTGACAGGATGAAGTATATAATAAGCGATTTAAGTCTTTTAAAATTACTTCTGTATCTGCTCTACAAATGAACAACTGTAAAACTTAGTGACCTATTGCGCCCTTGATGTTGGAGTAAAATATGCAATTTAATTAAGCTTAAGCCTTAAGCCAATTTACAGTATATAACACATTTGGCAATTAAATTCTTTATTTACGTATATTTGTCGTATTTGATGTCGGCTAAATTGCCTACACAGTTAGAGGTTATCATTTGCAAACAATAAAATCAATTTTATTGTTTAAAATTTAATAAATGAAGTACGGTTATATCCCAAATTGATAGGTGAATTGAAAGGCATAAACTTTAAATATTCGAAGAAAATATAGTGTTATAGAACCCTAATTACTAAACGGCCTTAATAAGTATAATTGTTTCAAATAACTATTTCCTTCAGCGGTCTCCGATGTAGTTACTCAACCAATTCGAAAGGGAGCCGGAATCGTTTGTATACGAAACTCAAGGCCCGCACCTGCCAAACGCTGACCCGCGTAAAGACATTTATAAAAATAAATTATTTAGGCCGGTCTAACAACTCACATAATATACAACTGAGAAATTTTCCAATATTGAATTTATTTAGCTACTGTTTTAAATTCAAAAAATGTAATAAAAAAAAAGATAGTTGATCTAGTTAGTAGAGACTATTTGAATTTTACACCAATCAAAATTACCACACAAAATACAATATTTTTCAAGGCAGCGTGTAATAAACTAACTACTTATGCAAATTTAAAGTAATTTGTTTCATTAACAAACTATATTTATTTGTAAATGATGTAAATATGCCATATTTATCAACAATAAAATACAAACAAAAGTGATTATTGCACATTTTGCATATAACATATATATTGATTAAGATATTTTGTGAAATTACTTGAAAGTTCTAAAATGCCCAGAAACTTTAGCTATATAATGAATACAAAGTAACTCATACTTTCAATCGCTTGATTTCAATTTTGAAAACGTATTTATAATTGTGTATTTACAATACGTACAACCTATTAACGATGTTTATACAGAAATATTTTTTAGGTTATATTATAATATTATTAGGTTTAGGTTATAACTCAAGTTTATTTACGAGAGAAATTATTGTTTTACATAAAGTTTATCAATAACATTTTTTTATTTAGACTTGAAACTAAGTAAGTTAGACCGATCACGCTGTATATATAATTAAATTTATGCAATTTACTTTGGAGGGGTAACTTAATAGCTTGAGAATATTTTTAAAACTTGTAAAAATAAAAACATAACTCATCTTCAGCTCGGGTAGTAATATAATTCATATATACTACCGCGTTCAAAGGGCCGTCTGTACGTTCGCGTCCTCATACCTCAAATGACGCATAGGAATAAACCCAGACAAAAGCGCGGCCATCATGTTCGATCCTCACGCGAGGAAGAAACATAAAAAGAACATTACACCTTTTCGGGGTCAATATCCCCTGGGCCAACCAAACTAAATACCTTGGTGTAGTTTTAGATAGGCATCTCACTTTCAACAAACATACAGATTACGTACCAAAAAAAGCCTCCATAGCTATGGCTCTACTATGCAATCTAACGTCCTCCAAGAGCAAAATGTCACTCAGACATAAGCTCACAATATATAAAGTATGCATCCGTCCCATACTTACTTACGGTTGCCCCGTATTTGCTCACGCATTGTGCACCACACTTCACAATCTACAAGTGCTGTAAAACAGATTCATGCGCTGAGCCGATCCAGCCCCACCCTATGTCCGTAATGTACATCTTCATAAAGATATGAAACTTCTGTCCGTATATACATATATTATAGACCTGACAATATTCTTCGAAAAAACCGACGTTCATCCCAACCCCAAAATAGTACACGCAGTTAGCTACACTGCCAATCCGCATGTCAAAGGCTTTGCGCGCCAGCCGCGTAATTACTTCACCGATCCCGTCGATAAAATAACGAGATTGAACACGCTCCTCCGTTTTTTACTGTGCTTTTACACTTTAGTGTATTGCCATCGAAGTATAGGTCTACATCCATATAGACAATACTACTATTACATAATTTATAAAAATAGAACTAAATAAAATATCTTACTAAAGGATACTTAAAACTGTGACTTACATACAAGTCTCCAAAATAAACAATAAAAATTGGAGATTTGCATTTGTATTCAACTATTTTATAAATGTTGTTGGCTCTTAGTCTTACATAACGGTTCGTTTTTACGAATCATCTATCACACTACAGTTTGCAACAAAGAAACGTCATTTAAATCTTCTATGAAATCGAGAGAGATTATACTCAGAACTTTCCATTTAAATTAACACAAATAAACATTCAAATGGAGTCTTTTATATGTAGGCAAGCCTCTATGGAAACGAAACATTTAAATGCGGTGAAATCGAACTTAATTTTACTTACTAAATATATGTGGAAAATTGACTTACTTTTGATTTTATTTTCACTTCATAAAATAATATTGTATTAATATTTTTTGTTTTTTATTATATTAAAATTGAAATAAAAAAGTTTTAGGTTAAGAAATAATAAACAAGTAAGTTGATTGCACATTATATTATATTTCATAATAGTACATAGTCCAGTATTACCAAAATACTAGGCGCAAATAGAAGCATAGTTGTAAGATGCCCTTGATATCAATATTAAAGAACAATGTTAGATTGGTAATAAACGTTCGTCTTGCTAGTTACTTTTAATAGACCAAAACAAAACAATATGAGTAATGCTGGTCTACAGAATATCTGGATGTAGCTGTTGTCTATATAGATATTTCTCCGTCACAGAATGTTACTCTAAATAGTTGATGTTGGCAATCAGCTCTATATTTTTAATCCATGTTAAGGCCAACTTTATTTGAAATGTATCACCTATCTTTCCGAATCTAAAACTTATATATATTTTTCATCTAATTAGAACGCTATTTTAATAATTAATGCTTTTAAATTACCCAGATCAATTTTCGTTGATATATGACAAACGACATTTTGCAATTTTATGTACCCTTCTGAAGCCAGAAAATAATGGCAATGCACTAAATTTATATACTGATATTTCAAATGCTTCTATACATTTCCTGCAAAGTTTTCGATAGTCCAAATCCCATATTTCCTAAAGAAGCGTTGACCAGATGTAACACTTAAGGCGAAAAGACCGAAGTGAGACTTTAAACCTAAAGTGATAAAATACCGTTTACTCTGTTATGGCATTCTATACCATCGCTTGTTATATAAGTTATAAGTAAAATATTAAATACTTACTACGATGATAATTTTATACAGTATTAACTTAACATGAGTTATTCGAGTATTTACAGTACCTATAAACACAAACATAACTATTCTTCAGCATTATGTATGTATTTTTTAAATACTTTATTTTATAATGTTTAGTGTTATTCAACGAGCCAGTTGTAAGTAACATATAATGAAAAACCAAGTTAATTATACGCATTACTTTAATGTACTTATTACAAAAAGTATACTATGTGTAATCCGTTAAAATAAAGGTTTAAAGGTCATAAATTACAAAAAATGTAATAATAATTCATCTGACCTACGAGGTCGGTGTGAAGTCGGATAAGTCAGCGATGTCTTATTCATTCGATAAAAGTATTACAAAATCGAGGAAAGCGCAGTGAAACTAGTCGGCTCACCTTTACGTAACTCCTAAGTCGGAAACGTTTGACATCTTCAACAATAATTTGTTTGACTTCGCATTTATTATACTGGTTAGTTCGTGCTACATCTGATAATAAATAATGGAACAGTACAACGCAATACTACTTAGACACAAGTGGCTTTGTATTCGTATTTTTGAATTATGAAATGTATAGCGTAACTTTACGGGTAACAAGAATCTGTAAATGACCTGATCATAACAATCAAGCACGTAATTATAAATCTGTCATAGTGACTTATTTATATATGTAGTTTAAAGATTTTTAGTGTTAAGGCCACAATTTCACCTTATGATAAGTAACGATGTGGCCCAAGATGGTGGACACGCTAGCCCTAGTGGTGGAACTAGCTTAGGTAGGTGTAACTACCGGAACACACCTATAATGATGCGATGATAGCTCAGTGGTAGTGTGTACGGACTCCGCGTTTAGGGACGTGAGTTCGAAACCACCTAAAATGAGCTTGAAATTTCGGTGAAAGAAAACATCTTGAGGAAACCATAGTATGGAGGTAGGGCTTTTTCTAATGCCCGCCTGGCTAGCTACCACCCTCAAGTTGTAAATCTGCCGCCAAATACCAATAGGTGTGTTCCGGCAGCTACACTTGAGAGTCAGTTCCTCCACAGGATTAGCGGGTCTACTAACTTGGGTCGTATCGTCACTTAAAATCAGGTGAGATTATGGCCATAACGCCATAACATTAACTATTAAAAAATACAGGTATTTAGCGGCAGATTTTAACTTGAAGGTGGTTACTGGCCAGGTGGGCAATAGAAAACCTCTACCACTATGCTACAGTTTCATCACAATATTGTCTTTCACTTGAAGTTCAAGCTCATTGTAGGTGAATTCAAATTCACGTCCATTAACGCTGCTCTGTACATAATAACAACTCAGTTATCGTCCCTTTGATTTTTTTTATCTTCATATGGAAATATCACAATTAAGTTTCTTATGGTATTTCACGATTCAGAATTAGCTAGTGTACAGCTGTCCACACAATAAAAACAAGCTATAATAAAATAAGGTTTAATAAAAAAACTATATTATTGTAGTGTATAACCAACTTCCATAAATGCAATTTTCTCAAATTCCGTCACTGATATAAATGAGTCTATGAAAATTCAGTTCAAACATCCCGTGCCATAGTATTACAATCTTAATCTATATAAATATTATAAAGCGAAAAGGTTTATTTGTTTAAACACACTAATGTTAGAAACTACTAGTCGGATTTAAAAAACATTTCTGTTTTTGACAGAACAATCACTGAGAAAGGCTTTAGGCTATTGAACATTACCCTACCACCAACAAGAGCAAAGTAGTATTGAACAAATTCACAAAAACGGGCAAAAGATATTAAATAATTTTTAGTTTCACGCGAACGAAATCGCAGGCACAGTTAGTACAAGAAATATATGGGGCTTCAATTGTCGCAACCCACACAGACTGTCACCTTAAAAATATTAATCAAAAACATTGTAAGTGAACCGTTGTATGTATAGTTTAGCCTTTGTATACCTATGTGGTTTAATTAGTAGAACAAGTTCCCTGCATCGATTTTATCGGTCATAAAAGAAATAATTAAAATAATAATAAATATAAAATATTTAACTTGTGTTCATTGTTTTTAGTATATATATAAAGTAACATAGAAAGTAATTCAATTTGGACTATGCAATTATCCTATCCCAACTTATATTTGTTACTAATATTATTGCAAATATTTTTTTTAACTACTTTCATGTGTATAACAAGAAATCATTATTTTTTTCTAAATCACGGTAGAGGTTTTTTGAAATTTTGCGAAACGACTTTATATAACTTAAAACTATATACCATCATAACATATTATGACAGTGTAATATTACGTAGTTGCTAAATATGAAAAGCAATTGAACGTAACGAAAATAAAGATATATATTTTACGTGCCCGAACATAATTAGATTACTGTAACGTTCAAGAATACCTCAAGTTACATAAGCGAATGGAATTACATTGTATGATAACAACCTTTATATAAGCACTTTAAGTCAAAGAACTTTACAGATTCTATAATATTATTATACACAATATTATTATACACAATATATGATTATGAATAGAGATGTATCTTAAATAATAATCATATCCAACAATGTACAATAATTCTAAACGATAATAAATATATTTCGTTTTCATTATCCTTTTACGATATTATATATAACAATCTGATAAAATGCAATTAATACAATTTATATTAATATCTGTGTGTACGATCTAATCTGTAATGTTCACATAGTGGTCGGCTAGCTCGTACCGCTTATGTATCAAGGCGGACCACTCGAGGCTACTTTCGCCTGCTAACTGACCGGCTAAAATGTAGCACCCTGTGGACTTTATTAATTGAACTGTTGTAAAATGTTATAATTTTACGGGTATACATATACATTCAGCTATTATAAAATGATGAAACAATGAACAAAGAAGTTTTATATCAAAGAGCCTTAAAATTACAAATTTTATGAAATGATAAAAAATATAAATCTGTTTCTTTTACTAAGTGGCACAGATCTAAAATTAAAAATAATATTTTCTTAGTTTTTAAAGGTTATAGAATATTTTGAAGCTCTTTATTATCATAGTGAACTATTTTTTTATAAATAAATAATATAATTTTATTATTGTATATAGGCGCATTTAAAAATTATGGAAAATTTATATTATAGCAATTCATCTGATCGAAGAAATCTTCGAGAACATATAAAGCCCAACACGTACTGTTACGCACATTTATTTCTGCTTCATTTTAGCGGCTCAGTGATACATAATCGATCGACCAGAATGACCATTTGCTATATATCGCAAGGTCGCGGAAAGTATTACAGAATTGTGTTTTTTTATGGTTACACTTAAAAGTAGTTTATAATCTTACGACAATATAAAATGACCATGATTATTTATTATTGTAAATTACCTACCTATAATATAAAGTTATTACTTTTACCTATAATATTTATTTGCATTTCAATTAATTAAAATTAATTATACAATCTTTACATCACCGTACTTATATTAACGAGGTATTTTTTTTATTAGAAATATATAATATGGTTAAAGTTTTATAATAAATATTACGATATGAGAATTAACAGTGTAGTAACTGTTATCAAAATACATATTTGGCCCATATTGTTGATCAAGTATAAAACATTTACACGATTTGAAAATTTTCGCTTACAGTGATATGTAATTACTAATAAATAATAGTTATATATTACATATTTGTATAAATGTTGTAAAAAATAAAATGTTATTACATAACTATGATAGTATTAATTGACATTAAGAAAAGCGCCTACATTGGTACGAGCCATTATTAAACAAAAAAACATTTATTTAAGATCATAAATATAAACGAAACCTAATATTTAGTTACAATTGCGTAAGAAAAGTTAATTGTGAGATTAAAAAGAGATTTATAGCCAATTATGTTTGTTAATGAATACTAAAAATAAACGTAACCACCATTTTTTTCAATTTAGCACTCATAAATTTGAATAAATTAATTTTAAGCCTATGCTTTAAGGGACATAAAACATATAACGAAATATTAACAGATCTATTGATGTAATCTTTAAACTGGAATGTCTAATCAAAATTAGAAATTACAATTTATTTTGCGTGAAATAGGGATCAATGCGCAGTGATTGCGAAGGGGACAGATGGTCGTGGGGCTTAGTGCGTATACCTAGCAATTAGCGCTGGATGAGTTCCACGTATCTCTCTCTCTCTCTCAGCCCCCAATGCATTTCTCCATGTAAAAAAGAGGATCAATAATTGAAGGAAAATTTTAAATTTCATTGTTTTTAAAAATGGTGAATATAAATTATTTTAAATAATAATTTAAACTATAACTATCTAATAAGTATACTATATATGTAATTGAAAATATTTTATATATAAATCCGAATGTGTATAATTTTAATAATTCTTAGATCTTTAACTGCGTTAACACGTATACAAGTAGACCATGCACGACTAGACATAAAGTATATTATAAAGTATTAGGCAACTATTAAGTGTAAAATATAGGGGCAAATACTCAAATATAATCCTAAATAGTATCAAACTTTGCTATGACAAACTGTTATATTTGTTTTTATCTCAATCCTACGAAAACTGGAAAACTGACGTCAATTAAATGTTCGATACAGTAAAAAGGTACTTAAGAACGACAATTGTTTTAAAAAGTAATTTCTATTTTTGAAACATATATTGAATTTCTGAGTCAAGTTCTGAAGATAACCAAAATATTATTTCTATTCTACCAACACAAAATAGCATTAACAATATATGGTAATTAAAAGTCCTTATAATAATGCCCAGATTCTGTCTTAATTATGTCTCAGGGTCATGTTAATTGCAGTTCTTTAATGTGTACATCGTATATTGTTAACGTAAAAGTAAAAGTGACCGAGGTTGTTGATATTGTGGCCGAGATCCATCGCGTCGTGACTTGGAATCACGAGAGAATTACTCTTGCTTGAAAATAAAGATGAACGTGTCATTGACATAGCGACATATCGCAGATATCTAACAATAGTTATAGTATATAAAATAATATTTAATTTAATTTTTTATAATAAAATATAACGATGAGTGTAATATTATTATAAAAATAATAATATGTCAGTCATATAGCTAAAAAAGATTACAGAAAGTTAAGTAAATTATTACACGCTTATTGATTAGAATATAATAAATATGGAGTATATATTATGCCTACATTAATAATATTATAAAGCGAAAAATTTGTTTAGTTGTTTGTTTGTTCGAACGTGCTAATCTTAAAAACTGCTTATTAAATTTCAAAAAATATTTTTGTATTTAGTAGCAAAGTCAATGAGGAAGGCTTTAAGCTATCTAACATAGGCTATCACCAATACAAGCAAAGCTGTATTGAAAAAAGTTACAAAAACGGACAAAAAATTCGTTTTTCATTCTACGTGAGCGAAGTCGCGAGCACTGGTAGTTAATATTATAAAGCAGGAATGTTTGTTTGTTCGATTGTTTGAACAAGTTAATCTTAAGAATAACTAGTCCATTATCATAAATTATTTTTGTATTTAATATAGCAATCACGAAGGAAACTATAAGCTATATTTAACATCCCGCTACCGCAAATAAAAGCAAAGCTATATGAACAGCTATAGGTACAAAAACGAGCAAAAATTATTAAATAATTTTATGTGTCACATCATTTAAGCCGCAGACACAGCTAGTTTTAAATATAAAATTTAATACCCAAACATTTAAATAAAACACTCGGCTTGCTTTGGCACGTCCCGTTCCGGGGTCATCCGGTATATGTCCAACAATCAAACGGTGTGGTAAGGTTTTACACACGACTGCATCCCAGTTACTCCATCACTATGACTGTCTTTTGTTCAGTTTGTTCAGTGATCATACTTTGTATATAGAACTGCCGATAAACACGTAGCCTTGCATAACAGGAACGACTGTCAACGCATCGAAAATCTCTCTCGGTAGTAGCCACTCTTTTTGGGATTGTACTGTATTTACTATCAAGTGCAATGCTATCGCTTTCACGTACTATTATAAACATCTATTTATTTCTCGCTATTGTAACAAATTAGATACGGTCATTATTAATTTGTTTCAGACAATGTTAGGAATGTCGCTTATGAATTAGTTATAGCGTTCTTAATTAATATTTTTTTCTGCACCGTGTCATTGTAACTAATCGAAGGTTAACCGGCGATTAAGTTCTTAGCTCAATCAAATTTAACAAAAAATATTCTTTAATATATTTTCATCCTTTTTAATTCTGGCAATGAATATAACTACACTTCAATTAAAATAACAAAATAAACTGTTTTACTTTATGATATATTTTTCTAAAGCTATAGACTGAGCGACTTTGTTTCGAATATTCTAAGTTCTAAAATAAGGGATATATTTTCTTCATTATAAATTTGTTATAATGGTTATTAAATATAAAAATAAAAACTTGTTCATTCCAAACTCTATACAAAAAATCAGTTTGATTCTGATTGCAAGACCTAAAGAGTATTTAATGGATTAACTTGAAGGTTTTAATGATATTATATGTAGATAAGAGTTTTTAAATGCTTTTAATCCTGAAGATCCAACGAATTTTTTTTTTATTCTTTGCAGCTTTTAGCTTTATTTCTGCCATCTCATGTGATGTTAAGGGGCGGTGTTGCCCAAAATGGTAGACAGTGTAGTAGCGTAATGGTAGCGTAGTGGAGAGACTGACTTTCAAGTGCAACTTATAGGCATTCGGCTGCAGATTTTCAACCTGTGAATGGTAGATAGCAAGACGGGCATTAAAAAATCCCTATCGCCGCGCTATGGTTTCCTCATGATGTTGTTCCTCACCGAAAACTCAGGCTGATTACAAATGGATTCGAACTCACACCCATTGACGCGGCATCCTCACGCACTACTAACTGTGCCATCATCGCTTCTGCTGACATTTTAAGCGTTTCGTGAAGCTGGAATAAAATAATGTTTTCTGACAACGGAAGTTATACATATCGTATAATTTTATTGAACGACAACGAACCAAGTTTTTTTCTATTACGACATTTTTCTATGGAGGTAATTTCGCCCAAGTCAAATGTGAATAGCAATACAAGCAACGAAGAAAAAGTAAGATCCAGAATCTAAGCAATAATCCAGGGATTTCACAAATATTTGACCTGTGTGGAATTTGAACCCACAACCTGCGTCAGCAGTATAACGTAGCTGAGTTTAACTAGTATTATTATGATAATTTACCTACTATACTAATTAAAAAAGAACAAAACTATGTTAAACATTGCTTTAATTGCAAACTAATATTTCATAAAATAACGTCTACAAAATCAAATGTAGACTACTTGAGAGGAATTGCCGAAAACGATTTACAAGTTATTTCTACAGATTATAGGAAGTGGGTGTTGCAATTTTTGCAAGTAATCTATAGAGCTAGGGTTACGCAAAAGCCTTTACGAAATTCTAGTCTGAATTCCTAAATACTGGTTTTGTTACTTATGAAATTTAGGCTCGGTAAATGAAAGGAATAGGAGTTTTAAGGACCTCAATTTACTAGTTATCACACAACTATTAGTAAATACAGCCTGAAGTAAACTGTAGCACATGAATATTCAATCTTTAAATTTTCTGTATTAATCTCTTTAAGTATTCATATTTATGCACTTCACGTGACTTAAAGTAGATTTTCCTAAATTATTTTTTAATACTAACGCCTTACTAATAATAAACATTTTCTTAATCTCGTCTTAATCACTTAAGTTTAATGTAGCTTGCTATAAAAAGTATAATTATATCCGTAATATCCAAGATTACCGCCTACAAGAATTCAAACTCCCCTCATTTTAATATTATAGTACAAATTATGTATACGAAAATAACTTGAAAGCTTTTATGGAGTCTTTTCATAACATCCATGAAATTAATATTTTTACTATCACTAATGCTTTCAAACCATTGGTATTGTTTGTCATTTAAATAATAATAATTTTAATTTTAAATTATAAGCCGCCTCTATTTACTATTTTACCCATCGGGATTTTTGACAACTTTCCCTTTCAGTTACAACACCATAACACATACTATATAATACTGTAAATTTCAAAAATTGTGTAATATCTATATTTATAAATAAATCAGAATAACTTCAGTAAACTAACTACATAATTTTATAAATACCTAAAGGTTTCATTGTTGCAAACTACAATTTCAATGGATTGCTTTGCACGCGGTGAACCTCAAACCGGAGGGGTTGCACAACGCCACGCTTCAGCTCCCGATTACATGCGACACGTGTGTTATTATCACGAAAGTGCAGCCGTAGCATGCTTCACCGGTAATTACGTTGACCGGAGCCACTACTATATAAGTTACGAAAACAAAATAGGAATTTTTAATATCTTCTGATATCATAACAAAGATTTAAGACCTAACTGGTTCAAATTATAAATAAATATGTCTCTAAAATAAAAACTAGCTGGCCTCTTAGATCTTGCTCTGTCCTTTTCGGTAGCAATATTTGATTTTATTATTGCTACTTGATAGCAATATTATATTTTGGTTAATGCTGTAGTAGACATATGTTAATGTTAATATATATGAAATCATGAAAATTGGCATTTATCGGCAAAATCTATATGTATTTTTTCATTATCGGTTAGCATTACAGTATATCAACGGTATATACCGTTCAGCCGATCGCCAAAAAATTGGTATAGATATGCTGTCGAGTATAGAACACATTTTCATGCTGTCGTATTTATAGTTACTTGCTACTAGATGATGTTGCAGCTTTTCATCTTCTACGCCGTTCAAACGATCACTCACATGAAAAAGTATCCGGGTGCTACCAGAAATATTATAATTGTGTATGTAGCGATATTTCTTTCTTAACAATTTTTAAACGCTTGAAACGGTTACCAACGGACATTTTCCGTACAGACACATAATGTCAAGGAAATTAACGTAAGACACTTTTTATGACGATGAAATAAGCTGCATTGAATTGGGCGGGCATCAGCTATAATATACATATAATAAAAGAGACCTGCAAAGCTATTGTACCGTGGGTGTACTAGTGTAGGAGGTAGCCAGAAGTGCTGATATAAATTATATGATAATGACATGAATATATAGTTGACATACTTCTTAGAATATTTTTCAAATTTGTAGTAACTTTGATATACGAAACCATAATAGTTTGAATTATTTTATATAGATATGATAATCTGCTTTTTGTGACGCATTTCAGAGAATCGATGAGATTTATCACATTTCAATATATTGTATCCGGTTTTACTCAATCAAACGGGACTTAATTCATGTTATATTTAACTTGAACAAATAAAAACATTGAATTAGTGTATACTAATGTGACATCAACCTTATTTGAATTTACTTACGTATCGAGAATTGATGGTTATGAGTCAAAAACTCCGAGACTCAATCTCTCTCGATCAAGAGACATTTTTCTCCACTTAGCTACTTCAGGCTTCTTTATCCTCTTTTCTGTACTAAAATTTATGTCCTCTGCATAACTTCAGCAATCTATGAGACGACAAGCTATGTGTCGATATCAACATGGTTTATATTTATTAATTATTGTATTAAAAGTACTAGGTAGGTGTAACACAATTTTATATATGACAATTTTTTATTATATAATTATTATCGCTTACAGCCAATGCGGGAATACTGTTACAGCATGCTCCCGCTTGTCCAGAACGGTATGGAGTTCAGGTAATTACTCATAGTTTGCTTATATTTTGTTTTAAAATTTTTAATAGTTACTTTTATTGAATTTATAATAAATCTTTTAGCGACATATAAATAAAGTTTTGTGTTTACATTTACAATACTTACAACTGCCTTATCAATACATCTATATTGTAAGGATAAATAAAAAAAAAAACTATCAAAATATCAAAATCGTATTTAATCAAGCTGATATCTGACAATTTGTATAATATACAAAAAAGATGTTTCTATATATGAAAGCACAAAATACCCATATCTTTGACTGGTTCCCATAAAAATTGTCATCTATAGATATTTTCACATAAAAGGTGTTTTATGCCGCACGTGAGCATTTTATGCGGTTCTGAGGTCAAGATATTTGCTACTAAAAAGAGTAAGAGAATGTCCACTAGGTCAGCTAATTATCTATCGAAGTGTATCTATATATTAACACAAATATTAGATATTCCATGTGTCATGTTCAATCATGTCAAAAGTACTGAACTTATCGGAGTGAAACTTTTGTCATTCGAAGTCGCAACATTCTTAGATGGATCAAAGCTACTTAGTTTTGTTGCCATTTTTGTTTCGATTTACGTTTGTATACTCAGCTACCATTTTTTGTGACAGCTACCATTTTTATAAACTCATAAACATTTCATTATCTTTGTATAATTCCAGGCGTACGCACACCCAGAGCTGTGTGATCAATTCTTCCTTTGCACCAATGGCACCTTGACGGTAGAGACATGTGAAAACGGACTGCTATTCGATGGTAAAGGAGCTGTTCACAACCACTGCAATTATCACTGGGCTGTCGACTGTGGCGAAAGGAAAGCAGACTGTGAGTAATTAATAGCAACCTAATTTTTATTAAAATAAACTTATTTATAATAAAACAACATATTACATGTAGACAAGTTTTATACCTACTGATGGAATCAGAATAAATGAAGTTTGCACAGAATAAATGCGTTACACGTTACGTATTGCAAGGTTTCTATGAATACGTTTGAGTTATTTACTACTGAATAGACGACAAAACTTCTGTTAGTAGGACTAGTTAATCTATGAAATCGAAAATGCATAAATATTTTTTATTTTCTAGTGACACCTTATTCAACTCCCGGATGCGAATATCAGTTTGGTATCTACCCAGACAGCAACGAATGCTCAACTAGCTACGTCAAATGCGAATATGGCTACCCCCACCAGGAACCCTGCACTCCCGGTCTTGTTTACGATGAGAGAATTCACGGCTGCAACTGGCCTGATCTTTTACAACCTTTCTGCAACCCTGAAGGTATTTTATATATAATAAATAAGATAACAAACTATGCAAAAAGTGTATTGAACTTGAAAGAAAATAACTCATAATACTATATTATAAAACAATTTAATCCCAATAGTCACACATGAAATGTAATCAACTACAAATATATAAGACGATATAAAAACTACTTATGAATTTACTAGCATTAGCACTAATGCGAAGTGTAAAAACTAGAGAAATTAAACCTTTTTTTTGGTTTCTCTAACACAAACGATCATAGAAAATGACAATCTGAGAAAGAGCTCAGCTAACCAATCTAATAAACAAACTATCATATGGATATAGGACAGAAACTGCATTAAGAGTACTTTTTTGTACAATTCCCTTAACAAAGAATACTGCACGGATGGTGTAGTAGATAAAGCTATTATAATACTGACTATTTTAGATTCTCCATCTTTAAGCCATTATTTATTATAACTATAAATAAACTATCAGACCCTTATAAGGCATTAATAAAGTTGATTCAAAACATTACAAACCCTTGGCATCATAATATTTACTGTTCAATGTGGTCTAAATGTGATTTCATTTTATATAGATGTATGTAAACTATTTTTGGAACTCTAAAGGGTTTGATCAGGTTTTAGTTTTAATTATTAGATTTTGATTCCTTTAAAACCTTTTATGTTTTAATAGCCATTAGTTTGTACTCTTAAATGATAAATCCGACGAAAAAATGTATATTTTCAAACAAGTATATGTGTAATAATTTTTATTACAGGAAAAGTATCAACATTTTGTCATACAAAAAAAGCGCATCAAAAGTTTCGTAATAAATTAAACACAAATATACATCAATTATAGGAGTAAAACAGCGATAAGGTTTTTATATTCATTTTTTTTCCTTTAACAGCCGTCGTTGGTTTCAAATGCCCAGCTAAAGTGCCAGCGAACACGCCCGCGGCTAAGTTCTGGCCGTTCCCCCCGCTTCCCGGTGCCCGGAGACTGTCACAGGTTGATCACTTGCGTGGAGGGACAACCTCGTTTGATCACATGCGGAGAGGGCAAATTATTCGACGAACAAAACCTGACTTGTGAGGACCCCGAGTTGGTACCTCACTGCGCGTAATTTAACAAAAACAACTATATTACAAGATGAAAACGAATTAATTTTAGATAAATATGCACATTTTATATTCATTATGAAGTCGTTATGTATGCTTAAAGATGTAATTTCTTAAACCAGTGAAAGCCACCTAAGTTCAATCCTGAAATGATTATAATAATAATTTATTTGTGCTGAAATTAAAACTGTTATACTTTTATAATACTTACACAATATATAATTACTAATTAGATAGAAGTATCTGTTTATTCGAATTAATTGTTTCTGTTGAAATTTAACTTTTGCAAAAAGAACTTATAACACTAATTATGCACTACTTATATATTCGTATTTATTTTTTTAATTGTATATAAGTGGTTTATTGTGTAATCGAATTTCAATTACCGTTTTCGTTTTGTAATAAAACATCTTCTTTTTGTAATCAATTTCTGTGAATTGGAATATTACTTCCACCTAATCTTACTTTATTTATTTCTGCTAAGAATATATTATATCCCTTCAAATAATTTGTACACAAACAACTCAGTTGCCAAGATGATTGCAAAGATGATTCGTGCGTGATATTAGTTACCATTAAAATATGTATATATTTATATATATATATATATATATCCCTAAATAAATAATGTCGATGGCATATTTATGATGACTTTTCATTTAGTTTTTCTGTAAATAAATCTGTTGAACAAATGGAAATGTAAATAGGAAAATATGCGAGAGAATATAAATATATTAAATTAATAAAATAAATGTACATGTTTCATTTTATTATCCTATGTGTATACCACAACCTCAAACCGCCTAGCCAAATTGTCAAATGCCGTAATAAGAGCATGTTGAACACTTTACAATTCATACACACTTAGTAAACAACATTATTTCACATTTTGTTTTAGGTAATCTGGCTTAGAGGCCAAATCTCACTGGTTAATTTCCTTCGTTTTATCTTCTAATCACATGACACTGACGTAATTGGGCACTTCTCGTAAGTCACCATTACAAAAAACAAGAAGAAGACATCGCGGATATTATGAATTTATTGTAATGGTGTTTTATAGTTTAATACAATTTCCCGTATTCTAAATTCTAGAATTAAGTTGAATTAGGAACGGGCTAAAATAATTAATGACGTAAACCAATTTTTCGTATTGTTGTATATCAAGATTAGCTTAATTTGTATTATGAAATGACACTCGTTATACTCTCTGACGCCGAATAGAGTTATGACCTCTCTATGCAATAACAGTGTAATTTGCTTGTCCATTATATCTTGAGTCTGAGGGAGAGTAGTCGCTATGGAATATTATTAGTAAATTTGAATAAGAATTGTACATATGTATATTTTTTTCTTTTAGCAACTTAATAATGGTTCAATATCGAAAACTGTAAGAAATATTCGGTGAATAGTACGGGAATATGTTTATTTTTTCTAATCTTTGAAAAGAAATAGAATATGTTACTAACATGTTCCTAAGATATTTTTTTTTTCAATTTAAATTAATGTCAGCAGTAATTGGAAGATGCCGTTTTATTTTTAAGTCACCTAGTGTCTTATACATTAGGTGTATTGCTGAACGATCCTCGTCTATTTGTATTGCATTAGACCAAATATATTTTCATGATTGCTACATTTTATTTTATAAACGTTGAAAAAAGTAATCAATGATGTCTTTAAGCCCGTTACGCACCACCTCACCGGATTAAATATTTTTCAAAGAAGTTATACCAGTTAAAAATTATAAAAATTCATTGCAATGAGGTCTGGTGTTTTAGCCTGATTTGGTGAGTTAGTTATGAAGAATTTCCAGTCCTAGGCTCTCTACTTCTCAGATCTTCTGTTTAGTAACATGTCGCCCATACTGTAGTGAAGAAGGAGTGAACTGGAATATTTTACCAATGTTTTTGTACTAGGTATTTCTGTTTATTGTAAAGGATCCACTATTATCACAAGTGACAATCTAATTCTGAATTCGTTCATTTGTATTCAACTAGTTAAGGCAAGCAGTTCATTCGTACGGTACTTTCTGGCTTATTTTATCATTCTAACTTGATATAATATTTTAAATATTTTTATATTACATGTAGTAATTATTACTATGGCAATAAATGTATTTTATTTATCTAACATTTTTGTTATTAAATCTTACTAGTCAAAAAGTACAAATATATGAAAAAATATGTAAATAATTTATTTACTGACAAAAAAAAAGAATTTATGTTATAGAAATAAGTTTGAGTGCATTATTTGGCACACAAAGAAAATATACGCACTTGACTTGATAAGATTAACGTTATATTTATATTAAAGTATATATCTGGAGTAAACCCAACAACAAACTTAAGTTAGTTTATTAAGTCAGGTCTAGTGTTAAATTAGTCTAGACTGTAATATGAATTATATTTTCTATGTTTGTATTTACTGAAGAACCCTTTAATGCAACTAAGGTGATAAGCAAGCGTATGACTCGCGTAACGGTATGCGATTACCATAAACTATGAACGTATGCAATACTACAGTTATCACTAGCACTTTAACGAAATTGAACCACCTTCCTCAAGTAGCCTCCGATACCAATATCCACTCATCGAAGAAAATAACAAGTTTCTTTTATATCGATGTACTTTACCAGTTATAAATATACGCCTAAAAAGTATATTTTTACTTCTTTGATCATTAGGCAACAAATGCCTCAATCAATCAAATATAAGGGGGGCGGGGACGTGGGAATTTATCAACAAAATCTTACAGTTATAAAAACTTATTTAATTTACTTATTTACATAAAATGAACTATTCTTCGTCTGCTGTCGCGACTTCGACAGCTTTTCCTTTTTGCGGGCGATGAGGCTTGCGGCGCGAGGGTTGACTGCCGGCTGGTTTAGGTTTAGGAGTTGGTGGATTTTCTAGAGCGTCTAACTCGGCGTCAGTCAGTTGTCCTTTGTACCAGTCGGCGCTAAATTATAAATTTATTTCGTTAATAATATATTTTTTTATTAAATAACAACGTGTATTTGTGTACGTCGTTTTTATATTAGTAAAAGTTGAAATAAAGCTCAAAATTGTTGGCTCTCCTACTAGAAATAACCATTAAGTTTTTATATGAATCAAAAATTGTAGTTTACATTTATTATTTACAATGTAATTACTGATACACAATAACCAAACCACATAACTAAAAATCTTACAATTATTACTTTATATACGATCGAATAATAAAAATTAATACATAGTGTATATTTATATAAATCGTAATTACCAGAGTCTTTAATATATACGTCGGTAACATCTCATTTCAAGTAATCGGGAAAAAAAAAGTCATACTAAAGTCATTTTATATACAAAATTCAAAATAAGAATAACAATATGATAACATTTCCTTCACACATGGTCAGTTTGATATCCAATTAAATACATTTTGTATTGTCGAAGATACTTTATTTATGTATATTTATATAAGTACAAAGAAGCAAATCAGCTATTGGAAATAGCATTTATATTTATTAAAGAAGTTGGCATTACACAAACTGAACTTAACCTTTGTGCTACTGTTATTGCACTGAGACCTGTCGACTCCAACGACGAAATAGGTTATAGAATTTGTGGAAAGTTGGATAAGAAAGTAGCACGCTGCACCTATTCCTACCACTAAGCGACAGTACTAGTGCTGTTGTGTCCAAACCAGAGAGTGGTAACAGGTTGGCAGTATAACCTAAGAAAAACGTATTTATTTAAAAACCACTTACCATTCCGGAACTTTTCTGGCCCACTCACACCGTTTGTTAAGATCATCAAAAGCTTGTCCAAGCTTGCAGCCAGAACGGCGCGGGGTGTTACCGTTAATACATACGTAGAAGAATTGACAGTCATCAGGATCCGCGTAACGAGGGTGTGTTAGACCGAATGTTTCATTCACAGCGGGACATTCAAACTGGAACACCTCTGGAAACACATCGATCCATTATCTTTTTACATATATTTAAGGTTAATCAACCTTTTTAAGTTCGGCAACGATTTTTAAGTTCAAATATTTAAGTCATTATTGATGTGAAAAGTTTTTTAGGCGCGTTGAGCACTTTTTGTGTCAACAAAACATGGAACTCGCGCCATTGTCACCGAAGGTTTTCCATGAGCTATATGTATACTATGTATGTATGGGTACTTTTTAGTGAATAAAAAACGTGAAACTTGCGGAAAAGTCACCGCACGCTGCCCATGAGCTATATTAGTTTTCACTTCTATCGGCAGTCCCCAAAGACTGCCCCTATTTTTGTATTTATTGACTACATTGAAGGCTAATAAAGATTGTAATAAGGGCTAATAAGTATTATATCCACAGCTAATTCAAACCATCTATCATGACCATCACAAAAGAATTCGCAAATTGTTGCTTCTGACATAATCAGCAGATGGAGAATGGCCTCCTAGTCATTAACCTTTCTGCATTATATATTATAATCATTCTAAAATGAATAATAAAGAGATAATTGAGGACTCCGGCATGATATCGTTGTCTTGCAATGGTCATAGACATCTGTCATTTTTTATTACCTTTATTCTAAATCAGGTTTTCAGCAGTTATTTTTATATAAAGTAAAAAAGGGTCCGTTGGCGATACTTAAATCAAATCATCGATTGCAATCACTGCATTAATTACTAATAGAAAGTTCTATATTTGTCACCGAACATTTACTGGTATGCTTCGCAGCGCCAAATCCCTATTCAAGCATATACTCATTTAATACATTTTAATTGCAATCTTAAACCAGACTATTACAATTAAATATTGTATATTAAAAATGCGTATACATGCAATAGTAGTGAACATTCTAAAAAACATAAAACGTGGATAGATTAAACTGTACATACACAAACTCTTTGTCTAGATTATATCTTTCTTCTCTCTCATATTACAAAATGTTTCTAAACATGACTCAGTGTCTTTGTAATTACACAATAAATTATCAAATCTAATTATAAAATTGCCACCTAGAAAGTTTAATATAATATATCAATTATTACCAGCAGCACCGCAACCTTGCTTCTTGGCTTCATCAGCCCATGTGCAGATTCCAGTTTTTTCGTTGTATACAAGGCCACTGGGGCAAGTAATCATATTGAATTTTCCATCTACACAATAGTAGAATATGCCGCATTCTTTCGGATCTTCGTGAGAGAAGTATCCGTTCTTCCTTGGGCAATGGAGAGAGGGTATCGGTGTTTCTAAACAAAGAAAGTGTTTTCTTATTTTATTTGTGTCATATGTATTGTTGGAAAGGAATATTAAATATTATAAAAATAGTTAAGTCCAATTTAAAATTTGTATAAAAATATACATTTTTAATAAGTTTCCTATTATTATTCTATTTATAGCATATTTATATTCCTATTTATAGCAGATTACTTTTCCATTATTTCATCGTGTTCAAGAGCTAAACTTATATGTATTGTTTATATTAGTATTGTCTACACTGTAAACTACATTTAACGCCGCTATATTGGTTTGCGGTTGGTTTTTTTTTTCTAAATATATAACGTCATCAAATGCGCAGTCCCTTAAATAATTGCTTATAGAGTTTACATTGTATTTTCAATTTTGATTAAAATCCATTAATTAAAAAAAATTATACGAGTAAATATATTTGTCTAAAACTTCATTGCTGTGAATCGCAAAAATCCGACGTATTCATTTAATAAATCAATTTATGTAAAATGTATCTTGTAAGAAGCGGTTCGCATATAAATGGACAATAAGCGCTTACAATAAAGTTGGCTTCGAGCGTGCTCAACCAAGGCCGTATTTCCCTTGAAATTGGAAAGTTGTCTCGAACAACGTTGACCCTCGGTATTTACAAATAATCTGTATTCAGCAGATGCCGCGAACCAGTTCCAGCATATGACACTTAATAGACGAGCCAGCAATTTGATGAGCACTATTAAATGTTTGCTAAATATTGTATTTTGTGATCAATTAAAAGTGTTTACTACGCCTGTCGAAATATATATATTTCATTTGCTAATTCAATTTTATTTAATTCAATTTGAAAAATATCTATCAATAATAAGATCTAAGTTACATAATTTAAGTTCATTATTATATTGCGCTGAAGTTTCAATTGATATCCATTACAAAAGTTAATTAAATTATGACATTATTGAAAGTTGGTAAAAATATCTTTTGTTAAGTTTTAACTTACGTATTTATCGTTATAGTTTTTTTGTTTCAATTATTTATATTATTGTGAATTGTAATCGCACAATTCAACGAAATTAGTTACCATCCAGCTGATAGATATCCATAGTTTCATTTTTAGTTAATTGATTTTACAGTAGGTAAATAATAACGATGAAATGGTTTTAAACTTAAATGAGAACTAATTTGTATAAATTTCTTCATTTCAGAGCATAGCCCACAAAATACGACCGAAGTACAATAGATAACTTAGCTGGCCAACTCAGATCAATAATTCGAATAAGTGTACAAAACAATTCGAACAACACTGTCAAACTGCTAACCTCCGATAGAAGGCAAATCTAAAAATAAGTAAACGTATAGTAAATTTAATTTTGATAACGATTAATAATAGTTCAATGAATACGTTCCTTGGAAATTTACACTTTATATTGTCTATTTCAACAAACATAACAGAATAACTTACTCAATATTTCGCAAAACTTTGTTGTGTAAATATATACTAGTACAAAATTGTTTCTTCTACTTATGTAGCATAATATTTTATTTATTATATTAATAGTTTTTACTACTTGTTAGTATACTTACGTAGTTTGGGTCTGTGAGAACAGTCTATATTGAATGGCAAATCACATTTTTCATCTTGTGGGTTGTAATCGTTGAACACCATACCGTCAGGGCACAGCCTTTCAGAGATCTCGCCGTCTCTGAAGAAGAAAATTGTAATGTTAATATTTTAAATGTTATAACTTTAAAGTGTGTTTATTTTTAAGATTAATATTATAGTTTTTATTGTACCCTTTTAGTCCTTCCTTCCTTAGGAACTTCCTAACTGCAGCTATCAGGACATTATACCATAGGAAAAATCGCCTACGCATGTAACCCTATTACTATGCATAATAATCCATAATTTTAGTGTTCATCCAACAAATTTTGATTCGAATTATTTGTAATTCCAACTAGTTTCGAACGAATTTGTAAGTACAAATATAAACAAACAAAAACTGAACGTAAACATTTAGCGCTTCATTTAAGTGTTTTATTTATTCGTAACTTTCGCTATCGCCCATTGTGTTCACATTATAAAAACTTCAAATAAAACTTTAGCAATATTCATGTCAATAATATTTCATAAAGGTACAACCTTCCTGTAAAAATAAACAAATTAGACTTTCGAGCATTGAACTTTTTCAAGTTATAAATTTCGTACAAAGAACAGTCATTGAACTGACAGCAAGTAACAAAAGTCTCAACATAAATAAGCGTAAATGTATTTGACACGGGTATTTTTGTCAGAATAATACATTATCTCATTGATTTATTACTGGACTGAGTATTCGTTTTGAGTTATTCCAATAAAATGTAAATGTAAACTTTTGCTAACTATATAAGGATGAATTTAATATAAGTTTACTTTTACTTATTAAGTATATATATATTATTCATTGTAACTAAAATAATGGAAGGTTAAATTATTTTTACTAAAATTGCTGTTTGTCTTCTTGTTCAAAATAATACAAAAAAAAACCCTCTGTCCTGTATTATATAAGCAAAGAGTTACATATTAATCCTTTTGTACTATATTATACTATATTACTATGTATTATATTACTATATTATTCATTGAATTATTGATAATGATATCAAAATGCATTATCTGTTCGTTTTCATTTTACTTTAATTTACCGAGATAATTATGTAAAGAATATATCTAGGGATATATTTACAAACGACGAAACATAACGCGGCATAATACATTTTATATTAGTAGCTTACTAATAAGCTATATATATCTCCATACTACCGTCTAGAACTGCACTACATTATTGCATATCTTATTACAAAAATACAGAATATAATGAAATAACACTCACTGGCATGCATAATACTTGTCGCATTGCTCAGCGTCAGCGAAAAACCCGTCTTCAGGACATGAACTTGTGATTTCGGCATCCTTTTCACTTTCTTCAACAGTCCGTGCTGGTGGATTAGCAGGCTTCTTCTTTCCCCTAGGGACTGCTGATGATACTAATACTGTAAAGGTATTAAGTTTATTAAGTTACATCTGTGGCGAAGTGACTGCATATCGTTTAAATAAGTAAAACACGGCTTGTCAACATTAAAAAGTAACGTGCAGAGAAAACTTGTCGACAGTAAACACCGTCATGTGAACAAGCACAAGTGAGATTGGTTTACATTTCTCCAAATAAAATATAAATTTACTTTATGTTATTAAATTTTTAATAAATATTTTATATATATACATATATTTTTAATAAATATATAAAGAAGCTCAGTGTCTCCAACATTAAGATAAACTAAATTATCAGGCTAAAAAATAAACTTAGGAGTATAATAATGTTTTATTAACACATCATACATGATTGACCGTATCCATTGTTCAGAAAGTACGTACATGGAATTTACGTTCTGTTATTATTAGTATAGTTATGTTTAAAAATAGGTATTGACTTAAATAAAATTTGAAGGTTGGTTACTAATGGACGACGATGATATATTTTAATTATCATTCAGCATAATTATGTATGGCAAATTTATCTACAAATAGCACATGTAGCAGCGGTGACATTGTGCACTGATTACGTACATAAACTAGTATTTTATCAAAAGTAGACTATATCGAACGAGGTATACATACTTCCTCATACAAGAGTAAGATCAATGTTATTAATTCATGAGTATTTTTTTCGTCATACACACTCTATGAATTAAAAATATACTTCTGTTTGAAGTGAAAAGTTAAAGGTAAAGTTATTGTTCGATATTTTTTTATTCTCTGTCAGTTATTGACATCGTTTTGCCCTTGCCAGTGCTTAGTAATTCGACTACTTAGCAATCAAGTTAAGGACTAAGAAAAACCAATATACATTTTTTGCTATACTAAACAAATTTACATCAAAATCACAGTTTCATTAATATACAATTTTAAATTATACCTGTCCTAAAGGAACTTATTTTTATGGGACTAGAGTATACTATATGTTGATCCATAATATTACTTACTATTTCAAAATATATGGTTATGGTAATATTTACAAAAATATAAAAAAAAATTGGGCTCTATACCGATTATAAGTACACCTCAAATATACTATTAAAAAAATATGTGATTACATCTATGTTAATATATGTACACTAAATAAAAACAAACTTAAAAATAAAAAATATATTTTAAATGCACTGTATTGGGGCCGCAAGTCAGTGTGCTTAAGAAGGCTAGCATCATTCTCTCGTTTTATGGTACTAATATCAGATGGCATAAAAAATATTTATTGCGTATATTAGGTTCAGTTACAGTTTTATGATAGGCAGGTTTGTATATTTATATGGCCTCTAGTATTACTGTATGACCTTGACTGGAGATTGTGTTACATAGTACAATGTTAATGATATTTTAAACCTTTGTCATATATTAAATATATCTAAGAATTGAGATACTTCTCCAAAAAATCTTAGGATGCAAAAGCTGTATACGTGATATTATATATTTTTCTTCATATGATTACATGACGTGACATACATTTAGATATATATTGATATACTTCGGATATATTAAATGTCTACCAGTTTCCATTATGCAGTGCAATACAGTTATACAAAGTATGTCTTCTTATAAAAAAATATTCACTGAAGAATGTAACGTACTCTCCATACAGAGATTTAAAGTTGCGCAACTTTTTTCAAATAGGGCTTTGTTTTCTTGTCTAAAGCCATATTTAACCACGTTGAAATTGCAGCGGCCCATTTGAGTTCTAAGACGGTGCAAGGTTTTTAAATACTCCATGGCAAATTATTTTCATGCGGTAACGTCTTGGCAGATTCCACGTAGTCCGGTGGCGGTGCTAACTTTTAAAGTCAGATTATCTTTCGTGCCTCTATTGGGAGAACGTCTAGAGCTTGAATATGTGCCATTAAACTCCTTTGGCTTTTTAGTCGGCTTTTGTGAGTTTGGTAGGCAATCGCGATGCTGTCACCACATATACAGTGATAAGCCCAATACAACGGTTAACGTTATTAGGTTTGTCATATTTTGGTATCAACCAGTTGGTATCAATTCATCTGCCAAGAGGCATGCAGGCCCTCATGACAGTAATATCTTCTGTTGGGTTATTTATATTTTAGAACTACGTCAATTTTTTTTATTGTCTTGACATCAATTACAATATCACAGAATTAACATTTCTTATAAACAATTTATAATAAAACGCTTATTAATAGAGTTCGTAAGTATGTATATTAGTAAGAGTTAAGGCATTTAAGATTGGATAAACCAGGTAAAGCTTATATTATTTTTGTCTACAGACAAAATAATACATGCCAAACAGGGTGTGGTAATGTTTTTGCTGATTTCTCTCTTACCTAACGACGTACAGCATTTTGCTGAATGAAAGTTACTGTGTCAACACAATTAGTACCTATATTTGTATTATACTGCATTGCAATACACTGCGGTTGGGCTTATATGTGAGTTTTTGTCCTACATGGTACTTTATTAATAATATTAATATTATATATTAAACTTTATTTTTGATAGATTATTACCAATGTTAACAGAGTTTAAAAAGTATTGATTTTGGCTTGTGCATTTTTATAAGCGTGATTTCTTCAGAAACTACACTACTGATTTATATGACACCCGGATTTTGATAATAGTCTACTCAAATGTGATCTTCTCTAACCTGATCTGTGTGATATCTATCCCTATGTATATAGGTTTAGGGTTCGTGTTTTATGGCAGTCTATAGTTATAGGAGGGTAGTTTATAACGCCGATTAGTATAAAGTGCGATGCGAGTCCGGCTTTGGACTCAGTCAAAGCTAGACGCTTGAAGCGTATTCATCGTACGTAGCTGGAACATTACTGAAGGGACATAAGATTTATATTTCTCTATTATTGACACTTTTTTTATAATGTTTATGCTATAAATCATTATCGGGAATGATTCATACTGGGCTGAGAGAAACACGAGCGGAGAAGGTGAGTGTTGTCAACTATCGAAAGGACACCTCCTTAAACCTACATCTGAGTCATAAGTCTCGAACACTGTCTCGTGTTATCCTCTCTCTGCCACAGTGAGTAGGTTTCACGATGTACCCGGCACCCTTACGGCAAATCCATGGTTTGCTAAGAAGTTCGTATCTCATCCTGACATTACTGATCCGACTATTATTAATCTTTTAAACAACTATCTATCTATCCGGTGATTATATCTTTTAAACAACTACTAAGGCTATCTAAGAACGTTATTCTACAAGTCGGTATATCTTAATTCTACATATACATAGGTCTACATATATATAATATACCACTTTCTACAATAGTCTATACATAATTATAGACCAGTGACTTACATATTTTACTTTAAGTCGCTGTGACGGCGACATTGTACTAAACTTATTTAATCTCACACGGTCATTCAAATTACAATAACTTTTGATAGAATCAACTGATTTTATTGAAACAAAGACAAAATTTTGCTCGAAGAAATGCTTTATGACTTTCTTGGTAAAACACCATAAACTTTGTACCTAAAATGTATTTTATTTCTTATTCTTAGATACTTGCAATAATTTTTTTTTCACATAAATCTTAAAATTACACTAATTTTAATTTTACATTTTGATTATATGTATAGATTAGACATGTTATTTCTTTTCATTTAAATTCTTATGTTTTTCAAGAAAAATATATGGTTTGTAATAACTATATGATTCTTTTACTTCTTCGTTTCGGCACAATTTACAATAAAAAAAATATTTATCCTATGAAGAAAAGTTCGGACAATCATTAAAATTGATAAGAGATAAGATTTGAGATAAGATAGATTGACTTTCCTGGATCTGACGAACAAACTTGGAGACTTTAAAGGTCTAGAAATATTACTTTTAGTTAATAATAAGTATTCCGTATTTCAGTACTGATATTCCGCATTTTATATTTGTAGCGTTAGCGTCAACGCGTGTAACAAATGAGTACGTGTTTTTTCATCCTATTCAATAATTTTACTTCACTCCTTAATATCATCATATGTCATATTTGAAATAAAAACAGCTCGTAGAGAATCAATAGATCGGCCAGTCAGTCAATTTGCAATTGCGATTAAAGATACCCAGGACATGGTGGTGGACCACACTAAAATTTTGTCGCTCTTGGAAATCTTATCTTGCGTTAATTATCATTGGTCAAATGAATTCATAATATGCATACATAATTAGTATGGTGCGAACAGCAAAATCCAAATTTTATTTAAATCTCTTATCTACAAAAGCAAATAATGTGAAAATATGATCTGAAATTATAAGAATTGTCAATTATTCGATAATTTTTCGATTTTTGCGAAGTAACCATTTATATTTTAAGCATGCATATAAATTTAATACATATGAATTCCTTTACGCATTTATTATTTCTTCCTTGCATCTAAAGTGATAACCTCAATAAATCCTGACTAACTTGGAATACTTACATTCAATTTACGGATATCAATTTATGTAAACTTTAGATAATAGTACCTTAAAACTAATAAAATGCTACAAATATAAACACACAAAATATATGATGTGTTAAAACATCAAAGAAACGACAATAGATAACACAATAAGCGCGTTGATGTCTTTTACTCAAGATATAAAATGTATATAATCGTATAAAAGTCTAAACTAGATGATTACGAAAGTTGCAGTTAGGTCATCATTTTATTAACCTTATATAATTATATTATACATATCATGGTATCTAAGATTATTCATTTGTAGATATATGATATTTTCCTGTTTGAAAGTAGTCTAAAGGAGAATTATTTATTGCCACGGAACTGATTTTTTAAAGACGAAAGAAATCCATATAAATATTTAACATAATTAAAAATACATATTTAGTAAGCATTTAATAACGTGAAAATATCAATATTCATTATTTAATTAAGAATGGAATATTTAAAGTATTGATTAGTTTTATAGCCTGTATCAAGTCACATTCAAATCGTACAGGAATTGTAATTCCAGACGTCAAGGCCAACCAGTTACTTGACATATTGTAATACTTAACTTAGCGCCTGTATTGAATAATAATATGGCTTAATAAAGGTCATAATAAATGGATCACAACAAAATATTTTAATTATAATTAAAATAACACTTTCATTCTACTATTACAATTAAGTGCAATTACTATAATAGTTAATACGTCTTATGTATATGGTAGTATATTAGTAAATGTCTTTAAAATAAATTTAGTTTTATTAAATTGTTAAAAAGATACATGTTTTTAACTAAAATATAACAAAATATCATTACGCAAAAAATATTTTTCATTTACGTAATATCAATAAATTTACTTACCTAACATACATGCCAGAAAAACGACTCCTACGCACGATCTAAACGCCATCTTGTTTTATTTTAAAACACTAACCTATCATTTACTTAAATGTACGTAACTCTTACTTAAATGTCACTATAAAGTGACTTATCTAAGTTTTATGATATCTAAATGACGCCCGCACCGCACCCAATACCGCACTGACTTTAACAATTTTTGTCATCCATTCTTAGCTGGCCGACGTTTCAGAGAAAGGTTACATTAGTATTTATATCTCGCTCGCTCTTTTCAAGTAAGAGATATATCTATCTTTTTCTACAACCAGCATATCAACGAGTTCCAATCCTGTTATTGTTCTACGTGTTCAGCAAGGAAATTAGCAAATATAAGAAAATGTTGCTAATCTATTTATAATGTACTTTTATTTCCTAATTATTAATTATAGTATATAGGCAATATCATTTGTAGTAAATGAAGTAGAAATTGAGGTCGTTACATATTTTATGAAATTTTTATTTGCAAAATACGTGACCTAGAATCACCAATTAAGCACTTTTATTATTGAGTACACATTTATTATGATTACTAGCCATAGTATAAAAATTACATTTTTACATTACATACAGATTTATATTAAATTTAGTAAAAAAGATAATTGTTGTAACTAATTTCAAATATTATAATAACTCAGTAATAATAGCCTAGGCAAGTCAATAATTATTTAAATATAAATAAGTCAAAGTCCATTAAGTGTAGGAAAAATCAAATTACTTGGAATGCACAAGGAAAACTGTACAAGTAAAACATACTTACCTCACAAAAAATTGGCAAACAAAATACCGACATTTTGCAATAAGCACACTAATACCTCTCACATATACATACTACGATTATTTTAATTATATTAACAATAATCATACTTGAATCTACAAAAAACTTCTTTTATGATTATTATTTATTTCATATTACGTATTTACTTCCTTGATGACCGAGCATAATGTGGGACAATATTTTTTTTGAATAGCATTTATTTAAAAAATGTATTTAATTATGAATCCCATACTGATTAAACTTTTTCATTTTCCGATTTACCATAAATATGAACTGATACGGTTATTACAACAAAAATAAAACACAAATGTAATTAATCATTATAGTATACACCATTTGCTTAAAAAGTGTTATTACGAAAAATTAAACTTTATAGGTAATTACAAAAAGCCATAATTTGTCTTAATACAAAATGTTATCCCAAACATTAGAGCTGTTACAAAGATACGTAAAATTTATATATGTACCAGAAATATTCAGTTAACTATTATATAAATAAATATTAATAGATTAGGTATAGTTTATATCATATTATATTTCAGTTGAATAAATAATCTCTACTGAATAATAAAAACATTAGAAGCAAAGAACTGTGAAAGTGGAAACGGTTTTCGAAGCAATGATGGCTCAGTAAATCTGAGAATTCAGTGAAGGTAATAAGTGAAGGTAGGGCATTTGCTACTGCTCACCGGCCGTTTTGAAAATCTGCCACGAAATACCTATCATATCTAACATCAGATAAGATTGTGGTTATGACGATAAACCTATAAAATATTAAAAAATATACAATATTCCTCGCAATCAGATAGCAAAATATGCAACCAAAAATAAAATGGAATATACATATGTAAAGAAAGTATAAAATAGATTTAATAAAGACAATCAAGACGATCAATATGTAACGCTAGATTAGAAATATAATGTTGAAATATAATCAGAAAACAAAACTTAACGCAAAGGTCTGGGATTATCAACGAGGGGTGGCTGTGAAAGAACATTTTAGTCTAAATTTGCTAACAATTTTACTAGCACGTAGGTAATATATATTTGCCATTCTCCTAATCTGTAAATTTTCTTTATTACCATAACACAAAAAGAAAATACAAATTTGCTATATAATAAAACAATGCATTTTTTATATTTCCGCAGATATGTTATGTTTGATTATTTCTAGCAGTGAAATAACAAGGAAACAAACTAATAATATAGAAATAAACGGAATTATAATTTAAATGAACTCTTTTGCAATATAATCAAATTAGTGATCAATTTTTCAAAACGCGATATTTCTTTTCTTTCTTGTAGTACATTTATTTTTAAAGAACTGGATATGGAAAGATTTGTGCCCTTACGCAAATTACACAGGCACCTCGAGCTAATAACTCTTTCGAGTTCTTGTACCTCGCACGCAGTGTTTATCAGAAAGAAATCAAATTAATATTTTCAATTTCAATTTATTATTCTTGTAAAAAACATTTATTATTTATGGTTCCGCTTAGTCAACATATGAACGTTGATTTAAAATAATAAACAACGTTATATATTTATTTGTAGAACATTCGATTGCTTATAAACCATATGTGTGTACTAGAAAATGTAAATTTTTACATCTGGCTGATAACGACTGATATACACTTCGTCTGAGACTCGTGTCTCATACATTATCGAGAATATAGAGTTTTCTTTTTGAAATAATTATTATATCTGCTTACCAAATTATACTTAACTATATAATAATCAATACTTACTTTATAAATATTTATCCATGCAGTATAAAATCAAGTTATAGAGTTAATAACATATTTTTTAAGGTTAAGTAAGTTAAGGTTAAGCTTTATGGTCACAATCTCACCTGATGTTAAGTGACGATGTGGTTGAAGCTGATGAACACACTAAAGCTGTGTAGGGATTGCTGTTAAATTCACAACGCGGTATATTGTTATTACGGTTATTAGGTAAACTGTGTTATTATACAAAAATATACATACTTTCCTCTAAATGTCTATATGTATCTATATATAAAATTTCCTCTAAATGGAAGCTAAGGACAGTAGTTCAGATTTCTTATCATGCCACCTTTTATGAGCTACATTTAATAACATTCCTTGTCGTGAAGGAACGACAAGTAACAGCTTTTATTTTCATGGACCAGTCGTTCGTCTCGCTGGATGTTGCAGCACAAAATCCACTTAACATTCTACGTTACATAGTAAGGAGAAGTAATTTGAATCTATAAACCTCTTTAATACCTGCTATAATTCGCTACAACGACGTCATTGGAATTTCAAACGAAGTTCACATTGATGTTCATTCTCCATTATATTTAGACTTATATCATGGCAGACTTGGTTATCTTTAGTTTTAATTTTAAGTTCTGAGCTTTTGGCATTTCTTAAAAGGTGTGTATATACATACCTGATTGCATGATTTTTGTAATATAAATATCAAATAACCTTTTTACTCCTGAATAGAGAACCAAAAAACAAAATAAATAATAACAACTTTCAGTACCTTATAAACGTTTTTCACGTGGGGAATTGCATTTATGCATTCCCTCACAGCCCGGGGGGAAGGGGGGAGGTGTATGTGGGACTCACTCGGCGCTATTCGCCGAGAATAGCCACTAAAATACCACGGCTGTCTACCGCCTTCATCAGATGAGAACGCCTTCTTTGTGGCCTACCTCTAAAAACCATAAAGTATTAAAAATACCTTTCTAAATAAAGATAAGTATATAATAAATTTTAAACCTAGTAGTACTATATATGTATATATTTATCTAGATGGCATGCAGCGTATGAATGCTGTATAAATTTAAAGAGACTGATGTGTAAGACATTCAACACAACTTTCGTAAACGTAATAGAAAGTGATCTATATTTACAGTTTCACTAACTGTTTTATTGGATACCGTTTTGTACTACCGAACTATGAGTTGTTTAAATGTATTACCTAATAGATCTGATTTAAGATTACATTGCTTAAGCTAATATGCCGAGAGCAAAGCCTCTATTCTAGTCTTTCTACTGGTAATGGAATGTAATACGCTAATAATACCCATAGTACTGTAAGCCAATGAAATTAAGTATAAACAGTTGTCTCGGATTACAAATTGATCGGATATAACTTTATAATAAGCGCTTTTTGGTTATATTTTTCCAACGCGTTCCAATGTTTACTTTTTTAAGAATAATTTGAAAGTATGATTGGCATATCGGTTTAATTGGTGTTATTTCGTTGCTACTGATTTGAGTATTGTGGGTTTCAATTACACATCAAACAGCTCACATCTGTGGTACAGCTCTATCAATTTGCAAACAATAAATCATTAAAAAAAGGTATAAAATAATCTGAATTGGGAACAACGATCAGTTTATGGCTTTATGCGTTTTCTTTCATAATAATGAAATAAATGACCATAAGCAATGCAATAAAAAGACTATATATGTATTTCTCACTGTCCACTTGATTCACGCCAACAATAACGATCATTACACCGTCATACTGGGAGTATTAGTATGAAAACAGCGAAGTTATGCTATCAAATGCAGAGATAGTTTACTATAACTAATAGATACTTAACTAATTTCAATAAAGATTGCATAAGTACTATGTTTACTATGTGACTACGATTTATTTGTGTCCGACAATGAACATACTTTCTGTCTGTTAATTGTATGTCCGTAAAATGCTTCGTGACACAGGACTCGATACTTAGTGCGCTGTAATGTTTAAAAAAGAAACAGGAATAAAGAAATCTTGCAGGAGATCTCGAAAGCGTCTTGTAAATGATTTCTCGAACTTGTACTTGTTCATACTGCCATAGTTCCATTAACTGTGTAGTAGGATAACCTTCTACAGCCTACTATAGGATATGCTATAAAGCAAAAACGGCTTTATCTCCGTTGCAATCTCATCATTGTGATCTGCGCAAGTACCGGGAAAGTTATTAACTGTTGTGTTATAAGCTATGCTTCCGTAATGCCTTTACTGTCCAAATATAGATGTTCAAGAAGTTCTGACCAAGTGAAGTTACTTACGTTCAGGTTTTTAAATGAACTAGTTTTTATTACATATAATTTCCATTATAATTTAAAAATGTATGACGTCGATATTTTTATATAGTTAAGGTTGAGCGTTATGGCCACAATCTTACCTGATGTTAAGTGACGATGTGCCAAGATAGTGGACACGCTAAGCCTAGTGTAGGGACTGGCTCTTATATCCAACTGCCGAATCACACCTATAGGTAGTTGTCGGCAGATTTTTAATTTGAGGATGGTAGCTAGCCAGGCGAGCATTGTAAAACCCTACCAATATTCTGATTTATTATTGACGTAACCATAAAAACATCATTATTGATAGCATAATTTTAATGGCTTCCAGAGCTGTCTTGCACGCCCCGTAAATGTCACAAGAAAACTGATGCATCATTCTTATCGCAATGGTTTAATGTTAAGACTTTTGCAAAGTGCTCACTTAAGTTTTTATGCTCCATTTGTCTTACACGACAGCGAAATAATTATCATAGTACTTCATTAATAGACGAATATAGATTATGTTTAAATTAATCTATACTAGCTTTAATATGCGGCTTCACTCGCTTTAATATTGATATTTTCAAACAAATCCGATGACGGAATTAAAACATGCATACCAAAGTTATTCCTCTCTTTACCCCACTTCTAACAAGTTTTTCGCTAGAAAAAGTAGCCTATCACCGTTTCATGGTTCCCATCTATCTCTATACCAAATTCATCATAATCGATTCAGCGGTTTAGGCGTGAAAGTGTAGCAAAGAAACAAACTCACTCTCGCATTTATAATACTAGTAAGGATAAATGTCATTATTTTTAATCTACCAAAAGTGATTTGTTCTTTAAAGTTTATTTTAGATATTCTATAAAAAGTTATATACAAAAATATAGAAGCTAATATCAATGTAAGGCGGGAGTCAATAAATTAATTGCATAGTTGTGTAGCCAAAGGGATGCGTTGGCGTATGTTCTCTCATAATTAAGTAAATTGAGTGCAATAAAAGAAGACGGGAATCCTACGCATACAAATCTATAATGACCGTACGTATAAAATGTATGGAAAGCATAAAAATATATTTTTATATACATATTTAAAAAATTAAACTTAAATGTCTCAACTCGACGATTTAAAGTATTTTTATTCCAAGTTAGCCTAATACTATCTACCAAACAAAAATGATTTTTAATAACCGTTTATCTAATTTACAATATACATAATTACTAACCTATATGACATTCACTACCGGATATTAATACCTCCCTATACTTATTATTTATCGATCAACACTGTTATGAATTTAACCACGTCACCATCTACCTTAATCAATATGTGAGCATCTTGGACATCTTAAGAATACTTCTATAGCAATTGACATTTTACAACATTGTATAATTTTGAGAAAATGATATAAAGGAGACTTCAGACTCATCATCAGATATACCTGACATTTCGACTGTATATTTGGCATGCATATTTTTTCATAATGTACGCAGTAAAAAATTGTAAGAATGACTACGTACAATTAACAGAGAAACACGAATGCAGCCGCAGGCACGAATTAGTGTAAGATATAATTAATTATCTCTAAAAATAACAATGCTCTTGTTTTGGTTAAAAAATTAAATACTGTTTATATTATCAGCAACAGGTTGTGTCGGCTACAATTTCTTTTTGCTTAGTCTAAGTATTAGAATTCTTATCCACATGCCTTAATTGGAACTAGATTTTGTAGTCGCGTGACTTGTACGTACTAGTATTGTTTATTATGGTAATGAAAATCTTGTACTTCTTTCGTTAATGATCTTTCATTTTATTTATTTTACTTAAATTACTTATTTGTAATACTCTTTATATGTAAACGAAATAATAAGTTTTACTGCATTGTTTTGCCTTTTTTATCATGATAAATAACAAGTATCACGTAGCTCTTTCTTCTTCTTCTTCTAAATATTTTAGACAAATGATGACTTTCTGCCTCCTTCCTATAACATAGAGTTCTTGAAAAGAGGCATCAAGAGGCATGAGAGGAGGCTATTGGCTATTTGTTACTGGCTGTTGATTATAAACTGTATCATACGTATTAGCATTCGTAGTACATATAGAATATGCATCAGGGAATGATACATTTAAGTAAGCGGACATGAAAATGGTGTTTGCGATTTCCAATGTCTTAATAGACACTGATGTTTTTGGACTGTACTGTACTTAACACCATTAGCAAAATGGTAGCTTTTTCATGAACCTTATTTAAAAAGAACAAAATATAGATATTTAGTATTATTTAAAAAGATATAAAGTTAATGAATCTATACTTTTATCGTGCTTAATAAGTAACAACAAGTTGTGTACTATTTGAGATATAATTTAATATTAAAATTGTACTGTATTCTGTACAATTTTATATTTGGAGTACAATATTTCGTGATGAGTAATATTCTATCGTTATTCTAACAACATGTAATAAAACATCAAAATCAAGATGTATACGACGTTAATAATTTATGGAATCCGCACGAAGCGTGCACCATCGTCCGCAGTAATCTATGGGTAAGTCACCTGTACACTGTAAGGATCGAACATTGCGGAGTTAGACCGGCATTAAATGTACGATGAGAAATATTTATGGTCGTGTTTAGTTTAAAATAGTGTATGCGTTATCATAGAAGCGATGAAAGGAAACAAAGCAAAAATAAACCTATTGAAAATCACTATGAAGGGTGTATGAGTTTTCTTCTTAGGCGAGTGCCTAGTTCGCCTAGATCTAAAAATTATTTAATCATCTTTGCCTGTTTATGTTTTTTTCGTTAATTATTGCTATATCAAATATAAAAAAGTTTTTGTAATACGCCTGGTAATTCCTAAGATTAACACATTCAAATAAACAAAGAATCAAAGAAAAGAAACCAATTTTTCCGCTTTATAATTTTATAATATATATTAAATAAAATACAATTTTAAAAGCGACTTCAGACTTAGATAAATATCTGATATCACTCAATAAATATCTGATATCACTCATCATAAACAAGGTGTAATATACACTGTAGTGGAACTCTATAGTGCTTTAATAGATTCTTCTATTTACATATATTCAGTAATGAAATATATAGTACTAGGTTACCACAAGGTTCCCACGACCATACACGTTGTGAACGACCCACCAGAATAATATTATTTTCTTTTCTTAATATCCTGAATTATTCAGTGTATATCCATGCAGTGACGTGACAGTGACAAGCACTGATGGACTGGTAATCCTTCGGTGATGTGATTTGATAGAGTATTGTACTGTGCTTAGGTCAGGGACTGTAGCATCACTTTACAGTATTAATATAACTAATAAAAATAACAGTACACCAATGCCTCTACTCAGATCTACTTTAGGTTCTACAAAACATTCTGTTATATTGTATTGTTAATACACAGTTATTAGGATACTATGAAATACATCTCTATCACTACATATTCGTTATTATCTACGGGAATTATGGGTACTTGGTATCAGGTCAGTATAAATACATGTGTACGAGGTGAAATTTATTGTTAGCTACCTCATTCAAAAAACTATTTTTTAAATTAGGTATCTAACAATACTTTAGCAAAGATCTGTTACATTTTTTTAAGATAAATCTGCCAAATTGATGACTGTAAAACATATATAATTTTGAAATAAATGCTTATAAAAGTGAAGCTACTGTAGAACAAACATATCCTTTTAGCCTTTCTTTTAGTATCCAGACTAAAACTAGAACCCACGTACGTAGAGCCGAGTACTTGTTTTCGACGTCCGACGCTATATAAGCTAGACATTGCTTTTAGCCCTGACATTGTCCTACTGCAAGCAAACCATTCACGAGCAAATCCCTTGACAATGATCAAGATTATAGCATTTATACTATTATTGACGGCTTGCTGCGCATTCGGTGATGAAACCGATATAACTGTAGAAAAAACCTCCAAAAATGGTGGCAGACAAAAGAGGCTTTTATGTGAGTAAAATTAATTTATGTATAATGTGTAATTTTAATACTAATTCTATATTGGAAGATAAACAATGGAAATTAAAAAAATATTTGATTAACTCCGATTGTTAACACACTAGTACCAGGATTTACTGTGTTTTAATAATTTTATAAACTGTTTAACGTGTTGAAGATTTATTTAATCATAAGTGACTATAACCAAAAATACATATAATTAGAATGCTTGTTTTTGGTATAAAAATATTGTACATTAGGTATAAAAGTATATACACATATATGTACATTTGAATTAATACAAAATTATTCAGCAGTTAATTGTGTAGACCCAATTATATTGTGTTAAGGTTATATTCAGTATTTTATTGTTTTGCCTATTATTTTCGACCAAACAGTCGACGCACTACCAAATTGCTATTTTTTAAGTTTAAATTTATATAATAATTATTTATAAATAATAATATTTATGACTTACTTAGATATACCTAAATTTAATTAATAACATCATCCTATAATATTATTATTATACTTTTTCCAACATAAATAACGTATTTTTGTTTACATGACCATATTCCATATTAAACATTAACAATAAGTAAGTCAGCAAAAAGATTAAATAAATTTGAATATCATATGTAACTATATATTGTATTATTAATAATAATTATTTATATTTTAAACGCGTAATTAGTGAAAAGAAAAAAATTGCAAAGATAAAAAATTAAGCGCAAAAAACAAGTATAAATGCTCTCAATTATATTTTACACTATAACTCAAATCATGAACGATAGTACTCAATAACTAATATTATTAAAATTATAACACTTACAAATCGCCAACCGAGATAATATACTCAAAATAAATCGAGTATAGTCGCAAATTAACAGTTCACACAAGGAGTATGGTAAACTCTACAACGGAAATTGTAAATATACCTACTCATTCCCCTTTTAGAGTTGAACTAAATGCACATCATATGCAATGGCTGCATCTGGTCATTGCTCCTGATTTGTATTGCAAATAATCCGTAAGTTAAAAATGCATTAATTAAATAAAAAATATTAATAAAAAAATTATACATCGAGTTTCACTAAATATCCATCAAATGTGAAATATACCTAATTGTACAGTTTATAAATAAGGTAGTTACAAATAAATATACTATATAATATAACAAGTAATAAATTTATCATAACCTATTCTCAGTTTATAAAACATTAGTACAAATATTCCATGATCTTATCGTGAATCGAAATATGCTAGCATGAAGATAAGCAATCCTTACATTGTCTCTTTTTACTTAAAACTACACCAAGAAACCAAATTAAAATTAATTAAACTAAATTTAATTTTGAGAATGTGGTGTAAATCAACTTCATGTAAACCAATTATGCTTTACAAAGCAATAAAAGATAATATAAAAAAGTGAAATCAAACAATGTTAATAGTAAACTACTACTAACATAAATAGAAATAGATTTTGTTGAAGTTCGATTTTGCAGAGTATCGAGTATATCCGCTAAAGTTAGAGTCGATGTCTTTAAAATTACCATAAGACAGTAATCTTCCTCGACGCTAACCAGATTCAGAAGATTCAGAAGTACTGGAATATGTTGACTTTTAAACTTTTCCTATACATTAAAGCCCACTGCATTTCTTATATACATTAGTATACTAAGACCAATTTAAGATATTACAATGCATAGAAGATGTTATATGGATAAATATTTGTAATTATTACTTTAAATAACGTAAACAACTATAGTATGATTTCCTTTTTTTCACAAGAAATGATTTATAATTTAATATTCTCCTAAATAATCCTCAAAATAATTACGAATGTTACATTATTTTAAATAATGATTCACCTTTCCAAATAATACTAGAAGAACGTATTTATACTCACAGGGCTCTGACCTAAAGTAATGTTTTTATACAGCTACATGGTTAAGTTATTTTTAGAGTTTAAGTACAAGTAGGCTAGATAAACCCGCCTTGATACGAGGTACTTAAATCAATAATTGCTCTGTTTAATTATTGTGAAAGAATCTGTTTATATGTATATAAATATTATTGCATACTAATTCATACACTTTTCAAACATTCGCGCATGCAATCCACCTGATACTAAGTGAGCATTGCAGTTCGTGACTATCTATCTACAAGAATATCTCAAACAGGAACACAGTCCTATTTTAGTTCATTCACCCAGGAACGTTACTAATCCTGAAGAATAAGTCGAACCACTGTATGTACCAACAGGTATTGATTGCTAACTATATATAATAGTCTAAAATATGAATAAAGACATTTATTAGACTTTTTTTTTTAATTAGAAATCATTAACAATTAAAAACTTCAAGATAATTGAATTTTAACTTCATCAATATAGTTCGCTAATATAGATAAATAGGTATCAAACAAAAATTGAAATATTTTTCTCAGTGCTCCATTGTTATAGTTATTCGGAAATCTTCCAATGAGCCTGAGCTTTCGGTGGAAGAAAACATCTTGTAGAAACCGGAGCATTTTTTAATACTTAATAAGTTAAATCTTACCTGATGTTAAGTGACGTTATGGCCCCATATGGTGGACACACAATGTTTAGTGGACGAGCCTGGCTCTCAAGTGCTTACAGTACAACCTATAAGTATTTGGCGGCATATTTTCAACTAGAGGGTGGGACCTAGCCAAGCGGGAATTAGAAAAATTCCTACTTCCATGCTATGGTTTCGTTACGACATTTTCCTCCACATCGTCACTGGTGAGATTGTAAACATAACGCTTAATTTATATATATGTGTATAGATATAGTTTCTTTTGTCACTACTGGCTTCTATTTTTAGTCATACTTGATATTTTTATTTACAGTTTACGACGAAGATGGTAATCTGGTAAAAACATTCACAAATCCATATCTTAAAGATTTTGCTCTGGGTGCCGACAGATTGCCATTTTATGGAAACTTCATGAATCCATTCTTTGCTTTCATCCGTGTAAGTATTTTAACTTAATTTAATTTAAAACGTTACTATTATTAATTATTATAATAATTCCTTTTTAAATTAAATAATATAATATCACGTAAAGTAATTTTTTCCCATATAATGATTATAAAGCGTGTTAGGTTGTTTATCACTTTAGTTGTTTATATATTTATTATATCGTTACATTAACGTAAATTAAGGATTATTAATTTTTACGTATTACTATTTTCATGAAGCAATCAATATAAAACATATAATAATACAAACAGCTTAAGTTTAAACATGATCATTATTAACAAAATTTTTTTGAAAGAGATTCTTGTTTACTGTCCCGTAAGTATCTATTGAAAAATACGACGCAAACTTAAAACACCGGCAATTATTATTGACAAATTTTATCGGCAATGTATCTATGTTATTAGGACTTGCAGAAAACTATTTTCATGTCTCGTTTGAGAAACATAATATTTTGGGTAAGATCGAATTTCGTAGGAAATACATATAAGCGTTTTTTCGGAAACTATGAGACCCTTATATTATATCACTCATTACTGCACTAAAATATGAAGGTTATATTTTATATATTATATAATAATTTTATATATTTGTCATCTAATTTTTAGTATTTCAAGTAATAATAAATAAAATCGTTTGTTTTATACTAATTAAAATTTCATTTTCTTAGAGGCACAGCTAATCTTTATATTCACAAGTTAAATTTCAAGTGTATAAAACGTAAAACGTCTATATTAATAACATAATACCAATTTTCTTTTAATATTTTTATAGTTAATAGTTTTAGTGTTATGGCCTCAATCTTACCTGATGTTAAGTGACGATGTGGCCTAAGCCTAGTGAAGGTGGCAGATTTTCAACTGGAAAATGGTAGCTATTTATCACGATGTTTTCCTTCACCGAAAGCTCAAGCTCATTTTAGGTGGATTCGAATTCACTTCCCTTAATGTGGTGTTGGTACACACTACCGACTGAGCTATCATCGCTTAATGTGTGATTTACTTCATCCTTAACCTGTCCTATCCTAATCTCTCTACGTTCTAATTAATGGATTTTCTCAATGTTATACTTCGTTTATTCCATGATGTTGTGTATTGATTAAAGTGATGATTGTACAAATAGAGATTACAACTGGATTATTGAAATGAGGGATTACCTTAATTAAGATTTTTTCCTATTTACTCATATGAAATATCTTTGAAGTAGCAATGACGGCAATATCGTGCCATCAGCATACTTTAAATCCATTTACAAGACAGCCAGCCACACGTTACGGAAGAACCAAGGTTTTGAATGGCATGGGACTGATGCAAGTTCATTGATCTTCCTATTGCAAGTTACGAGTTATAAAACAAAACTTTTCATGTTAAAGCTTGTTTCATAAATAACGAGATTTTAAAATAAAGCAGAAAAATTAAAGATAAGAAATAGAAAATGAAAAGAAATAGAAATAACAGTTTTGAAAAATCATCTGAATATGTAGTACTGAGTGATTATGTGGTATGTAATAAGAACATGTTAATTTATCTTGATGGTAAGAAATGGTAAATGTCTTTTTTTAAGGCAAAATTGAATATCAGTTACATTATACCCGATCGAGCTAGTCGGTTTGAATATACCTAAAAGAAAACTAAGATAAATGTGTCAAGTAACATTTTATAATTGTTAAAAGTCTCTTTCCTAAGAGACTAGTCAGATGAACTTTTGTTTGATTATAATTTGAGTAAGTAAATTCTTTTCCATTTTTCGTTATAACAAAAATATTTTTTTTTAAATTTTGTGTAATGAGAAGAGGAATTAATATTGCATTAAAATCAAACCTGCTGAAAACATAAAAAATATATAATATATTTATAGGATCCAACAACATTTCAAACCTATATATCAAAGAACGTCGACGAGACGGAACAAAATATATATAGGTTTTATCGGAAATCAATATGTAACTTTGTTTTAAAATAAATTGTATATAAAAAATCCTTTATAAGTTATGAAGATAAGGCGAAATTTGGGAGCTCAATTAAGAATACGCCTAATTTTAAATAGAATATAGAGAAAGGCTTAGGCAAGTACTCTTAATTGACAACAAAAAATATAACTTTTTTTATAGTTAATATCTTGAATTTTATTATATCTTAAAACTATTTTTAATATGATTACTTACTCGTTGTTATTAGGCCTCTTATGGTGGATCATCATCGGCTTTTACCATTCCTGTATCCAACGAGATAATAGAAAAGATACAACGTGATCCCGAATACCAGTTTAGGCTTGCAGTTGAACCGAAAAAAGATCCAGTTATTGCTCCGAGCGCCTTTTGCCAAGGAAAAAGGACTCAGATACCTTCACCGCAACATTGTAACAATTTTCTAAATTGTTGGGACGGATGGGCCTTCGAACAGGAATGCCCTGACGGTTTGCTGTTCTCTCGGGAAGGCTACTGTGATTATTCATATAACGTGGATTGTAAAAATCGGGAAATATGTGAGTTATTTTTTATTAATATTTATGAGATTATTATACTTTTTATTGTATTTAACATTTAAGTAAATAATAATACTTATAAAATATAAGCAGGGCAGTAACAGCGCTTTTAATATTTCGTCGTCTTATTCGTTTAGTTGTTGAAATTAATTTTATGATGATTTGCCATTGTTGAAAATAAAAAATAGAATCTATATTTAAAGTCACATATTGCCTTGTAGTAAGGATCTGTACTCGACTGGGGGATAAAACTCATTACAGTGAGCTAAGGTTTATTACGTTTCGAAATCAACTACTGTACATCCAGCTGTTGAGGTTAATAGCCCGTCGTGATAGCGATGATCGCCTACAGATTTTGGATTTTTCGGTGGTCACCATCATTTTTTATTTTGTACTGTACTTATTGTTACGTGTACTGTTACTGTCATTTTCGCATGATATTAAAAATATATTTACTGTTTTAATCCATGACAATATTATTTTTTTGTCGACTAACAACAAATTATTGCATAGAATGTACACAACTTAAATTAAAAAATAGTAACAAATTTTATTAATTTATTACCTAAGTTCAATATGCAAGTTAGTTGTCCGTAGGTACATAAAATATTAACAAATTCATAACAGGATGTTGTATGTAAGTATAAGTCGTTAAACTGATATAACTTATTAACATCATCGTTATGTCTCTAAACGGATTGTGCAAAGGTATTCGAGAATTCGTGTCGTCAGATGTAACTGGAAATGTCATGTGAGTTATATAAAATGAACCGTCGGTGGACAAGTCTGTTACACAAGCGCGACACCTTTGACCTTTGAATATTTGTAGAATCTATAGTCGTTCCCCGATAGGTCATGTTAAGCAATTGGACGCGATAAAAGAAGATAGCTTTACTAGTCAGCATAGACCAGTCTTTTTATATTATTAATATAGTCAAATACTGTTCATCCACATTATAAAGTTTTACTAATGAACACAGAATTTGAGTGTTTTTGTTTTTGTAATTATATTTTTAATGTGCTTACATATTATGCGTGCATAATCGTTGATAATTCCAAATCATCAGGAGACTACAAGATAACCTATTCAAAAAAGTGATAGTGAATACCGATATTAAAAATTTAAATGACTCATTTTATTATCTAAATGCATTTTGACTACATATTATAGGAGTAGCACGGCAAAATGACAGCAATGTATCTAATACTAAGCACAATATATACAATCCATAACTTAAAACGTTCAGCGGAAAATTAATCAGGGTTCAATCTGTTATGTCGGTCTCCTAATATCATAATTATTAGATTTCAGCTGCTCCTCAAAGGTGAAAGTCCAAAAAATACTAGATCTGGCCACTTTGACATATGTCATCTCTAAAATTTTATGTTTCTTTGGGCTACAAATATTGAAAGATAATTTGGGTATGGGCTTTTATCAGTACAGCTTTAAGCTTAGCACTATGCTAAATATTACTCTTGGTATATTGTGATCACGATCCAGCCTGACTTAATTACCGTATCTCAAATAGTTAATTTTTAGCGCTATAGCCACAATGTGATGTTGAGTGACGATGTGGCCCAAGATGGTGGAGACACTAAGCCTAAGAGTATTTGACGGTAGATTTTCAACTTGAGAGTGGTAGCTAACCAGGTGGGCATAAAAAAAAGTGCTGCCATCATGAAAAATATAATAAGAATTTTAGAGAATATTGAATAATAATTTTTAATTTATTGCTCGCCATGGAGGTATGTTTATGAATAGCAATATCACGTAACAGCATTATGTACACGATTGTTAAACTTTACGTCTTCTGGTTTTAATACTTAGTAAATATCAATGAATGTAAATAAGGATAATTAACATGACCTTACTATTTGGTAATATTACACTATTTTCATAAAAATTTTGAAGTTAAAATTTATACCACATGTTTTCACATATGTGAAGCTAGCACCTACTTACGTCTCTATTGTTGTAAAGTACTTTTGACAAAAAAATATGTAAAATTGAAAAACAATGTGGATATTAATATTGGTGTACATATAAAACTTGTTTTAATTATAAGAATATAATTTGTATTTAATTAAAAAACTAAATCATAAATATTTTAAATTACACTGTTATATATTAATGATATAAGTTGTACCAGTTTTGATATATTCATGTAGGTAATTCGTATATTAACTTATAAATATTTATCTATAGCAGTGACGATAATTCTTATGTATATAAAAATCACACAGGCAAATCTAGTACAGAAGAACGTCACGTTTTTTAACTACGGTTTTTTTAATCCTTAATGAAATTTTGCTCCACTTAATGCCTTATAAATATAGCAAACATCTTATACAGCAAATACTTTAGATATTTTCATAACAGTATCATAATACTCATAGCGTTCTAATTCTTTTTATACTCATTTATATTTTCAGTAATTAAGCCGGTGGCACCCTCTCCGGTTCAACCACAACCATCACAGCCGATGCTGCAACCTACAACCTCTCCGCCGTCACAAGTACCAGCACAGTCACAACCATCTTCTCCATCTCCGCAAGTACCACCGCAATCTCAACCATCCTCTCCGCCGTCACAACCTCAACCCCAACCCCAACCCCAACCCCAACCCCAACCCCAACCCCAACCCCAACCCCAACCCCAACCCCAACCCCAACCCCAACCCCAACCCCAACTTCCTTGTCTGCAACAAACCGCTTCTACACCACAACCAATCTTTACCGAGCCAAAGCCGCAATCTCCACAACCGCAACCAATTCCTGCGCAACCTCCAAAACCACAACTGCATCCAGTTTTACCTAAATGCACAGAACAGTATAAAACATACCGGAGTCCGTATAATTGCAAAGAGTTTTACATATGCGTTGATGGTAAACTGGACAGATATGTATGCACCGGCGACCTCGTATACAGCGAGGTAATATGTTTTCCGCATTCTAAAACTATTTCGTTTATCGTTAAGCCTTTCACATATTGAAAATCTACAGAAGTATGATTCCAATGCAAGAATAAAATATGGTATATAGAGATAAAATGCATACTTAGTATTGGGTAGACGAAAGTTATTATAAAAAGTAACCTGAATGGTCATATCCCTAACAGTCGTATCCTCTTTTTATATGTATAATAAATTATTTTTATACGTACAAGAATAACAAAACAATTCCCTATTTAAATACTGTTTATTATTTTTTATACGAGTTTTGCAATTTTATCGTGAACTTTATTCTTGTTATAAAATTAACCGCCGTGACTCAGAACTGGTACCACCGTATTAAAAATATCTTAAAAAGGAAATCCGCATCGTCTCCTTATAATTATATTAAACTATGTATCAGACCTATTTATATAGCATAACAATATATTTAACTTAGGCCTTATCAATATTATAAAACGAAAAGTTTGGTTGTTTGAACGCGATAATCTGAAGACGTATTAGTAGTATTTCATTTTTTTTTGTATTTGATAGAACAATCACTAGAGAATGTTGCTTAACATCACGCTACTACCAATAGGAGCAAAGCTGTACTGAAAAAAGTTCAAAAACGGGTAAAAATTATTTAATATTTTGTAGTTCCACGCGATCGTAGCTCCAGGTACAGCAAGTAGGAATATAAGTTCAGTATGTATTATTAAAAAAATGTCTAACTTATAATCAACTTTATTAGAAATAATGAATCTTGCATTAACGTACAGGCAAGGAATACGATCCTTCATACTTCTTTTTTATTCTTACACTGTTAAAAAAATAGTTTTTTAACAAACTTGAATTTTTAAAACCTCATTATTTTAGCCATAGTTATTATACGATGCGTCGAGAAAGAGTTTACAAAGAAAATTTATGATACACTATTATACATTTATTATAATAGTAAACAAATAATGAAATGAGTTATCTATTTTGTTCAGATAATAGTACGATTATATTTTTTTTATTTTTAAGGATGCGGGGTTATGTTTTCCTCGGGGGCTTGTAAACTGCGGATCAACACCTATCGATAATTCTTCTACAAAATTACAGAACCTGAATGACAACTATAAGTTTGATTATGTTAAAATAAATTAAGGTAAGCATAAAAGAATGCAAAATGTCTCCAATTAAGATAAAGTATAACGTAATAATATATTCTTAGAGTTATAAATGCTGGACATTAGGCGATTAAATTCTTTACTCGTTGCAGTATACTCGAGATTACCAAACTTGTCCAATAGTCACAGACGTTAATAAAAAAATATTATAGTAAGCAAAAAATATGTACGTTATAAACCTACGAAATACAATGCATTTTTTTTTATAGAATTAACAGAATCAAGATAAGATGAAATAATTCATTCATTTGTTTTATCTACAACGTCCAAATGGATTATAACATGTTAACAGTGATCAGTCACTTGGTCGTAAATTGTGGGAATAAAGGAATGGATTAAGAATCTTCTTAGATAATTAGAGAGGGATTAAAAATTCTTGGACGCCCAGCTTTCTATTTGCCAAATGTCGTTGACTGTTAAAGTGTACTTGATTTGTAGCTTTTTTAGCTTTTTGTTAAGTAATAGGCTGTAAGTTTAAAATATTGAGGTTTACCTTTTTTAACATTAACTAATACAGTCAAAGTTGTTTATACGGGTATTTTAATATTAGTATCTGCTTTATAGTAAATATAAACCCATGAACACTGTTAGTTTACGGTTGTATTAATATTGGGGCATTTAAATTATAAAAAAAAAGTTAACAATATTTCGAGACATTATTAATTTCTTACCGGTATTTTTATATCAATATTTTTCATTGCTAGTCTCAAAAGGCAAATATGACCAGCAATTAACTAAAAAACAATTCTGGTTTTCTAGCGAATTATTCCGAATGTTATCGTGTAGAAAAATAATAATAATAATAGAATGATAGTATTAATTTTAATTATTTTACCCTTGTCGCATTCTAATATGAATCGGAATTTTTATTAAGGTCATTTGAAATGTTTTGCTGGTTTCTAACAAGAGATTATTCATAAATTACTTTTCGTGTAAATATAACGCAGACAGTTTTATGTGCTCTAATTTGTTATACGTTAAAATCTAAAATATAAAATACGAATTTAATAATGTAAAAAAAACCTATGCAGTTTCATAAAATATTAGTACTGTCAATTTTTATTTTTATGAATAAAAACAAAAAGGTTATTATGTTTTGTTTTTCCAGAATAGAGCCTCATTGATTGGTGATCTCATATAAAACATCGGTATAGCAACAAGAATATCCAAGAATAATCAGAAATTCATAAAAAAATGTTAAATTCTTAATAGCTTAATTTATATTGGAAAGTAATAAAAGCTTACAATTTATTTTATTTTTCACTTATTTAATTTAGTTTTTTCATTTGTTACCTAAAGAGTTAAAAAGAGATATTTTTAGTAGAATTTATCACGCTATGGCTAGAAAATTAGCAGCATTCAAGAACAGCTTGCGCATAACACCTATCGATGCATGGCGATAGCTTTAACTTCCATGTCGTATTTAAATGACACTTAGAAATGCTTTAGCACAAATCAAACATTCAACTACAAGTATTTATTATCTTTGATTTATGTATTATTGTAATGTGCATCAGTATTCAATAACTATTGCCCACTTCTTGAATAAAACTACGCTAATCCAATAATAATACAATGAGTCAGTCATAGTCCCTCTCTATTGACATACTATATGCACTCCCATTACACAGTATTACAAATGTAACGATGTCTATATAAAAATAATAACGTGTTAACCTTTTTGCCTTGTTTTAAATAATTTCCGCATTATTAGATACTATTTTTATGACATCGTACAAGGAGGTCATTTTAAAGTTTGACTCGAATTATTCAAATTTCATTTGGGAAAATTCAAATTTATGTTAATCTAATGTCATTTCCAATAACTACCTTGAAGATGTTCATTATATTATTACTACAATGATAGCATTTTTATATCCGTATATTGTAAATAAAATTTATATTTCACTGGACAATAAATCTTATTCTATTAATATATATATATATATATATATATACTTGATAAAACTATTGTGTAATTACGATGGCTTAGTGGCACTGTGTAATGATCCAATGTTAGTAAATGTCACTTCGAATACCTACAATCAGCATGAGCTTTCGATAGGGAAAACAACCAAAAACCACATCATTATTATAAGACCTTTTGTAAAGCCCATTGGACTATTATCGTTCTCACAACAAAAATCTGTTGTCGATTACTTATAGGGCTGTTTTTAAGATTCAAGCGATTTGCCGGACCACTAAACCTTATCATCAATAGTGCTAGCCTACCAATAGCTCGTCAATAGTCTAGCGTGAATATTTTGTACTATCAAATCTCTTTCTGCGACTGCTCAATCATTTACAAAAAGTTAAGGGGTAATATATAATACCTACGAAGTTCTAGCTTCATGTTGGGTACAACGTTACATATTTTCTTGTGATAAATTACTTGGAAATGCTAATTTGCTTAGCTTAATAGCCAGTTCTACCACACTAGAATTTTGCACCTTGAACCACATTATGTAAAATTATTACTAAACACTAAATCTTTAAAGAAAAAACATACTCGAATAAAAATACTTTTATTTACATTAAAAAAATGTTATCTTAAATTATTTTTATGACTAATTTTTTTTTTTTATGACTACATTAATATAATTGTTTTTCGACACAGCATCAACACTTGCTCGTGTTGGTGGCATGTCAAGGTTTACTCTGGAACGATTTCCGAAATGTTATTGGCAACATATAATATTTTAGAAGGAGCAATATCGATCATTGTTTATAATATGAGAGGGTTTTTTTTGAACAACAGTCCGAGCGCCTTTACAGACAAACGAATTACAAATTTCACTTAGACACTAGACACAATTTTTAAGTCCAAAACCTCCGTACATGTTTGTATAGCGGCTATTTATAACAAGTCGAAGGGATTTAGTTTTAGCCTGCTCTTGGAGTCGCTCCTTGACATTCAGAATCCCAACTTCTTGAGTGCTTTGAGGTCAACATCTCCATAATAATCTTCGCTGTAAAGTATTAAAAACATATTATTTACACGTATATATCATTTTGAATCTTTAGGTTTTTTGAACTAAATTTGCTTTCTTAATTAAAAAAGCTCAAACTGTTCGTTTGTATTTTTTAAAGTAAAAATTCCTTTCGTAATTTTAAACAAGTTAAATAATTATATGTTTGTCAATGCATGCAACATAATCAAATATTATAAAAAAAAATGTAATTCTTGTCTTTTTTGTTTAAATAACTCTCATAGACTATGTCAGTCGTTAGTTATCCGGGTTAAGACATAAAACGAAGAAAAACGTACCTGGAATCCCGGAGTAATATCGGTGCTATAATCTCGAAGTGTTGGTAACCAGTGAGAAGGAAAGTTAAATACTAAAAGAACTAAGAATTATATAAGTTATTGTTAGAAAGTGGATGCAACCATAATAGGAAATAGAGTAGACGTGAAAATAGAAAATGTTAAGGAAAATAGTGCAGAAGTGCAACACTAAACATACAATAAACAACAACAGCTAATTTTTATCAATTTTTATGTTTATTTTATCACTTAAAAATAAAACTTAAGTAATACAGTTTCTATCAAGAAAAAGAAATGAACACTCAGTCGCAGTGTAATATTTCAGTACAAACAAACATAATATGTATTTACAAGGTCTTGGGTGTTTGGATTGGTTTTAACGGTAATATTGACGTCTAGCAAGTTTTCACAAATAACAATGTTTTATCTATAATGCTATCCTACTTTCGCACGGAGGTTTACATTATATATCCGGCAGCGTTGAAATTCCTTAAACGCTGTCTGCCGTGAAATGGAGTTTATTAAACTATTATACAATATAAAAAAATAAATATGTCTATTGGTGTTTGATTTTTACTAATTTTCTTAACCTGTCTGTTTAAAAAAGTTACAACAACGTATTTGGCAACTTGAAGTGATACAAGTAAAATGTACGGAGGCTCACTGATTAATTATTTGAAAGTTAATTAATTTTGAACACTATCTCCGCGCACCAAAAGCAACGTAAAACAAAACAAAAAAACAATTTGTATTCAGCAAGTGAGTGAAATGTCGTTGCTAGCGGTGCTCGAAAGAGTCACTTTAACAAACTACGTGAGTATTAAAAGGTTAAGGCTGGGAGATTTTCGTATTTAGTTCTCCTTTGCGGGACGAGGTTTGAGCTGCTTGGGCGGGGCTGTGCGAGTTTTGCCATCGGACGAGAGACCTGCCAGGAGTTCACTCTTGCGGATCGACTTCAAATCCAGATCGCCATAGTAGTCCTCGCTGAAAATGTACGTGCACCTTACTACCTGCCTCTTCCAACTATGTCTTTATTACCTATCGCTCTCAGACTTAAATGGCTATCTAAATTTCTAGCAACTTTTACTATATCTACCGGGTACATGAATTGTGTAATAAAATCGTGTTCTCAGCGAGCAATGCGGACTAAACTGCCTTGAAATGAGCAAGAATGATATCCGCTCGCTTTTCTTACTAATGTTATGTTGCATTTTATTTTTTTATGCTTTTTAACTCTTGTTAAATATAAGTTTAACAAAAAACGCTATATGAGAACTTGTTCATTTGACCTCTGTATGATCTGTTATTCCTTAACCGCTGCAAAGGTATCGCGTCTATCAAATGCTTAATATAAAATCATATGAATAATTATTCAAATTTGTATATCAACAATTTAAAGTAAAAACCAAATATATTTATCAGAACATTGAAATTATTCTCCTCTAGTAACTTTAGAAATTACAAAAACAATATAAACAAACTTCAAGAATTCTTCACGGTCGATTTATCATTCAAAAGTCGCATTGACCAGTTATTTTAAAAACATTTCCTATATTTAACGAAAGGCATTGATAATTCAACCTTTGTCGTGATACAGTTACACACGGCGCACAAAACATGTACGAGACAACGGTCATTACCATTCACACATCATTACGTACCGCTCGCCTTCACACATTGTATTAGTCGACTTTGTATGACCACAATAATTTGCTTTCAGTCATGTTAATCATTACACGAGTGTCCTAAATATGTCGTAGCAGGTCTTAAGCTTGCATAATATTTTATTATAGTTTGCTTTAACTATGTACACTTTGTATAAATCTAAATGATTAAATAATTAATTGAAGTGCAGAAGAATTGTTAGTCACAAGGTCGATTTAAGTTCTTTGAAAAATGGTTAAAAGGGGTCCATTATAGAAGAAATGTAATATGATACCAATTGATATAAAAGTAGTTAAAAACATTTAATACGAAAATCGCTAATAGTTTTTTATATATTATTTTAACTTTATACTGGAATCATATTACGAAGGTACTCGGTTGTTAATAGTGCCGCATGTAACACTGAATACCATAGAACCAGTGACAACCAACAAGTAAGTATAAAATATAATGCCTCCAATTTTGTCAGTCGTGGGTGTACAAAAGGATGTCCGGATTCGATCGTGTGTGCTTGCTTTCTTCGGACTAAACTTCCTATACGTGATCTTAATTATTTATAACTAGATTCATTATTTCCTTTACCAAATTAACATTACAAAACAATAAAACTATACATTATATTCTCATAATTATATCAACATTTGAAATTTGAATGGTTATGGTGGATGCTGCAAAATTTCAAGATTAAGCTAAATTACTAGCAATATAAAGTACTACATACACTACTGAGAAAAGAACATTGAAACAGTTTTAAGAATAGGCAAAAGAATAGAACTACAGTAAACTAGAACAATATTAGAAAGAATGTCGATCGAATACGAAAATCCACTAAGAGGACCAATATTCATTAAACTCACCATCCGGGAACATCTTCGGGATCTTCGCAGTTGCCAGTACCGTCAGCATCACCAATCTTGAAGACGGTACCAATGGGGCAACCGTACTCACGGGCAACACCCTCGAGACAGATATAGTATTTGCGGCAGTCTTCAGGATGGGCGTGACGGCTGAAGGATCCAGCATTTGCTACTTCACCAGGATTGGCACAAGCGAAACCGTTTGCTACTTCTGAGAAAGGCCAAAAACGTTACATAAGTTAAGCATGTAGAAAGCAAAATTGTAATACAGATAAAATGCAGTGGTAATATAGCTGGTGTAAACCAAAATAAGTAAATAATTATGAGATATAGTCGATGTTAAAAAGAGTATATATGTAATTTGAAGCGCTAGAATAATTAATATAATTAAACCTGTAAATTCGTAATTTTTTTTTTTACTAGTTGACTTAATATTGCAGTAATAACAGCTGTTTGTAATTGTTAATTCCAAAATATATTGTATTCATAATGGCATGGCCACTACAAGATTGATTCCAATTAATAATTAAATAACAGGCTACAGTTTATATTTTAAATGCTTTTGTCTCGTTTAAATACCTTTACTATACCTATAACCATTTGCACAATGACCTTACCTTCGTTTCTGCATTCTGGAACTTGATCAGCCCACATGCACACACGGGATTCTCTGTCGTAGGCAAGTCCGGGACTGCACTGGTAGCGAGAGGCTTCACCATTCCAGCAGTTCCAGAACACATCGCACTTGGTCTCATCAGGGAAGATACCGTACAGTCTTGAGCAGTGAGGAGTACTGATTGGAGGTTCTGCAAACGAACAAAATGCTGTTATTCCAGTAATTTTCTAAATGAAAATACATAAAAAATTATATCCATATTCAGTAAAGTAGGAATATATTAAATTTACAATCTTTATTCTAAGATGACTAAATAAATGAAAAATTCTCAAAGTAGCAATCAACGAAATAAATGTGCAAAACTACGGCTACCTCGAAGGGTAAATTTAAGCAAAAATTCTTGAAAATCTAATATAAAATATTACCTACAACGATTTGAATATTAATAAAGTGGTTCTAGTTCAAGGCTAACAATATAATATGACAACCGACTTAATTTTATGGAAATGGCAAGTTACGATCTCCAAGATCAGGCGATATTACTACTCCTTAAACTAAATGACCTTCAGCTACATCCTGGTGTGCCATCAAAATTCCAAACATAATTTTTATATTATACAAATGTGTAAATATTTTAACCTTGCCGTTAATTTTACTTTTACTTGATATTCCTGTATTGCTAGTTCCTTTAATATTTAAATATATGATAATTAATTATATTAATCCAAAGTATAAAAAACAAATGCCTTTTGTAAGGACAGGCATTACATAATAATTGGCATATTTTAATATAACGATTTTTAGACATTATAGTATTTAGTTTGTTCTGCAAAGTTAACATAAAAAGATGGATTTGGGATTCACTCAGGGCCATATTTTAGATATTCAGGCTTATAATTTTCAGTAGTATAGAAAAATTGTTGCGTACTAACCGAGCTGTGTCCTCTCGCCACACTCAACGTTGTGCAGGTAGTCACAATTTTCAGTCAAGTATTTGGAGTCAGTGGCGTCGAAAGCAAGACCGTTGCCGCATGTTTTAAGTTCAGCAACACCATTATCACACTTCCAGTATTTATCACATGAGATGTGGTGAGGGTAGAAACCGAAGTCATCTGGGCATTTGAATGATTCTTGGGCAACCGCTATAAAGAGAACAATAATAAGTTATATTTATTATAATCACTATCTTAATTGATTAAGAGTATGAGATATATAACACAGATCATTTTTCACACACACACACACACATATTTCACAGATATTTGGAATTTGTAATAGAATAGGTATTCATTTATTTTATTAGCTAGACAGCAATTTTGTTAACGGTAAACTTTAAAGGCGATAATTTGTTACAAAAGTATTATACAAAAACTAAAACAACCAAAGACTTAAGTGCGTTCTTATTAGAAAGGTTATAATTTAAATTCCATTTTGAAACCCAATAAACTATGCAGTAACTACTTCATAATTTGACAGGTTACCAATAACGCAATATAAATATGAGGAAACGAATGCATCAAAACACGAATCATCTTGAATTTTAATTGAAATTTCAAAAGTAGCCGCCCCGAGGTTTGCTAAGCAACGATTATGACACGCAGTTTTGCAATACATGGGTCGCAAACAGGGCCTCTCTTTCTCCAAAGAATGCAGACTTGTGTTGAGTAACGCCATGCGACAACTACCAATATATTAGTACTTTGTACTTTTGTCTAATAGTTAATAGTACGCTATTACATTTTGTAACTTATAATACTCATAGTAACGCTAATCATTACTTGTGATAATAATTTATATCGTCTTTATTTCTTTATCGAATTTAGAGATTTTGTTAACATTACGAGATCTTAATGCTTAAATGTGATAGTTGCATCTGCATCAGTTTTATTATGAAATGTCATTTGCGAAATAATAGTTTTTACGATCTTACAATTGCGTTTTTGTGTTACATCTTCACGGTCATAATCTAAGTATTGTAGAATGTAAAAGCATTTTTGTCATTTCGCTATACTAATGACTTTAATAGCAAAAAATGTGTTACTTTTAACGCTTAATTTGCGTACGTATATAGTAAATTACGTTACCATCGCTTATGTCATATGTTACAGCACACGTTACTAGTACAAGTTGACATTTGCCAAGAGAAAAGCTACTCATCCGTGTAGTTTTGCAATACCAACTCTCGTCCACTTATTTATTTACGAAATGTGTTAATATTCTATAAGCAAATATATAATCTGATGCAATATGTTTAGCTTAGTTAGTTTCTTCAGACATAGCATGAATGTTATCACCTAGCCTAATAGCAAAGCGGTTATTATAGTGTGGTTCTATACTCGAATTAATAACTATTTTAGGAATGATTAATTATACATCATTTAATATTTTTTAATCCTATAAGAGTAAGTTTGTCTGAAGAGTAAGAATTAGTTGCACAGGCTCAAAAAGAAGTAAAAATCAATATGGCTATAAACAAAAAGACAGTAATTACCATAGAGTGTAAGTCGTTTCATAGTTCTATGGTAATTACTATATATTTGGCAAAAACCAAGACGAAAGACGCAATATTTTACATTACGTTATATCATCTACATGAGAATTAGATCAAGATCTTTAAACTAGTTCTTTACCCCCGAGTTATTTAATCATGTGTAAACATACTAGATTATCCAATTCCACAACGTTTCATATTACAAAATATTAACGCAAATCGTATAATAGATGTAATAATATATCCACATAGTAATGTTAGGAATGAGTTCAAACAAAACTTAAAACGTGATTTATGTATTTTAAACTCCGTGTTAATCAAATATAATCTCACTCTCGGTTTAATAAGTTATATAACAGCAATATACAATATCTATTTGAAAAGGTTTAACACGGATTCATTGGCTCATACGGTATCTTTAATCTTAGGTTGCAGTAGATATTGACTTGAAATTTGGCATGCAACCCTTTCGCAACGTATACACCGATCAAGAACGGGTTTTACGATAAAAATTATACTCGAAAGAAACATGGAATTCTGCTAGTATATATATAAATACAAATACTAGGACAATATATCGTAACTTATTTATTTATATATGTACAAGCCGTTCACCAGCACGCTACGCTAGGCGTACGTTTACCCGCGGCTCTGGTCACGTTAATATTGATTTTATCAACCAAAATTTGTTTCACTTTCTATAAGTTTTAGAAGATGAAGAAAAAGAGTATATCACCGTCTCCAGGGTTTCGATCTATCTTTATACCAAAATTTAATTGATTCAGCAGTTCAGACGTGAAAGCATAACAAACTCACTTTCACATTTATAATATGAATTAGCAAGGATAGTAAGGATAGATACATTATCGAAACGAGGATTAAATTTTTGATTATTGTTTTAAATAGTGTGGTAAAGTTCAAACACTGACATAATTGTAGTTACAAAAGTAACTCTTACAGCTAAACATTACTGTATAATTACATAAAGGTCTGCGGGCTGCATTATTAAATTCAAATTGAAAATATCGAGGTAAGCGACAACTAGACACCGCACATTCCGTACTAAGAAGGCTAACAACGAGGTTATAAAGAATTATTGCAATTACGTTTTATATTGGAAATTTATTACAACCGTCTTCATTGTATTTTACGAAGAAATTTCACGCTTGTTAATCTCGCTAATTGAAAGTGAATTGTGAATTATTTGAGGTGCTTTGAAAGAATATCAGCTAGACGAAGGTTCGTCTGTGCTAATATGAATTGATTTCAAAATAAAGTCGGACAAGGTTTCTGAAGTTAATTAACATAATTTTTTTTATGAAAAACAAATATAAAAATACCTATTTACAAATATTAAAAGCATTGAATTAGATATATAAGTAGACAAGAAATACTTAATAATCTATTTAATAAATAAACAAATAAGGTTTTTTCTTACATGCTATAGAATACTTTTGGATATAACTTTTCATCTCATATTGACACAGATAATAACTTCTATTCCTCATTGGGTTTAGGTCATATTAAACTAAACCAAAATACTGATAACACAAATCTAATTGGAATCGATCGTACGGCATTCATATTGGTAAAAATCGTACTTTTTTGTTGATACAAATTATGGAGGTAAATGGAAGAGAAAACCATATTGTGCCTTTTCAATGAACGCTGATGTGGGCAGTAAGAAGCTTTTTATGTTTTAATGCGTGAAAACGTTTCATGGCCGAAGTGTATGAATTTGAGACGAATGAACCAGGACACATCCGCCCAACCGTCAAGTTACGTAATAATGATATTCGAGAAGACAGCGGACTGTGTGAGATCGCATGTGGCGGAGCTCTTCAAGATCTTAATTTATTTTATTTTGTAATCTTATATGTTTACAGATAAGAAAAGTACATAACTGAGACAAGTACGATGTTAATGTGCTATCTTCTACTTAATAATATGGATTTATTTGAACTCCACGTGTTATTTATGTGAAGATAGTTAATGAGATTGAACATCTTATCAAAGCGTAGATAGACACAGAACTATTTTATATTTTGCCGTGTACTCAAGTATATGTTATTGGTTTAATAACAATGAAACTTGCGAATATGAGAAAGTGAAAATCATTTTTCGGCAAGAACCCTTAGTCACTAGCGAGACACAATGTATTCATTGAATATGACTTACCACAAGTCCATACTTTTTATGGTAATTTTTACTCAATCCGGATAGTATGATTAATTTTTATGATTTTTGTAATAATTAATATTGAAACTATTTCAAAACTGGTGTTATATATTGAAACTGCATATTCTATGAATATAATTACTTGGATACTATGTTCAACAACAATTTGACACCATTTTATGAAGTAAATGGACACGTTCTAAATGCAATATTATTAACCACTAACAAATATTAACAATTAACCTTATTATATATATATTAAATAGGTTCGATCGTATTCACACGATTATTACATAAAAGATTAGTCAATACAAAAGTCAAGACAATTTTCGTAGTCATATATTTAAATTTGACCTACCAACAACCCGTCTTTGGACGGAACTCTTAATTTCGTTGGTAGACTTCGCCTCACATTACATTTCAAACAGGTTTTAGTAGTTACCAAGCGATAAATGAAAGAAAAGTGAACTAAAAAAGTAGGTATACACATATAAATTATACACGCACATTCAAAACCTAAATATATATTTTAGTTATTATTTTTATTTATTATTAAGTTAAGTATTTATTAGCTAGTACCCGTATATTATTTTGCCTTAATTACTATATAAAGTAAAAAAATAGACTACATTACTCATTAATAATGTAACTATCTATCAGTGAAGATTTTAATATCATTACTATTGTTACACAATTTATTCTCTATACACAAAGAAACTATATGTCTTCATATTATAGTATAAATTATACCACATGGTATATAAATAAGGTAGCTTAGAATTGAATAGAAAGTACAGATAAGTACAAGCCCACATAATACTGTTCGGTAATAGAAAGTAGGTGTATGTACTGGTAGGTGAACCTAGAAATTATATTCAATAGAACTTACAGAACTAATATTTCTCGAAAATTATATCTATGTATTTGCACAACTATTCCAAGAGTGCACATTATATTTACTCGGGAAAATAAAATATAGAAGTAATAAAATTATTGACTAGTTTTTGGCAAAATCTTGGTATGTCTTGTAGTACAATTTTTTATTTTAACGTAACCTTATTTTCTTTGTTGATTTATTAGTCGTATCGCGTTTTAAAAAAGTTATACTTAATTATATTAAAATAATATTTTGACACTGGCATATGCTTCTGAAACGCATTACTACAAAAATATCTAAGAATAAAATTTCAAAAATCGAATCACAATCTACTGGACTTATCGTAAGTAGCTGAACGCATTAGATAATCTTTGAAAGATGTACGTCACTGGTGAAAGTGCGCCGAGGCAGGTTTTTATCTTTATGATCTCAATAAGAGCACCTGAGACCAATTACACACCGTTCAAAGGTAAGCGTTCACATGTCCGTAGCATGCGTAACAGACGCACCGCATCAGTATAATTTTTGGTCCTCTTTTCAAGCCTAAACATGCACGTGCATTCTTTAATTCATGTGTAACATGTAGTTCTTATTTTTTTTTAGTTCGACGTATACGTCACATATCCTACAGATAAGTAAATACTGATCTTCATGCGTGATTAGTAAAGTGTTCGGAGATGAAAATTCATCAGTTAGAAATGTCAAGTTTTAAGGATGCTTTTAGGGAAAACATTTTTCAATTTATATATAAATATTTAACTTTAGTTTGAGTATATTACAATTTTTTGCTATTTTTAAATTAACTATGACTCGTCCCTTTACTTTAGTTATTTATCAAATCGACTTTATTTAAAAATCTGAAAAATCTTACTAACGAATGCAGGTCAAGATAAAATTAGAGTATGTAATACGGTTGCATCAAATCTCGTGGGAGTTTAGGCAACCTAGTTTCAATCGATTCCATATACAATTAACGTACCAAGCAATTGTTACACTTTTTCTACCCTAATTGAATTATAGACGTACGTAATAATACCACGTGTAAATTATAAAATGTCGATCATGTTACTTCTGATAACGTAATATCTAACTCTATTATGGTGAGAGCATATTTACCCTTAGGACTTGGAGAAAATAGTATGGAGCAGCAAGCTATAGATGTTCGATATGTAACACTTTTTAGTGGTTTTTATAAGCAAAGAGACAAATTAAGTATGCAGGGAGTTTTCTAGATAGACAATCATTTTTTTCTTGTTTTCGTATTCTATATGGACAAATATTTGTTATATTTTATAATCATTGCGCATCCTTTTTCGTTAATTTGTGGAGGCCAAACTTATAATACCAGAGTCAAAATTACTAATAGGCTGAATTTTCTTAAGATTAAAAAGATTTACAAAATAATTAAATATCAAACTTTGCCAAAGCTTCTTCATAACACCTTTAAATACCGACAGTTATGTCACTATTACTAAATCTTATTATAAAATATCTTTGCACTTCTTGCCCTTATATTATTATGACTTTTTTGATGTTTATCAATTGTATTTATACATAGACCATTTATGTTTAAAATGCTATTCTCATGCAACTTACTCGCTCCTACTTCAGTCTATCATTTATATATTCGATTATTGTCACACTAAACAATTTTCTAGGTATTTTAACTTAATCCCTACTCATGATAGGGACATAACCCACTAACCGATTACTTGTCAATTTCTTTGTCACTGATGTTATTTTCAAAAAAAATCTGATACGATTATTCCTATTTTATATGGATATGCAAGTATGAATGAAAAAAATCATATTGGGAGCCACGAAACAAACCAGAGGATAATTTATCTAAACACATCTGTCTTTACACATTTAACTGTCACGAATTCTTTACGTAATAATTATAATAGAAATTCAAAATTCAACAGTCACAGAGCCAGAGGCGATATTAATTTGACGTAACGATTACATGAGTGTTCTTAATTCATTTCCTGTTTGATGCACCTACTGTAATTACTTATAATTATAGCGGATATAATTTAAAATTCAAGTAATCACTTTGTGTAAAGAAAATTATATGTATATAAACTTTTGTGAAGATTATAAGCCACTTAATCATAATGTACTTTGGAGCGATGATAGCTTAGTAATTTCGTGTATAGACGCCTCGTCAAAGGATATAAATTTTAATCCCTGCAATGAGCTTGAGCTTTCGGTGAAGGAAAACATCGTGATAAAACAATAGCATGATGATAGGGCTTTTTTTAATGCCCGCCTGGCTTGCTACCACCCTGAAGTTGAAAATCTGCCGCTAAATACGGTGTGTTCCGGCAGTTGCACTTGAGAACCAGTCCCTCCAAAGGTTTAGCATGTCCACCGTTATGGGATTTATAGTCTCTTACCATCGGGAGTGATTGTAGCCTTAACACTAAACCCATAAACTATTAAAAAGAGGTATTTTACCAACTAGAAAATTGTGATAAAAATCAGTCTTATGTCATTTTATAATAAAAACATGTAAAAATTAAATAAATTTATATAAGCTTTAATTTATCTGAAACATAACAGTACAAAAATATTCCACATAAATACTTGTATAAATTTATATGGAATTTTTGCTAGGAATCGGTAATTACATAGTATACCATTTAAATATACATGACATTGGCAAAATCGAAATGGACACGCGAAACAGCCTCGCTAACCGGTTAACGGTGGATCTTAAAACGACAAAAAAACAACCACACAATACGTGGAGGGCTAACAAGAGGTTTATTTATAACGTCGCCTCACGAAGGACAGACAATCACCGTGCAGAAAGGCTAAACCTGAGCGCCTGTGTAACTTAATCTATACCTAATAGTATTTATAATTGTATACATTAATAACCTTAATAGATATTGTTCGATTATTACCCGTTTGCAGGATACTATAAATGGTAGGATAAATCAAAGAATTAAAGTCAATTATCATTCCAATTCTGTAAAGTAATTATTTCTTTTTAACTCGTAAAAACATTTATTCAAAATGTAATCTCATTTTGCAATGTCATCTTGTTCTTTGTATTGTACATAACGGATTGTTGTTTCGATTAAAAAAGTTCAATTTAACCGAATGCATTCGTGTAATCAAAATAATTTAATAACAATTATAGATAAGTATCTTTCAAAATCCAACAAATCATCATTCAATTTGCAAAGCTTCAAGAACTTAACAACAGTCACAAAAAATATAAACAGTTTATTTTGATACTTGATTCTATTGCTACCTCTAAATCTTGTTTAGTTGTATTTTTTAGGAAACAGCTTCTTATTTAAGTGCATACAGAACGGACATTTGTTCAAAAAATGTAGACAATATGTAATTGTTTCGGTTGAGATTTCCCTAAGAATATATATCCGGTGTATTGTTCCGTTTCATCATTGTTAATTGAGTGTACTTCCTCTAATAATCTCTTATTAATTACCCCATTGTATAATATGACACCTGTGTGAAATCACGATCAGTTCAAGTTTTGTCATTATGTTCAAGTTATTTAAAAAATGATAAATTATTTTTGTCCTATGAGTTATTTATAAGCAATAATAGAATGGGAAGCAATCATTCTTCTCGTTAACATCTGTTGAGTTATAATTTAGGACTTCTTTAAATTATTTAAGCGAGTAAAATGTAATGTACCTTATTGTAATTTTAACTTACTTCAAACTACTGCAAGCAATGTAAAGTAACTTCTACAGTCAATGTTCGCGATAACTTATTCGCATAGACTTATAAGAAGCTACGCTACGAAGTATTAGAATAAATTAAATGCCAAAAGAGTTAAACCGTACAAGCTCTTTAAGCACAGTTAACTGCCGCTAGGTACTTTTTAGCTAATTAATAAATCACGTTAATGTGTTTGTGCGTAATATGTTAGGCAATATAACATTAATGGCTTACTTTTAATTAGAGAGAGTAACCTTATTATTTAACTAAACATGACATTTAATTTACAGTCACATAATCGTTACAAATTATTTCGGCGAAGAAGATAACAATAAAAATGCCTGAAGTTTTATTATTGAAAAAATTATGATTTCTTTGAAATAGCTATTAACTTACTTACATCAACAATCTCATTCTTTGTATAGAAAAATCTTTATCTTTGTCCTAAACGTAAGTGCTTCTAAATAAGAAAAGACAAAAGTAGTAGTTTACTATAGCATCCGTTGAGTTCCATGTTCAGTGAAGCAATCGAATAATTTTCACTATGTTTTCATTGTTCTCGAGAAATTCGCTCACGCACCGAGATACAAACTAATTGAATACCTTCACGCTCGCTATAACAACTCTATGAATATTTTTTATGTGGTTGAATAGTGTTAAAGTCGCTTTTATATGGAAACAGTACTACCCGACCTACTGTATTCAAGAGTTATTCACATTATTAACTTTTTCCATAACTGCTTTTGCTAAAACAGCTCGTTTTCCTAAAAGTTTAAGCTACCATCTATGTTCCAATATACAGTAATAATAAATACACCTCGTAAAAATTTAAATGAGGTAATTAGTTATGATTGTAAGGAAGAAAACGTTAAAAGTCAAAGATTATAAATAAAATTCAACGTTCGCTCAAGTTATTTGTGTATATTACTACATATACTGAACGTGAGAACTGGGTACGTGTTAGAAATTCCAAAACAATAGTTGATTCTACAAACGTTTTATACCTAACTACCTAGTGAAAACAGTACCTACATCCTGCCTATATGTTCATTTAATTCAGACCACTTATTTCCATCGTGGCGCCAATATTTCACGATTGTCTCTTTATGGCATGAGAATAACAATGACTTGCTACTACAGTTGCCAACCAAACGGCATTATATGTGAATACTTAAGATGCTTCATTTGAAAGCAATTCAAAAACATAAATTCTAATGAAAATTACATCCTAACAGAAAGTTTGGTCTTCTGAAAAAGATATGAGTCTATATTTTTTTCAATATAGTCCCTTCCTATGTATATAATCAGCTTTGTCAAACTTTGTGATTATTTGCAATTTTGAGAAGGATGCTTATTTAATAATATGATAAAAAAATATATTAGGAAACAAGGATTAGTCTGTCAACTGCCAAGAATAAAATTAACAGAATGAGTTGTAAGATATATATGAAAAACAGGCATAAACAACTCTTGTGTTAATAAAACAAATTCGTTACCATATAAGTGATTTCGTGAAAAGTCCCAAAAAATAAAAATAACTAAATAGATGAGATATAAAACAAAAATAGTCACAGATAACTATAGTTGGTACGTTTATAATACTATTCTCCCTCTTGAAGAATAACACCAATTTCGTAAAGCTTTGTGGAGCTTTGTAAGAAGATAAATATGTACAGTTAATACTAGCTAACTTAAGACGTTGATCACATTCTAAACTATTTATGTAAAACTCTTATTAAATATCAATATCAAAAGTCTCTTATACGTAATGGAACTTTCTAGAATAAATCCAATAATGTTGTTATATTATTGCTAAGCTGTACATAAGTGCTGTACGCTTATTTAATCGAAGATAACCGAAGTACTTTTATTGCTTTAATTAAGATTATGAAGGTCGTACAGAAAACGGTTTTTTGCGTCCAAAAAAGAAAAGCAACCTACTAAAAATTAACATTTATAGCTTTATAGTAACGTGAGCCTTTAATATGCAGCGGATAATGAAATTATAAGCAGTTTAAAGAAAGGTGGCGACCTTCTACAGTGTTTGTTAATATAACTCGTGTAACTAATTGTATATAAATATTTGGATCATAAAATTATAAATTATTAGTAGCCGTAGCGACGAGGTCTCTTGCAGCAATCATGCAAATGTAGTCAACTGTAGCATAATAAATGGAATTGACCAAAAATACATTCTTATGTATTCATAAACGTATTTATTTATGATAAATATATTTATTTATGACGTTTTATGTTGATTTATGTGTATTGGCCAATGACATATTACTAATCAATATATAGTCATCAATCTATTTAATTTTCCTATTGAAAGACTTTATTTGTAAACAATTTATCCTAACATGACCAAATAGCTAACTAACTTGAAATTATTTAGTATCCAGTTATATATTGAGTGAAAGTTATAAAGCTTTACGTCGACTAAAGCTTTCAATAAACGTTACGTAACATTGTAAAATAATAAATATTTTTCAAAATAATTTATTCACGATTGTAGATTACAGATGGCTGTCCAAAAAACACAGTAGATACTGCACTAACTTAAAAAAAAATGAAATAGAAAGACATTAGAAAATGTCGAAAATAGCAAGAGAATACGCGGTATAAATTTAAAGGTTTTCAAAGGATGAAAAAGTACTGAAAAAAAAAACCAAATCAACTAAATCTATCAGTAGCACTTTAACCAGTTACAAATCCATGCATCAATTCTAGGCCGTATTAATAATTCATGTACAATTATTTTAAATGAATACGATTAAAAATGAAATGTAGGCTGCAATTTATTAAAATGAAATAATGTCATAGCCATAGTCATCAGGAGCACTCGTGTGTCACTGGACCGATTCATTGTTATTACACCACATAATTTGCAATCTCTTTATTCTGAACAGTGTTTGTGGCGCGCAATCGCAACTCGATGTAGTGTGGAAACTTCAATATTGATCACACTCCAGCTGCTGCTTTCGCGTCAAGTACTCAATTATTTATCGATTCAAGACAGCGTGCCACACATAGGCGGGTCTCCTCACCGGCAACCGGCATCATGGCACTCGAAACCGAGGCGCACCCTAAATATTTCAAATTGTACGTACCGATGCCGAGGGCAGCTGCTAGCACTATTAAACACCGTGAATTCATGTTTAAACTGTAAGTCCTTGTACGAAGAGTGGACACTGTAACGTTCAAGCACACACTGCGAGCGGGTGAATGGGCGGCTGAGGCTTTTATATCGGGTAGACGTACGCGCCGCTTCGGCGGTGAAAATATACGTCACCGCCCGCGCAAACCCCGCAGATGCCCAGGCGTTGGCACCGGGTGCCAGATTACCCCGTGACGATATCAACAAATCTTTTGTCATCGTCATCAGATTTACTTGTCTTGATCTCCAGTAGCACGTCTCATCCACTGTACATATAACTCTTACATTTTACATTTCCCATAATACATTAAACTTATAATTTCGAACTTATTGCATTGAATTTTCCTCATGTCTTCTTTTACTGGGTCTGGTAAATATTAGTAACTTATTCATTTATGTCAAATTATTGATTTTCTTCATATTTTAATATTAATCATTATGCATTTTAATATTTTAAGTTTTTGTATAATAAATTACCATGTTAATTATTTAATATATTCATTTCTAAAGCTAATAATATATAAGGACATATTATAAGAACAAGTTAGGAATCAACGGCATTTATTTCTGTTAATTATTTTAAGCGAATTAACAAAACTTTAGACATCTGTCTTCAAAATTAACATCACAAAGGCATTTTATTAAACCTGTATTCTTGTTCTGTAAAAGTTTCCTTCTAAGAAACGTTCGTTTAGCAGATTCAACTTTTTACATTAAAAAAGAATCTTTTTGCGAAGACTGGTTTATCACCTGCAACCTGATAATGAAAGTATTATACAAAATGACTCACATTCAGTTATGTGATCGATGACCCTTCATACCTTGAATTCAAAATTTACCTTAAAAAGGAAACATGTTCTCTTCATTCTAAGGTTAAATAAATAAGATAAGCTTACAAAATTGAATGGGAATTTAAATTTTCACATCTATAACAATAGATTTTAAGTCATAATAATCAAGGTTGGGTTGTATTTTGTATAATGTAGAAATAGGCATTAATCTTGCTATAATAATTCACATATATGTTATAAAATGATCTTAACTATAGGAAAGCAATATTTTATCAAAAGTACCTGATTATTCAATGTTATAAGTTTTTTATCACGAAAAGCTTCTGGAACGTTGCAAACGATCAAGGTATGATATTCTTAAGTATTGATACGAAAAAAACAAAAACAAAAAAATTACTAATCATAATTATTTTTTGTGTTTGTAGAAATCATTCAATAAACATGTTTTTTTATACTTGCCAGTAAATACAACCTAAATCATGTTTTATTCTACATAACTGTGCCCATCACTTGTTGCTATGCAACCATGTATTTTGTACTTTATGCATATATTAAAATACTAGGGACCAACCCCAGCTTCGGATGGTACTCATCGATCGGCTTCGCACTATATCTACGCACGCATATCGCACGCATCTATAACACTAACAACATAAAAAAAACCTGTTCACTCGATGGCTACTACATTTCACAGAATAACCCACTGGGCTTACCTGAATATTGCCAGAAAATTTCATACTAAATTGATGGAGCCGCATTGGAGTCCGTAGAGAACGTTGACTTTAATATATAATAGGATAGTTGGTTGTCATCCGAACCATCTTCATATTTTTCTCCATACATTGTAACACTGGATCAAATAACGTTTTCATCAGTAAGTGATAACAAAGATCATATTACCATTCAAAATACTTATTGACGTCTAATTAATGAAGCATTTACCTTCATAGAGAATGACTGCAGTGTTATAAAAAAAATATATGTAATAAAAATAAACTACACATACTAGTTCCTACATTAAAGGGATTTTTTATTATATGGAATCATAGGGACTTCGTGAAAATGAGCTTACATTGTAATTTTATTTTGAAAATAAACAGATTTCTAACAATACATGTTTTAACACAAAATACTTTAATCATTTTAATATCTTGTTCTTCCTATAATAAGGTCAGTTGAACTTACATATAAAAGTTAAATATATTCCAATCCTAATTACCATATATTACATATATGATTACTGGAAAATTAAATACAAATAATAATTGGATTTCTGATTACAATCGTCCGTAGTACCGGAATATTGTTAGCCCATCAATATCAATATCTATTCAAAGGCAATTTTTTTTTTTTTAATGATAGGAATATAAATGGCAACATGTTCGTGTAAATTACTTCCTACAATTTTTAAGAATTATAAAAAAAAGATAATTTTCTTGTTTTCAAACAAATAATCTTGTTATTTCCACAATTTTACTGTATAAAATTATTAAAGGTTAAAATATGGTGGAGGGGTTCTGTTGCAAGAATTTTATATGAAATTCGGGTTATTACATTTATTACATTCCATAGCGGATTAAAATTTATAACACACTGTAAGACTGAGACCAATTATAGGCCGTCAAAAAACTATGACTCAGGAACATCATATGTTGAGCAAATAAAAAGTTACAGTATTAAACCTTAAAGTAAATAAAGTAATAAGTTTTAGCGTAATCCTTAACCATTTTTATTCTACCTTCATATGTAGGGTCGCCAAATACTTACCTATTTCATTCTTCTCTAGAGCTGTCGTTTTATGCAGCTATAAAAACAAATAAATACCACGAACTTATAAATGATTTAAACATAAACGACTACGTGGTTAATTTATTCGCGGTCGAAGTTGAAGCTATAGTTATACGAGCGAAATATCTCAATAATCTTTTAAAAGATCTTGGCCGGTCTAGGCCTGCAGTATGTTCTATACTTCAAATTGTTTCTAAGAATGAGCTAACAGGCTCCTATCAAATTTGGCTAAATTAATAGCAAGTATTTATATAATTCGATAAAATTAGCATGTATTGATGAGAAATTTAGAAATTGGGGCACGAGAAATGGCAATAGGTTTCCGTTACACAAGACGTGTTATTATTGATCAATCAGACATCTACAATATATTCATATATGCTTCAAACGTATTAGTAAGTTTATCCTAAAGCAAAAGCAAAATTAAATAATTAAAGACATCCTAAGAAAGTTATTTTAGCATAGTGCGATAAATAGATACAATAGAGTAATTGAACGCAACACTTTCTTCGCACGTAACTCACGTAAGTGCTAACATAAACTAAGCTTTTCTATATAATTACTTAATACGTCCTTCCATAAATATAAACGTCTTCATAAAATGTTAGATGAAGACAATTACAAGGTTGTGCAAACAATTCGAAAAAATGTCGCCGTGATGCTTCCCGCCCCGAAGTGCTTTGACGCAAGTTTTACTTAGCACGCGGAAACGTTTGCTGTCGATAGTTCTGCTGAATTTAGTACTCAAAAGTTGCACTCAACATTGCGTTGGTTACTTTGTAAAATTATGGGTTAAAGGTAGTCGTTAACGTTAATACAATTGCCACAAATAAAGAAAAAGATGCTTCATTGCGGTTTCCTTTTATTTATTTTAGCTTATTTTTAATTTTATTAATTTTAATTTAGCATATTATTGTTTTTTTTAACAGTGTTTATTTAAACATAAACTGGATCTAGTTAAAGCGCCGCGTGGATTCTATGACCAATCCCAAACACAGACTTTGATTTGTGTCATCTCATAAATTTTTGTATGTTTGGACATGTGTCATACCACTTTTGGACTTTTGCTATGCTCCTTCAAACATACTTACATAAATTAAGAACAATTTTTGATGATACAAATTTATATGAACGATTTATTTGAAACCCTAACACGTTAATGTAAAACGGTACATCATTATTAATATTCATGAGATGTTGTCTGCAAAGAAAAAATATGCAGCGACGCGACGTACTTCCTCCTGCTGTTGGATTTATATATAACATTACATACCTAAATTTATACCTATACTAATATACAAAGTTAAATAACTGTTTGCTTGTTTGTTCAAACGTACTAATCCTGAGAATTACCAGTCATAATTGGGAATTTTTTTTTTGCATAAAATAGTCACACTCGTGACGGTGCTTTTATATACTTCTATGTATAGGGTATAGAGATAATTACAAAAATAGTTCTACGTGAACGAAGCCGCGGGAAAAGCTAGTTCTATATAAGACTAACTCTATGTCCAACTTCGTATAAATTATAAGCTGACAATAATGACATAAAGTTTTTTTTTAATTTATTGTGGCCCAAGATGACGGACACGCTAAGCTTAGTGGAGAAACTGGCTCTGAAGTAAAATTGTCAGAACACCTATATGTATTTGGAGGCAGATTTTATAACTTGAGGGTAGCAGCCAGCCAGGTGGGCATTAGAAAAAGCCCTACCGCCATACTATGGTTTATTCACGATGTTTTCTTTCACGGGAAGCTAGACCTGGAGCAAACTCACGTCCATTAACGCGGCGTCCATACAAGCTACCAAGTAAGCTATCATCGCTCCAAGAAACTGAGAGAAGATCGGATTGAGATTAACAAAGGTTAGAAAACTATTCAAATTGTATTTTTAAGCATTTCAAAACTGATAATTTTTATTTAGTGAACAGGTATAAATACTCCATATACAGCTTTGTCCTCAGCGAAAGTCGAATAATATTTTACAAAATCCTTATTGATTTTGTTTGGAACGATGCACGGTAAAAAGATCTACTCTAATTAAAAATTACACAATTTTTCCTTTCTTTTTATTATTAACACATGTACTTTCGTGTTTTTTTTAATTTCATTTTTGTATATTATATTATTTAATATCAGATACAGCGTTTTACATAAAGGTAGTAGTGAATTTTAAAATACACGATTTTTGTTAGACAAAGTTATTTTCACTCGGAAACGATACATGTAAGAATGTGTATAAAAATTTTTGCAAGTACCATATAATTGTTTTAAAGAAAATGCTTAGTCAAGATGTGTAACTACTTTGAAATATCAATGTTAATTTATTATTAATAATATATTAAATGTTGTAAGAATTCTAGTTCTAAATTGATCTATTTATTAATATAACTTTCTCCTATAGCCGTTAAATAATTGGGATTAGTTAATTAATAGGGATTTATTAATTAATATTTGAAATTTCTTATAACGTAAAACTAGTTTAATTTGCGAGGTGTTGATTATGGTCATCTGGTAATAACTATGTGATTAACAATACCATAAATATACGTATTTCTAACTGAAGTTTCTAGACTTGTGACTCAATATTGTTTGCCTGTGCCCGTAAATGTACCTACAATGAGCTTGAGCTTTTGATAAAGGAAAATATCATTATAAAACCATAGCACGGTGATAGGGTTTTCTCTAATACCTGCCTGGCTAGCTACCACCCTCAAGTTGAAAATCTGCCGATAAATGCGTATAGTTGTGTTCCAGCAGTGGCACTTGGGAGTTCTTCCCCTAAGTTCAGCTTGTTCACCATCTTGGCCCACAAAATCACTAAATATCAGATGAAATTGTGGCAATAACGCTATATCTTAACTATATAAAAAAAAACATATCTATTAACATCTCTACGTGCTTTTTACATGGTTTTGGTCTAACTATGTTGGAGATTACGTTTTTATCACTATTCCAGAACAACCCTGTAGTTTTAAAGGATAAAAGAAGTATCGTACACCTTTTTTTATGCTTAAGGTGTAGCGTTATGGCCATAATCTCACCTGATCTTAAGTGACGATACGGCCCAAGTTGGTAGACACGCTAAACCTGTGGAGAAACGGGCTCTCAAGTGCAGCTACCAGAACACACCTATTGGTATTTGGCGGCAGGTTTACAACTTGAGGGTGGTAGCTACCCAGGCGGGCATTAGAAAAAGCCCTACCACCATGCTATGGTTTCCTCACGATGTTTTCCTTCACCGAAAGCTCAAGCTCATTGTAGGTGCTTGGATGCGAACTCACGTCCCTTGACGCGAAGTCGCACACACTACCACTGAGCTATCATAGCTTCATAATATTGGTCATTATTATGTCAAACTTTTTCAAATTCTAATGAGTAGTTACAGAGTAATGAGCGTACAAGGGTTCAAACATACAGACACAAAAACAAAAAAGAATGTGTTTTTTGCCTTCACCGATAAACTCTAATTATAATAAGTTGCCAATATCGTGTACTTCATTTCTGTGTAATAAGTTATGGTTCCATCAATAAATTTATTACATTTTTATATAATTTCCTCAATATATTGAATGTCCACATGAGACTGTGTCACAGTTTTGTTGTGCGTATAGAAGATAGAATAGCATGCAGTTAGCACGCTGAATATATAGGTAATTCAATTTTCATCAGTATTTTTAATAACCGTATATTACTCGTATACATAAATATTTATTGGTCTATTTAAATTGAAGGAAATGCTAGAAAAAGTTCGAAATTTTTGTTTTCTTGATTTTGTATACATAAACATAAATTGAGAACATAAATGAGTGCACAAATTTATATTTAAAAGCATTTAATTAATTTGATGTATAACTAAAAAGCAGTGTTGTTGATTTTGATAACAAACTATTAATTAGCTTATTTTTGTCACGTATTATTATTTTATTGTGTATAGTTATAATATATTATTATTTCTTTCTTTTCAAAAATATTTGTTTTATACCATAAATAACCAAATATTTGTATTTTATGGCGTATTATATGTAGTTGAAGTCTAATGTTTGCGAAATTATAACATTATGCTGAAATCCGTTCACACTAAACAAATATCATGACAATAATATTTAACGAGCAAGTAATTTAAAGACTAAAATGACACAAAAATTCTAACTTAAACTAATTTGCTAAATAATATTCACACTAAATAAATAATAAATAAAAAACTATACAAACAAATAAATTATCTAAAGTAAATGGCAACATTAAATAGTTAAATTCAGAAAAAAAATAGCCAAATTACTTTCAAGCTAAACAAATAACGCAACGCATACATGTAATGATCAAAAGTAATTCAAATATAACAATCAAACAAAAAATAATGATAAGATGTATAGTAATAATTACATCACCTTAGCGCATTATTGAAATCTCTTGCGATAGTAATTACTCAATGTGGTATTTGATGAAGAAGAAACTACTAAAAGGTCATTAGATTCATATATGCATACAGGTAGGCATATCACCTACACGCATTTATATTTTGAAGTATTTTAAATTACTCGCAACAGCTTCCAACGGCCCTAACAATACCAAAAGTTCAACTTACGAAGGATATTTTAAATCTTAGGTGTTTGACCACAATTTCACTTCACATTAATGTCAATGTGACTGAATGCACTAGATCTCAAGTGTAACTGTCAGAACTTACCTGAGGTATTAGGCAACAAATGTTTGGATTAAGTGTGGTAGCTATACAGATGTGAATGAGAAAATACCCTGCCAGAATGTTACGGTTTCACTACGATGGTTTGCAACACTGAAAGCTCAGGCTCGTTACAGGAATTCCAAAATCATATTTATCGACGCGTGTTCGTACATGTTTGCACTATGCTATAATTACTTAATACAAATAAGCTTAATGCATAGTAATTTGCAATTAATAAACACCAAAAATCTGAAACATAGAAATCAACTTAAAAAAGTACAAAAAAAAACAAACCAATCCGATGAACGTACGAACCGATCATTGAAATACCAATTGTTAGGTTTATATTTTTTCAAATTCACTGAATGACGGTTGGCTTCAGTCACACCTGATGGAAAGTGAATACAAAGTAGAAGATGTAGCGAGTTCGTGTAGAAAAAACTCGTTCGCTCTTTGTTTGAAGATCTCGATATTGTAAGACTTCGGAAAAACATATGCTAGTGTTAAAAATGGTACTCCTTAACGGTTCACAAAAGAAATGGACATGAAAATCGTTTAGTGTGAACAAATGGAATGTCAATCACATACGGGTGAACCACACCACTTCGAGTACTTCTGTGGTGAAATACGGAAGGGGGGATGAATAAATGCAGTTCCTGCAAGCATTCACCAAAATGTAATCGGTAAAAATCTGCAAGCAACCCTGCGACAATGCTTCAGGTCATGCATTTTAGCATCTGCCAGCGAGTCATCACTAATTAGCCTTCTAACTCGTCGATCGATAGAATGAAGTCTACTAGTTGATACTTGGCAGACCCGTCCCAGAGATCACAGCAATACTCCACACGCTGCCTTTTTTGCGTTTTATATAAATTAAGAAGCTGTGACGATGTAAAGTACTGCTTAACTCTGAAAAGGCATCTAATATATTGACAGCTATTTTAGCCGTAGCGTAGATCGAGCAGCCAAAGTTGTGGTTGGCCTCAAAATGTATCCCGAGAAGCTCCAGGATATCAATGATAGGTATGGGAGCTTCGGAGTGTAAATGGACTGGTGGAGAAAAGACACGCCTGGGTTTTCGTAGCATTAAAACTAACGAGGTTTGCTTCTCCTTAGTTCTATACAAACTCAAGGAACACGTTTACACGATCGACCATGGCTTCTCTCCGCTCGTCAATGTCTTTTTTGGTAGCTTGAGGATTTAATATTTATACATAATAATGGTACTAAATGTTTTACATACTAAGCCGTTGTCATAAACTTGCATTTTTAGATTTTGCAGTTAAAAAATAACAGAAATCAATCATGAACTTTCTAAAAAAATCACGAACTTTCGAATATATTAAAAGGAATGAAGAACCTTTATTCAATTTTATATTAATACTAAAAACTGAAAAAGTTTGCTTGTTTGAACGCGCTAATCTTAGGAACTAAAATTAAATTAGTTTTATTTTTATAGAACAAAACAATCATAAGGCTATTTAACATTACGCTATCACGAGAGAGGAGCAAAGCCGAATTGAAATAAGTTACAAAAACGTACAAAAATTAGTAAATAGTTTTTAATTCTACGCGAATTAAGTCTCGGGCACAAGTTAATAAATCAGAAAGGGCAATCTACGAGTTTCGTATACTATTCGTATTAAATAGTAAAGGCTTATAATATTACGGGTTTTATGTCGTTCGTGTGATAAAATTATATACTCTATAGTTTTTGTCTATTATTTATTTATACAATAACTAATAGACACGAGCAACAAGTACAACACGTTTCTGTTGTATCTATGAAGATATTACATTTAATTTATTCTCTGACCTTAACATTTATATTTTATCCCTACATTTGTGTATATAGTTAATAAGGTAATGTACACTTATTTACAAAATTCATAATATAATTATGTAATTTTATTAACAAATATTGTTAACTTTTTCGTTCCATTATCGCTCCAATAAATAATCACATATAAAGTACATAAGATATGTACAGAAAATATACATAGAAATATCTAACAAAAAATTGAACACAGTTTTGTTTAACATGTTTTTGAGGTAAGAGGTAGATGTTGTGTTTTAGCTTCAGAATATGAATATGAAATGTTTGTAACTTTTTTAGTGCTAAGAAAACATCCTGAGGGATGCTATAGGTTAAATTGCTACACCTGCCTACGCCCACGATCCACCACAAACACAAAAACTACAAAATTGCCACACCACGACTACGACTCCGAGCCCACCAAATGCTGTAAAATCCACAGCACTCAATACTTCAACTTCTTCACGATGCTTCATGTAATAATGTAAATGTATTGTGTATGTATATACAATTTTTATGACATTGGGTCCTGAGGCGTGAAGAGGTACCTAAGCAAGCTACCATGACAGCGGTAACTGTCAGATAATTTGGGTTCATTGGCAGTCGCCGCTGATTAGAACTGTACGGCACTTAACATCAGGTGCATTACAGTCATTATGCCGAGCAATAAAAAAATGATAATAAAATATACATATGTACCTTCTATGTACATGTGAACATTGATCCTGAACCTTGAGTGTAAATTGGCGGTTTACAGTTCCGTTAATAAAGAAGTACTGTTCGCACAAAAATATATTTAAAATTATTTATATTTGTTTTTGCTTTTCAGTCATAAACTTAAGATTTGTAAAATTATATATCTATAACAACGATCAGCCACAGGCGAACCGCGGTCTGTTTGCGGACCGCAAAAAGTCGAACCTTGAACTGCCAAATATTATAATTTATTATATACCAAGTACAAATTAATAGGCAATTAAGGTTGTTTTTTGTAAAACAAATATCGTTCGAGATTAACGGACGCTTAGAAGACACCCTTCGAATTTTCTGTTCTTCTCGAGAACGAAACGATAAAAACTGCTTTAAGACCGTCGGTACAGTTTCTCACATTAATTTTAGGTCTTGTATTTTATAATTTAGAATCTTATTTAATTATTATCAGTTGTTTTTTTTCGCACCTCGTTAAAAATTTTCACAATATCCGGACCCCACCTAAAACTACTTGCCAACCCCTGATCTATAACGTTGTACGCTGGTTTGAAATATTTAAGGACATAAACCGTATCAAATAATAATTGCAAAATCTTATGTATCAAAAAACTAAAGATTTAGATTGATTAAGATTGTAATTTAAATTATAGTAACAAATAAACAATTTGAGGTTTCAATTTGAGATGCAGGAAAAGAGCCTCCGTAAGTGACGATACCCAAATACGTCCTGCGCACTCGGTTTCAATTTCACTGTCTGGCCCATCTTTTCACGTAATTTTTATTTATAGCCATAATATAATTTTTCGAAGGAGTATCTTCCAAAACACAAGTTTTTTTATAGTTAAGGTCTTAGCGTTATGGTCATAATCTCACCTGATCTTAAGTGACGATACCGCCCAAGTTGGTAGACACACTAAGCCTCTGGAGGGGCTGGTTCTCAAGTGCAACTGCCGGAACACACCTATTTGTATTTGGCGGCAGATTTTAAACTTGAGGGTGGTAGTTAGCTAGGCGGGCATTAGAAAAAGCCTATGTTACCCTAATTTGGTAGTTGTGGGTTTATGTTTTTATAAGTTTCCTTCTTGTAAACGTTGAAAACGTTTTTATTAACTACCTGAAGATCATTGGATTGAAACTCCTAATCAATATGTTGATACTTCTATGATAAGCATGTTATTTTAATTAGATATTTATATATAGCGATATAAAAAGAAATTATCAGACTATCATCATAGATAGAACTCCTGCAAAAACTCTTATAAAAATTTTAACCGACAAAGTTGCATCAAAATATATTCCAAGAAAATTAAATATTCAAATATAACTAGAGATTCAACACATTATTATCTTATCATTAGTTGGAGATACATGTTAGATTAAAATATTACAATTTAGTAGCATTTGAAAGCAGTAAAAAATCATACAACATCAAATGTCCACCATAATTAAAAGAAAATAATACATTTAACTTATTGCACCTTTGTACTCATTTATATAATGTTTCTATGGTTCAAGACCACAATTTAAGGTCAACCAAATGTTATAAAACTACAGACTTGTTAACAATAAGGACATACTTTAATCAAATTTACGTTAAATAAGTACAAAAAATGAGTGCAAGTGTGAACCGGAAACTAATTTTTCTCATATTTACTTTTTTTATGTGTACTATTAATACAGGTAGTTTTAAGAGTCGCCCACGTCCGCTATTATCGTATTCAATACCAGAAAAACGTAACTTGAAAAAATCGTTGGGATACGACGAAGACACTTATCTTACCTTCAAAGAACTGGCCGTCAAATACAACTACAAATGCGAAGAACATAAAGTGATCACAGAAGATGGATACATCTTGACAGTGTTCAGACTGATAGCAAAGTGCAATAAACCGAAAAGGCAATATCCGACCCTTTTGATGCACGGCATAATAGACAGTTCAGATCTCTGGATACTAGCGGGGCCATCTTTAGGTTTAGGGTATGTTTTAGCTGACAACTGCTATGATGTATGGGCAGCCAACCATAGAGGCAATGGTTACTCCAGACACCATGTACGTCTCGACCCTAACAAAGATATAGATTATTGGAACTTCACTTTCGATGAACATGGTAATTTTGATCTACCGGCGATAATTGATTACATCCAACTGAAGACGGGTCAAGCAAAGGTGAATTATATTGGACACTCTCAAGGTACAACGGATTTTTTTGTAATGAATTCTTTAAGACCAGAATATAACGATAAAATTAGTATATCTTTACATCTGGCCCCTATAGCTTGGTTTAAAAATATTAAAAGTGTAGTTTCAATAGTGGCGGCGCAAGGATCAGAAACAATAAAAACGTTTCTAGATTCTATAGGACTCCGAGAACTGTTAGCGAAGGATCATATAGCTCATTTTATAACAGAAATATTATGCCAAATAGACCCTGAAACAGTTTGTGGTACGGGCCTAGCAGTTTTAGTAGGCTACATGCCAGGATCGATCCAACCGAGATCATTGTCGGTGGCTTTCGGTCATGTTTTAAACGGTGTGTCGAGTAAAGGAGCCGCTCATTTTGGACAACTCGTCCTTTCTGGAAACTTTCAACGATACAACGAAGGCAGAATAGGGAATATAAAAAGGTACGGTACACCTAAAACGCCTCATTATAATGTGTCACTAGTGACGTCGCCTGTAGTTTTGTTCAGTGCTCAAAACGATTTGATTTCCACCTTACAAGATGTTGAAATATTAGGTAATAGATTACCTAATTTATTAGAAAATTACGTAATACCAGAAAGATATTGGAGCCACCATAATTATTTATGGGATGTTAAAGCTAAAACATACGTTTTCCCACGAATTTTAGCTTTCTTACACAAATTTAATTGAATATAACAAAGTTATTAATGCAACTTGTGAATTATTTAGCTATTGGGCAGTATATAGCGTGAAATTAATAATTTGGAATTTTTTAAAATTAAAATATTTATATTTTTAAATTGCAGTTAGAATAGGAAATTAAGATTGTTAGATACAATGATAATCATTAAAGGGAGTTAATGCTTAAATGATTGAAATAATAAAATGTTAATGAACATTATAATATTATATACAATAAATATTTTAAACTTCTAAAATTTTTGAATGTTTTAAGGAAAATGTTTGAAAAAAAAAATCTTCCTTTACATGAAACCTTGAACGTATTTATCAGTAAGGAAACGGGTAATATTTGTAGAAACTTCAAATAATTTCCAGATTTAATATTAAGTTCGTAATTAAAAGGATGATAATTTTTTTTCGTAGGTTTATTATTGTATTTATACGGGTGGACTTATATATTATTGTAGCTTTTAATATAGGGTAGAATTATTTAGTTCGAATAATAACTTTACTTGTGTCATCACAAATGAACGAGGAGTATATTAGCCTCTGCGCTTATTCACACAATTTACCGACGCGATGCCTTCATTTGTTAGCTGTTTTGTTATTTTATTTTGAAGAAGAAAGCTTTTTTTATATTATTACAAGTTACTTGTTTTGATTTACCGAATAAGACGGTTTAAATCTTTAAAATAAAGCTCTGCTTTCCAATCCAAACAGCAATTCTAGTATTAAATGTAGATAATGTTAGATTACACAAACAAATGCTGAGGTGACGATGGGTTTATTGCAACAAACAAATCAGAGGTTTATATCATGACATTTGCCGTTGTTTGGTGCAGTTTTTTCTTAAGTTTAGTTAAAATTGAACAGAATAATATTCAAATAGCTACAAAACAGCTTGTAAAGTGATGATAGGCTCAATTAGACTACTAAATGTACCAACTGTATGAACGCCACGTCAAGGGACATGAGTTCGAATCCACCTATAATGAACTTGAGCGTTCGGTGACGGAAAACAGCATGATGTAACCATAGCATGGTCGTAGATATCTTCCTAATGCCCACCTGGATTGAGTCCATAGCGCTAAACCATAGCCCTAAAAATGTTCGTTTTATATACATATACATGTAGATACCGAATAGTAGTAATTAGCTATGTATATGCTTACATGACTATCTTCCTAAAAGTCACACATCACGGACCGAGACTACAGGTAAAGATAAATCAGTCAGTAAACTTAACTTACATGAAAGCATTTTAAGTTATGTTGATAGCTGTTGGATACTAAAGAGATAGTTTGTAAACATTATATATGGAGAGGGTAGATAATAAACTTTTAGCTAAAAGTCGATCGTTTCTCATTGAAATTCTCTACATGGCACAGCCGAAATAACAAACCAATTTTAAGTCCATCGTAACGAAAACGTAAAATACACGGTTCAAATGGAACCAACGTTAAAGCTACCGCCACCATTTGACTATACTAATAGCTTAGAAAATGTTATATCTGGAAATTTATCATCGGAGTGGATTAAATGGAAAAACTCATTTAATACTTATTATGAAGCGTGCGAATTGTCGTCAAAGAGTTACAATGTTCAAGTAAGCCTACTTTTGCATATTATAGGTGATCAGTGTCGCGAGTTATATGATATGTTTGAAAAAAAAGTAATACCATTAAATGTCTACTGAAACAATTTGATAAAAACATTTCACCTAAAAAGAACCTCACAGTAGAGAGACATCGTTTTTTCACGCGGAATCAACGCGACAATCGAGGAATATGCTTTAGAACTCAGAAAACTCGCTGGAACGTGCGAATATGATAAGCTGCTTATTGATCTTATCAAGGACAGGCTCATATGCGGTATAAAGGATGATACACTGCGACAGGGGTTGTTACGTGAACCGGATCTTACATTAAAAAAGACTTTAGATGTAAGCGCCCAAATGTCTCAAACACAAGCGGGGACAATAGACATCACGTCACGTTAGGGCAGCGGAGCGTGCCCATCAAGTGGAGCGAGCTCAGCTCGTGCCGCGACAAAACCGACCACTACCGTATCGTTATCAGAGTGCAATATATGCATTGTGTTCTATATGCGATTTATCTCACGGTAGTAAAATGTGTCCTGCTGTAGGTAGAAGGTACCTCAAATGTAACAATTATGATCACTTTTCACGGATGTACAATGTTTACGAGATGCAAGCAGATGACCCCTACTGATCAGGTAATCTATTGTATCTATTGTGCCGCCAATCACGGATAATGAAAGCAATAACAGTTATCAATATGTTACTCGTTCCGGCAGGACAGTGAGACCCCCTGGCCGGTGAAGATACAGCTAGCTGAGCGTCTAGATAGTTCTTGCGGCTTCAACGACTGCCTTCTACTAATTATACTAATTAATATAACAAAATAAATGTAATGCATCTATTTTGTATTAAATTGTTAACGTAGTTATGTTTTGTACAAGATCCTTAATTTATAGTTATTCACTGATTAAAAATCAAATTGTATCTAATTTGTATATATATTTGCAATTAAAAATTAGGTCATTATTTTTTGGTTTGGTAATAGTTGTTTGATCTGTTTCAACATAAATTAAATCCCTAACTACTACCCTTATTTATAATTTTTCGTTAGGAGACTAATTAAGAAGTAGTAATACTGCATCAAAATAAAAGAAATATTATATAGTTCTGAAATTTTCAGTTACCAGATTATAATTTAAAATGATATATAAAATCATTTAAGTATATGTTTAGTTACGTTGATTATTGAGAGAAATAATAATATTCATGTATTAACCATAATAGTTCTGTAACAACTAGGTAGATACATTATTACTCTATCGTAAAGCTGAAAACAATTTATATTAGAATATCAGGCTCTTCTTATTGTAATCACTTTTAACTCAATCAGTTGTATATTTTATTTTATTTAGAAATTAAACGTTGAATACTAAAGAGTTAGTTAGTAAATATAATATATGGAGAGGGTAGATAATAAACGTTGAGTTAAAAGTCGTTTGTGTTTCACTGAAGATCTCTACAATAGCCTTCTGATAAGTAATAATGTAGAAAATATACCATTATAATATGTTGAAATATTTATTCTCGGCTTATATTTTCATCCTTAGTTCTAAAAGTAATCTAAAAGGATTTTATGTTATATTATCTATCAAATTTCTTGTTATCGATGTTAGAAAATTATGTTGTGAAGTGTGTTAGGAACAAAAGGTAATATAAAACTCAGTCAAGAAAAACCGGATAGTAAACCGGATCCGAAAACATATCTTGATAAAATATTGATAAAATTTCTTTTTATTTTTGCCAATATTTTATTCGAGATTATTTACAATAAGATCAAGAAACTCTAAGAATAGTGTCCAACTAGGTCCCGATCCGTAAATGCCAGATGTAAGTAACAATCTTTATAATGCTTTTTTTTATCGTAGGCAAATGCATTTACGCATACCCTCACAGCCCGGGGGGACTCGGAATGTTATGTGGGACTCGCCTGGCGCTAGCCGCCGTGAATACTCACTAATACCTCACGACCATCCGTCACCTTGCTGAGGTAACGCGGGTTCGGACCTACAAACACCGCGTACTCTTTAGCTTGCCGTCTTCCATAGTAAGCTGGTATGGTATCCAGCAATGGAGCGTACTGGTAGGGATCTGAACCCAACTAAGTCCCGAACACTAGACAGATGATCATAATTATAAAAAAAATACTTAACCCTATAAAGCAGACATAATAATAAAAAAATATTTACATAACCCTATAAAGCAGAACATAATATTTTTCTATTTTAAGACTAGCTTTTTTCTAGCCAATTTTATCAAAATCTAACAAGAGTTCTGTACAATATCATCCACCTAATCAGCTGATAATTTTTGGATTATTTATTTTTATTAATACGATACAACCAATCGATTAACGATTTAGTTCACCCGCCATCGCACTACATTTTTACAAACACAAAAGTGTTTATTATAGATTTAACATACTGAAATATCATCTACAAAATAATGTCTATTTTAAGAACTACACGCAAGTGTAAATAGAAGTATAAACTTACTTTAATGTATTGAATTTTCAACAGATGAAGAAGAAATCGGCCTTCACGCTTTTTATAGTGTAAAGCTTTTTGTTAGGTTCGTGCTCGCTGTCTTGTATAGCGAAGGGAAAATTAGTAAAACCTTTGCAATTCTAACCAAGGTTACTAGAAAATGATTTCCATTTAAGAACGATGACCAGAAATTCCTCGAGGATTAGAGATAATTACCTCCTATAAATATATATATATATTTTTTAAGACAACTGCTACTCTAATGATCCAGCTTGTGTTGCGGGTGACTTTACAAAAATTCAATCAATGGATACAAAGTAACTCCCACACTTAGATAAATTATTTTTGAGTCACACAAATAATTGTAGGTACTATGTAGAATTCGAAACCGCAACCCTTAGCGCCGCGGCAACAACAAAGCGACCGCTAGCTCAATCGTGCAGTCAATATTTCAGAACTGGCATATTGACAATTAACGGCGCATTTTGTTTTTGCATTAATATATTTTTGTTTTATTTAACTAATAACCTTGTAAATAAATATTTTTTGTCATATTTTTATAGGTTTAGCGTTTAACCACAATCTCACATGATGTTAAGTAACGATGTCATACTTGGTTATGATAAGTCGCTTAGTTTTGTGAGTGATCGGATTTCAAATGACGCTGTCAGACAGATTGTCTATTTAAAGATGGTAACTAGTAAAGATTTTATCACAAAGTTTCCTTCATTGCGGGATTTCGAACGCCCATCGATCGACGCTGTTGCCGTATAGCATACATCTAAGCCATTATTACTTAATCTTTTCGTTTATTTTATTTACGTATCAATGCAAAAGTTCTTGCGGATTAGTAACTCGTGTTCGACGTAAAATAAATAATAATAATAAATCAAAGACTTGCTATATATGAATAAGTGAATCTAATATTTGTAAGTTGATTTAGTATCTAGAACGGGCGTTTATTAACTATCATCCAAAGTATTCATTATGGTGTAACTGATATAGCACACTATCTTGTATACTTGTTGAAAATATTAAATTGTTCTTCATTTCTTAATCCTGCACGCCAGTAGGCACCAAGATATACCTTTACTGATCTTACACTGAAGTGACAAACCAAATGAGAGTTACTATTTGTCGTCGGGTTTATCTATCGGATTTGCATGTTAGTCGGGACTTAGTCGCCTACAGTTTCGTTCCACTCAGCTCAACTGCTGGATACAGAGTAGCTCATTATGAAACCTAATACATCTAAGCGTGACACTGAGATGGGTATTACCACTCCGCAAATTAACAGTTTATTACTTACATACTTGTATTTATATCGTTTATAAATATATACGTTGGTGTTATAAATATTAGTTAACGCCCTTATATTGGTATACATAGTTTAACCCGTCTCGACAATGCTCATCGGGTGGCCGATACACCTTTAGTGTTGAGAGCCCATACCGTGCCACGCGGCTACATGCCTGCTCCATTACTTCATTCACACTTGGCGTACATTATAGCTTTCATTTGATAAGGTTATTTATTAGTTACATGTGCATGTCACAGTATCGTGTTAGATTGGCTATATTATACATAACATATAGGCCATAAAAAGAGTAATCCAACTGGTAGTTCCAGAGGTTAATACGTTCAAAGAAAAAAGGAAGTAATTTCTAACCTTAATAATATTAGTAAAGATAGACAGACGATAGTTGTCTACCGTGATTATTTAAAATAACCTGTGTATATTTTGAAAAACCACCCACAGACTTGAATGTGCCGTGAATCTGCGTGTTCAACCTTCAAAGAACACGTCCACCTTGATTGGTACATCTGCCGAGTGTTTATTGTAACTTTCACTTATCCCGTCTTACATAACGGATGGGAAATAATTGATGAAAGTAAAAATATTTATCTATAAACAATTACTCGGTGATTGGTCAAACATAAAATCTTACGTTTGTATAGTGTGTTCAACAATCTGTAAAGCCTTTTTTGCTTTGTTGATGTGGTGAAAAATGAATTTAAATATATTCTCTCACAATATATTGGGTGAGATATGAAAGCAACTTATGGGGTTCACTTGAAAAAAGCACTCGATTTTTCCAATAAAAAGACACTACGATGACCCATATTACCAGAGACCAGGGACTGCTTTGGCATTGCTCGCAGAGCCTCAGAGCCTACAACATAACAAGCCTATAACATGTTGAAGGTTGTAATTTTTAGAAATCTATAAACATAAATAAACAAGGCACAAATATTCGCCTATCTACATGTATTTAATTTAATTATAGTGTATTTGAAAAAATACTAGAGTATTGTTAAAAAATATTAGCAATATTGTGATATATTAATGTAAATATGGCTAAACAAAATAACATTTTTACTTGACAACCTACTATACGTTCCAGTAAGTTTATTCAAAATCGTTCCTTTAAATGTTTTAGGACCATACCAGGATTAAACCAATAATAATGTTTTTTTTTATATCAGATCCATTACATTGGTGTCACATAATCTATACTAATATTATAAAGAGGAGATATTTCTATTTTTGGATTTTTGTTTGTAACGAATACACTAAAAAACTACTGAATCGACTTCAAAAATTATTTCACCATTAGAATGCTATGTTATCCGTGAGTAACATAGGCTATAAATTAGTTTAAAAACATCAGTTTCATGCAAACTAAGTCGCACAGCTAGTTATTTATACAGCTAATGCTAGTTAGACTTTAATAAAACTTTCCACCAGATTTAGCCGCATTTAATAGTTACCGTCTTCCTGTTATGTATGTTCCTCCTAAAATATCAGGTCCTTCAAAAGACCAAGAGGTATCCAAGCAGATCAGCGTGACAGTGGGGACTGGCAGGCAATTTCAGCTCATTGTCAGTCGCCGCTAATTCGGATTATATTATACTTACCATCAGGTCCAGTGCAGTATCTATTCTGGGAGACAAAAAAAATACATATACAGGTGTAATAATTTTTCACCGTGGTTTCGTAACGTGTCTCGAATGTTCCTACATAAAAAAATTATATGTCGTCCAATAAACTTAAATTGGATGTTACCATCCATTAATATTAATCTTACGATATCACGACATCAATATTTATATATTAATAAATAATACATCTTATATACAGGCGTGGGAACTATATCATGTCCTCGTGCTATAGTTTTATAAGACACTGGAAAATCACTGTTGTAAAAGTTCTGATTTTCTACATTTCCCATTTATCTCCATCTCTCTCTCACACACACATACACTTTTAATAGATTAGCTTTATATTTAACTAGCTTTGCCCGCGACTAAATCCGCGTGCTACTCCAATTTTTTTTTTTAATTATCTGGGACAGTACTTTTTTTATGATGAAAAGAACTATACGTTATTCTCTGTATTCTTAACGACACAAATGTAAAATACCATTGTAGTCCTTTGAGTAGCTAAGGCATAAAACTGTAACAAACAAACAATTTATAATATTAGTTAAGATTTCACTAATAATCCTTACATATTTATTGGTATCTTTGACGGCGTATGATTTTTTTTTGTAAAGTAGCAAACAGATAAATACTGTACCTAATGTTAAGTGGTCTTTTAAGTCTAGTTTTTTTAATAAAAACTACAATCTTATCTGACGACTCCTAAGGGCTAAATAAAAAACCTTTATTTGACAGATGTAATTGCCAACCGCTTCAAATAAAAAAAGATGTTAGGTGTTTTGACTAAAACCAAGGGCCTAATCAGTTTCAAAACTGTATACGGTATTATTCATTTTAAATAAATTATTTTTTGTTCCTACTGCGATGGCTCCTATCTTGGCCATGACCAGAATTTTTAAATATATTTACATGTTATGAACTCCACCGTGGCTATCAATATGCTACACGTTCAAATATGTATAATGTTCTAATTTTCATATTATAGCAATTAATTCGCATTTTTGAGGCGAGTTTTAAATAAAGATTTAATACAGTTTCCCCAGCCTTATAGCTCAATCTATATGAACACTTTATCTTAATTATATTTGAACAAAAACATATTGTGTTATCCAAATCTTACCATTACGTTAACAGTTTATATAAAATGAATTGAATTAGATAAGTTATAAACTTCATGCTGACATCTTGGCATCTTTGACACAGGCGTTCACGAAGAACAAATCAGAAAACAAAATAATTCACAGTAGTAATATATGTTTATTGTACCGTTTTAGCTCTATTGCGATTTTATTATAAACCAGCTAGTGTCCAGCGACTTCGTTCATGCTATTCTCGTCAATCACGCGTGATCGTAATGTCCTTTCTAGTGATATCTACAAAATGAAAGGAATATCTATAACAAATTTGAAGTCAATAGGTCTCGTAGTTATGGAGATATCTCACTAAAAGTATCAATTAAATATTTCATCGCATATATACATTAGTAATAAAATATTAAAAAGTTGACACACGTGTTAATTTTTAGTAAGGAGCCTTTATTATAAATTTCAAGTCAATAAGTCATGATGTTTTTTCTCCCTCATATAAACTTTGCCACCTCTTTTAGTCCTCAAGGGTAATATTAACAATAAACTTAGTGAGCTTCTACGTTGCAAACGGAAACAACAGTCCAAAATTATTGTTCTAGGTTCGGCTAGTTCGGCTGTGAGTTGATGAGTCTGTCAACTAATGTCTTTGTATATATAGATAGGAATAGATATATGTAATAAAATGTATCGTAGTAAGCTATGTAAGGTGTTTAAGGAAATAAATAGTTTTCTATCGTTATCTATCTAATGGTTATCGCAAGTAATTGAGAGCATAAACACGAATGCATGGTACAGTAATGCAACTTAGATGAAATTTGTGCTCAGTGATGATAATATCGAAACTGTATCATTTAAAAACAACATGTTTAACAAAATATAAAGTAAAAACACAATGAAAACATTAATTAAGATAATAATATTGTGGCCGGTACCCAAAGCATGTAGTAAAATGATGTAGAATAATATGTTCATTTATTGGCAAACGGTCTGTTTAATAATCAGCACGCGACATACTGTTGTAACCATTACCTTGACGATGAGTAGTATTTATAATATCTTTCTATATATCATTTTAATGCCGATCATGCAATAAGCTTATGCTAAACGGCTATTAAAATCAACGTGTGTAATTGTTGCCATAAAATAAAAATTTAGTGATAAGATAATATCTTCGCACTTCACGTCAGTTGTCGTAGGTTCAAATTTACAATGAGCCTAAGACTTTGGGAAAGAAAAATACAGTGATGAAGCCATATCCTGAATATAGTGTTTTCTCTACTTAACCCCTTACTTGATAATTTCTCGGCGAGCATACTGGAGATATTTTCATCATAAAGATTGATCAAATGATATACAGGTACAAACATACATATTATACAAACAGTTGGAAACTCAATCACAGCTTGTCTTTTAATTATTTTGACATTGTTATTTGATGTTACAGAACAAATTGCACCAATATCCATGAAGGATTTCATTTTCTACAACATCTTAAATTTTGCTACCTATCCCGGAGGAAACCGGAGGAAATATTTTAAGCCTTAATAAGCCTTAACATACACCTCAATTATAATTAAAAAAAATGTAAGTATAGATTTGGTTCAGTTACAATTTTATTATATGTTCATAAATTTCACGTATGTGGTAATGAAGGAAATATTATCAGATGCCCTCTACATATGTCAAAAGAGGGGCATGTAAAAAAAATAATAAACATAAACTGTCATCGACTATTAAGCCCTTAAAAATATATTCAGCGTGACATATTGCTTTTTCTTTTTTTATAGTTATAGTTTTAGCATTGGGGTCATTATCTCACCTGATTTTAGGTGACGATACGGGCTAAGTTGGTAGATACGCTAAAAATGTGCAGGAACTGGCTCTCAAGTGCAACTGCCGGAGTATACCTATTAATATTTGGCGGCAGAATTTTCAACTTGAGGTTGGTTGCTAGCCAGGCGAGTATTAGAAAAAGCCCTACCACCATATTATGGTTTCCTCACGATGTTTTCTTTCACCGCAAGCTCAAGCTTATTGTAGGTGGATTCAAACTCACATCCCTTGAGACGGAGTCCGTAAACAATAGGACTGAGCTATCATCCCTACAAAATAAATAAAATTACTTGCGACAAATTTGTTATTGTCTACTTTATAAAGAATATTTCTTGAAGAAAATTCTATTACATGTTTTAATTACAAGCCATGTAATGAAGAGTGGTAATATTTTATATAAAGAACATCTTCGTTTCCGCATACGTCAGGGCCCGCGAACCAGTCAATTAATCAGAATCATAAATTCTACCAAAAATAAAATCGCAACTCATTAAATGCCATCGGAATATAATTTCGATTAGCTAACGGTGACTGGTAACACACACTGAATCAAATTAACGAATTACCATTGTGAAATTCTAAACGTGTTTTTGAATATTTATGCAACGTTCAAGGTCCCAAAAATATTTTACGAGCATAATATGGAATACGGTAACATCCAACGACACACATTTGAGTGAATAATTTTGTGCCGACTGATTATTTGATGTCTTCAAGAAATATTTTGTTTAATTAATTACCTTTAGTTAAGATGATCCTTGAGAAGAACTTCGTAAATATGAGGGTTCAGCATAGTTTACGGTTGGAAGTTAAGTGTAAATTCTAAATCTTATCTGCCCCTATCAATAAAGCTACAGTCTTGTATTTACTTGTTCCTTAACTAACAATTTTTGATTTTTCAAAAATTTATGTTTCCAATAACAATCTAATTATTATAAAGAACGCTGATTACAAAGGTCACATAAACATGTCCGTTTCTAATGTCCGCCTTTAACACTTAAGTTGAAAATCTTCAAATATATATACGACTGTTCTGGCAAATGCACATGAGAGCCATATTAGGCCACATTGTCACTAAATATCAGGTTAGATTATCACCAATCACATAACTTGAAAAGTATTTTAATAAAAAAGTAAAATTATTTACCAATATTATTAATATTTATAGTAATACATAATATAGTAATATAATAGTAGTGATAACGTCAATCATTTCTAGGAAAATGCAGTTTATAACAGTGATCACTGTTTCCAAAGCAGGATAAAACTTCTCATTAATAACAGAATCCTACAAAGAGGCAAAACCTCATTTTTAAGAATATTATAGTGATATATTGACTGTTAACCAATGTTTTGAAAACCAAAAAAATAACAATTTTTACATTTCGCACAAATCAATTTTTTTATACTTGTTCACAGACCTACTGTTACAAACCTACTACATACAGCCTTACGAATATTTATGTCACTCATTGTCATATCGGCTACATATATGGAATGTCCGCATTATAGCGACCTAGAAAGCTCGATCCACTTATATCCCCAGTGGGCAAAAATGTCATAGTTATATCAGACAAGTATAACGGAAGCGGCGTGTGCGAAGCCTCACAAGCAGTACCATTGGCCTCAACAATGCACTTGACCCTAAATAACGGTATTACAAATTTACGAGTGTCGGTTGGCCGAGCAAAATTTATTTCTGACTATATGGCATTAAATTATTTTCAGATAAGCAGTACACGTAACTTAGAGGTAGTGCTTCAACTTAAACTGCCCCGAGTCTGCCCCGTGACCACGAAGGCTGAAAAGCTTTCGAAACGTCGGGATCAAAATTTAATAAATAACCGCGGTAAAATCCGTTTAAATTAGTTTTATTTCAATGAATAATATTCGCGTAAACCTAAGAAATCATTATATTAAACTGATAAGTTATTTTTGTATCAAGAAAAGGTTTTTACAATTTAAAAAGGAGTATATATTTGAAAATAATTTGTTGTAGTCGGAAGAACTTAATGGCATTGTAGTAAGGAAACGAAGCGCTGCAATGAAAATCTTGGACTTAAATCCTGCTCTCAGTCAAAGTTGTCATAAGGATAAATGGATGAGTCCGAGTTCTGGATAACTATACAAATGAATAACATAATGCTATATGTAGTAGATACATTATTGTGAAAATGGATAAATAATTTAACATTGTGTACTAATAAAGATGTATGAAAATATTATCTTGTTCAGCATTTATTTACACAAAGTTAAATAAAAACCTATTTCGTTAGCCGCTTTGCCTGTTTATCTAACATATGATATATATAAGTTGAAATTTGCAACTTGCAACTAGAAAAGTTTTAAGTATAAAAATAGACGAGAATATAGTTAGAAGATAACTGAACAAAATATGGACGGCTTATACGAAAAATGTCGTATGTATAGAAGGTTAGAATACTGAGAAGACACTATAATGAAAAGTAGAAGAAAAGATTAAACATAACAAAATTAAGAAAAACTTTGCTTTTAAGGAGGAATATCCGGTAGTTGTACAAAAGAGATAGGAGCTTTCCTTTGTTCAGCATCTAGAATAACATTTTAACTTAATGATTGGTGATCTTGTGATCAGACGTTAACATGCTATAGTACACTTATCTTAAACACAGAACACTCGATGCTTTAAGATCAAAGCAGATAAGATTAAACATGACTGTAACTTACTACTGGGTATATAATAACAATGGAAAGTACTTAGGTACTTAATTGAGCAAACATGAATACGAGTGTAAAGAAAGACATAACAATAATGTATTTTGTATTTGAGTGCAATTTGAATCAATACTGTCCAATAAATCGGTTTTCTTACGTAATTTTGGACTCTATTCAGTACGTGTTTCGCAGAGCCTAAAGCGGAGCGCCTCTTTCAACGTTACTTTGTATTATATAATGGAATAAAAATTGTTTGTTTTCTATGTAAATCACTTACTGTATAAAAACTTTCTACGTTTTTTATAAAATGAGATTATAAAATATAATACGCTAAGCATCTAGCACACGTTACTATAAATTACTTTATTATTCTTATTTAATATAAATGCATATTTATATGAAAAAAAATATTTATGTCAACAGGGAAGAACAAAATATATTTTCAATATAATTATGGGTTATATTTTTATATCATGACAATTCAAATTACAAAAACTAGCAAGTAAGTCATATGTTCAATCCTTTCCAGTATTTAGCAAACTAACCCAGGGATCATGCAAAAGCCTTTTTTTATAAAATGTTCATGGAGATCAGTCAAACAGTGTTGATGGAGATGTGAGTAGTGATGTCTGTATAAAATGGACAGATATACAGAACGATAAAAATTGGGGAAAAAATACTGTGGCTTCTACATCGATAATTAAGTACTATTCAAAATAAAATATTAAATATTAAAAGTATGAATTTAGAAACATTAGTTTTCTCAATAACTTGTCTTGTAACTCAGTTACTATTTTATTATATACATAGATTGTTATTTTGAAAACTATTATAATTAATTTTATATCTCTAAAGATAAATTCAATATGAGAAATTTATTAACATAATAAAAATACACAAACAACACCATAAATGCGAACAAAGATAAAACAATTATATCGAAAATTTCAAATATCGACAATTCGATTAGTGAGTAAAAGTAGAAATCTGCAAACAGTGTTGTATAATAAAACAGCATTATTCATTGAAGGACTTGTTTATTTATGGTTAGACTTATGTGTCGCAATACAAAATTAGGTAATTTCTTGGCACATACCAAACACTTGACGTAATGCCAAACTTTTCCGGGCTTTAAAGAGACAACTTCCGCATTTAAAGATAAGAGTGTATTTTCTGGTTTAATAACTTTATTTTACTTGAACCGACTTTTCAGTTTATTAATGTGGAGTTTTTAGACTTTATACTATGTTACGAGAACTCCTTAAATTGAATCTTTCATATCATTTGGTATTGATAAAGCAGCTATAGAAGGAAGGCTTAAATTTCGTAAATAAATTTAAAGATACTCTTTGATTTGACATTGTAAACGTTAGAATCAATTTATATACTTTCACTGTAAATTATTGAAAAAATACTTATTTATTAATTACTGTTTATTGACTGTGATAACTGTGTACTGTACTGTTTTGATTACGAGTACTATGATTAATTACTGTGATAAAGCTTTTGTAATGCCCGCCTGGGTAGCCACCACCCTCAAGTTGAAAATCTGCAGACAAATACCTATAGATGTCTTCTAGCAGTAGCACTTGAGGGCCAGACCCTCCACTAGGCTTAGCGTGTCCAATATCTTGGCTCACATCGTCACTTATCTGAGTAAGATTGTGGCCATAACGCTAGAGCTATAAAGTGCATGTATCGTAGTTGCAATCCAGTCAAACGCAATCTTTGTACTGTACACCGCAAATTCACTCTATCACATGTCTCGAATAATTCTGTAACCCTACGGATAAAAAAAAACAATTATGTTTATTATTTTTCATGAATAATTGTCCCTTTTCATTCCTGTTTGGATATCAATAAATTTTCTTCAACATGAAAGAGTCCAATAGTCACTTAAATCATGCATAGATATGTGTATAAAGTTAACCTTGGCATAATAATTTCACCCCGTTAAGATCTTGGGAGAGTATAATTTATTTCTTAACTAAACACAATCGCACATCACGAAAATAATTGGTTAAATATATATATATTTTAAGAATAACAGATTCCATATCATTCTAAAATTACGAAAATTGAAAGTCTTTGGAAAAACACTAGAAAAATTTGTAGGTATATTATTTTACTATTTACAATTATCAATTTACTGACCTTAGACTGACTTAAGAACCTGAGATTTTACAAACATTTTTTAATACGAACACAAATTCAACATCAAGACGTTTTAACCCATTTATTTAAGAATCAGAGCAAAGTTTTTCACTTAGTACTTTCACATGTACTACACATTAGATTTATATTGATGATCCTTATATAAATAACCATAACCTATTGGTGCCCTAAACTTCGCTCTTGTTTTCCTGTAAACGCTCGGGATCGTAAAATCCGTCCTTAAAAGGTGTGTACATTGTGAAAGAAGTATACATGGCAAATTTCAACTCAATAGGTCAGGTAGTTATGAAGATCGGGAGCTGATGTCCCCTAAATATTTTTAAATACATTCCATACATAATTAACTTACAAATTATAGAATTTATATTTAAGAAAGGTTATGTAATTTTATCAATACACTTATATCTATCATTGTAAATGTGCAAAGTTGATTTTCTAATTAAACTAATATATATTTAACCATTTAGAGTTCAATTTTGTAACAGTTTTGGAATTTAGTTTTAATAAGATTAATGAACACGGAATCCATTTTCTGTTTATATCCGTAACCATTAATACATATTCGCCGCTATAGTCATTATGAAACGAATCACCGTGACACATTGTTTTATAAGTTCAACGAAACTGTAACCGCACTTTAGATAATTCACTTTCTCGTATATTTTACATTTAAATAAAGATCTCGTTTTTATTCCGAATACGTATTACATCGGAACGAAGATTGTCGGTTAGTGTAAATATCAGTACATTTGTGAGTGAAAGCTGTAATAGACAGCCTATAACCTTAGCGAAAACTTATGTTTGCACCTTATATAAAATTGTGATTATTTAAAAGATATACATAAAGTGGATATTTATAATAGTATTTACCCCTTAAACAAAATATTGTTAATCAATAGAATGTACAAAAAATCCAGCCATTCTGAAGATACTATTAGAAATTTTTGTAAAATCCATTTTCGTATATTAAGATTTATTTATTAAAAACAGTTATTGAAACAAAACAATGTATATTATTTCCTATTACAAAACTATAAATCCAACAGTTGAATACTTGTGACGTTGCCAATATTTATTGTTATCCAAATATTCTAATGCTAAAAATTGTACATTTGAAAAGAACAAAATATACAAATAATACTAATTTACATATAATTAAAAAGATAGTCGAATAAAAAGGGATCATGAGAGGGAGAATATTACACGATTTTCCCAGAAAACATAATCTTGAATTTGAATTTTGCAAAGTAATAAATCAATCAGAAACCAAATTTAAAATTCTGTCTGACTGTATCTGATTACACAACATCTTTGTACATCGTATTGGGATTCCATATATCCGTCATTTGTATTCAGTAATGAGTATTGACGATATACGATACCATCTCACTTACGGAATGGCGACGAAAGTACGAAAGTATTCAAAAAAATATCTTTAGACGTAACGATACGCGTACGTTACGATCCATGTAAAGTTATTTCAAAAGAACTTTTATTTTGCAGTTTTCTGAATGTAGGAAGATAAAAAAATTATTTTTTAAGTGTAGTAAAACTATCTTTAATCTTCTTTATTCAATAGTTAGTTAAGATACAAAGATTAAGTCGAGAGACTGTTGAGTCAATATTTTCTTTTAAGCGCTTTATCTAATTAATCAACCTATGTCATAAAGCCTTTATATACTGATATAAGACTTTTAACATATAATTCGTCTAAAATTATTTGATCAACATTGATCACCGATACTAAATATACCTACATGTAGGGTCAACCTAAGAAATAAGATTTAGTAAAAGTGCAAACGTAAAACAAACTTCTCGCCCTCTACTTGTAGAGGAGACAACTTCGATCTGAAGACGCGTTGTGGAGGGGCAAAACTTCTGTAATTAATTATAAAACCTACACCGTTCATTTGTGGCATACCTTTTATTTTATTACTTCTCTTTGTCCTATCATTTTTTGCCTCTGATAAGATAAGCGAGTACTGGAGAGGGACGCTGGCGGTTAAAGAACTAGCCCTAATAGCAGCCATTACTAAGGGTACACTTGAACTTCCTCTAATAGTGCCCCACAGCTAATTAGCTACCTAGCTTAACTATATATAAGAATAATCCGACGGATCTTAGAAGTATACAGATTTATATATAACAAAATCGGTCAAATTGTTTAGAAGGGTAATATTCTGACATGTGTAGCAATATAAAAACAATAGACATTTTTCTACAACACATAATTATAAAGTAACTATTGACACAGCGAAATGAACCGATCAACGATGTTGTCATAAAATGTCGCTATTTCTAAATAACCTCATTTCAAGTGGCAAAAATGCAAAAGGTCAGCGACCGTTTGACTGAACTCACATATGCAGTATGTACGTGAGTTTGTGCGTTCTCGTAACTCAAATGTCTTTACATAATATACGCAACGATGTACGTGGCGACGGACAATGTAATATATATTTACCCTACGTATTCTGTGATGAGTAATAAATTTGAAATATTTTAATCTAATTTTTTTCTATTTATAATGCAGTTTGTTCATAATCTGACCTTACGTTAAGTAACGACGCTACCTAAGATGGTTACACACTATAACTTAGGTAGGAACTAGCTGTCGAGTACAGCTCTTGGCACATACCTAAAAGTGATTAGCAACAGATATAACAGTAGAAGTAGGATTCGAACGAACTTGGTTCATCCCAATACGCCTTACCATTACTGCTTCAATATGCAAATGTCATCGGGCTTGATATTTTATTTTGCGTAGGGTTTCAGTACAAATGGTGATATATTTACGTCACTTGCTTTGCGTTTGGTGACTCAAAAGATCATATACGCATAATATTAAGCAATATCCAAACATTTAGGTAGTACAACGGTACCGGCCGACTCGGTTACGTCTCCCCAATTCGTCACCCTTAACATATGTCAAAGAAAGTGTCGATTTCACGGCACCAATTTGACTATTATCTAGTAAACGGCATACATTTAGTACGCAAGTGCAAATTTTAAATGATAATACCGTGACATTTGTCATCTAAAGCCGTTGTATACCTACATATTACTCTATTAAGAGTAATTGAAATAACTATAAATTACGATAAACATAATTTTTAAGGTAGACCATAGCTAAAATTCAAAATATGGTCACATAAACTCGATATATTAAGCTGAGGAAATGGTATTCGCAAATGTGTAATTATGTAATACATATCAGCTGTATGATTACCATAACCCACATATTCTCGATATAACTGGTTTAGCATTCTGCCTCTCAACAAGTAAATACTCATGACCATAGTTTAAAACAGTGCTTACGAAAGAAGTTGATGTTTCCTTTTGTAACGAATGTCAAATAGTTAAAGGATGATTCTCAACAAACTGTAACTTCTGGCTGGCATTGAACCACAGGGAAATATGAATAAATGTGTCAGACGGTGTTACGGAGAAAAAAATAGGAACCTATCTATCAACACCTTTATAATTATCAACTTCCTAGCAACCAAAAGAAGCCGGAAGACATAGAGCCAATACAACCACAACGAAGACTGATTGAGAAAACCAGCTCGATCCGGAAAAATTGGATCCACACTGCAAAAAACTCGACTTAAAGCTTATTTCTATTGTCCCACAGGTCGTGTGCGATTGGAAATTTAGCCTTCATAGAAAACTACGATCAAAATTAATTTATTTATATGACCGTCCTATATTTACGTGTTTCAGATACAGCATCGATTTCACATTCCCAATGAGTCCGTGCCTACGCGAACAAAGAGGACGGGTGCTTCGCCGAAATCGGGCGTTTGACGAGAAAGCTTCGCAGACGGCATGCTAAAATAACTTTTACGCAACGACCCGTGCCGCGAGGTTGCGTCACACGACGGGGAGCATCCGAGATTAATGTCACAAACACGGTAGAAGTGTCATTTCTGCAAACGAATAAAACTTGTTGACTTTTACATATAACGTTTACATCTCAGAATTATATTGACACAATTTGTTATGTATGTTTATGCTATAACAAGATACAACTGTTCTTACCAGTGTACTTGTAAGTATTCGTCTGACCGTACGTTTGAATCCCATTTTCAAGTTATTAAAAAAAAAAACTTTGTAACTTTCTCTCTTATTTCTCTGTTATCCATATATCAAAACAGACGTTAAATAAAGCTGTTATATTGTACCACACGATTTTAAAAATTGTTTGTTATTCCTATTACATACACTTAATTGTAATAACAAATGTTATAGAAAACTTATTTGAAATTTATTGACACAAACACGTCAAGTTAATCCTAATTTGCAATAAAAAAGGTACATTAAGACTTTTAATCTATGTGACTCGGTAACAAAATTGTTTCACCTCGTGGTATTTAGGTTCGTCATGACATTTGTAATAGAGTTAAAATGATTATAAATAATTTACTAATCTTCCGCACAACGTGAAGAGCGTTTGTTAATCTTGAACTGAGACAGAGTTGCTTCATGTATTTTGAATAAATAACTAATGTGAATGTATCGTAAAGGTCCAATTGTTTCATGCTTACTCATTTGTTGTGTTTGGATATACCATATATAATATTTTTTATTAGTAAAAATAATGTTACTTAAAAATGCCTTATACAAAAATTATGTTTTTTTTTTATACTTAAGGTTTTGCGTTATGGCCATAATCTCACCTGATCTTAAGTGACGATATGGCTCAAGTTGGTAGACACACTAAACCTGTGGAGGAACTGGCTCTCAAGTGCAGCTGCCGGAACACACCTAGTGGTATTTCGCGGCAGGTTTACAACTAGAGGGTGGTAGCTAGCCAGGCGGGCATTTGAAAAAGCCCTACCACCATGTTATGGTATGGTATGGTATTTTCCTTCACCGAAAGCTCAAGCTCATTGTAGGTGCTTAGATTCGAACTCACGTCCCTTGACACAAAGTCGTACACACTACCACTGAGCTATCATCGCTTCAAAAATGTAATTTCAAAAATAAAATTTTCTTTAAATATATACGTATCCTTAATAAATATTATAAAAGGCAACGTTTCTGAAGAATCACGAAACTGATTTACATGATTGTTTAATAGATTTAAACTGTATACCTTTTTTAACATAAGTACAACATATTTAGTAACTCCCTTCCGCACTTGCCAAACAGGCTACGGAAGAGATATATGAGACATATTTGAAACGAACCAGCAAAACCAACATAAAACCTTTACAGCGACCCTACATCCCTCCTTACTTGACAGAAACCAGTAACCATTTTCACATTTATTCTAGTCACTATTGTATGCGCAGGGGAGGTTTTAGTTACAAAACGTATGTTTAGTAACGTTAATATAAGAAAAAAATATGCGAACAATATTAAATCATGACGACAAAAGATTACTATAGTAGATAACTTGAAATACTCGATTCAAACCATCAAAATAATAATTATAATAACTATATTCATGTAGTCGACAATTATACATCCACATTCATTATCTGCAACCAAAAATTAATTGCCATACTTCTTTCTTTCTTATTCGTTCCTTGAAATTGGATCAAAAATAACTTTAAGGTTAGTTAACCTTTACGGACAGTAGGTATGCGTCGAGATTCTTGCTCCAATTCATGAGAGTAGTGATCGCCGGTCAAACGACTTCCTAGTGACGTCAGCGTTTCAAGGCCAACCGCATTGTATAATGATTGTTGAATGTTATGATCCTGTTAGTGTGGAATTCAGACGATGCAGCTTTACAAAGCATCCATAAAAGATATCCTTGTAGATTTGTAAATAGGAACGAGTAAACTTATATATACATAGGTCTGTAAAAAACGGGGCAGTTACATGGACAATAACGTGAATAAATTCAAAATAGATAAAATGGTGACATGCCTCAAAGATCATGTGTAACTCACGAATTCCTTCAAAACTTGTGGAAAAGTTAATAAAATTATAATCAGATATTATAATAGATTATAATATTATAGAGATTATAATAGATTACTACACGTGGTCAACAATATACGAATATTAATTTGGATGTAGGATGTAACTAAAATAGATAAATTAATAATGGACGTATTCAAAAAGTATGAAAATTGCATCAATAACAGAACAGTTTATAAGTAACAGGTTAATGTCGTATGAACTTATTCTAAGGGGAGGTAAAAGTTATATAGTATATAACTAGAAGTGAGTGTAATAGGAAAATAGATAGATATAGAACCCGAGAAACCAAAAAGAAATAGATGAACTGTGTGAGAGTACGATATAGCTCTATGATAACTCATAGAGGAGAGCTGACACAGAAAAACATGCTATAACAGCCCTACTTACATATAATATGAGTTAGAAGAAGCAAGTAGTAAATGAGACCTTTTTTAACTTTTAGTAGCAATATTTTTACAGATTCTTGTTGTCACATGATGTAATACAACATAAATTGTTTACAGTCAGTTTTAACATTGACAGTATTACTTTAAGATATTCGTGGGTAAGAACTCTTCGCCCTTGGGTAGACTGTCTCGTAGTTAGCTCACACGACGTCTGTGGGTGTCCGGTGCATTGTTCGGCACAACAAAGCAGTCGTCTATGCAATATCACACGTAACGTAGGTACTAATGTATGCATGAATTGCGATTGACTCAAGGATGTTGTTACTCATTCGCTTAAGGCGTTGGAATTGTTGTGTCGAGTCGTAGGCTGCGTCTAAGTAAGTATTGACAAATTATGAGACGTGAACTTTTTTTAATGAATAGTTGTATGCCTCGTGGGACAAAGACTTATCCTATTTTTAAACCGAACTTAACTTTTATGCAGACTATTACGGAATCCTATAAGGAATCGACCATCTGTAAAAACATTTTAAGAAGGTACTAATCATTTTATCTTTAATTTAAATTATTTCGTAGATAGATCATGCCGATTTAGTAACACAATTTTTTACAGTTTTTTAATTAAACTGCAAATTGTATGCAGTTAAATTAATTGGATTTTATATATTAAAAAAAATATTTATACCCACATTCCTATTTAAATAATATATTTTCAGCTAGTTACTTTTAAGCCTTTTTATTAAATATTTTTACCATTTTAAAGTAACATTTACATCAACATTAACATCTTTACAACATTCAATTGTGGAAGTACTACAACTACTTTTATTTTAGATCTGTTGATTCAACGCTCACACTACTATAGACTAGGATTGTAAGATTGGCAATATGATTTGACGCACACAGCATTCCAACTCCTTAGTCACAAGTACCAGTCAGTATGAGTCATTTTAAATACAATCTGATACCTATTTATTACTTTCTTTAAATAAAATATCTTGCCTATGTAGGCTATTTCCCCAATGTAAGTATGGAGGACTTTTTAACCACAAATAACGTACACGAAGTAACACCCAAACTAGGAGCAATTATTTGTGAATCACAGTGGGAAGTGACAGTGGGAAGTTATTCGATATACAAAAACGTTGTATACAAAAACGGTTGTATATATGAAAACGCTAAACATCTACATCGTTTGACCGAACACCATGAAAATTGCACATACATTAATTTTTATATGGTTTTATGAAATCTATTAATACAAGAGATAACGCTGCATTTTTTATGGGTTATATATTTTAGCATTATAATATTAATCTCACATGATTATAAGTAACGACGTGGCCTACGACGCTGGACACACTAAGCCTAGTGGAGGGACTGGCCCTCAAGTGCAATCGCCAGAAAAAATCCAATTAAGTATTTAGCAGCAGATTTTCAACTTGAGGGTGGCAGCTAATAAGGCCGGCAATAGCAGCCCTGTCATCATGATTTGGCTTCATCACGATGTTTTACTTCACCGATAGCTAAAGTATATTTCAGGGATTGGAACACGTCCATTGAAGCTGCAGCAATGATTGTTTCAAAGGTTATCATCGGTTAAGTTACTGACTACTCTAAAAGGCAGTACGGCTGCGGGATGAGCTGGGCTTTTTATGTAAATTATATAATATTATAAATATAGATAATAATCAATTAATATACATACATCAATAACATATCTGTAAAGAAATGAATACATTAAATAATAATTATTTTGCTTCGTATTTCGAATGAATCAAATTTAACGACATAAATCGTACCCCGTTAACATTAATATTAATTAACATAAAATAAATTGAAAATTTAACTTATAATTATCAGTCCTTAAATTTTATAGGTATTATTTAAAAAAAAACACTACACAAAAACAGATGACACAGTTTGCTTAAGCCTAATATAATTATTCATTGACATTTCAAACTGGATAAACGTGTGTTTCTATGCTAACATCCTTTATCTAAATTACGAAACATGTCCAATAATTAATACATTTTGGCCCACATTTGAATAAATCTTTTCTAAGATTGGTATTTTTATCAATATTGCGTTATATCGAGCAAAATAGCATTGATTTAGCAGATTATAAAATTGTGTAATAATTGCCACTGCCACTGCTAATGGGCCCGCGATTGAAACCTACTTATGATGTAGTTTTTTCTATATGAAGGAATCGCGGGCTATCACATGTATAGTACATAAATTAATATACTCATACTATTTATTTAGACCATATCATATACAATTTTATTTCAATCAATAGATGTGCCTTTGAATTCGTTCGCCTGGAACTAAAATTATTTATTAATGTTTGCCTGTTTTTGTAACTTTTTTCACTACAGCTTTATTCCTATTGATGATAGAGCGATATTAAATTGCATAAAACCTTCCGCAGTGACTGATTTATCAAATACAAAAAAATGTAATTCTACCCGTAGTTCCTGAAATTAGAGCGTTCAATCGAACAGACAAAATTTTCCGTTTTATAATATTAATATAGATTAGCTTGTCTGTTGACTTTTAGGATGGCCATTATTGTAATTGAATAAAAAAAATCACATTCGATAAATATAGTATTTATATCTCTGTATTAATTTCGTCCAGACACAAGTTTGTTAATACAAAATAAACTCGTTTTTTACTCGTTTTAACGATTGGCCACGATCTTACCTAATGTTGGGACATTAATACATTAAGCCTAGTGGGGGTATTGACTATCAATTGTAACTGCCGGAGCACATCGCTTAGCAACAGATTTTCAACTAAAGGATTTTAGAAAGCATCCTACCACCATGTTATGGTATTTTCCTTCAATGAAACAGCAGGCTCGTTGTCGAATCGAACCTGGGTGACAGATCATTGTATCAAAATCGTTGTAACATCATCTAATCCTTACGGCGTATTAATGATTGGATCTTTATTAGACTGAAAATGATTAAACTACACATATCTATTGAAGCGATGATAGCTCAGTGATAGTGTGTACGACTTCGCGACAAGGGAGGTGAGTTCGAATCCAACCACCTACAATGAGCTTGCGCTTTCGGTGAAAGAAAACATCGTGAGAAAACCATAGTATGGTGGTAGGGTTTTTCCTAACGCCCGCCTGGCTAGCAACCACCATCAAGTTGAAAACCTGCCACTAAATACCAATAGGTGTGTTCTGGCAGCTGCACTTGAAAGCCAGTTTCTCCACAGGTTAAGTGTGTCTTCCAACTTGGGCCGTATCGTCACTTAAGATTAGGGGAGATTATGGCCATAACGCTAAGCCTTAACTGTAAAAAAAGAAAGTATTAAATTATCCACTTAATCTTGAGAACTACCTGTCGGATTTCTAAAATTATGTATTTTATAAAGCAATCATTCAGGAAAGCTTTAGACTTTTTAGCATTACGCTATCATCAGAATAAGAGCAAAACCGTATTGAGAAAAGTTACAAATTCGGTTAAAAGTTATTAAATAAAGTTTAATTCCGCGCGAAGTCACGAATACAGCTAGTTTATATATAAATAGGGAAAGAGATAACAGTTTGATACATTTTTCTCAGTATCTTTATTAAACTGGAAATGATTAAAATACGCATTTCTGAAAAGTATCAATACTTTTGAACTATCCACTAATCAGAACTTTTTTTCTTGTCTGTTCGCCCATCGATTTTCTTTTATTTCAATAACTACTGGAGAGTTATCAGTAAAAAAAATAGAAACAGTTTGTTCTTTTCTCCACCTTTAAAAGATTTCCATTATATTTTCAATAATGATCACGGTTTTACACTACTCTGTATAAATCAATGTCATTTTGACGTCACAAATTATAAATGGCCAAAGTCTTACAAATCAAATTATCTAGTAACCATTAAATATTACATACCTTATAATGACTAATCAAATTCAGTTCATGACTGACACACTACTTTATAACGAATTTCCAGTTTCTTCTAATTACATTGAGCTATTACAAAATGACTTATATTTTTTATATATTACAAAATCAGATTTTTTCTTGGTTAATAGAAATTTTAAAATTAGGTTTTATTAAGCTTTTTGCAGTTTTACTACAATTACGTATTAAAAGCGACGGTTGATTGCGATAAGAAAATATTGTTTAATTTTTTAATAAGTTGTGGCTTGCTAATAAAAATTAAATAAATGGAAATATCTTGAAGAAGGTCATTTATAAAGTTCATACGAATGTAAGGTATTAGAAATATATTTAGCATATATTATGTAGATGTAGCAAAAAATATACGAAAATAGATTTAGCAGACGAATGTCATTTTCAATCAGTACAGATGTAGCTCCTGTTATATACCTAAAGTTTCATAACTCTGTTGGTGTAAAAGATTAGTCTGTAAATCCAAGTGGATTTTATAAAAGTCTAGTTTAAATATAAGGGCACACATAGGTATGTACGATAGTCCTCTGATAAAACACTAAAAATCGACGGCTTTACGACAATGTGGCTTAAAATTGTGCTAGTATCGATGAATATACTTTTTATAATTTTATATTGAATTTAAGTCGTTAATAGTTGAAAAAGTTTACTATAATCTAGTTGTTATTATGTGATTCATTAATAGATAGTAATTGATGTCGATATTAAAGGATTAACTTTTGTTATTCTCTATTAATGACATCCTACGACGGTATCACACAATTATTTCTTTGAATAAAAGGGTAACTTAAAATAATCCTCTTAGATAGCGCACAAAACATAAAAATAAATGAGCAGAAACCCCGTAATACCATGTTAACATGAAAATAAAGCCTTAAGGAATAGGCATATATATATATTTAGGAATCATTATAAATTCGACGTACCATAGCAAGTTCCTAAGTAGATTTGTTGATCACTCTGATGAATATTTAATGATATACTTATTTTTTACTTAAGAATCATAATTACACTTAAAATGAATAATGGAAATCAGTCATATCCGTTTAATAAAATATCAAATTTTATGTTTCTAACTGGTTCTAGTTAATAAGACATGAGTCAAATTAGTCATCAAGAGTACCAGACCAATTTAAGATTAATATAAAAAACAATATATGTTTATAGCTATAGGTATAATTACATATATGAATCATATATGTACCAAGGCAACAATCTCTCAGACATTTTTGAGTTGTATAAGTAAAATAATTGGATATCTATACACTTAATTAAATTGTATATTATATTTAGAATATATTCTAATGGCATATAGCAAGAATGGTTCAAATTCCGTTTTACTAGTTAGATTTCATTCCTTTATATATTCGTTAATTTATTTTTATTATTTTCAATACCTAATTTGAAAAAATATTATTCCCGAACATGCGGACAATCATCAGCGTCTAGTATTCTTCAAGAAAATATTGTAATTCTGACAACCTAATTAATGTATAGTTATTTTTTTTTCGGACAGCAAAGATACTGTACTATATCTGATATTAAGTACAGTACAATCCAAATCAGTGACGACTGACAATGAGCTAAAATGCACTGCCAGTTACCGCCGTCATGCTGGCCTGTTCAGATACTTATTCACGCTTCCTTTATAACCCAATATCATAGCAAGGAGGGGTACGCTAACAGGAAGACGGTTCCACAGCTCCACGGTACGACAGAAATATTAATTAAGTGTCAATAGATAAATAAAATGTATGTGGTAGTAACAATTATACTTATAATAATAATACTAAGCCTAAAACAGTTAAACTAATAAAAAGTAAAATTCAAGTCAAAACTAAATAAAGTCGAGATAGCTAGTATTGAAATAAACCCCTACTTAACATATGCAATTGTTCTGCATATTTAACTCAAGGTGTAAACTGTAAGACTGCCTGCCACCTTTGCTTCTATATGACTCATATGAACTAACTATAGGGCAAGTTATGAAACAAATAAGAATGTTAACGCAAGAGGTTAGATGCACGCAAGCTCTTTGACTTGTAAAGTATCACTCAGTGAGGGCACATATGCATACTGCTTATACAGCGTTAATAATGTTCATATTAGGAAGAATGAATAAACATAATAACCACTTCTAATAAATGAAATATAAAGTATAACATTAAGTAATAATGAATCGACAACAAATTTATATGTATAATGGGAGGCTCTTGTACAATGCATTTAAACATACAAAGAAGATCGTTTATAGTGACTTAGGCCAAACTCTACAAAAGACTTCTAGAAAACAAAGGCGAAGAGTTATTCGATTAGGACATAAATTGTATCTGAATCATTAGCATGTAATTATACACAGCGAAAAAGCTATCATAATAGCACCTTTACGCGTTAGGTATATCTAATCACCTATTAGGTGAACTATCGTGATGCTACATTGAATATTTACAATGGATATTCTACTTTAGTAAATATTTTTTCATAAAACTGCACTCAGAAATCTTCCATAACAATTGACATTCTTTTTGCCCATAAATAATAAACTGTTTGATATTATTACGTCAAAAACTTATAACCAAGATGAATTTAAGCATCAGCGATTCTCGAAATACAAATTTCCGCATTGCTAATTCCTACACCTATAAATGACAATAACTATACGTAAGACTATAATATTATCCGCTATAAAAACTTTGATGACAAACATAAAAATTTTAATTCCATGGTAATTAGCAAGAAAGTTAATAATAGGCAGCATGTCATGTGCCTAATAATAGTGCGTCAAACAACTACCATTGTTTCTCAAATTTTGTCTCTCGCATAAAATGTGTTCTGGGTTGTTAATTTAACAACCTGCTACTATGTTCTTTAATACAGAAATAGCTTATTCTTGTAATTAAAGGTCAACGATTATGGATCCAAATATGAATATACATATTTGTATTTCATAATATATAAATTAGCGTTTTGTTGGATTCTAGCTGTAGTTATTTTAAAAACTTTCAAGTACAATTCAAAACAATTATAACACTAAGCTTTAACTTGCAAGAGAAACATTAAATCATTGAAACCATATTATTATAGGCAGGATGTAAGTGTTCTACTAATTTATATAAAATAAATACAAAAAGCTTTTATTTTTGTTTTAATGGCTAATTTATACTTAACATTACATAAAGTGCAAACATTTTGTCCAGTACCGTACTTGGACCAAAAGTTTCTGTTCCAAGCAGATTCGCAATGCGTCATAATTTAATGTCTGCCAATGTGGATGATGCAAATAGGTAAAGGCTAGTAATATTAACGATGACGTTGAATGCCTTAAATGTTTTGCTATTAATCTAGGATTATATTATATTAGTGTCTAGTTTAAAAATAGATGGCTTATCACAATGTCACGTTCACACGTTCAAATCACAGTTACAATGGGTACGGATACATAAAAAGTTGTTTACGTATTTCAACAATTAATTAACCATCCGAATAAAGGTTATTCAACAAAAAAACTACAACTATATGAAACGAAACAAGTAAACAAATATGGCAACGGATGCACGGACTTAAAATGTGTGAACGATTGTCCAATCCGAATAATTTTCGCTTGATATTTACTAAACCCGGAAAAATACACATGTATCCCAAAACTATCATCGTATCGCTTAACTACTTGATCATGTGTCACGTCTTGACTACACTTTCAAACTTTCAACAAGTGTTTTATTTTTATTTACTTCCCTGATTTTTTAATATATCCCATACAATAATTATCAAATTATTTATAATTGTGTATATGGTATACAAATCACATTAAGATTCATTCATAAATAAGAAACAGGTGTACTAATAAAACCACTTTCATATGTTAATATGTTTAAACTTGTGAATGATAACATGTTAGAATATAAGTTATATTTATTATACTATGATTAGATTACTTCACTTTCGTTCTTCAAAACTCAGTTTTACTGACTCCTTTATTCAGTGGTACGATAAAATTACAACACTGCGCCTGATCCGCTAGGTAGAAGGATGCTGATATGTTGTTCTCTAAACTTTACACACTGACTAAGAACAAAACCGACAAATCAAAAGAGAATCACTGTGAAGGGATTTATCAAATGTCTACAGTGATTGAAACAAAACTAATTTAAACGGATTTTATCGCGGTTATTTATTAATTTTGATCCCGACGTTTGAAAAGCTTTTCAGCCTTCGTGTTCACGGGGCGGACTGAGGTATAGGTTGTCAAGAAAAGTTACATGTAATAAATAACCGCGATAAAATCCGTTTAAATTGGTTTTATTTCGATGAATAATATTCGCGTAAATATAAGAAATCATTGTGTATATCTCGATCTTTTTTAGTACAAATATATACCATCCATTTTATGGTGTTTACTCATTCTTACACCAACCGATTCCAAGACAAGATATACCTAAATTGTGAGATCTAATGTCGGGTGGTTTGGATCTAATAGGACTTGCCTGAAACCTTCTTCTATCAAACTAGTTATAAATCCGTAAATAGGTTATTTGAATGTGAAAGCATTTCTACTCGTGCCATAAGACATAGAACGTGGTAATGGATATATAGAGAATACTAGAAATTCATTTCACAACTATGCATATTAAGTGCAAACAACTTAACACACCGTTGCTTACAAATTATAGATATAAAGAGGCGACGAGCGACGACTCGTCGTACACTCTCTTGGGTATCCTGTGAACTATCGATCCCGGACATCATTTACATACATTACCAATGCTTATGTTTACGATCGATGTGACGTAATATACATATGAGTTTATTAATTTTATAAGTTATAAATAGGTCGAACTGGGTGTAGAAATATTATATCACATGAATAAATTACCGATTACTAGATTCAATGTCAGCGAGAATAATATAACATAGGTATATCGTCTACCAGCTGGCCATCGTCAGCTCCGCTCGTGTAATCTAAAATATTTGTGCATTTTATTTTATTTCAATTAATTGCTTAAGTTATTTTTCTATTGTTTATTTGTCCGTATTATACACTTATATATATCTTCATACGTTTGTATATTATATTAACCGTTTCTAAATAAACTAATTCTTTAAAATTATAGACAGATGAAATTTAATAAATCTTACTTGTGTCATTGTATGGTCTGGTATAAAAAATACTAGGGTAATCTTGCATCTCGTTTTGATATACACTGCAGGGTATGCATACTTTTCCCTCCTTCTCTGTTTAGCGGTTGTATTGATAAAATCACCATAATATATCTCATCAGTATTTCATTAATTATGCCTAAAAATATAATAAAACTTGTAAATATTCAAAAATTAATCAACTTTTAATTCTATATGTATTTATAAACATTATTTTACTACTAAATTTCATCTTCTTAGATGAGGAATTATAAAAAAAAACTCTACTTAATCGATACGATATCTTATTCCAAATTCAATCATTTGTACTAATATTCATTACAAGTAAAAGTTTCATATTTTGCAAAAAAATATTTATCCTACTAATTAAAATGGGTAATTTATAAGAATCTATAGCTTGATATATATACGTTCATATATGGAATTTAATTTGAACTGCTAAGGTAAGAAAGTTAACAATCAGAAGTAACACAATCAAAATAAAATGGTTTTGTCATTGAACATACCGTGAATATTTTAATGTGCTACATTTTCCTTTCTTATAAATTTACAGAATAAGTTAGAGTAATATTTATTCTTAATGTGTATTTTTTTTTTCAAATATTGATTGCATACGAGATTCACGACTCAAATCAATGTTGTTCTCTTAAGAACTAATAATGGGAATTTCTTCTTGTAAGTAGTGTTAATACGTATTTTATACAAATTCTACAGGTGACGAATTATTCTAATACAGTTTATTATTAGTTTTTGAAAATTAGCCAAACTAAAATAACTCACACTTCATTGAAAATTAATGTACTGAAAACTATATCTTACCTGATCTATGCATCTATATAATCTTAAAATTTTGAGACAAGAAAACGCTTCCCTCACATTCTCACCTAAATTGGGGCCGTAAGTTCATTTGCAGCAAAACAGTATATTAAAATGCAGGAACGTGACGCACGCGTTACGTTACCGTTACACCGTGGACAATGAATCGAATAGGATGGTCCCCGGGGAACTCGAGCCGAATTTTAATTCGTCAACAAGTAAATTAGGCCGTGTATGGACAGAACGTTCTGTTATGCTGATTTATGATACAGTTCGATATGTCGTTTGTGAAAGGTGAACGCCGAATTCAATGCGAACTCATTAATGATTCTTATTAGTAGTCACAGTACCATCGTTTTTTTTTTATACTGAGACGTATTCCTGTTTGTATGTCTATCAATATTCTGTAAGCGCTTATACGAAGAAATGGAATTCGGCAAATAAACTTTTCTATACATATTATATCTTCTTTCATTCATGTTCACTGTCTAGAAATCTTGCACGGTTAATTTGCTTTATAAAATGTCAGTATGTGTTACATTACACTCTTAAGTTATTACGTAAAAAAATGTAACAAGCAATAATAAAGTTCTGCAACTAACACTTATTGTGTAGATGCCAAAACCTAATGATCGATATGAGGCAATAGATTATCATGTCCATACGTAAAAAGTAATATTACATTTATGAAAATATACTTGGCATCTAAAGACAAGAAATAAATACAAATATATAGGATTTAAAGCGTTAGTAATATATCCGAAAAACGTGCATACGTGTAACTAGGCAAGTTATAAAAGCTGATCATAAATCGGAAATATTCAATGTCTAAAAATTAAGACATCTAATACCTAATGACGTCTAAAGACTATTGAACTGACAGTACAGAGACAGCTAGAAACTGAATATATTTGAAGATTAATAGACACGAATAATTAAACTTATTTCTCATATTTTTACGTAGCATATTTAGTTTAGACAACGATTACTATTGTTAATTTTTTTTATAGGTTTAGCGTTCTCGTCACTCTCTCATCTGATGTTAGGTAACAATGTGGCCTAAAATGATGGACACGGTAAGCCTAGTGGAAGGACCGAGCCTCAAGTGCAACTGCTGGAACACATGCATAGGTATTTTCGACAGAAATTAATAAAAGCACAACCACCATACTATGGTTTCATTATGATGTTTTTCTTAACCTAAAGCTCATGTTCATTGGAAGTGGATTCGAACTCACGTCCATTGACGTGGCATCAGTACACACTACCAACTATACTATCAGCACTTCGAGGCGAAGATTAAATAAGTTTTATTTATAATTATATTAACAACCACATGTATGTTTGTAATAAAACACTGAACATACTTGCACATCTAATTTTATTGATTTACATTTTTTTGCTATATTTCATATTCCTACTATTATAATATTTAATACTATGTTATCTTACTAAGAATGTGTTAAACTGCATTCCGAATAATCGTGAAACATTCTCTATTCACAACCTCGTAGATTGTAGAGTTATTGAACATTTCAAGCTTCGTCATTGTATTGATTAGTAATACGTACACATTTTAAGGTTTATGTTATTTATATGTTTGTATATTATACATAGCAGTTAGCTCAAAGTTCGAGTAGAGAAGCACCGCTGTCTACATATATTTATGCCTAATAACAGTGGTACACACACTTTTATTCTGTAGTGCGAAGAGTGTGGTTGTTAACATGCAGTCACACAAGAGTTTTCAACTCCGTTCTTAAATTAGCAACTTATCTTTATCAGAACTTGGATGAGACTGTAGTCTATTACAATTAATTCTATTGTTCCAGAGTTTTATCTCTTTGTTAACCGATTTTTTTTATTTATATATTTATTCACGAGCTTTAGTGTTTATACAATGACCGGATTCAACAGAGTAAAAATAATGTTGGAAAAATGTACGTTTCGGCAATCGAGTAAACATTTTTTTTTACATACATAATTCAAATGTCTACCTGTCTACTACTCGTAAATGTAGAGCTGCGTTACCCGTGCAACCGGAAGTACCCTATGCAACATTAATGGCGGCCGTGCGTCCGGCCGACATTGGCACTCTTGTGTCACATTTTACTACGAGGTTAACCGGTTCACTTATCACTTTCAACACTGACGAGACCTTAAATATGTAGGAAGGGACTTCATGTAATACCACTAATAACTCGATTGCGCAGTGACTCGTTTGGTTTTTTCAATGTTAAATATAATCAGATTGAAAAGAAGTATTAATATTTTGAAAGCAAAACTAAAAAAAACGACTAACTTCGTTTTTGTATTTTGATATAACTATTCCAAGAATCTGCCTTTATAATGTATTCGGTTGTATATCGTATACACCCACCCTAATGCTTAAGCCCTATATTGCAGAGTACTTTACAAATATACATCAAACGCAATCTACCAAACTAAAAACAATAATTTCTAACTTGTACAAATAATTAATTGTGTGGAATTCAAACATTTATAGTATGATAACAGTACACATCACTACACCGGCCATGTAGATCAATTAGAAAAAAAAACAATAAAGTTTATAAATTCTTGATTCTAAGCATTCATACCGTGAATAGTACCGTATTAATCTTTTTTTTTGTGAAATTATCAATACTAATGTTGTTCTAGTGGTGAAAATTCGACCAAAATAATTATTTAAAATGTGAAGAAATTCTTCTATAGATGGAAAAAGGCTAACCGCAGTTTTCATAATTGATAACACAAAAGCTTGACAGTAGCTACTAAAGCAAAAACAGAAATTTGTTTGACAAACAGAAAATGGGCAAAATACTGCACTGTTCTATATTTTCCTATTCATTAAAACATAAAGAATAACCTTAAAAGTTATAGTAGCAATATGAAAAAAATCATATAGGGCCGCCATACATAGACATCCGTAACTAGTATAATAATATATTAATCTATAGATATCTTTTAGAAATTTAGAATATTTTTTTAATTATAGTTTTCTAATATAAACCGAGCAGCCACAGACAGTGTTGCTGCAGCACCAGAAGTGACGTGGCCATTACATTCTCCTCCGAGCAACTGGTGATCCAGTTTCGACAACTTCCATATATTTTGCTTAAATTTCTCCACGTATATTGCCTTACGAAGGTGTTCCCCGAAGCATCCGTGGTCAGTTTGAAACCGAAGAATATTAGTAAGCCAGGACCGATGGAGGAACTCTGCGTGACCGTCTAATGCGCATAGACACACTAAAACAAATGAAGCGATGATAGCTCATTTGGTAATGTGTACATACGCTGCGTCAGTGTACGCGAGTTCGTATCCCTACAAAGAGCTTGAACTTTTACTGAAGAAAACATCGTGATGAAACCACAACATGCTGGTAGATCTTGTTCTATCTAATACCCTTCTGGCTAACTACCACCCTGAAGTTGAACATCTCCCGCCAAATACTATTGCAATATTCCAGCAATATTATCGTGTCCACCATCTTCACGTAACATCAAGTGAGATTATGGCTATAAGGGTAAATATATGAACTATAAATTAAATGGAACTTGACCTTAATGTTCTAAGGATTAAACATCACGTAGGATGTTAGTAAATTATGTAAACTGAAGAAGAACACTGTATTTAAAAAATATGAATATTATTATTACTTTGTTCCAATATCAAGTCCACTATTTCATAGTTATGGGCAACTGTAGTCGCTGCCTCGTTATAAGCCACCGAACAAAATTTATTTTTCAGAAACTTGTCCGTTTCAGGAGAGAATACATAACAGCCACGACCGTAGTTAGCGTTTAAAAGAAAAAGCAGCCTGTAATCAAAATATCCATAATTGAAATATAACTTTAGTATGTAATTTTAGTGGAAGATATGTTTAAAATACGCACTAGGATAATTACCAATCCAATGAAATATTGAGAGCCTCAATAAGCGGGGGTATCTCTAAAGATTATAAAACAAAATCATATGTGTTTATCCGCTTAAAACCACAACACGGATTTCGGTACATTTTCCACTCATAGAAAAAGTATAAATGAACAAGGTTTTGTATGCAATGTATAATGTAATGCAGTGGCTAACGCTGGCCAAATATGCTTTATAACATATAAGTAAACCTTATAAAATATATATTTATTTTATATTTTCTCATTTAGTATTAATTTTCTATAATTAAAAATTGCACTCAAGCGAAGTAGTCGAGACGTTAGTTACGAATATATAAAACATTACGTGAAAATAATTTGGACCATCTAACATGAAAATAGTTTTTTACAGTATTATGGCAGAATGACAATATTGTACCTAATGATAAGACAACGGTGCATCATTTCACGCTTTTTATATTTGTATTGAAAAACCCAATGTCATCTTAATTATGAATATTACAATTATTATATAACTAACCTGTGATTAAGAGCATATCCGAAGTCGGTTCCGTTTTTTAGCATTTGTACGCATTTTTCTGGAATTCTACATGTAAAGAATGAGTCATATTTACTAACATCGTTTTCAGCTAAAGCTGCCATACATGTATCTGAAATTAAATAGCAATGCATTTAAATACGTTTAAATATTTGTAAGTAATATATAAAAATAAATTTCATTTAAAATTTGCTAGCTTTTTTTCTTCTATAAAATTTATAAACCCTTCTTATACTAAGCACTTACAAATACCCATTTATTCACTAACAATCGATTTCCTAAATAGTCTAGCAGTATTACTCAGAAATGTTACCTATACATATAACAAATCTATTACAAAAATGGAATATTATTTGATAATTTTAATGGGAACGTACTTTTTTATCGATATAGAGCCCAAAAATGTGCTTTTTAATCTTTCTCCTTGTACGTGCATCGCTCTGAAATGACTAGATACTTTTGACAAACTTTAACACAATGATAGCCAATACTACGGACCAACAGATATTTTTCATTCCATAAAAAGTAAGAATGATTCCGGGATAGGGTAAAAAGTAGCAATTTTGAACATCGTTTTCTGAACACTGAAAATTGGCAATTTTTTTTACATGAAAAACCTTTTCATGTTATCCTGCGAGATGATGGTGAGGTCGTGTTCAAACTATTAACAACTGGATTAGCAGGACAACATATGCTGGGACACAGAGAATTCTCGTTGGTCGCCATTATTTTTGGATTACCATCCGGCCCTGGTGGATTACCTAATGATTAATCTTCAGAGACACTGACGTCACATTACCGAGCTAGCATCGAAAGACAGATTTTGTTTCGACTCCAATATCTTGTTTAGATATATAAGCGGAATACCACTGAGTGATTTATCAGACCTATAGACTTGAAATATTGCACGAATATTCCTATCACGACGTAGACACTCATTGAAAACGGATGTTGCGATCACGCGCAGTAGACGCAAAAATCTATATTAATATTATAAAGCGGGAAAGTATGCTTATTTATTTAAACACGTTTATCTTGAGAACTGCCAGTCATATTTCAAAAATACTATTATTGCAGCAGGCTTTAGGCTATCTAACATCTCGCTACCACTAATAGGAGCAAAGCTATATTCAAAAAAGTACTATAAACGGGAAAATATAAGTAACTTTTAATTCCACGGGTACAAAGTCGTAGACACAGCTAGTATACATATATATATTGTATTATCAACAACCTTACCCGATTGTTTAGGACTTGGAACCCATTTCTCGAAATTGTCAACGTTAATTTTATATTTCTTCCAAGACCGATCCATGCTCAATTTTGTAGTAGTCCTATAAAATCTTACACTGTGTAGCGGGGATGAAGCGACTCTTGGTAAACGTTTGGCCCACGCAGTTTCATTTAAAAATAACGTTGTAACTGTAAATCAAAAATACAAGCATACTTTATCTAAAACACATTTTATTAATAACGTAAATTTTACTGCGAGAATAGCTGTAATCAAAAGTTAAAGTCAGTTAAGTATGTCGTGTACTTAACGAATGAATTTGAGTTTTGTTTTATTATGTCAATTTTTTTAATAACCTTTTACAGATTAATTTTTGACCACAATTTTACCTTATATTAACTATTTGGTTGAAGCTGGTAACTGACTTAACCTAATAAAGAGCTTATCCCTCAAATGTAACTGCTGAAACACCTTTCGTAAGTACTTGGCAATATATTTTCATAATGGTTAAATAGTAGTTGAGGAATAAAGAATACTATGTCAATTAAATTTATATGCATATAGTAACGATGTGGCCCAAGATATAGTAGTCACGCTAAGCCTAGTAACGGGGAGTGACTGATTTTTAAGTGCAACTGCCGGAACACACCCGTACAACAACATGCTTTTTACTAATGGGTGGTAGCTAGCCAAGTGAGCACTAGAAAATACCTTGCCAAGCTATGATTTAATCAAAATATTATTCTTCATGGATAGCCAAACTTATTGACGGATTCGAATGTCAACTAATACAGTATCTTAGCGAGCACCTGCTAAGTTATTATCGCTTTAAATACTTCATAAGTGCTTGAATGTTGTAATAATAAATCTCTTATAAAATAACTAAAACACATCTTACTCATTTTATCCTTCAGATCTCGTGAGTTAAAATCCGTTTCAACTTTGTGTTTAAAATAATTTAGAATTTTATCGTTTTCATAGATAATTTCGCTCAAATATTGTTTCAGCGGTTCCTTGAGACGTTTGCGGGATTTTGAAGATCTTTTCAAATTAACTGTAACATTTTTAATATAATATAACTAGTTACAAAAATACAGTTTATAAAGTATGATCTTATATTATGAAGCATACTGAAACTGTTTTACTAAATTACATGTACAAGAATAAGTCATTCATTAATTTAAAAGTCTAGATTTTAGAAGAAATTAGAAGAAGAATTATCTAATATGATATATATTTTTATCATGACAAATATATATTTAATTCATTCTGTGTTAGCCTTTTATCCGTTTGTATAATAAGTAAATTGAATGAAATTGTATTTAAATCTAAAAAAAGATGTAGAACTGTTTGCAACCAATGTAGAAAAAAAAAGATTGCAGTAAGTAACAATATATGTTATGATAATTATCAAGTATAGAAATATCTTTTCAGTACTGAAATAATAATTTTCATTGCTTTTTATCTCTTTATTTTGTTTAAGGGTTTTTACAGAAATTATAGCTATAGGTCACAACATCATCTAATATTACTAAAATCAAAATCTTTCATATCCTTTTTCATAAAATCATCTTTCTTTTTCATATAACATTTTAGCAACATCCTTCGAAGGATTTACTAAAATATTATGCAACACCTATGTGATGATGCAGTTAATTGGTCAGTATTTACAAATGTTTTTAAACACTTTTATATTTTAAATAGCACGTACCATTTACAAGAAATAAACCGAACATAACGTTAATATCTACGTCATTTATATGACTGTTAAAAAAATCAATAATACGTCGAAGCGATCCTAAGTAAACTGGTAAATCAGACTTTATAGGCAAATCGTATACATTCATGGCACGATTTAAATTATAATTAGCTATAACACTATTAATAAACATTGATTCAATAATAAAAATAAACACATAAATAACTTTAAAATAATATAACTCCATTCTGTATGTATTTTCAGATAAATTCAAGAAAACAACGCGTATGGTTTCCAAACAGCAGAGAACTGTAACTTTTCTTCCAGGGACTCAGCTTTTATTTGTCGGTTGAGTTCGGAAAATGAAGACAAGTGAGTATCATTTATCTAAAACCGTACACTACATGTAACGAGTACAAAAACTATAAAAACTGATTGTTATGCAATCGAATACGTTAGTTTTAAGCTTGAAATCAATGTTTACTCTGAAATTAGAATTTTGTAATATATTGAAGCGAAATTGCAAAATTGAAGAATATACGTGTGCTGTGTAATGCAATATAGTTATATGAATAATATTGTATTACGGAATTATTCCCCCTAAAAATAACTATGAAACTGTAACAATGCTATATGTTTATATTCTATGATTAACATACAATAATGACAAGGTATTGCAGTTCAGTAACTGTTCTTATTTATTCAACTATAAGTTTCTATTTATCCAACTTCCAGTCTTGTGGCGTAAACAGAACAATAAAGCTAGATCTTTTGATTGTGTTTCAAAACAAGATCGATCCAGAGCTAGACATCCTTTTATTTCATATGTTCTTCTACTGCATCATCACAGATATCAAGTACAATTGTGGTTTAAAATAAGAGTACAAATTAGAAAACAACGAAGCGATGATGGTTTATTAACATGATATATAAAGAATATAAAATTCTGCTCTGTAATATGGAAAGGATTGGAATCAGAGGATTATCTCTTAAACTGTTTAAGGATTATCTGGAAAACAGAACACAGAAATTTAAAATAGAAGATTATACTAACTGAAATTAGACAGCTGTAAAATATTTACTTGCGCTGATGACACAGCTTTAATTTTTCATGGGAAAACTTGGGAAGAAGCTAAATCACATGCTCAAAATGGATTATTAATAATTGTAAAATGGCTATATGAAAATTTATTATCACTGAATATATCCAAAATTAATGTATATTTTTTGCAAATGCAAAGAAAACACTTCCTGCTGAGAGTAAATTCAGAATCCAAATACACACTTGTCAGTATTATTATCAGCAAAGTCTACATGACAAATGTAACTGTAGCTTCTTAGACAGAGTTAGAACAATAAAATACCTAGATATCTTAATAGATGAGAATCTAACTTGGGTGCCTCACATTAATCAACTTACCGATAGAATAAGAAAGTTAATACATATATATATATTTAGAAAATTACGACATGTGGCTGATTATGACTTACTGAAAATGGTATATTATGCATTAGCCCAGCTTATCCTATCTTATTGTATAACTTCATGGGGTTGAGCAAAAAAGACTCACTTAAACAAACTTGAAAGAGCGCAACGAATATTATTAAAAGTAATGGCATTCAAACCTTTAAGATACCCTACAACAAATCTATATAATGAATGGGATGTTTTATCTGGTAGGAAATTGTTTATTAAGTATGTCATACTTGAACAACATGCCAAGGTTCCTTATAGACCTGAGCAAAATAAAGAAACAAAAACAAAACAAAACAAGTAGACGGAAATACACAATATGTACTACAAAGCAATACAACACTTTTTTTGTAAATAAATATCAGTTTTATCTTGTTCCTATATTATACAACAAACTAATTAAAATAATTATATATATTCACTGGATTTTCATAAATGTAAAGAAGTAATTACATCTTGGTTGAAGACACAGAAATATGAAGACATAGAAAACTTATTTGTAATCGTACGATAATTGTCTAGTAGAATTATAAATAACATCTTCACATATGGATTACTCTACTTCTATTTATGCATATACACTTATTATATAAGAATAAGTTTGAGGCACATCCAAATTTTAAACTCATATTGTTTATAGTATTTGGTAAATATTTTGTTTGTTTTTTCATAAATCTTAAGGTCGCGCAAAAAAAATTAAGTTCACAATATTGTAGTGTAACCCGTTACACTATTATTAAAGGTAAGGTAGGATAAGATATATAAATCGCAGTATACCTTATGCCATATTTATATATCTTGTAGTTATATTAAAATATATGTAAGTCATATCTAGGACATACTATTATACGGGAAGAAAACAGCATCTGAGATACAGGCTCGGACTAGTTCAGGCGCTAGGATTCAAAAATAGCGATACTATGTCTTAAGATAATTTTTATGTATTGTAGAGTAAAAATTCTTGTCAATAAAGTTATTATTATTATTCGAAAAAAGCGCTGAACATATACAAGATTTACAATCTTGCAATAATCAAACTGGGTATAACGCTATAGTTGAAAATATATTAGAGAGCACTTAAAGTACGTTCTAAGAACTGCACCCGCAAAACTGTTCCATTTAAATTATGTAGTATCATTTTCTCCTACATTAACTCTTAACACCAAGTTCAGTTGTGATCAACTTATAGTTTAAAAAACTTTAAATGGTGTTATGTGATTCGGTGTAATCCTTACTAATATTATAAATGCGAAAATTTGTTTGTTACGCATTCACGCTTAAACCGCTGATTAGATTATGATGATTTTAGGTAAAGAGATAGATGGGAACCTGTAGACGGTGATAGGCTACTTTTTCTCGCGAAAACTTTATTGGAGGTAGAGTAAAGAGCAGGATTAACTTTATATGAAACTTTTTATTACGTCATTTGGTTTGTTTTACAAAATTAATATTAACGCGAGTGAAGCCGCACATAAAATCTACTTGAAATATAAATTTATACGAGTAGAACGAACATTCTCGATTCAGTAGTTTCATATACGCGATTTTCACTTTCAAATATTATAAAATTATTTTATCTCTCAAAGTTAAGATATAGTTCATTGATTTACATAAAAATGAGATCTATGAGAATGTAAGCTATAAATTATATACCAATGCCGATGCTAATGAAATGAAAAGTTCAAAAAACAATGTGGCCTTGTAGATGTTTTGACGCATCTACGAGGTAAAAGTAACAATTGAAATTCTTAGCTTGAAATCAATTAACAGTTTAAAACCATGTGTATAATAGCCAATTATATACGCTATCATATTGAGTGATTGTTTCTGTATGTTTATTTTGTCATTTCATTAAAACATATATATTTATTATAAATTGATTTTGTTTTAGATCATCTACAAGATTTTTAGAAACATAATTTAATTCTGTTGATATATGTGTTTTTATTACGTAAAAACATTATTCTTCTCTCTATAAGTTTCTCTACAAGTTTATAATGCTCAGGCCACATATCTACGATTTGCTCTTTGTTGTAGAATTTTCAGATAATAGCTCATTTTTATGTAGTTCATAAATCCCTATTTTTTCGATTTAATGACTGCTAAAATAGATACTAAGTTTGTATTACTAAACATTTAAAACATCCGAAAACTCTATTATATAACAAAGCCTACAAAACTGTAAATGATTTAATTATATTATTTATTTTAATTGGTGTCCTTAGAAACCTGGCAATTTTAAGAACTTCAAAGACTCAAAATTTATGGTACTTTAATATTACAATGTTAGTTTTAATCTAAAAGCCTTTTTTATAATGCCTGAACAAATAATAACAGCAAATACACTTGTCTTACGCTAAAACTTAGAGCATTGCAATAATGTTTATAATTAAATTTTTTATATTGTATGGTATCGAAAACGCGTTATGTTAATTTTGAAAAAAGTGTTAAACATTCATCTCACTTTAGAGAGCTCTCAGTGAAATATTGCCCGGATAAGCCAGGAGTGTCGCCGCGGGTGGTTTCATTCAAACATAAACATAATTCGACACATTAGACGTTGTAGATTACTATCAAATACTGTTCTTTCAAAATAAAATCAAATACTACTCTTCATTCAATCTAATTCAATGTATGGTGTTTTTAGTAATACCTCCTTATATAAAAAAAAATTAATATCAATATTTTATTTATGTTATGAAAGGATAATCTTAATAATTAAAATATTAGTATAAGTTTATTGTACAAAATTTATTGCTATTTCAAAATATGAGACTTAAAAAATGAAATTGCAGTTTTAATATTCATCATACAAACGACAAGAATCATCATACCAATGGTCTTTCGGCATATTTTAAAGATATATTCCTACAAATAATAAAATTTTGAACGAGGCAATAATTTCTAACAGGTACTATTCCGTAAATGATTAATGTATACATTAATTGCGGCAACAGTTTAGGTTCTGCAGAACCTTGTTGTCACGTTCGTTGCATCTATGAAATCGGCCACCCAGAACAATTTTCCTCCAGAAATATGATATGGAGCTCTTCAAAAAGGGATTGAAATACTCCAAGGTTAGCAAGATGACTGTAATACCCGTGGTATTGCGGCTGTCCATAGGCGAGAGTAACTATTTACCATGAGATGTCTGCTAACGGTTTGATGGTCATTAGCCTAAAATAACCATTACTGAGAATCCAATTACATATAGGTACATACAAGAATTACTTACGTAATATAACAATAGCAATCAGACCTACTTTCGCACGAGTAATTGTGCAAATCATAGAATATAGATATATACTTATAGTTTACAGTTTAGAAAATCTTTTTCATACGAATAAGTCCGTAATACATTATTTTTATATAACTGCATTAATGCACGCTAGTAAACCTCCTAGTCGACATGATTTTCTCCAACTTCTTTAACAATAAAAAATAAATAAAAAGCTGTCCTTTACCTTAAGGATATTATATATTAGTAAAACATCGACATTGGCATTGATCTCGCTTCAAATATATCAATTTACTTCAAAAATTTAAAAAAAAAAAAATGATATTCAAACATATACGTTTCGGGAGCTATAATAAAAAACATTAATAATTTCTTAAATACGGTCATTCATTATACAGAATAAGAAAAAACGTTTCCAGTATCTTTGCCATTGTTACTTGTTGTTTATAGTGCTCAAAAAACATATTTACGATTTGCTCTTCGTTGTAAAATTTTCAGATAATTGCTCATTTTTATGTAGTTCATAAACTCCAATTTCTGAAATCATCTCATTAAAACTCTTAACAGCGCTTGAATAGGCTATATTATATTGATAATTATTTTTCAATGAAGGATAAAAAAAATTGACAACATCAATATGTTTAATATGTAGCAAGCGTTTTTTAATGAGTGCAATTACTTAAAGCCATACAGGCTTAGTTATGGTTTCTTTCAGTTAAATCTAATATTTGTTTTACGTTTGACATGTTCGGTGCACTGGTGTAGCAGATTTTGTGGTTTGCTTGATAAATAGAATTACAATGTATTGAAATTAACTAGATGAATGACTAAACATCGATGATCCGATATTAAATTTACAAAATCGATCTGTTGGTATGTTATGTAATTTAAAATCGATATAACTACGGTGAATATCGAGCATCCCTAATTTAGCTGTCATCCATTTTATATATCATTCCAGTCTATGTCTATTTTCTTAGAAAAGTACTAAAGAATTAAAGAAACCATGGGCCTTGCTACCATAATTGAGAACGAAGCTCACTTTCAGTCTGAAATGGCTAAAGCTGAACAGAAATTAGTGGTTGTGGACTTCACAGCTACATGGTGAGTCGACTTGTATTAAAAATTTCAAGTCATTGTGTTGTTTAGAGGTACAAATTTGTTTTGTATTATATTCTCAGGTGTCCACCGTGTCAGCGAATCGCACCGTTCTTTGAACAGTTGCCAGCAAAGTTTCCGAAAGCTGTATTTCTTAAGGTTGACGTGGACAGATGCGCTGAGACTGCTAGCGCTCAAGGAATTAGTGCTATGCCTACTTTTATTTTCTATAGAAACCGAGTACGTATGAATAGTATAAATTTTTATGTATAATATTTTGTATATGTGTATAAATTGTAAGTAAAAGTTTAAAAGTTACTTATATATCTATTTATTACTATCTAGTATTCTTATTAGTAATTGACTTTTAAACTCGTACAAATATACATTTATCACATTTTTCCTTGGTACGATAGTTGAAGAGGTCACTTTAGCTTGAGTATTATGGATTTGTATCCAATATAGAACAATTTCCTGTGTACTGTTTTTGTCTGAATTCACTTTATATTCAAAAGTTTCCTATAAATTTCAAATTTTATTATGTTATTAGCTGCACCCATAACTTTATCTATGAGAGACTTGGATTGTGATTCCATGAAATATGTTTTCTACATATATGATTTATACCTAAGGAAATTTTGTTGTAGATATAACTTGTAAATGTAATGGTATTTCAAGAATATGAAGTTACAAAAAAAATTGTTTACAAGCAGTAGCATAATTATTACATTTTGGGACCTAGCTATTCAAATTAGTGGACATGGTTAATACAGCCACAGGAGATTGTGCTCCCTGAAACATTATGCTAACTATTGTAGAAATAATGCCCATTATATATGTATAACTATTACTGATTATTAGGTAATCTAATAGGTACTTCTGTACCAATGATGTTGTTCTCTAGGAATTTAAAGTTAATTTTCTCTCCCTTGGGAACTGTACTTTTTTCTGAATGTAAAATACCCTATATCCTTTTTTGTACCCCTACAAATTTGTATGCAAACTTTCATGATGATCAGTTAATTACTGATCCATTGTGTCCGATCACACCCATCTCTCTTAATGTTTGTTTTCGTGGCTCCTAAGTTTTGTACTGTAATGTAATGTGTAATGTATTCTTAACTTTTTTCAAGTATAAGACTATCAGATGCTAAATTTTTTGTTATATCAGACTGGTAATTTCCTTGAGATTGAGCATTTAAACAAACTCTTCCACTTCATAATATTGGTATAGATTATAATTCAATCTCTTTGTCATATTGTATAAATAACTGCAAAATTTTAACCCTTTCATCTTATGAAATGTACAATGTTTTATTATTAATTCATAATTGTTATTATTTCCATGACAAATTTCATAAAAACCTGTTCTATAGTTTGAATGTGATATATGTAGAAGGGGATAGACAATACATTCATTTTTTAATGTTGTAGACCAAAGTTGATCGGTTACAAGGTGCTGACCCAGCAACATTAGAAAGCAAAGTTCGACAATTCTATGGACCAGAAGATGCAGATGATGAAGACAATACTGTAGCTGGACATGTATGTATATATATCAATTTTTCAGACACTATGTTTAATCATTATTCTAGTACTAGGTGTGACTGCAACTTCATTTGAGTGGAACTAAAATTTTATTTTTTCCATTAGTGTAAATTTTTTTCAATGCAGCTTTACCCCTATACAATGTGATGATAAATAGTCCAATTTTTGAATTCCTACTGGTAATTCCTAAGATTAATGTGTTCAAACAAACAAAATTTTCGTCTTTATAATATAGTGTAGATTAGAACCTTAAAATTTAGAATGTACTATATTAAATATAATATACTATATAACTTTTTCACTGTTAAAGTACCTATAAATAATTAGTCACAAAAAAGGACTTCAAATAATCATGTCTTGCATATTTTGTATTTAATAACAAAACTGTGTACTTTAAAATTCCATGAAATCTCAATAAACTGTTTTGACAACTCCTTTATAGAGCTAAATAAATTTGAAAATTAGACAAATATTACTGTAATTCAATTAATAACAATTTAACATTGATATAACTAAAGCACACTGAATTGTTAATTTCAGATGGATTTGGCTACTTTTATAACAAAGAGTGAATGTGAATGTTTGAATGAAGCTGATAATCATCCTTTAGCACATGCTCTTCACAGTGGTGCAGGATTCCTTGCCAGCAGCTGTGATGAGCAACTTATCATCAATTTATCATTCAACCAGGTAAACATATTTAATATAAAATCAATAACACCAGTTATCTGTACAACTCATTAATATAGCAAAGTTGGTGTACTGGATAGGTGGTTGACTAGCTACTGTTGTCACTGTGAGTGTTATTTCTTCAAACACCACACATATTAACTATCACAGGAATCCATGTGATTCCGAATTTAAATGTGCTTGTATATTTTAATATTATATTTTTGTAAAACTTGACCATGGTGATTAATGTATTGTATAAGTATCAATATTGTCTTGCTTCATTAAAACGTAATGACTCTTATTGGCTTAATTATTTTAGATAAGATCTATTTAAAAAAATATAAAAGCACTAATTGAAAATGTCCACCTAATATTAAATTTTAAGTAATATTCTACTGGCTGTAATTACTACCTTAATAAAAATCATATAATCAGCTATTCATGTATATATTTGTTTTATGTGTAACGAAGATACATTATTGATTTATGGGATATTTTTCTCCTAATCTTTTTTACAGTTGGTAAAACTACACTCTGTCAAAATCAAAGGCCCAGCTGATAAAGGGCCTAAACATGTCAGACTTTTCATTAACCAGCCAAGAACATTGGATTTTGATCAGGCAGCTACAAACTCATCTATACAAGATTTGGAGTAAGTTGGAACTATATTACTTAACAAGGCTTGATTTGAATACAAATAAAAAAAGTTGATGCTTGGTTTTGATTAAAAATTAGACATTTCACCTTATTGCAGTTATAAATAGCTAAAATTAATAGAGCACTATACTGAGCAAATCTCTCCACTGAGCTTACCATGTCCACTATCTTAGTCTATACTGTCACTTAACACAGGTGCAATATCTCACCTAATTTAAAGACCTATAAAAAAATATAAATATTTTACAAATTGATTTTTAACCTTCAACTGAGAAATTATATCTGAATATTGTTTTATTTTACAGATTCACTACAAGTGACTTAGAAGGCAATCCGGTTCCTCTGAAATTTGTTAAATTCCAAAGTGTTCAGAATATCCAGCTGTTCATAAAAGACAATCAATCTGGTGATGAGGTGACACAGATCAACCACTTGGCTTTCTACGGTTCTCCCATCTCAACAACAAATATGGGTGAATTTAAACGTGTTGCTGGGAAGAAGGGCGAAAGCCATTAATTAAATTTGTTCTAGTAGTTCACTTATGTACAATCAATGAAAAAGTTGTACTACGGAAAATTATATTTTGTTAAAGATTGTACTTTTTGCCAACATCTGCACTATTCATGGAAAAAAATACTAGACACAATGTAAAACATTTCTCAAACTGTGTCAAATTATAAAACATATATTTAATAACACAAATATCCAATTACTGGATATTACATTAAAATATTTTTTTTTTAAGTCTACTGGTCATTCCGTAGACCACAGTTTGTTGAGTGGGATTATAATAATATGAGGAATTTGTACATTCAATAAATAAACATTGTATAACATAATTTTAATGATTTTTATTGCTAAAAATAAATCATTAAATTCAGTCCTGCTTTAATTCGTATATTTGTATGTATGCTTCTGTAAGTGTTATCATCTGTGGTAATATACTGGTGACATGGAGATCTTGCATTTCATACCTAAAATTATAAAATTTCTTAGAATAATTATTATTATACGAGTATTTAGTGACACCGAATATAAAACCAATTATTAGAAAAAAAAGGCTATGTCTTAAATCTTACAAATTTTTTTTTTTTTTTTGTGGTAATTAATAGAAGTTGCAATTCAGGAGGTTAAATAAAATTCTCAACAAGCAGTTTCACTTAGTTTTCTTACCATTGCTGTGTAGGTTTATGCAAAACATGAGCTCTGTAAGTACCCTTTTCTGGAGTACCATCATGGACTATATTTCCCACTAATTCATATATAGTTTTGCCATTGTATTTCGCTTTTACTTCAGGTGTTAATATATCGCCAAAATCTACATTTCTATAAAAAAAAATATAAATTTTAATCCCATTAAACAAACAGCACAATTAAAACTTCTAACATAATAGATATGATTTTTACATATAGGGAGATATCATTTTATAGTTAAAGACATCAATTTTAGTAGCACAGCAAAAAAGATTTTTTTTAAGCAAACATATTATGATATTCATGTTTCATTTCAATATACAGAGTACAAAAACATTATATATTTGGTGATTAAGATTACAGTTACAATTTCATACTCACTTGACCGGAAAGTTAACAACAGTTGGATTCTTCTCTACAAAAAATGTATTTTTCGTAAACCGCTTGATGTATAATATCAAGTATGGCGGCAATTGTGTTATCTCAAACCTCTTTAAGAAATTCTCTTTATATGTCTTATATTCTTTTGATGTTTGACCATTAAACTTTGACAGCAACTGATAGAGATTTACCTATAATATAAATAATAAAAATATTAACATTGTTAATACAAAAAAAAACCTTTCCTTATACATGTTTCCTATTTATTTATTAAATCACGCTTATAAGGGCAAATGAAAAATCAGTTGTAAAGGTAAATGACAACATATCAAGAGACAAACTAATTAGAAGGTAAGTTTTTTTATTACATGGTAATTCTCTACACAAAAAAAAGCGAAGTGGATCTTGTATTATAAATAATTGAAGACCATACTGTTAATTACTACTATTAAAAGAATGTTTAAAGTACATGCTAAACAATTAAATTGTATTACTTCTAAACATTTTACACTTATACAAAAACGTTATATATAAAAAGGGGATGAACTAATACATAGCATTTACACTAATATTTGTTCTAAAGCTATATAGAAGTGTTATCCTACCTGTGGAATTATATTCTCCCTAAACTCATCTGTAAACAATGGTGTTGGTGGTAGATCACATGTTAGATATAAGAAAGGTGATTCTGTTATCATTTCCTTATATTCATCACTTGTTAGGTCTACTTTGGCTGCATCATCTGCATCCGGAGGTGGTAATTTTCTGAAATGTTTGTTTTTATTTTTTCAATTTGTAAGATTTTTCTCTGTCGACATATTCTGTAACTTTATTTATAGATTTCTCTAATCCGTAGAGAAATATATATGAGAAAAATAATAACTGTAATTCCTAATGTTAATTAAACTATAAATTGAAACAATAAATTTGAAGGACAAAGCAAACAAACATTTTATTTAATCTTTTGCTCTATAGAAAAAACACAGTTTATATAAAAAATAATCTTTCGATTTTTTGTTTATAATTTATACCTTGTGTAAATCCTCATATGTCCAAGGAATGATTTATAAATAATAGAACTATTTGCTTTCTTAGTACCATTGAGAGCAATATGTAGAGAGTTAAGGAACCATGACAGAAAATCAACTGGATCACCTGTAAATGTAAATTAACTATTTATTTCACTATAATTTAATAATTTGTATGATTTATTATTTAATAATTACTAACAATTAATTTTATAAATAATTTTTTATAATTAATCATAATGCATGACACACCTAATAGCAATTACTGTATAATTTGAGCACAACCCACATGATACAATCATGAAAGAACTTTAACATATATATTTATTATTATATTTAATTTTAGAGTATCATCATCCTTAAAAAAATACTAGTTTCCTCTACACAGACAGCCATTTATACAATATTTCAACCATGTATTACCATCTACCAAGAAGTAACACTTAACAATGTTGTTTGAAATACTACATGCTGTTTCTGTAATAGTTGATTTCTTATTTGATTTTTTATACACTCTGTGTTTATTTGTAGTAAGCCTTAATATCAATTATAATTGAGACTTATTTTCTTTACAACATATTACGGAACAGCAATTTATGATATTAAAATTAATAAATATAGAATAGTCTTAAAATAACATCTTACTCTGCTTTATAAATTGGAATCTTTTCTTAGACCATAGTACCACTGCTTGTAGCATCTCATGTGGTGATACATGTGCTTTAAAAGCACGCGGGTTCCATAATTTTCGAAGTAGTTCACCGAAACGTTGCACCAGCAGGAATGATGAATCGCCTGGGGGTCTTTTAACGGTGGCATAATTTTCCTCACGTAAAAAATAATTTCGAAGTGGGCGAACTTGTGATAGACACTAAAATATTATGAATTTTATATAAAATCATAATTTTGATCACAAATGATTTATGTAGATTACACATTAGATGACAGTAATAACATCAGTAATTTATTTTCAATATCCATTTATGTTTTAAAACAAAGATCATCAGACCATACACATACACAACATCCTATAATATATGTATATACAAAATATACCTGTAAAATTACATTGCAGTAGTCATTTGCTTTAATATTGTTGAGACCCACTATACCGGGCATATACATAGTACCATCAATGGCTCTGGACATTTTCACATTTGATTCCATTTGTTTAATCTGTTCTGATGTAAATGTTGGATTGAGAACATATTTGATATCACTGAGTGATGAATCTAAAAATGTTAAACAAATATATTAATATACAAAAAATGCCAAATATATATACAATTTAACAATAATTTCAGATTAATAATAATGCAATAGAAATAAAATGTGCATTTTTAATTATAGTTACATGTTTCTATGTCTTATTAGAACCAGGAATTAAACCTTGATGTGACACTCTGTTAAACTAAATTAAACATTAAAGTACAAACTTGACATTAATAGCTATTATTTTTAGGTATTTACTATATGCAATGTTAGCATTGCAAGGTGTGACATAAATGTAGTATACTGAGAAGCCATTCCTTTGTAGTTAGCTATACATGTTAATGTTTAAAACAGAATGCTGTCAAGTTTACTGTCAACCACATTTATTGGACTAACATTTTTCATGTTTGTTATTTAGTAAGAATAATTATTATCAATAGTGCAAGCTGTTAAATTTCTCGATTCTATTGATCACATGATCAAAGCAGTGAGAGTACCTTATTTAAAAAACCCCAGTGCTCACAGTACAGAAATAGTGATGATTTATGATAGTAAGACCACTAAACAAATCAGAACATACTAATATACTATACTACTACTATACTAACATCAGAATGTATCCTTTACTTCTTATTAAAGTGTTATGATATTTGATTTGTTCATATTTACTTCTTAGATGTAGGGAGAGATACTTTCTTTACAATTATGCTATTCAAAGTGTTAATTGTTGCTGTTGTAAAGATTGTAACATGTTATAACAAATATATTAAGTTTGTTTATTTAGTGCCCGATTGTTTCATGTTGCATTGCAGCCTTAATTATATAGCTTAAACTACAATTATATCTATAAATTTAATGATAAAAACTATTCTACAAACTTGAGACTAGAAAATAAATAAATTCTAAAACAATGCTTACCTATAACTTCATAATTGTCTGGCAAACAATAAAACTTCAGGGTATGTAGATTCAAGAACACATGGTGACCTTCTGCAACTGAATGAGTATATGCATGTGTATTTGTACCTCTACCCTGAAAACACACACAATTCTTATTTAATCTGCTTTTCAGAAAAACAATATAGTTTAGGTAAGCCTACAAAATAACTGACATTTATACTAAGTGCAATGACCTGACTCAATAAACACTATGTAAGTGATGACTGTGAGAGTATTTAAGTAAGAGTATGTTCAGTACGCCCTGAGCAATCAGTCTCTATTTCAACTTCTCTGACTGGTCATTCTTTTCACCACTGCAGAAACATTTTATAACATTCATCCTGATACTATGAAAACAAAGATACAGTTTTTAACATTAATAAATAATTAAAAACTTATACTTACAGAAACCGGATTTAACACTTTCATTCGCAAAAATATTTAACACACTGTTTAGTAAAGGTAAAGAATCATTCCCAAATAAAAAGCAGTGTATAAAATTTACATGAAAGGAGAAGTCATAATACTGACTGGAATATCTAAGACTATCACATTCAAAATAGCATTTCCAATATACATTTTTACATTTCTTAATAACTTCAAGAAGTACTGTAAATAGGACAATACAACAATGACTGTTTAATTAACTTGTGATTTACAGACTACTACCAGTATTTCAAAAAGAGAGATTTAATTTATTTGAATATAATGATCATTTATAATTTTCAGTAAACAATTTTACCATTGCTTTGATCAAAATAAACCTAGTATTCTTTTAGAATTAGATTGGTGTCATTACACTCAAACTGTTCCTATAACCAGCTGAATTTTTTTTATAGAATTAGTCCTTGTAATACAAATGAAACTGTTATAAACCAAACAAAAGTAATAATCATAGTTACTAATAAAATCGAACTATGAAGTTGTTTTGACAAAGCAATTTGAACGTGTAATTATTTTGGTAAAAATAAATTACGCTGTTTAACAGAAAACTTCTATTTTAATATAGTGAATTTTTACACTAGGTGTTAAGGTAAAGGTATATACCTAAACTAATAATACCAAAATAATATAGATCTCTTTTAAACACTGAAATAATAAGTAAACATAGAAATCTGTGACTACGACCTACCATCTCATATTCTACAAAGAAGGAAATTGCACTCACCTGGAAGTATTTTCCACAGACCAAGCAAGCGTAAACATTGATTCTTGTTAATGAAATCGAACATAACTTCTCAAAATCAAAATCTAATACGTGTCTATTGATTGTATCCAAATAAGGGCACTGAATATGCGGAGTTTTCACAGCAGGTTCTAGAAATTTGATTAATAAATTAAAAATAAACACAAATTATATTAATGAAGCAGGAGGTTATTTTTTAAAGTTACCTGTTAAATCAGTCCCGTTCTCTTGAGGATATTTGCGTTTTTTCAACTGTTCTTCAGACATTTTTATTGTAAATTATATAGTGATTTACTCTCTCGAAACTTTAATTTTAGTAGAAACATTTGACATTAGTACAATGTAATTCCACTGTATTAAGGATAGGGATATTTGATAAACATTTATGAATCGAATTTACTCGATTTTTATAGTATATCCTACCGAAATGATTTGATGTTATGAAAATCAGTTAATCTACTCGATGTATCGATATATAGTCATAAAACATCGAACCAATGGTAGCCAACAAACTTTTATACCTATGTATTACTGTTTATTGATCTCGAACAATACAGGTGTTTGAAGAAGAAGAGTGAATTGCAAAATGAAGCCGTAGAATCAGATTCTTCAGATCATTCTGACAAACCAGAAGATAACTTCTTAGTGCGATAATTACCACAAATTAGTCCACAGGAGCTGGAAAACGGCGAAGTCTGACGATACTATTTCTGATAAATTGTCAATTTTTTTGCGTAATCCAGTAGAATGACTCAATAAGAACTCATTGAAAATTAGAAATGATTTAAAATTCAGCTTCCTAAGATTCATATAAATGACTACAAAATCTTGACTATAGTGGGAACTTCAGCAAATTTCTGCAAAGTCTTCTAAAAGAACACTAGGTATAGAACCGGAATTTACTTATAATTGTGGATGATTTTTATTAGGTGTGTAGTTATAAATAACTTTATCGGTTAGTCACACGATTTATTTGTATTTTTTTTTTTCATTGTTAATGTTTAGCGTTGAAGCCATAATCTCTTCTGATCTTCAGTGATGCTACGGCTCTGGTTGGTAGACACGCTAAATCTGTGGAGGAACTGGCTCTCAAGTGCAACTGCTGGAACACATCTATTGGAATTTGGTGGCAGATTTTCAACTTTAAGGTGGTTGCTAGCCAGGCGGGAATTATATAAATCCCTACTACCAGGCTATGGTTTCCTCACGATGTTTTCCTTCACCGAAAGCTCATGCTCATTGTAGGTGGATTCGAACTCACGTCCCTTGACACAAAGTTATACACACTACCACTGAGCTATCATCGCTTCATGTCACATGATCTATTTATTTCATTTCAATAAATGGTACGCCCAAAATTCTAAGACACACATTGTAGTAGTTTTGTAATTAAAACAAAAAATAGTGCCACTATGCTTTTTTTTAATATACTTTAGTGATTACTGAATCAGTGTTTTTTTTCATAGTTACATAGATTCCATGAACATGGTTTAACACACAACCGTCGTACGCACAATAATAGTGCTGTTGTGGGAGTAATAGATGATTTAACATTGTGGGTTGTCTGAGCTTTGTGATCAGCTTTGTGATGTAATGTTAGCAAAGTACTTGATATTATGCATATATCGATTTGAATCGATCCTGTTAATCGATATTTCACCCTTAATATTCTTAATTATTATCTATTGCCCTCCGCACTTACCCTAAAAAGTTCGGTGAAGCTGTTAAAGCTAACAGCATATATCAGTTCAAAAAAAATCATATCTATTTTCATTAGATTACAATTAGTTATATGTTTTATCTAAAAAATAGAATATCTAGAAATGATATTTTTTCCCTTATCAAATCAAAAAATCGCTAGATGACTGTGTGCTCAGTTGCCTTTGCTTTTCCTCAATAAGTAAATAAATGTTTTTTGCGGAAAAGTATTGGTGGAATCTTGATCTGTCATTTGTGATTTTATTTTTATTCATATATTTAGTTATTTGTACCTATGTTTTGCAACATTCGTAACATTTCTCATGATGTAACTTAGCTAATGGATATGAGTAAAGTAAATTGTAAATAATCATTCGAAACTAATATATCATATATTAATTGCTACAAAAATTCCGTAGACAATCTCAACAAGAGACTCATCATCTTATATTATCATCGTTGGCTCACTCATGCAATTTTTTTTTATAAGCTAAAAGTTTGTTTTTATAAATGTTATGTTTCAAAAGTTTGCTAAAGTACCGACATTTATATTTAACGGTTACTAGGAGCTTACGCTACAAACGCCCTTAACAACTTTTATCGTGCCTCAGGTCTGAGTGTTCATATGTGATATGAGTGAATATATATAACATATAGCATATAGTTATGAGTTTGGTACCACCAGCTAGAGTTGCACAGTATAATCATTCGCGCCATTTTCTCTCTCTATTTTACAATCACTCTCTCTATTTTAGTTAGTACCGCGTTCGATTCTCTCTTTCACTTCCCGGCAACAGTCTCTAACCGAGTTTCGGTCACTAGTGACACCCTTCGCGTTCGCCTATTAAGTCCGGTGAACATGTGAAAGCCTTTAAGGTTAACAGTGGAAGTCCCTTCTAAAAAAAATGATTTATGTATTCGCTAGAGGACCTAGAGGTTATTATATTAAGATTTTTTAATTGTGCCTGCTAGTTTACTTTATCAATTTTGCATGTATCAAGTAGGTTACATTAAGGTTCAAGTACTGATCTCTTGTTATTAAAATAGTACTTTTTAGTCGTTAATAAGTGTTATCTTTGGTTATTAAAATGTCAAACTTCGAATGGTGCTGTGGTTGCCAGCTTGAACGTTTTACCGCTAATTTATGAATCTCTAATTGTGTTCTTTTGACAATCATCTCAAGTTTTCTGTGCAACACCGATGTTTTTTTTTTTTAGTATTTTGGATGTAGGTAACTGACAACCCTGTATATAATTTGCTTTTTCTCGAAGATGGCTGCTTCGGGAGGAAATATTGAATGGTCTACAACAGTTAAACCAATTTTAACAGCATTGTACGGCCCCTTTTTCGACAAAAACGATGCCGTGGAAATTATTGAAGCGATTATCAAAAGGTCAGTATGATTAGATTCGTTATACGAATACTTATAGTAACTGTATTCCGATGGGTCATCTTGACATTATTCAGCGTATTTATTTATTTATATTTCTATTGTGAGACTATCTGACGATATTTGATGTTATGAACATATTTTGTTATTACCTATGTTAATCCTACAAATTTCTGTCCTTATTGAAAACTTCATTATAGATATTTTTTATAATACCCTCCTATAAGTTGTAAAATATTTTGTAAATAAAATTTTCTAATACTTTTTGTTCACAGTGAAAATGAATTTCAAAACCATGAAGATATTTATGACTTGTTCTACACATGCTTTGCCTGTCTATCAGCACACTTTATTAACACCAATGCAAACAACTGTAAGTAAAAAATGTTACAAAATGAATTGGGATAAAAATGAATTTACCTTATATTTACAATGAGTACAAAAAAGCGAGTTCAAAAGAATAATGTTTACTTTGATAATAATGACAAAAATGTGTGGCGACTAAAGATATGAGACTACTCAAAGAACAGAATTTCAATATATTATGCAATGCTGAGAACCACAAATGGGTGGTGATTTTTTTGTATTATTCATTAAAGATAATAATTATTATACAAAATATATATGTTGCTATCATAATACATATAGTCTTTTAGTAAATATCTTAAATCTTTATCATTTCACAATAATACTAGATATAAGGTACTATGATGAGACTAGATGTAAGGTACTAACTATAAAACTATAACTGTAAAACATTGCCCCCCTGCAACAACCCAAGCTGAGGATCGGTCACTTCATGACTTGCTTGTGTATGTTGCCTTCAATACTCACACTCAAGCTTGGTGAAGCTCTGAAAGACCCGCAGGATAACAGCATTTTTCCATTTGAAAAAAAGATTAAGCATTGCCATATGATTCAGTCTAATTGGACTGAAGTTATTAAATATTACTTTTCCAAAGAAGTCATTTTGTGGCAGTTTATTTGACCTAGTTAATCTGAGATTTTTTAATTATTGTAATGTATATTGTCATAATAAACAATTGATTTTGATTTTGTTATTATTTTTTATTGCTTTGTGTTTTGTAATTATGTGATATATAATAATGATTATATTTTAGTGCCAGTTGATCAGTTAAGCACTGCTCGTGATGCATTCAGAGTGATACTCAAACAAATATTGAAAAAACTTGCTGAAGCTGCAGTTATTGCAAATGAACCATCTAATACAGCAGCACCAAATGTTTCTATTAAACAAGTTAGTATCAAAGTTTTGTATATGTATTTGTTATTTTGCTAAATTCCTGATTTACTGGTTTTCCAAACATTTCATATCTAAGTGCAGACTCAAGAAAATTCTGAGTTTATTATATAATGTTTTATAAGGAAATTTAATCTCTAGCAACAAATATTTATTATACATTTCTCAAGAGAATTTTCATAATTTCTTTACCATCACTATCAGTATTGCTATTAAACTTGAAATTAGTGTATGTTAGTATATTTTAAAGAACTTAGGTTAGGAAGAAGTAGGGAAGTCTTATTCATCTTAGAGTTATATAATTTCATATTGATTTAGTGATCATATATGAAGCATATATTAGGAGGATAATAATGAAAAAGTATTATATCCAGAAAAAATAGGGTTACAACACAATTATCAAAACCTAAACTAGAATTTTATATTGCCCTTTTGCTGTCACTGAGATTTTCAATGGGGAATTTGCTTGTCAGAGACATAATAGTAAGATTTCTGTGGAGACTAGGTACTTTATGAAATATATACTTGTATGAATTTTTAATCTCGCAAATTATTCCTGCACCAGATATCCTATTCTAACCTTTGCTTGATTGGTACCTGTAATATATATATAATCATGAATCATTTCAATTTTAGCTTCTCTTACCTATTGTCGGTCTCTGTGGAGTTGATGGAGGAGGCTACCCACAATCTGACCTAGTCATCCTGACATCACTGTTGAAGAATGCTAAATTGCCTGCACATGTTAATGTACCAGGTATGAAACATTGTTTCTTAAATATTTATGAATAAATAAAATAGAGATTAGTTTGCTTGCTTAATACCACAATAGTGTATAATGACACTAGTATTACCTGAAATAATTTATAGTTTGACATAATTTTTACTGTTCTTCTCTGACTTCTTTTTGGTATTATTCTTAGCACATTTTCTAGTTAAATGATACACATCATCAATCAGTCCACCTTCATTACTGTTTAGGGTCCTGTTTTTGTCTATCAAGATGTGCTAAATTCCTTAATAGATAGTGGCAAGAATTAAGTATTAATGCACAATGCAATCACTACATATTATAAAGCACAGTCCTCTGCCGTGTCTGTTTGCAATAAACTCAAAAACTACTAAACGGATTTTTACATAGTTTTCACTAATAGATAAGTGATTTAGTGTAAGTTAAGATGTATAATTTTTTTTTTTTTTTGTGTAAATTTGTTGAGAAAGTTGAAAAATTACGGTTGGTAAAAATAAAAGATGGCTACCCTAATGAATGATATCTTTCACCAGTTAAAAAACACCACTCAAAGAAAGTATGTGATGAGGTTGACCAATGTTATATATCAAATACTTTCTTTATTAATATATACCTAACAGATTTTCCTCTATTTTGAAGACAATAAATACAAATAAATTACCTTTAATAATTTTTTTAAGTATTCTTTGTTGCCTATTATATTTAATTTATTATATATATATATATATATGTATATATATATATATATATATATATATATATATATATATAATTTTGCTCTATGCTCAGTGTTTCCTTCACTTTATAGCCAATATAAGAAGAAATCCATTTAAATATAAAATTTACTAAACAAATCTTATAAATTTATTATATTGCTTGTTTGTATGCAAATGAAGAAAAAAATTGAGGTATCTCTCAGAACACAATATTTACACAACCACCCTACAACCCCAATTTTAGTACAAATTATAAAAAATATTTACTGTTACATTACAGTCCTAAGATTTTTCAAATTGTATCTCAAATTCTTAAAATTAGATATATGCCCCCAATTTAGTGTAATTATATTGTTGAATATACCATACGTATATACTAGGGTGTCCGTTATTTCCCAAGTTTTTTTTTTTTTGCTGCCGCACCCTGATGTTTTAGTTTTTACCCTAAAAAAAATTATCCAACGTAAACAAGCTCCTAATTTTCAAGTTAAACCGTGCCAGTGTCATGTTACTTTTCCCATTTAAATAACATGGGATTTTTGTACTTTTTGCATTTTATTTTTTATCTCCGAAGCAAATGAACCTATAGCTTTGATAAAGAAATATTCTAATACAAAATTTTGCGCTCTACAAAAAAGGGTCTTTGGTTTTTTCGCTAAAATCATTCCTTTAAAAGTTATACGCAGTTAAAGTCATGTTCATCATTTTTATCATAATTATTTTAGTTTTTCTCGAAGTTTTCTGTGATATAATTATAAAACTCACTTATAATTGTCATAAAATTTTTATTGAATAATTTTATCAGTTATAATAATGGAAACATTGCATGACAACTAATATTACGATGGATTACTAGTTTTTTTTTGTCTTTTTTTAGTCAGGTTTCTTTGTTAAGCAGCTTTTTATAGCGTTAGGGTAAGCATCCTTGTATTCTCGTACAACTTGTATTAAATACTGTTTTTGGTCTTCTTTAGTAGTCAAAATGTTAATGTAATCTTGAGTTAACTGAACTGCTCTTTCAGCTACATCATTTACAACTTGCAGATTATTCACATCATTCAAACCTTCTAAGTAATCATCATTAGTTGACCATGTTTCAACATCAAACTCTAAAAAATTGTTGTTTATGTTGAATCGATCAAAAAACTTTCTCGAATTAGAATAAATAAAAAAGTCAATATCGTTTTATCGAAAAAAATACGGCTCTTGATCCTTTTTTAGTCAAAATTAAAAGGCGCAATTAGAATTGCCAGAAATGATAGAAAAATTTGATTATAAATTATTCGCATAACTTTAACCGCGTATAACTTTTAAAGGAATGATTTTAGCGAAAAAACCAAAGACCCTTTTTTGTAGAGCGCATAATTTTTTATTAGAATCTTTCTTTATCAAAGCTGTAGGTTCATTTGCTTCGGAGATAAAAAATAAAATGCAAAAAGTACATAAATCCCATGTTATTTAAATGGGAAAAGTAACATGACACGGGACGGTTTAACTTGAAAATTAAGAGCTTGTTTACGTTGGAGATTTTTTTTTAGGGTAAAAAAGAAAACTTCAGGGGGCGGCAGCAAAAAAAAAATCAACTTGGGAAATAACGGACACCCTAGTCTATACCTTTCTATAAATGTATTAAAGATATATGTACTAAGGGTGATATAAAATATATTTTTATTGTGCTGTATTTTACAGTAATTATTTTCCTATAACTTATTATATAATAAACTTTCAGATAATCAAAATACAAAATCCTCAGTAATACCAAGCCCCATAACCTCATTGGCTTCCCAGTCAACGTCATCTGAGAAACAAGCCCCTTCCAACGCTCAGCGACGTTCCGACGCGTTGCTAGAACAATTGACGATGCCATTACGTAATCCCGTTACGTCAGTCACGACGTCACAGTCTTCTCCGGGTGCGACTGTCACGACTCCCGGGAGTAAGGACAGCTTAGACAGCCCGAAAGAGGCCAATGCCTCGCAACCAACTACTGTTGATATGAAGGTATACTAATATTATTGAACTAGTAAAATATTTTTCACTGTTTTCTCATGACAGTACTATCTAGAAATCATGGTGACCATCGAGGATCTTTGGTGTCATACTAGATAGTAAGTGTCTATACACCTGAACATACTGGTTGATCCTGAAACATGACAAACCAAATGAGCCATTAACCAAATTGACTGACTTTGGAATGTATTACACCTAAGCATATTGCATAGGTGATGTTAAACTTTTTAATGGTAATCTTGCTCTATCTAGATGCAATTGGGATACACTCATTATGCCCTACCTACCACCCCGTTGAAACTCAGTTTAATAAATCATTTAATTTCATCATTATTTATATAGGCTTTGTCAATTACAACAAACATATAAGGAATAATGTGGATGTTTTTGTTAAAAAAACAAGTTATGGGTGTTGTAAATATTAGGAAAAACTGTACATGTTTAATGGGAATAATCAAATAATTACTTGTTATGATACATGATTATAAGAATAATTTTTTTTTACAGAAGTGGGTAGCATCAACTTGTGCATCTTTACTTATGGAGCTTAGAGCTGGCTCAGTGGTGTTAAATGTATGCTCATCACTGCCTTGCTTGCAACGTTACTTAAACCGTTGGCAAACTTCTAAAGAGACTTCAGTTACACCACATTTCAATTCTGATGCCTCACTGTAAGTTATTTTGTGTAGTAAATGACTTTATACACAGTTTTATGCTTAATATAAAAACAGAGAGCTTACATATGGCAACTTTTTGTTTGAGGTTCAATGCTGACTGTCATATCTAGATATTAGTAAAAAAAAATTTATACCAGTTCTACATAGTGCATGATATTTTTCTTGATGGTAAATAATATTATCCAAAAAAATTGATCATCGTCAGCGATAATATTGAAGGTCATGAGCCGTCATCATTCATACAGGTTTGCTACCCATTACATAACCAGATAGACACTGGTGGGTTTAGAAATGTGACAATAAGAAAAGTGTTACTTTGACGGTATTATGATCATGAGTGTAGTGCTTGTGACCATATCTTAGTACAAATTCCTACCAAGCGTTAAATGTTGGATATACTAGTAGTGCTGACGCAATATGGTTTCATTAAAGTCATATTACATGAATTTGGAAAGTTTCTTTAAATTTAGAAAGAATATAGTTTATACAGACATAATTCTTTGTATTAAATTAGTTTAGTATAAAAATTTTGCATTTGTTGTTTTCAAAATAGAGGAAAATCTGTTAGGTAAATATTAATAAAGAAAGTAGTCGGTATGCAACATTTGTCAGCCTCATCAAATACTTTCGTTGCGTGGTGGGTTTTTAACTGGTAAAAGATATCATTCATTCACTAGGGTAGCCATCTTATATTTTTACCAGCTGTAAATTTTCAACTATCTCAACAAATTTGACAAAAACTTAAATAAATTATACATATTAACATACACTATAAATCACTGTATCTATTAGTGAAAACTGTAAAAATCCGTTTATTAGTTTTCTAGTGGCAGAGGACTATGCTTTATAATATGCAGTGATTGCATTGTACATTACTAATAATAATATTATCTGTTTGATGATAAACACTTGTTTTGAGTGTTTCGATGATGATGTGATGATTTATGATGAAATGTTTTACGTTGCAGTCTCCATTTTCTTGTAAATGAAGTAATCATTTGCCGGCTCGCGTTATCTCTACCTTGTTTGGAACCGTTTACGCCTGATCGTATCTCAATACTAAGCGATGTTAGCATCGCTTCACTATTGTGTGCTACAGCACAGGTAAGTCATTTTTAATTGTAAAATAATATATTTAATTTAATTTATCTTTAGTTAAGTCCTAGGTTTAAAATTGTTACCCACAAAGTAATAGTAGAATAAGTTGAAAAGTTAAATTGATAATGTAGTTCATTATGTTTGTTGATTAAGTATGTAGCTATTTTAAATATATCTAGAATAAACGCAATTATTAAAAATACCTAGATTAATAATTGTATGTAAAGGCTATTAATCCCAAATTTTGAACAGTTAGTTTAAAGCAAAAAAATAATACAACAGTAAACAAAGATTCTGACATGGAGTTCGATGGATGATTCGTAACAAATAAAAAACATAATTGTTAATAACAATCAACATTTATTCTGATACCTTTATTATAAAAACAATAGAATTTAATACTACATTTGTATTGAATTCTTTGTTACATTACAATATTTTTGTTAATAGGCATGATATAAGTTCGCTCCTCTAATTCACCCAAATTCTAGAGCTGCATTTTGCGGGCTAAAAACCGGGGTCCTGGAAAAAACACACTGCATAACAGTATGCGGCTTCAGTATTATTGTGAAATTATCTTAAATATGTTTTTGGATATTATTTGAACTCGAAATTTCTGTTTAAAATTCTTATTGAAAGAAATATATAGTCAGTCTATTAAAATTTTAAAATAAGACAGTTCAGTTCCTTATTCTCTGCTGTTTGGTAACCAATTTGTTTGCTTTTTGTGTTTAGAGTTATCAAAAAAATATTTCAATATCAATTTGCCATATTCATCATGTCATATCATATCCAGGTAATTCGGCCAATTATCATGGTTATTGTCGAATTTAGACCTCAGGGCAAGCATTACTTTTAATAAATATAGAAAAACATTTACATCCACTGTTATTTAATTCTAAAGTAAGGAAATATTGCTGCTATTTATCTTAAAATGTATTCTGGTGTGTTCCTTTTACTATACATTTATCATCAAAATTTATTGCTAATTCAGGCATCTCTACATCTGAAAGACGAGGAATATGAACAGCAAACAGCCACTCTGGTAGAGACTGCTCTTAGCTTGTACAACACAATTGGAGAGACGTTTAAACAGTCCACACGTGCTGGTGGTTATGTAAGTATATTACAAATGATAAGTAGATTCGTACTATCTGTGTCTGTGATTCTGTTCGTATAATAAATAAAATAAAATAATTATTGAAAAAAGAGATACATACACAAACAAAAGGTAATATTTTACTGATTAGTTATATTTTATTAAGAAAACATACTGTCAGTTACTTTATGCTATATCAATTTACTTTTACTCTCATAGCTTGATTTGTGTATTTTCTAATGTAATAAAAATGTACAGAAACTTTTTGTATTTATATTTTGCTAATTTTAATTTACAGTGTAATTTATATGAAAAGAGTAAATATTATGGAGCGCAATGCTGTCTGAACGAGAATACTTCTTTATTACTTTCATGTTTATTTTGAAATTTGTCTGTAGGTGTATCAAAATCATTTGATGATTGGTGCTTGGATGCTGCTTTGCGGCTTACATCACGCTCTGGCAGGCGCACCGTTCACATCTGTTGCTGCCGGCAAGAGTCCCGCCAAGACCCCTTCAAGACCATATAACCTTACCAAAATGTAAGTCATATCAATCAATGACAAGGATTATAGAATTACGTTTACATTATTTTCGTTTTTATATTGATTTTTTGTATTCTCGCTTAAGTAAAAAATAAAAAGAAAAGTTATATAGCTCTTTCAGAATATGAATTTGTTTTATTTTAAAATGTTTTTAGATTTTTTATAGTTCTACTTGATTGTATTATGTCACTCTGAAGAATTGAAAAAAAAACAACCTGTACCACATTGAAGTAGGTTGCAGTTGCTATTTATTTGTAATGAAAACGAAAGTGAAATTGAATAGGTTGACTGTTTTAGTTACGTTAATTTTCTATTTAATGTAAAACAACACATATTCAACGTGTAACTTAAGAACAATAATATTTGTATTAGGACTAAAAATAAATGGTGACTAAATTGTATTCTATAAAAAGTTGAGTACCCGTCAGATATAAAACGTTTAAGTTAATATTAGATTTTATATTTAAGAAAAAACAATAAAGTTAAAATGGATTGTGTAACGTATATCGGTGCACATACAAAAGCCAAGTCGAGAGTGGTAGCCTAGTGTTAGTATGACGATTAAAAAAAACGTCGGGGCATTTCGCGTGATGGCAAACGTATCGAATTTACAAACAAGGCGCGCCAATAGATATTTCACACGAAAAATGTCTATTTCAATTTGCATTTGTTTTTGTTGAGTTGAATTGAATTGTGTATGATAATTTAATTGTATAAATATCAGAGTATTGTATTTCAAAATAAATATATGAATGTGTTGATGGCTACATATACTTTTATTGCGTGTATATCGTATAGGCAACAAGGTCTGGGCGGAGTTTGGGTAGCGTTAGGCGGGCGCTGCCTCGCTTGGATGAGCGCCTTGCTTGCCGACGCGCGACTCGAAGCCGTGAGCTGCGGCGCGGGCACCGGCAGCGGCACAGACCCCAGCCCGATACCGGCCCCTCTCCATATCCTCTCACAGCACACCGCACACCAGCGAGAACTGAGACTTGTTTATGCTGCCCCGTTACATCAAGTATGTAATCTTCTGCAAGACTTATTCATTCATGTTTTATCTATGTTAATAAATATTGCAGTATATATTACTTTGCACTTCCGCTTAAAATTGATTGGCCACTGACGGTTGAACCGATTTTGGTAAATGGTTATGTCTCGCTTGCTCGTATCGGAAGAGTCAACATAGATCTGAGGATGCTCCGTGACGGAGCGAAATACTTGTAATCGATTGTGTCAAATACCCACATTTGATTCAACCATCCACCAACGTCGGGTTAACCGTCAGCGGCTAATTAATTCTAAGCGTAACTGCAAATATACACTTCAACTTTTAATTATGAATTTCCGCAAAGTAACACCTTCATCAATCAATAATTATATTAATATTATCAAGCAGAAAAGTTTCGTTTTTCTGAACGCGCTATTCATAGAAAACACAAGTCGGATCTCAAAAATTATCTTTGTATTTGATAGAGCAATCACTACCGCAGGCTTTAAGCTATTTAACATCACACTACGGCCTAAAGGAGCATAGTTGTATTGAAAAAGTTACAGAAACGAGTAAAATTATTAAATAATTTTTAGTGGCACGCGAATGAAGTCCCGAGCACAGCTAGTATGTAGTATATAATATGTATATACTAGCCCCTCTTGTCAAACTACTTTTTTCTGAAATAGTTGACGTAATGAGAAAAGAAAAAAAAGGATGGGATGTCATTCTAGTCACTAAAACGACGATAAATCGCAACACTAAATCCCATGATCAAAACATGTTAAATTCATAGCCATTGGAAACACAACATTGATTTTTTTCTCACGGCTAATAGTAAAAGCACCATCTTTTATGTTTATTAATCTTTTGCGGAAGTTCGGTTTTCTAATAAAATAAAAAATATACTATCATATAAGCGATAGATTTTATTAGAACCTTTTTACTAGGTAAAATATTAATTGTACTTATATCAAACACAGTATGTTTTGTAATTTCCTATAGTTGCTGGTGGCACTTGGTGTTGCGTGCTATCGCAAGGCAACAAACCTGAAGCGTGCCGTGGTACAGAAGCAACACGCTGACGCAGACCCGGATCGGTCTGACTCTACTGTCTACTTCCAGGACATGATACTCTGCTCCGAAGACTCTGAAACTGATGACGGTAATAAATACAAAATAACTTACCATTATTTAATTGAAATCACACTAAAACAACAATTAAAATTTATGATTTTTATTCTTTAAAAGTGAAAATGTTACACTGAATTTTAGCTTTGCAAACACGATATATAGGTTTTACTAAAATTTAATTGCATGTTATACTACTTTACATGATTGAAATTACGAGCACCAGGACATTCTTGCAAAGTACTATACTGATTTATACTTGTACTTGGTACTTGTTTTACACTTGCTATTGTATACCGGTTTAGAGGTTTCATTAGCAGAATACATAAGCATAAAGTAATTCCATTGACCTTTCTATAATCACCAATTTATCAATCACTAACTTCCAAAAAGACAATAATTCAGTTTGGATTCAGTCATAATTTGAGATTGGCCAATGTAGAGTTCATGTCTATTGAATGGAAATTTATCAGTGTAATTTTAACCCTAAGAAGAGATTAGGTATCTCAACAACAACAACATTTAACTCCTCTACAACATAAACTATACTTTAACTACTAACACATTTATACACATGCTATTATAGAATATACAATACTGCATTTGTTTCCACGGTAAACAAATTATCATATCCTTATTAAAATTAGATAGAATCTATTTAAAAGAAGTGCAAATTAAAGACTACAAATTACGTTTTACCGTTTTTTACAACACAAATCCTATTAAGTAAAGAACGCCCGTTGACCCTAGTAGAAAATATCATAAGGTCATAATATAAAAATAGAAATACTCTTTGTACAGAAGACAGTGAACCACTATTTGGCTTATGGTTCGAATCGACTTTAGTCGCCCCCGAAGCGACGGACGCTGCCGGGACGCGTGCCGACGGCGCGAACGACGCTACGGATGGTGCGGATGGAACTTCTAAAAATCATCAAGCCATTGTACCAGACAAAACTGAACCCTATTCTGTAAGTGTATAAGCTGTATCAAAGTCTGGTAAAAGTAATGATTATATTTTTTTATAAGAGAAATATTGTATGACCTTTTACCACAAATTAACAAAAAAAATGCGAAAACAAATGTGAATGTTCACAACAGCATCACTTATAGGATTCAACTGTAGTCCATCTCTATAAACTCCAAAACAGGGTGATCAATTTCATGATATTTTCAGGCAAGGTTAGACCAGCGGGCGGTCCTGTGATGTTTGTTTTAGATTTTTAGCATCTGGCTACATAATTAGTGCTATTCGGTTGCTAGTTAAGCTGTAATATCCAAAACTGCACCTCTATTACTCAATTTCAAATAGAGGCAGAGACAAAACTGCGTAGTAGTTTTTCACCTGTTTATCAACCAATTTTTGTTGGGTACCTATTGACAAGGCTTTGTGTAATTAATAAAAAAATGTGACAACACTAGTAGAGTTAAATACATTAATTTATTTAAAAAAATCATAACGTGACAGAGTTAGGTCTGGTCACACACTGGTGACAGTGTTCTCAGTTAAGTGAATATTTGGTTTTTGTTAATATATAAAAATTGTAATTTATATTTTGTTGCAGTACATAACACTCGCTACCGAAGTATTTGTACTATTAAATGATGAAATAATAAGCGAAGGTTCGGAGAGGCTGGGGCAGTCTTCGTTACAACTCCACGACTTGCATTACGCGTTACTCGCAGCGCTCGCTAAGGACCTGGACCGAGAGACAGCGCGTACTGATACCGGTAAACTAATCATTGCTTATATTATAAAGGCGAAACTTTGTATGTATGGATGTTTGTTACTCTTTCACTCAAAGACTACTGATTGTATTTTAATGAAACTTTACAATAATATAGCTTATACATCAGAATAATACATAGGCTATAATTTATAAAGATACTGTGTGCATTTATTTTATAAAATATGATAAGTGTCAAGTAGGAAAAAAATTCTACTATCTGCAAGCTATTTTGGTGTGTGCTGCAGAAACTGTTAGAGTTACACGTATATTATGTATAATTAAATTGTTTATTTTAAATAGCCCTACAAATAAACCCGAGACAACATATCTACCTATCTTTTATGTGTAAGCCATTATTGCCAAAATAATGACCCATAAATACATTAAACAACTGATAATTTGTTTTTGATGCACATTTGGTAGTAACAAATTGATCTTTAAATCTACCTAAATATTTTTATCGCTTCTGGTTATTACTAATGTTATAAATGCGAAAGTGAATTTGTTTGTTTGTTACGCTATTACGTCTCTCAATTGATTATCATGAATTTTTATATAGAGATGGGAACCTGGAGACGGTGATAGACTACTTTTTTCGTGAAAAACTTATTGGAAGTGGGTTAAATCGAGGGATAAACTTTGTATGAAACTATTTATTGCGTTATCCGATTTGTTTGACAGAATCAATAATAACGCGAGCGAATCCGCTGGTAAAATGTAGTCATATATATATGCTTGGTAAATTGATATCATGGCAACTTCTTATATAATTTCGATAAAGTTATCAAAGTCTATAAGCGATTGTTAGTATTATTAGTGGCTAAATATCTGTAAGAGATAGTAGGAACTAATGTATAATCAATATGATAGCCAGTTAAATCTAATAGTCTAGACTGAAGCCATAGTGTGATGATAAGATATTTTGTATTACCCGCCTTGCTAATTACTACACTCAAGTTGGAAGTCTTGTCAAATATTAGTATGAGGGTTCGGGCAGTTGCACTTGAAAGGCAGTTCCTCCACTAAGCTTAATGTGGCCACCAATACGTGTCACATCGAAATTTAAGATTAGATAAACTGTTTTTTTAAGTGAAACTTTGATTATATCGTCCATAAATTTTTCGTCTATCTATCGCATGTCGCATTACAGCCGGCCACGGAGTAGGGGTAAAGTGAAAGGCGCTTGGCAAAGCATCCAAGGCCAATATGGCGACGTCCATGGCTCAATTCTCACATTTTCCACACACAATTAAAATTAAGTGCCTAAGATCCGAAAACAAGTTTCAAGTTCCATAAAACCACAACATTTTTCAGTTAAAAGGTAATATGTAATAAAATATAATTGAAATGTCCAATATTTTTCCCTAGGAACTATTTCAGCATGCTTCGGTCCACGACTTGGGTCCCTATATGCTTCATTCAGTTCCTCTCTGGTGCGATATCTACATAATTTAAGCGGATCCGCGGCTTTCGCGTCGTCACAGCCAGCGCTGCACCAGCAACTGGTTTCCACCGGTTCTGACAGGACTAATATGACACCATTGCAAGTTAGTGTTATAACATACATATTTTAAAACGTCATACTGTCTAACTTTTGAGGCAAGAACTTTATCTCATAAAAACTACAAGTAAAATGGCCTGAAATTTCTTAAAAATGTAGTGCAAAATTTCCATTATTTGGTGATAGTGTTAATATTTATTTTCAAAGTCAGAACTATTGGTAAAATACGCATTTTTAAGATAAAGGATTTTTTTAAGTCAACTTAGTACCAGCAGTCTTAATGTAATATGTTTTAAAGAACTTACAATGTGTTTGATACTAACTATGCATTTCTGTTTAGGTTGGTCCTCGAGTTGTAAAACTCGTAGGCAGTATGATACTGAGCAAGCCGCCGCCGGAACGCGAGAACAGCATTCTAGCGTTATGGCATAAGATCGTAAACACATTACAAGAGTGTGCATTACAGTCGCAACCCTCACAGGACCATGACTACGAAGGTGATAAAAGAACATATATCATTTTCATATGATAAATCTATATTCTGTATAATATTTTTGATGCGTGTATCAGCCTTAAGAGTACACTAGAAATGTTGCCGTCAAGTAAAAAATACGTATTTTATATCAATGTATATTTTATAACATTACCAATAATTTTTGAGTTTCATTATTGAGAAGTAAAAAAAAGCGAAAAAATGACAGATATTGTCCCATCAATGACTAGGGAACTAATGAATCAGGTGTTTTTTTTATCTAGGTACAGTCATAGCTGAAGTGGCTTTTATAGATTCGCCAGACTTTACATTATTAGTACAGGAGTGTCAGAGTAGCTGAACTTCGGCGTGAGCTGTTAGCGAATAATAACCATCGCCAGCCGAACTAATCCTAATCGAGCTACATGTGTGATACATATATACCTATACATGATGATGATATTCGGAATACTGAGGATGATGATATAATGATGATGATGATGGGGTTCGGTAGTGAGGGTCGCGTTCGATCTGAACTCCTGTAGTTATAAGTTAAGTCGTTATAAATCCTCAAAATTTAATAATGTTTACATATCCGCTATTATTTGTTACAGATTTGAACGTTGAACACGCTCAACTGTTGGTTTACTTGTTCCATTCGTTGACTTTGATGCAGAAGAAGTCTGTTCTGCTTATGACGTCAAATGCTATAATTAAGGTTAGTTATTTATAATTTTATAGCACGTATGCCAATTTCAACCGAAAATCATTAAAAGTCGTCAAGAATAGTTTCTTGACAACAAGAGGACAATGTACTATTTTATAATATTTTTCGTAACAAGAAAGATGTGTTACAAAGGTTTCGAGTAGAAATGCAATGGACACAGTTATAGCTCGCCTTGTGTGTTTTTCCCCTAATCATTAACTAATTGGCCTATTACTAGTTTTGCGCAACGGATATTATTTGTTGAGACTGTGTTTCGACAAACTAGCTTTCTATCCTATTCAGAAAAGAAGACTACGTATTTACTTTTTACACCTACAAAAACTATGTATTTTACCTTACAGAAGACATTAAATACTTTTATTGTAATGTCTTGAAATTTATGACTTTATTTTAAAGGCATGTAAATGGCAAACTACATTTTTTTGTGTCCAGACCCTTTGAAAGATTTGACAACTTTGCCGGTTTGAACTATTGAATGTTTATATATTTACAACATTAATTCAATATTAATGATGCATTACAACGTTTTTTTTATTAGACTTGATTATTGGTTTAATATTTTTTTTAGTAATTTATATAACTCACATTATAATAAAATAGATATACACTTTACAATGTAAATGTATATATTTTAAAAATTATTGAAGAATATTGAATCAAATCACAGGTGGTAGAGAGTCTGGGTATCAACGACAGGAAACGAGCGATGCTACTGGCACCGCACCAGCTCATGCTGACCACCAGGCTGATGCTTCTGCTTGAATACCTCATGAGACACCTTTATGATGCGCCACAGACGTTACTGCAACAGGTATGTCTATTCTTCTATTTACGATGTACTTGGTATAATTTTATTTTACTAGGACGATAAAGTTATTGTTCTATACAATACCGCTTACGAATGTTGACCGCTATGAGCATAGCTTCTGTAAACTTGCGCGTATATATACTCTGAAAGAAAAATGTTATTAACACACGTAAATGTCTTTTATACATACACGCTCTGATCACGGGATTAAATTTTGAGATTTAGTGTTTAGAACGTCATCCCATACGTTTTTGTTTTCTCTTTTCGCTAACGATTGTAAAAAAGGCGTCTTGATTAGGAGGCTGGTATATATGGTGATCGCAATCTAGTTAGACACAATTGTCCTGACTTACCAGTCCTTTAAAGACTGGACAATTGTATAGAATCAGAGAAAGTGTCTGAATAAATAAAATATTATTAAAGTGATGACGTCTCAGTGATAGCTAGGATGTTTATATTTCTCATGATTGAAATTGTTTCGAATCGTATTGTGACTCAGAGGCTTGTAAAACGAAAAGTATCGTGATGAAAACCATATCGTGGCTGGTTTTTCTATAGTGTCTGCTACATTAACTACGGATGTGTATCAATCCTTGCACTTGAGAGCTAATTCTTCCACTAGGTTTAGATTAATCAACCATAATACCAGGAGTTATATTCATCAAACGCTAAGGTTCTAAAGTAAAATAAAACTTATAGCCACTTGCTTTAAAAAGTTAAATATAGTGTTACATGAAACTCAATTTGTAAATGTATGACGATGAAACTCTCAAATTTGGTTTGATTATTTAAAAGATTTAAGGTTTTTGGTGTGAGCCGCCGTTAGCCATATGAAAAATTTATTTTTTAGATTGAGTGGAATCTGGTTGTATCACCCGGACTTGCGCAACCATCTTCTGAACCGAACAGCAACAACACAAAAAGTAACGGTGTAATAAAGACTCGTATCTACTGTGAGGCTCCGTTTATAGAGCAAACTTACAGGCGTCTATCTCAAGACGAAACATCCATGAGGCCAAAGTTTTACGCACTGACAAATGCTGAAATTAATAATCAGGCAAGTAAATATAATCAACTGTTATAAGTTATTTGATTTTTAGCTGTAGATTCTTAATATAGATTAAATTTTAATAGTAATTATTTTATGTTATATTTTATAATCATATTAATATTAATATATACTAATATATACTATATTAATTACTATATTAATATTAATATATACTATATTAATATTATAAAGCGGAAAAGTTTGTTTGTTTTAACGCGCTAATTTTAACACACCTTACTGTTTATTTGTTTAATCCAAATTAGATTACATTTTACAGTACAAGGTATTTTGCTCGATTTAAAAACAAATACTTATTTTAAATAATTATTTATTTGTTATCCCTCTCTATCATCGTTCCCTTATTGCTGAAGATCGCGACCATGACGAATGCTACATATATCATAACAAATGATATATCTTGATGTTTTATACTACATATCAAATATATCTAAGATAAAGCTTTGTTTTTAAAATAAGGCAAAATTGGTCTACCTTAACATTAACATTCATAATATTTATTAAATGGTTAATTGGAATTGGTTTATGGAAAGTAAGGAATATTGCAATCTGTATATATATTCAATGACGATATTAGATTCTGGTAATATCTTCATTGCAAAAATGTTTCATGTTTCAATATAACCACACCATATAACGTTTTTATATAAAATTAGAATAAATGTGTATTTTTAACCTTTTAACTTTTGTCCACAGGAAAATCCTAAATTCGACGGGCTCGCTTGTAATTTCGTTTTGGGAACACCACACAAATTGAAATATCCACTTTTACTCGACGCTTTGTTGTCCCTCTTGAATTCCGCGTGCATTTGTGACAACGCACAGAACCATACCTCGCTGCCGGCCCTATCGGCAGCACATTATTGTTTCCAAACCGCTTGGAGGTAAGTAAATGTGTGTAAATAAGTCATCAAAAAAATCATAATGAAAGATTTGCTAATAACCAGGCGTGTATTAGAAAACGTGCCGCCATGGTCTTATGACAATAATTTCCTACATTAAAAAGTTCAAACTCGCTGTAGATCTTCTTCATACTTTGTTCAATTCGATGTCCTAGCATTTTATAAATCAAATTATTTTATTCTTTTTGATAATTTATGATTCTCTATATTATCGGGTATTCTTTGTGATTTGTACTACACTACATACATACGCAGGTAGTACAATTTTCTACAGTTTTTAAAAGTTCTAAATTAATATACACTCATTTAATTATCATGAGGAACATAGACATAAAAAATTATACCTTTTTTGCCAAGTTTTGGAAAAATTATTGAGAATGAATGTTTACATTACACGTGCATCCCGGCCTCTAAATCGGCACCACAAAGTGGTAGACGTGGTTGTTGTTATGTGTTCGTGAGAACTGATAATTATATTGAAGTTAGTTACTCAAATACCTTTGAGTAATAAGTTATACATAATATACATGTGTGCATGTTTAAATTACATACAGTGGTGGATAATATTTATTTGTTTTATTACATCAAAGAAATATAGCTTGTTATATCCATACATAAGAATACAAATATTGTTTTTTCATGTTCAATAGATTAGTCATAAGCATGCCACCTGCAACACCACACATGGACAAACTGCAAGCGGGCATGAGCGCAGACTTGCCCTCACCGTTACCGCTGCATGCTATCATATGGGCGGCGCGTGCTGACAACAAGAAAGTCTTCAATCCTTGGCTTAAAGATGCACTCGTCAAACAGGGAATGTATACACAGGTATTTATTTACTTTTTTATTATTTTTTAAGTGAAACCTCTCTCACAACATTGTGATTTGAAACCTCGATGAAATGACCGTAAAAAAGACAAAATATATCAATAGGATATAACGCGCCAACGGTTATAGCATGTTAAAAACGCCGGTTTTCTTTCGATCACTAAATTTAAGCAATATCAGGCACGGTCAGTACTTGGGTTGGTGATCGTCTTTTTTTGTTGGCTTTTTGAAGTGAAAACTTCTTTAGCATCATTGTGATTTAAAACTAAATGAAACCAAAATAGGGACAGCAAAAAGAGAGACCCACATACATCTATAGGATTTAACTTGCATGACAATGAGATAGGCATTATATTATGTAAAAGCACACAGGGTCCAAGCATTGTAAGTGTGTGAGTATGTGTATATGCGCGCCTGTATAAAGATATCATAACAAACGTGTTGTATTATACACATGTATTGTTTACATAAATATTGTAATAATAATTTGAATGTTCCACTTGTATCACATGCACACATATTTTTTTCTATATATTTGATTTATGGATGACTAACAGTTATAATGATAATATATTGATAGTAAAGGAGCCAGCTAACTAATTATAAGTCATCGCGAATAGAAATTAAGCATTACTAAAAGCACTATTGTGATACTGCTAGAAAAAATAATTGATGAATTGTATTATGAAATGCTCTTATCGAAGAAATCAAGGCTTAATTAAGCAACTCTTAGCCGAATACACACTCATTACATAAGGATCAGAATTATGCTGCTGTTTCAGATGTTGTTCACTGTTCCTTTGTAGCCAACTGGATCAAAGTTATACATAACCTTTAAAAAAAAAACTTATACTTTCATGGTGATCAGTCAAGTAGTGTTAAATTTTTAAGTAATTTAATTTTTAACATATTTTAATTTAATGGTAAGAAAGGATTCAAATTGCATATTAGGTGTAGGAATGAACTCTGTGTTGACATACAAATACGAGAGGAGACTTTATTTTAAGAGAATTTTATAAGTAATTTTTGATGATGAAAAATTAGCTAACTAAAGTTTAGTTTTTATGATAATTTAATTTAGAATCCAAGTCATAATTATAACTTTTGTTAGCAATTATAATCTACTGTAATATTTGACTTGAGATGTCTATTTCTATTTAATGTAGGTATTGGATAGGAAGTTGATAGGAATAATAATCAAAGTGCCAATAAAACGCATATATTATTGGATTCGCTGCTTTGGAGATTATCAATATAGCGTGTATTAATCGAGTTTCAACAAATCAAAATACTTTCATAGACTAGAAAGATTTTATTAGATATTAAATTTCACATCAAACAGACTTAAGAGTTTTATATTAATTCATAAAATTATTCCATGATTAATCGAAATGTATTGTATTTTTTCCTAATTTTTATTACTATTAAACATAGACACTGATTACGAGAAATCGTTACAGACTATTTTACATACAGATAATCAATCATTTAAACATTATGATTATTTTCAGTACGCTGAAAATTTGTTAGCGGGCGTCAGCGCATCTTGCGACAACTTTAGATATTCAGCGTGGTTGGCGTCGTTGACTATTAAGCAATTGAAACAAAATATGCTTCGTAAGTATAATATTTTCTTGAAGTATTATTTGTGTAGTGCTTATACTTTTTACTTTAGAGCCATGACAATAAGTGGTCTTCTTAACTTAAAATTAACTATAACCAAGCTCAGTTAATAATGCTCGTTAAGTGATGCTAATGTTCTTTAAGCTCAGAAGTTAAACATCTTGTTAACTGGTGTTTGTGAGCAATTTTATTATGTATACTGCTATTTAAATATATCAGCATCACAGTGGTGTAATCATTCGGTAAAGTTACGTATTCACCAGTAAGGGCTTAATATAAAAATAATCAAATTCCGGTATCAGTACATCAGAGCATCGTTTAAATATTTAACACTACTTAAAGAAGGGGACACTAACAATAATTTTGTATATAATGTATGAATATACTTGGATATGGTTGTAAAAGTATAACTTTGTTGGTGTGTTTGTGAGCAATGGTCTTATTATATTTTTTCTTTTGCTCTTTCCCACTTCTACAGTCTTGGAAGGCATAAGTACAGAGTATACAAATAAATAACGATAAAGTTGTATGAATAAATTATACCTTTTCCAGAAAATGTAAATGCATTACCGTGTCTACTGGACGTAATAACTTGTGACGCCGCGTTGGTAAAACTCCAAGTTTATTTAACCGAATCTACGTCAGCAAATGAAGCACAACAGTTCTTGCCCGATCTACTGGACTTATTGGAAACTGTATTGAATTGTTGCCGGTCAGTTTATATTCTATTGTTATTTTACGTGAGCTTAGGTATAACTAAATACTAAAAATAAAGTGGTGTAGTTTATATACAAAATGCCATTACTAAGAAGCTAGTACTTTATTTCGTATTTATCTATGTGCAAAACGATGGGAAATATAAATTAAGCTGTGTTTAATAACTGTTTTTGGATTAAAAAAAAAATGTATTTCTGTAGCAATTTTTGTTTGTAGTCAAATTAACATAACAAATGTTTTTACTAACGTAACTATCGCAAACTGACTCACGTATTTTTAGTGATTACCTTGTATAAACATATCTATCGCACAAACTTTACCTTCGCTAAACATATCTTCGCTCAGTGGTCGGAATTCAACTATAATCACTGTGGGAAATGTGAAGATATTACTGATATAAGATATAAAAAAAAATCTGTGTCATGATGTGGACTTAGTATTTTTTAATTCTTACAGTGTGAACACCAGCACAGAGCTTGAGCCTCTAATGGAGCCCTGCAGCAACCCATCTGAATCAGCAGTGCAGGCAGCAAGGTTCCAAGTGTGCGGTACTTGTTCGTTTAGTAACGCATCAGGCACTGCTTCGATACCACTGCTGGGCTCATGGCTGAGAGCTTATATGCCACCGAATGTTAGTGCAGATCTGGACCGCCTGTCAAACCCTCCACCGTTGGCCTGCATCAGTAACCTGGTGAGTGAACCTATATGTCAACATTCTTGGAATATCTACGTAAAATTTTAAATACGACACACAAAGTCTCCTGTAATTAGAATTACTAATTTTATATATTTTTTAATTTATTTGTATTCTTAATATTTGTCAATTTCTTGCAACCTTATATGTGTATTGTCTTAAAAAACATGTTTACAGTTTATCTGAAGATAAGATTATTCTCAGTTTTTTTTACACTACCTATAATAATTTATATTTTATGACAATAATACATACTGCTGGTTAGCTAGAACAAAATGCATAGTAGTGTTAAGCCCACCAATGTACAATTAAAAAGTGCAACCAAGTGTTCATTCATGGATCCTATAATTACAGTTAAAAGTACTATGGTTTAAGAACAGTCATAATACATTACCATTTGTGAAAACTAAGTTAGAATGTAATACGAACCAGTATGTTCAATATAATCTTTGTGGATAAGTTATGTTCTTAGATAAATAAATCATGTTTTATATTTCTTATCCTGCTCAAAATCTCTTTTATCTCTTTTCGAAGGCTTTCTACTCGACCCACATCATACCATCTGAGAGTGCGGTCATAAACCTCGTGAGGTCACACTGCGAATCAATAAGTGATAATAGCAAATATTCCATTGGACCTTCGCTGATGATGCTCGCCGTCTCCGCTGTGAAGCTGCTTGAGATAGGAGCCAGCAAACTGGCAGATAATCCTGAAATAGTCAAGAGGACCTTGAGCATTATCATACCTTGCTTTGTAAGACCATTTGTATTTATATAGTCAAGTGTTTTTTTATAGTAAAGGTTTAGTGTTATGGCCACAATCTTATGCGATGTTAAGTGACCCAAGATGGTGGATACGCTAAACCTAGTGAACGAACTGGCTCTCAATTGCAATTACCGGAAAACACCAATAGGTAATTTTTCGGCAGTTTTCAACTTGAGCGTGGTAGCTAGCCAGGCACTTATTAGAAAAAGTCCTACTACTACACAGATGGACCTGTCTTCATAATAAAAAACTTAAAAGATTTAATTACTCCTGTATGACTGCTTTAATTATAATACTATGATTAACATAAAAACACTATTGTATTCATTTCCATGAGTCATACAAGCACTAACAGAAATTGCAATGCTTAAGCAGCATTCCCTGTGAAGTTGTTTCGTTTTTGCAATCACAAAATTAATAAGTGAATATAATATATATTATCAATAGAAATTATTTACAATAGTTACCCACATTAAAAACAGGTTCAATCTATCAAGAAAATTTTTATTTAAATCTGTTATAAAATTTATATAATTTCGCAGACCGATGGGCGCTTGGAATTCATGGCTGAACCATTGATGGGAACCATGGGTATCCTGGTGCCTCAGTCTCATAAAGAAGAACAGTTAATACATGAGCAAATATTGAAGGTTACATACCCAGTCCTTGTTAACCATCTCCAACCGTCTACAGAGAAGACACTGCGGCATTTCGTAAGATAACAATTTTTAATTATTATTCAAATAAGGTAACATGTAAAATATATCTACTGGTTCTATAACTACAACAATATATTGTAGATAGATAGTTTTTTTTAAATAATATTTGTAACAGCTTTTGAGGGGTGCAGAGACAAAACCGCTTTAGTCCAAAATTTTTATTTTTAAAGTAAGTACACCAAATTACTGCAGCTTTCGAGCACTACAATTTGGTATACTTGTTTAAAAATACAAGTGGTATGGACTGAAATTTTGACTGATTTGTTTTTACACCCGTCAATTAGTCTTAAATTTTTTTTATATGTATGTTGTGAAATTTTAATGCAACAAAGTTCATTTAAAGAAAATGAAAAAATAATCATCTTGTTATATAAAAAGTGTGCAACTTATTTACACATGAACATAAATAAATGTTTATTTTTTATATAACAACATAACCCTTTGTTTATATCATACTTATATTTGTTGCATCACTACGCTTGTATCCAATTATAGCACCATGTTTTTTAAAGCAGTGATAGCTTATTGGTAACATGCATACATGGACGATGTACGCGAGTTCGAATGTTTGTAATGAACCTCACCTTTCAATGATAGAAAATATTGTGATGAAAAATATAGTTAAATCATAGTTTGTCAAAGTGGGCGGTACAGGCTCCCGGTGGGTGCTGAGGCTATCTGAGGTGGCTATTGAAACTTCAAGTATATTGAAGATTTAAAAAAAAGTCGGTGACCGGTGGATTTCCATACAAATTTCTGAAAAAATTTAGATGAAGTATTCCTTAAGGATGTTTGGCATTCAATTTTCCCTAAAGTAGTCGATACACCAAAAAGTTTGAGAAACTCGTGAGTTAAATTAAAATTATAAACAACTTAGTGGCAGCTACCACACTGAAGTAGAAAATCTGTTAAATAGCTGTATTCAGTCAGTTGTACATTAGAACTACTCTCTTTGGTGGGCGTAGTGTGTCCACCATCTTGCTGTTTTTCCGTAAGAGCTTTATTATATACTAACTATATTTATCTATAAAACAGGTAAAGTACTGGGAGAAAATTTTGGACCAACCTTCAGGACGGGCCGCATATCAGAGTGTATTCTCAGATAATTCGACTTTTGTTCTCGGTAAAATTTTACTGTCTGCAACGAATGCGAGAAGTTCATACGCTGACAGAGTTATCAAGTGAGTGTTTACTTATTTTTAAACAGTTTATTGATGATAAAGTAATTTAGTCAAACATTAAGTAAATTGAAGTATTGAAAATGCTTTTTATTTATTATTTATGTTATGTATTTTTACAAACAAATTATTAAATTTAGTCACATATATAATATTTTTTATTATTATGGCTTCTGTAAAGAGAAACTGTAACATATTACGATAAAAAATCAAATTTAAATATGCATGCATAATATAAGTTTAACATTAAATACTATATACCAAAGTTTATTCATTATTGTGCTACATTGTTAAAACATTCTTAAGAAAGGTTTTTTTTTTATAATTGTTATTTTGTGATAAAATCTGTAGTAACTTTGTCGATATTAATCAAAGAGTAAACTTTTAAAAGTTAATGTAATCTTGTTATTATTTGATGACAATTTCTGTACTATGGAACTATTTCACTACAGGCTATATGTGTTTGACAGTTGTTTTATTTAACTTAAGTATTTAGTTCTCCTCCATATAAACTTTATATTAAATATCAGGCACCTCCATATGCGCAGTATTATTAAAAAGGGATTCACAATGTTCACTTCATGCCTTAATATTTGAGAAAAAAAATTTTTTTTCACTGAATACCATTTTGTTTTAGACTGTTCGTCAAGATCTTCGCCGGTTGCGAGAGTGCTGAACTGAATAGTCAACTTTGCGAATCAGTCTGTAAATTCATTGGCGTAGCGGATCAAGAGAAGCTTGTTGCTCTATTATCACACATCTGTTCAGGTACCCCTGGTGAGCTGTTATTGTGCTTGTTTCAGGAATGGTTGCAATTGAGACTTTAAAAAACATTATGAAATTTAAAATGACTATTGTAATGTAGCAATACGAAGCATGTGTGAACTTTCATCCTTATATGTTCATTACATATTGCTGATTCATTTTATTGGTTAAGCTTTCATTCTATTTGTCATATTATTGAAAAGATAATAATGTATAAACTACTATCGTGATCGAATTGCAATGTGTGTGTAAAATGTGGCAGCACTATGAACCAAAAATGTTAAATATATACAAATATTCAAAGAACTATGTTGTCTGTGTTGCCTAATAAACCTAATCTATGTTACTTAATGTTCTGGCAGTTGGACTCGAATGCCAGTTCCTCCACTATGCTTAGTGAGACCATCATCTTTGAACACATCGTCACTTAACATGAGTTAAGATTGTGGTCATAACTCTATCATAATCATATAAAAACTGTGTTAGTCATAGGACTACAAGTTATAACGGAACACTTCTCAGCTAAGCTTGTACAGTGGACCCCCAGTAATCGGGCCCTTGTCTAATCCGGCACCCCTTGTAATCCGACAAATCTATTATTATTTAAAACGTTCGCTAATGTAGATAATGCCTGATTAAACAGGTTATAACTTGTATGCGTCACCACTATTGTACTCGACGCGTAAGTATTGTTTTGATTCTGATTGTTTAGTTTGATTGGTGTCTAGTGTGTTGTTTAATTAGACATACATAATAAAGTATGTTTTGTGCTTTAGAGTATAACGTATAGAATCTTATCATTGGATCTGTAATTTATCGGATTACAAGATACTCTTTTGTAAAAAAATCCGGACTATAGGGGGTCTTAGGCAGTACACTATTATCCGACAAATTTGATAATTCGACACTGCCCTGCAAAACGTTTGTCGGATTACCGGTTGCCTACTGTATATACAAACATATATGTATATCTAAAAGCGATGGGCATGCGAGTTTAGATCTTTTTCCCATCCCAAATGTGCCCAACAGGCCCCATGAAGATTTCATTTAAAAATATAACTGTAAAAGTATGAAGTACTAATCTATATATTAATATTATAAAACGAAAAGTTTGTAGTCGGATTTCTTTTTTTTTTTGTATTTGTTAGAACAATCATTGAAGAGGCTTTAGTCTATTATTTAAGGTCACGCTACCATGAATAGCAGTAACACTGTACTGATTTTTTTTTACAAAAAACGGGTAATAACTATTTTAAAATATTTAGCACCACACTAAGTCTCGGACACAGTAAGATATATTTAAAGGCAGGTATATATTTTTATATTGAAAACTCTATGGTGGATATTTATTATGATACATATAAATGCATGTTGTTATGGCTTTTTCTCACACCGACCTGGCTAGCTACCACCATCAAGTTGAAAATCTGCCGCCAAATAAGTATAACTGTGTTCCGGCAGATGAACTTGAGAGCCAATCCTTCCACTAGGTGTAGCGTGTCTAGTGCACCATCTTAGACCACATTATCACTTAGGGCGCTATATCATTGGGACATCATGGCGACCCGCCATACAGCTACACATTTTGTTGGTGACGCCGCCATGGTATCCTAATGAGATAGGGCCCTTAATATTAAGGGGCTACAATGTTAAAGCTCAAAAAAATTGTGTGGCAGCAATGAACGAATCGGGTACAAGGAAAGCTACACCGACGGAGACGGAGCTGCCGACACCGACGTCGCAGGCGCCCGACGCTAACGGGCACGCGTCCTCCGTCGCGCTGCGGAACGCGTTGCGCAAGGTGTTCCGCTCCGAGAGCGACGCCGCGCAGCGCACTGAGCCTCCCGCGCCACGGAACTTCATCGACATGCCCGTCGAAGATTTTGACGCACCGTGAGTTTATGCAATATACATATGGACCGTTTATTTTGAAAGTGGTGTAAGTCCATTTTATTTTGTTTCGAGAAAATTAAAGGTTACTATATTTGTTGATAATGCAATTTCATTTACCGACCGATTTTAAGTTGTACAAAACATGCGATTTTTTTGAGAAATTAAACACGGACTAGTTATATATAAAAAAATTACATTAAATTAAGCATGAATTACGTGATAGCTCATTTTTTCTCAAAAATGGACTTACACCACTTTCAAAATAAATGGTCCATATATCTTTGTATATAAAAATTTCGTGTCTCGTTGGTTGTCCGCGATGGACTCCTAAACTACTCTACCGATTTTAATCAAATTTTGCACACTAAGCAGTTTGATCCAACTTGAGAGATAGGATACTTTTCTCTTGGTAAATGCTCATAACGCGATAAATGTCGCTGTAGTCGATGTGATTGACTACTTGAAGAGGCAGAACAAGGTCTGCCAGGTCAGCTAGTATATATCTATATATTCAGTAATTATTTCTTACTAAATTACTGCTATTTAACTCGAAGAAAATGCCTTATAACATTAACCTAGCCACTGCACATATTTAAAGTTCAATATAGTGTTAATTCATTCGTTCATACATATATAAATAGATACTAGCTCGGCAGACCTTATTCTGTTCTCAAAAACTTAAAAGTCTCAATAAAATTATCAGTGACAAAATTTCATCTTTTATTTCGCACATTTAGGGGATAAATTTAGAAAAAATGCTCCTTGCGAGTCTCTATGTCACTAAAGAGACATACAACCAACATATTATGTTTCAGGCTTCAGTAGTTTCGGCTGTACGGTAATGAAACAGTTAAGCAACGTCTTTTATATATGTTAAGATATATAATGTATTAATTTTTAAATATATATTTACCTATATCTTCTTGTTTATATTTTCACAGAGTACCTAGACCATCCTCTGAGACAGCTCAGCAATCAGGTAATTCGGGTAAACTGTTATTATGTAATATAGATTAAGATTAATGATAGGTCAATAATAATATACATATATGTATTAGCGGCTGTGATAATAAGAAATTATAATTGCCTTATATTTATATAAGACTAACTTTTCCTGCCCGCTTTCCCGGGCCAATAACATATTAAGAGAAAATGCCTGCCTTTTGTTTTTATTGATGGGAAAAATGTTCATAAAAATAAAATATCAATAAAATTCCAAAAATAATACCGCATCGAGTAGTCACGGTCCCATGTCGATACGAGCAGTAGCTTTGACGTGATTGGGCCTCAAACAAACATCAATTTCATTATATATTTTGATATCAGTATTGATAAGGTTATGAGTAAAATACTATTTATTTAAAAGGATATAATTAATATTGTACCGTGGATTTCGGTTATAACGACGTTCGACGGATCATTTTAATGTCATTATAAGTCAGAAGTCACTATATCCAGAATAGCAGGAAATCATGTACATACATTTATTTATTTACTTTTTCTTTAACGATAAATGTACGTCTAGGAGCCATATTCAAAAGATTACGAATCACTGTTCACACACTGGAAATTACTATATAACTGATTTATTAATTCAACTTTGTACACGTGCTAAGTTCTCCTTCTACCTCCAAACAAACCAAGCCTATCTGGCCATCTGTAAATGTAAACAAAGGATAAGAAAACTTAAGAGTTTTATGTATGAGTCTTTGTGCCTTTGCCGATTCAGTCGCCATATGCGCAATGTATTTCTAGGAATCTGTCACAAATGGTTCATAACGACAAACCGCTATACCCGAAATTGATGCTAGATTTTGTTATTACCCAATTAATCTCCTACAAAAGTATGCCTTAAATTTAAGGGAGGGAAATTTGACGTCGTTAAAACCGAGGTCGGTATTAATGTAATCCCCTGTAATTGTATACAGAGACTTGCAGTTGGTCCGAAGGCAGTAAAGAGAGCGGCGGCGCGGGCGCGGGCGCTGGCGGTGCGGGCACTAGCGCGGTGACGCCGCCCGCGCCCACGGACTCCGCCCCACAGCAACTCGCAGACACTGTCAACGATAACTCTACATTACTCACAGCGCTCTGCAAACACGTCGTATTCCATTGGTAAGTATTCTTACACTAATATTACTTAAAAAATATTTTTAAAAGCAGTTACGAGGACTGCCGACAGAAGTGAAAACCTAAAACTAAAAACAAAAACTTGTTATTTTTGCGTATCCAAATTAATTGTTTAATCTTAAATTAAAACTGTTTACAGCACAATAAGTTATACTAATAGGAATAGATATAGTGTTGTCGATGACGACTTACGTGAATTGATTATCTATCCAAACCTTCCTATATAACCTTATAGAATATCTTCCTGTAGAAGTTTTCACTTAAAAAAAACTAATCAACAAGAACAATACTTTCATCATTATACTTTTCTTAATCTATATAATATAATTGAAATAAAACTAATTTAAACGGATTTTATCGCGGTTATTTATTAAATTTTGATCCCGACGTTTCGAAAGCTTTTCAGCCTTCGTGGTCACGGGGCGGACTGAGGTGTAGGTTGTCCAGAAAAGTTTATGTTACTGTGTCTACCTTCAATTTAATTTTTATTATTGATGGTGTTCCGATCTACGCAGAAAGAGCTCACAGTATCTTGAGGTCTGGCAATCTTTCTGCGTAGATCGGAACACCATCAATAATAAAAATTAAATTGAAGGTAGACACAGTAACATAAACTTTTCTGGACAACCTACACCTCAGTCCGCCCCGTGACCACGAAGGCTGAAAAGCTTTCGAAACGTCGGGATCAAAATTTAATAAATAACCGCGATAAAATCCGTTTAAATTAGTTTTATTTCAATGAATAATATTCGCGTAAACCTAAGAAATCACTATATAATATAATATAATCAATATACGTTTCTTAATTCATTATTTTTTATCCCGTGGACCTAGTCATGTAGGGTCACGGACTAGAGTTTAGATCATGCTTTAATATATATTTGTTAAACTATAAAAGTAGCCAATGTAGTATTAAGTAATGTCATTTGATTTAATTTGTAAATATAAACTTAAAACATGTATATCAAACTTTTAAATAATGGATAACAAGTAAAATGGTTGAAGCGATCAAATACGTAAGATATCTGCCTAATTGCATGCAAAAGATTACGGCCATAAAACCTTTTGTGTATATTTTTAATATTTTTAACGCTAGAAAATACTTTATAGGTTTTATAGTATCAATTCATCTTAGTTGGATAAATGATATGATCGTATGTTCAGCCCCCAGAGTGTTAGCGAGCGGATGCTGAATACGTTAATCAGCGTGTGCGGTGAGAACGCGTGCTCGCCGCTCCTGCTGCGCGAGATGTGCCGGCTGGCGGACGCGCACGGCGGCGGTGACCACAAGCAGCTGTTCCCGGCGGCAGTCGGTTGGCTCTCTACATGGTGAGCGATTTATTCATCATTCATTCTTCACTTCAACTGCAAAAAATATACATATATGAAGTCGTCATTTATAGTGCGTGTGGGAAGGAAAACATTTTGATGAAGCCATAGCATGGTGGTAGGTCTTTTTCTAATACCCATCTGCCTAGTTACCACCCTCAAGTTGCAAATTTGCCGCTCTATTCCTGTAGGTGTGTTCCGGTAGTTATACTTTAAAGCCAGTCCCTCCACTAGAGTTAGTGTGCCCACCATCTTGAAGGGTCACATTGTCACTTCACACCAGGTGAGATTTTAACCATAACGCTTGACATATAAAATATCTATTAAAACAGAAAGACTTTTTATATGTACATAGTAAGTTATTGTTTGCGTTAGACTACAATCTCAGTTAATTTTAAGACGTATAAGCAGCTGCAAAATATCGAATGTTTCTTGGACCTAGATCACTTACTCAATTACTCATTAAAAAATATATTACCATATTGCAATGTTTTCATCAGAATATTTCCTTTAATGAAAGCTTAAAGTTATAAATATCGATATTGATCTATTATAATAATTAATTTTGCAAACCTCATAAGTGTATCGTCGTTTCATGATAAATGAAGTAAAAAAAAAATTTTTTTAGCGTTGAGAAACTGAGTAATCCGGAAACACTCGAAAAGCTGGAAGAGGGATCGTCGAACATTAATCTGACAGCGCAACTCGATTCCGCTTGCGTACTCTTGTCGTATCTTGCGGACTCTCTGCATGCAATCAACACATCCCAACCTCAGAGTGAGTACACCAATTGTGTTCACCTCAGTTTAAGTTTTTTTACATGCATTATGTTTAAAAAAATCTTGCTAATTTTTTTACTGTATCTGTCACTGATTTAACCTTTATACCAAAACAATTTGCAATGGTTTAAAAGATTTTGCGTAAATATTTCTTTTGTAAATTATTTAATAAAGAAAGTCTTATTTAGCTATGCTTCTTGTTAGATGACATTCAACATAAGAGAAAGAATCTGGTATGGCCCATTTTAATATGTGACATAGGAAACACAATATATGTTACGCAAATTACCTGAAGCTGTATATATTGTTAATTTTATATTATTTTACTATAAATATATAAATTTTCAATTTAAATTGTGTCCCCAGGTTTGCGAGCTGTAAGTCCTACGTGGGAATCACCTGCAGATCTCGGCTTTGACTTGGATTATACAGACGAACAACAAGATGATGATGACACTAGTGCTGATGATTCGGTAATTATATGGGTTCTCTAAAGTTCTTATGATTTAAATAATAAAATATTTGTTGTTGGAATTATGCAAAAAACATCTCCGTATTACTATATTACATAATTATTACAATAGATTAATATTATAAATTTGATGAAATGTGCCATGGCATGAAGTGATCTGTAAAAATCGTTGTAATCATATTGAACTGTCAAAGTGAAATTACAATTATTTAAATCAATTTCATTGTTTACATAAAATTATTTTTATAATATAGCTATAGTAATAAGCTTATATAATAATAAAGGATACGAACTTCATAGCTATCCATAGATCCACCGTGCGGGTGGGCAGGACCATCGTGTGGTAGGGAGGGAAACTCCGAGCAGTTTCCGAGACTTTTGGCACGGATGTAGGTTTGGTTTAAGGGGCCCTGACGCGCGTCAACACGAGCTTTCACTAATCGTGTTTTACTCCCTGCCTAGACAAATTTGGTAGGAGCTTGCTAGCGCAGCTTTAAAGGCGCATACTAGTTAAAAAATTACTACAGGCCAAGATCTTTTAGAAGATTATTGAAACATTTCGCTGGTATACCTCTCGCTCCCACTTCGAATAGTAACAGCGGAACTCTTGTAGTGGAAACTTGACGGATTTCCAAACTACTCTTTTTTTTCTTTTTTTTATGGTAGCTCGGCAAAGTGACTGCACTGTGCCTGATGTTGACTAACAGCACAGTCCAAAAATAGCGACGACCATCGAGAGAACGACAATCCATCGCCAATTGCTACTGTCATGCCGGCCTGCGTATATGCTTTTCTATGTTTTAATAACGAATATCGAATAATCTTTTATTTTAAGGATGAGGATGCAATGCTTCTATATAAACTGTGCACGTTCACTGTGACCCAACGCGAGTTCATGAACCAGCACTGGTACCACTGCCATACGTGCAAGATGGTGGACGGTGTCGGCGTGTGCACCGTGTGCGCTCGCGTCTGCCACCGCGGGCACGACGTCTCCTACGCCAAGTTCGGAAACTTCTTCTGCGACTGCGGCGCCAAACCTGACTCGAGGTGCCTTACCATTTCACTGTTTAAGTATAACATCCTTACTTATATTATAATTGCGAAAGTGAGATTGTTTCTTACGCTTTCACACCTAAACCGCTGAATCGATTATGCTGAATTTTGGTATAGAGATAGACGGAAACTTAGAAACGGCGATAGGCTACTTTTTTTTGCGAAGACCTTATTGAAAGTGGGTAAAAAGCGGGATAAACTTTATAACATTTATAATATTAGTAATAATAAACAGTGTGCAAGCTTGTGACTAATAATAATCCAATATATAATTAGTCCTCATTGATTTCGATGACGACGTCTCGAAAACGTCTTATTTCTTGCGAGAGTAGGTTGTAATGTGACTTAAAAATCCAAACTTGCCCTTGAAAACCCGATCGCATACAGAGCATTAGAGCTGGCCGTCCAGATTGTACGTATAGTGTAGAAAGGCTTTGGACAATCTTTTAATACTGGCGTTATGCGGGAATTATTTACAATTGATTTTTAAATATAATAGTTATGTAAAAAAAAATCATCATCTAAGTATTTTCTTTCCCAGTTGCCAAGCTCTCGTGAAGCGGTCAGTGACTCTGGGTGCTGCGGGTCGCAACGGCGCCACTGAGGACACGCCCCCCGCTCCGTCCCTCCGTCGGCGACCCTCCAGCCCCACTCCGCCCGCGCTGACAGCGCCTCTGCGAAGACCTCAACTTGCTACTAATATACAAGGTACATTCGACATTTCTTTAGGGGTACTGCTCTCATAGAGGAACTTAACCTTATAGAGTAGCTATGTCGTCTTTTCTGTCTGAAACTAATTCAGCCAAAATCCAGTTCACTCTGATTGGTAAAAAAATAGGGAACATAAAGTATAGAGAGAGAGCGAGCATTAGTAACTAGTGCTTCAAAATAAACCACTATGGTTGATCTCTACCTTCGAATTGATTTAGTAATCTTTACTTATTTAAATTTGATAACATCTTAAAAGTGAAGTGTAACATTATCTTTTTTATCGAATAATGAGACATATTTAACAATTATTGTGAACTATTTTAAATAATGTAACACGTTCCTCACGGGTTGTTACTGAATAAATTTTATATGCCACGCCTCTATATAAGGACTATTAGGCTGCTCTTTTGCTAACAAACCTTGTACTACATTTCCCATCTATAGGATTTGACAGCTTTTTATTTCATTGTACATGATAAACTCTTCAATTATATTATGGTTGTAGGCAAATTGTTGTGACAATAATAATATTGACATTCATAACATAATTACTATCTTTTAAAATATGCTACATTAAGTTGTAAGTAATAAATATGGTTGAATTTACATTATATGATTAATAAAATGTATTAATTGTAATATTCCAGAAGTATTGTAGTTATATTATTTTAGAATATGAAGCGACTTTTAATACATATACATAATTCCTCAGCTTTAATTTAGTATTGTTACGTTTGGTTAATCCTAGTCAACACTAATGGAAGCGATTATGTGGTATTATAGTTTACATAAGACTAAGAATAACAGTAATTCATTTGCTATATAAAATACTCGTTGGGTATTAAAGTTGTAAACAGTCCCAACTTAACGGTAACAACGACAATAGCTTTGCTAAATAAAACTGTATTGTAGTTATATGAAAATAAAAATGTTGTAGTCTATTTCAGTTGTAGTTATTTTGTCGCATTATTACTATGTTAAATATCGTGAGTATTCGTTACGTATGAAGAATAACACAAGCAACGTATAAAAAAAGCGTGATTATATGTTAAAATACATATTTTGTATTATCCTGTTAGGATGTACTAGTTTCCTGTACTCGTACCCCGGTTGGAGCCTGTGTATGGAGCGTGTACGCAAGCTGCTGGAGGCGCTCAGCAAGCCGGTGCGCGCCGCGTGCGAGCGCAACGCGCCCACCGGTGCGCACGGACGCGCACAGCGAGCGTTGGCGCAACTACATCTCGGCGAGAACCGATTCACGCACACCGACAACCTTATGCTGCCGACATTAGGTAACATTTGAAGGGTCTACTTACTCAAAACCCCTTATAATGACTTGTCAATATAGTCTCATTTCAAAACCCCCTATAATAACATCATTTTAAGGGGTCGAATTGGAAACTAGACTTAATGACTAAGTCATTATAGGGGCTATTGAAAGAAGAAAACGGGCAGTTCATAAAGTACGACACTCAAAATATTACCTTTATAGACTCCCTCCCCCTACATTACGCTATGTTACATTTTCTGCGACGTTTTTACATCACATTTTATGTCACAAATGATAGAGAGCCCCTAACTCGTACGGTGATTTATAGCAATGAATAGCAAAGGTGGAATGTATTGCTTGTAATTATACAACCTTACTATATATTTGTAATAACATGTAAAATTTACAAAAAAAATTAAGAGCTGTGAAATTAGCGACACCCCGTAAGTGCAAAAATGTATGTTACGAGCAGCCCCAAAATAATAACTTGCCAATCTAAATTATGCAGTTTTAATAATTATGATTATAATATATAAGCTATGTATCGTATTGAAGTGTTTATTAGTGTTATTTTTAAAGAGCGTTTTCAAATACCCCTTTAGTTATCTACCACCGTCATATTGAATATACGCCGCTAAGCACAATCAATATTGTTCCGGCAGCTGTACTTGAGAGCCAGTTAACATCAACTGAGGTTTCCGTCAAACGATAGACTTATAGAATCAAAATGTGTATCAGGTTCACAAGAAGGTGCATTCGAGAACGTCCGTATGTCGTACACGGGCGAGAACGGGCAGACTATACGCCAGCTGATGTCAGCACACAAACTCCGACGGGTCGCGATGTGTTGTCTTGCTTCACCTCACGGTCGCCGGCAACATCTGGCTGTTTCACACGAGAAAGGTAAGAACTTTTTTCCTATTTTCACCATAGTAGAACTGTATTAAAAAAGTTACAAAAACGGGCAAAAAATATTAAAGAATTTTTGGTTTCGTGCGAACGACGTCGCGGGCATAGCTAGTTAATGATTATAGATTGGTGTATTTTGACTATAAAACAATATTATTAATTTGATGTTTTGCTTTCGATATTAATGTATGTGAAATTATTAAGGAATGGATATATTAAAATAAATTTAATTCTATTAATTATGCTAAACTTATTTCTACAGGAAAAATTACAGTTTTACAACTATCAGCATTGTTAAAACAAGCGGACTCTTCAAAACATAAGCTAACATTGACGCGTTTGTCGTCGGCGCCGATACCGTTTACAGTACTCAGTCTGAGCGGTAACCCTTGGAACGAAGACTTGCTCGCCGTTTGCGGCTTTAAGGAGTGTCACGTGTTAACATTCAACAGTGCAGGTCAGTCTCCGCTTTAATTAACTAATTTTCAATTTCAAAGGTATCTGTTTAATGTTGTACGGTTACATACATACGTTTGTTATATTACAACGTATGGTCGTTAAACTTAGACCTTAATGTCTGCGATTAAGCACTATGCAATCAAATAATTTAATAAATGTATATTTTATATAAATTCAGTTGCAATACAGCACTCAGGTAATACAACATCACTGTAACATTATTATCAAAAAAATACCTAACTTAAGACACTATTTCTTATAAATGAGCCACATAACAATTAAGACCTAATTTCCCTGATCCTATGATGCGTTTGAAACTTTAGGCATGAATAAGTCAATTAATTACCAAGTCACTGATCAAATTCTCTATATTATGTGATAAATGAAAAACTTAATATTTGGTAACTACAAGCCGTTGAAAAAACCACATATTCTTAGAAAAATGAAATTCGTTCTAAAGTGTCTAAAAAGCAACTTACGAACGCCGAAGTTCTCGACTAACTATTATGATGTAGCGTTATGTTCGCAATCTCACTTCAGATAACTGACGATGTGGTCCAAGATGGAGGGCATACCATGCATGGTGGAAGAACTAACCCTTAAGTGCAACTACTAGGTGGCCACTACAAAAAGCTTTACCACCATGGTATTATTTTATCATGTTTTCCTTCATCAATAGCTCAGGGATTACAGGGATTCGAACTCACATTTATTAACGCGGTGTCCGTATACATTAGCAATTAAAAAATTTGTTTACCAGGTGCTGTGGCTGAACATTTAGCCCTAAATACTGGTCTCGACGGTAACAACTTCGTGATCAAAGCGATATGGCTGCCGGGCTCACAGACACAGCTCGCTCTCGTTACTTCCAACTTCGTCAAGTTGTTCGATCTCAGCAAAGACTTGAACAACCCGATCCACCACTTCCTTGTTCCCAGTGGAAAGGTAATAAATATATACTCACGTATTTAGGTAAAGGTTATATATAAATGTCATAGAACATTGTAAATGTCTATGCTTTATGAAGCTATTATAATTTATATTGTAAAGTCGCAACTTTATTATTATTACAGTAAAAATTTACATACAATACAGTAATAAAAAAAAAATAGATATATGATAATACAATAAAAAAAAATTACTCTGTTAATTTATATCATTTGCAGTATAACAATACTTATTTATTATTTGTATCAAACATTTATATGGGATAATGTTACAATTGATACAATGAATTTATTCCTATTTCGAATAATCGATAGTTTTAGTAACTGAGTTTCATAACATCTCTGCTATATACGTTTAGAAAGGTTTTTTTTAATAAACTAATTATATAAAAACGTATAGTACATAATTAAGTTTTGTGAATTAATATCAGGTCCGAGACGTGACATTTGTGAATCAAGACGACGTTGTGCACATGCTCTGTATGAGCTCAGACGGGCACATCTACTGGCAGCCGATGAGCGACGAGTCGCATGCCAACTTCGGAACATTCTACGTCACCAATACACTTGAAGTCCTACACCCTGAAATACAGGTTAGATATAATTCAGTTAAAAATTATAATAGACGATAGACAACTACTGTCAGAATTGTTTTATATTTTTTATTTTGATGTATAATTATATTTATACATACGATTTTTCTTGATTCTTTTTATTACTCATTATGTGAACCAGATAAAATTTTACGTGAGGATGGGGAAGTGTCGCCCGAAAAATTTTATGTAGTTTTACTAGAAAGGGGTGGAGCCATATTCAAAAATGGATAAAATTGCTGTTATGTAATTACAATCAGACAGACCTTATACTTTTTTGTTACGTTAGTTATATAAAAATGTAAAATTATAGCATAAAGTAAGATTAATCCTGATAAATGAAATTTAATTTTAGGATGTCGCTGGATTAGTGGGAGGTGGAGGTGTCTCTATATACTACTCCCATACCCTCAAGATGCTGTTCTTTTCATATGCTCAAGGCAAGAGTTTCCTTGCACCGTTAAGTACCGTCGAGGAAAGTTTGAAAGGTAAATAAATTTATTTAGTTATTTTTGTGAGATATTGCATTTTTTAAGTATTAGGTAGGGGCTGTTACTTTAGTTACGTGAGATGAGAAAGCTTTTGTTATTCTAGGACACGTACATTACTTCAAAGAATAGTATGTTTTATTTATCTGATATTATTAATTTATTTCTAACTGTACCACATTCGCTTTGAAAAATTAGCTGACTCCACTGGGGACCTAACAGAAGTGAAAAGATAAAAACTGTAAACAAACAGTAGTTATTTTTGGATATCCAAATTAATTGTTTGATCATAAATTAAAACTTGTAAATCAAAACGGTTTACAGTGCAATAAGTTATATTAATAGAAACAGATATAGTGTGTACGTTAACAGGTCGCGTGACCATGTCGATTATGAGAACTTCAGATAAGCTTACTCCTTTCCTATAGCAGTGTTCACTTCAATAATTTACTTATTTATTACAGGAACATCAATGATCACTGTGTCGCCGACGAGCACTCAGAAGGAGGGCGGAGGGCGCGGTGGCAGCGGGAAGCAGAGTCCCGTGCAGTCCCTCTGCCAGTGGGCTGAGGTGCCCGGGCACCCCGGCCTGGTCACAGCAGTGATGCAAACCACAAACAACCCGGTCGTTCTCATGCTCACACCCACCAACATATATATTCAAGAGATTAAGGTACATAGTAACTTCTAATTCCTATATTGTATCACAATAGAATCCCTTTATAGATTTTACTGTATTTTTCTGCAATGTTTAGCTCTAGAATTCATTTATTTTTTATTAAAATATTGTATCTAAAATTTATCTTATGGAACTTTATAACTGTAACTAAAGTTAAATATTTGAATGTTGAAAGTGTATATTAATTTGCACTTCCGCTTAGAATTAATTGAAGGATCGAAACACTTAATCGATTGTCTCCTGTATCCACAATTGATCCAACCATCCACCAACTTCCGGTCAACCGTCAGCAGCCAATAAATTTTGAGCGGAAGTGCAAAGAAATATACAATTCAACATTTAATGATAGATTTTCGCAAAGTAACTCCTTCATCAATGAAATATCTTAAATATTTAAAATAAAACATATCTAAAGCTATAATCATATCCATTACGCATATTAGGTTTATAAAAGTTTCCAATAATTTCGAATAGGAATGAAATCCAATAACACTTTGTTGAATAAGCAAATTCTTTTAACAATTTAGTGATTTAAATAAAATAATATTTTCTAATTTAGAAATTTACGAATATTATCTATTTTACATAGATATGTTTTTTTTTTATTAAAAATTTAATATTCTATTGTTTACTTATGTGTTCAAATGATCCTATATTCATAATAAATAAAATTTTATGTCACGAATTTAATGTTCATAAATATCTGAAATGTAAAATATATTTGAAACAATTTCATATTTGTATTGATAAGTGAAGGTGATTATATTATCGTGGGATATATAATCCACTCAAGTTGTCATTTCCCCTCAGGCTAACAGCATTGGATAAAGTTAACCAGAGGTACAATTTTATATGTGAAATATCGTTAAATGTACTGTCAGGTTGTACCAGCAAAAGCGAAGATAACAGACATGGTAGCAGTGCGTCACTGGTGCGGCGCGGGCGGCGAGCAGAAGACGACACTGATACTGCTGTGCGAGGACGGCAGCCTGCGCATGTACGCGGCCAGCGCCGACCACACTGGCTACTGGCTCTCGCCCACCATACAGCCCACGCACGCGCCGCGACGCAAGCCTAAGCTCTCTACGCATCACGCCAAGGGGAAAACGCAGCAGGTCATTAATATCGATTTTTCGCTAAATTTACCCTTCTTCCCTTAAAGATTTTCGGGGAAAAAGTAGCCCATTTCGGTCTCCTACTTTCATCTATATCTGTACCGAAATGCATCACAATCGATTTAGCGGTTTAGGCATGAAAGCGTAACAAACAAACAAACTCACTTTCGCATTTATAATATTAAAGAGAAAATTTCTCATGGGCCTACGAAATTCTGATGCACAAACTTTTCGTGTAACGCTCGTTTGAGTAAAGTCGGTTTGAAGTGACTTAGGGAAATGGAGAGATATACTGTAGTCTCACTTCTTTCGTACAGTTTTGAGCACACCCCATTTTGTATTATTTTTTTCATCACAATTACACACCAGATATATGCTTTTGCAAAGACCAATCTATTGTTATTGACTGTAGACAAATTAAAAAGAAAACCTATAAACAAATTAAAAATTTAAAATAGAGTATTGAGATCATATATTTATGCTGTGTAAGCTTTATAAGTTTGTAATAACATCTATATTGTTTATTTTAAAATTATAAGGTTTAGCCACCTTACATCTCATGTTAAGTGACTATGTGGCCCAAGATGGTAGACATGCTACACATAATCGTGGGACTGGTACTCAAACAATAAAAACTTTAAATTACTTAAAAATGTGTAATAATATAATTAACTGCTATTATTTGACACTGTTGGTTATCTTAAATAATTTCCTATGCATATCCATAACCAGTCAATTAAATACTCTTCTTTGATTAGAAATTTGATATATGTTACATCCCGAACATAAGTGTAGTATTTTAATGTATGAATTATTAACAGGCGGCAACGAAGTCTACTGTAAACGGTGCACCACAATTCCCGATCGATTTCTTCGAGCACTGCGTCGCCATGTCTGACATTGAGTTTGGCGGTAACGATCTGCTCCAAGTCTACAATACCGCACAAATAAAACACCGACTCAACACCACTGGTAATTATTGTATTTGTTAATTTTCATGTTAATACTAACTGGCCCTACAAATGTTGTCCTGCCTTATATTATAGTTAAATTCGACCTCGGCACCACCTATCCGTTTATGGAATACCCTTAACACTCTCTCCATAAAAATAAATAATATAAATGTGTCAATTTTCCTGGTGATTGATTATATGATGTTGGGCTTTAGCAATTTTATACATATACAGTTTGAAAATAAAATAAAAAGTATTCTGTCTATATATTCATAATCAAGTACACAAGGATTATAATTAAAAAAAATATTTCAAGTTCAGACTTGGCTTAGTTAAAGTTTTATATTAAGTATAGATATATGAGTTACATAGGAAAAAAGCGACAATATCACGTTGAAATAATTTTAAATAGGCCAACTAATTGAGCAAGTGAAAATAAACACCTCTTTTTTTACCTATTTATTTCAAAGGTGCTAAAAAGCTAGTTTTTACTTGTATTTTTATAATACGATTAACATACTGTAGGAGCTTTTATTTTTCTTAAACTCACTTAAGTAAACTTGATTTTTGTTTCTTAATAGGTTTGTATATAGTATCAACGAAGATAACCGGATTTACAATGGAAGTAACAAACTCTGATCCTAATATGGTTATTTGCGGCATAAGGGTTCTTCTCGGAAGTCAAGATGTCGGTCGGGCGCCTTCTTTTGTTGAAGTAAGTGTTACTTCGCTCTCAATTGGAATAATGTGAAAAATATATCATGTATCACATTTTTATTGCGTACAATTAACTGACTGTATGTTATAAAAACTAGATCAGCAAAGTGACAATCAAATTTGAATATAAATTCTCACATTATTTTTAGTAATTGTACAATTAGTATGTTTTTTGTATTAACAGGTATATGGTAGAACTATTCAGACCGCAGTGGTTCGAAACCGATGGTTCGATATACCACTGACACGTGAAGAGTCACTACAATCGGACAAGAAACTCATTATCAATTTTGGACCATCACAGGACCCAGATGTCGTAACTATGGTAGATTCATTGAAAGTAAGTTAGTTAATAGTAAAATTATAGAATTATTGTATTTTTTTTTTGTTTGTTTTTGAATCTGTATTTTATAAGAATTTATATTTATAAACGATGTTATAGGTATACGGAAAGAACAAAGAACAATTTGGATGGCCTGATGAAAACGAAGATCCGTCTGCGTGCCCATCTTCAAGCAAAGTAGTTCAGGTAAATAGTTTACTATAGCTCATTCATATGTAAAAATATGTATAAGTCTTTTTAGTGTACTAGAAAAATTCTTAAAACAGGAATCGGAAGGTACTGGAGGTATAAGAAGTCCGAGTCCATTAGAGCGGTTAGCTTGCGCGGCGCTGGAAGCTCTGGAGCTGGGCGCAGGCGGACCCGCGGCCGCCGGTACTGCTGCAGGGGCTGAAGGTGGAACGGAAGCTGCGAGGAAACTGCTTTGCGCTCCGGCGAGCCCGCAGCTGCATGCGCGTGCACAGTGTTTATTGCGTGCCGTCCATCACTCGCATTACCATCAATATAAGGTACTATTAGCTCCACCGTAGACAGTGTTATACAATAAGTATGACATCGACATATGCTATTGATGACATATTGACTAAACACTAACCCTGCAAACAATAAAAAAAAATTGTTATTGTACCATCTCATCTGTGTGTATGTTCCGATAATAAACACTGTTCAGTGCTCTTACTGGGGGTAATTTGTTCTTTTATGAACTGACAGTATACTACCGCAGTATCCTGGGGAAATATATGACGTCATAAATCGTCGCCTTTTCTGTACTGTGAATACTGGCGTTTACGAGGTTAGGTGCTCTCAGTACTTTGATCACCAGGTCAACAACGTCCAAAAATGTAACGGCTTGCAATATGGATTAGATCATTATTTAATATTATTGTTCAAAGGTACTGGCTGTTAAAAACAAACATGGAAATTTCGAAGAAATTGTGTATATTGCAGTGTGAAACCAATACTATGAAACATGTTCCAATATACTGGACTGTGTGTTTTAAACAGTAATTAGTATGGGTAACTATAAAGGAATGGTTTCACACCTCGAATGGTTTCACACCTCACAGTGCTCACAGTGAATATCAGAATATACCCTAAAACTGGTGATAGAGAAATAAAGCTTCAAAAAGTTTTACAGCCAAACGATCAAATAATTACTATGTTAATTTATACCATACGAGAGTAAGTTTATAGACAATGCTGCAATAAATATTTCATACAAATATGACCAATCTTGTTTGTGCCAACATTCTACTTAATAAAGTTTTATTAGTGTTACAATGTAGTTTAGTCAAATTTTATGATAATTATAAAAATCAATAAACATTTTAGTGTCAACGACATATATTATAGTCTTAATATTTTATCAAATGAATAAATAAAATTGTTGCCAGTTACAATTCTACTACCATTTTATTTTACTGCAGGATAAATTTGTATAAGAGCAAAAGAAAAATACTTCAAATTCTGTGGTATTTAAATTCACTTATGAATTATTATGATTATTTTTAGTACTATATGATTATTGAGTTTTAAAATTAGGTATTTATTCACATAACTATATTGTTTTAGGATCAAGCAATACTGAAGTATGTGAGTACTTCGCTATGTGAGCTCCGTGATACTGCAGACCCCCACAACATCGACCCAGAAGCATATTTCAGACTGGTCCTTCTCGCTAGAGGTGTGGCTGTGGCGAGACCTAATCATCTTGTCAAATATAGTGCACCGACTCCACCTAAACCAGACCAGAGTAAGTGTTAAAAATCATAATTGTGGTACAATATGTAGAGCACCACTTAGGAGATATCGATGTTCGTTTCCTTATAATTTTAAATAATTTTGTCCATTTCTAAGATTGGAGTACTGGCTGGATTGTTGTATTTCTAATTATTATTGCTCCATACCGAACTTTTAATTCTTACCATGTAAGTTAAGCTGATTTTTCTATGAAAGGTTGATTAAACAAAATAAGAAATAATGAAATTTTATTTGCATTTGCAGTTTCGAAAATAATTGCTAAGCTCAATATTACATTACTATGTATTAGAAAGCTTAAATCTATGCCAAACAAACAGGATTTCTATGGTAATGACACAAACACACCAATTTTCTTGTATAAAATTATTTCACTAGCTTTACAAATAAATTATTTCCATTTAATAGACTGTCGTAGAGTTATATAGGTTTATATGAAAATTGATTCTGATTGGTTGGAATCAGATGACTGGTCGGTGCTGTGGAAGGAGGGCCACCAGGAGGACAAGGAGCGGGAGCCGCACCTGTGCGTTCTGCTGACTAGCGTGCTGTGGAAGCTGGCGGGGTGCCGCAGCGCTGCGGGCCCGCCCGGCATCCTCTCGTACGGGCTGCGGCATGCGGACCACACGCTGCACGCGCTCGCCGACACCGTGCACGCGTTCCAGCTGCACTCAGATGCGGACTGTGTTAGTATATATTTATCTACATCCTTACATATATTATAAACACGAAAGTTTGTATGGATGTGTGTGTTACTCTTCTACTCAAAAACTAGTGCATGGATTTTAATGAAACTTTACAATAATATAGCTTATGCATCAGAATAACACATAGGATACAATTCATATAGATATTGTGTGAATTGTCCAAAATATAACGATAAGCGTCAAGTAAGGAGAAAAAAATTCTACCACGTGCGGATTATTTTGGCGTGCGCTGCAAAAACCGTTACACTATATAATGTATAATGGAAATGATTATCTTAAATAGTCCTATAAAAAACCTCACGACACCATATATATTATCTTTTATGTGTAAGCCATTATCGCCAAAATACTGATCGGCCCGCGTATAAATGACTATGAGAACAAATCAGTTTTAATGTCCTTCTACCAGTCTTCTTTGATATCATTTTTTAAAATAAACAGTACCGGAATTAGTTTTTTTTTACAAACTCAACATTAACGTGAGCAAAGTCTTGAGTAAAAGCTAGTTAATATTATAAAACGGAAAAGTTTATTTAATTTATAAGTTGAAAGTGAATTGTTTGTCTTGGTTCGGACATGGCATGAGAAGAAAGGAAACACATGTGGTGAGTAATATAATGGATAAGAGTGTTGGAAGATGGAAAGCAAGCAGAAAAGAAAAGATGGATAAGGTATGTGAGGAATTAGATAAAAGAAAATAGAGTGAATGAAAGAGATGACGGCTGATAGAGTTTTGTGGAAAAGAAAACGTACTTCGCCGACCCTAAATTACTTGAGAACAGGACATGAAGATGATTATGAAAGCAGAAAAGTTTACTTGTTTGTTTGAACTCAGTAATCTCAGAAGCTACCAGTAGGATTTCAAAAATTTCTTTATGTATTTGATCATTTTGAAGAAGGCTTTAGGCTACTTAACATCACACTACCGTCTGTAAAAGCAAAACTGTAGTAAAAAAAATTACTAAAATGGGCAAAAATTGTTAAATAAAATTTGAGTTCCACGCAAACGAAGACGCGGATGCAGCTAGTCTTCTAATAAAATATCTCTTGGCTTAATGCTATATCGTTTTATGAACATTCTACCGCTGTATTATATTTTATCGAAGGTAGTCATAGGTTTTACCCACCACAATTAAAATGGTCGAGAATTCTATATTTCTAGATGTTTTCCATATATATGACAACAAATAAACATACATGATCGATTAACTATATTTTTACCATAAAAATTAACTAAAATTTTTTTATACTATACTAGCTAAAATATTAACCTGTGGCAATTCAATACTATATTTAGTTGGGAAAAAAACGAAAGCTAAAGATTTTTAGACAAACGTATATAAGAATTTTAAACTTGTCTAACCCTACAGTGTAACCTAGATATTTTTATAATCACCTCTTCCTACCTTTATAGTTTTTCGTGGTTGCTTTGTTATGTATATTTTGCCTATTTAATAATAGGTGACATGATCATCATCATGAGATGACATAATCAAAATGTCATCTTCAAATTATTGTGCAATTTAAATATTTTCAATCTCTGAACATTTATCAGAATTAGTAGTACTAGTAATTTAATTTACTAGTAATTTAATTTACTAGTAATTTAACCTGTATTATTAGAGATTTTTGTTTATAGATTGATCTTGGAAATCAAATCTACCTGTCACTTCTACTTGCTGAAGACCAAAGTATAAGTTTCGGCGCCAAAGCAGCTTTGATGCGAGTTTTACGACCAAGAGTGAAGAGACATCGAGTATACATACCGTCTCCACCCAACACTCCAGGTAGCAGTTCCTTTTATTTTTTTTATAATCTACCTGTTTTGGTTGACTCATTGTTGAAAGACATATGAGCTATTCATTGTCAAGTACTATTGTTATTACAACAGTGTTTCATATATTTTCAAATAATTTACTATATGCAATTAGTTTCATAAAATGTATAATAGATAAAACTTTAGCAATAAACCATGCTACCCATTGTAAATTGCGTGGAAAGTTTGAATACAAAACGAATAGAGGATTTTATTCTTTGATTTAAAACCATTAAAAACCAATGCTACTAATCATTTCAATTACTTGTGCCATTAATTTAAATGTCAGTACAAGATGCAGGTTTATTTTTACCCTGCTCATGTTAGTTCCATCTATGACTTTCTATTTGATGGAATCTTTGACCACGATTTTCACCTACTTCAAAACATTGAATTTACTTAAAACTTTACATACTCACCAAGGACTGATGACAATTCAATAATTCCATAAGTTTGTCCTAGTATGCTGGCTAGGATCACTAGGATATAAAAAAATAAAGACTGGTGTAATAGGTGGGTAATGAATTGTTTTTTTTTAAATATTAACACCTTTTTGAATTAATGTCAATAATGTGGTTGTAATATAATTTAGGAGCTGGACCATCTGCGACGACAGCACAACCCGCTAGCTCAATTATAGAAGCTGTAGTATCCGAATCTGAATTAAGTGTGAACAGAGAAGACCAGCAGGAAAGCCACTTCATGGATGTAGATGATCCTCTTGAACCGATGGTGCTACTTGCACCTGATGGAGGTAAAATTATGATACATCATTTTTATTTATATTTAAAGTTAGTGTTTTTTTTTATTAGGTAGCAAAAGAGCAGGCGTGTCACCTAATAGTAAGTGATTATCGCCGCTCATGGACAACCACAACACCAGGAGTATCACAAGTGCATTGCCAGCCTTTATTGGAAGGACTGGCCTTCAAATGCAACTTTCGGAACATACCTATTGGTATTAGGCGGCAAATTTTCAACTTGAGGGTTAAAACTAGCCAGGCAGGCATTAGAACTAGCCCTACCCACATTCATTTCTATGCACCAAATTGCTTTCTTGCATCTCTCAAAAATATAAAAAATGGCCTATGTTGATGTACTTGTTACTTTATGTAATTTAATTTCTTGCGAGATATTGTCTCAAGGAGGTAGTTAGTATCTAGTAATGTTACACACCAAAGCAGTATGAATTTTTATCATGGATAATGGAAATTCAAAGTAGTATTTTGGAATACTAATTGATAGTATCAAATTAAAATAAAACTATAGTTCTGTATTAATATTATGATTAAGCAAAATTTTAGAATTTCGTATTATGTATAGCTTTAGAGGCGCTCCTCGACATACCGCCGGACGCAGACGACGAAACAATGGTGGAGTTGGCGATAGCGCTGTCGCTGCAGGAGCAGCCGCGCCGCGCTCCCCCGGCGCCCTCCGCCCCGCCCCCGCCCGCGCCCGGTTTCAGTGATACAACCGCCTCACTCCCAGGGTATTTACACTCTATTTTATATAATAATAATAGTATTTATTAGGGTGATTCAGTTCCGCCAATTTTTTTTTCTTGTTGCTCAAGCAAAATATTAATCTACATATTGAAAAAAAAAATCACCAAGTTTGAGCTCTTAATATCAATTTTAAATACTTAATATTTCAACTAGAAGTTTTCCCATTAGAATTGCAGAGTGTTTATTTTTTTCTAATTTCTAATTATTACCCACCTTTTACAATATTGTGACTCGGTTTGTATGGGAATTTCACCCTCTTCGAAATTGCTTTAAAAATTGAACTTTGTAGACTCTTACTGGCGAACCACGAGTGTTTGGTCGTCATGCGGAATAGCTTGAGGCTTGGTTTAAGCTTTTTGTATACTTCGTGGAACGTAACATTAGGACGTGTTGCTTTTCTTGATCAGCTGATGCATATTAAGTAATGAACTAGTATGAATTACCATACTTCATACACTGTTGAGAGGTTTATAAGGTGGAAATTTATCGAAATGCGCTAATAAATTACAGATTTCTTGGTGTTGCTCTTATATTTGGATTGTATCGTCATACTTGGTGTCTTCATTTTGTCGTACATTAAAAGAGCGTGTCGCATTATTTCAATTTTAATAACTTTTTACAGGGGGTTATTTTAAAGTTTAATTATTTTCTATAGTTCTGACGATGAAGGCAGTACGGCTGCGACAGACGGCAGTACACTACGCACATCGCCGGCCGAGGCGCCGGGCTCGGCGGGCTCAGAGAGCGGTGGTTCCGGAGCCGATAGTATCGGTGGAGTCTCGGGACGAAGCAGTGCTTATGGTATGTTGTTTTTTAAATCTTATATATTCTACTAGGTTTATCATTGTTACTAGCGTCGCTCTATAATGAGCAAAAAAATTACGAAGATTTATTTGTGAAACACTGCACATAATCATTTTGTTGGGTTGGGTTTGGGTTGGTGCTGCTCACGTCCGTAGGCTTTACCCTCGAGACTCTACACGTGGCCCCCGGGTGGTGCTAATCGAGCAGCTTCTACAGGTGGGAGGCTTCGGCCGCGGCTTGTCACCACCCTTTGAACTAAGTCATGCCGCCAAACGATTCGTCGTGTTCCGGTGTGTAGTCCGAAGAAGCCCGTACATCTACAGGGCGAATGTTGATGGGACAGTAGTCGTAAAACGTTTTAAGCCGAATACAGACCTCTGGCTTTGTAACGCCGGGCGACTCATCGCGGATGCTAGCGGGATCCGAAGCACGGTGCACCGCTGGCCGACCGCAGGTTGTAGGGGGCCCAAGTAGTAGATTAGCCACCTTTGAAAGGCTGCCCCGCCGCCTCGCGAAAACTCCCGAATTGCTCCGTCGTGCCGGTTGGCGACCGGACAGGAGGACCCGATGGCCATTTCGGGGGGGTTCGGGCGTCCCCGCAGTCTCCGCTTGAGTAACCCGTCAGCGCTATAGTTTCGGAGTGATGTGTGGTTCCGAACAACTTACACCTCGTCCTTGAGACATTCTCCCAACATTTCACTCACAATTATGAAAAAAGTCACAAGAAAGAGTATGGTTAAACAGCGGTTGCACTTCCTCCCACTCAAAGTGCAATTCACTAACATCCGTGGATTACACTCTAATCTCAACGCCGTCCACTACCATCTGGAGACTGATAAGCCGCACCTCCTCTTTCTCACGGAGACACAGATTCGTTGTCCTTTAGATGTAGCATACCTTAACTACCCAGGGTACACCCTGGAGTACAATTTTATTCAACGCGCAGGTGTTTGCGTGTATGCTCGCGATGACATATGTCTTAGACGTCTCCGTGATCTTGAAGACTCCCATTTTTCAACCTTATGGATATTGGTGGACTACGGTGCAGAAAAGACTATTTACATAGGAGTCTACCGCTCACACAGTGGAGACCAGGAGACTACCAATCTGTTTGAACACCTAAGCGAGGCAGCTGATATGGCCCAGCAAAGATATCCTTCCGCACAACTGGTATTTGTGGGAGACTTTAATGCCCATCATCAAGAATGGCTCTACCCATAGCAGAAAACTGATCATGCTGGGAGAGAAACATTTAAATTTTCTCTCACTTTAGACCTTACACAGCTGGTCAACCAGGCGACGCGGGTACCCGACGTGGATGACCATACCGCTAACTGTTTAGACCTTCTGCTGACTACGGATCCAGACCGTTATTCCATAATGGTCTCAGCCCCTTTGGGCAGTTCTGACCATTGTCTGGTAAAGTCAGTATCATCATATTCCCCACCGGATACAAGCATACAAGGTACTAGAAGAATATGGCGATACAAGTCGGCAGACTGGGATGAGATGCGACACTTCCTCGCATCTTACCCTTGGCGAGACGTATGCTTCTCTACTGCTGATCCGTCGAACTGTGCTGATGCAATTTCTGACGTGGTGCATCAGGCCATGGAGTATTTTATACCTTATTCCGATGTACCACTCGGAAGCAGAGCTCGTCCATGGTTTAACGGCGAGTGTGCCGAATATGAAAGGATCAAAGATCTGTCCTTTCAAGCATGGACAGAAGCTCGTTGCTGTAAGTCTTCGGATCAGCTTACTAAGAAGAAAGCATACAATAAAGCCGCCAAGTCCTATAAGAAAGTTCTCAGAAAGGCTCGCTTCCAACATATTGGTCACGTTGGAGCCAAATTGGCGAACTACCCTTCTGGTAGCAAAGCCTTCTGGTCTCTTGCTAAGTCAATCGAGGCGAACTTTCTGAGGTCCTCGCTTCCACCCATTCTGAAACCTGATGGGTCACTAGCATATACAGCAGCAGAAAAGGCGAATGTATTCGCGGATCTGTTTGCACAAAATTCACGTCTAGAAACTGACAATAAAAATCCACCTTCTATACCTTCGTATGATACATTAATGCCAAAAATTGTAATACGCACTAAGGATGTTCGCACCATATTAGGTAATCTGGATGTGAATAAAGCTAGTGGCCCTGATGGTATTCCATCCAGGGTGCTCAAACACTGTGCACCGGAATTGTCTCCTGTTTTGACACGTCTGTTTCGCCTCTCCCTTGAATCCGGCATAGTTCCAACATCTTGGAAGCTTGCAAACGTACTGCCAGTTCCGAAGAAGGGAAATCGTGCTGACCCGTCCAACTACCGCCCAATTGCATTAACTTCCATATTTTGCAAAGTAATGGAGAGAATAATTAACAAACAATTATTGGCATACCTCGAACAGAACGATATCCTCAGTGATAGACAGTATGGCTTCCGACAACAAAGATCAACTGGAGATCTCTTGGTATATGCCACCCATTACTGGGGTGAGGCTATCGAGAAACACGGTGAAGCTCTAGCCATTTCTCTCGATGTATCTAAAGCGTTTGATAGGGTCTGGCACGCCAGCCTTTTAAGCAAGCTCCAATATTACGGAATCTCTGAAAATCTGCGGATCTGGATCAACGACTTCCTGACTGAGCGGGTCATACGAGTAGTTGTTGATGGCTGCTCGTCTGATGCCAAGGCTATTAATGCCGGAGTTCCTCAGGGATCTGTACTCTCAGCGACACTGTTCTTGCTGCACATCAACGATCTGCTACAGCCGGGCATTCTTGGATACGCAGATGACAGCACTGTCATTGAGAGGTACTCATCAGGTCCGCGCGCTTGTTTTCAAGTAATCCGTAAAGAGAGAGAGGCTATGGTCGAGCGTTTGAACTCGAAATTGAGGTTCGTAGCCGACTGGGGCGACAAGAACCTGGTAAAGTTCAATGCCGATAAAACACAGGTGTGTCTCTTTTCCGCGAAGCAGAGTCCGTTCAACTTGACTCCTACTTTCCAAGGCGTTTCCCTTCAAGTCGCTGATAACCTCGGGCTGTTGGGAATGCAACTAACAGCAAACCTTAACTTTGGGAGTTCGATTGAGACCAAAGCAAAAACAGCTGCAAAAAAGCTAGGGATCCTTTCTAAGGACAGACGGTATTTCACACCTGATCAGCTTCTCAGCCTGTATCGGGCGCAAGTTCGGTCATGTGTGGAATACTGTAGCCACCTCTGGGATGGATCAGCTAAATACCAGCTGACTGCATTGGATTCAATTGAGCGTCGAGCCCGTCGGTTGATTGGTGAACAAGCACTGAAGAAGGCCAATATGCTGTCTCTTGACCATCGCCGTAAGGTGGCTTGCCTCTCAGTGTTTTATAGAATACACTTTGGAGAGTGTGCTCAGGAACTGCACGATTTGATCCCACCAACTCCATTCTATCTGAGGATGACCAGACGCCGCGTGGGTTTTCACCCGTATATAGTTGACATTCCCCCGATCCGCTCGAAGCGTTTTGCAGCTTCTTTTATAATGCGTACTGCTAGGGAGTGGAATTCACTACCGGCGTTTGTCTTCCCTATATCGTACAATCTGGGAGTCTTCAAACAGAGAGTGAACAGGTACTTGCTGAGTAAGCGCGTTCCATCATAGACCACATCGTCACTTACCATCAGGTGAGATTGTGGTCAAGCGCTTACTTGTTATTAATAAAAAAAAAAAAAAAAAAACATAATTTAAAACATAATATATTATATATACATTTATAACAAGGTGTATATGTAGTTTAACTGACACTAAATACTATACTGACACTATATTAAGAATTATTGTAGTAAAACTAATATGGTTGTAATAACGGAAATAAAAGTTTATTATTATATTGTCAATTTTCGAATTTCTATATTACAAAATGATTTAATACATTTTGATTTTTAATTTTACATTTATGTGTTACTATGTAATTTGCTTATTAGGAGTTTTTAATGTAGACAGCCAAATGTTAATTTTCAAAACGAATGTTACAACAATTCTAGAAAAAAAACGATAAAATATGAGATCTAATATATTTAGACATTGTATTAGCATTTCTGCTTTTTGTATGTATTATATACTAAGTACAAAACTTCTTCGCGGTTAACTGCTTTGCATGGCTCTTGGCATAGTTTTTGTTTATAAGAAACAAACTACGTAAAGTAATATAAATTAGAAATTAATGGAATGTTCTAGGGGAAGTGGTGTCAGCTCCCTCTGGCGGGATGATGCCTTCTTCAAATCTCATCAGAGCGCCTGTCTCATTAACAGGCTAGTATAAGGATGAATAAAAAGGGTTTAAGCTTGCTTCTTTCACTGTAGTATAGTGCACATTGTTGTTAGTATTCCGGATACGTTAGTTGTTTATTTTATCGGTATTTCTTTTGCCTTGCATGCAAACTGGGATTTTACATGTCACCATTGAAATTTTTCATATAGCATTATATAAGAACATAGAGACTACACACAAAAATGACACATGTAAATCAGTAATATAAAGGCAGAACCAAACACCTTACATATACATATATAAGCAAAAAAATACCTCGTGACTTGACTGACTACGGTATCTCCTAAGTACCAGACCTATAGAACTATAATTTTGCACGGATCACAAACAGTTCACGGAAAGCGATCGAAGTCGAGGGCACCAGCATGTATACTATATTACCAAACCCACATATAGAAGTAATGATTATCTCCATTACATAAAAATTACGTCTTTTGTTAGAATTGAAACCGCATGACCTTTCTGCTTTATAGTAGGATTTACTAACATTGCATTGTGAGATCCCTTAATGAAAGAGCAAAACACAACAAAAAACGTGTTGCAATTTGCTATGACTTTTTTCCAAAACTAAAACTTTCAATATCAAAAACATTGTAGATCACCTTGAAATCTCGAATGATTAATGTACAATCAACTACTAGTTTTAAACATCTCACTGCTGTCTCATTTAAATCAACTTTTTATATTGATTTTGTTCTCATCATTATTTGTGCTATTACAATTTTAATATTTGGTATTATTCTTCTAGCACCAATTATTTGTGGTAATTTATGGCTCATCAGTTCAGAAAACCTGTTATAAAAAATATTGTATGGAATAAGTTTGCTAGCAAGTTATAATGTATATTTTTATGTAATACTGTTCACTATATTTTATAATATTCTATGTTATGGGTAATGTTAACTATAATTAGAATATTTTTCTATATATATTCTCTCGTATTAGCACTGCAAAGTTATGTCCTAGTACTGTACATTAACAGAGAGAACAGAATTATTCACAAGCAGCTACAATTCAAAAGAGTCAGAAGAATATTCAGAAGCATCATGAACCCAATCTACTACAGTACCTTCCCATCCAGTTTGATATCTGGGCATAAACATACTCTTTAATATGATGTGTTACAGTCAGTGTATAGCAATCTCAATCAAATTGTACAGAATTATCTTGTCCCAAAACCCAGCATTTATATAATTGGAAACATATTTTATGGGAAATATCTTATACCGTTTTTATATAGTATTGTAAGATATTTAATTTATTATTGCGTTACTTATAAACGTGTATTAACACACAATTTTTTATTCGTATAGCTGGCCCATCGACATCTTCGTCGCAGCCGCTCGCTTCTACATCGAAAACTGTCGAAGCTGAGACTGAAACTCGCAAACTGCATTCCCTGCGACTGTCGCTACTGTCCGCGGCGTTGGATGCCTTGCCAACATTGAGAAATTTACCCGGAGTTCGAGCCATACCCTTCTTACAGGTTATTATTTGTGTCTAACTAAAAGTGCTGAATAAAAAGTTACCACCTTTATTACATTTTATATATGTCTTTAAACTTTATATTATTAATATACTTTTTTTTATTGCTAAACTTTAATTCTATTTTTCTTCATTAATTATTTTTTATTCTATTAAATGAATGTAAATGAAAATGTGTGAAAATAAAGTTATTCTGCATAGGTTGTACTGATGTTGGCTAGCGACCTGGACTCGAGTGTAGCAGGCGATCGCGCCGTGCTGGACAGACTTCTGGAACTGTTGGTAGCAGAGCTTGATATACAGCCTGAAGAGGGAACTACATCGGAGGAGAAAACCGATCGCCGTGGAGTACAGATGGCTACTATCCGTCAGGAATTACTTGTATATGAGATAAACTCACCCCCGATATACAAGAGAACAAACAGACGCGAATTGCAACTGGTTATAATGCGGTTACTCAGTGAGTAAATATTTGATATAAACATTAACATAAAAAATATTGAATGTTATGTGAAAGTAACTATATTTTAATTTTATTGTTTCTGATATAATTGTGTGTACTAAATTGTAATATGACACAGTCTATGTTCAAGATAAATATAAAGTAACTAATATGAACTTAATTGATACATACTGACTGAAATAAATAGCAGAAATATAAAAGCAACATAACTCTCTTAGTGGCTAGATGATACTTTGATTATCATTTTTGTCTGTATCTAAAATACTGACTGAAATATTAAAAAAGAAATTACTAACTGGTTGTGATAAACAACAGCAAACATATATATATATATATATAGTGGTATCTTAATATTTTGTATTTTAAACCACTGCATAAGAATATAGATCGTCCTAATAAAAACATCATAAAAAATAATTATATAGTTTTGTGAGAAACTCGTGAATCTATACATGCTACAAAGATAAATTGGCTTTATTTTCTAGTTAAATAATTGTGTGATAGTTTTTGGCGGAATCTTGATCTGTCATATTCTGATTTTTATTTTAATTCGTATACTTAGTTATTTAGCCCTGTATAGTGTAATATAGGTGACATTTTAGTTGGTGCAGTGTAGCTGAAGAGCATAAGTAAAGTGTATTATGAACAATCATTTGGAATGTGATATATTAGTTACCACAAAAACTCCCAAGAGAGCTTCAACATCTTGTTGAAGATAGTTTCATTTTCCCAAAATACTCAAATATTATCTCTTGAAAATGGCATTAATAGTCTCTAAAGAGGACTGAGTTGCCAAGAATAAAAAAAGAAGAAGAACTGTATGTAAAATGATATAGATAATGAATATCGGGCCGGTATTTTCTGAAGTCGGTGAGAAATAAATGTATGTTTGTAGGTGTACTGATGGCTCGGTGGAAGACATCGAGCGCTAGTACGAGTGCGAGCGCGAGCGGGTCGGGCGCGCGGGGCGAACGCGACGGGCCCGGGGCAGCGTGCGCGGCGCACGTGTCTCGCCTCGCAGCCACCGCGCTGCTCCGCGCCGGCGCGCCCGCGCACTGCTACCGGGTGCTCGCCGTCCTGCTGCCCTACTGGGAGAACAAGACTTCGAGTGAGTTTCTCTTATGCTGGGCCTACATTAGCGGGCTCCGGCGAATATTCGTGTTAACGCGATGAATGTGGCCGCGGGTAGATCGTTGCAAAGCGTAGTATTCGCCCGAACACGATGTAATATCGGAGCGCTGCCGGTAAATTGGTGTGCATCAAAAGAATTTGTCGCGACAATATTCGCTTGGGTAGCTTTACCCTACGATACTTCAGTGTCGTCCAGATTTTGTAGCGAAACACAATCCGGCACTAAGCGAGACACAGTCCGCATAATGTAGACAAGAACATCGCGTATCCCCGTATAAGATGTTTTTAGCGCGTCGACGCGATATGAATCAGTGCCCGCTTTGTTGCCAAATAATTGATTATTACACTTCACATAAATGTTGAAGCTTACTTTCCTATATACTTTGTACTTTCGCTTGGAATTGATTTGCCACTGATGTCATAGACGGATGGCTGGACTAACCGTGGATATGTGACACGATCGATTACACGTTCTTCACTCTGTTACAGAGCATTCTCAGATCGATGATGCACTCGTCCAATGTGACATACCCACACACTCCAACCAGGTTCGGGTCAATCATTTACAAATTTTTTGGTCATTCAATTCCAAACAAAATATCAAAGTAGTATACATTTCAACATTTAATGATGAATTTCACTAAAGTAACGCCTTTATCAATCAGACACTTAACATAATAAATACACTTTCTACTTTTTATTCTACTTCCTATCTATCTTGATTTTCTCCAATCATTATTTTTTACTACCCTTGCTGCAAAACGTAAATTCTATACAAGTTATTTAATTACAATTTACATAGTCAATAGCACATATTGTGTGTGAAATGTTAATAATACGGCACTATAATAGTTTCGATTTTTATAGATGCTGGAGTTGCAACTCCCGGACCTCAGTTACTCAAGCCACTACCGCCCCAGCCACTGCCAGACATGCAACCCTTCTTTGTGAAAGAATATGTCAAGAGTATGTATATATCATATACAATATTAGTTGATAAAATAGAATCTCTAATATGTGAATTAATGAATATGTAATGTATAACGTAACAGGTCACGCATTCGACGTATTTGACAACTATCCTCAGCTTTTGATGGAAATGGCGCTGCGGCTGCCGTGTCAGATACACAAGCATTGCGATCCAGCACATTTCGACTCTCGCTGGCGCACGTTACTCTGCGAATACATGATGAATCAACAGACACCATTGAGGTAACCAAAATTTGCAACAATAATTTAATTCTATTACATGTATTGATAAACAATTTTTTCTGAGCTTAGTAGAAAAGGTAGTCTGTTTAACAACTCGGCCATTTTTTATTAAATGTTGTACAGATGAGACATGTATTATTATATGTCTATAATAATAATTTTATATAAAAATATTAGTAAAAATAAACATATGATACTAAAATAACTGTAGTAAATAGTTGTTGATGTGCAGGGTGTTGCTAGTACTTTATATTAGTTTTTATTAATGTGTATTATTGATTATTTCATTATATCAGCGATCTAACAAAATACATTTCTCTTATTAACAGAAAGCAAGTGCGTAAACTTTTACTACTTTTGTGCGGTACTCGTGAACGTTACCGACAGCTGCGTGACGTACACGCACTCGACACGCATTTGAATGCGGCGAAAGACCTACTGACTACAGATCCCGCTTATGACAAACTTGTTCAGCTCATGGAGCATCTAAAGGTACTAGTACTTTGAAACCATTTTTTATATATACGTCAGTTTTTTTATTAGTTTAGCGTTATGGCTACTATCACATCAAAGATGGACACTCTAAGCCTAGTGTAGGTACCATCACTCAAGTGCAACTGCCGGAACACACCAATAGGTATTTGGTGGCAGATTTTCAACTTGAGAGTGGCAACTAGCGAGACCTTAGTATGGCTACCTTATGGTATTTTCCTTCACCGAAAACTCAAGCTCATTGCACGTCGATACAAACTCATATCCATTGACGCTTAAAAAAACAGGTTATTTGCATTTTTCCGAATGTTAGTGTATTAAATGTAATGTTTAACCGACAGGCGTGTGCGGAGATTGTGATCGCTCGCACGGGCAATTGGCAGCACACGTGCTGCGTGGAGCGGCGCGAGGCTCTCGGGTGGCTGGTGAGGGTGGCGCGACGCGTGCACCCGCACGTCGCGCCCACCGTGCTGCAACTGCTGCAGGCTGCGCTGTGCCCCCCCGCGCCCGCACCCGCCCCCGCCCCCGCAGCGCCGGCACCCGCGCCCTCCGCCGCCCCCGCTACACCCGCCACGCCCGCCGCCGCGGCGCCGCCCGCCGGCTCCACGACACCGCCCATCACACCGTCAGTCACACCCGTCGTGCCCGCACACACTGCACGTCAGGACAAGGTATCCATCCACTACATATACATAATTAGAAAATATATTTTACTAGCTTTTACCTACGGCTTCGCTCACATTGAAGCCTTTAAATAAGTTTTTTTTTATATTTCGTAAAAAATCTCTTTTTTTAATAAAAAGTATCCTTTGCTACTTCTAATACCTCCAAGAATATGTGTACAAAGTTTCATGATGATTGGTTAAGTAGTTTTAGCGTGAAAGCGTAACAAAGAAACGTACATTCACTAATTTAACACTAATTTAGATATTACTTATGTTTCCTAAAGTAATCCATATTATACATTGGTAGTTGTACAAAACAATTTTACTTTCTTACCCAACTGTATTAAGTTTGACAATCTCTAAAATATATATACTATGTGTAGGCATTAGAGTGGCCGGAACGTGAGAGAAGTGCCGAAACCGAATCAATTACTTCAGATGGATCCAAATTCCAGGAGCAGAAAGTGGCTGTACTCGTTCAGCAGATTTTAAATCAAGTATATATTTTTTTCATAATTCCACTCAGTTCAATAACATCATATACTATGTATGTTAAAAGATATATTTTAAAGATTAAAGATAAATTATTATTTTTCAGAAGTAATTTCTTGTTCTTCTTTGTTTTTCAAGTAATTAATTTAAAATTAATAATCCCCATAGTTTAGTAGTCACGAGTGTTATAAGATTATTGAATTTTACAGGTATCACAAGATGAACTGAAAATGTTTGTAAAAGCATTCTTGTTGGAAACTAATTCTACAGCTGTGCGTTGGCAAGCACATTCTCTACTTCTAGCTATATACAAGTAAGTTTGACTTTATTAGTATACATTCCTTATTATTTATCTTTACAAAAAATACAAAAGTACAAAAGATAAATAAGAGGTGATACGCAATAATTAAGTCATTTAGGATTGCGAAGACCAAATATCAGGTGTAACATTTTGCCACGTTTTAGGTTTTAGGTGTGATACATTCCAGGATCAACCTGTTTATATTGTTTTTTGAAGTGGTATGACAGAAATCTGTGCCGCATTTTCACGCGACCATCATACATCTAGTGACAAAACAATTACTGCTACTTACCTTAGGTTTGTTACATTTCAAGTAGAGCCTGTCAACTAGCTAGAGTTATTGTTCTTGAGCCTTTTAGTGATGATTCGACTTTAACTAATACTTCGGTCTTGACAAAGTATTGGAAGTGCAGTAAATGTAAATTAATCAAGAGTTATTCTATTTCTTAATTAAACACGCATAAATTTTTCGCATCCTTTAATATTTTATGGATAAGTTTGCTGACCACTTCAGGTGGTTCTGGATCACCGGTTAAGACGTGCCTAGAAGCTCACAATAAATTTTGTTAACAAATTGAAAATTTTGTGGTTAGTACAGATTTGTATAGGACATTTATGGTTTGATTTATATAAGTACAGAGAAAATTTCCATAAATATGACAAGGGATACATTTTACATTTATACACAGTCAAACACTAAACTGGAAAAAATTAACAAGTATTAAAAATTACATCAAAAAGCCTTGATTATTTCAAATATATTCCTTAAGATTATTTTTTCAGTAATTTACAGTTATATGAGTTCTTATCTTATTGTCCCTTATTAGCAACTGTACGCAACAAGAGCAAGCGTCGCTGGTTTCGCTGCTGTGGGAGCTTTGGCCAACTCTGCCTCAGTATGGACGTAAAGCGTCACAATTCGTTGACTTGCTTGGCTATTTTACCCTGAAGACTCCTGATTTGGATACTGAGGTAATACCCTATCTATCTCTTTAAATATTTAAACGCGAAGGAACTTGCGGACACGGCTAGTTTATTATAAAAAAAATATGATATCTTAAGAATGATTTAGTTTAAACAAGCAATTTTAATGTATACTATATTTACAGCAATATGTATGCAGTGCGGTGGAACTCCTTCGCAATCAAAACCAATTGTTATCCTCTCATGGGAACTCGTCTATATACTCTGCGTTGGGAGCTTACGTCGAACTGGATGGATACTACTTGGAGTCGGAGCCGTGTCTCGTCTGTAACAACCCAGAAGTACCAATGACCACCATCAAGTTACCCACGATAAAGGTAAAAAAAAAACTACAACATAAAAGAAACATGTTAAAAAAAATATGTGTTCAAAAATTCAGTAATGAGGTTCCATAAAGATCATTTATTAATAAAAGCAAGGTTCTCGTATCCTTAATTGTTGGATCCTCTAAATATGTTGTACTGATATTTACCTAATCTTTTTCTTTATTTCACTGTAAAGTAAATTTTAAGTCAAAATTGTACTATAATCACATAAAGTTTATGTCAAGTATACGGTACTGTTTTTCCGATAGTTCTAAACAAAAAGAATCTACTACGGTTAATATTTAAGTATTTGGTATTTTTATATTTCTGTGTTAATTTTAATTACTATTGAAGTTCAAAAGAAAGAATACTGAAAATGTAGAATAGATAGTTAAGACTTAGTGGTGTTTTTTTTTTTTTTTTTTTTTCGAGATCGAAACTTGCACTCAAATTAGTAAAATATTATAATGTTCTTATTTAAAAATATGTAGTAACAATGTATTAATGTAACGGTTTGTTTTTATCGTAGATTGACTCAAAGTTTACCACAACAACGCAGATCGTGAAGCTTGTGAACAGTCATATGATTAGCAGAATCAGTTTGCGCATTGGCGATATCAAACGCAGTAAGATGGTGCGCACCATCAATTTCTACTACAACAATAGAAACGTTCAAGCAGTGCAAGAGCTAAAGAACAGACCAGGTTACAAATTTTTACATGTTTATCAAGAGCGGAATTGAAGGAAGGAAACTTGTTCTAGACTCGTATTTCCTACACGAGACACGTTCCACTACTTTTTTTTTTCTATTTACAATATAATACTGGTTTACAGTTTTCATCAGTATTTTTAACTCTTAAAACATATTCAAAATTAATTCATACCAATCTAATATTAAAACCAACCCTGTTTTTTATTCTATCAATTCCAGGGATAAAAAATATAATGTGTTACATAGATTTTAAAAACATTTATCAATACATATAATAAAACTGTAATGGTAGAAAATCTGTACATTAAATATTTTTATTTTATTTTAATTGGAGTCTACTTTGTTGTCGATCCAGAGGCCAAAAATTTTTTTTTTTTTTTTTTTGAGTTTTTGTCTCTCTATCCCGATGAACGCGCATAAAAGTACTGAAGAGATTTCAATAAAATTTGGCAGCGTGGAAGCTAATTCTACAGATCAACATTTAGGACTTTTTGTTCCTTAAAATGATAGGGTTATTGCGGGATATTAGATAAAAGTTAAAAATTTCTACTAAACGAACCGCTGAAGAATAACCATTACACTGAACATATACAAGTGTATATTTGCATTTTTCTCCCAATACATTAATTATATCGTGGTATTGCAAAAAGAGTTAAGTAAATAAAAATTGAAATATTGATGCAAGACAATAATTGAAATGAATATTTTTATGCTAATTGTTATATCGTTTACAGGAATGTGGCACAAAGCTAAACGTGTACAATTGCAGTCGGGACAGTCTGAAGTACGCGTCGATTTTCCGCTACCTATTGTCGCTTGCAACCTCATGATGGAGTATGCTGATTTCTACGAGAATCAACAGGCCACTGGTATGTGATAAAAAAAAAAAAACTTTATGTACTTTGAAACATTATTACTGTGATTTCAACTTTTATAGGTGAATCGCTTCAATGTCCAAGATGCTCCCAGTCAGTCCCCGCAAACCCTGGCGTGTGCGCTAATTGCGGTGAAAACGTTTTCCAGTGTCATAAATGCCGGTAAGTAAATATAATATATACATATATTGATGTAAATAAAAGCAAAATTGTAAAAACTAGTTTCATTCATATAGACAACGTTACGTATAATACAGATGTAAGCGGGAGAGATTTTTCAATTTTATCCTCCAAAGACCAGTACTTACAAAAGTGACAGCGATTTTGACAATTACATGTTGTTGCACTTGTTCTATATTTATATTTCAGCATATGTATCGATTAACCACTCACTGACTCAACACGATAACTCCAATACTAACAGACCTATTGACTTACTTATACGACATAAGCAATCTTACAGGCGCCCTTCTAAAGTTTATGAAGCGTTTCTTGATCATGTAATATCGAACCTTATGCTTTTAAGGGGGAAACACCTTTCATAAAATACTTCACCCAAAATTTTACTTTTATAGAACCCCTCCTTCGTCACGCTATGTCACGTATTCTGCGACTCCCGTATTATTGTTACATCACAAATGCTTGACCCCCTGCTCCCGTACATGATATTTGGTAAAATAATAGCAGTACACAAATTTCAATATTTTTAAATATTTATTGCCTGCAATAATGAAACTTTAATACATTAATAAATATCTATAATGACTTGTAAAAATGACAAAATTATATTATAAGCTGTGAACTTCTCGTTTTCTTAGACCCCCTGGCTTCGCCATTTCACATTTTGTCACAATAAGCGATACCCCATCCCTCCATACTTTATGATCGGTTCCTAATGGGATTTAAAATTATTTTTCGATTTATAGTGCTATCAATTACGATGAGAAAGATCCGTTCCTGTGCCACGCGTGCGGGTTCTGTAAATACGCTAAATTCGACTACACGTTGACGGCGCGGCCGTGCTGCGCGGTCGACACCATCGAGAACGACGAGGAACGGAAGAAGATGGTGCAAACCATCGGCGCTTTACTCGATAAAGCGGACCGAGTCTACAGGCAACTCGTTTCCACTAAACCTGTACTAGAGGTTCGTAACAAATACCTCCATCGACGTTCATAATTTGCTTTGTAACTTTCCTATTACTAATTCATTAAAAATATGTTTAGAATACCTTTTTTTTTAATTGGTACCGCATAAGAAAATATTTCGTATATCCGATAGTATTGACTAATAACAATTATTGGAAGTATTTATGTTTTATGAAAAATTGTGTTTAAAAGCCACATAGGTATTCGTTGTATATTTATCAGAGAACACTTTATAATTTAATTTCAGATTACTTTGACTTTAATTTTAAGTCACTTCTGGTGTTTGATTTATTCATTGCATTTAATTGCTAACTAATATCATCTGCAATATGGTTTAAGATTAAGGAGTTCTATAACCTCTCGGTGCATATCATTTACACAATCAAACGAAATAAATAGAAATGTTTTTTTTTACAGTCTCTCTTACATAGAATTAACGAACATCGTTTGGAAAGTCGTACTGGAGATGAGAACAGCAACTCGAATACGGGCTCCTTCTCCGGACCCCAAGTGAATCGTGTAATACAGACCCTCGCCCATAAGTACTGCACTGACAGCAAGGGACAGTTTGAGGACCTCTCGAAAATCATCCAGAAAGTACTTGCTTGCAGGTAGGAATCTTACGTATTTATGTTTATAATTTGAGCATAATTATTAATAGGCTTAGTAAGGAGAGATGTGTGTTGTAATTGTTTCATATCTCTATCAAAATCATGGAAAGATGCTTCACCACAAGGTAGGTGTGTGGTGGGATTCGTTGAGCTGCTGTATAGTTAAGGAACATGCTCGTGACGTCTGATTTCACAGGCTTCCGTGCATATTAGAATTTTTTCAGGCCGCCTGTTGACAAAGAATGAAACATGTAACTGTATGTACATGTAGGGTGGGGGCAGGGGTAGTAAAGATACAATTTTCATCAGATATCAACCAAAGTGTAACCATAATATAAATTTATTTGTAAAATATATTTTTGTACATTTATAATAATCTGATTTCAGGAAAGAGTTGGTAACATATGATAAATCACAGAGTGAGCAGCTGAAAGGAGAAACTCTACCTGTATATGCCGGTCTTGTACAGAACTACGACGGAGACTTGACCAAAGGTAAAAACCACTACTTACATTTTTTACATTATATTTAAGCCAACAGACTTCCTAGCTGTTAATTATATAATATAAACCTATAAAATAATTATTAAATAATCTTCAGTTGGAATATTAATTAAATGATTTTTGATTGTAACAACAAATAAAAGAAAATAAATAAATTCACATTGTAAATTTTGCTTTGATGTTAATTACCCATGTTATTTTATACAATAGAACCGCTATAAGTCGAACATCAAGGGAGACGCCGAAAATTGGAGTTATAGAGTTTTCGACTTAGAGAGAATGGAGTTTTTGGTGTTTCAAGTAAAGGGAACTTATAATTTTTACGAGATTATGAGATTTTCAATTTATCGAGGTTCGACTTAACGAGGCTCTACTATATGATAAAATTATTTAATAAATGTCTATTTAATTATGTTATGTAGTCTAACATACTAGGCTGTATAATGAAAATTACAATTATGTATGTTTTAAATCGTAGCAGTTACTGTAGTGAAAATTTTACTCACCCAGTAATATAGCCTTCTTCTACAAGTCATATAAATAAACGAAATGTTAAAAACTTTTTTTATCTCTTACGTAACATCGTTACGTTAAAATAAGATTAAAATGCCGTATTACTCGATGATGGTCACAGCACGCAGCTAGGGGATAATCAAATATAAAAAATATAAAAGGTAAACTAAACATGGAAATCTATACATAAATATAGTAAAATAAATGATGTAAATATAATATTGTTTGATATGACAGAATCAGGAGGCGGATGCTACGGGTGCTCGCTGGCGTGCGCGGAGCACTGCCTCGCGTTACTGCGTGCGCTCGCCTCGCAGCCCGAGCACCGCACGCGCCTCTGCAGGTTCGGCCTCGTGCAGGAGCTCGTGCAGCACAACCTGCATCGTGGGGCTCCACAGGTATATGTCTCATCTAAAACCCTATTTAGATTTAAAAATATATATATTTCAAAGCAGTCATGGCGAATGCAGACAGCAGTGAAAACTATAATCATGAAACAGTTGTTAACTTTGGATAACCAAATTTGAATTGTTTGATCTTAAATCAAAACTTGTAAATCAAAACTGTTACAGGGCAATAAGTTATACTAATAGGAAAAGATATAGTGCTATCGTTAACACGTCACGTGACCATGTCTTACATGAATTTACTCCCGATCCAATCCTACCTGTAAAAGGTTTCACTCGAAAAAGATTTAGATTTTAAATGAAAAAAGGCTCTAAGCTATTCCACTTATGAGCCACTTTTACCTCATTTAAATTTGTAAAATACTTAACCAATAAGTTTTGATGATTGTTTCTTAGACTTATACGTAAAAAAAATCTTTTTTTTCGGTTCAGTATTTTAGTGTTCACAGTTTTTATTATAGTGTAATTTTGAATTAGCTTATAACTTGAATGGAGGTCCCTCTTTATCTTGACACCGTAGGCTAAAACCTAGTTAACCTATAGGAACATTCAGCCCTAGTCTCGACTCTCATAGAATCTTTACAAAGTTCGATCATTGTTTTTGCCCTGTATTAGCAGTGGTTAGGATAAAAATGTAAAGTAAAATCTACAAAGAGAGTATTGACTGTAAAACAGTGGGGACTCACTGAGATATAAGTAATATTAACTGTAAAATGTTGATCTATTTAGAAACTATAAGGGTGGTGTTTCCGCCTGAAGGATATGTCGGTAACATATACTTGGCAGACTTATTATTATCAATTTGTTTACTTTGGCTACTCCACTAAGCATTGACAAGATTCACGATAACAATGATAACGTCATTAATGACATTTTGCTAAGATCACAATTACCGTAGTTGTCATGTGGAACGACTGAAGGTATATTTTAAGCGTTATGAACGTTAAGTGGAACATAGTCTCTGTGTCATGAAATATGGTCATATATATCGTCAACACGATTGCAGAATTTACTTCCATCCCATATTGACTGAATATTATGTTACAATATACTCAAATACATAATAATTATTACAGTGTCAGGAAGAGGTCCGAGCCTTAGTATGTTTGGTAACACGCGACAACTTACCGGCCACAGAGCAGCTGTGCAATCTATTGACACAACGTATTACTCTGTCACTGATGGGACATGCGGCTTCCCAAGACCACAACAACTCTGTAAGTTTAAGATATTAATATGCTTTCACTTTATTTCTTTTGAATTTAACTATACTTACATTTTTATATATGAGTTAATATACCTATATTTATTCCAGGTTCGTCCGTTGGTTGTTTTGCTTGGGTCTCTGGTGAAAGTTCAAGACTCGGTCGAGTGCTGGGAAGCGAGGTTGCGATGTATAGTTAAACTTTGGGTGTGGTTAGTATCATTTATTATTCTTTACCGTAGTCTGTATTGTTTTTTGCCATTTATTTTATTACTAGATTTTACTTGCGATTAACTCGCGTTAATATCACTTTTGCTACGTCACTTTTGCCGCAATAAAAAGTGTCATACAAAATTTATACCTCTATTTAACCCATTTCCAATAAAGATTTCGTGGGATAAAGTAGCCTATCTCCGTCTCCTGTGTCCCATCTATTTCTGTACCAAAATTCATCACTATCGATTCAATGGTTTAGATGTGAAAGCGTGACAAACAAACAAACTCACTTTCGCATTTATAATATTAGTATGATGGTGTGAGATGTGAATTGCTTTTAAATGAATTGAAGTCTTATATTGAGTTTGTAATGTTTTAATTATACAGGTGTTGCCCAAATCTAACTGAAGTTGCTGGCATAGCACCGGCTGCTAATGCACTACTGAAACCCGAGGCATTAGCTGGAATACCAGGCATCAATACTTCTTCGCCGAATTGTATGTATTCTTTATATCAATAATCATTTTATTTAATAATGATGTGACAGAATTTCAGTGATGTGGTATATTTTAATTCCAGCCCATCAATTTGCATTGCAACAAGTAGCTCTGCCGTGTCTTCGGTACATGCAAGAACTGATGGCGCCAGTAACTGCCGTGCCTTCAACTACAACTACTGATACAGAACAATCAAAAGAAACTAAGGTGACTGTTGAATTAATTAGTGATTTAATTCTTATTTTTAAATATCTTTGTTTAAAACAAAAGTAAAATTTGATGTGATGTTTGATATAGGATACATAGAGGATAAAAATATATATTGGTATTGAGAGATATCAAAATTTGCGTCCATTGGTTAATATTACGTATATCGTCGTATATATATACATGTTGTTGATGTCGGGGAAGCATAAATAAGTTGAATGTCGGTTCCGTTGAAGGAGTCATCGACGTCTTCGCCGGCGAACGCGTTCACGTCGTCGAGCGGTAACGTGGTGGTGGACCTGGCGGCGTGGCTGGCGGGCGACGTGCCGCACAAGGACTGGAAGCGCTTGGTGCCGACCCGCGCGGACGCGGCGCCCGCCTCCGCCGCCGCCTACCCGCCGCGCGACCTGCATCTCGCGCACAAGTACCTCGCTAAATGGCGCGAAAGGGTTAGCACCATTTTATATTGTCTTCACTGTTATTTATATAATACTAGCTTTTACCCGCGGCTTTGTTCATGTTAATGTTGATTTTGTCTATAAATTCTGATTCTGGTAACCGGTATTTTAAATAAATTATATGAAAGGAGATTAGTATAAGAACATTAAAACTGATTTGCGATCGTAGTCATTTATACGCGAGCCACTCACAGTTTCGGCAGTAATGGCTTACACGTAATATATAGATATATGCTGCTGCGAGGTTTTTTGTACGACTATTTAAGATAAATTTTTTCATTATACATTGTATACGTGTAACTCTAACGGTTTTTGCAGCGCACGTCAGAATAGCTCACAAATGGCAGAATTCTTAACTGCTTATTTGACACTTATCGTTATATTTTGGACAATTCACTCAATATCTTTATAAATTATAGCATATGTGTTATTCTGATGCATAAGCTATATTATTGTATAGATTCATTAAAAACTATTGAGTAGTTTTTGCGTAAAAGAGTAACAAACATCCATGCAATCTTACGCGTTTGTAATATTAGTAAGGATGTATATATTTGTTCCAGATGCTTCTGTCGCACGGCATGCGTCCGCTGTCATTGGAAGACGGTGGATGGTTACGGCCGGTGATGTTCGACCCGAGCTCGCGCATCGCCCGCGACACCGCCTGCCAGATGGTCAGGTCGCTCTGCGACTCCTACGAGAGAACTAAAGCCGTGAGTATTACATACGTTTACCATTATCACCATTTCATAATCATTAATAATTTGCTTTGACTCAGTTTATCTAAATTTTACTGGTACTAGTTTTGCAAAAAAATATCATTATAACTTATACCATTATTGTAGCAACTAAAAATTATGATTTTATATAAATAAGTAAGCTTAGAAGGTGTATAGACATGTAAAATACACAATGTATATTTTGATTAAAAACGTTTTTTTTTTATGTTGTATACCTGTGTACAATATTTATCCGATTGATATAAAACTTTTGTTATCTGATAATTTCTGGCCCAAACTTAACTTTCTTTAGTGTTCAATGTTATTGCAAAGTAAGCTCGATTCATCTAGTTCTAAATTAGGAAATAATTTATTGTGTTTGTCTAGGTGCTGATCCTGCTGACAAGTTTCTTACCTGAAGTGGGTTCTGCTGGTGAAGCGAGTGAACAATTTTTACAATTATACCAAAGTAAGATGATCAGTTGTACCTTTCTATTAATTGGCAATATTAAGTATCAAATAAATAAATAATATTATATTTTATAGACTTAGCGTCAGAAGCGCCGTGGAAACAGTTCCTCGCGTTGCGTGGCGTACTACAACAAATAGCTGATCTGATGACAAAGGAAATTGAGCAACTTCATCGTTTAGAAGAAACAACGCTTACTTCAGATCTTGCACAAGGTAATATTACAACTTATATTTTGTAACTAGTTTCCATTATTATATGACAGGAATATAAGCAAAGAATGGATAAGAAATTTTGAATATGGATTTTAAATATCTTTACAGTATACAGTATAGTTTAGTTATAATAACAAATATGAAATTATCGTAATTATTATGTGATGAAATTTTATTTGCATATTTTATTAAATAATAGTTTATTTTATATCTTTATAAAATAAATTTTAAACATTTTTGTTAGCTTTCTCTGTTTTACTTACTATTAGTATATTCATACCCTAACCGAAATTATTAGAAAAATTTCAGATATGTTAAAATAAATTAACATATTGAAATAAATCTAATTTAAACGGATTTTATCGCGGTTATTTATTTATTTTGATTAACATAGTTTTAAATAAATATGTTAAAATCCTGATTATTAACTGGTTATTTCCTATGTTACTATTAAGTTAAGGTTAACAGCTGATGTACAACTTAGACCAAACAACACGTCTACAAATGTAGAATTTTGCTTAATTCGTTATGTAACTACAGTGAGCAATAAATAAGAAATTCCGTTATTTCATACTTTTATAGCATCAAGATTAAGATGATCCTTTAAATGTTATCATTTAGCAATCTCATCAGGCAAATGGTTCTATAATGAAAGCTACATAAACCGTATTGTGACGTCTGCGTTTTGTATCATGGCAGGTTACGCTCTGAAGCGGCTTACGGAGCTTCTGGCTATGTTCCTTGAAGAGAGCGGCGCTCGGCGTACATACAAAGGGCGGCTGGTAGGCGCTGTTCTGGGCGGTTACTTGTCTCTGCGCCGGCTAGTAGTTCAACGTACACGACTCACAGATGATACACAGGAGAAACTACTAGAGCTGTTGGAAGAAATGACTACTGGTAAACTGTTGATATATGTGCATAAATGAACCATGAACATTCACTCCTTCACACAGAAACATATCCACAATACACATACTCACAAATGCATGCACATACGCACGAACACATATGTACATAAACAGTACAATTTTTTTGTCATCTGTATTAAGGATCACCATTATAATGTATTAATTGTGGAATGGTGTTCATTAGTTGTTAAAAATGAAGGTACTCTATAAAAATATGCATGAAATGAAAAAGTTTTAAATCCAAAAATATGTTTGGATTTTAAACTTTTATATAAGTTTTGCCATTCATTTAACCTTTTTTTCATTTCATTTTTTTTCAAGGTACTGAGACTGAGACAGCAGAGTTCATGGCAGTATGCATAGAGACTGTGCAGAAGTATCCACTCCAAGATTACCGCACTCCAGTATTTATATTTGAACGGTTGTGTTCCATCATTTATCCTGAAGAGAATGACATTGGTGAATTTTTCCTTACTTTGGAAAAAGATCCACAGCAAGAGGACTTTTTACAGGTGCGTATTTTATACTTAAGCCAATATCTGTAAATCAATGTGTATACAAACAGTTTGTGTTTACATAGTTTATTTAAAATAGTTAAATATGTAATAGACATTTACATACACACTCACTTTACATACACCTTTCTAAGATAACTTTGAAAAACTTATGGGCCAGTTGTTTCATTTATAAAAAAACTAATTAAATATAGTGTTTTACTAAATGAATTAGTAAACATTTTAAATAAATTGATAAATAAAGCCAATATAAATAAGTTTAGAATAATAATAATCATTATTATATTATAGTTTATCATAATGCACTCTTATTTGCAAGACATATACTTCATTTAAATTAAAGGCTTAATATATAAAGCTCGAATATCAACCATCTATACATGAAACCACTTTTATAGAAAACTAATAATGTTATTATAAACCATTATTCCAGTAAATTTATGCACTTTTTGTGGAGGTTATAATAATTTTAATAGTACAATGAAAGCATGTTATCTTTTGAGAAAAAAAATTGAAAGTAAACAAAAATGAATATGAAAATATTGTTATGAACAGGGCCGTATGTTAGGCAATCCCTATTCCTCGCTGGAGCCGGGAATGGGTCCACTGATGCGAGACGTTAAAAACAAAATATGCACCGACTGCGAACTCGTGGCGCTGTTGGAAGACGACAACGGCATGGAACTGTTGGTCTGCAACAAGATCATGTCCCTCGACTTACCTGTCAAAGATGTCTACAAAAAGGTAAATTTATTATCGCATTCAAAATAGCCATGCATATTTTTGTAATTATACTTGCTACTCTTGTAATTAGGCTGCATAATAACATTAGATTATTTAATGCATATAAATAAGATAAAAGTTTATGTGGTTTTCTTAGACCATTCATCCGATTGTGATTGAACTGAGTTTTCTGTGCGTATTGTGCACGTGCTGCTAACCATCAAAATATAACAGATTATAACATAAACCTTTTTCCTCTCCTTGGTTTAGAAGCATATGCTGGGTATAGTTAGTTATAAATAAATACTACCGATACTACAGATATGAGATTTTAGGTATGAACATGAATATTTTAAGAGTATTTACATAATCGATGTCATTTATTAATACAGATTGAAAATATATTTGTATATCTGATATTTTAATATTGCCAGTTATGTATGTTAATTTATTGTTGTCAAATAAAAATAGGAGTTAAGTTACTTTTCTATTACAATTATTCTTCCAGAATTATTCGAAATGTTTTTTTTTATACAACGAAATACGTAAACATAACAAACATTTCTGATGAATATCCTAAGGTATTATTAAAATGATTATGATTCTGTTTTGTATAGGTTTGGTGTGTCTCGGGTGAAGGCGTAGACGCAATGCGCGTAGTGTATCGCATGCGGGGTCTGCTCGGCGACGCGACGGAAGAATTCGTCGAGACATTGAGCCAGACCAATACGGAAGCCGTTGACGACGAGCAGGTTTACCGCATGGCGAACGTGCTTGCTGACTGTGGTAATTCATCGCAATATTATATTTGTATAAATTATATTATATGTATTATACTAAACAACAAAATCTTAAACTCTACAACATTGATAAGTTAAAAAGGTTAAAAACTCTTTACATATAAAAATATTGACTACAGCTGTTAATGATTGTTTAACTTCTCAATAAGTTAAGTCAGAAGTATAATTAATGTAATATATTCCTTTTATCGAGTTCTATGGTTTATAGCTATTCCATTTTATGATAGATGGCATTGTAGTTGAGTTAATAACTACTGAATGAGGCAGAATGCCGTCTTCCACGTTAGATAATTTTATTTATATTGTATATGTCTTATATGACGTAAAGTATATGGTGTATAACATCAAGAATCGTGTGGGATAAATCGACTATCATTTACTTGCAATGTGTTGATAGACGGATGAGCGGTGTTGATTGGTGTCGATCATGGTGAGCTGGATTGTTGTTTATCTTTAATTGTCTCCAGAAACACTGAGCACGTACAATATTATATTTTATTGTAATTTAATTTACACATCGTGTCAGCCCTGATTTGCGAATTCACACGTTCAACAAGTTATCCGTCAACTATAGACGATGAAAGGTGCGCGGGCGCGGTACGAACGCACAAGCGCCCTCACGTCCCGACATCTGACGGGATCGATATACACTGTAATAGTGGCTCAGTCGAGTTCTTATATTTTTCTTCTTCTATACTTGATGTATACCAGCTGATTCTGGAAAGCGATGCGGAAGTGGGCTACTATGAGACGTGTCACATGTGATCCATGATGGTCGCGGTAGAGTCATGTCGTGATAGGTAGTTGCATATGATGCAGGCGGGCTAGAGGTGATGCTGCAGCGGCTGGCGGCAGTGCAACGCGTTGGCGCGGCGCGAGCGCTGTGCTCGACGTTGCTGCGGCTGCTGTCGCTATGCACGCGCGTGCGGCGGTGCGTGCGTGTGCTGACGCGGGCCGGCACGCGCGCGCTGCCCGTGCTGTTGCACGCGCTGCATCTCGCCGCCATAGAGGAGAAGGACATGCCGCGGGCGCACCTCGTCTATCAGCTCTTAGAGGTACACTCTTATGTCAATTATTCGGGCCTTGTTAAGTCATAATCTTTATTGAGTCCAAAAAAATGCGATATCCTACCACTGAACTCCTAAATACGGGGTATCTAGAATTGTTTACATTTTGTAACTTAAACAAAATATTGTTTCCCTGCGCGGTATTGATAGTACATATTTACTTGTATACTCTATAACTCTAATTTCAAAAGTAGACTACATAAGTCCTCCTCGGTACAATGCATCTCGAAAAATATACTTTGAGCTACTTTGAGTTTAATTGAAATTGATTGAATTGACTTCGGATAATCTATTTATATATTAAAGAGTTAAGAAAAAAACTTGTTTCAGATTATGGAACGCATCTTGTCAGTAGCCGCTAGCGAAAGTCTCGAGTCGTTTCTACAGTTTTCGCTCACTTTCGGTGGACCCGAATACGTTCAAGCTTTACTTAACTGTACAGAATGCCCAGGTAAATTTTAATTGATTTGTGTAAGAAATTACAATTGTGTAATAGTTTTTGGCTTGTTATTTAATTAAGTTAATTAAAATATTTTTTGTAGGAATTCGGAATAACTCGGTCGCTCTCGGGCATTTAACACGCGTGCTAGCCGCACTCGTTTATGGTAACGATCTGAAGATGGCGATGTTGGTCGATCACTTCAAGCCGGTGTTAGACTTCGACCGGCTGGACTCGGAGCAGTGGACGGAGGAGGAGTTCCGCATGGAGCTGTTCTGTGTGCTCTGCGCTAACATCGAGAAGAACTCGATCGGAGGAACCCTGAAAGACTATTTGATATCACTTGGTATTGTTCGAGACGCGCTCGAGTACATAATGGTAAGTAAGATATTTTCAATATTTTCTGTTAATGTTTTTATGATTATTGTGAGTATGTAATTTATGATATTTAAGTAAACGTTCATTAAACGTTCTTTAGTACTTTATAAACAGTTTTGTCAAGAAATTGTTTCTATATCAAGTAAATGATATGTTACTAATTGTCGCTCGAATATTTACACTTGGTCTTAATTAATCGAATTCTAAAGTTTGAACATTATTGAAATTATTTCTCAAAGAATATGTTTTAAAAGCAACGGTGATTTGTTTCGGGTATTATTTGAAAACATTTTATTAAATTATTTGTCTACTCTTATTAACAGACTCTGGTAGTTTGAATATATGAACAATGATAGTTTGATGGAACTTAGTTTCATTTTTTATAACACAAATAAATAAATTTTGACTGTACCAAATGTAATATTATCTGGTGTACGCAATATTTTATAAGATTGATTTCAAAGAACTCATTTTATATATTAATAGGAGTAGACAATTTTTTTTTTTTTATTGAGTATCTTTCGGTTGCAGAAACACGCACCGTGCGTTAAACCGACGCTCGTTTGCACGGACTCTGATGAGTTAAAGGAATTCATCAGTCGCCCAGCACTTAAATATATATTACGATTCCTAACCGGACTCGCTGCAGAACATGAACCAACTCAGGTGAGATATATAGTTCAATTAGTCTAACATATATTAAGTTTATTCATTATTGTTAAATGAATCAGTGATATTAGTTTATGTATATAATTACAGTATTTAATTATTGTTTTCTTCTTCATTTGTAGATGCTAGTATGTGAAAAAGTGATTCCTATAGTTCATCGATTAGAACAAGTGTCGTCTGGCGAACACGTTGGCTCTCTCGCTGAGAACCTTCTGGAAGCATTACGCTCACAGCCGCAGTGTGCGGATAAAATACAGCAAGTTCGAGACTTTACTAGACAGGTTAGTTGTTTATGCAAGTACTTGAGGGTCATTTGATTGAATATTGATATTACCTAAAATATGTATTTTAGTTTTTTGTTTTGTAAAATCTCAAGCTAAGGTTCTGGTTGAATCAAAATAAGTAAAATGTAAAAAAATAAAATGAAATGTCTATCCATTATTTCTATATTAAAAAATATATATACACTACATAAATAATTATGAGTTATTTTTATATAATAAATTTTTATGTATAATGTTAGAGTAACATAGCAGGATAATAATGTGATGGTAAACGTCGTGTAATTCAAGAACAACGGCGACTAATAAAAAGAACTCCATCAGTGTCACCGTTGTCTTGTCCATCTGTATACTTCTGGACGCGTATATGAATGTACACTGTTAAACTCTATCGATTGGCTTAGTTAAAGTAGTTCCCTTGATGCAACCATCTCAGTGAAGAACTCTGGATTCGAGGCCTGCACGGGACAATTATTTATGTAATCTACAAATTTTTGTTCTGAGTTTTCTCGTTACTTTGTGTTCGTGAATTTTATTTATATAGACCCTTACCATGCTGGCGAAGTGGCCTACATAGGTATAGCACATAAAAACCCCGAAAATTTATTGTCTACTAGTCAGCCTTAGGCTAGTACAGAAATGTAGCAATATAGTTGTAATAGAGAAAACACAAATCCCTGTTACCTAGCAAGTATTATATATTCAGCTGTATGTAGTGTTGATATGAAGTGTCGTTGGGTACCAGGAGAAGAAGCGGCTGGCGATGGCGGTGCGCGAGCGGCAGCTGGGCGCGCTGGGCATGCGCAGCAACGAGCGCGGGCAGGTGACGGCGCAGTGCAGCCTCACGCACCAGGTGGCCGACCTGGCCGAGGAGGCGGGCGCCGTCTGTTGCATCTGCCGCGAGGGGTACAAGTACCAACCCACCAAGGTAACTATTGCCTCTTTCAAATTCTAACCACAACCTTACAATATGAAATGATCTCTTGGCTAAGCCGCATGCTAACTATAGATTATGTTTAATATTAATGCGAGACTCGTACCTACTTTGACTGTCACTACTATAACAAAAATAACTTCAAGGTACATATAAAATCAAACATTAGATAGCGAAACTATTGTAAAATGGAATTAATGTTTAGCTTTATATAAATCAACTAAATCCATATTTAATAGAAAATTAGTTTTAGATTTTGACTGATGCATACAATATATCTATCAGTTGCAAAATGCATGAGTAGTGACTATTAAATCAGGTAGGTAGAGGATTTTTGTTATTATAAAGCATCACAAGGTTAACATTATGGCATTATTTAAAATTTAAAATGCATATAAAATTTCAAGCAAAAATGTAATCTTAATATCGTGTTTATGATTGTTTTGTATATGCAGGTGCTGGGAATATACACGTTCACGAAGCGATGCCCGGTGGAGGAGTACGAGGTGCGCGCGCGCAAGACGCTCGGGTACACGACCGTGTCGCACTACAACATCGTGCACGTCGAGTGCCACATGGCGGCGGTCAGGCTCGCACGTGCACGGTAACACACTACACATATATTTCTTTGCCATATTTGAAGTGAAAACTTCTATAGGGAGTAATTTCATGCAAGTCGTCATTGACATGGTCACGTGACCTGTTCACGTACACACTGTATCTGTCCCTATTAGCATAACTTATTGCGCTGTAAACAGTTTTTTTTAATGTACCAATGTAATAACAATAAAATATACTCTTCCCAAAAATTAAAAGAACATGAAATTTCCAAGTTTTAATTGAATTTCGACGGGATGTATATCAGTAAAAAATGGTTTTCCTGAGACTTAAAAAAAGTAATCTGAAACTGAAAGATTCTATTTTTTAGATCTTTGTGCACACATTATTACAAGCTGCGGTTTCCAGGTAATCCTTAGACAAAACACGGAAAAAAAAAATTATAAATTCTCACATCTGTAGATAACCCTGGTTGAGACGAACATCTACGGGTGAATGATCATGACTAAGCAAAAAAAAAATATTCGCATTTTATAAGTAGAAATCTTACTGATAAAAAAACATGTATGAAATATTTTCGAATTAGCGAGTCTCATTTTATTAATTACTAATAGACTATTAACTAAGCATAACTTAAGAATTTTTAAATAGGTTAGTTTAAAAAGCGGTACTTTCAAGTGTCAAATTAAAATATTCTATTATATAGCTATAGCATTGGTTTTTTCCAAAATTATGTTCAATTATAAGTTATATGTTTTATGTTGGGTACATTATTTTAAGGTGCAAATTTCCAGGATCCGTATTTGTGCAATGGTAGTAATAATATAACAAATAGTATTAATTTTACTCACTTTTATACATATAAAATAAATGTATATTTTTGTAGAGATGAATGGGAAAGTGCGGCATTACAAAACGCGTCTACGCGATGCAACGGTTTGTTACCGCTGTGGGGACCACATGTTCCTGAATCTGCGTTCGTCAGTTGTCTAGCACGACACACCACTTATATACAGGTAAGTTTAATGATTTCTATAGAAATTTAGAAATCTGTGTTTTAGTTCAAGCTTATGTAAGAAAGCATAATTTTTTAAAAGTAACTATTCATATATATATATACGTATATGAAATTCTAAGTATGTATTTATATGAATACATTTAATTCAATGTTTACTTGTCTCATATTTATAAATAATTATGGTATACTTTTTGATTTCGGTCCCATCTATATATACCAAAGTTCATCATAATTGGTTCATTGGTTTAGGAGTGAAAGCACAATAAGTTGTAATAAACAAACAAACAGACGCACTTTAGCATTTATAATTAGTAAGGTTAAAAAAATTACATTTATCGAAACTAGTATTAAATATAAATATTTTTTTTATATAGAATGGTAATATGTATTTATGTGTGTATAGGAATGCACCGGACACCGCGACATCGGGCACACGTGCACGCTGCACGACCTCAAGCTGCTCCTGCTGCGGTTCGCGCGCGGACGCACGTTCCACGACGACACGGGCGGCGGCGGCCCGCTCTCCAACATGCAGCTCGTGCCCGCGCTCATGCACATGGCGCTATACGTCATCAACACGTCAGTACCTACACTCTCACTTGAAAATACAGGCTTCACTCGTTACGGCTTTACTATAATATATTAGCTAACCCTGCACACGTACTGCACTTTACATTCGGCGCGAAATTGTCTCGTGGGCATTTATTATTATTATTATTTTATCTTTATTTTTATGTAGAGTTTGTTCAGATAGAATATGCTACCGTCATCCATATAGAATGCTACATACGATTAACTCAGTAAAATACCGATTTAACCAAATCATAAATTAATTTGGCTTCTTTCGATTTTGGGCGAGCCAGTATTTCGGTACTATTTACATTTGGATAGGAAATATATGAAAAGGTAATGAAATGAAATTTAAAGTGAAATAAATACGAATATTCCCGAAAGCTTAATAAAAAATCTAAAAGATTCACAACTAATTTTAGATCTGCTTAAGTTAGTTTCTGTAAGGTCCTCTGTGGCAAAGCACTCGTTGGGTACAGGGTATAGCAGTCAACAACTTAATGTCATCGCCATCTCTCATATAAAAGTATAACAGTTCTTCATGAACACATATAATTATACAAACAGATGTAAACAAATTTAACATGAAAATTTTATTTCCAAAAACATTTGCATGATTTAAGCCTTACTTACGGTTCTAAACTAGGCTTAATGGTTACCGGCGAAGAGAGGTTGAAGTTTAGTAATTTCATGTACACAAATATTTAGTTTTATTTTCTACGTCATTACTGTTTGTACCGATCCAAAAAGGAAGATGACCGAGTTCCATAATAGCTCGGCTCTCTATTTTTACATTTGCATTAACTGTCTTTGAATACTTTTCATTATACTATTTATATCAAATTCTTACGCGTATCATCAGGTCCCGCATGCATGACGTATTTATGTGCCTAAATCCCACTTAGTCGCAGATCTACGACTAGCTTAAGGGTCGTAAACGTATTGTGTTTTAATTGTTGCAATATATACCGACAGGAGTAGAGTGGGCGCCCGGGAGGTGTCCGCGCTGGAGGCGTACCTGTCGTGGGCGCCGGCGCGGGTGCTGGAGTCGGCGCACGACGCGGAGGGACCGCTCTACTTCCTGACGCTCATGCTAATCATGTTCCCGAATGCCAAGTATGTATACATTTTTTTACTTTATCAAAGTGTCATTTTTCAGATTTTTTTATAGTTAATAGGTGTAGCGTGTGGGATTTAATCTCACCTGATGTTAATTGACGATAAGGCCCAAGATGGTGGATGCACTAAACCTGTGGGGGGACTGGTTCTTAAATGTAACTGTCGAAACATACCTATTTGTATTTGTGGTAGAGATTTTTCTAATGCCAGCTTTGTTAGCTACCAATCTCAAGTTGAAAATCTGCCTCCAAATGCCTATAGATTCATTCTGATAGTTGCATTTGAAAGCCAGTTTCTTCACTAGGCTCAGCGTGTCCATCATTTTGGGCCACATCGTCACCTAATATCAGTTGAGACTGTGGCCATAACGCTAAACCTTGTCATTTGTCATCATTTGATTATAGTAAAAGTATTTGTATAAGCAAAATTGATTCATGTTAAAATGTGAAGTGGGTTGTAAATGAATGGTGCATTTAAGTATGCGGGTGTGTATCAGATGGCGCAGCCTGAAGTTGGAGCAGCTGAAGCGTGCGCTGGTGGTGGGGCACGCGCGCGGTGTGTCGCCGGGCGGGCCGGCGCTGCGCTCGCTGCCGCCGGACCAGCGCACGCCCCGCCCCTGGGCCGACTACAAGCCCTACGTGCTCTTCGTCGCGATCATCGACCAGCTATACAACGTCATGTTCAAGGTATCCCATCAAACTAATCTACAACTATTACATTCTTCTAAACAAATACGTATACATACATTTTTTAATATTATTAGATAAGCAAACCGGGATATTAGAATTTTATTGAATCTGTACATTGTAATATGTATTAATATAATATGTAGTTGACGTAAACATAGTTGTGGGTGACTTATACATCAAACAACTTTTAGATGTTTTGAAATGTATAGGATTTTACGAACCACTGATTTATTATTATAGTGTTTTGGGATACTTCAATAGTTCTCTATTGTAAGGCCACATTATTAATATTTATTAACAAACAGTAGTGTATTTTGTTAATTTTGTGCAAGAAAAATATGTATTCCCGATAGTAGAGCGAGTGGTTTGAACACTAGACCTGAAAATATGTAAATTGTACGCTCTTGTCTAGATTACACGTTCCTTGTCTCTATGTATATTAAACTTAAACCTTCAATAAAAATAGGGTTTTTTTAATGTTATTTCCTTTTTTTCATAAGAACGTGGTGGCAACAACGACGACTATTGTGGAACAATGGCCGGTGAAGCTGGCGGAGTACATCCGTCACAACGACGAGGCGAACGCGAAGGCGGCCGAGCGCATCGTGACGACGCTGACGGAGGAGCTGCTACCGTGCGCCTCCTTTGCGGAGTTCTGCGACGCGGCCGGCTTCCTGGACCTCGTGCCCGATCCCGACGCCTTCCTGCAGTCGCTGCTCATCGACCAACCTTGAGGAAGGCTTCACGTGCCCCACTGCCTCGGCTATCACGGCTGTATGCCGTTTTAACCGAAACCCCAACACGCTTAACCTTCCATAACTAACCATTTTGCAATTTTATACAAATTCCTATGGAAAATAGAGACCAGGAGCACCATCTCTGTGTCTGAAAAAGTGTCCGTAAAAGCGCGTCCAATATAGATGGCGTTGCGTTCTCCTACGATAAATTTTTTGAACTCAATTTGCTGTGGCTTCGTCTACAACAGTTATGTTATGGAGCTCTGTTTATATCGTAGTTTATAGGACGCCAGCGCTATTCTGGCAGGTACTGGAATCTCTATTTTCAGGGTTGGACGCTTTATCAACTTTTCGTCCATATGAGATGGTGCTCTTGGTCTCTACTCTCCATAAAAATTCCGTTTCAGAAGTCACCCTATTTTTAATATTGCTGTGAAGTTGTCGCTATTTATTAAACTCTGCTTAGTTGTACCTGTCAAATATTTCCAGCCATACAGCCACGCACATGCATATATCTCGGACAAGTTGGGGACGCGGTGTTCCACTAACGATAATAATATACTTTATTAAATTATATTTGATTCTCATTATACAACGTTTAAATGTATTAAATTATTAAACCTCTCGTAATCGCTTATGTATTGTAGGTTAAATTAATTTCAATTTGGTCAATAAATTTTTGCTGCTTAAGTTTGTTTTCCTTTATCATTCCTGTTTCAATACAAGTACGTCATTTCTACAGTATACTACTATAGTCTGACACACGAAGGTTGATCCTGAACAAGCATAGTAAATAAAAAAATATGCACCTGGTATCACCGAGTATGATGGGAGTAAACTACTTTGATACTTATAAAAGTATTGTTATTTATTATATTTCTACTTTTTGAAATTCATATCTTTATTGTGATTACAACAAAAAGGAAGTAACGCTATTTAAATTAAATTTTTTCAGTGGGATTCTATAAAATATGTTTTAATCAATTTTTGTATGAATTAAATATACTGTATTATGGATTTATCTAGCACAATAAAATACTACAGTAATTTAGTTTATTTTATGAATCGTCATCAAAATCGTAGTCTAAAAATTACATCTAGGAATAATCTGATACAATACTTACACTTTCATATATACTTATTATGAAATCGTCCAACTCTCCTACAGTTATTTTATCCCTTGTATACGATTTTCCACTAAAACGATCAGTAATTTCTTTCGAATCTTGTGGAATTACACATTGAACGTACACGTTCTCAATTTTTCAATACAAATAAATTTGTTGTTTATCATTTAAAAACTAGAAAGCCGATCAAACTGTAACGACTTTTATATTTTTAAAATAACCTTATCATAATTTCCTCTCTTACTAACCTACTGCATACGACGAAATTGAAATCGTAGGTATAAAATGAATGTCTAATAGTTTTTGTACTAAGACATAATATATTTTAGTAAGTACCTAGATGACCGACCAGTACTTTTTATTTTTCTTCAAAAATTGTGATTATTTTTTTATTTATACAAATCACATATTGATTAACCATCCACATTTTACGTTTTTACATACGTATGAAGTTGTAAATAAATAAATCAGTAATTTAATTAATCACTTTATTAGAAATAATTGACTTAAAAAATTGTTTTACCAAAAATACAACTACATAGATGAATTTAAAAAACATGAATCGGTCTAAATACAGAATTTAATTTAAATAGAAGATACGTGAAATGTACATTATATACAAGAATTGCTCATTTAATAGTATTAGATAGATTAGTTAAATGAAAGTAAAAATATCAGTTTAAAAATATAAGCATAGTATCAAGCCGGGGTGATCATATCGACCTCGTTTGAACTCGTCTATTGAAAAAATGCATAAATAAGAATCTATCTTAAGATAAACATATATGACTCATGATTGACAGTATATGAATACGCGCATTACCACTTTCCCAACGCGGTGGTCTATAAGATCAAATAAAAATATTAAAATAGATTTCTACATATATTGGACACAGTTACATTTGAGGTTAAATTATCATGTAGCTAAGGATAGTAACATGTTAAAGCTAGCCTTCAAGTCCAACTGGCTGGCACACCCAGCTATAGGTGTATGCTGACCAATTTTTAATTTACTGCTAGCCAGGCTGACATTAGATATCTCTTTCTGCCATCTTTTCTCTGGTACCACATAATGTATCATCAACCGTTACGATGTTTTCGAAACACATTATTAGAATTTCTAGTTTTGTTAATATAAATATGCTTAATACCCCGTTCAATTCATGATACGTGATTTTATTTCATTCTATATATTGCTATGTAATGACTACTGTAACATTTTGAAGTTAAAAGCAATGTAATAAAGTACAAAATGAAAATGAATGACATAAAACACAAAAATCAAAATGTTTTAATAAGAAAACAAAAGTAAAGTCTTATTGTACCTATTTATAGTTAGTACGACTTGATGTTTTTTTTAAAGTCAGCTCGGCAAAGTGACTGCAACGTACCTAAATGATGTAAGGTACAGTACAGTCCAAAAACAGCAGCGACCATCGACATAACGATAATCCATCCCCAGTCGCTACTGTCATGCCGGTCTGATATCTGGGTCCGCCTAGATCATGGCCATCCTACACCAAACTTAACACCCGATATAGTGGCATTTAGAAATAACCTAATACTTGAGAGGCTTTGACAACTTCATCAGATTTGTGAAACGAGTGCGGAAGATACTCAGTCCGGTATGTGTAGGCATATCGCGTTATACATATATTCAGTAATTAAGCACATTAGCAACAAGCCCGTCACAGTAATTACTTTTTTTTATGTGTCGTATTTTGAGATCAACCAGTGTATATCATAACTCGTAAATATTGCATACTAGACATAATAATGGCTGGTAGTTTAGTCCGTAAATATTAACAGAACGTTTAATTAATAGCTTGTAGTTTAGTGTTTGACCACAAGATGCCATGATCATATAGCGTACTTACACGCGAAGAAGAATAACTATATTGTGTATTGTAACAAATCTTCAACTTTATATACTTTTTTTGTCTTCATTAAAATCTCCAGTAATGGGATTGGAATCTAGGCCACTCGATGTTTTTTGCGACGATGTAGTTACTAAACCATAACCAATGCAAGATTATTCTTAAGATTAAGGATTACTTATGTCCCGAAGATTCAGATTTTTTAATACTTATTTATAAATGGAAGTCTATTAGGTTATTAAGAGAGTACAGATAAACTAAAATTGGTAAACATTTCTTCACTGTAAACATCACAATTATCAACCCACGCTAACGCGCTGGATAAATCAACAAATGTCATTCATATTGTTTATAATTCATATACTTAATGTTCGATGCCCACCCTTTTTTTATTATTAGCACAGACAGTCACACTGAATAGATTATAGAGTGGGTAATACTGTTGTACAAATATTTCGATATTCTCATGATAACATAAAGCTCATAAAACACTACAAAAGTAGGTCAGAGTGAACCATCTCTTGTCGCATGCCGTGACACCACGAGGATCTCAAGACCTTGACACGTCAACTGCATTTTTAAAACATTAACTCCACGACAGGTGATGTGTTGTCGTTCGTGATTAGAGATCAGGAGTCACGTCGTTTGTGTTTTGCGAAATATAAAGGATTTAGGTAACGCTAAGAAAAATAAACTGGAAACAGCGTATCAATTGGGACATCTATGATTTACAAGAATTTGCAAATGAAACGCACGGTACTAAGAACCAAGGGAACGCAAAAGTTATGATAAGTACATTCTACGTAGCTTACATCGCAGTTTTTGAGTCTTTTAATCTAATCCTTAAATCCTTAAATTTTTTGTTCCTGTTAGTTTACGTGATGTAATTTGTGGTATTAGGGGTGTGCGTGTAAATTCCCTTAGATGAAGGATTTATGAATGATGATTAAATTTGATATAACAGCATTTAGGATTTTAAAACGCGATGAGTTCCTCAAGTAGAAATATACTTACTATGCATACGCTTAAAATGCAACTCAGGGTCCAATATCAAACGAACAATAAATACGATACTCTCTGGGTGTTAACACGTTAGCAGAACCGTTTATTTTAATATGAATTTGGTGGTTCGTTATACTGTCACCTGATGTAGTCACTTCGGTTAGTAATAAATGTCCTCTTCATGTTTGTAGCTATGTACTGTTCTGGGCGGCTATTGCTGTTGTTTGTAATAGTTGCTACCTATTTATCCATATAATATGTTCATGGTCAATAAACGATATTTCGTTTCCTAACTGCTTTCACCAATACTTTTAAATATGTGTAATCATTTACAGCTAGTGTATTAGTTTCTTATAACGATATTGGCATTACGGTGAAGTATTATGCGTTTAAGCTGACTTACGCAAAATGATAATAGATACTCGATAAATAATTGTTTTTAGTACTTTTTGGTATTTCTCAATCGCAAGTATATTACCTATCTATTAAATACCATTATTCTATAGTAGATAAAAAATAGACTGTTAAAAGCCCAACAGTAGGCAAAAATTGTACAAATTGTAATTTCTAGCGATACTAGCGGATGGCGGTGTTAATTTTAGTGGTACCGACTGCGCTAAAACTGGAAATGATTGTAATTGAAGACATTTATTTTTGTCTAGCATGCCGTTAGGAAAGGGATAAAACAAATTGGGTGTGTACTTTTCACGACACGATAGAAGTGAAAACTTTGTATATAATTTTTTTCTGTCTCTCTCTCTTCTTCAGCCGACTTGTTCTGACTTTATGCTAACAAACGTTAAATAGCCGAGCGTGATTCAGTCTCATTCAGCACACACAAAATAAACGTGTTCAGTGCGCCTAAAGAAGATTTCACTTTAAAATCATAGGCATCATGATAAAAAATAGATACATTTATCATCTAGGTTCAAAGTTGCTGTAACAGGTCATAAAATAATTCATTACAAGGCTGTACTCGAAATTACTAAGACAGACTTCCAGTTCAAGTTTCGACCGTGAACTGATGATACACTATTGTGTTCCTTTGTAATTCTTTGATGGAATCATTAATTTTAAGAAGTACTATCTACCTACAATTTATAGAGCTTTTTGTCAGCTGTGAAGCCCGTCAGTCAGTATCATATTTAAATGTTCAGCGGGGGCGTTGTTCTTTAGTGACAACTATGACTAAACAAAATTGTGTAGAAACAATAAAAATAAACGCATGGTTACTATGGATTTGGTATTTTCTATGTAGAATTAAATTTGATTATTTTTCTTTGTATTTATATTAATTCTATTTAAAGCTTTAAATTTGAAATCATATATTTCTCAGATTCGAATGTATCAATGCCAAGTAAAGTTTATCATAGTAGAAAGTAGACAAAACTTTTTCTACCAAGATTCTCAAATAGAAATTATGGCAAAATGTTTATAATTCTCGAAGTATATTTATAAAATCTTGTTATTGAAGTACTTATCGTTCCATGATCGCCTTAAGAATTGTATAGTTTTTATTGTCTTTTTTTTCTGTTTGAAAATTATATTGCGATGTGTATTGGATTGGGGCAAGGGATCGGAGATTTAATTTGATGATGCATCTACGATTGAAATGTGACCGACATTATCCGGAATGAGTAAAAAGTATGTTATGTGTGCTAGTTGGAGACAGGTCTGAATTTATTGTAGCATTTCTTGCCGTTGTTTTTCTGTTTTAATGGTTATTTTTGTAAATGCCATTTATGTGCGTTATTATCTTCTCCCTATATATGATACATAATTATGACAACATATTCATTTCTAGTAACAATATTATATATATCGAATAACTGTAAATTTATCTATTTATTTCTTTAAATTTTATTCCAACTTTAACGAGTAATTTTATAAATGATTTATTTACATTCCTATCTTCAAATGGTAGTCTAAGTAAAATCATGTTAATATATCATTTCAAATTGTTCATGCAAAGTTATTTAAATTAAAATCACATGTCCTCTGATCACATCTCGGTATATCATAGGTAGCCCATTTACATTTCATTAGTAAGTCTTTTGTTCGGCTTTATGACAGATGACAATGCATGTGTGATGTTGCAATACATACGTTAGGAAATAATTCATTAAATTGTTCATTAAACACTACAAACATTGTGTCACTTATATTATTTGACTAGTAACTGGGTTTTTTTTTTTTAGATTGGATATATGATGTTAGCCTTAGGGGCTTTTACAGTTTCAACGAGATATAGCGGTGAGTATTAAGGCACTCAGCCTGAGGCAACGAGCACAAGGGAGCCATTGGGCTGTTGCCGGGGATACAAAAGGAGCCGTGGACCTGCCTGTCCTAACTGGGATCTATGCTGAGAAGCTGACCTATTCATTGACGACGCGAGTTACGTACGCGAATCCAGCCCTACTACTATAAACATGATTGTGCTGGCTATGTTTTATGAAGTAATGACTGGACTGTACTTGTTCTACGCTGTACCTCCACTGTAAAACTGAAAGACCGAACCATAGTCAGAGCTAGCGCGGTTCCTCACGAAACCGTGGAAGTACCTAACTTGTGAGTGTGCACATGTAAAATTTAGTTTGATGATAAATTTCCAGTGATTTGAATATAATAGTTTCACTGTACAGGTTTACAGGGTGTTAATTTCATATGCTTATGTTATTTTAACCGAAATGTGAATATGAGCAGATCTCTGTCTACTAAAATATATATAGAGTGTGATATAAAAGAAAGAAAAATTACTTGTTATTCATAATTTTTCTAGCGCTGTATAACTATATCAGTAGACATCGAAGGTGTTTTATATTTTTATTGAAGCGATACCTTTTTTGTTTGAATAACCAATTTAAAATGAAACTACATAGTAAATATAATAAAATATTTATTTCTATAATAAACATTTCTTCGTAGATATTTTATTTTCAAATGTTAATACCATGTAAATATTAACCTCGCATTATCATATAACTTACTCAGGCACTTGATTATGGATATGTTATTTAGTGCTCAGTCAAGACAGATGCGCTCTTCGACATCAAAGAACGCGCATTTACCCGCTGGCAATAATATAACAAACTTAAGAATACGTTATTCACTATATAAATAAACTTAATACTTTTAATACCTTATCTTATATGTTAATCAAAGTATCGATAATCTATTTTCGTGAAGGTTTCATTTCGTACAGATTTAGGTTTCAAATTAAATTAATAAATGTTTCTATATTTTGGTAAAAATGCATTCGATATTGAGTTTATTCCATTATCCGTCGTGTCTCAGAATTGGTACAACCGATTTATTTTGTTCGCCTCTCACATACTTATCGCGTATTCTATACGACATTTTTGCTTTTTGTATTATTGTCGTTATTTAGTGTATAATAATATCAGTACGCAGTATCCGTTGCGTGGTAAACTTACTTATATATATAGCGTTTAGTATTTCCTACTAGATAATTTTTTCTCATTGCGGTAATTTTTTCCCAAATGTTACTCTATTCTCTCTCTATACTCTATTGGTACAATAAAATCTTTTCGAATTTAACAAAAATGTATACCTAGTAGTTTACATCTTATTCCTCCCTCTAATAATAATGTAAAGTATTTATCAATATCCCGGATAGAACAGACGTATGCGCGAGGCGAACAGAAGCAAAGGCAAAGTGCCTTTTCAAATATAACTTAATATTATATGGATAATTTAGAAGTCGTAGGAGCCACTCTCGCTAACCTTGCCGATGCGGAAGATGAACTTGTACAGAATTCCAGCGATCACACCACCGAGAATAGGACCTACCCAGTATACCTGTAAAATAGAATTATATTATTGATTTCTCTTTAGTACAAAAAATACAAATTATTTTTAAAAATAGGTCGATCTATTGTACGGTTAAAGTATTTATCTGTATTTAGGTATCTTAAGCAATCAGAATACCTATATTTTTATAGTATAGCGTAAATAACTGTAGTCCACTTGATTTTAACTCTAACACAGCTATTTATAATCAACCTCGGAAATACTTAAGTAGGTACGGCTTTCTGCTCAGTTGCCTCAAGATTGAGTTGCAACGCTTCCTATTTCAATTACAATTGACAAACAGGCACTTTGGACTGGCAGTGCTACCTTACGATAGAAAGAGGTGTGTCGATAGTTTTCCATATTCTTACCTTGGACACATTTCGCCATTTTACTACTTGTTTTATACTAACTTTTCGAATTGCAAAGGTATTTAAATTAAAAAACACCACTGAGCAGACCATAACGCAATTGCATCTGCGTGTTAGTTCCCATTGAAGTACCATTACACGCGATAACATTTCAATTATGGCGTTCTAACTCGATTAATTTACAATGTTAAGAAAGTACTGTACGTACATTCTTCCTTATGGAGTCTACGAGTAGAAGTTTCGTAAAACGTAGATAATCTAAATCAGGTCAAAGTAATCGAACAATGCTTCAATTTTTACGATATAATAGCATACAATCTAACCAGTAATTCAGTAATCGCCAAACCTATAGTGTTCTAAAAATTGACACCGAATATTTTTATTCATACACTATCTATGCTCGCGTCTTTGTAGGCAGATAAAAAGAAGTACTCTGGTGCCATTTACACAATGCAAGCAAAGAATTCATTCATAGAATACTACGCCTACCATTATGTACAGACTCACTCTTACATTATAGAACGATACGTTCAAATATTTACTTTGTCTTAAAATAAATCTTAAGCAATAGGACGTTTGCAATTATTTACTAGCAAATATACAGTAATGGAGTAAAGTCACAAGACACTTCGTTGAATGTCTTCATAACGAATAACCACACTTTTCTTGGATTAAAAACCTTTTTTAATTATTTAAAGGGAATGATTTATTATGTAGGCATATAGTTCTTCATTTTTATTTAAGATCTGGATGCATATGTGTGAGGTGGTAGGACACTATGTTTATATGTGATTGTACCGCGACTACTATACACTTGTTACATATATTTCACGGTCTAAATTCAGTCGGTGTACATCCATTGCGGGTTGGTATCCGACAACGTTATGACAACTAAACGCATGGTTTTAAACGTGTCACCATGAGTCTCTTTAATGTTTCCAATTTGGAGATGTTTGACGTCATTACTTTGCTGACCTCTCAATAGTCCCCGTTCTTTTTAAATTGGACTATGCTTGAGAAATGTTTAGAGCAGTCACTTTGCCGTGTTACTATACAAAAATGAGCTTAAATTGGAAGGTCTTTTTACATTTCTTATTCCCTAAGAATTATTATTATAGAACACGACTTATAGTCCTTTTTTGTTAATAGTGACTGAAGATTAAAATAATTTAATTAAATGAAATTGATAATTGTATTCGATACTATTAACTCATAAATTATATTTGAAAAAATATACACTACAACATTGACAATACATTTTGAAAGAATTTTGCGATGCTATTTAATATCACACAAATGTCACTAGACTAATGGTTTAAATAAAATTTAAATGGAAGAGTCTAGCGTGGTTAATTTTTATGAACGTTACATGATCGCTGAATTGTAAATACCCGATAAAATACCAATAAAATAACTCGTTTGGCACAGGAGCCTCTCACGTGACGGAGAGTGAAAGTCCATGTTAGATAATAATTATTGAAGAGCGTCTAGACTATCGCCTTTTAATGCACTAATCTGTCTTTAGTTTGAATATGTTAAGTTCGTAGGAAATGTACCAGCACTGGTTCTGTTAGGTATATAACCATAAAATATGTTTACGTACTTTTTAGTCAAAAACATTTATGTTAAAGTTACTAAATTATAGTAAATATAAAACATCTATTGTAGCGATGATAGCTCAGTGGTATTGTGTATGCACTACTCGTCAAGGGATGTGAGTTCGAATCCACCTACGACGAGCTTGAGCTTTCGGTGAAGGAAAAAATCGTCAGGAAGCCATAGCATAGCGGTAGGGTTATTTCTAACGCCCACCTGGCTAGCTATCACTCTCAAGTTAAAAATCTGGCGCCAAATACCGATAGGTGTGTTCCGGCACTTACACTTGAGAGCCAGTTCCTGAACAGGTTTAGCGTGTCTACCAACTTGGGCCGTATCGTCACTTAAGATCAGGTGAGATTATGACCACAACGCTGAAACCATAATTATATTTAAGAAAAAGAGTAATGCTGCTGTATTAAAAAAATCGTGCGTGTATAATAACATTCTAAACCAAATTTCATTTTAAAAATTTGAATTTAGCTATCAAATTCGGCCTGTATGGTTTCATGATACAATAAAGTTCATCTCTTAAATCTTACTTAATAATAATCATACAAACGTCCATACCCATTGAGCAGCCCAGTGTCCCATGACAAGAGCAGGTCCGAAAGAACGTGCCGGGTTCATGCTTGATCCAGAAATAGGCACCTGTTTAAAGAGAGATTATGGCCGATATATTTATCTATGTGGTAAAATAAGTACTAAAGGAAGAAAGGTTCGCATTCAAATTGCAAATAATTTAAGTAACTAGGCATAAAATTTGCTTTTATATTGCATATGTAAATATAAAAATAAATAGTTTTGTTTTTTAGTACTTACACAGGCAGCATGACAGGCTGTAATGCTCAGACCAATAGCGAGGGGCGCTGATCCCTTGAGATCAACGCGTCTTGCGTCACATACTCCTAGAACTACCAGCACCAGCACGAAGGTAATGAGAGCTTCCACGAGCAAGGCCTAAATAAGAATGCAAGGTGAACTTATTTAAATTATACGTTTCATTCATCATTTATAAATAATATTATCATGGATACATTATATATCCAGCACAAACTCAACTTAAAGGTTCGAAAAATTGGAGTATGTTTAACAATTGTACTGTTTAGTTTAGTCTGTTTTATATTAGATATGTTTAATTAATTTCTTAAGCCACAGATTATACATTTCTGGATTTAATTAATGATACCTCAGGTGATAGAATAATATTTTTTAACGAATAATGGTTATTTCTGTTTAACTCATTACAAGAAAAATACTTCTCTCTACAATCAACAACTCTCGTGAAGGAAGGTCCACCCTAAGCTAAACATGATTGGTTTCTTCCTATCACGTATTCTATATTTATGTAACATTACTTCATGTACGTTATGTCTTTATTACTTTGTTTTATGAGTATCTATATAATTTACAAAAGCAAATAGTTATCGTACTTGATATTCATTAACTCCATCCGCTGGCAAAGTCATGCCCAATGTTCCAACCATGCTTTCTGGTATCGCCAACTGTAACAATTAAAACTTGTAAATTACCCTTTTCACTATATTAAAAGCAATCTTTACTTAACTTTCTATATGCATTTTTAATATTTTTAAAACACCCTAAAAAGAACATTTATGTTTAAAGTCTTTGTAAGATTAATACAATAAATGCACGGTTAGTCTAGCGGTTCAGGGGTCGCTGTTCACACTGCGCCGTATGCTGTGGATTCGAAACCCACAAAGGACACTTACTTGTATGACCTACAAATTATAGTTATGAAATTATATTGATTCTTAGAACGGGAATAATACACGACGATTATAGCGGCAAAAATGAATTATGTAAGTTTAACTAGTTTAGGTACGTCACGCTCTAGGATTATTAGGTGTGTATATAAAAATCACACGTGATGATAGGGTTTTATAACCTTGCTAAACACAGTGGTAAACTTGTTATAGTGCTTCTCTTTTTGATTAACACCTTTCAGAATCAGAATGTTTTAATTGCAGAGAGGCTTAGAGTTGAATGAACTTTGAATTTATCGGTAGCGTTTTGATGGTACAGTGCTATACTACATTATTGCGAATAAATAAAATTGTTAAATAATCAAGATTACGAATATAAACCGGATAGCCGGATAAACCGGACGGATATAATTGTAAAAATCGGTATGAAATAAAAAGATGCAAAACACAGTTTACTGTCATAAAATAGTATTTCATTTGCTTTATGCCTGTATATGTATGTGTAGTATACTTTGTAGACCCAGCGATAACAATTCTTTGTAAACAATAAAATTATCAGGTGCAATAAAAAATATCTCAATGCTTCTTAATAGTAAATAGGCTAATCTATGCGCGTAAATGTTATGAGAGTGATATAAAGGCACTAAAGTCCACGCGCTTAAGAGATAAAAAGAGAAACCGAAAAATTCCAAGATTGCTACGAAGATTGTCATTGGTTCGTTTTGCGTTTTCAGTTCGTTTTGCAAATATTTAACATTTATATTAAAGTCAAAGGTAATATGAACTCTATGAACTTCTTTTAATCTTTCGGATGGGAAGTTTTAATCTTATACGATAATAGTTGTTATTAGAAGTTGAAAGCTTAAGCAAATGCATCGATGCAACCGAAGTGGTGTGGGTTCGAGTCTCGCACAGAACAATTTTTATAATCCACATGAATTTTGTTATTGCTTTGGGCCTGTTAAACGACTTACCTTTCATTTAATATTACTAAAATTGCCTACAAAGCCAGATGCCATAATATAACAAAATCAGAAAAAAATTCACATCAGGAAGATTTCATAGTAATGTTAAACATTAGTTATATAAAACAGAAGTTTACAGTTAATATGCGCTATTATTTGCGTAAAATAACTTAAATTTAAGGTTATCAATATACATAATAACTCCAATATACACGCATCTACAACTATTTTCACATTAATGATAAGTATGTTACAATAATTATAATTTCATTAGAAATGTTTGTGAGTACGCGAAGCGTCGCCAAGAACGTTGTTTATGAAGTAATTAGCGGAAATACGGGCAAGGTGTCACATGTGGTTGACAAGATAGATGAGATGTGTCGTGATCCGGTAAACTCAATAATTATATAACATAACAACGTCTTCGAACTGATATAGTCTATCGTCGGTCGTATTGTAGAGATGTGCTAATCGATTCGTAAAGGCACAATTGTTATTTCATGTTACACAAGAGTCCATAACTGCTTCATGATGACTTGAACTTAATGTTAATAACGCGTTTCACCAAATAGCAATGCAAAATAAAAAATATATGAACATGTAAATCATGTCTCATGTCTCATTTTTCTGATTGGAAAACTTATTAAATGATATTGTTTAAGTGATATTGATCTTACACAAGAAAATTTATAAAACCCTGTATAGTTACATAGTTTGAATGTCATGCCAAACGTTTGGGAATCGTTTGCCTCTTGATTCTACCTGGCTTCCCCTTACTTTAGGTGATTTATAATGAAATCCCATATTGTAATTGTGGCTGTAATATATCGACTTTTATAATTATGGAACGATATACATGTTTTAATGTTAGCAACAAGAATCCTCTCTATTCGATGGACCGTACTGGAACGTCAACTCAGAACACGTTCTATTTTCCGAATTCGAATAGTACTATTCATTTGTTCTTACAATAATGGAACGTTAAAAGAGTTACAATACATAATTGCAATACATAACGCACATTTTGTTATAAGCCTGTACGCTTTAGTTTGCTAAGTATTTGTGATTGGACGTTTCATCAAAGTATTATGGGAACAGAATGATTTTTCAGATCTGAAACTTATTTTTATATTATAATATTTATCACTACTAAGTGGAGAATGGAAACGGAACTAATTATCCGGGTGGATTTTTATACTTGTAATATTAAAAGGGTCGACTGGCATATAGTCTGCTTGATGGTAAGCAGTAAAGTTAGTCTATGGACGTTTGTAACACCGGAGGTAATACTAGAGCGTGTCCGATCTAAAAACCCAAACTTAATTAACAGTTGTTTAGTAGCAATCATAGTATAACAGTCCAACAGTAGAACTGCCGCAGGGAAGAAGAACCCTTCAAAGATACTTTTGTTATACATGAACACTCCAACAACATTAGTATTAGTTGTAGCCTAAAGTGTTTCTAATAAACACAAAGAGAAGTACAGAATTCCTTCAAACTATATTTAATTATTGTAACTTTATTAGAATTTTTAAAATTTATTTGTTAATTATCGGATATGTTATCGTTTGCACGTAAAAAATTACATCGACATACATATACGATACCTAATTCTATGAATTAAACTATTCTTGTACGTTTATATAAATTTCGTGTATCTTGGGAATGGCTCTAACGATTGCAATGAAAGGTTGAACTTCGACAGATTCTTGATTTTTGAATTCACCTATATAGTTGTGTTTTTCACAAAAACAGGTGTTTAAGCAAAATAATTTTAAATAAGCGATATTCGTGTTTTTTTGTTCAATTAATGAGTTCATATGTATGTCAAATCATAAAATATGAATAGTTAATAATCAATGAGTGATTTGTATCTAAAATTTTCTTTTATATAAGTACAATTTTAAAAGAAAATATTTAGTTAAGCTCGATCACCTAGGGCCATATAATTTAAAGGACCAATATTTTTATATCACAGGACACCTTATATAATTGTTTTTTTTTTGTAATATTACATAATTTTAATCCAAATATTTTGTTAGATGCATAAACATAGAACACAATATTTAAAGGTAAGTCAGTACAGATCTGTTTGAAGGTACTCTAAATTGTACGCTTATTCTGAAATGATCAGTGTCAGGGCGAACGACTCTTTTCATGTGTGTATCTACTCTCAATAAGGAGATTAAAACGTTAACATTCATCTAACTAAAAAGTGGTTAGTAATGAAGCGCATGACTAATAAACATGTGTGAATGCTATACGTATATCATTTGAGTTCGCAACTTTAAAACACAGTCTATATATATAATAAAACTAATTGATCGACTCTACATATATTTAATAATTTTTGAAATTTTAATTACGGTGTTCTTTTTATCGAATTAGAGATCAAAAATATATTTTTTACTAAATATAATATATTTTTGTCTGTTTCGGTTCCTTCGTACAGACACCAGTCTAAAATCTCTACTACTAAAAACTTATATTATGGGCGTTATAAGATACTTTTATAACATAAACGGAAAGGTTTAAAAGTAAAGTTTTTGTAGCAAATGACATTCTTAATGGATTTTGATGCAATTAATCTCTGTTCGAATTTTAACCTCTATAATATAAACATGTATATTTTTATAGTATCTGAAGTTCGAAATTTACCGAACATCATGAAAATAAGAACATATTTGTAGTTTTTCATTGAGAAAATGCTATGCTATTCTTGAACGGAGTGAATCTAAGCGAATGGGTTCATTTATTATTACAAAAATTAAAAAGCTATACGTATACATACAATATGGAATAGAACTCACTCTGATGAATGCCGCCCCAGCGACAGCTCCAAGCGACTGCACCACGATGTAGAAAATTGCTTTGAGGAGTTTGATATCACCGGCCGCGAAGAGACCCAGCGTCACGGCAGGGTTGATGTGACCACCCGACACATGTCCTATACCCTGTAACAACGAGAAAATTTTCATTAGTAAACTGTCATTACAATTGTTAATAATTGTTTTATCAACATGGAATTAACTTTGTTAATGCGATGATAGATCAATTGATAGCGTGTTCGGACGCCGCGTCAATGGACGCACGTATGTTTGGAATTCTGCAACGAACGTCAGTTTTCGGTGAAGAAAAACATCGTGCTCAAAACCATAACATGGTAGTAGAGCTTTTTCTAATGTCCGCCGGAATAGCTTCCACCCTCGATTTGAAAATCTGTCGCCAAATACCTATAGGTGAGTTCCGACAGTTGCACTTAAGAACCAGCCCCTCTGCTAGATTTAGCATGTCCGTCGTCTTGAACCAGCTCTTTACGTAAGATGAGGTTCTGGCCATAACGCTAATATAAACTATAAGAAAAGTATATCTGCGAATGTTAAAAAGCTTGCAAGCCGGTATGACAACGATGACCTACATAATAATTACAATATAAATACTACAGTAATTGTCCTTTATTCTTTTCAAATACCCTCATAGATTAATTTTTTAAATACATTTTGTATTTCAGAAATTTGGAATTTCTAGTAACAAACCGACGAGTTCACGTTGTAAACAATCCTCGTTTGTTTAACATTTAATATGATTATAAATTTCAATTAGTGAATCACGATAATTGTAATTCGGTGCTGGCAATGTTTATTCGTTATAAATTAAACGAGCAATTGTGGAGATCGTGACTGAGACGCGTGAGGTTCTGTTGTGACGCGTCGAAAACCTATGTATAAATACGTGTATCGTTTGCTCTACAAACGTTATGTCACTGTCACAGGGCACGTAACAAACAATAACTAATAAAAAATCACGTAAGAAGTACGATGACGATTTAATTACATTCTTAAGAAGGCGGTTTGTAATATTAATTTATCTTATTGTATTATTTATGGATATGAGAGACTTGGCAATTAAGCCGATTAATATATTCCTAAAGTACTGATAATATTTTATAAAACACATATGTTATGCATAATTTATTTCGTTTTAAAAATTTTGCACCGATTTTTTTTTAGTTTACGTCGATAGATTGAATACTAGCGTGCTGGATGGTAAACACAGTCCAATCCAAAAACAATAATGATCACTGAGATACTGGTCAACTATCAACTGTAATTACTGTCATAAACGCTTGCAAACCTTTCAGCTGCTATATATACACTGGCTAATTACGAAATGTCACAGATTTAAAGATATTCATAGGCACGGGATTAGCACCATATGGTGGTCGTGGTACACTCAGATATATTTCTCAAGCCCTAACACCCAACAATGTGTAAATAATTCATTTAAATTGAATAATTAAATAAACTCATGAAACTAAATTTCATTGTCAAAAAAAAGTGAATCTCAAGAGCAATGACCCAAACGAAAAAAGTGCATCTAGTCCAGTAGTAGAGAAAATATAAGAAAAAATGTAAAACAAAATCGATAAGCCAACATTAAAAAAAAACAAAATATGTAGGTTAATTCTTATTCTTAGAAAACTATTTAACGATTATTTTAATGATAATCGGAAGCGAATAAATAAATACCATTCGCGAACGACACGTATAAATTCGAATACTGTAATTGAACTAACATTTGCTGTAATATTTAATAAAAATATATATGTATTTAATTACCAGTAGTAGTGATGACTAATTTTGATATATTTATATGAAGATCAACAAAATAATTAAGGTCATTTGTAAACAGCCCGAAGCCACTGAACAGCATGAAATACCTAATGATTAGATTTCATTTGAAACAATATTTGAATATTTATAACAAAATGGTAAAAAATAATCACGTCGAAAGGTTAACCGGGTGTACGGGAAGCGAAAAATTTATTAGGTCACGCTTAAATAATATTATTCTCAATGAATTATTCTTCTCACGAATACACATCGTGAAACATAATTATTGACATTAATAGGTATTTATTTAAATTAACCATTTTAATCAAATTAAATTTGTCGGTGGTATTTTTATAGAGTAGCTTACTGTACTCGTATTCTCTTTTTTTGTTTTTTGATGACATTTGCCTATGCAGGCAATTTCGCCAATGTCAAATGAGAAGGACTTTTATAAACAAAATTAACGGATACATAGTAACAATGAAACTTAGAACAGTTATATATGAATTACACACAATTATTGTCCTCTGGACTCGAACCGACAGCACTTCGGCGCGGCGGGTGCAGCGTGGCAACTGCTTTAATCGTTAGGCTAACCATGCAGTATTAAAATATAATTTCTAGCTTATTATGAATTTCTATTATGAAAATACAGCTTATAATGTAAGTTTTCTTTGAAACAGTAATTTAATTAAATAAAAAAATATGTTTACTAGGTTTGTATTTTCATTTTCAAAAGCGAGCCCAAATGCACTTATTTTATGCTGCCAGCGCCTATGGTTCGATGTCAAATACAATATAATTTACAGGATTGATTTTCAGTATTAATTATATAGAATAATGAGATTTTTAGACGACCTTAATATTCGATTTTATGTCTACATGTAGATATCAACACATATACTAGAGACTGACAAATACCTTTACGTTTTAATTAACGACTTACATTTTAAGTTCAATGTTTTGTATAGAATTAATTACATCTGTATGTCATGGTCCATCGCTCCGACCGCAAAGATCATGTGTGCTAAACGAATATGAGTTTGATGGCAATTATGCAACCAATATAGAGCTAAAATGATTTACGACTGGGTGTGTAAGCTTTCAGAGTTAAAGAGTATAGTTTAAAACGAATTAATCTACGTTAAATTCTATTAATATTATTGATACTTCGTGTGTTTCTAAACGCATAGAGTGTTTTACTTTGTTGTTGTTATAACGGTTTAAAAAAGGATTGATTATATGATGATGATATGACGGTAACGTAATTACTAATACCTATGTAGAATCTAGACACTGCACTACGTTTTCTAATAAAAAAAAATACAGGGTTCGATTTTTAATATTAACCCAATTCGAAAACCATAACTATTAGGTTTATTTTTCGGGGGTTGAAATAACAGAAGAGAAACGTTTAGTGTTTAAAACTAAGATATTTAATTAAGTTGATATTCCCTTGATCTAGATAAGATAAAATAGATCTGATAACAATAAAAACAAATTTATTACATATTATTCAATTGATAGGTTAAGATATGTCTTGCTCGTGTAATGTCACCGATTTGCGAAATACCAATTGAACATCTTCATAAGATAACCTATGATTATTTACATTCAATTGCAATATTACTTAGAACTGATCTGTGTTGATAAATGTCTGTCGGTCATGACACTAAACTTGCATGCCTCAACGCATTATACAACCTAAACTAAATACCAGTCCCTGACTTTGCGTTCTTCTTGAATATGTAAATTCTCTATTTCGATATCGCAGTATGTCAACGCACACCTATATTTAAAAACATTACCATTAGAGCTAAACATTTTTTTAATAAGTAAACAATTTGTATACGTAACATCTTGTAAAATATTTGTACTCTTTGAAGCAGGTTAGGTTTAGGTCTATGTAAGTAAAATGCAATTTTTCTATCTGGCGAAGACATTTGATTCCCATAATAAGCCAAAATTTTTGAGGAAAACAAAATGTTTAAATATAATTTTTAAATTATTTAAATTGATGGTAAAATAGTGCGTTTCTTACTAACGGTAAGCAGCTACTTCTTAAAAAGTGGTATTATATTTTCAATCTCCTATGTGAGGTTTAACACCTTTTATTTATTTTAATTTGTGGTATCTATATTAATATTATATGGTAGAAAAGTTTATTTGTTTGAACGCCTAAATATTAAAAACTACTTGTCAGATTTCCAAAATCCATTTTGTATTTAATAGAGCAATTATTGAGTAAGGCTTTAGGCTATTTAACATCACGCTATCGATAATTGGAGCAAATCTGTATTAAAAAAAATTTACTAATTTTAGTTCCACGCGGACGAAGTCGCAGGCAGAGCTAGTAATAAATAATGCGTTGAAAGTTCGTAAATGCTTGTGAGCAGTGCCACTGACTATATATTACCACGATTATCGCACAGCTGTAATAACATGGTGCGTGGTGCGTGCGCGAACACCGTGGTCATTCAATGTTCAAGGGCGTCTACAATCCCTAAACATGGGTGCAAGTTGTAAACTTAGCTTTGGAAGTTTCGTGCGTGAACTTCACTTTTATCTTAGCATGAGCTTAATTAATACTTACATTTTGTACTGATAAGGTTTTAACGTGATAGAAAAAGTATATTTATTTTAAATTTCAATATAACACTATTATTACTGAAAGTTATTTTAACAGACATAACTGTGTTTATTGTATTCTAGTCCTTTAATTTCGATTGCATTTTATTATTTATTACTTTAATACATAATTTTAAAAATATTTTGGTAGTCTAATGCTCCTATTCTGGTTCGACGCTGATTAATTGTTAACATTATGTTTGTATATTCCTACTTAATATATATATATATATATATATAATAATTTATTTATTTAAAATAAAAAATAATTTAGAATATAATATCACAATCATTGTATACTGTGATAGACTTTATCTGTGAAATAATTTTTATAATCGTATCATTAGTTCAATAAATTACTCCTTATAGACGCTTAAACTCTACGTCATTATAATCGTAGTTTAGATTGTATATCTTTCATTGTTTACCTACAATTATACCTAATGTCAATTGACGATACAACTGCAGAGGAAAATTCTATATGTCATCTCTATGATATATATAACATCAGCTTTAAAATTACTTTTAAAATTGTATATGTTTTCAGTAGTAGCTAATAGCTGTTTAGTACTGCTTACTAAGATGTCTTTCGCCGATCGCTAACCGAACGCTAACTTCAACAACAAAAATATATGGGATGACATATGTGAGATTTTAATCTTGACACGTGCCATTCCATATATATTTTTGTTAACATTAGCAACGATTGCAATATAACCTGGTTGGAAGCACAGAAAAAGATGAGGAAATATCCGACTAATACAATCATCTCTATGGGATAAACCTTCGCTTTAAAATTACTTTCAAAAGTCTATGACTTGTGCTTTAGTATAACGGTTCACATGTTTACCTACACATCGTGTTTTCCTATGGATCCGATACGGGCAGGATGTGTTAATAAATTCTTCCAACGGTGTTAAATAAATGAATAAAAATAAAACTAAAGTTTGTATGTGCTTCGTTAATAAAAATAAGTTTATAGAGGTTTGTTATAAATTATATGTATGTAGGTATGTCATAGGTTAGTTGTTAAATAATAATCCTTCGAAGTTTCCGTTCAGTGCGGTATCGATTAAAATGGTATACTTCCTAATGGTGTTTGAAGGTTAATATGATTACTATAAAATTAAGGCCAAACGACTTTAGGAGACAAATGGGCTGGATAAAAATGAAATTTAATATAATTGCATTGAAGCGATAATTTTACATTTAGTACATGGTGTTATTGATTTATATTTATATATTGCTAGCTTATTCAGACGACGCACCACCGAGATGTTTCGATCAACTTGACGACGAATTTTACTATGACTCTAAACAGATAAAATAAAATTTAATAATAAAACCATAGCTTGTACTATTACTAGAGCATTAACTAAAATCTACTTGACGAGCTATCATTTTTAGAACTGTGATCTATTTACAAGCACCTATATAGGGTAGTTCTATGCCTTATTACGTAACTCGAAAAAGTAAAGAGATAGTAAAATTATCAGCAATTAAGTGACAAAGGTAGTACACCAAAGCTGATACATAATACAAAGTTGTCGTTTTTAAGCAAATATTTAACGTTTTTTGCTATCTCTTTGATTTTGCGAATCACTTAGTATAAAATATGGTAGTATAGGATTATGATGAATAAGAGCATCACAACATGCAATACGTTTGGAATGTTTTTTGCTGATTGGTTGTAGGTGTATTGTTATCAGTTATTTGTTTAGTTACTAACCAAAACTATATGTTCCGGCATCAAAATATCGGTTAATATTATCAGTAAAAAAATTTACATTTATTTTTGTATAAATACTGGCTGTGCTTGCGACTTCGTTCGCGTGGAACTTAAAGTTATTAAATCATTTTTGCCCGTTTATGTAACTTTTTTCAATACAAATTTGCTCCTATTAGTGGTATCGTCATATTAAATAGTCTAAAGCCTTCTTTAATAAATATTCTAACAAATTAAAAAAATATTTATTGAAATCCGACTGGTAGGTTGGCGCGTTCGTTCAAACAAACTTTTTCGTTTTAATGTTAATATAAATTAATATTGAGACCATTGGAAAAGCGCAATTCACTATACGATAAATAACTTTTAATTCAACTTACTCGTTTATTAGTTAGCCCTGTCACATGTGATTGACTTAAGATATGCGATTCGGGTTATAAAATGCCACATGCATGTGTGATAAATACGAGTGTGCTTTTAATTTGGTCGGAAATTGATAGCTCAGTTGGTAATGTGTACGGACGTTACGCCAAGGGTCGTGAGTTCGAATCCACCTACAATGAGCTTCAGTTGTTGATGAAGGAAAACATGGTGGTGAAACCATAGTATGGTGGTACGGCTTTTTCTAATGCCCACCTGGCTGGCTACCACCTTCAAGTTGAAAATCGGCCGCCAAATACCTATAGGTGTGTTGCGGCAGTTGTAGTTGAAGGTCAGTTCCTCCACTAAGCTTAGCATATCCATCACCTTGGGCCATATCGTCACTTAACATCAGATGAGATTGTGGGCATAACGCTAAACCATAACTAATATACTGATAAAAGTGCAATAATTCCTAACGGGATCGCGTAGGTACACATCTTGAAAAACCGATCTCTTATTTTTTATTCAAATAATTTGTATATCCATAACACTAACGTCAAACATTCGATCTAAAGTATTAAAACGATTATTGAGTTTTTCACGTAACTGTCATAAACTTACTGTTTAATACAGTTATTCCGACCGTTTGCAGGATGTTTAAATTTAACTGTATATTTATCGTTAATTCAACAAATGTCTCATCCTGTTGGTACTTGCCAAATATTTCAACGTCGAGTCGATCGATACATCAACGAAAATATATTGATATTTTTTATTTGAAAAAGCTTTGTTTTTGTGTTATGTACAGTTTGCAATGAAATATTTTACTTATAGATGAATATATAAGATATAACTTAAAATATCATTGTATAACTTAAGTAGCTAAAGGCAAAATATGCTCTTGTATATTAACTTAGAAAAATATAAACATGAAACGTAAATTCGGATTAATTGAAATTTACGGTAGTATTCATAACTATAAATAAGTAGAAGTATAAAAGACTTATTTACTATTGGAACAAAACTAGTAGTCCGAAAAAGGTTACTTTCCATTTAGTATTCAAGTCTAATACAATTAGGTAATATTGAAGCGCTAATCAACAATGGGGAGGACGTCTAAATAATGTACCTACTGTCCAGTGTATTTAGATTATATTAACCACTAAATTAAAAAAGTATAAAGAATATTAAATTGCAAATTATATTTAACGTTTAAAAAAACGGATTGTAACTGTGCATAATTTAGCATTACTATTTCTAACAAATTGAGTAAGCGATAGCTCATAGAGTATGATTGCGGGAATATATATGTCGTTATTCACAATGAATATGCCGTCCGCATTTTACCATTCGTTCTAAAATTTTAAATGAATTTCTACATATATATTGGAGGTGCAATGAATGTTATTTAAATAGGTCTATAAAATGCAGTTACGTTTTTGTAAATCGACGCTTTCTAAATAAAACAGTTTGCCTTTGAACTTGAAATTAAATAAAGTATTTTATATATAATTCGTATTGCTTATGTTTTGAATTACAACTTTAATAGTATTTTATAAGTACCGTTAGGATTTACTTGAGTTTCTCTCATGACACTTCACTGCATTCCGGTCAAATTTATTGCTTATACTTAAAACCGATAGCGGCGAGTGCCTTTTAAGATCTTTTAAGGACAATGTTAATCACACTGCTTGATTAAAACGGTGCTAAAATATGGAATAAATAGTATTATATAATATAAAACAATAAAATATATTATATAAAAAGAAAAAAAATATATTCATGGTAAGCGCAGTAGGTACTTATAATCCGTAATTAATGGTGCCCACTGATAAATTAGTAGTTCACTCTCTCGGTTATGGATATGCACTTGGTGATCTCAGAACATAACATAACATAACAAACTAAACGACTATCACAGTGTTGGGCTTATCATAATGTGTATGGTGAGTGCACCCAAACATGTACTGATCTTTTTGGCCACATTTTTGCTGGATATACATAATGTCGCTATGGCGTTTGTTAGTCTGTTGTATTGTGTTCGCTATCCAGCCCCACACAAACGGACAAACAATAAGCGTATAATTACGAGAATTTACGCTTGTTTTTTTTTAATAGTTAAAAGGTTTAGTATTAAGGCTACAATCTCACCTGATGTTAAGGTACGATGCGGCCCAAGACAGTGGACACGCTAATCGTAGTGGAGAGGCTGACTTTCAAGTGCAATTGGCGGAACTCACCTGTTTTTGGCAATAGATTTTCAATTTGACTAACCAGATGGGTATTAGAAAAAGCCCTACCAATACACTATAGTTCCATCACGATGTTTTCGTTCACTGAAAGATTAAATTCATTGCAAGTGGATTCTAACTCACGTCTCTTGACGCGGCGCCCGTTACTACCAACTGATCTATCATCTCTTCAAAGAGTATGTTTTACTTCGCAAAATTATGACTACTAGTGTTTGTCTAATAGTCGAAATTCGACAAAACAATTGACAGCAAAGAATATTATAAAAAAATTTTTTTTTTCAGATTTCATAAACCATCAAAAGTATTGTTAGTTTTAGATTTTTCACGTGTCGATTGCAGACAATAATAATAATAATACACTAGCGCTAACAAATACAAACTAAAAATAATAAAAGTATTCAGCTATATGTATTTAAAATTCTAAGTAGTCCGTTCCATCGACACACATCTAAGTAAAAACTAAGTATGAAACTAGTTTAGGTAACAGTGAACGACAAATAAATTGATCAGCCTTAGCATTCACCTGGTACAATTTGCAAATTAAATTTCTTTGAATACTTAGAGGTCAATAAATAAGTCAAGCTAAGTGGCCTGCGTCTTTGGTGACGGTCTACGTTATAAGCGGTATATTGCTGTCATCATTAAAAAATAATATTTATTATTATACATATAAACATTTTAGAAAGCAACGTCTCTCTGTCTATACGTCGGTTAGGGCATTTATAATACAAGAATATAATAAAATATGCGTTATTTGGCCAAGATTTTATATATTTTTAATTTTATAAATTGACTAGCTGTGCCTGCGATTTCGCGTGACAATAAATTAATACTTTTTGCCCGGTTTACTATTTTTTTTTAATACAGTTTCCTACTAGTGGTAGTAGCGTGCTGTTAAATGGCTTCCTCGATGAGTGCTCTATGAAATACACAATTTTTTTTTAAATCCGACTGCTAGTTTCTAAGACCAGCGCATTCAAACAAACAAACTTGTCTGTTTTATAATACTAATAAAGATATAGTCATGAAATTCATATTCAATTAAAGTGCTCAAACAATAATACACGTAACCATGTAACGTAGCAAAAGGTTATTTTTAATAAACAATATTTTGGTAGATCATTCAAACGGTGTCGTGTAGTTATTATTTTCCAATACATTTATTAAGAGCATAACTAAACCATTTTTATATTAAAATCACCCAGTTCTGCTTAAACCACAACTCAGTAATTTTGGTGAATTTAAAATGAGGTAATTCGGTAACAGTTTATTTATGCGAGTGACGCATGTTAAGACGAAGTAAACAAGTTAAATAAAACAGAACCAAACGTAAAGGGAAAATGAACAAACTTTATACATTATCAATGGGCAGGTACGCAGTGCTAGATAATGGAAGAAACACGTAGCGCCAACTTCTTCAGCTTACCTATTCTTAAATTAAGCACGTAGGTAGGTACACAACTCCATGTCTATATAATACGATACTGTAATGATAATTAGCTATATACAGATAAACAATATACAGTGCACGAGTCGTAATTATATTGTTTGGCTTGTAAACGTTGGAACTAGAAAGTACGAGATATATATAAAAAAGTGTGTGTGTACTTATGTACACGCGTTAGAAGTTAGTACTTTAAGAAAGAAACATTTAATTAAATTTAATATTTGGAATAATTTAATTTTTTCGGACTTTAATAATTATTATTATTTGTATCTATTATTAATGTATTTATAAACTTATTACAGATTAAATAAGAATGCGATAATTTATTTTAGTTTATGATGTAAATAAATAATATATACCGTCAACTAACCCCAAATTCTACAAACGTCAACTAAAATGTTGACTATAGCTAACTTCAGGGTGTCGGATATTCGTGACGATGTGCGCGCGCATCGTAAAAATTTACACTCATAATTTTTCCCTAACGCGCTAAAATAAGTATAACTTCAATAAATGTATCGTTTTGTGAGTGTACGTGTAAAGTTATCCTAAGTTTCGTGATAGACTGAATGGAGAGTCATACTAACCATACTCATACTAATATTATAAATATGAAAGTGAGTTTGTTTTTTACGCTTTCAGGCCTAAACCGCTGAATCGATTATGATGAATTTTGGTGTAGAGATAGGTGGGAAGCTGCAGACGGTGATAGGCTACTTCTTCTTGCGAAAGCTTTTTTGGAAGTGGGGTAAAGAGAGGAATACACTTTACATGAAACTTTTTAATGCGTCATCAGATTTGTTGTACAAAATGAATGTTAACACGAACGAAGCTGCACGTACAATCTATATGACATAAATATAGAAATCTCCCTGCTTATACGTCTGGACATACTTTAAAAACGGCTTCTGATTGTAAGGGAGCTTTTGTTCACGATAAGTTTATGTTTAGCCATAATTGTTAAGCTACGTTAATCGCAAGTAATATTTTTATAATCTTTAGAATAATAAAACTACGCATAATATATTGAAATTATATAAAAATAATTTTCATTTTAAAAGTATAAATATATCCAACGTAAGGGGAACCCGGTTGTTTTTCGTGTTGTTAGGCGGCTTGAAATATATGTTAGTAAAGTAACAATTATTTAAGGAAAGTAACGTTGTGCAATATTCGAAAGATCATGATTTACATACATTTAATTATAATGAACTATCTAATTGATTCAAGTGAACATATAAAGCTGTACTTATAAATGTTAATAAGAACACAATTACTATCACGGTACGAACGGTTATTTCCTAATGTATATGAAAGTTTTAGTTATTGTTAATTAAATAATTGTAAGTAAAAATGATTCATGATTGAGAAAACTCAAATAAGTTAGTTCAAAAGAAACGCGATGTATGGCGATGAACACAAGCGAATGTTATTTTATATATTACTTATTGATGTTTTCGATTTCATACTAAAACGTTTAATAGATTCGGTCGTTTGTGTATTATATTTATATTAACTGATGCCACAGGACGCTTTCTTTCCCCGTTCTGAAAGTTTTATAACGTTTATGCTTATATTTTATCGATGTTTTATTATTGACCAGAGAAAGGCTGTTCTTGCCATTCCTTTAATATACGCATGACACGCTGTATAAACTTTTCCAACACCGAGTATTGTATGATGTGCTTTTCTATAATATTTTATTATAAACAGCCAATATAACAAGATACTATATATACTTAAACATGAATTTAATGAATAAATCTATAAATATGAATTATAGATTTAACCGCAATTATACAGGTTCATTATGACATAGTCGTGAGAAATAAATACTTGATCGATGGTAAAGTATTGGAATCATTTAATTTATTATGCCATTAATAATACATCTATGGATAGCAAATTAACTAGCCGTGTACAGATAAATATTAATAAATAATCAATCTTTCTTAAGTTGATATTATTAATTATAATTATTTTGACCTACAGTTATTTCTACTTAATTATGTTATAAGAATGAAATAAGTTATTGAAATGATAAGAAAATGGGGGTAATATATGCTTTGTTAGATTTTTTTGTTCATTATAAAACAATGCTTGTTGATACGATATATTTCATAATTGTTTGATATTTACGAATAACTACAATATATGTGAGACATTTAAAGTTGTATGATAAAAATAAATATTAGTTACCGTTGGAACGTTAAATATAATAAATATGAAAGCTTTGATGGAATCTACTATAGTGGTTTATCTTTGCAATAGTTATAATGCAATGTTCCAAGATTATTATAATTCGAATTTAACTATAATATATTAATATAATCATAGGTGATTGCATACTTACATAAGTGATACCATTTGATCGAATGTGATCACAAAATCGTGACCCAGCTGACACTGAACGGCTTAATGTTTATAATCAACATTTCATTGGCACAACTAACTTTTTCATACATACATAAACCTTCCAATATTATTTAGTCGAGACAACATTTAGGTTATTCAAACATCATACAAGTATATAATTGTCAAATTGTAATCAGTATTATCGGTGCATTCGTAAAGGGAAAAAATCGACAGAAATCGATCTACGAACCAATCGACCTATTCTCAAACTGTCAGAAGAAAGTGTCACAATTCATAGTGAGAATTGACTTTCACTGTCTTTTTTTATTAAGAAAGTTACACCTAGCCCCAGGGTCGAACCGGATAGTTCGACGGTTAAATGCAAAGCCTGTTGGTCGTTTCGTTAAGCGAAGTGATTTGTTAAATCTACATCTCTGATTACGATCAGGTTGGTGCAGCACAGCGGTGCGGCGTGCCGATGACCCTTTTCACGTTTTTTAAATTAGCTGCGCTTGCGACTTCGTTCCCGTGGAAGTAAAAAATATTTAATAACTTTTACCTGCTTTTGCAACTTTTTTTATATAAAGCGTTGCTTCTATTGGTGGTACCTACTATTAAATAACCTAAATTCTTCCTCAATGATTGCTCTATCAAATACAAAAAAAAATTATGTCCGGCTCTACCGGGTCCTAATATTAGCGCGTTCAAACAAACCAACAAACTTTTCCGATTAATGATATTAATACAGATTTATTAACAGACGAATTATCGTAAATTCTTAACCAGATTTTATATTTGTATATTCAGTGCACGGATAAATTCGGGCTTTTACTACACAAATGTTTCTTTGTATAATTTTGTACGAATTTAGCTGATTACAGTTAAAAAAATTAAAATTAATATATTAGTGTCATCTGTGCCGTTTCCGACGTAGTAAGGATCTGGACCAATTTTTTTTTATCGTGGTAAAACAAAAAAACTGTTTATGGATATCCTCGCATACGTTGCAGGATTAAGTAACTAAACATACAAACCGGGCTAAGATCCAGGTGAGACGGACATGTGGAAGACTTATCGAATGACAAACACATCTGAACCCAAATGAATCGCGACCGCTACACATTTAACGATAAACCTGCGTTGAGACTTTCCTTTAGCTTGTCAAGCTTCACTATTAGTCTATTTAAATTAGTTGCCAAGAGACGGACAAGCCGGCATGAGAATGACGGACAAAGATACATAGATGGATTACCATCATGCAAAATATTGTCACTTTGCTATGCTATGATCATACATTCTATATTCTTTTTGAAGTGAAACTTCTTATGAGAGGGTTTTGAAATTCTGATCTGCAACTTTTTTGTGTGACGATCGTTCGGGTAAATTCGGCTCGAGGCGCCTAAGGGAGCAGCGAGAAAGATATAATGATGATTTACTTCTGTTGTCTAGTCTAAAGCACACACCGTTTTTTTAATCCCAAACACATTCTCAGTTATTCAATTATTATAAAAATATCCACACAAATAACATTTAACTATTAGCTATAAATATTCGATTTCTAAATCGACTCATGGTGAAATTATCGGATATAGAAAGTCACGAGTTGTAAAAATAATTTCAGAAATGGTAACAATTTATGTAATTTCATTTCAGTTATATTTCGATAATCAACGTAGTTAAGATTTCATCAAATTTTACAGTTCACAGAATACAATAATATAAAAAAATAGTCATAATTAACGCATTGTTAAAGTTTAACAACGAAGCATTTATTGCAGTGTCCGCGTCGCGTTTGACCAACAATTGAGTGAAGGTGATAACCCTGACTTTCAATTTATTGAAAAGAAATTGTTAAGACGCGGCTATTTTTTCTATTACACTGAAAAGAAAACATAATTAATGACGCATAATTTTTAATTTATTTTGGTAACAATATATATTTAATTTATTAATTTATAGTTAATGGTATTTTGGCACATGTACCTAATAAATCGATTATATTATATTATAAATACATATTTTCCAGCTTTTCATATGTGTATACTATTTTGATTGTAATGTTAATTTTTACTTAAAGCGATCACCAATTTTATGCATACACTGATATCACTTTAAACAACTTTCTGTATCCTGTTCTAAAATATTGAGGTACTATTTATTCAATAATGTGAATAATAAATTTCTATGTTGTTTGGTCGGTATTGTATGATAAAAATAGTAAGCACCGAATGTTTACATAGATTCAATGGGTAGTCAAATGTATTTATATATAGACAAGGAGTATTATATTAATTTAATTATTAATTTACGATACGCACTGATAAGTTGAGGAGAGTTAATTGGAAGTAATTTAAAATTATTCTCAGTTTCAACCAGGTAAGGTAATATTGGTTCAGCTTCGGAGCTTTAGATTATTCTGGGCTAAAAGGAATATACGTAACTAATTTACTCACTAAGAACAAGATTTATGAAGTAGCGATGTAAGTTTTATTCTACATACCGTCAGAAGAGTCCTAAATATATATCATAAATTACATTTTTTTATCAATTTGACATTAGCGGGTTTCCTTTAATCGGCAAGTACAAACGAGGTCGTACTACTGAACGGTTTTAATAATCCAAATATTTTTTTAATTGTAGAATCAAGCGATTAATATTATAAAAAAAACATGTTACATTAATTGCCAATTAAATTCACGATAACGACTTCAATTTCAGCTTATTTACACCGAGGTTTTTTCTTTATATTTAAGTGAACTTTTTAATATATATTTTATTATATGGATTTATAGCTAGATTGTAAGTAAAAAATTTTTAAGTAGAATTAAATTATCAAGTAGCCGAGCAATTTTCTTTTAACATTATTACTATTATTAATAAAGTTTTACAGCACACTAACTGAATCAAAACGCTGCTTTCCACTACTATATAGTTGAGTATACGTAAATCTAAACAACATACTCCTAACTTAAAATGATGCTCTATGCGAATGATGGAAATCATCAAATCTACTAAATTTTTCATATATATTTATGCTTTATATTTATTTATATTTATGAAAATAAACTGTTCATATACTGCATTATGTCCTGAACAAAACCTCAGAACAATTTTATAATCAATACAGCTTTTATACCAATCTGTTTTTTCTTGTAAACCAAAAATTTGCTATTAATCATAGGGGGTTTACTTAGTATATCAATAAGGTAAAAAGACATCAGCAATATCAAACGATTGTTTTTATAAGCAACCAATATTTAGTTGGCTTTCAGATATTACATGACCAGACTGTTTCAATTTTACAGGAGAACAAAGGCTTGATAATAATTTTTTTTACTCGTAATAAAATGTCTACTGAGGTATTAATTGGCAATGTAGCCAATTATGGCAGTACGTTACATCTAAGAATAAACCTAGCTGCCCTTTCCTGTAGGTAGTCGATAATTAAACGGCAGAGCCACCTGTCGTGTTCAGAGATAAGGTCCCTTATTGTGATAAAAATGTCATTGAACGTTTGAACGTTTCTCGAGATTAGCGTAAACGAACATGGGATTTTTAATTACGTAAAAATATAGGTAAATGATATTATCCATAGGTGGGTGGGTGACCGTGCTTAGCTCGTTTTTTTAAATGTTGTGCAAAAAACATATTTAGATACATATCACATGCTGATTAAATTTACGATTTTACATACGTATGAACTAATTATCCAAGTCTAAAAACCCGATTGTAATTATTAGTCACTTAATTAGGTATGATTTGCCTAAAAAATTGCATTTTTACGAAAATTAGAACTATATAGGTGAATTTATAAAGCAATAATTCATATAAATACAAAAGGTCATGCAAATCGTTAGAGGTGTATTCGAGATACGCGAAATTTATATACAATTACATACAAGAATTGGTCATTTAATTTTATTAGATTAGGTATATATAATTTGTGAAATTGTTTTATGGAATCAATGACCAATTGATGATTCGAGGTCTCGAAGTTGTTTTACTTTTACTTGCCAGACGTATTATTACGTTTAGACAGATAATTATGGTTGCGGTGCTGCAGAATATTAGGTGTCAGTTATATTTCATTCGTACACGCGGAGGTGTATCTTTATTTTACGGTAAACAAATTATAAAGCTTTTTTATCATTATTTTTTAAAGTGATATGATAAGTTGAAGATTATTTTTCTAATAATATCTTCATGCCGGAGTGTCACTGATGACCACGTGACCACGAAGGCTGAAAAGATTTCGAAACTAAAAATACCCGCGATAAAATCCATTTAAATTAGTTTTTTATGATTATTTTACTGAAAATGAATAAATACGTTGTAAACATACACTCATTTCGATTGTTTAATTCGAATTAATAAAAATAAAGTTGTCTGATAAGGTGTCCATCCTATTGAACATTATGCATCACATATAAATAGGATAATCTCACCATACACGATGACATTACGCACGCCAATTGATTTGTTTGTCGGTTTTATTACGTATCATAACACAATAATAAAATTCGCAGTATTGTTTCTTTATTTTTTTAAATGTAAACCGAAGAAGTTTGGTAGAAGGTTACTTTTGTATGCAAATATTAGAAAAACTTCTAGAACTACTATTAGTTATTATTAAGAAAAGAAAAGAAACTAGCTTCTAACAGCGACGACGTCTACTACGCCAACCTTTTCGACCACTTTCAAACTTTATGACTCTATAATGCAAATAATTTATATATATATATATATATATATATATATATATATATATATATATATATATATATATATATATATATATATATATATATATATATATATATATATATATATATATATATATATATATATATATATATATATATATATATATATATATATATATATATATATATATATATATATATATATATATATTATAGGTATCACATAGAATTATTGCTTGTACAATAAACTGCAAGCATATAGTCTTGATGTAAGATTTCTAACTTCTCACATTGTAATGTAGAAATAAATTAAAACGTATAATTTATAGTATTTTGCTTCTTGTTTTTACTTCTAGTATGTCAATTTATAGTTAGTATTGTTAACTGCACGAATAGGTTTTTTTAATCAATTCGGCGATACAAACTCGCTAGGGTTTAGTTCTAAAATCACTCAGTAGTTTATGTCTATTAATTGTAATTTCCTCTACAGCGAAGGGCTCGATTTCTAGCGCATAGGTTAAAGCGATGATAGCTCAGTCGTTGTGTGTACGAACTCTAGTTGGAGGGGCGTGAATTTGAACCCACCCACATTGAGTTTGAGCTTTCGGTGAAGGAAAACATCATGAGGAAACTATAGCATGGTGGTAGGGCTTTTTGTAGTGCGTGCCTGTCTGGCTACTACCCTGAAGTGGAAAATCTGCTGCCAAATATCTATAGGTGTGTTCCGGCAGCTGTAGTTGAGAGCCAGTTCCTCCACAGGTTTAGCGTGTCTACCAACTTGAACCGTATTGTCACTTAAGACTACGTGAGATTATGGCCATAACGCTAAACCTCTGAAGTATCAAAAAGTAGCTTTAGAAAAAAAATGTATAAGTAATAAATAGTATTCCTTTTTAAAACTATATTGCGTGCATGCATGGCAACTCATTATTTATGTGACAATTAATAACTTCACTTGGTGCAGGCCAACACACTAATAAAGTCATTCATTAATTATCAGAATACGTTGCCAGAATAAATTATAAAGTAAAAAGGCTCGCCGGTACATAATAAGAGTATCGCGACAACAGTCATTATTCATTATGTTAGTGACGAAATTGGAGCGACAAATAAGTGTACTTTTATTTATTCCTTATCTTTTGCACTTGAAAGTATCAGTGGAAAAGTTTACGACACAAAAATGCCACGGTCGGTTATTATAGTGATGAAATTCAGGGATAAAGGGCACTTGTGATTTATGCACAATATTATATCAACAGATGTTGAGCTAAGTAATGTCATATGGATAATGCTTTGAATATTTTAGTTGTTGCTTTTAAACAATCCATTTCTGCATTTTCTATACAAAATATGTTTTTTAGAGCTTTCATATTATTAGATATGTGTTATATTTTATTTTTCTGGTATGGATGGATAATGTGTGTACACTCGTGACAGGTGATATTGCTATAAATATTGTTGTAAATCAGTAAAAAAAATTAAGTAATCGTATTACATTTAATAATTGCATTATTTTGATATACTTATGTAGCTACTGCATACTCATACACACTCATACGCACACAGCCTTTAGCCGTGACGGATAAAACTGACTAGCGAACGTGACCAAATTTTCTATCCATGTTCTTAGGGAAGGCCCGCATTAAAAGTGTAATATTTAGTACGTCTAGCGTAATTTTTATTTTGTGTTTTAAGATTACATATTTCAAGATTACATATTTCAAGATTACATATTTCGATACAACCCAATACAATGGGTCAGTGGATTATTATATAAGCTCTTTATGTATTTATATTGCCCTTTTCGATAAAATTGTTTCGGCAAAAGGTTAAATAATTACTAAATAAAATGAATTAAGTGATTAATTATTTCCATGCAAATTGATTGTTTTAATATTTTGATCGAAAGCGATCGCACGATTTATGTGCAGTCACGAAATTATAGTACAGCAGGTTGCAGCCGATTAGCGGCAATCAGAGTCAAGGTCGCCGTCATCTACTCCGTGCGTATCGATGAATGATCTATACGTAATCGCCGTGCGCTCAATTTGAGTGCACATGTTCTTTGCAGGATTGTTTTTACATATTTATATGTTGATTACCCAGCTTGTAGTCAGGTGAGCTTTTTTTGTATACTTGATAGGTTTAGCATTGTGGCCAAAACCTCACCTGATGTTAATTGACGTTGTAGCCTAAAATAGTAGACACGCTAAACCTAGTGGAGAGACTGGTTCTCAAGTGTAACTACCGCATTTATAGGTATTTGGAACTTAAAGGTGATTGTTAATAAGATGGGCATTAGAAAAAGTCATACCACCATGCTATGGTTTCATCACGATGTTTTCCTTCGCGGAAGCTCAGGGTCATTGTAGGGATCGACCTTACGTCCGTTGACGAGCGGTCCGTACATACTAACGATTTAGCTACCACCGCTTCAAGACTTCAAGACTATGTAACGCTTGTAACAGCAGAAGAATAGCCCTTTATATTTAAAGAAAATTATTGTTAACTTTATTTTAAATCTATATAAAAAAAACTGATAACTCGAGCATGTTTGAAATTATTTCACAAATCAATTTTATTTGCATGACTCGGTAATGCTAAGTTTTCAGTGAAACAACTCAAGTAAAAATATACTTACATTTTTCAACACAGTTTCATTTCTAGTAAATCACTATTTATATATATTTGTATATTTATATATATTATGTATATTTTTAATATAATATGTATATATGTATCTGTATATGTTTATAAGTTTTTTCTATAGCAAAACATGATAATATATGGTATTTTTGCTAAATATAAAAATGTAGTTAGATATCGCTTCCCTGTGCTCGAATAATAGCTGATAATGAATGTTACTAGTTATTCAATCAACTGAAAAGTTACAATCTTTATAAAATCCATTTTTTGTGTAAAGTGAAAATGCACTTTTATCAGAGTCATCTTCAAAGTTAGGTAGTAATGTGTTCATCAGTTCCATTCACGTGTGTTTTGATACGCAATATATATAATGAAATAGAAACCGTTGCCTAGATCTTGATATTATGATCAGAACTCTATTTTTACTTTGAAATGACAGATTCCGAAAAAGATTATTTAAAATTTAAGTTTAAGTTATATTTTCAGGTGATCATATAAAAAGCCCATTAATGTAATAAAGAGTTGAATTAGCTGTAACACCGTGTATATATTAAAAAGTACTGTCGTGATAAATTCAATAAATATACAGTCTTATCAGACGCCCTCGAAAAAAGTGTAATTATAGCAATGAATGCGCTTTATTCTGTCGAACGCATATTAACATTGAACTTTCGTTTCAATATTAATCCGACAGGACATTTCGTAATTACCGCCCAAACCTATCTGTATTATATCTCGCTTCTATCAAAAGGTAAATATTATAATTAGTAAATTTCGTATCTTGAGGTCGTTCGATGTACCATAAATTATTAATCGTGATACATGTATGTGTTAAACGCGTTCGACGTTGCACTGCAGGTTTAAACCAATCATTAGTTGTGCGGATCGAAAATAAATTGAATTATTAGAACGTTTACTGGGGCTATTTAAATTGCAGGATTCAATTGCATTTGATTAAATTTTCGATAACCAATTTGATTTATTAAAGGCGATAATTCAGGGCAAACAGATACACTGTACGCAGATGTTGCGACTGGCCCAGAATTGAGACTGCATCAGTGAGCTTTCGGCTAAGTTCCTGCGATATTAATACTCATAATAAAATTCCAAATGAAGTAATGTATTAGAGAACATAGGCACTGACATAATTCTAAAAGTGGTAAGGAGATTAGCAATTACACGGATGAATTCCTAATAGCAATCCTAGGCAAAATAGAAATAATTCAAAATAGAACAACTTGTTGATTTAAACTAGAGCAGCCGAAAACAATCAATTTCGTATAGATGAACGCCGTAAATTTGAAAAGGTCTTTGTCCATTAGTGGACCGAAATATACTTATAAAGACCATAAAAAATTCAACAAATTCGTTTTCATCGTTATGTTTACCAGTCAATGCCAATTTCAGGAACACAATATAATTCCTGCTAATTCTTGTGAAACTAAAATTTATTGAAGATTTAATAACGAATATATTTCCAAAAAACTTCGGGGTTATTTTATACGGTTATTAAAAATGACTTTGTGGATGAAGATCACGACAACTAGGAATTATCTATGTAATTAACTAATACGATAGACACTAAAATTCATTAAAATGTGACAATTTTTAATACGTATCAATGTGTAAGTTATGTACAAGTGCAGAGTTGCATATCAATAATTATTTATTTGTTGATTTTTGAAAATTTTTGAAAATCCATTTTACACTTACGTATATCTCTATGTTTCAATATTAAAAGGATAAAATAAAAAAATAACAGATATTCTGTAACATAGCTGAATTCTTATTAGCGAATTTGAATTCAAGTGTGCATACATTCGCCTGTATGACCTCAGTTAGTACACTTAACGTAATAATTATTCATGATAGCTTCATCAATCAATCTCCCAAAGTAATTTGTCACTAAGATTGTTAGCAAAACGCTATTCGTGACCGATGATCGTTCTTCTTTGTTCAGTTTAATATTTAATTATGAACATGTCTTCAGCGGCTTTGAGAATAAATGCCAAAGAATTAATTTATAGCTTAGAAATGTAATATTTATATCTTACAATAGCATGCAATTTCTAACTTTTAATAAAATTATTTATTTTCATAGAACTAATTGAAAATTGTTTATAATTAGAGTACAGTTGTTTATAATTTTCATGTAAATATAACATACTTAAGTATTAAATATCCCCGATATTATTTTTTAATAAAATTAGCCGAGGTAAGTTTCTCTTTTATTATTAAATGTTCATTACAAATACCAAAAAAATTGTGACAGAAAATATAGAAATGATGTATAATATTGAAAATTGTGAAATAATCCAAATAGACAAAAACATAATTAAAGGGAAAAAATTATGTTTGTATGTTTGTCCATTATTCACGCTCAAATATTTGGATGACTTATAATAAAATTGGGCATGATAGTCAATTATGTTGTGTATGTAGTACTACATTCTTCTGTCCAACGAAATGTATCGAACAGCAGCTAGTATAAAAAATAGTAATATATCTCAGAATTCAATTGGTATCTAAAAAAATCACACTACTTAGAATCATTAGTAACAATTTTATATTAGGATAATAATATGTACTGACTATTGAAAAATAAAGTTCGAAGGTTATTGTAGAGTGTTTTATAAATTGCATTTAGTCTAAGTTAAGCGTGATATTACAAAAAAACACTTGTTGACAAAAAGATACCAAAAAAGTCAGTCAGTTTTTATATTCCTTGAAGATGTATACCGTTATAAAGCACACGTAGTTATCTCTCCAACTTACAATAAAAGTAGACGGTTCATAGGCAAACACGATTCAAAATTTAACGATACCATCTGAAATCTTTATATTCACTCTGAGGTAGAGAAGTACCGTAAGTGATGTTGCGGAGAGATAGATTACTGTTTCTCTGAAACAGTCAACTGGTAAAATACCTGTTTTTGGATAACCTTCATCTTTATATTTATTAAAAGTACTGCCATCATGTCTAGAAGCTTTTCTGTTCGAGTGTAACATATACGGTATGATGATTTCATTTTAAATTATTTGATAACGTTTTAAGTAGTTTTTTAATGTTTTACTTTTTATTTCAGATGTCGTAAATGTCTTGTAAATGTTTAATTCTGCAATATAAGCTTTTCCTAGATAATTACACAATATGCGCTCATAAGTGAGTAAAGATGGAACAATCAGTAATATTTGAGTTTTTTTTTAGTTTATTGATTCCACTATTTTAAGCTAATAACTAATGTCTGTTAAAAATATGAACGTTGTTTTACTGTGGCACTCATCCATAGTTATAACACTCTGATATTATCAAAATTCGGTACCAGAACTAACATTCGGTGGATTGGACAGCAAGAAATGAACCATTACAACGGGATTTTCACCATATATGTAGCGTTCACGACCCAATCGGGGACATGTACCTACTTACTGTGTAATATAATATTTTATGTATATTTATTTATAGTGTTGTCAAATATAATTTAATGATAGTTATTTTATTCTAAAAATGTTTAAACATGCTTGTTAAAATTATAAATAAGAAAAACATAATTAATATTACAAATATTTTTTTCGATTATATACAGATTTTTTTTATATGTTAGTACATATCCACTGTTTAAATAGATTTGAAAAACTGAAATAGATATTTTAGTCTAGACGATCTTTAGATCTTTATATATAGACATACATAGCTATCGGGGAGAAATAATAAACACGCACTTCTACACGTGTATACATTAACTGTTACTCGACCTATTCGTTGGATTTTTTTATATCTTTATAAAAGTTATCACGTATACATTCCTTGATATAATCTTTCTTTAAGCATATATACCATTTGCAAGCTGTTCAGATACACATATCAACACTTATATTTATAATATTACTAACTGATGTCAGCGCCTTACTACACGTTTTAGTAGGGTAGTTCTTAACATAGACAATCTTAAGAAAGGAATATGCATGCCAAATATTATGTTAATCGGGCGGGTACTTTTAAAGTTCTGGTGAAGAATACTGGAAGGAGTCTATTATACACTCACACTATTACGCTACATATATGTAAGGTACAGATATTAACATTAAATATACAACATACGTATGGTTGCCTGTAAAATAAGTAGTGTTCGTTAGTAGTGGATAGCGTTGCGATAGCACATACGTATAAACTGAGTGTACCTATCTACTTTGAAGAATTGTGTACCAAAAATAGATGTTTGAAGCATCTAATCATAACACTAAACGTAAGAACTAAAAACATATTCTTAAACATAGTTACGTTTCTGTTTCTCTACGCCTATTTTCTGTTTACTACTGACATCCAATTCCTACAGGTGTGCTGTTTTTTTTTGTTTACAAGTTCATGAGAGTACTGTTTCATAGCTTTTTTTTATGGTCGCACAGCAAAGTGACGGTACTGTACCTGATACTAAGTGCAATATAATCCAAAAACAATGGTTATCCCCGCTTCTCTTTTCCACAACAGAACTACATGAGCTAAACTTCAAAGTTTGCTATATCGTACTTTTGCCGCACCGTGAAGCTGTGGAACAGTCTCCCAGCTCGTGTATTCCTTTCCTCTTATAATATCGGATCCTTCAAGCTAAATGTAAAGATGCATTTACGCAGGTCGGCATGACTGTGCCGACTGGTGATGGATTGCCGTTCCCTCGATAGACGTCACTTTTTTGGATTATACTCTGCTTAACATGCATGCATGCACGAGCTATCATAAATAATAATTCCCAATATACTAGCTACTTCTCAAATATGACGAACCAAAATGTCACTATGACTGGTTCATCATCATATGACTGGAGTTCGAGATCATCGTGTTCTACCGCCCCGCAAAATAGCTTTAGAAAACATTCAAAATAGCAGTAGTTTAAACTGTATAAATTATCATTGTGCGTAGGTCAGTAATGCACGTGGGTGGTGTAAGCAAAACGTTTGAGCAAATAATTGATTTCCAGTTAACTCTTTTACAATTGTTGATTTGACTAAGTTGTTTGTGTTCCATTACTTTTGCAAATAAGAGTACCTATTATAGTGTTTCAAAATGAATATATCACAGTATACATTGTTTAATAATAACTAATAACTAACTAGTTATATTTCGGATCCTTTTTTGAGGCCTATTGTTAGCTCTATAATATGACTGCGAAAGGACTTTTATTAAATGGCCATCTATCTATCCGATTGAATGACGTCCATTGCTGAACATATAATTCTGACAAAGATTACCACAACAACCGGTCTTGCACTGTTAACATTCAATGGACTTCTACAGTCTTCATTAGTTATCCAGTGTATTTTGTGATCAGTTTACCCACTTTGCGCCTTTCGGTTTCTAGTCCACATTTGAATGCTCTTCGTCTCAATCGACTATCCTCGACTTGAATCGAATCGAATCTACTCGCCCATTAAATACCACTTAAGTTTTTTAGCAATTATCACAAAATCGGTGAATATAGTTATTTCACGCATCTCTTCATTTCTAATTAAATTAAGCACCATTTCAATCAAGGTTAAAATTACCATGAGTTCATGTGGTCCATCGATAAGCAATAAGTATACTACAACTGTAGATGACCCTTTTACGAAGTCGTAACAAGAATAGAATGGGGAGCAATGTTAATTTTAATGAAAACTTCTTTTATTTTTTATCTTTATCATACATAAGTAAAGTCGGCACAAAATGTTTTGCACTTCGAGTCTTCTCTATAAAAAGCCATTCTAGCATTCATACCTTTTATGCACATATAATTCTTGTTACAATCAGTCTACATCTTTTTCAGTAGGTATCCTCTCCTCTTATATCTAAACCACACTATATAACCACATGCTCTTCACTCTTTTGTCACTAGTGTTTTAAAAGTTCTTCTCACATATTTATTTGCAGTTTTTTCTATCCAAATTACACCAATCTTAACATATTCGTCTACCACCTGAAATCTTCTTTATTTATTATTATTATGATGTGGAATATCATAGGTTTTATAATGGTCTTCCATTGACTTATTTTAGTAAGGACCTACACTGTTAGCCTAAAGACTTTCGCAGCTTCACCGAACTTTGTCGGCGAGTGCGGAGGGCGCTCAGCTCGAGGGACTTCTCCTTGAGTTTTTTGGCTATTTTTATGTGACCCTGAGATTTGTTGCCAATTCATCAACCATGCAGTAATTGAGGAACAGAAATACTATGTTTATATTATTGAACTACTATTAATTACATAAAATCAGCATGCAAAACTGATATAACGAATAAGCATGTATTGTAATTTATCTGTAATGCAAAGTTGCATCAAAATTTCAAGACTCAAATATTCCAGTTCTTGAACAAACGAACATTAACATTTTTATGTATACAGTTGTTAGAATTTGGTATCAAACCTAAAGCTGCTAGGTATAATAATATGGTACACAATAAAACTATCAGTCAACTAAATTGGTACTTCGAGCGACTGAACGACATACAAGCTATAGTTAGGAGAATGCATGATAGATCCCATTGTTCCATTGTGCTGATAATCCTCGATTGACAGACGTTGCGCAAGTGTCGCGTAATAAAGAGATTTAATTCGGACCATGAATCGAACCAGTTCATATTATTAGACCAAAGTAATGGATCTAGAAAGGTCATGTGTGGAATCATGAAGAGTATTTCAACAACGTATGAACGTAGTAAACATTTATAATATTTATAGATGTTGAACTTTTATATGATGCAGAATAAATCCGATAGAGCAATGAATTAAAATAGCTGATATTGACTATTATCAGAAAGGTATGTATAAATCAGAAAGTAGCAACAGGCAAAGAAAAAAAACTTAGTATAATATAATTCATAAGTTAAGGAATTCAAGATTTCCAAAAACACTTTGTATTAGTATAGTAATATTGAGGTGACTTAAAAGCTCACATAAACTTAGAAAATAAAACCTTATCTAAGAATTGCGTACGTAATATTACTTAAATAAAAATATTAATTTATGAAATGGGTATTTATTTTACAAATAAATAACCATATATAAGAGATCATTTCACAAATACTATTATAATTAATTAATTCCGTGATAATTGTCGTAAAAAAAAGTGACGGTCAAAAATACGCCAAGAGCATTGGCGCAGCGTACTTTTCAGAAATCAATTTTCCAAAAATGATGGAGTTAAAATAATGAACTCTAGGTGTAAAGATATTAAATATTATCCCTGGAAATTATTGACATGTTATTATCGCAGGCGTTTTTCAAGTTAGCTATATTTTATGAATTGACAGTATTTGCAATAATAACAAATGCGCATCAAGCTAATATATTTAAAGTTCTTGTTTGGTTTTTAGATGTTCCTAAATCATTCATACGATTGTAATGAAAGTCGACGTTTTCTATTAGTTCAATAAGGGAATAACAGATGGCGCATGATTCGTTTCATTTCCATTATATAACTATCTGAGTAGGACGCATCCTTATTCTTATTTGATTTTTTTATGGAATAGAGGACAAACGAGCATGCGTGTCACTTGATAGTAAATGATTACCGCCGATACCAGAGGAATCGCAGGTGCGTTACCTAGGACTGGCTCTCAAGTACCACTGCCTGAACACACTTGATGGTATTTGGCGGCAGATTTTCAATTTGAGAGTAGTAGCTAGCCAGATAGGCATTAGAAAAAGCCTTACCAGCATGCTATGGTTTTCTCACGATGTTTCCCTTCACCGAAAGTTAAAGCTTAGTTAAAGTAGTAGTAGAAAGTTAAAGTAGGTGGTTGAATTCGAACTTACGTCCCATGATGCCGCGTTCCTATACGCTACCTATACCTACCTACCTATACGTTATTATTATTATAAACGCGAAAGTGAGTTTGTTTGTTTGTTACGCTTTCACGCCTAAACTGCTGAATCGATTATGGTGAATTTTGAAATGAATTCACAAATAGATTGGGTCCTGGAATCGATGATAGCCTCCTTTTTGCGAAAAAAAATTAATGGAAGTGAGGTAAAGAGAGGGATAAACTTTTTATTACGTCATCCTATTTGTTTGACAAAATCAGTAATACTACGAGCGAAGTCGCGGGTAAAAGCTAGTATGTTATATTAATTCGTCACATAAAAAGCACATAGACATAATGGAACTAGCTTAACTTGAAGTCTCGGATTTGCCACTATAATATCAAGAGCTCTATAATATGTACAATATGCAGCGGACCGTTGTACCAATTAATCATTATCAAAATGAATGTTATCAACATCTCAGAAGGTACAGTGACATATCTCAATATATCATTTTTGTTCGATTGATTGGAATAATTTAATTCACGTATTTCAATATACACTATATAATTTGACCTTGATGTGTAGATGCAATGTTAATTAATTGTATGGGAGACGTGTCAGTCAATATTTTCACATGTTTTATATAGTATTATCGTGACTGTCAATTATAGTTCTGAAATTTTTAAGGTTTGTATTGACCTTCACCTAGCATCGTGTAATTTAAATCTCACGGTGAACCTAGATTATGTTTTATTTTCCTATAGGCAATATTAATCATTATTATAGTTTTATTACTATGAAGTGATAAATATTATATAAAGGTTAATTATTGGGTTCATTAATTATTTCTATTAATATTATTCATGGCCTTTTAGAACATTAACTTATATTGCCTGTGTGAAATTGGTCTGCACGTTATTATTCCCTACATGATTACATCTCTTTTTTCTATGATGGCTTTGCGTATGCTATATGTGTATGTGGACGCTATGTATTTGTCGCAGCTAACTCACTTAATTAGCCCTGTATTAGTGTAATTAATAATTAATTAATTATACCCTGGCCGATATCGAAATGAAACAAGCCAAGAGAAATTAAGTAATTATGATGAGTTCATCACTATGTTCATAGTTGTTGTGACCTAGTCTGGTACAAATTCCTACCAATGTCATTTCTGGATATACACCAGCTGAACCTGGCACGCGTAATACTTAACGATGTCAATTATATTTACTACTATCAAGTGACCATTATTACCTGCTTAAAATAGGTTCAAAAATATATAACTAATTTTTCATATATATTTTGAAAGACCTCATACTTATAAGTTTTGTAGTAAAAGCTTTAAGTAGATCACATTACTGGCAATTTGTTTTATAAATATAGATTATAAAATAGTGACTATATCAAATATGGGAAAGTACTGCTACATATTTCATAAACCTGTTCGTATGTCAAGGTTAATAATAAGATACATGTCTATCGACTTCGCATATTGACATTTTAACTATACTGTATCTAGTGTTGTGTGTCGATATATTTTACACATGAGTGATTGAGAGTTCGCGACCGCGTGAGAAAGGCCGGACGTCGAGATTAATGCTTAATCTTGCAAGTATTACATGTTATTGATGACTTGACCATAAATGTAGCAAACTATTATAGGTATATTAATATAAACAAAGATCATGTTATTATCTCATTATAAGTATCTACAGTCATCTACTTGATTGAAGAAGTAGCTTCTAACATAATTATAAAAAAAAAAAATTGTAAACAAAATTATTAACCTATGTACAGATATAACTATGTTGTCAAAGAGACGTTATGCTGTCCTTGCCAGTGCTCAATATATCAACAACAGCGCCACGCAAAGTGTTCGATTTGTGTCGAATCAATACTTTTAATCAGTACTTTTGTACAAAATTTAAAATTTACAGGGTGCATACTTTTGAAAATGAAAACCTCTGAAATAAAATATATTATGGTTTCCCGCCAGAGACTAGAACAACTGCGATAGCAGTCCCTAGTCTCTGTCAACTCGGGAGTTCTCAGTATCGGTGTGGTGCGTTTTAGATAGTGTTAGGTGATTAGCATTCGATGAGTCACCACATGCCCAACATTGCCTTTGACCTGAGCCCGAGTAATGCGCTTGCGCGTTGCAATGAGGGAGCCCGTAAAAATCAGATATTACACACCACGTTAATAAAAAAAGGATAAAACAGGAGTACCTATGCTAAAGTCCAAGTCTTACAATTAAAACATATTAAATTATTCTTAGTAAATATTGCGATACACACGTGAGAGAACACCCACGGTTAATTTTACAAACATGTTTTGATTCAGTGTTGCAATCATATGAACACGACGACAAAGTTCAGTAGGTCTGCAACAGCTTTACAATGGTCCGTTCCGACAACAATAAAGTTCGGGTTTCTGAACTCGTTCGCAATTATTAATATAGTCTATCATTTATACACGCATGCATTATTCTTGTAGTACTTGGTACCACTTGGTTAATATTAGATGTGTATTTATAGAATTTTATGCGAACGAACAAACGTTTATTTTCAACCTGTCATACAGGTCAGAATGAGGGCAAAAAAGTTGCAGACCAAAGATGCCATAAATAATATACCCTCACTTATCTAAACTTCAATAAGTTTAAATAAGAAAGACTAAGATCTAATCATGCTAAGATCTTGTCCTAAGATCTAGATAATATGTACTAAGATCTTGAAGAAGTTCGATACGGTGAATGAATATAAAATAAAAAGCTCTTATTAATTTAAATAGAATGTAACTTCTAGGTATTACGTACATTGTAAGATTTTTTTTATTCTTAACAGATTTAACATTAAAGTCAAAATCTCACTAACATCTCTAAAAGCTAAAAGCCACACTCCTAAACGACAGGTTTTTGACTTGAGGATGGTAGCTAAGTCGGTGTTATGTAATATTGTAACGCAGTGCTAAGATTTCATTACACTGTTTTTCTTCATCAAAACTTGAAGTATACTAAGTAGGTTTGTTAACTTTATCCCTTAGATTTTCAAGAAATTTGAAGTCATAATATGAGATATGTTAGCATCTTTTAATAAAATTTGAAATATTTTTTTGGAATTTAATTTATTGACGATATAAATTATCTGCATATTTAATAAATAGATATACATTTAGAATAGAAAATTCGTTTGAATCTTGAATACTAAATTACCTGGACAATGGATCCGACGAGCAGACCGAAGCAGAGGGCGATGCTGGTGGTGTGTGGGGCATTACCGGCATTGATTGTGATGCAGGAGGCGACACCAATAGACGTGAGCAGGAATGTACCGGCCAGCTCGGCGATCAGCTGACGCCATATCAACTTATTATCTGTCACGTCCGATAGACCAATAATGGAACTGGTCTCTGAAAAAAAATTTTTTTTTAGTTAAATAAAACTGTCTAATATCTCATTTTTAAAATAAATGTAATACGACTGCACAATATAGAGGTGAAAACATCGCAGAGAGTTATTAATTTCCATCTAGTAAGTTTGAATAGTAACTCAATAAACATATATATATATATATATATATTACTTGATGGGTTTAGTGTTATGCCAGTATAGGTATTTAGTCCCAGATTTTCAATTTGAGGGTAGTAGCTAGCTATGGTTTCATTATTATGTTTTCTTTCACCGAAAGCTCAGACTTATTGCAAGGATTCAAACTCTCATGCATACATGCGGTGTCCGTACACGCACGCTACCAACGGAGCCATCATTGCTTATAAATAGTGTAGCAAAGTGGTGAAAACTGTTCGGGAATTGAAAACAACAATTTTAGCTCGCGGTTTTATTAGGTGTTTTCTTAAATTAATTAAGCTACTTCAAATATAAAGGTCAAGCGTTGTAATACATACATAAATTACTGATAAGTTTTTTATTAATGAAAGCTTTTCGAAGTTACATAATAATAAGACACGAAAACATGCGAGAGAATAAACTCGGCGATATTAGATACATTCTTAGATTATTTTTTTTTGTGAAAAATCATTAATTGAAGTAGTAACAGTTTGGTAGTGAATAGACAGGGGCAAACCAACAGTGGGTAGTATTTTAAATTATAAAATACCTGGCCTTGCAGACTTGTTGCACCCTTTATAGCCAGTCATTAAATCAACTATAGCGGCATCTATCGCGCCACTTATGGACGTAAAAACTATCTTTAACTTGGACCAAATTACATAAAGTATAAGGACCTCCTTAAGATCGGTTTAGTAGCTCTAGAGTTTATTGCGAACAAACATCGCGACAATAGATTTAAATATATAACATTAAAGTATACGGTCCGTTAACTGCGAAATCAGCAGAGACATGTAGTGAGATAAATTAGAGCGTGCGTGACTGACGTCACCATTCATGTTATTCAAGCAAATAGCAGAAGCAGTTTACAAATAATATCGTACATTTATCTACAAAGGTACAGTAAATTTTTATCAAATAGTCAAATTCATGTTTCGTTTAAAATTAATAATATAACTAAAATATGAGCTTGTTTTGATCATGGAACTAATTCCAGCACAGACAAACAGTCAGGTATTTTTTTAAAGGCAGGCCAATTGTATTTTACTACATAGTTTTCTAAAGTATGTAAAAATCGACAAGATAAATTACATGTTATTTTATATAGCCCGGCTGATTGCGAATTACTTAAGTCTTGAATGAATATATGTTATTATATATAATAGTAATTTTTTTTAAATTATAATTGTAAAAAATAAAAATGGAATGACAATATGGATATTTACATGTAGTAAATATTGAATTCTGAATTGCTTCTTTGGGTACAAATACTTAACTAAGGCGTAAAATAAAAAGTATCATTCTCGATCTTTACAATACAAGTTACGTAATATCAGAAAAGTTCCTAAAAATAGGAATAAATCTTTAACAACAAGAAAATAAATTACATATTAACCTATAATAGAATTTATCACACCTGACTGAAAGTATCAATCAATCAAAGTATTGTTAGTTTGATTGACAGGGGTTTAAGAATTCACATACCTTTATAATTGTACGGGCTACTAACTCGTTACTGACAAATAAATATGGTCTGAATATTTCAGCTGTGCGATGTTCAAAATGACTAAACAAGTAAATTATTTCTAAGCAAAAAAGATTATAACAGGTTTATAAGTGTCAACTTGAGTAGTTATAAAAAAAATAGTGATGGTGTTTTAATATTTTACGCGAGATTAAACATTGCGTGAACTATCGTAGAATAAGCATTGGAAATAAATTTGCCATTCAGTGATGAATGTTTATAAATTTTCATGTTTCAATCTAATCATATTATTATTTGACATATCGAAATAAGCGCTGAAGAATGTTGCGATTTAAACAATGGCTAAGTGACACGTTTAGATTATTTTATTCTTATTGGATTTTAAATGTAAATATTTAGTACGTATCATACGATATTAAGCAGTGTTTTCAATGAAGGTATAGGGTGAATCGTTGTTACCGTTTGGTAAAGTAAGAAATGGGAACAAAGACTGTTAAATAGAATTTGAAAATAAATTTACTGGTTCGTTTTAAACGCAAAATATTTTAATATATTCAAGTATAACGAAGGACATCAATAACACATTTCCTCATTTTAATTTGAACTAGAACATATATGGAATAGTTTTAAATAGGCATTTACAAGGAACAGTTTGAAACTGTTAAATGTAAACCAAAAATACAGTTATTCCGTGCCTGTTCCAGAGATGTCTAATGAAAAATAAACCGTTCCAGTTTGGGGCATGCTCTTATCTATTCGAACGTAAGGAGGATTCTTTTTTAGAAAGAGATATTATTTCGCAAACTGTTTTTAATATAAACCTACTTTAACAACGAGCTGTCGTTTTGATACAGGTTAGTAGAATTGCTATTCTCTGTACGAAATACAGCGACATTAACGGGTTTTGGTTAACTTTTTAATATCTTAATACTTATATTATATTTACTATAATACTCCATACGTTTAATACGCATATATTCACTTTTAAAGTATATTTATTACACAACTTTAAAAAACATTATAATGCGTCGTACACTAGTATCGTAAATTATAGATGCAATTTTGCTCGTACAATTACATAGAAATTGTATCACTCTTGAAATGTGTTTTGACTCCATATAATTTTGCATTTTTAGAACCGATAACGACCGCTAATTTATGGGTACTTTTGAATTTCACGCAATTTATACCTAACGAGTGACATGTGACTGTTAAATATAGAAATTATAAAGTTTTATATATGTTCATAGTTAATAAGTAAGTATATGATGCAATTCAATTGATGTTTTATTTATGCAAATACCTTAGAGGACAAAATGTGCAAAGGTTGGACAATACATTATTATAAATTACTATTAATGACCGTATTAATATGCCGAAATAGGAATTTTACATGAATTCTAGAGTTTTTTTTTTATTATTTTGTATTCGAGATTAATTTGCTGCTCCAAGTATATATTATCAGAAAACAAATGGCAGACTACCCAGTCGAGAATTTGGCTTGGGTGACAATGATGACGTTATTAGTGTCGGAACGGAACGGCAGAAGGTATATTGTGAACACTAAATGGAACGTAGCCATTATGTATATTTGTGGGGTGGTAAAATCGCGACCACCATAAACCAAGTCATATTAGTCAATCTTTCAATGGTATGAGCGAGTTTGGTGATTTTGAAGATTTCAATACTATATCAACAAGGCGACAACATTCTTAAGTAGCTTCTTTGATGATGGCGGTGGAATAATAAAAACTCTCTTGTTCTGCATTTTTAATTTTTAGGTTTATTTAGTAATATGTAGATAAATGGCTTTTTATTTCTATTATAAGTATTAACTAATGTAAAATAACACAGCTGTCAGTTTTCCAAGTAATAAATAAATTATGTTATTCAATTTAATTATATAGAAAAATCCGCAAGAAACTCAATCTGGTTGTATTTTTTTTAGGTACAAATTTCGTCATTCTAAAGGTTGTCATAAATATTGTCATGTTTACATTTACATACATTTATAATAGTTTTCTGTCGGATGTACAGACAGGGGTGTTAATTGCAGACATTATCATCTTTCATGTATTGAACTACACCTACATCAAGTTCAAGACACACTACAGTGACACGCTTAGACGTATTGTGTTCCGGGTTTTGGGGCGGTAGAGATCGCTCATGAATTGTTATGAGAAGAGCATCAGCGAGTGACAATATCCGACTACGTCCACCTCATTCCGGGCAATCTGCATCGGTTCCAACTTCAGCAGACTTTCTTTTCACTGGGACACGGGAGTATTTTTTTAAAATACAGCTTGTGCCGACATGAAGAATAAAGGGCTTGAAAACCAACTGGATAATTATTGTTGTATTTAGATTGTATTCCGCTTACTATCCGGTACAGAATCGTATCATTACCGCCTATATTATAAAAATAAACAAGCTTGCATATTATATATAAATATGCAAACTTGGTAACAGCATCACCACTTTGACTAAAAAAGATAATAGAATAAGATATAAAAAAAAAGATGCACATCGAGTTACTTCCCGGTTTTTCTCGATGACTGCGTTACTTTCCAAACCGGTGGTAGTTTTGAGTTTCATAATCACCTTATTAGGGCCTAAATTATAAAGATTTTTGATGTGATTGGAAACTGATTTAATATTAATAATAGAACTATGAAATCACTATAATTGTTCAGTTAGGGGATAGAAGGATGTAAGTACATTTATAATTTGTTAATTATATTAATTAATTTAATACCTTGTAAAAGATTTATTCGTTCAACGCTTATGGACTTATTCCGAGAATAGCAAAAAAGCAACATAGATATTAATTTAAATAACGGATGAACTCCGTTATAATGTAGATAAACTTTAATTATTTTTTACTTCATATTTTCTATTTATAATTGACTTCTATATTTTTTGAAAAGATCTATATATAATATATACACATATTCACATACATTTTCACTAGACACACTGTAATTGATGTCAGTTATATATATATATAATTGTCTAATAATGTAGAATAACACAAATATGTTTGATATTTAGTTATCATAATACAGCCTTTGCTTAGTTTGATTGTAAATGGCCATATGTGAAATTGTGTCCCATTAAAAATATTATTTAACCAACTTCTGCTGTATAAATATCAGAACTTGTGCATGCACTTATTGCAATCACATATTAATTCCTTTTAATTTTTTGAAAATTGTTATGTTATACTTACAATCTTATCAATTAAAAAAACAATAATTTCAACATTATAATATGCTACAATTTAATAGCCACGAGATTTCGAAGATTATTACTTCAATGTCTTATGGATTGTTTAATACTGACGTACACTATTGTGAATAATAGCACAATGGAACAGCTGAAAAATTATTCTGTTAACGAATGTATAATATCATTGTCTTTTCACTTATATAAAATACTATATCAATAAGTATCAACGACACATCCGATAGGTTCTGATGGGTTTTAACATATATTTTAAAACAGAATAAAAAATATAATGTAAATGAAGCGTGAAACAAAACATTTTATATTTTCATTTTACGATTTCATTGAAATTAGTTGAGTAAAAATTTACGACGCTATGAAAACTTATCGAAGTATTATTTGATAAAGTAACGTTTGAATAATTTTTTGTATGAACTCTATATGTTTTGAGAAAACCATACTTGAGTCAACAGTATTTAGACAAAAAATTTATCGATTAGATCAACGCAGTTATGGATCAGGCGACGATACGCCCGACTATATTATTTTCATATCACTTGCTTTCTTTAACGAAAGTGTATAAGAAAATAAATATTTTTAAAATGAATAACTTACTCTTCTGCATCTCATCCACGGCGTAATCCGTTTTCATCGTAAACAAATTCGCTAACACTTTCTAGGCGAGTCCGAGCCCCTCTCGGTGATGAGACACCTAGACCGCACTGTTTCGAAAGACAATATAAACTTCAACCACTACCAAAGTGTAATTTGATTTATAATTGAAAAATTCCGAAGATGCTCGCGGTGATAGCAGTTCGTGTCGTGATTGTTATTTATTATAGTAAGCGTGCGTGTACGAGACCACCTCTCTATGTTGCGGCGAACATTCAAGTGTGGCGACTTGCCGAGATCACTTCACCGGGGATGACAGCCTGACAGGCATTACCGTCGGTCGGAGAGTGCACCTGTATTTTTATTCCGATTGTTTCCGTGCCGCACGATGTTTGCCAATTATTTGTAAATTTCTTTTCACACTACGACATTGTAATAACACGGCGCGCCATGTTTAGGGAAAATTTCGAAAAAGGCCAAATGCTTTTTTAATATTACGTTCTAAATAGACTCTTGTGTTCATATTTTTTTTTTACTTTATAAGAAATCGTAGTGGATTTGCATATTGTGAATTGGTGTGGATGAGTTTGTGATTTGGATAGAGGAGTTGCAGTCTATCTTACTTTAAATGGTTAAGCTACGTATAACTTAATATAATGAAACTAAAGCTAGATTGCTTTCTTTATTTAGCTTTCAAACGGTTTATATGAAAAGTGTGTTCTGCTTATCGAGCAAAACCAAATATGTGAGTATAACAGGTTTGAAAGAATAATCATGGTGTACTGGGACTACCATGGTTTGTATAGATATTAACCAGTAAACTAATAAAAAAACAAAATTGGTCGCATCTAGTTCACAAGACGTTTTATATTTAAATAATTCTTACTAAATTCGTAATTAATTTCATTATTTAGTTTTTTAATTACAGCCAAGTAAAATATTTTAGTTTCCTTAAATTTATCATCCTAGTGGAGTCATGAATTGGACGTTCAAATATACATGCTTCTTACTGTAAGAAAAATAAAATATCTATAGTCGACATGATTATATAAAAATCAGTAAAATTTGCGGTATACATTTCAAGATACATAAAAATAATATATCTGTTTAGGTAATTGTGCATTAGGAAATTTTAAATATATACAGAGGAAAATGGAGTTGCCAGTCTGTTAGGTTTCAAAAAAGAAAAACAGTCATCCCATCTACTCATGGAATGTATCAAACAAGAAATCGGAAAGAAGTCGCAGTTGGATAGTGTTGGGACAGTGTTAGGACAGTGGCGTGCGACAGATCCCTGAATAAAAGAATACTGAAATATTTCATGACCTAGTTGGGCAGATTTACCAGTAACGATTTCGACTTGATAGTAAAGAATAATCTGGAGAAATAAATAAAAACCCTAAAAATAATAACAACATTAAGCCGTAAAAAGTTTTGAAACGGTAAAATTGGTTCGTATAGAATTATTTTGTCGTAATTAATTCATTTTATATCTACTTTATTACTTAATATATTATAATGACTGTAAATAAAATAGTTTTATTACAGAAATATACCTATATACTTACATACGTATTTTGTAACACGGAACAAGGTATTTGCGGAAAACTTTAGAAGCCGTTAGGCAAATTAAATACTGATTTGTAATTAACCGTAAAGTTACTTATACGTTTCAAGAACTAAGAAGTTATTTAAATATTAAGTCTAAAATTTTGTAAACTTTAAAATACCTGTTCGAGTACAGGTAATCAATTTTGCATTATGACGTTAGGTAATATTTATTCAATTTTAGTGAAACGAAAATACAGAAATGCATGAAAGCAAATTAAATAAACTAGAAAATAAACATTAAATTTATATGTGTAATAAATTAATAGAAAAGTAAAATCTAGTCTTAGGATTATTTTTATAGTATTTATATAGAAAGTAGTAATATTATATTTTCAAATGATATAAATTTAGGTGTACGAGTATTAAGAAATTTCACTCTTACTACGGAAAACATTGCTGTTAAATGCGTGTTGAAACCTTACTTTTCTTAAAGTTAATTGTTAGGGATTTATTGTTTTTTTTTTCTATAATCCGTAAATGACTTCACATTGATAAGAGGATGAGATTAATATAAGATCAATTAGCCGTTTCATTAAAACTAGGCAAAGTAGGTTTCACTACACGGTTATTATTTATCTACATTTCTACATATATAGGGGTATCTAACACCCAGACATTTTGATAAAATTTCTTTATCGTACAAAAGTCTGTTATAGATGAGGATCGAGAGTACCAAAAGTAGGGCTTGCTACTACCATTGTATCTGGTGGCCTACCAACCTTGAACTTGCGATCTACACTTTCAACACATATTCATACTCTGTCAAGTTTAATCGAAGTATTAAGTAGACCTGTGATTAATAAAAAATATCCTGTCATTATAATTCTAACAATTATAAAAAACAGGGTCATCGTGATGCATCACCAACTCGTTTATAGACCGTCTGATATGGATGTCCACTGAACCAGATCACTGAAGTACATTTATTGCGAAACACCTAACCGGTTTCACACGACCATGTAGTGCTTGGATGGGACAAAAAATAAATAAATAACCTCACCCAACTCGCTTCAAGTTTATTTATAAAACCCAGTTCTACGTCTACATAGTAAGTACCGTTCTAAAATACTTAAGAAGTCATAATTTTTGCTTACATTGTTATCTGATTAGTGTTACCATCCGTCCAGATTTGACCGGACTTCTAAACTTCCGTCAGGCTCTTTAATTTCTCCAGATTTTTTGGCTCAGATGGAATAGAAGTAATAAAACTTATATAAGCATCTGCTACCATGCCTACGTATGTAATTAAGTGGGTAGTGTAGATTTTGTGACTAAAATGTCCGGACTTTTCAAATTTCCAAATAGTAGAACTTAGATGCGTTTGATATGAGAGCAGGTGTAAAGTATAAACTTTTCTAAGGACATGCTTAGATCATTAAATTGGACTGTTTGAGTTAGTACTTACGATAAGTATCATATTATAAACGCATATGTCTTATCGTATAATGTAATGCGAAAAATGTTCATATAATTCTTGAATCTAATTTGTTTCTAAATTATTATTATTTATCATAACCGCAAAAGTTGTGGATTAACTAATAAAAGATTTTATAGATTATGTTTATTATTATGATACCTTAGGATACAGAGATAATAAACCCTATTCTTTAAGCTAATGAAGCCCGGATTCGATTCTCTCAAATGGCTTTTGTGTGTTAAGCATAATAGTCGGTTATGTCTGAGTATTAAATATATTTATTTGTATATTATATCGATTGATTAGTAAATATAATACTATACTTAATTTAGAATCCTTCATATTTCTTTTATTATTTATTAACCATAATATGTGAGTTCAAACTTTATACAATTCTGTAAATCCGATGCATCCATAAGTTTATAGGTGAAAAAACGTCATCAATTTATAATAGATAGGTAACATTGATATTTCGTCTCACAGCCCACGCCTGTAGATTTACCATGGTAACTATCTGACTTTCTACATGTAAAAAGCATTATAATATAAAATACATTCAAAATTTAAATCCTTATCGTTTATCGTATCTCATTTGGTATTTATTTATTATACGATCTCTCAACTGTTACTAAATCGGTGAATACGTTGCGTAGGTATGTTATTCTTTTTGCGATGTTTTATTATGTGTTATCATAAAATAATAAACTTTAATATGTATTTACTCTTTCGACAACTGGGATTCAAGCGAAATGCCAAAAACGTAATTAGGTGTTAAGAATACCAACATTTTATCTTCTGAAATTACTTTTTAAATTATCTCGTGTTACAACGTAAAAATCTTATATAATTGCATATATTTAATAATTATATGTATTCATGAATGTTTATATAAGCCCTAATAATTAAATTAATGTAAATTATGCGTAATATGTAAAACTAAATTTCAAAGTTAAAAACTGATTTTAAATGCAGATAGAGTTTAATGGCCTTTTCTCTTTGCATCTTTAGTAGTATTGTTTTATGTATCGAATTAAATATTTATATGCAGTCATCCCAATAATGTAAATAAGTTTAATTTAATAAAATAGATATAGTTATAAGTAGATATGTGTATATCTAATAAAAAAAATTAAAGCAGTCAAGAGGATTGACGATAAAAATCGTGAAAATTATATTTCATAAAATAATGTGTAAAAAAAGAAGCAATACACGTTACGTTATCCATATGTTTCATGGTTGTTTTTTTCACCCAAAAAGTGCTTCGTAATTAAATTGAGTGTTAGTGTAATTACAGTTTTAAATTGCTTTCATTTACAAATTTTGTTTACTTTGGAAACAAGAATTAAAGGGTAACGAGTATTTACAGAATCGTTATCAAGTGAAATAAAAACGAGCGGTTGCGGTTGCAGTATGTGTTTTAGATAAGGCATAAAGCAGTGTAAGTGTGTTGTCTTAGCCTCGCACCTACGTTAAGAAAACATCATAATGTTTACACGCCACACTTTTGCCGATATCATTGTAATATATTGTCTTTTCCAGTAGTTTTTTATTTGAATATTTATCATCTTTATCCAATGATTTCATGTCAGATGACTCTACACACCGTCATATTCTAAAAAAAACGTACGAAGTACTTAATGTAGGTACAAAATATTTTTTAATAAATTTTTCATATAAAATTTACGTGTTCTAAGTGAGATAGGACTTTAACGAATGATGCAAATAAAAATTTGCTGTCACAGATTTTTGCAGTAGTTGCTACAAAACTTAGATTATGTTATTACTACATATAAAAATAAAAAATCTTAAAATACACAAACGTATACATGATATATTGACGAGATATTAAAAGGTTATGTAAGGTTTTGATCTTAATTAAAAAAGTGTTTTTTTATACTTCAGGTTTAGCGTTATAATCATAATCTCACCTGATCTTAAGTGACGATACGGCCCAAGTTGGTAGACACGCTATACCTGTGGAGGAACTGGCTCTCAAGTGCAGCTGCCGGAACACACCTATTGGTATTTGGCGGCAGGTTTACAACTTGAGGGTGGTAGCTAGCCAGGCGGGCATTAGAAAAAGCCCTACCACCGTGCATTGTGATATTTTGGTCCATTTATGAGTAATACAATCTAATTATTGTTTATAAGTGAAATAAATAATAATTATTAACTAGAAATATCTATTATAAATTACGAAAAGTACTACCTCGATAATATTAACAAGGGATACGTCATTTTATTTAAGTTAGGTTTACATTTTATGTTTGACATTGGTATAATCAACTACATATACAAAAGAAGAACAATTTTAGTAAAATTTATAAAAAGGCATTTTTATCAGAAGCCTTTGGTCGTAAAATGCAATATGCGTCGGGAATACTTTAGCTATTTAAAAAAGGAATGCAGTTTCTATGTTGCAGTGAGCATAATTGAAAATAGTTCTCCATTTTATTATTAGACTTGACCACGATTTCTTTGTGGTCACTTTTTTTGTATGTTAATATAATATATATTTTATATTTATATTTAAAAGTTCATTCCCGAAGTTGCCGTAAGCTCTAGTGATAACTACTCCCTCACGAGCTTATACACGTTGCTATTTGAGTCTGTGTTATTTGCTCACTAAGCCAATTTTTCACTGGTGTAGTACCGAATCTATTATTAATCTGAATATTAAAAACCACAGTCACACTTCCTTGTTTTAATATTATAGCAATGTGATATTGATAACGTATAATTTCCAATACCTATTAGGTTCATACGTATAATATGACTCATTGACATATTTTTTCTTTAGCTGCCATTCCACTGAATACAAAAATTAACAATTTAGTAATAAACATACATTACATTACAAAGGTATATACATAAATTACAAAGGTCATGCCGTATCGTAATATATATCAAATCACACAATAACTTATACCAAAAGCTATTGCGCATCAAATTTGTGTTAGCGTCTTGAATATCTAAGGATCACTTTTTATTTATTATAGTAGCATGGTAATAAATATGTTATTATCAGTGGATGATGATAGCTAGAGTACTACACGCATTACAAGTACAGTCATAAATATTTTCGCAATGAAAATAAATAATCTGCTAGTAAGCAACATAAAATAATAAATTTTATATCTTCTTATGGATCGACAAAACCTATCGCCGTTGACTAAACGGTTCTTTTTTATGACAATTACAGCACTAGGGATCTAGTCTGTATTGCGGGGGACTTTACATACATAAAATTAATGTAGAAAAATCTCGATATAATCATTTGCGGATCCCACAAGTAATGGTCATATGTGGGATTTGAAACCACAACAATCAGCCACGGCGACAGACGCGAGATGACCGCTTCAACCGCTAAGCGGTTTTTTTATACGTTACGTACGACCATATTCTTCCTTGATGTGAAGTAAGGATGTAGCTCTAGTTGGTGGCTATACTCAGCCTAGTGGAAGAACTGGCTATCAAGGTCATATAGGTTTGGCGGCACACTTTCAACTTGGGGATGAATGTTACTATGTGTCTGTTATTTGTACGTTTTTAAAACTCTCGCGACACCTATCTAGAACGGTGGTGATGGTTTTGTTTTAAAAATCTTCTGGTATACGATCATAGGCTGCGGTAGCCGATTGTCATAAGGACGACCGTACGTTTGTTTGCCACCGACATGCTATGCATATGTCATTTCAATATATCTTGTTAAAAACAAACCAAAATAAATAAAAAATGAATAAACTATAGCATTACATCATAATTATTGATGAATTGATGTTTTTCGTGTAATTTAAATAATCAGATGTTCCGCGTTGCTATTTTTTGTACGTGCGCATGTCAAAAAGACCGTAGCTTCCTAATGGATCGTTACGTGGCGGCTAATTTGTTTTATTCGTTTCTTTGAAATATAAAGAAAAATTAACAAAATGTTAAATATAAATAAATTTCTGTTAGAAGTCGCGTACTATGTATCAACGTATGTACCAATTTGCTAGCGACTACTAAAGCATAGCTTTCCTAAACAAAAAAGCTTAGCACTGGACTGATCAGGCATCTCTAAAGGCGCCATATTGTTGGATACAAATCTTTAATGAAATGTATACAATAATCAAATTGTACTAATTATGCGAAGTTGAAACGTGTACTACATCTATAAGATTTCCACTATAAGAGTGCAAATTGGAAATGTGCAATCAATATTATTTTTATTTCATAATTAAGCTTTACTCGGCTTGCATTGCCCTACCAGGAACCTTCATATGCGTAAACAGAATATCTCACCAAAATGTTTTCTCAACCGAATGAATGATTTAAGAATACATAGTGGATGAAGCAATTGTTTGCAGCAGAAGTTTCATTTATAGCAAAGATTAAGCCGAAAATAATCTTTAAAACGATGTCACAAATTTATAAACAATATATCTAAATTCACGTATTCAATGTCATCAGAGTAATTGACAATCCTTGAGTGAAATTAACGAAAGTGGGACAAATATAATATCATAATTCAATTTACGCTTTAAAGATAAAATATATGTATAAATTAAATAAAAATTCATTGTTACGAAAACGAACTTGACATAAATGCTGTCGCATTGGTTTTACCGATGAGTGCGTAGTTAATGGTTACTGAAATAAATTGGGCTACACTATCAGTTGGCGCACTTTTATGGACATTGTGATAACGAGAGTACATATGCCTACTGGCTTGTAAAAAAACAGATTTACACTGTTTTTACGTGAGAACTGTGGAATAAAAACAAAAAGTGAACTTCCTGCACTACTTCCTGTTTCCCTGAGAACTGCAAATGTAAACAATGTAGAGTAATGATATAGGCAAATTGTAATTGCTGCTGGGTTGCAGGACACGGCATTTTTGTCCAACTGGATAACCACCACGATATAATAAGCGTCATTGTGGCAACTTTAAGAATTACATATTCTAGGATCTGACTACAAAAACAATTTTTTTATAGAACCGGACGGATTTTGATAATAATTAAAATTATTTATGTTAACATGATGTTTAACACTTAAGCTTCTATAAAAAGATAGATAAGACTTTGATTATGCCTTACACATTGTAAAACGATAAATCAGTCGTCCACTGCGTATACTGGAATGTAAAAAATGTGTGATTAACATACAAAGGCACTTTTTACAGCCGGCGGACAGATTTACGAATGCTACGTTCTATGAGTTTTATATACGTTGACTAGGTTATACAACAAAATCATTGAAATTGAATCAATTTTACATTGGTTCTTACTAAATAACAATTGCTTTATACATGTATGCATATACCCCACACTCGCAAAATCTAAAAATATTAATGTTCACATACGTTTACATACAGATGTTGGTTCAAGCTATATTTATAGTAACATTTTTGATATCTACTTATATGAATTATTAGGTTTCATATGCATATATTTTAATAGCTCTTCCAGCGACTGCATTCGCCTGAACATGAATAATTGTAATCATTAATTATTATACTGTCTTGTAGGACCACGTTTTAATATTGCCGATCACTACATTTGACCAAAATCATAAATATGAACTTGAAGTTTTATGCTAAAATACATCAAAATCGGTACAGCAGTTTAGCGTGAAAACGTTGTAAACAGACATCTTCGGAATTCGCATCTTATTAGACTAATGATAGTCTGGGTTTGAAATTTTTCATGATTTTGTTCTCTTCTTTATCCGTATTTACAGGTTACGTTTTGATATTCAACTAAGCGTCGACGACATTACTCTAAATACTCGTAAAGAAAACTTGAATTTAATCGAATATACTGAAAGTCGTTTATACATTCTAGTGACAATTGCAGCGAAAAGTAATTTAGTCCAGTAAGTACGAAACTGGCACAATATCATCATGTTTCCACCGCTATTGTCTTCGGATAAAATGAGCATTATGCTGATCCAAAAAACATATTTATGAATTGTTTTACTGGATAGTCGAGCAAGACATTTTTCGCCATCATTCAATTAACGCAGCACCCAGTATAGTGGCATCTCTAAAGGCGTCATATTGTTGGATCAACCAGTGTTTATCCATATACATTCAATAACCAAGCGGTGTTAAGGAAACTACCATTTACATTGTGATATATCTGTTAAGACAAGTCTCTTTGGGTTCGTTCGTTTCCACGTCTGTCTGTATGTATAAAAGCCCTCACATAAGAAGTTTCACTTAGAAAAACAGATGTCACATCGAGCTCTGAAAGTTCTATCATTTGAAATGTTAATAAAATAGAAATTAAAGATAAATAGATATTCAACTGTATTACTGCTTATCCGTTATTTGTGCTACAGTAAAGATGCGAGACGGGTATATTGTTAAAATTATATAATTGTAGTCACACGTAACCTCTAAGGAAGTAGCAAGGCCAGCTCGGTACAAGAAAGTGTGAAATCTCTTGCATTATACGTGATTGTAGACCTTAGCGCTTGGATCACGCTTCGCATGGACAGTATTGTAAGCATTGATAATGGGTGACAAGATCCTGACAACGACTGACAATTTATTGTAAATTAACATGTACGTGGAATATTCAAAGTAATCTCTAGTATCTTTAAATTTTATAACAACCGTCTTATGTTTTGTTATTCAACCGGAGCCAAAATTTGTAGGTTTAATCTTAATTTAATCTGGCTGTAGTTGGCATGCGTTGCAATAGTACGGAAAGAAAATTATTCTTTTTTTGACCTAGGAACTTTCGTAGGCCGAAAGACAAACTCACCAAACACTTATTGTAATCGAATACCCCATTTAAGATCGTAGAAAATAGTATATACTTGTATAAATCAAATTATGATGTATCTTAGATGACTGTTAACTTTGGCTATGTTCCATTTAGTTTTTATAAGGCTCACGCTCACGACCGCGATGTTTCCACTTATTTGCGAGCGTTACAAGCATAACCTCAATTGAAGTGGAGTACAAATCGTTTTAAATGACGATGTGAACATTATAATTACATAGTGACATTAAAAATTAAACCCGTTAAAAAAATTATTATTATATGACAATTCCACTATTTTAAACGATAGAAAGAACAATACTTGATGTTTTGGTATATTATCGGTAAAAGCCGGTTTATGATAAGTGTAGTACTGCAATAAAAAGGTATGTAAAACCTGGGTTTCTCCATAGAAATTAATTTTGTATACTTCGATTGAAGGAAAATATTTTTATCGGTTATTTTTAAACAAAACTTTTACTTCAATAAGGTATAACCATTTATTCGTTCGTATTTTCCGAACTACCTTGAAACCTTGATTGTAAGGAAATGATTGATATATGATTTTACTATATTTGAAAATTCATATTTGTGCTTAGCAAGTATTTTCTTTTTGATATTCGACAAAGTAATGAATAGAATCGTATCATCACTATATTTTAATATTAGCATAAAAATGCTATTTTTGTATCATATATAACTAGCTGAACTGGCAGACTTTGTTCTGCCTTTTCGAGTAGTCAGTCACATCGCCATCTATCGCGTTATTATTAGTTATCCGGATAAAAAGTATCCTATCTAGCAAGTTGGATCAAACTAAACACAGTGTGCAAAATTTGATTAAACTCGGTTCAGTACTTTCGGAGTTCATCCCGGACAATCATCGTGACACTGGAATTATATATAATAGATATCATCCAGCTATTGATTACCCATATTTCTTATTAGCACCTAAAAGTCTTATATTAAGTATATTTCCTAATTAAATAACCAGAGTATTTCTATTATAATTATTAGCCGGTAATACCCGTGACGTAAAGCAAGTAGATACAGGACAAATATATGAAAAACATACGATGTACAGAATCCGTCTCAAGTGGTCATAAACATCTATTTAACATTTTCCGCCTAGTCTCGACATACTCGAATTGGGATATATTAATTTTCACTTACAAATTTATTGACTTAAACGTAGTATCATAAACTGAAATGCAAATAATGAACACACTACCGACCGTGACAATGACTGCGGCGGCAACACGCTAAATGGCTACGTCGTTGGTGACACAACGAAATTGTAACCAATTTGTTGTAGTTACCCAACGTCAGTAGCTACTTGCGTAGTATTATAATAATAATGCTCATAAACTTATGCAATTGACTAGACGATGACTAGTTATGTTACAAATAAATCTGAACACGCAAACGAGTCAGTTCGCTTGAATACAAATATTGCTAAATAAATGCTTTTAAAAGTGACGATGTAGTCTAAGATGGTAATATGTTAAGCCTAGTGTAGGAACTGGATCAAACTACTGAGCATTCTCTACGAAGTCTTTCAGTGGGATTTTCTACGAGGGGAGTGTAGGATTCTTCAGGTTATAATTTGCCTATATTGCCAAAGTCCAAAAACAGCTCTACTAAACCTTTACACGTCTTCTAGGAATTTTTTAAATCTATCACCAAGTACCTCGAGTCATGTATTTGTGGTCATGTTTTTTTGTTTGTACTAACACGGTATAGTGACGTTACTGCATCTGATGGTGAATACAGCACAGTTCAAAACCTAGCAATCTATTTGGGGTCGTCATTATCATGCGAACCTATAAGTCTCACAGCAATAGGACATTGTTTGATCTTAAAACGTGGTAAAAACTAAAAGAGAATCACTGTGTGATATTAAATGAGTTAGAAGAGTTTCATGGAATATTTTTTAAATAGAAAACCTCTCTACACTGAAACTCTATGTTATATGTTTTTTTAATGTTATATGTTAAATGACGTGTCTTTCCTCATTTATACCGCAACTGTGGTTTCAATAGGATAAGTTTTTATGTGAATAAACTGTATTAGTAACGAATAAATAATAATAAATAGATATGGTGACCACGACACTGTCGGGGTCCTATCACCCCGCTCCATTGCTATAAATATCAGGTGTAAATACCGCAACGCGACCTGCCTAAGAATACCACTGCCGTCGTACCACAGTCACACATAATTGTCGTACGCCTACGCCAGTAATGTAAGTTTCTCTAAGCTTCCTCATCACTCAATATCACGTGAGCCTATAGTCAAACTCTAAATTTATGTCGAAAAGTAAATTTAAATATTATAAAGAGATAGCGTTTCCCCTTCAATTGGTACTTTTCTTGTACATATAAATTTAAAAATAAATACACCGTGCCTTATTGATTATCATCAAATATAAATTGATCGCGTATTATGTTTCAATGCTTTGACCGTGACAATGAACGGCGCACACGTATGGACTGCTACTGCCTGTTAACAAATTAATTTTCAACACACAGTACGTCGCAAAAAATTGAGCAGTTATCTTATAAACTAATCTATTTTTTACTGCAGACTCGCCACACAAGTCGTTGAGTATTTTTTTGTATTATCTCGGTAACGTACATTACTACGATGGCTCCGGTGAGATCGGCAATCCATCGCAATTGCGTTGTTATGCCGCCGTCCTATTACGTATTTCTCAAAGACAACTATGCAAAATAATCGGAAATAAATTGACAAGTTTAGTCCACTAAAGTTGGTATGTAATACGAATTTGTAATTTTGAAGTAAATATTTTGCGATTTTTGTTATCGGGTTACCTCAACCTCTTAGTAGTTGAACGATTGCTATTCAGTCCTGAAATGGACAAACCAAAGCTACTGTATCGGTTTTATCGTCATGTGACAGGTAGTCGCGGCCCAGTTAAGTTCTAGGATCCGTTTAACGTGAGCAATGTATATATATATATATATACGGGTGTGTATACCACCCTGTGGCGTATACCGGGCTGGCTACGTCAGAGGTTACACAAGAGACTAGAAAAGCGTAAAAAATGTGCATGTTTCAGTGGGTGTTAGCGGTTGTTCTTTGACACCAGTTTTTGTCACCACATACCCCTTTCGCCTTTGACCTGCGCCTAGATAATCAGTAAATTTATTTTAACAAGGAAAAAGGCTATGAAACAGTTAGGTTATTCGACTGTATTCTACGAACAAACAATAGATACCTGCTAAAAATCCTCACTGTAATCTTGCACTCTCCCCCCTTTACTTACTATAGACTAACAACCGCTTTCACATCGATTCTAATAAGTCCTAGAATCCCTGGAAGACTCCTTGTCTAATTCATATACCCACTGTATATTCCGATTCCGAAACGTGAGACGCCTAAGCATGTTGCAATGGCAAATGTTAAAAGCTAGAGTATGATGTTCGCGATCGAACCTGAACACAATTGCCGTATCTTACCCCCAAGTTTACTATATTTGTAACTATCGGGTTACCTTTTATTCCAAAAGTCATTATTTATTTATAAACTATATACATTGCAGTACCATATATACCATACGCTATACCATAACTTCTCCGCTGATAAACGGGGAAATAAAAAGACCTTTAAATTCCAAAATGAGCAAAAATTTGTGATAACAAAAAAAACAACTAGACAAAAAGCTTAAAGTTTTATTGATCACATAAAACTCAGTCATGTGCGGAGATCGAAATTGCAACCTTACAGCCCATTAGTAGGACTTCCAACTACTATGTAATGACGTTAATCTATATGTTAAAATGTAATTTAAATTAAACATTCCATTAATTATATCACACATACATTAACATACTAAATACCTAACAATTTCTAACCGTACTTCTACGAATGAATTTTATATTCAAGAAACGATTTCTTATAAATTTCAATGACGCAAATCCTTAGCCAGTTGTAGAAAAAAAAAGAAAAAGTCGTGACGAAATCAAGGACCTACATTCAGGTTAATATAAAATCAAATTCTAAGAAATTAGTTATGTTATATCTATGCCTCAGATAAGTTCTATTAGCTGCAGACATTTATATAATAGACACACAATATTAACTATTCGATTTCTATTCGAAATAATAAATGTAATCTATTTAATTATAGCATGCATATATATACTTCGTTTCTATACCACTTATCTCATTGTAAAGAAGGTTTTACTGAATTGGCTCAAATATTGCACAACATGTAGAGTGTAAACATTAGACATGTCTTAGCATCCTTCCGGGAGTTTAGCTTCGCTTTTTAAGCGATTATTATTCTTCCATTTACCCCTTTAAAAGTTAACCTAAACCTTCACGGTCGGTAGTTGGCAGACAACGCGTATCGAACTCGACATTGACTAACCTTGACGATATAATGTGGTACAAGTTATAAATCTCAGCGCACATTTATTTTTCTTTCTTTATTACCGAGCGAATAATAAATTATTTGGTAAACAGTGTTACAAATCTATATATATATATATATACATATGAATTGCTGATATGTATGTACGCGCATTACTTCCGAATGACTGCATCAAATTGGATAATTCTATTATATTGTGTTCGTTATTGTCAGGATAAGGTTTGTATAAAAAAAAATCGAACAGTTTCAAATAGGTCCATCCATCAAATCCACTGCTAAGTTACTATTCCACATGGTACGTTTAATCTGTAAATAATTGCCATAAATCGTTACCTTATTATTTATTCGTTAACATCTTCATTATATTTAACTTCATCCCATTTATATTTAAATAACATAACATTTTCAATATATTCTGCCATAATAAAGGTCTTACACACACAAGTTCTTAATTAAAAGTCAATTCAACTGTCAATAATATTTAGTTGTTACCAATGACGCTTCAACTTAATTTTTAAACCATACGTCGTTATTAGTCGGCAGTATCTCATCAGGTAATTAAATTGCATGAACGACAAGTTTGGTACGAGTCTAGAATCCAAATGAAATTTAATTTCCTACCCGTTTGTTTTAATCCAATGGATATGCTGTAAGAATTATGTTGAATTTTTATGTCGGGCACGCTCTTAATGAGCATATTTAATGATTTTAATCACAGAAACTCGGTAATTGAGGAAATACACGAAAAGATATAGATACGACAGCACTCCTATTAAGGACCATACACATATACGTGTGGTATAAAGTTGGGTAAAGCAGGTCACAAGGTGAGGAGGCCCACAGAGCACAAGAGCAAGAGATAGACCCCAAGATCGTTGGAAAGACCATATTGGAGAAGCAGTGGGTAGAGACTCGATAATGATGGCAAAAGAGACTCGAGAGTAGGCCACGATATGAATTGAAGATAAGCTTCTCTTATTAAATTATCTGTATATACCCTCTCGTAGTTATAATACGTGGGAAAATATATAAAGGTCTATTTTTATTGTTATATGTGTGGTGATTGTGTTTCTATAGTCAAAACATACATAGATTCTTTTATTTTACAATGCCACTCCAAAGTGACGGTGTTGTGCATGATGGAAAGCGCAGTGTAATCGAAATAGTCGGCAATCGATGTTATATAAGTCAGCCTTTGAATATCCGAATAACTGGTTAATCATGACATGTGACTATGGCTATTATATATTCCGTTTAGCGTTTAAAATGCTCTATATATACCTTCAGCCGTTCCATATGACGCGACAATCGTCGTCGTCGCCAAAGATTGCAACGCTCGGAAGTAGGTGTGAAACGATGATAGCTCAGCTGGTAGTGTGTATGGACGTGAAGTCAAATCCACCAGCATAGAGCCTGAGCTTTTGGTGAAGGAAAAAATCGTGACGAAACCATAGTTTGCCCACTTGGTTAGCTAGCAGCCTCAAGTTGGAAATCTACCGCCAAATACCTATAGGTTTGTTCCAGCAGTTGGACTTGAGAGCCAGTCTCTCCAGTAGCCTTACCGTGTTCACCATCTTGGCCCACATCGTCACTAAGGTGGTGGCCATAACGCTAAGCCTTAAACTATAAAAAAATTAAATCCGGGAAAAACTGCGGTCGTAAGCGTGAGTGTTGTGAACTCTATATGGAACCTGGATGAAGCCTATTTTGGATGTCTTTTCTTGGTGTATGGTGGTCGTGATCAAGTGGGATATAAATGTCGTGTTTTATGTTTCAGAACCGAGCGAGGTTTTTTAAAATATAAGTTTTAACGTAATTTCCATAATAATAAATAAATATCTAGAATATTTCACTGATTATATCAAAACACACTAAACAATGGGTATTATGTAAACTAATGACTGGCAAACTATAAAGGCAATCCTGGGAGCCGAATAGATTATATAATTAAACAGATCGGACAATCTCATTGTTTATCTTATATGTAAAGTTGACCTTTAAAAATATTGTAATATTTCTTGTTTACCAGATTGTTCCACTGTATTTATCTAAGATTTGAGCTTCGTAAAGGATTCCTGTTTATTGTATTTTATTATAAACAATACTATTCACTCATAATTCGGCGTAAAATTACATAAATTCCGTTATTCTGTCATTAATATATCGTGTCCGTGTTTTCCTTCAGCGACTTGTCATCATAAAATTCGTTCTTGGTGTATGTCTACGTTTTGTAAGGAATAGACATGACAAGTTTCAAGTGAATTGATACCTAAAGCTTGAAAATTATGGGCACAATATAAGAACATCGAAGTTTTGCTTGTCTTGTTATGTAAATAATATCAACAAGTAACTCTGAGAAATGTATATATTGATATAACAATAGATGTATCGAGAGGCAAATTGCTGCCGTTGACCTCCTCATTACCATATCATTATGATTCCGCATAGTGCTGCGGAACGAACAAAGGAACATCTAAAAAACTAAAACAATGACAAATTACTTGACATATCCTGAATAACAGGTATTAGTATAGTACAGACTTTATCGCTTCATCAGTCTGTTATATTTACTTCATCGACGTAATAACTTTATTTAGATTTATTTTGTATTCTGGGAGTTCATTCGTTTTAATAATGTTATAGACACGTGATTTGGATGTTATTTCGAAACGGGTACCTCGTATATTTATATAAATCTCGCAAGGTTTAACGTATTAAAAATTAAAAAAAAAGTGTTTGAATATCATTTTGCAAAAAAATATATGATATACACTCTCTAGTGTAGAGTGTCTCGCCAATTTACATTATAATATAGAAATAATTCATTTGTTTGATAAAGAGAAATAATTCATTAGCATTAGAGATTTCTAAATATGATAACTTTCCTTTTCCTTTATACAATTAAATAAATATTTTCCTAAAAATATTGCTTTTGATAAACATTCCTATTAGAACTATTTTTTTACAGTAGCGCGGCAGGCCAATATTACAGCGGCGTTTGGAAATAGATTTATTGGCTACTCAACGGTCACTACAATTTTTTATTGTACTGTACTTAACATTTGATTAAAATTGATCCACCATGCCATGCTTTGATAATATAAAGTGATGATATTATACCAGATATTAAACAGAAAGTTGCGCGCAGCAAGAGACAAATTTGCATCGCCAGTCACTATTGTCATGCTGGTCTATTCTATAAAATTAACTAATGGATTTTATCGCAAAACGATTCTTTGAAATGATCTTTTTATAAGAAGGATTACAATCTGTTTTATTTTGTGTACACTCCTACGAAGGCTTCTATTGCGGGCAATAACCTAGTTTTTATAGACGTACAGCCGGTAAATATCAAATGATTCTAAAAGTACAGTAATGTGAACTTTGAACAAGCTGGCCATTATTTATAATAATCCTCATGTAAAAACATGCCTATCTATATTAATTGTTCTTATAATAAAGCGGAAATGTTTGTATGATTGAACGTGCTAATCTCATAAACTATTAGTCGGATATCAAAAATTATTTTTATATATTTAGAACAATCATTGAGGAAGGCTTTTCGTTATTTAATATAACACTACCACAAATAGAAGCAGAGCTTCATTAAAAAAAAAACCGTAGACGGGCAAAAAATATTTAATAATTTTTAGTTCCACACGAACGCAGTCACAGACATAGCCAGTATTTTATATGATGAAAGTTATAGCTCAGTAGATTCAGTGACATTCAACCAAAAGTTAAATAATATATTAGTAAAGATACTATTAATCTTAAATAGATAATTGTAGCCAGTCCCTACCAGTACATATTCTTTAGTATTATAAAAAACTATTTTTCGAAGTCGGGCAAAAACTTCATAAAAACAAAATAATAATTATGGATATAGAATTTGATTTAAGATTTGTTTTTGTGAAATACAATTATTATAAAGAACCGTTAAATCTATTAAATTAATTTATCCAATATAAAAAAAAATCTAGAAAAAAAAAACTTTCCACCTACATCAACTGTTAGCATCAATTGGAAGTAATAGTTGAAATAATGACGGGTTTGGTAGTGTGTTCTGACACAGCGTGGATTAATGTAGAGTATAGACTCGAATCTCACAATAAGGCTGAGCTTTTAGTGGAGAAAAACAGCGTGGTACCACCACACATATTGAACTCTAGCAAACTATATTTTATCAAGCATCTATAAATACGTAACAGCGGATCTACATATCCTCGTCTAAAGACAACGATTTCGGAAGTGCAGAAAGTTAAAGTATATATTTCATGTTTATGTAATTTATGCAACAAACTAAGGTATACCCTCCTCGTGTTAATATAGATTTTGTCAATCAATTTTGGTTGTCAATCGATACAGAAATATTTTTTCTATCAAATGCTATTTAATTCAGGATGTTGGTTAATACTAGTAGATATGAACATACCAAAACTTCTATATTATAGGAGATTATTCTCCAAAGTTTAAAGCAAATCGTATGACGCAATAAAAAGTTTCAAAGTTTACCTCTTTTTTTAATCCACTTCCTACACGTTTTTCAGAGAAAAAGTGACCTATCATCGTCTCTTTTGTATATCTGTACCACAACAATCATTAACCGTGAAAGCGTAACAAACTCACTTTATCCACATTTCAATTAAAGTAAAACATTCATTATTACCTTTATATTACCAATGTTAAAAATATAATATATGATAAACAGTTTCACATAGTAGATATTGCCGATAGATAATTTTAAAATATTGTTTAGTTATACCAAAAAAAAACATTGAAATTTAAATATACTTTAATAATATTGATTATAATTCATAGCGGTTGAATTTGGACGATTGAGTATTAACAGATTTTCTTGACCAACATCATCTATAAAGCTTTTAGAACAAAGTGAGAGGGGTAAGTTTTTCGCTATTACGTTAGCCGATTTATCCGCTCAATACAATCAAAACCACAATTGAACCAGTTCATTCGCAGTTCAGCGTGGGTGAAGTAATTTTGTTATTTCACTGTATCCTTTGACTATTTATAAAAGACGATGAGCTAACTGGACGATTTTGTTCATTGTCGGATTTAAAATGGGTTGCATATGTCACATGTGACGGATCTGTGGATGACTTTACGTCGACAACATAGTCCGTCTATTTTAGTAAGATAAAATGAAATTGCTTCTAATCTTAAGGTTAGTTATATTGTTTTGGCATTGAGGGACAAGTCTGTAGAGTATATTTTATAGTTTTAGGAAATTGCAATAACAGATATTCAAACCTATTTATGTGTCTCCGTGAAACACGCATCTGACACATGTTGCCACGGATGTCTAACTAGTTCGCTTCATTTCCACAAAACGCGGCATTGAGTTTGGTGTTTATTTTGAATTTGTCTAATTTTCTTTGGCATTTTTCCTTGTTGGCAGTGGCAGCAAATTTCGTGAGAATTGTTAATTTAAGTATAACTCGATTATTTTATGAGAAACACTTTTTTATATTTTAAAATCATACTAAGCATGCCAAAAAACTCTCCTTTGTTCGCGAACTCTGTGTTAAATTAAAATTATTATACCTTGAATTAGTTAAACGATCATATACAACATATAAATAATCGCAGAAAATAATAATATTTGAATACAAAATTATATTCAAGTCGTTGCAGTAGTTTCTGAGAAACCTATTACATGTATACAAGAATTGCTCATCTGATAAAAAGAAATAAAAAACTTTGTTAACTGCCGATCCGCCATTGTTACGATTAGTTATAAAATTTATATATGTATTTTTTGATATTACGTGAACGAATAAGTACGTTATAAAATACATTACATAAATACCAAAAATCATGTGAAGGTAACTTATAATCGAAGTACGGAGAAAGGGAATTACTTTCTCTATCCAATAATCCTTTCACTAATCCATTTGGTGATCGTAATAAGAGACTAAAAAAAAATCAAATGTCGTGTCTTCGCAACATAGACGAATTCAAGTTTACGAGGCAGCCGGTTACATGATATAACAACTAAAACAAACATGAAAGATGAAGTTTTGTTGCGTTGGCTTGATGAAATATATAATAACGGCTTTTGTTTATATCTACTGTGTAATGGCGCACCATTTGCGAAATGAATCAACTTTCTGCAACTGAAGTAGCAGTTTTACAATACGAGTGCAGTTGGAAAACAACAACTAGACGATCGGTATTTTTTTTACATTTAATGTTATGGCCGCAATCTCACTTTATGTAGGTGAATATGTGGCCCAAGATGGACGATAAACCTAATGAAGACACTATCTCTCAAGTGCAACTGCCGGATCACACCTACAGCCGATATAATCCAACAACCAAGCGGAGTGATAGTCATCTCTGTCCGGCTGTCAAAGTGGCTCTCTCTCTGGCTGTCCACATTTCTAGCTAAGTCAGTGTATATTTAGTTTCTAAAAGGCTTACTCCCGACTTGACAGCAATATGTTTGCCATGTATTTCTTATCTTTCTGACGTCGTCGTTGTGTTTGGATTATATAAAAAAATAAAAACGAAAATCAATGGCGATCAAGTAATAAGAGTGGTTCCATTTTAATTTTAAGTCGATATGGATTGTCTATAATATTACAATATACATTTATTTATATCGCACATTATATGTGCATAATCATTCTAGTGTCATGTTCGAAGATGACTGCATTCGTGATGTTGTTGTCGGCTGCCGACATTGATTAATCTCTTGTATAATTGAATGAATTCATCTATAATGATTTCTAGATATTTATAGGTAATATAATTAAAATGTAATGAACGGGAAAACACGTTAGATACGTAGATTTATGAGAAAAGAATAGTATGGTTCCTATCAGTCTATTTTATTTATTAATAAAATTAGTTTAATAGGTTATTAAGACTAGATTTTTCTTATTATTATAAATATTCTCTACTGGAGGGTTAGGTTTCTTGATGTTTTATTTTTACGGAATGTATTTATAATTATTTACGTTACTGATTTGAAATCATTAAATCGAATTAACTGATTTTGTAGCAATTATGATTGAGTCGTAATAGTGACAACAGTCTGACATTGCATCAATTGACGCGAGCTCGAATCCCTACAAAAACTTGTACTTTAGAGGAAACTATATCATATTGGTAGAGCATTTTCTAAAAATCGCCTGTCTAGATTCCACTCTCGAATTGAAAATTTGTCTCCAACCACGTATATATATATAAACATTCCGGTAGTTTATCTTGAGAGGCAATTCCCCATATAGTTTAACGTTTACCATCTTGGGTCTCATATTAACTAAACAAAAGTGACATTATTGCTAAACTTTAAACCTAAAAATAATAAAAAGATTAATAAATTATAACTATACTACAAAAATTAAGCATAGTAATATTGAACTTTATTTAATTGCAATTTACATATCATAACAAACGTTCAAGAAACTTCCACAGTCTTAGTTAATTCAGAATTAAGATGGACTCATGTTATCATGAATTAAATCACTCCATTGTATTGTTAAAGATAAAAAAGTGACGGAACAAATCGTTCTGTTATTGAAACACCACACAATAATAACATAGAACTGGTACCTACTATATTCCAAAGTACCTTATCATTTCCTTCCAGTACCCATTTTTTTATATGTGGTATTTAAAATCGTATCATTTACGGACTTGTTCATCATAACATACAAGTGAATTACCCGGGCTCACACTAAGACGAGAGGGGCATGTGGTGACTTATCGGGTGTTAATCTCCTAACACTACCCACTAAAACGCACCACGGCGACACTTCAATCTCCCCTGAAAATCCCAGGGTCATCTTTCACATTTCTTCTAAATCTCCCACTGCCTCTAGAGCCAAGTTGTCTTTTTCTACAATCGTATTCATCAATACTAAATACTAGATCGAGGACATATTTCAAGACTAAATATTATAATGAGAGCGAGAGAATAAAATATATGAGTTAATATGTCGCAACGGTATATGAATATTCATTTGTCGTTATTTTTGTTCATGTCCTTTTCATGTAATTAATATACTTATCAACATATGTACAATGTAAGACGACAAATTTTTATTTAGTTAATCTACTATGATTTATTCAAGCATTCACCGGCATGCGGGTGATAAAGAATTCAATATTTGTAATACAGATAACGATCACAAAGACCACTCCCGGGCTTGTGCTGTGCATACCACAAGTAATGGTGCCGCTTATAATAAATAAATAAGCACAAGATAATATACCCCAATATACAGTGCAGATAACGTGCTCGAGTTATCCGTGCAAACATGAACAACTGTGCAAATACCATGTCAGGTGGCATGCGAATAATGTACATTATTAAATCGAATAATATATATAATCGACTTCTTAAAATACCTATCTGAAAAATGATATAATTCTGTAATGAATATGAATGTATATGGACGGTTCTAAGCAAGCCATTAGAACCATTACTGTGATAATCCCAGAATATTGAGAATGCTAATTATATTAATTATTACCATTTACAAGCTTATTGCAATTCAAAAGAAGATATAATAGAATAAAAACTAATTAGAAATGTAATAGTATTACAACAAAATAGTACAAACTTCTTATTATAAAAAGTTAGTGAGATGAAAGAAAATTTATGTAATTATGAATGAATCATATTCCATTTAGGAAGTCGATTAGAAGGACTGAAATCCAGGACGTCACATTGTGTAAGAAAGCCCGTGCACGACTTGCTAGGCGCTTACCGAGTAAGGGCCGGCGTACTGGGCCAGCGGGCGCTTCGCCCTCGGGTGCGGTCGATCCGTTCCCACTCTCTACATCTGCAATTACACTAATTATTAACAACTGTCTATGAATTGTTCCAATTGTTCTATTTATTCTATAAAATGAATGTCGTCTCGTTCAGACTGATATGTACCCGATTCAAATTGGGGCTTTGATGAATGTATGTGTTCAATAGGTTTTATTAAAGGAAACTAAAACATAAATGTGTCAGATGTTTTTATGAAGATATTCGTAATTCTTTTAACGTTTTCTGATGATTTTAGCAGACCACAGTTATGTGAATCAGTAACAATTTATATAAATGATGCGTACGTACAAATATGTGCCTACTTACGTACTTTATACACATTAAAGTTGATGTACCAAAAATTTATTTTTATAATCACAAATACTATTCTAATGTTCTATGACTAATATATTTACCGGTCTCTAGAGTAATTTATAAAGGTAACAAAAAAATAATAATGCACCGACACAAAAAGGTGTGTATTGACGTAAAAGGATTTTACCAGAGAACTTCTAACCATTCTAAAGTAATCTTAGTATCATATATCATTATCAATTAGCTACTTTATTCTCTGTACATAAAAATAATTTTCGGGTTGTATTTTGGGGATTTCCATTTCACTGCTAAGAGTCATTCATTATGAAGGTTATTGTTTCATATCAAATAACTAAAATATTGTTATAATTATTAAACACCTTTGCGGCTTCGCTTCGTGAACTTTGTAAAATAGTGTTGTACATAGCGCAGCGTTAGGTAGATAATTATATCATGTAATAACATTAGTTAAAAAAATTTGAAGCTTAGCGATTGTCCGGCTTTTACTTTTATTCATAAGTTTACGTTATATGGCTCTATGTTATGTAATATTAGCAACGATTTACATATATATCTTAGTTATGGTGTACAAGTGAATTGGAAGTATGAATTTTTAGACATATGTATGTATATAGTTTGGTGACGATAAATAAGTGCTTTTTACTTGCTTTTAAAAACTTTCTGGATATTTCGCATCGGAGATAGCTTTTTTGTTTAATAATTATTCGAAATGTGAAAAAATAAAATAACAAGTTTTATAAATGGAAAAATATTATCTATTTACATAAAAGGATATATTAAGGGAGATCTGAGAAGACATACATTGACTATGCAACGGATGTATGTATAAAATATGTAAATGGTCAGATGACGGCTTATAGAGAAGTGTGTAGGAGGATAACATTTTGTGCCGACCGTACTTTTTTTGTAAACAGTACACTGTAAAATCATTAATACTTCCGAAAGTCATCACCGGTGACAAGATTCTAGGCGGCTAGATAAACACTGTCTAATCCCCAAACGCGATATTTCTTTTATAGTTAAGTTTAGCTTTTTGGTCATAATCTCTCCTGATCTACGGTCCATAATGGTAGACACGCTAAAGCTATGGAGGGATTGGCTCTCAAGTGCAACTGCCCACACCTATTGGTATTTGGTGGTAGATTTTCAACATGAGGGTAGTAGATAATATTAGATAGAAAAGCCCTACCACCATGCGAAATAGAAAAGGGAGCCACTATAATATGTTAATTACCATACTTATGGCTACAAGCAGGTTACCAAGAGCAAAGCGATAGCAAAAATCGAAAATAATCGACAAATTAATTTTGTTTTTATTACACTAAAGCTCATACATAATACGAATTTGTCACTTCGAACTATTTAGCGATTTTTGCTATCGCTTTACTTTAAAATACATAATTAGGAAGTGGATCTGGTACAAACCCTTATTATCAGTTTATGTAATATAATAATAAGAACAGGAACAAGTCTTAAGGATCTAGTCATTTGATTTTTAATAAATGACTTTGGGTACATATGTTCTTTATAAAACAGTAGGAAAATTCCTCAATGCAGATCCGTTTTTGTAATGCAACTATTTTTGCCCGCATGTTGTTCTGGTTATAATCAAGCGTGCGTAAGAGTTTTTAATGATAATGTAGCCACCCGTTACATCATTATTTAAATTACGACATTATTATACGTTTGATTTTGTTTAAACTCGTTTGGAATTGTATATTTGCGTTGCTAACTGTTAGAGTCGGGTGTCGATTGTAAACATTGTAAATTGTGAATACAATGATTATAGCGAGTGATCATAGATAAGATATGGAATAGTGATTTTTTATAGTCAAGGTTTATGGCCTCAATCTTACCTGATGTTAAGTGACGATGTGGCTCAAGATGGTGGATACGCTAAGCGTAGTGGAGGGACTGGGTTTCAAGTGCAACTGCCGGAAAACACCTATATCTAAGTATTTGACTCCAGATTTTTAACTTGAGGGTGATTGTTAGCCAGGCGGGTATTAAAGTCACCATGTTATGGTTTCAAGCCTAAGCTCATTGTAAGTGGATTGGAACTCATGTCGCTTAACGCGCCATCTGTACACAGTACCAACTGAGCTATCATTGCTTCAAAATAGTTTTGAAATCATCTCGTTTTATTTTGCTAAAATGTTTATTGAATGCGTATTGTTATATTGTTCACAAAGTTGATATCTCGGAGACAATATATTAATTAGATTGAATGATTTTTCGAAATATTCGTTGTTTGTTAACAATGGCCTGTTCACAACTGCATGTTACACATACATACAATAGTATTATTTCGCATACGACATGCGATAGGTTATCGGCACATTTGGCACCGAATGTTGATATTTATAAAGTGTGCCAATTCTCTTTAATAAAATATAACGAGACGCTATTCGGTAATCGTTTGTAAACATACAATTGTTTTTTTTTTATTCGTAAATTTGAACTAGAAAATCTCGTTATGAAAGTCTTTTATACGAATCAATTTATATATAACACCAGTTTTATTTACTTATCTTTTTTTTTAGTTTGCTTATATAAAAACCATTTGTCAATCCTTATTATGATTCCTTGGAAATAAGACTGAAATATAGTACTGCATTATAAGTTAAAAGCTTGATAACAAATCCTTAATGACCCGGAAGAATTGTTGAAAATTGTTACGTTATAGTATTTTTGCAATAATTTTTTTCCGTTAAGCCTATACATATGTAAAAACATAACAATAAAAAAGAAATATAGGTTTTTTATCCTTGTCTATTACCTACATATAATACTCTAGTATTTATGAATATCTATGGTTTATATATGAAAAATTTATTTGTTTGAACGCGCTACTCTTAGAAAACACTATTCGAATTTCAAAAATTCTGTCTATATTTAATACAGCAGTAATTAAGGAAAGTTTACGCTATTAACATCGAGCCACCACCAATAGGAGCAAATCTGTATTACAACAACGGGCAAACGCGAACGAATTCGCGGACACAGCTAATACATACATATTTTAACCATACATTTAAATCGATATTAACTATACTATTAAACAGTTATGGTTTCGTTACTGGTTGTGATTAAAAACAGCACAATAAAAGCAGAAGAAATTGTAAGAAATAACATTGCGTTATCGATAAGGTTGTTGTCCATTCTTCGCGCCACATTTTCGATACAGTCCATCGCTCGTGACCGATCATTGTTCACGCGACAACCGTGGAATCTACCGAGTCAAACAACCATTGTTTTCTACGCATTTTGTGCAGAAAAACAATTTTTAGTATTTTTTTTTTTGTTTTTTAACAAAATTCTTGCACAGTGAATACTCCTTGATGAATTTAACAAAGTAGCATTCATTTAAATAATACTTTTGAATAAAGATTTTTCCCTATTTATACTATATTGTATCCGTAAATGTCTATTATAACATATTTAAATAAAAATGTAACAAATAAAATTATATTCTTTAAGCAACAATTACTATTAAAATTCATACTAGATATAAATTATTCAACAGTCTATAAAAATATAATACCTGTTATCGAACATAGATAGTTGTCATCTAATGTAAACACATATATCATAATAATCTACATTTATTGATAAATGCTGATAATTATGATGAAGCAAGTAAATCAGTCTTAAATTAAAGTACAAAAACTAATCAAGATTAAAACATCGGCGCCATATTACATTGTCGGAAGTTCGAAAACTCATATATCTTCACATATTATAAAATAAAGTCGTTATCTGCCTGTATCTGTTTCTCCGCTTATTTCATCTAAACTACGCAACGGATTTCTTTTAGATTACAATTAATCGAAAGAGCGATGAATGAGAAACATTTAAGTATTTAAATTTTCATATTTTGTGCAAAATGACTCAATTATAACGGTGTTTTATCAAATATTTGTTTTCAGCGATTATATAGCTATCACGGACCAAATCTGGTCAATAATGAATACATACAAGTTATAAAATAAACAAGGTGTATATTTTTTTGTTAAACGCTCTCCTCGTTTTCTTTTTAATGAATTGTATCCCTGCGAATCTGGGACGGGTTGCAAATATAAATTATTTTTATATGCACGACGTTTATTTTCCAGCCTAATGTAGATGCACTTCAATCTGATATCTAATATGTGACCCATCAGACAGACAGACAGCATCAGACGATAATTGGAGACTGTCTCTTAAAACCAGCTCACATTTAAGCGGATAGCGACTAATTATGAATTCTAATATTACCTAGCTCATTAAACATTATAAGAAATCCCATCAAAACGCGCTTGAGTGTCATCTCGGTGATTTATTCACCAAAAGTTTACACTCATTGTACGATTCGATGCTATGCCGATCGGTGAGATTTGCTTGAACATTCTACCACTAAGCCATCATCGCAACATTCAGGCATAAGTTCTCTATAATCCTTTAAACATCTATTTATATTATATTTACATAAACTAACTTTAGAAATCTGTGTTATATTTAATTTAGACAAATCAACTTACAACTGATTTCTGTCTTATTACATTACTTTTAACTGACTTTTAATGTAATTTTTAAAGTCCATTGAGCTATTAAACATTCGGTTTAATGTAAAACATTAATTGTAACTATTTTTCAGTAAATCATATCTCATATTTTAAATTCCAGTTTGAATTCAATACTCACAGGCACAACAGATTTATTGAGTTATGTATGTATGTAGGATCGCATCTGTTTCTATTTATAGCATTTATCAATGTTATGATTTATGTTTATGTATTTGAAAAGTGTCTGTCTATAGTCTTATCGGTTAATTCAAATTGAAAATTTAGACATTTGTTCAGATTTAACACATCAAATATTTTCGTAATACTTTTAAATGTTGTGAAAGAATACGTTTGGAATTTCTGGGCATCCTAATCTACCATGTGTTGATTCTATTTTGCATTTTACCTCCTGTTACTCCTATGTACAAGTAAAGTGCACCATAAATAATAAATGGAAACATGTATTTCGAGTTATCACAAGAATAAGAGTTAATTCTGATAACGGAGTCGCCCCCTTATTCAAGCGTTGTTTGATCTTACACGTTAGTGAAATATGCTGTTACCGTGGCATTGGTAGGTTTGCGTATAAAAATATTTTACCATGACTCTCCGTAATTACGGGCATAGTACTTGTACAACGTCCATTTCAGACTATACATAACCGTAATGCCATACAACGTGGCAATGCTGCTAGCATTTTGGGTACACTGCCTTGCGACCACAATATGGTGATTGTAGAATAAAATTATATATTTAAGCTTGTTTTTATGTAACGAAACATTATAGTTCATTCAATTCACAAGATGCTAGTAGAAACGTGCAAGGTTAAGCGAAAGCATCAGTATTGTATAAACCTCACTTATTCCTCTAAAAATTTAATCTATTAATATCTATACCTAAATAATAATGCAACGACGACTTGTGGAAGAATTCTGGAAGGGTGGAAATGCAATAGAGATCGGATCATATGAGAAGAATCTAGAAAGAGCTATATGTCCAAGGACAGATTATTTAAGATAATAGAGTAAACACAAGCTTTACTTAGTTACTTACAACACATACTTTATTTAGTAATATAATTAAAAGTTCCAACAAAGGATGTGTATGTAAACATTTAGTTCTGTAAATAAAATAACGCTTTAGTCTATAAGATGGAAATAAGGCTAATACACGGAATACACAATTATAAAACAAGAAGTCACACGAGGATTTCCAATTACCGGTAATTGACAGTTCAAGTATCTATTTTACATTGTTTTTAATTATATATGCTGATTATGCGCCGCTACCGTGATAGTGTGTGTTCGCGCATACAAATTGATAAATGTAACAAACAGGTCGTTTAGCCCTATCTGGAAGAGCATTAATCGTTATTATGCTACTGTTGCTCGTTGTACTGATACGTACTGGTAATGCCTTTTTTATATTGTACGTGTCATTCGCGCTACAGTAAGCACAGTAAAATCTAAAAACGATGGTAGCTCGATATATTAATAAGCTTTTGCCTGTGTATACCACCTTGCTGGTACATGGTACGCAGCAGTTGCGATGAAGTCTGACACAGTTGTAATATCAAATCAACCAGTAAATGTGTCAGACTTTAGAAAACTACGTTCATGCTACTTAAACAACAGTATTTATTACTACCTGAAACTAAGCAAAAGCAATCAGAAACTTATTTTTTGAACTCACTATTTAATAGCGGCTTTGACAACTTCACCGAACTACTGAGTTAATGAAAAAGGTAATTAGTCACAGGCAACTAGCTCATAGACGCCTGAGTGGCCAAACCTCATCTTGAGCTGGTAATAACATCCAACTATACCCTTTTTTTATTAATGTGGTGTTGTTTTAAATCCATTTTTTACAGACTTCCTCATAGCAAAGCGGAAGCCTATTACCCGGGCTCAGTTTAATGCGAGAGAGGCGTGTGGTGCGTCATCGGGAGCTAATCACCCAACACCCTACTACTACCTACTAAAAAGGACCACAGACAGCGCCGACACTTCTTCTAGATGCATCTACCCTAAGATTCGGGATATCGATACTCTAAGATTTGACGTAAGGTAGTTGTTACACATATCATAATGTGATATATACATTTATGATAATAGTTTTCACGATCATAAGCGTTTTCTTAGGGCTTAAATTGAATAAAGATTTTTGATTTGACATTTATCGATCTAATACTGAGTTATACAGACCATTTACTTTAGAATAATAATACTTTAGATTATCTGGTAATGTAATTATTTGTTAATACAACAAACTTTCTTATCGCGGTTTCACAATATTAAATTCGAAATAAAAATAAACGATAGTTATAAATAACAGAAACTTGGCTTAGTTAACACGAGGTAAATTAAATTAGTATAAGACACATGCCAACCGCAACGATATTGTTGATGACTATAGCGCCTATTATTGTATTCATGTACAGCATAATAACTTTCTACTTGGAAAAAAATATTGACGCCACGTGACTCCTGGCAGATGCAATACACTTAAGTTAATCTTTAAATTGAAAATTAAAAATAAATAACGAAACGTGATGGCGTAAAGGAAACATGACGGCATAAGAGAGCATCGAAAACGACCTATATATGTAATAACGTAAATTTCAGCAGTGAGAGTGCATGCAAAGATTATAATTTAGTCAAATTGAACTTTCCGCTATCTCTTTGTGTTTGTAGACCATCTGTTTACGTAAAGTTTTTCCAGTATAACAAAACATTAAAAATAATAACCTATGTTACACTATTTAGGAAACATGTGTGTATATATTTATAGTTTTTATTTTTATGAAGTATTGTATTCTGATAACGTTTACATTCGAAATTTACATAGAGTCATATATTTAAAGCCACCAGAAAAACTCGGTTACCCAGATATTAATTAAATTTATTCTGAAAAATATTATACAGTAAATTATAACACAACAATAGGTATTAACGCATTGGTGTATATGACCTGTATGACATTTTATATAAGGAAAATATGACAATTAAACCGCGTTCAGATAGTGTTAATGAACTATATTTTTAATCATAAATACAGTTTTGCTCGTTTATTATTTTTATTGTCGACTCATATATAATATAATAAATATATGCCGTCATCATGACCCCTGGAGATGTTATATGAACTACGGATCTTATTAAAGTTTCGATGGAGAAAAACATCGTGATGAAACCATAGCGTGGTGGTAGGGCTTTATCTAATTCCCGCCTGGCAAGCTACCATCCTCAAGTTGAAAATCAGCCGCCAAATACCTATAGGTGTCTCCCGGCAGTGGCACTTGAGAACCAGTCCCTCCGCTAGGACTAGATTAGGGCCATAACGCGTAAAAAAAGGTATTGAAAGAAGACATAAAGTTCTATTTATTAGTTTCAGGGTTGACTTAAGGTCTAGTAAAATATTTTAATCATCTGTACAGCGTTTGGGGAATTCATTACCTACCTAAAATATATTTCAAAGAGGTTATATCCAACCTTGATATTTGTGTGGAGAATAAATGCTAACGCAATACTACATTCAATAGTAATTGTAGCTCTCTGATTAGTTTCGCCTTGCATTTAATCTATTCTTTATAGCTATAGTACATTGTTTGAGCAGAATCTCATTTGATTAAGTGACGATACGGTATGAGATCGTAACGCATTATGTTTAATATAGGACCGGATTTCATATATATAAGGCTGTTGGATACACCTTTTTATACGTTATAGGTTTTTGCGTTATCTCACATGATGTTAAGTGAGAATGTGGCCTATGATGGTGGACACGCTAAGCCTAGTAGAGGGACTGGCTCTCAAGTGCAGCTACAGGAACACATATCGATATTTGGTGGCAGATTTTCAGGCGGATATTTAAAAAGCCCTATATAGTTACATCACTATCTTTTCCTTTACTGAAACTTCCGGCTCATTGCAGGGATTGAAAATCACGTTAACTGACGCCGTCTGTACACACTATCAACTGAGCCATCATCTCATCAAAAACCTATAAGCGCTTTGGACTGATTTTGGGTATTATGCAGAAGTTTTATTCGGTCAGTGTCAGGGTTCGAAACCCACGTAAGACAATTATTCATTGAATGCAAGAATAATTCGTCATGTATTTGCCTTCGTAGCATAAAAATAGCACATAATGTATAGTCTATAAATAAAATAATTAGCCTTAGTTTTCAGGTCTCCATTCTACGTTTTGGAATTTTCAAACTTTTAAACATTCTTGTTTCTAAAGAAACAAATGGAAACGCTTTTGTCTACTCCCCACGGCATCACAAATAAAATAAATATTTTTTATATTTACTGAAAATAAATAGATTTCCCATTTATTAGTTTTTTTATATAGTTTATCCATAGTAAATTAAAATTACTATAAATACTACTGTATATATTATATATTGTAGTTTTCTTTTTGAACCATTTTGAAAATAATCATATGGCTAACTTTATTTTATTAATTATTTTAACAACTTACAACATATAATATTGTACTAATATCCTACAAATACAATTTCATTTTTCCCGAGTCATATATGTGGAAACAATGTATTTAATATGTAATTAATACAATCGTATTGGTAATAATGGATAATTTTTCTTGTTTTCCTTTTGATGAATTTTAATAATGTTTGAATAACTAAGAGATCGTATATCTTCTTTATGAATTTTGTAAAATACTGAAAATTAATGCTAAAGTTCGAAAAGTGCAAGTGAGTTTTTAATAAAATAAAAATAATATTTAATCACCATCGAAAAACAGATAAGGTATTTTCAACGCTTTTAGATCTACGTATAAAATGTACTTAGTAAAATCATAATTCGATTAAATTTGAAAATGTAAAAAAAAATTTAAACTTATGATCTTTTAATGTAAAGAAAATTAATAAAAATATACTCACTGTTTATTGTTTTTGATGCCATTTTTCAGTGTAGAAAATCGTTTATCGTCACTAATTAATACAAAAAAAAAATATCGGATGCAAATTCGAGAGCGCACTATACGTTCGCGACGCAACCGTAGTCGAATGCTACGAGACCGCTACGAAACTCACGCGCAGCTAAACAGATTATAATTATCTATTTTAATAGCACTGAAAATAATTGTAAATGGATTATATAGGACGCGTGCGTACCGCGCTACGGTCAAACTGTAAATGATAGTGTGTTCCCGGTCAATTTTCGCGGGCAGGCTCGCCACTGATAAGGTGGTAAATTATAGACTTAAATGAACAAAGTTACGTTCACGGAGACGGATCAGACTGGTACAGCTACCTCATTCACGGGAATAAATGAGCTCGTTCGTTCTTTGTAGTTTATTAGGGTTTCCAACGACGATTACGTATAAAATCAGTTATATTCTTGATGTAATAAACAAGTACAACTAATTATAGGTTGCCGTAACTTATTATTATATGCTATAATTATTTTCTTACACGATTTATATTATGGCGTTCTTTTACATATCTACTATGTACTTGACCTTTAATTTTTTTTACATTTAAAAATTATCAATGTGTTGTAAATAGTTATTGGAGATATCAGGCACGATTTTTGTCTTGCAGTGTAGCATGTATGCCATTTCGGAACAAAAATACTTAAAAGAATTTACAAATCTACAAACTGCAAAAACACTATTGTACTGCGAACTGTTATGATGAAACTTCCACTCTCATGACGATATCCCTTAAACTAACTTCAATAGATTTAAATTTGGTATACATATTTCTTTTGCGATGTAAACATTCCTTATGGAGATATGAGGCACGATTTTTGTCTTGCAGTGTAGCAAGTATGCCATTTCGGAACAAAAATACTTAAAAGAATTTACAAATCTACAAACTGCAAAAACACTTTTGTACTGCAAACTGTTATGATGAAACTTCCACTCTCATGACCATATCCCTAAAACTAACTTCAATAGATTTAAATTTGGTATACATATTCCTTTTGGGATGTAAACATTCCTTATGGAGATATGAGGCACGATTTTTGTCTTGCTGTGTAGCATGTATGCCATTTCGGAACAAAAATACTTAAAAGAATTTACAAATCTACAAACTGCAACAACACTTTTGTACTGCGAACTGTCATGATGATACTTCCACTCTCATTACCATATCCCTAAAACTAACTTCAATAGATTTAAATTTGGTATACATATTCCTTTTGCGATGTAAACATTCCTTAAAACCTTTTGAAGCGATGATAGCTCAGTGATAGTGTGTACGATTTCGCGTCAAGGGACGTGAGTTCGAATCCACCTACAATGAGCTTTAGCTTCCAGTGAAGGAGAACAGTGTGAGGAAACCATAACATAGTGGTAAGGCTTTTTCTAATGCACGCCTGGCTATCTACCACCCTCAAGTAGAAAATCTGCCACCAAATATCAACAGGTGTGTCCCGGGAGATGCACTTGAGAGCTACTTCCTCAACAGGTCAGCGTGTCTACCAACTTGGGCCGTATCGTCACTTACGATCAGGAGAGATTGTCGCCATAACGCTATACCTTAAGTATATATAAAAAAAATACGATCATACGCAGTTCATGGATATCAGCTAGTATTGTATGGTGTAGACTTTATTATAATATAAATACTGAAATTGAATATCCCAATGAAAACCGACACGTTAAGAATTCCATTTCACCTTTTTTTTTTGGAAGACTTATTATACTTTATACGTTAAATGAAAATGAATCAAAGTAGTTTCAGTTTATTTTCACTGTGCATTTCGTAAATTTAAAGCTGATATAACACAAACATATTTTACAAAAAACACGCGATATTTTAGTAGACGATAAGAACAAACACATTATCGATTTTTTTTTACATTTTAATGCGAAATTAAATTATCAAGATATCCGTTTTCAAATCGATTATACATCTATATAATTTTCAGATAGCTTCAAAAGAACATATATTTTACAAATTATCTATATCTTGATAATTCATAGAATTTGCAAAGACCACAATTAATCAGATCGAGTTTCTTGCTGGTTCTTTGCGATGACTTGGTTATTTTCCGAACCGATTATAATTTTGTATATTCATAAGTGTCTTCACAGGCCCTAAAAATAAAGTTTTTTGTTTCGACTTGTCTTAATTAACAATAGTATTGCTTTAAATCTAAAATAAGGTGACCCTGCTAAAAAAGCAGTATTTACATAATTACCTATGTCAGGGAATAATCAACGAGTTCATATAATCGATCCGTCGTTTTGAAGTAAATTATTCTTACAAAAAAATAAAACTGATTTTATATCCGATTGCTAAAGATAATATTGATATTAACATTATCTAGAAAATTAATTTATTTATGTCATTGTGTTATCGAATGTGTTTCATTACTAAGCAACAAATAATGTATACTTTTAAAAAGCGTTGAATAATAATTACTTGTTATATATTTTTTAACATAAACAACAAAACATAATTTACAACGCCATACATCTGAAGATGGTTATGCTAAGAATGAAGGGAACCTTGCTCTCATGAATAATTATTGAAACAAACCAACATATGCTAGACGACAGATTTTTAGCTGAAAAGTAATTGTTACTACTAGGTTGTTACCTAGGTAAAAATGATAACAACCCTAACATTAAGCTAGAGTTTCATCTCAATGTTTTCCTTCACCGCTGAAAGCCACTTTTAGGATTCGAACCTTCGTCAAACGACGCGATATCAGTTGCATGACCAAGCAATGTTATTGATAAAAAACCGAGCCCACAAGTCTCTCATGTGATTTCACATGTTAACAGTGCACTATTATATCAAAATACTTTTTATAATCTATTAAACATAATTATCACATATGATAAAATCACTACAAGTTGTGATATTTATTATATCTAAAAAGAAAGATACCAGTTTCGTTTATCGATAAATGTTTGCTCGAATTCATGAAAATAAGTAAATAATAATCTACGGTTGTTAGTACGAACATATTTCCTTTAAACCTCCATATTATACAACAGATAAGTGTCATTACTAAAATTAGCTCGATCAAATAACAAAGCCACAAAAAACTAAATTTTTGTTTGTGTGCAAGCGAGAAAAAAAGTGGGTATTATTACTAGCTAAAATAATGAATGAACCTACAAGTTTCGGGAAACACTATTCCAACGCGTTTCGTTATTAGTTTTCATTTTGTAATTCTATTAAAGTTTGCATGGTGCTAGAGCTTTTGCTAATTCCCACCAAGCTATCTACCTCCCTCACCTTGACGATGTGTAGCCAAATATCTATAGGTGTGTTCTAGCAGTTACACTTGAGAGTCAGGTTCTCCTCTTGACTTAGAGTGTCCATCCACTTGGGAAAATCGTTACTTAAAATCAGGTGAGATTGTGGCCTTATGGCCAAAACTATTTTTTTTTGTTTTATAGTTAAGGCTTAGCGTTATGGCCATAATCTCACTTGATCTTAAGTAACGCTATGGCCCATGTTGGTAGACACGTTAAACCTGTGGAGAAACTGGCTCTCAAGTGCAACTGCCGGAACTCACCTACTGGTATTTGGCGGCAGATTTCCTTGAGGGTGGTAGCTAGCCAGACAGGCATTAGAAAAAGCTATACCACCATGCACGCGTGCATAAGTTCGCAAATCAGGAGTAATATGCAGACCCAGTAATTTAATGCAACCAAACACACTGAATACATGAATTACTTGTTCCGATTATTCCAGTAGACGGAAATAACAGCCATCTGCCTGTTAATGCGTACTATATTCAAACCCAAATCTAAATTGGTAAATTGCATACTATCGATACATTCTAATATAAATAACAAAACTGTAAGTAAGCCAAATCTGTGCACCAAATATTTTAGAAAATTTATAAGTGGGTTGTAATTTGTTAAATATTTTTATTTGTTTATCTGTCTGTCGACTTGTATACTTGTAACTCTGAAACTACTACATGAAATTAACCCAATAGTTACTGATTATCTATTTATTCCATATTCATGGGATAGTGTATTTATCCCATAAAATCAGAGGTCCCTTCCAATATAAGGCCTACAGTTTTAATTATATAGTAAAATAAATTTCTTTAAGGTTTGTTTTGATTCGGTAGTTAACCTCGCAACTAAACATATAAACTAATACTAAATTTATATATATAAAAGATGTATGTAAATGTAAATAAATATATAAATATGTATTCTTCAAAAATGTTTGACCAATCACCAGAAAAATTGGGAAATGTACATATTTTTTATGAAAAGATAGCTTTTCCTAAAGGCAACGGGTGATAGTCTAGTCGAGTTATTAAATGAAAGAAATTGCAAGACTACTTCAGCTGTAGCTGACAGTACATAATAAGTGCTTAAGCTTAATATTTTTTTACTCAAACTTAAAACCAGTAATCAAATGTTGAATTTGACTAATAAAAAGAGTATATCAATGAATGAATAAAACCATTCAGGTACATGTATTATGTAGATTTATCTCGACAAAAATCTCAATTCACGTCATTTATTTTGATACGATATAACTTTACAAATATAACCGATGCGATAAATGTGGTTTGATAAATCGGTCTCCGTCAAATATACGAAGCAAGATAACTGCCTATATATAGAAGGCGGTTATGCAATATATATAAATATATATAAATAGTTTGAAACGTATATCATAGTAAAAATCAATTGTCTATTTAATTTGGTGTTTATAATCACACACCACTCTTGGATACCAGGATTTGGTTTATATTTAATAAGCTTAGAGCAATAATTACAATCTCACCTGATGTTAAGTGACGATGTGGGTCAAGATAGTGGACACACTAACCCTAGTAACACTCCTATTTTGTATTAAACGGTATTTCGCGGCAGACTTTCAACTTGAGGGTGGTAGTTATCCAGGCAGGCATTAGAAAAAGCCTTACCACCGCGCATACATACCATGAGGGTATCAAGTGATCGAGTGATATCCTATTAGAGAGCCCATATAAAATAGGTTATTAATTTGTACTCTAATATATTATAAATAATTAATATACACTTGTATATTGGCTGAAAATTGTCATGAGACACTATAATACTAATAATAAAATCGTTGAAAGAAACACTCATTCAAAATAAAAGTATTTATTTTTTTACTGGTCATCTAGTCGCCTTACTATGTTGGCCAATGTCCAAGATTTAATAAATGCGATACATACAATTAAAACTTGTACTAGCAGCAACAAGTATATTAGATAACTATCTTTGCCTACACGAGTTTATTAGTAATTATTTTTAGAATTCCAGACCTCATATACCAAAAAACGATGCCCTTATAAAATTAATATCTTGTCCACTTGCCTGCCCGTGTGTATATCAAAAACCTTTTATGTTGATAGCGACTCGACGACGAATGTTATAATTAAAATTTATACTAAATAGTCTCATCTTGGCTTAAAAGAATCAAGTTTCTAGGTTTCTAGTTTAATAGTAAAAAATTACTATTCTTTATAGTTAACATTCCGCTCAATAAACGATTATAAAAACCTATAGGCCTTGCTACTTAAAAATAATCTGGTAGTTTCCTTAGGATTACTCCAGAACTAAACATGACAAAACAATTTATGGTCTGATCTCAAAACTAGACACTCGGGTCTAAAATTTTTCTCGGAATTAAAGCTTTTTGAATATCACCCAAAAATTTAGAGTTTGTTAATATCCCTTAATTTTTGTGACTAAGGAATATTTTTTTTATTTTTTTTAACATCATATCACTTATTGTGGCTTTACTAATTTAGTTAGATATTTTAATCTTTCTGGTTTACATAAATTTATAGTAAACAATATAAGAACATTTCATTATCGTAATTTTATTATATATTATCTCCCTACAAATCATACCGCACCTTAGTTGAGAAAAGAGCTCACATAAATATTCTAAAATTACAGTAGTTTTTCATAGCCGAATCACATAATATAAAATGTATAAAATAATGAAAATTTAGTGAAAGAGTATAACTCAAAAGACGCTTCGTGTCGTCGTATATTATCAACGTATAAATTGTATTAAGTATACAAAATATGTCACATTTTAGCTAAATAACAAATTATTTTAATAAATGTAAACAACAAGGCGAATGTAAGAAAGGTAATTCACCGAATGAAATACTCGTATACCCTGTCGTGCTGCTATGCATTAGGTTACAACTGTGATCGTGACGGTATGGTTTAACTTAAAGCATCAGTTGTTACTAAAACACGAATTAACATACGAAATATTTACGACGTACACATTCAATGTAATTGTACGTAATAGTAAAAGAATAAACTAGAACACTATATCCTTTAGATGTTACCTATTCTTGAACAAAAAAGTTGAACAAAAAGATGAGGAGCTTAGTTAGCTATAAAAACTTTTTTTCATAATTATTATATTTTTAACTAAATAATGTAATGCTGTATAATTTTGCTCGAAACCACTTTACAATGGACGTGGTTGTTTTTTTAATTACACATGCAACATACTAATAATATTTAAAAAAATAACTTTTACACTTAAATATAGCTTAGAAATCTTGTATTGTCGTTTGATTATAAATTAAGAGTTTTCTTAACAAACTTACGTGACGTCGCTATAGCATTCAGTTTGCTAAAATTCTGTCTACAATATATACAGACTTTGGACATCTGTATATAATTTGGTTCCGTCCATAGTCAAAACTGTGTAAAGCATCACACTCAGCAGTAGGTCTATTACAAATGGTTGATAATATAACTTTGTTTTATTTATAACTGAGAACTGGGGAATTTGTGGTACAACGGGAAGACACTTTATCAGGTCCAATATGGTTACACTTACCTGCTAATACCGAATAGCTATAACAATTACTTGAAAATCGTAGTGATCCAGAGTCTTTGCAAGACATCTCCCTGAGAGTTGAAACGATAACATGGTGGTAGGACTTTTTCTAATACTCAACAGGTTAGCTACCATCCTCAAATTAAAAATCTACCGCCAAAACATACATGTGTGTTCTGACATTTGCACTAGAGAGCCAGTCCCTCAACTAGGTTTAGCTTGGCCAGCATATTCGCGTGGCCATATCGTCACTTAACATCAGGTGACATTGTCGCCTTAACTATAAACTTGTAAAGTATAAAAAAACCTATGCCGTCTGGCTTACGACCACCACACTTTATTATGGTAAACTCATTAGAGTGACTCTATTTTAGATTGTTATGGTATGGGACTAGCCCGTGTACGCGAGATTGAAAATCATTCAGTGGTCACTATTGTTTTAAGATTGTGCGGTTTATACTACCTAAGCTCAAGTTCATTGTACGTGGTTGGATTCGAACTCACGTCATAAGACGCGGTGTTCCTACATGCTACCACTGAGCAATCATTGCTTCAAGAGTGTCGTCACATTGTTTTTGTACCATAAAAACAACTAAGACTACTAATTAACATTCATAATTTATTGAAACTGTACTAATAAACACTCGATAAAAATAATTAAAACTGTATTGCACTGGTATTTAATAGAGGTTGTTATCTAAATAGTTAGTAATGAAATGACTATATAAACAATGGGTATGGTTTATCATCAAGTCTGCGCATGTATAGTACGGTTGAAAATATAGGTGTTCGTAGAGTTACATGGCGATAATGGTTCAGTGCGGTAGCAGGTTCGAACTTTGATAGATTTAACTACTATAAAAAGTTTGCAAGCGGACCAAAACATTACGATATAACCCTGATCAGAGCTGGATTTACCTTAAGTGCTGGCATGGGGCATCCTGAAAAAACACTCTACATGAGCTCTATACTCAACATAACCAATGAGAATTCGATTTTTAAGATTTGGAATGGAACCAATAACTTCCCAAATTTTGAAAACCATTGATTTGTATACCAGAAAGTTGAAGTTTTTTTTTGCTGATACTCTAAATTTTGCCACCCTCGAAAATTTCGCCACCCTCGGCACTAACCCCTAGTGCCCCTAGTGTAAATCCATCAATGATCATGATATGGTTGTAAATCATTTAGTAATGTTCGCCTCTCCAGCAAACAGCAATTGTTGAGCAAAGCAAATACTAAGCAATTGTTCTTGTGTTCCGGCAACTAAATTCTTGTGAAAGTTTATTTAGGTGTACCTATAGGGCAAATTATTTTCTACTACATTTTTCACCCAGCATTAGGTAACATTGTGGTGACATGTTGACCTATAAATACAAAATAAACTTGAGAAGACTGTATCTTATGGTCATGGCAGCTATGTTTTAATACGGCAAGCTGTATGGAACGAGAAATCAGACTTTTTGGGAGCACATGTTTCACTAAAGAAGCATTTGTTTGAGCATTCCAGTTAATTGGGCTAGCTTTTTCTATTGTATCCTTTAAGCAAATGCTACAAACTGGGTGCCTCCTGTTCGACTTAAGAGACTTTATTTTTTAGAGTTCTTGAACCTCGTAGTAATAGTAATACTGATTATTAATGTAGTTGCTTTTCTTTTTTTGAGTTTATTTATGAAACGTGAGGTTAATACGTCACGGAAGAAAGTTATAAAAAATTTGGTATAAAGGGGGTTGTAAATCATATAAGTAAACTTTCTTCATTTCGAATTAATTATAAAAAAATTATAACAAATCGACTTCAACTACTAGTCTTAATGACAAAAAAGAAACTCATTCCAAGTATGAATCACTAGAGTTGGATTTCAATGTGCTGTTGCAAATTTTTTGCCTCTTTATTTATAAAAACTTACTGACGGTGAGAATGTAATAAAAAGTAAGGGCCGGAAACACTAATTACACAGTTTACTGCGAATTCAATAGGAGTTGGTTATCAACAAAACATGTTGTTATTCAATATACATTTATAAAAAGCGATTATAACATACACGAAAAATACTCTTGAAGTATACTTACAGTCAGCCCATATATAACTTTTATGTACAATTACAATATATAGCTACAGTCGTTGTCCCCTTACTTTTTACGCTGGGTAAATAAAAGTCAATAAAAAATTCCAAAAGGACAATGAATTCAAAAAACTAAGGAGCCTAGAACCGGCTTCGGTGGCTAGTGATAAGTGCACTAGTTTTGATATGTTTTAGCGTCAATAGAACTACATTATCCTTATACATACTACAAACTGGATACAAATAGCTCAAAACTAAAGATAAATGGGCTTCTTTGGAGGAGGCTTCCATCTGCGGAGCGATTCGTGTAGAATGATATAGCAGAAATGTTGTAATTTTTGTGGGTAAGTTTTTAAGTTCGGTCAATTGTATATGATGAAAAAGAGCGACTCTGAAAAGTTTCTTTTGCCGTTTATTCTCATCCAGAACGCCAAGCTGTTTCCAATACGGTAGTATATTTTGGACATATACATTAATACTCGTACACTTTTCTGTATCGATAACGATTTGCGTAATGCAAATTGTATTTTGAACAAACAAATAAAATCTAAATATACTTATTACGTATACAAATATGTCATCCAATTCTTCCCATAGCCGTTTTATGATGTGGGTGTTAATGTAGTGAGATTTGCTCATATCCTCTCCTGAGTAATGGGACATTAAACTCCTACGGCTAAATTTATACAAATATTATTTATATTAGCCCTGTGCCTTAATGGACACTCTTCCTCTTACCAATGCCACCAAGGACTGTTATTTAATTCCATTTATTCTATTACATTTGAACTTTTAAACTTGTTGTTCTGGACTTCTACTTTTAAAGCGATGATAGCTTAGTTGGTAGCCTACAAGGACGCCGCGTCAATGTTCGTAACTTCGAATTCCTGCAATTAAATTGAGCTTTCGGTAAAGGGAATCATCGTACTTAAACATGATTCTTATAATGCAATACATAAAATAGTTTTGTAACTTTAAGAACTAAACCCAAGACTGTCTAAAGAGGTAATGCCTGTCGACTACAAGGAAACATTTGCTTGAAAATATCGTTTGGCACAACATCGCAATTAGCGATGCGTAATAAAACATAGATTTAAAATGCAAAACAATCCATGATCAGTATGTAGAAGCACGATGCAAATTTATTTATTTTATAGTAAAATAAACAACCACGTGATTTGAATAAAGCGCACGTGGCGATCGGAATTCTGGCAAGACGGGTGCGATCGAATTTTAAACATTTCAATTTAACGCCATTAGGCGTTCTAAAGATGTGTTAGATTGACATAATAAGGAAGGAAGGAAGAATCGATACTTGTATTGAATACTTGGTGTTTGAAGGTATGCAGGAAAATAATATTCTATTGTAATGACTGCGGAGTTGTACAGGGCCGTATCGAGTTTTTTAGTTTTGTTATTAATAATAATAAAAACAATTACACAATGAATACATACTGCCGTATTATATTTCTAAATTCATACAAGTTCACTGTCATAGTAGCAAATATCTTCGACAACTTGGACACTTAATATCAAGTAAAACTGTTATCAAACACGTATAAATCCTTGTAAAAAAAAAACGATAGTTACAAGTTGTGATAATATGTCAAATCCATGGTTGGATAAAGACCAAATGACACTCTAAGAAATAAAATTTTGGTGCACTCTAACCCCGCTATGCATAATGTGTAAATTATAAAGAAATGTATTTGAGAATAGATTTGAGTGCAAATCAAACGTGTTTCATATTTTGGTGGCGTTTTACAAAAACGGGAAAACAACTCATATTGTTTGTCATGGTATATGAGATAGCATAAAAGCCTTTTCTTTGAAAGAATATACGTATATCCGTGTCAATTATCATCTCGATTGTTCAAGCGATGTTGAGTCGATAAGAAACAACACAGTTATAATTTAAAAATCTGCGAGTTTCAGTTTCGACGCACAAGTGGATTGTACATTACATGTAATGACATGTATACATATACTTGATTTCAAAGTCAAACGTGCGCGAGGTACATTGTGCCGAAAAATAACTTTTTGAAGTTAACGCTTGTATTGATTTCCCTCCTGATAAAATTTCCTTTCCGGAGATCTTATATTATAAATCGATTTTTAAAGATTACACTAAAAAATATTGTTGGTATGTACAAATTTGTTTTAGTTAAAGTGTTATTACATGTATTTAAAACTTATTCCTATAGTCCAATTTGTTCGTATATTTTATACACTAAACATCTGAGTCACAATTGTTTCCTCCGATTAATATAATTATTCATATAAGTATGATAACTAAAACAGACATTTTGCGGACATTATTCAGATAAACGACATCATAATAATACCACTACAATCACGTTGATATCCTACCTGCACTGTTCAAGACGAGATGACATTTGTTTATAATTTGAATAATTATTATTATAATAGGTAGATACACGGTGTTTCGATGAAGTACATTTAGAATATGTAATTATAGAATAAAAATAAAACAAACATGACGTAGATCAACATATACTCGATATTAATTTAATGCAAATTAAGCAATAATAATACAAGGATAATGTATTCAGACAAGGTATGTGTTTGAGTTTTCGGTTAATGAAAACATCTTACTGACATTCCACAATATGGTGGGAGGTCTTTGTCTAACGACTATAGGTGTATTCTCTCAAACTGGAAACAATGCGAAAGTGGATCTCACCCGGTTATTATCTACATATTTAGAAAGAATAAAGTGACACAAAAAGTCGGAAATAATAGTAAATTATCAATTTCAATGCATACTTAAATTTAATTTGCCATTTAAATGCAAATAAGACTAGCAAGTAAGGCTGGTAACTTGCAGGGCTACCTTCAGGGTTGTACTGAGAGTTACTGATTAGCACTAGTCTAGTTTCACCCTTTCTTGTAGACTGAGTAGGTAATCACTAAAGAGAAATCTTTAAATGAATTTAACCATCTTAAAAAAGATGTGTTCTGGCAGTTGCATTTGAATCTCGACCTCCATATATCCTTAGCGTTTTACCATACTTTACCACTTGGTTCTTAATATCGGTTCAGTTTGTTTCCGACCCAAAACCTATATAAAATATATGTGTACCTACACAGTACCTGAGTTTATAAATACTTCTTAATCATAAATTTAAAAAAAAATTGTACACATTTTAAACGGATTGAAAGAGTCAGAAGTTAAAACGAGTTAATAGCTTACACATGTTATAGAAATATGATGACAGTGAAAACAGTTAATTTACAATAAACATATCAAGAAAATTATAATTTGCAATAAACTTTGTGATGTTGGACATCGGCGAAGGCAACATTTGTTTTAAGCCAAAAAATTGACTGCTTAGCCATTTTTTGCCCAAATTGGCAAAAATTGTTCCAGCACTACAATTTGGTTTACTCAGTTAAGAATGCCAAATTTTGGACTGAAGCAGATTTGCTTTTAAATATAAGTAATATAACTTCAAAGTTATCAATTAGATCAATGAATCGGACCAATTCAATTTGTTTTCTGTAAATTTATATGTACAGAAATACCACAGGTGAAGTACCTAATAATTTATTAGAGAAACCACGAGAACTCGCTTCTGATAGTCATGTCATAACATGTTCAGCCATACAATTATAATGTCATCAGGAACATGTGGTTGCATCAGTTATTTATTGTAGGTGACTAGCATTTCTGAAATTGTATGTTATAATCTTCATAAACTCCATAACCGTGCAGACATTAATTGATATCAAATTCAATTAAAAAAATCATAGCCTGATATAAATGTGTCAATTATTTTTTTCGATAGACAATATTTCAGATATAGATTAAGTTTAATAAGATACTGTCGAATAGTAAAAGTTATTGCCAATTTAATAGGAATTATTTAATTTTGTTGTATAGAATTCTGAATTCGAATTCCGCACAGAATAATTATATATCTAATCCACAAATTGTTACTTTGTATCCGTTAATTGTATAATTGTAAAGTTCCATTTGTCAGGTTAATATTGTTTACGTACAAACTAAATAAATACTCATTAGAATTAAAATTATTAAAGGACTGGAAACTAGAGCTGTATTAAATTTATAGCATACGGGGCAATGAAAGTCATATAAATTATTTGTTTATATGAACATGGCTCAAATAAAGTATGGATACCGTGTAACACGAATAAATTTGTAATACTTACATATTCATACATATATAAATATTATACATATATAAATGTACATATATAAATATTATCGCTAATACTCGAGAATTTTCCGCATTTTACCTAGACTAGCTAATGCTAATATGACGCCATTGCGGTTGACTCTACTTCTTTTCACAAGTCTAAGCTAACCTTAACATACCAAGCGTAATTTAAAATACGAAATATTTTCGACATTTTAATCGATTTCCCTAATTAATTTGCCTTTGACATAGGTATAATATTTAATATAACTGATTTCTCCACATTAGGTAACATATATACAAAGTAATAACTGACATTGTAAAGGTTTAGGTAAACACGATAGCAAGAGGAGATAATTGTTCATAGAGTAGAAAGAAGGGGGAAAATATGTAACTTTGACATTACTCAGGCTGGATAAGTAAAAAACAGAAATTAAGTCAATAGATAAAACTATAGTGTTCGTTTTGATTCCTTGAACTTTAACCTCTTTATTAATATTGGTCAATGTGTTAGTTTTCACTTTATATAAATATGAATCAAAAGTGACACACGCGAAATTCTTTGAAAATAATCTGTGTTGTATTTATTAATAATGGTAAAAGTGACAAGATGATCTTCATTAGATCCATGACGCAATATTTGTGCAGCGATAACTTTGAAAAGGCGGCGCCTGTGAAAGGCTTATCTCATGTTTGGACGGTAAACATTTTTCTTAAATGTTACACTCAAGGCCGCTCCGAAAGAATTTACTGTTATAATAATGTGACAATGAAAACATTGTGTGCGATATAAATTATAATGAAAATCTGCAAACAGCTGGGAAGATAATATTGATACTCGCCGTGGCTTCTTTATTGGTAGTGTGTACGATTTCAACAGTATATCTAGAGCTTAAGGTGAAGACGTCATTTTTAAATCTCTCGCCAAGCACCATATATACAAATACTTTAAAACCTGGCCATATTATGACAACAGTTAGGGTCTGTAGAACCTTCTCGTCGAGTACGCTAGATCTATAGCATTATTTACCCAGCACAGTTTTCCCAGCCTTAGGGCTTTTCAAAAAGGAATTGAAATGCGTTTATGCTGCTATCAATATGGCTGTATAACCTTTGGTGTTACGACTGTGTTTACTGCTCATTAGAATGAAAAAATATGTACGTGTGTTTCTACAGCTACACTGGAGAGCCAGTTTCTTAACATGTTATGGTATTGGGCTACATAATTACTTAACAACAGTTGAAATTGTAGACAAATGCTTACTTTATAAAGAATTAAAAAAAATCTTTTATTGTTAATTTACAATAAAATATTATTAGAAAAGATAATATTTCATCTTTAATTCAATAATCAATGCGAGTCGAAATCTTTCTTGTTCGACTCCAGCAGATAACATTTACTTAAATTTGACAGAATACTACTAAATTATACAAGAACGTGTAGACGTTCTGAATATACTACTACTACTACTACTAGAGAATGCCGTGTGTGTGATCGTAGTGTGGGGGCAAAAATTACGAATGAACAAAGTTCAATGTTTAGTCGACGTGTTTGCTTTTCATCCATAAAGTAATTGACTTGTTTTTTTAACAAATTTAAAATTGATAAATTCCGTACAAAAACGTCCACTTCTGAACCTAGGTCTTGTACAGCTCGCAGTCAGCGTATTCCTGCAACCTTCAACAGATTGCTTTATACCAAGTGTAATAATTCTGCATCTTCAAGAAGTCGTTGCAATTGATATATAATAAAAATATAACATCACTAATTTACAGTCCTTGTAGGAAAAAGAGAAACGCTCTTACCATGTATTATTCTAAGGAATATTATCGATATGCGGGCAACGAGAGCATTTGTAGACATAAGTAAATATTTATACTTTAAATAATTTCATACGCGTCTCAACTTCACATTTGTTTACGCTAATAGAAGTATATGAAGAGAATTTTTTAAACCCATGGCTCATTTATCTCGACATCGATTCTAGGACATATTTATTCAACTGCAATTTGTAGTAATTTATGTAATAAATCGAATCGAATTGTATGGACTACTTCATCAAAGTAAGTTTAAGAACACGAAACAATACTTTTTTTGTTCTTTATATTTATAAAGTAGTAACTTGACTATATCCAACTCGCTTTCTTGGTCGACTCAAGCTGACTTTACTGAAACAATCGTTACATAACCGAGGGTGGCAGCCCAGTGTTATTCAATACCCACAAAATAAAATGCTCAGAGCTTTTTAGAAGATTTCATTTAAAAAATGCTCCAAGATATAATCTATGAAATATACAAATTAAGGGCATCGTGCAGGAAGCGCTGTGACCTGCACACGACCGTGACAGCGCGAATGCAAGTTGCGTTCGCAACGCGTCAGTCTCCCGCGAGACGTTAGATGAATTATGACAGCTTAATTTTCCTGACTGTTTCTGTTGCCAATTGTACCTTTTAGAATGCATTAAACATATGAGCAGTGTTGTTACCCATGGTGTTGATGGTGAAGGCCAACTATTAATGAATATTCTATTCACTAAAGTTCCTCTGTGATTATTGATAGTTGGATGGAAGAAAATCGTTTTATTTTATGAATTTTATTTTAGTCCAAATGTATGAAGAAATTTCATTATACAATATCTTATACGTAGTTTCACAAAATCAGTAGCTTAGTAATTAACAATTTATTTATTTTTTATTGTAACAAGATCCAATTGACCCTAGATACCGTAAAAAAAAAAAAAAACGAAAGAGAGATACTGTGACGGCTTTAACATCATGTTCATGCATGGAGGTTGAAACCCATTCTGATACAAATCTCTGCCATATTATTTCATTATAAAATATATTTACTAATATTAGAAGGCAGCTCATATAATCGTGGCATTACTGGAGGAATTACACCTGGAGTATGGCCGGTGAAATTCAGCAGGATACAATAGTAATGTGTAAAGGAAATATTGTAGACGATACTTTAACAAATCTAACAACTCCAAAAAACTCTTAACTGACGAATCAGTTCATTTATATTCCTAATTAATTCGATTAACTATATTTTTCACACTATACTTTCTGATTAAAATGAAAAGAACAAAATATAGTTTTCAAAATTACTTGTACAAATGTTAAAATACATAACTTAATATATGATTATATAATATTTAAAATTTTAATGTTTTGGTAATGAATTAACACGTTTTTTCTATAATAAATCAATACTTTATAAATAATTGCATAGTCTCATTGTTAATTGAATGTACGGGAATATAAAGCTGCATTTAAGTTAAAGTTTCATTTTAATTATGTTAAACATTCATATTGAAACTGTAACGATTGAGTAAATGTTAAATAATTATACAGTTTACGGAGTGTAAGTAGAAATTAATATGTAAAAATATAAAACGTAGTATATAAATGTAAAACACAAACATTCATGATAGTCTCACCTTAATAATATAATTGATTTGATTACAGAAAACAATTGTTGTTTATGAGTAATAATGTTAACGCCACAAGTTTAATGATTATCAGCAATAATAAGTCCCTGTCATACTAAGTCCAGCGGAAATGACATCTTACACCTATATTTACGTATCTACTGATTTCTTTAAACATTGAGGTTTAGTTAGAATGCTTTAAAATCTTGAATAATATAACCTTAAAAGGGTACTTTCAAAGACATGCATTAACACACCTTCTTGGTTAGTAGGCTTACGAGGTGTAAATGCTGTTATTAGTCAATTGTAGGTAAATAAACTTTTGTCAGTGCAAATATCAATAATTTTGAATTTGGAAAAATCTAAATCTATATTAATACTATATGGTTCTGCCTATTCAACTAGTCAATCACTTCGACTACAGCGTCATCTATCGGTGTTATGATCACTTATCCAGGTATAAAAGGTAATTTAATAATGAAAAATTGGTTAAAACCGGTTCAGTAGTTTAGGAGTTCATCGTGGAAAAACAATGTAACACTAAATTTTTATACATAAAGATTATAAAGCCGACAAGTTTGTTTTATTACATGATAATCGTAATAAATACCAGTAGGATTTCAAAAAATCTCTTATTAGATACAGCAATCATTGAGGATGGATTTAGACTATTTTAATAGCATATACCAATAGGAGCAAAGCTCTATTAAAAATAATTAAAAACCTGAATTTTTTAAATAATTTGTAGTTTCATGTGAGCGAAATCACAGGCATAGCTAGTAAAAAAATTAGGAAAATATGTTTCCAAAGTCTTCATGTAAAATATTTTCAAAGCTATAAATACTAGACTAACACTTTTTAAAGTTTTAATTTTGTGACTCACTAAATGACAAAAAGTTAATGACAATACAACTTTGCATGTTTCTAGGTAGTTTTATACGAACAACAAGAATGCTCTTAATTAACAGTTAAAGGAAATAAACTGATGAATAAATACTCTAAATAAATATGTGCAGTTTTTGCTAGGTTATATATATTCAGAATAGTTTTTGAGATGTTTAGGGTCTAAACATTGGGTTCTTGGGTACCGAGTCCACACGCTTTACAAAAAACAATTGCAAAACGTCTATTGAATAATATTTTAACTATTACCTTGATTAACATCGGAATACAATGTGGCAATGCTGCTAGCATTTTGGGCACAATGCCTCGCGTTTCTGATATGGTATCTTTTAGAATACATTTTATTATTATTAATAATAATTGTATAACTTTTCATTATGATATGGTCGTTTTTAAAAAATTTGGTTGATAATACATAATAATGATAATGATAATATATAAGAGATTTTTTTTAAACTTGTAGAAACATTGTTGATAAATGATTAGCCTGCACGGAAAAAGATCTAATATCGTTCTAATATAAAAGGTATAGTATTTTATTTTGATTTATATGCATATATAATTAGAATTACGACAGGTGTGACGGAATGAAACAAATGCGATAAACGCACCACACCAAGTGAACTATGTCCATTTGGTAGTTGGCTACGCCTTAAAGACCTGTGTGCAACTGGATATTATATAAGAATAATCGCGTAACCCAGTGTGCACATATCCCGTAATGCGATCGAGATCCAAGTCTAGATGTCCGACTTAACTTCAATTACATTTCCCTGTTTAAAGTATTCGAGTTATCGCTGTTTTGCGACATTACTGTATATTGCATTGCGATATTTACAGTTATTACTTTTTACACCTTATTAATATGGGAAAATGGAATTATGCATAGCTTTCCAGACCGGGGAAAACTCCAAGGCCGTCTGTCATCTTACGGGGGCGACGCGGGTTCTAACTTGCAATTACTGTGTTGCCCCGTCAACCAGCCCGTCCTGATGGTGAACTTAGTGAAATATCCTCCTGCCGCCCGTGCTTCTGTGACGAAGAGGATGACCTCAGCGATCATTCTGTTGGATTATTTATTCTACTTAAAGATGATACAAAAGCGACGTCTCTGTCTCTATTTAGAATACAGTTAAAACTTTACACCTACTCGGATTTGCTTAGATTTTGGTATATACATATTTTATTACGTTATACTACAATAAATACATGTTGTAAAAGTAAATGTTCACCTACGCTTGTCTTGTAAACCGCTAAACTTAATAGGTAGATATTTTCTAAATATGTATTACTTGGTTGAACTTGAAAGATAGGTGAGTTTTAAACCGGGTAAATAATCCAAGTCAAATTCAAGTTATTGGCTACTGGAGAGGGCAGAACAAGATCTGCCCAGGCAGCTAGGATCTCACGTTAATTTGTTAAGTATCTCCACGATAAAATAGTATTTGAATTTATATATTAATCTACAAAATCTCTGTAACAGACTTTCGTTCCATGTATCTATGTAAACTCGGAACTTATAAATTCATTTAGATATAAAACAAATTCTTAGAAAACGATTTGTTATGATTGAATCCGTATACGTCACCTATTCTGGGCACTTGGGCAATTATCGACTAGTCCCATATGGTACTGACACTATATAGATAAATACGATTCATTACAGCATGACGTGACGGACTATCCTTTTTTTATACAAGTACGGCATAACTTAGCATGATGATATAAAAAAACGACAAATACGAAGTCTTACAGCCAATCAGCAGCCGATATTCAGAAACGCAAATTGATGGCAAAAACGCAAATAACCGGCAATAAATTGATAAATTAAGAACATTAAAGTTGACACAATGCTAACTTGCCAACTCGAAGAAAAGATTTAGCGATTTTGGCTATTGCTTTGCTTTTACGATAAGGTTGATGTTTCGGTAAGCTAATATACACTGACATATTCCAAAACATAATAAACCAATAAGTCATTATGACAGATGAATTACCGTGTCACTTTGACGAGTGTTAAAGCTGTTTTATGGTGATCTCGATATATTTAAGCACAACTGTCTCGTAGTAGGTACTTACTACCCACTTATTTTATAAAGTCTATCTTACCATATGGAAAAATAAATGTGTAAGGTAAAGCTAAAAACACAATAAACTCTGCCAAAAAAGTATATTCCCAGTGAACATAACTATATTTGATATCATTAATTTATCATACATTTGTAACATTTATTTAAGTAGTATGACATCGTCTACCTCATCTGTCAGAAGGAAGCTATAAGTTTACTGGGTAAATAATCAAATAAAGGTACATAGTATGTATAATGTAACTAATGTAATATACTATAACATAAAAATCCTCTGATATTACTTTCCTTCTGATAGTCCTTTGACACTCATTCACGTCGAATCTACTAAACTCATCGGGATGATAATTTGACCATTCGCAGCAGAAACGTTTGTATATTGTTCTAGGCTACTTATTTTATGGATTATTTTCGATTTACTTTTGTATATACATTTTCAAAAAAAAACAAATGATATCTAACATTGGGCTCGTAAAATAAAATAATAAGAAAACTGCAGAACAGAAGGTTGTTTAAACTTGTTTGTTATATTTAGAAACCATAGTTTAGGTATACGTTGCTAACAACGTAGCTACCTACATCTCGATGCCTTCCGAGAATCGAGGAAATATCCTAAGGCTGTGAGAAGTTAGGTCGTGTGATGTTTTAAAATATCTTGTGCCAATTATCTAATAATTGTTTAAAAGCGATTAAGTTCGACATTGTGAATAAATTAATGGGGCATTCGTGTATTAGTATTCTAGAATTTTCTTCCTGTATGTGTGTTTTTTTTTATTGTGCGTATGCGTATTTTTGGTGCAAAATCATTGGGAACAAAATTTACCTACGTACCTACATGTTTTCTAACAGACGCGGAATCCAGCCCTAAAGTGTTTTGCGATCACAGCCCCCTGACAATCGGTCAAATGTGTGTCGTCTTATTAACTTGCTCATGATCATACAGTAGTGATCCATTTTAATAGCTATAAAATAATAACACAAATAGAATAATAAAACAACTAATATAGTATATATATAATAACTAATATAGTAATATAAAGATAAGTAACGGAGGAGGGTAGTTTATTAACACCGATTGCTACATAAGAGCGACGCGAGCGCGGTTTTGGGTTCAGTCAAAGTGAGTCGAGTTGTATTCCTAGCTGGAACATCACCGAAGGGACGTAAGATATTTCTCTATTATTAACAATGTTTGATATATTTAATATTAATGTTGCAAATCATTATCGGGCAATTATTTATACTGGACAGAGAGAGAAAAACGAGCGGTGAAGATAACTGTTGACAATTGTCGAAAGCCCCCTTAAAGCTACATCCGTAGGCGCAAGTCTCGGGCACTACTCGGTGTTATCCTCTCTGCCACAGCTACTAGGCTTATGATTTCTAACAATATTAAGAACACGATTATAGTTGTGAATAGTGATGTGCTGTGGTATCGTTACAATACAATGGAGATGTTTATAAAATATATGGCCGTCAGCAAAGCTATGGGGCAAGCACTAACTATGGAAGTGTGACGTCACAAGTACTGTTAGGGTGGATCCGCACTTACTTTTTTAGAATAAGTACATTATACTGTAATGATAATAAATTTCAAATTATACACTTAAAGAACTTTCTTACATATTTAGTTTGGAAATTCCTTTTATTTTTTATATCATTGTAAAATTCATGTTTTCTTTCAATTTTTCTCCACATTTTGAGTTACTATTTAATCGTTTTTAGACCACATGACATTGGTGAAAAGAAAACCATGGGATCAACATATAGTTACCTACGTCGCATAATTTAAATCTCCTTGTTGAATCGTTATTCTCAGAACCTTCCCAAGGTTATGTCGTTGGGCGATATCATCAGAATACCTAGGTAACTTATAGAGAATAGTTTTGTTTTATATTTTCTTAACTAGGATCGTGAGTCCATTGGTATCTCAAGTATTAAAAATATATACAAATAAACAAATATTTAAAACCTAGATAGACAACAATAAAAATAGGATTTGAATTATATGTTGCAAAGGTATGATGGCTCAGTTGGTAGTGTGTATGGAAGCCGCGTCAACGGACGTGATTTCGGATTCCTGCAATATGCCTGAGCTTTCGATAAAGGAAAACATCATGAAAAAACCGTATCATGGTGGTAGGGCTTTTTATAATACCCACCTGGCTAGCTACCACCTTCAAATTGAAGTACTATTACTAGTGTACTAGTTAATGTACCCCTAATCCAAATCAACACTTAACATCAAGTGATATTGTGGTCATAACCCTAAGTCTATAAACGATAAAACAAGAAGGTAGTTTACTAATTTATTTTTTATGAGATAAAAAGTTATTAGTATTTTCACAGTTTTTACAGTACTGGCAACGGCTTTTCAAATTTCGGCAAAAACCTATGCAGTAGCTGTAAAGTTGTAGAGTGAAAGTGAACAGATCGACAGTCAGTAATTAAAAATATATTTATTTTGCCTGTATAATGAAAATAAGAATGTCAGATTGTCAAGTAATGATTTAGTAATGGCAGATTAGTGGATATATCCATTAAGGCTGCCCGAAGTATTAATGAACTAGCAATTTTTTTTTATTTTGAGCTTTTTGTAACAGTCGCAATCTACAAATTAACTAAATATTACTGTGAAAAGGTGTTTGGATGATAAACTACTTAAGATTTATCTACCTAAAACTATTATTCTACCTATTATATTAAATCAACAAAACCCATTACAAAAACATCTAATAATAAATTAACAAAGAACCCAACTTGAAAAAGTATTGAAAAAAAAAAACAAATCTGACAACAGTTGGAATTGGGTTTTGTACGTCATAGAATCATAACTGAAAAAAAAACACTAAAGTTATCCAATAAAGTTACCAATATCGTTTGTAATCATAAGCATAATTAAGATAGATACAGTAATTTGAAGCGATGAAAGCTCAGTGGCTAGTATACGGACACCGCGTCAAGGGAAGCGAGTTCGAATCCATCTACAATGAAAATGAAAATGAAAATATCTTTATTTAACATAAATTATTAACACAATGCACACAAATTATCTGTTGATCCCCGCACTACGAAATAAATCCTGTAACGCGGGTAATCGACCAAAACCGAGTTACAAAATTTATATCCTGTTAGAGCCATGAATGTGCCAGTTAGAAACAAAAAAATAATATATAATAATAAATGCATAAATTAATAAATTAAGAAAACAAATACAAAAATAAAAAACAAAAAACTATTACATTTATACAATGTTATAAGCGTAAATGTAAAAAAATAATCACGTACACACGCACACGCACATCATATATACATTTAACGTGAATTGTTGAAATTTCTTACTTATGTGTCTACTATGAGGGTATATGGAGAATATTTTGTGTCTCCACGTAGGTCAACGATAACAACCAATTAGTAACATTAATTGTCGTTTTGCCTTAATTCACGGTTTATTAATTCGCAATGTTTGTTCGCTTGTCTGTATATGAAAGGGAGGGCGAACTCACTAAAACGTTGTACGAAGACAGTGTTGACTCTGGGTGTTTTAATTGTTATACGTTGAGTGTATGGAATACCAGAGGGAATTGTGGGATCACGGGATAATGGTAGATGCTTAGTAATGTATTTGTGATACTTAAGGGTAATTTTTAAGATATATAATTTTCGTACTGTAAGGACTTTGGCTTCTTCATAGAAACATAGCGTGGAGTAGCGGAAAGGTTTTCTAAAAATAACCTTTAACAGAGACCTTTGAGCTCTCTCTAGTTTTATTAGAACTGACTTAGAAGCGTTACCCCAGACTGAAATACAGTACTGATGTAGGGATTGACCTAAGGCTTTATAAACTAAAATTAGAGTATCGCAAGGGGCAGCATCCCGCAATAATTTCATAACATTTATTAATTTTCTAATCCGCTTCGATAATATTTCTATATGATCTCTGAACGACAAAGTCTCATAAAGGACCTAAGTATTTAGTTTGCGAGGATCTTTCAATGCAAGCGAAATCAGATACATTGTGCCGAATATGATATGTGCAGGTATATGCTTTTACACACATTGGTTGAGGAGCAAAAGCTCTTGTTTTGTGGAAATAAATATAGTGGGTTTTGCTGAGATTTAGTGTGAGCAAGTTGTTTTTTAACCACTTCGTGATTTCTGATAGACCTTGATTTACGCGCATTATCACTTCATTCCACGAGTTTCCAGTTAAGATAATAGCCGTATCGTCGGCATAACGAATTGTTTCTGAATTTTCTGAAGTCTCTAATACGTCTGCAATATAATTAAGGTAAATAATGAAAAGAGTAGGACCCAAAATACATCCCTGCGGTACACCAAAACATATGTCGCTGGTATCACTAGTAACATCACCCACCGAGACAAATTCTTTTCTGTTCCTGAGATAGCTTGAAAACCAATTTGGGCAGTACCACGAATTCCTATGCGCTCAAGTTTACTAAGAAGGAGAATATGCGAGACGGTATCAAAACCTTTTGCCAGATCAAGGAATACGCCAATACATTTTTGTTTCCTGTCTAGGTTCTCTACTACTCTCGTTAAAATAAATTTACTGTATCTTCCGTGGACTTTCCTCTGCGGAAACCAAACTGCGTAGGTGAAAAGATGTTATGTGTATCTAAGTAGGTACTGAAGCGCTTAATAACGACTTTTTCTAAAAGTTTCGATAAGATAAACAGAAGAGATATTGGCCTATATTTGGAGAGATCCCCCTTTAGTGCCTCCTTTGTGTATTGCAATAACTGAAGCTATCTTCCAACACTCAGGAAATTCACCGAATGAAAGGCTAAGGTTGAAAACATGTGTCAAAGGTTCCACCACGTAAGGACAAATTAATTTTAAAAGATTATTTTTTAAGCCTTCCGGTCCAGGAGCGGAATCATCATTTAAATTGTTTATGAGTGAAGTTACTTCACGGCAATCTGTGGGATACATGAAAAATGAACGCGGATTTTTTGATAGTAAATTACAGAGTCTCGCTAAATGATCCTCATTGATGTTCAACTGATTTAACGTTTGATTTGCAAGCGTTTTACCAATATTTACGAAAAAGTGGTTATAATTTGAAAGTATTTCCGAGGCATTATTTTCCGCTGATAAATCTAGGTTTTGTTTTTTATCTTTCATTTCACAACATATTTTCTTCACTTCTTTCCACAGCTGCTTGGGATTATTGCTATTTTGTGTGAGGTGTTTATTATAGCATTTGAATTTAACGTTGGTTATTCATTTATTGTAAAAATTTCTGTACCTTTTATGGGTTGTATCAATAATAACATAATCTTTATTTTTTCTGAATTTCATATGCAGAGAATACCTATGTCGCGCACATCTAATAAGTCCAGGCGTAACCCACTCCTTCAGATTTACTTGTCTCTTTCTAAGCTTAACCACCTTCGTATTGCACTCAATGGTCCGATTTAAGATAACAAATAATTTTTGAACTACCACGGATGGCTCTGTTTGGGTGAGTATGTCATTCCAGCTGTATTTACTAAGTTCTTCAATTATAGTTTTATTATCATTTTTTTTACAAAAACGTTTTTCAGTGGCTTTGAAGAATTCGAACAGACTCCTACAATGGCAATATCATGATCTGTTAAATCTACTTTACACACAAGCGAAACTGCTACCCTTTTTACATGGAATAAAAATGTGATCTAAACATGCTGAGTCTCTAGTTGGAATAGTAATTGCAGGTTTTAAGCCTAATGACAATGAGCTTGAGCTTTCGATAAAGAATTAATCATGATGAATATAGCGCGGTGGTAGGGCTTTTTATATTATCCGCCTAGCTAGCACCCTCAAATTAAAATCCTGCGGCCAAATACCTATAGGTGTAATCCGGCAGTTGCAGTTGAGAGTCAGTCCTTAGTTCAGCATGTCTACCGTCACGGGCTACATAGTCATTAAACATCGGGTGAGATTGTGGCCGTAACGCTAAACCTTAAGCTACACAAAAAAACAGTGATTACAAGTATCAAGAAACTTTAAAATATGACAATAAGGAAAAATGACGGTCGAAAGAAGCGTATTGCGTGTCTCCTTCGATTACGATCTGCAGTTTTATTTTATTTATCCAACTCGTATTATACTTCCAGAGCTTTCGAACTTGCGAACGTTGAACCGAGCATGATGTTTCTTATGCCTTGCCTGCATCAATTAATATGACTCACCATGTTTACCAGTCGGTACAATCAGTTCGGATATAAATAAATGTAACTGTTTATAAGATTTATTTTGTTATGTTATACTTCCATAACTATCACGTGACTGTAAATATATAAAAACAATCTATATTACTATCGTAACTTGAAACAGAACATGTAATAAAATTATAACCGAGTTTAATATTTACGTAAATTACATATTTTTTGAAGATTGCAATCTACGGTTTACTTTGTTATAAATATGAAGTCAAAAAACATTTGTTTTTTTAATCTGTCCCCTTGTATATCATTCTATAAATACTAGATGGTATTTATGAAATCTAACAACGTGGTAACTAATGCTATGAATTATCATACAGTACTTATAGATACTTTCGTATTTATAAATATTACTAGCTGACCTGGCAAACCTTGTTCTGCCATTTCGAGTAGTCAATCACATGGACTACAGCGACATCCATCACATTATGATTACTTATCAATATAAAAAGTTTCCCATTTCGCAAGTTGGATCAAACTGCATACAGTGTGTAAAATTTGATTAAAATCGGTTCAGTAGTTAAGCGTTCATCGCGGACAATCAACTTGACACGAAATTTTTATATATTAAGATAGATACTTTCATATTAATAGACGCTTCCATACTTTAAAACGAAAGAGTTCCTCTGTGATTGGACGTAATTGAAATTTTATTATATATTTTGTTATCTGTAACTTATAAAAAAGTAATATAATACGTATATAAAAAGTTTTTAATAATACAATTTATATATATATATATATATATTTTATTTTATATTATTATACTAATTTTATTTATTATTTTATTTTATATTTTAATATTATATATATTTATATAAAAGTAGGTAATAAAATTATAAGAATGTAAGGTCCACGCGAACAAAGTTGCTGGCACAGCTGATGTTGAATAAAATTATGTACATTAGGATTTACTGATGGAGATCGTAAATGGAATAGCCCATTTTTTTTTTTGAATAGGGGGCAAACGAGCAAGTGGGTCACTTGATGGTAAATGAACACCTCCGCCCATGGACACCCACAACACCAAAGGAATCGAGAATGCGTTGCCTATGTCAATAATAAAGTCAAAGTTAAGGAAAAAATTATTAATAAAAAGATGTTGACAGCCTAAGCTAAAAATTTACCTACTTTATAAAAAAAAACGATTATGCCTCAATGGCAATGTACCGAAGGAGATGGATTCGATGCCAATGAACTAGAGACGTACAAGCCGAAGTAAAAACTCGTAACTTAATAACTCGATTATCCAACAACGTTAAAAAGTACTCTTATACATTACCTATAACAAAAAATAAGAAATCACGTCATGCGTTGCAAAAATAACAACAGCTCCTGTCGCAATAAACAAGTATAAACAAAGTCCTTATCCTCATTAAGGTTACATGGTCACAATATCAAAGATGATATAAAAGGAATATAGTTTTACATATGTAATGTAGAACATTCTAGACTACAAATTTGTATGCCGATATTAAATTGTAGTGGCCGACTGTAGATCGATACAAGTTATTTTATACGTCGCAATAGACAGTTTGTTTACGTATCAATCAATATCAGTGTCAGTCTTTAAATAGAATAATAAAGCTACCAATTTGCCTACCTTTAATAAAAGTACAAATTATAAGTTTTAACACGCGTATTTTTAATATATCAATATATTTTGGTATATGTATAAAGACGTATGAATATATTATATACTAATATTTAAGATATATATTCTAAGGTCATAATGAATGTAATAATCATATTTTATTTACTCTCTTATAAACTGTTTATCAATATTGACCCAGTATTCTCGCCGTAATAATTGTTGTTTATTAATAAAGAGACTGTTTAATAATAGAAAAAAATTATTTGAAAAGAAACTTTTTTCTTTTACCGAACAAAAACTTACTCTTCCTTAAATATGTATTAATAGAAAATAAGTATTTAAGACTTTTTATAAATAATTTCGGGTTTGTACACTCATTTATTCATAAAGTAGTAGTTAGTTACTGTTATAAAATCTTCTCCGACTGAAGTCATGCACAGATCGCCGTCCCAAATTTAAAAATAGATGTTGAATATCAGCTTCCGTGCACCGGCTTTCACGTTGTAACCTCAACAAAAACTTCCCATTTAACGCATGTGCTAAATTTTTCATTGAATAAAATAAAATGTCACAAGATAACGAAGGTTTCTTCAAAAAGTTTCATGAAACAATAAACAACTCTTTAGACGACATCACAAGGAACAATTTTGCTAATTTAGAATCGAACAGTGAACGTGTCGCTTACTTATGTAGTTTACCGATCATTGTAAATTATAATTTTATTAATGATGTGCTGAACTCTAATACCGATGGTGAATTTCCAACAAGAAAAGACTTAAAAAAAGCCGGAACGTTGAAAGATGACGGTAATAAAGCTGTACAACAAGGTGATTGGAGCAAAGCAATGCAATTATACAGTCAAAGTATGATATTTATGCCCGATAAGGAAAGTAAGTGAAATTAAAGTAAATTACACTTTTTAAAATATTTATTGTCTATAGATTCTAACTACCTAGCATGTACCCCATGAATAAGTTCTGTCCTAATATATTTCGCCTCTAATAGCGTTGACTAATTTACTCTTAAACCGTACAAAATAAATGAACTTTATAAGTACATAGGTATGATTATGCTAAATAATAATGTCTTCCAATGAATCAGTTCAAGGCTAGTATTTTTTTATGTAACGAAACCACAAAAACATCATGGTTTTCCTTTTAAATGTAACCACATTAAGCTGCATTATATATTCAAACAAAAGCTTACTGAAAATACTAAGCACAATATAATTGTTGTCACTATAATATTATTCGTCGCTAAAACAACGAAAGAGTTCTTTCCTCATTCCGATTCTACGTAAAACAAATAGGTATTAGGTATACAGACGTTCGTAGAAATATATTGGAGGTAATAAAAACAACTCTACTAAATGAAATAATATAAATTTTTATTTCGTTTTTTATGAATAGCTGAAGAACTATCTATACTTTTCGCCAATCGGTCAGCAGCGTTGAATCATCTTCAACAATACGAAGAAGCATTGTTAGATATACAACGATGCCTGACATTTGGATATCCACGATATTTGAGATACAAAGTGTTTGAACGGAGAGCCCGATGTCTACTTGCCTTGAAGAGAAATCAAGAAGCTATTAGTGCTTTTCAGTAAGTATTGAAGGAGTCAGATAAGATTCCCAGTATAATTATTATACATATTCTGACAAATAATTAAAAAAAAATTGTTTTAACAGAGATACAATTACTTCTCTCGATGAAGCAAACAAACTTGACAAGGAAAAGAGGCAAAAGATACGTACTGATGCTAAACTCATGTTGGAAATTTTGAGTAAAGGTCTCTCACTAGCAGGCAATCCGAAAGATCCTGAACCTTTAAATACAACTCGACCGAAGCCGAAGTTAGCTGGGAACAATAATAGAGATTTTCCTGCTGCTTCTGAAGCAATAGAAATAAAGGACGATAATATGAAGGGTAGATTTGCCACAGCTACAAGAGATATAGGGGTTGGTGAGATTCTGTTGGTTGAGAAACCTTACAGTGGTGTTTTACTGGGAGAATATTCGAAGACGCACTGCCAAAATTGTTTCATGAAGTACGTTTACTAACAAAAAATCTAAATACCTATTATTATTTATTTTAAAAAAATACATTAATACATTTAAATTCTTATTACAGGTGTGCAATTCCATTACCGTGTACGAAGTGCCCAAACGTAGTTTTTTGCAGCGATACGTGCTTAGAGACAGCACAAAAGTCTTACCACGGTTATGAATGTCCCATATTACCTCTCTTATGGAAATCTGGGTGTTCAGTCACATGTCATATCGCTTTACGAATGATCACGCAAAATAAAAAAGAATACTTTAGAAATATAAGTCAAGATATAGAAAGCAAACCAACAGGACCTTATAAAACGAATAACTATAAAAATATATATCATTTAGTATCTCACGAAGATAAGAGATCAAAACAAGATTTCTTACACAGAACCGAAATGACTGTATTTTTAGTAAAACTTTTGGAAATCAGTGGATACTTCAATGGGATGCCGAGAAATAAGCCCGTTGATATATCAGAAATAACGTCTATAGCAGTTGACCAGAAATACAAAGAAGACGTGTCTTTTATCGGCGGTCTTATCTTAAAGAATCTCCAAATTTTACAATTCAATGCTCACGAAGTATTTGAACTACAATGCCCGAAGCCGAAGGCTGGGAAAAATATTCTTAAACATACTGGAAAATCGGTTTTCTTGGCAGGTGCTATTTTCCCTACCCTTGCTTTGTTCAATCACTCCTGCGAACCGAGCGTTGTAAGGTAAGCATGATACTATCGTATGAATAAATATTTTACTAATATCAAACAGTTGATTTTTAGGACCTAAACTGAATTAGGTATTTTTAATTACATGTCATATTTTTATATATTATTTTATAACGTTTGTATGTGTATTACTTTGTATGATTACAGCTAGAAACTACTATAGTGATTTAAGTGACTCAAAAATTCACAGTTTTACTCTTTGCCAGGTTTGGATATACATAGGTACCCTCTATTATCCTTACCAGTATTATAAATGCGATAGTGAGTTTGTTTCTTATACTTTCACGCCTAAACCGCTCAAATGATTATGATGAATTTTGGTATAGAGATAGATGAGAACCTGAAGACGGCGAAAAACTACATTTCCTAGCGAAAACTTTATTGGAAATGGGTTAAAGAGAGGGATAAACTTTGTATGAAACTTTTTATTGCGTCATCCGTTTTGTTCAACAAAATTAATATTAACACGAGCTAAGTCTCTGGTAAAAGCTAGTATCACAACATATGAAAAAAGTAAAGTGTATAGGAATAACTTTAATAATAAAAAATACCTTACCAATAGCTTTTTTTCATAATATTCTGCCTAATTAATTTACTTCATAGTTCAAGCGAATATGCGTGCATAACTAATATAAAATATAAGAAACTAAAAACTATACCAATACAATAGTAAAATCATTATATTTCATTGCACTTTAAAATTCTTGTTCAGGTACTTCTGTGGCTCAAGAATAGTGGTGCGTGCAGTGAAAAATATAAAGAAAAATGAGGAAGTGTCAGAGAACTATGGACCTATTTTCACCACCGTCCCCAAAGACAAAAGACAAGCAGATCTTAAAGAGCAGTACTGGTTTGATTGTAACTGTATACCATGCAAAGATAATTGGCCGTTGTACAGTGAAATGAATGAGAATTACATGCGATTTAAGTATGGAATAATCATATTTATTTTAGTTAAATCATTATTTATAAACAAAGAAAATCAATAAATCATAATTTTTTCAGGTGTGACTCAGACCGCCCCTGCCCCAACGTAGTAGCCGTTCCATATGACAGCCAAGAGTTCATGATACAATGTGGGCTTTGTCAGCAGTACACCAACATTCTAAAGGGATTAAAATCTTTACAAGTAAGTTACGTAGTACTAAAAGTTATTTGGTTTCCTCGTAACACGGCCAAGTGACTAATATATCTGATGGAAAGAACGTATAATTGAAATATAACGACGACTTCTAAAAGGTTAAAAATCTATCTAGAAAATTCTTTATAACCATCTTAGTAGCTGGACATATTTTCGATATACCTCCTTTATTAATCTCTTTATATGAAAAATTGAGTAGCTATTCCCTTGATATCAAAAATTAAGTCGTAACATAAATTCGCGTAAATTTAAATCTATGTTTATCCACGTAATAGTTGTCTTATTAAATTTATATACGTTAATTAATGCATTTACAATCTTTTTACTAACACAATGTGACTACACGGTTGGCATAACGATGCCAATGTCTCTAGCCAAGTTGTCTTCCTGCAACCGCTAACACATCGCTTATTAAAATCACTATCACATGTGTCATTCCATATATCTTTTGTATTTTTTATACGTTAGCGATTGTTAACAGACAATATGGCTGAAGACAGAGTCGCTTCCCCGATATATTCGCTCTGAATGCTGTAAGTTCAAATACACCACACTATAATAATGTATGGATATGATTTATAATGTTCCAAGTTTGAAAATTCACGTCTGTTAAAATCGATTCCTAGTGTGGTTATTTGAAAGACGTGTATATAAGTATGTATTTATATGCCACTACAACAAAGACTTGTGTTTATGAACACTGGTATTTTCATTCGTATTCTTTGGTCATTAATACTTTTTGGAGAATTGAGTTGATTAATCTAATAGTGAATTGTAATATAGCCTTCTTGTTTTGAAGTTACTTGTTTTTACATTTACATTACAAAATAGTTATAACGAGAAACCAAACAATATATTATGTAAAATATTAGAAAGAATATATGGGACTGTCAGAAGTCGCGTAGTCTGCTTTTTGTCAGGACGACCTGAAATATTAATTTTTGTAGCATGAATCCGATAAAAAATCTAATTTATTTCAAACAAACCAATAATATTACAATAAAAATATTTGATCAACAAATCTGTTGAAAACTCTAATTTTTAAGTCACGCTAACACCGAAACTATTAGACAACATTTGCACAAACTATATTTCTATTCATAGGTGTGTAAATAGAATTACTATGAATATGAAAATCACTATATAAATACGACTAATACAACATGACATGCCTTTAAATTGGATTGCGAAGTTTATACTACATGTTTGAATTATTATGCAAACAACCTGAAAGTATGTACAGTACTGAGTTTCCGTGACGTGTTTTAGAGCATACTGAGAAGATATCGTTTATTGTTATTAATCTCTACATGTGTTGCTATACAACATCGCCAAGTGTCTAACATTTTTTCTCCTAAGATACATTAATCGAACAGACCAGTTCTAGTATGACTATAAATCAATTCCAAATGTAATAATACAATTTCAAGTTCATATAATCACACGTTTTCATTTTACAACTACTGGAAACGTCTTCAGTAGAAACGGTAAGATATCGAATTGTTTTATACAGAACATAAGGATTTTCCCAATCTAGTTAACAAAATGTCTAACACTGTCAGACACCGACCACCTTAAGAAGTATTATATTTTGTGCAGCAATTTCCTGTACAGCGTAGATAAATTTGTAATTCTGATCCACAACCTTTTTGTGTGACACTCGTTCGGGTAAAGTCGGCTCCAGGTGACTAAGCGAGTGAGAGAGACATAGTGATGTTTAAATTCTGTCGTGTGGTCTGCAGTGCACCCCTCCTTTCTATATATCCCCTAAGATATGTATAGATCAGGTTCAAATAGCATAATTCCTAAAATATTGCCGAGAAAGACAACAATTTAAAAAATATACTGTAAATATTACTTGCATAAACAACCATTTTGGGCGTGTCTTAACAATCATAAATTCAAGATATCACTTTTATCATTTTTACTAATGTGTATGAGATAACCCAATATAGCCAATCTACCAGTGCATGGAAGTAACCACGGCCTTAGGTTTGAAAGACACTAACTAACGGTGTAAGCGATGGTGCTTGCGCAGTCGAATCTAGCACAGGTTTCAGCTTTACCTAACGTAGTCATAGATATAAAGAAAGTTATTGCTAAAGGCTCATGACAAATTATGTTAATTATGTTAAAGAACATCCATAAAACTAAAAAGGAGGACAATAGTACAGCTAATCTTCCATGTTTAATATGAATGCAGATAAACTCTACCTACGTGACCAAAAAAATCTTAAAGGCTAACTTCATAAAGGATTTGTTGTTTGCTGACTTGGTAAACATGGAACTTGGAAAGAACCCAAGGAACACAACACGAGGTTATTTGGGTGCGATTTTTATACAGTGAAGGTATTTGGTCTAAAGAAAAAAAACTTCGTATACGGAAGTCCTATTAATAATAATAAAATCCATTACAAATCATCCGATATAACATTTTATTATCTTTACAGTATAATCAATTTAAATTTATCTTGAAACATGTCACACATTGTCAGTAGATAATTACATATAATAAAATCGGATTATCCATAGACTTTTTTATTACACGATCATCGTAATTTAATACAAAAATAAGCATCGTCAGAGGTTCATATAACTATTAAAAATACTTATATTTCCTTATATTAGTGTTTATTTTGTAAAATCGGACATTTAGATAAATTTTCTTCGTAGTTACATCCATTTGGTATAGTTTTCACATATCGGTTATTATCTTTAGATACTAAATGTAAGCAGTGTTCGCTAACCTATATCAAAACCAAATGAAAGATGGTAATCTCACTTTTAAAGGTTCGAGTTAAATACGTTAATCAATGGACTACGTTAAACTTTAAAAAAACTTAAAAATAACGTTATTCGTTATATTTACAACACATACATATAATATATCATGATATAATATGTCAAAAACATTAATTAGACTGAGTATTTCCGTAGACTTAATAACTGGCATAATAAACTATACCTACTGGCAGTCAGAACATAGTTTCAGGTTTAGATAATTATAATTTACCAAAAAAACGGTTACTATTAATTTTTTATTACTTTTGTAATAAAAAATGTTAAATAATCGAACTTAAACTTTTTCCTTAGATTTTAATATACATAAAATGAAAATAACATACTTTTGTTATTGTAATATTTATATATACTATACATACTAACAAATATATCGGATATTCATGAACTTTCATTTTGCCTGAACAGTCGATTCCAAAAACTATACATTTCATATTAGAAGACATTGTAACTTGCAATAATATAAAACCTTTTTAAATTGATTCTTCTTTTCTATCTATTTAAAAAACATAATACCAAAAAAATAATAACGCATTCGTCAATACATATAAACACCATAAACTACAGTATAACAGTACAAACTGTCGTTCCTATACAAATCCCCCACGTAATCATCGGTTTCCGGGTCCCATATACACCTCTGCCCACACTTGACACCGGCTCCTTTCATTTCCAAGATCGTGCATTGAACCATGATTTTATACCTAAAACAATTCCACTGTAATATACAACGGCAACTTTGAAGTGATGATAGCTCAGTTTGTATGGATGCCGCGTCAAGGGACGAGAGTTCGAATCCACATACAATGAGCTTGAATTTTCGGTGAAAGAAAACATCGTGATGAAACCATGGCATGGTGGTAGGATTTTTTCTAATGCCCGCCTGGGTAGCTACCACCCTCAAGATGAAAATCTGCCGCCAAATACCAATAGATGTGTTCTGGCAGTTGCACTTAAAAGCCAGTTCCTCCACAGGTCTAGCGTATCCACCATCTTAGACTACATCGGCACTAACTATTACAAACAATAAACAATTACAGTTTAATTATTAAATAATCGTATAAATAATTTGTCTATCGTAGGATTTTTTTCTTATGAAACTACGTTCACAACGCCCACGCACCGCGGTTATACCGTTCCCCTTGTATGCTAGCGTTATAATTACTCGAGTGGAATTGAATATGGGTCCACCCTTGTAGACGGCTCGTTCTGAGATAAAAATAGTGACGTCATTAAAACACTTTTACCGCGACACCAGCAGCATATTTTGAGCGTTGTCAACATTAACTGGCCGTTCTGATCAAAATCTAAATTATAATATTATAACGTGAGAAGAGTTTGTTTGTTTGAACGCCCTAATCTTAGGAACTACTGGGCGGAATTAAAAAAAAAAATTGTATTTGATAGAACAATAATTGAGGAAGACTTTAGACTATTTAATATAACGCTACCACCAATAGAAGAAAAAATGTATTGCTAAAAATTACAGAAATGGGCAAAACTGATTAAAAAATAATTAGTTTCACCCAAACGAAGTCGCAAGCACAACTAGTTATTAAATAATTTGTAGGTATTTTCAACATAACATTAAAAATGATTAAGGGGCGAATGAGTATAATAATCACCGTTTCATTTCCAATTCTTGAACTCTCTGCCGAACAGCATTGGCAATGACTTTAGCCCATTTCGGTGCTTGATCCGAACGGTACTGCCGGCCCATAAGCTGTTCTTGCATTGATGTTATAATGATGTCTCGAACGTTCTGCGATTGGAACCTATTGTATGAATTATAATAGTTATAGATTATATTTATATAGTACTAGCAAACTGACAGACATTTTTCAGCTTATTAAAGTAGTCAATAATTTTACTGCCGCTTCCTCGATCACATAACAGAACCTTTTATTCTGAAAAAATATATAAACGGCCCAACTCTTATGATGGTCGGACAAACGTAATTGGACTTTCGCGGTTTCAAATATACAATCATCGTTTTCTATATAGAAACATAACTTTGATATTAATAATTTTTAATTATAATTATTAAAATTAGTATATGATTATACTTTTTAATACAATACAAAGTTTGTTTCTTTATTTGAATTATATATCTCAAAGATAAGTAATGAGTTTGAATTAGGTCTATTTGATTAACAACAGAGTTTAGTAGATACATTAATCTATTGAGAGAATCAAAGATTATATTTTAAAAACTAACTTTTCTCCGAGTCCTGGCCGTACTTCATATTTCGGAGGCGCAAGAGGCTTTTCTATTTCGACTGGACTGATTCCAGTCTCGCTAGCGATAGCAACTGTTTCGGCTTCCTCTTCTACGACTGAAAAATAAAGCATTTTAGTAAATAAAGCACGACCGAGTAACAAATCGATCCCCAGAACATATTATCCTAGACCAGTCAAGGATATTTTTGCCACAGCATGCCTAAATTATTGTAAGATACAAGATTTGTAATATACTGGATCGTGACTACCATAGTGACACGCTGAAATGTATCGCGTTTCGAGATCCAGTAATCGATTGTGATAGCAGAGATCTCCGTGCCACAAGCCAAATCGTCTTTCAACGATCGCTAACTTAAAAAATAACAGAAATAATAATTTTTAAAGAAATAAGTTTGACATTTTTGACATACAGCTCTTTACTACACACCATTCATATATTGTGGTAGGACTTGTCTAATGCCTGCCTGGCTAGCAACCACCATCAAATTAAAAATCTGCCGCCAAATACCTAAAGGTGTGTTCCGGTAGTTGCACATGAGAGCCAGTCCAACAACGAGGCTTGGCGTGTCTATTATCTTGGACCACATCGTCTCTTAACATCAGGTGAGAGTGTGACCATTACGCTAAGCCTATGCCGTATAAAAAAACACTTTACGAACTTCAAAAGTCAACTGTACTAAGGGCATCTGTGGTGTGTGTGGTCATCTGGCAGGGGCCGCTCTAGGGGGGTGATATGGTTTTTATGAACAAAGACAAAATTTCGGATATCAGTCAATTCGCTTGCTAAAAAAATATATTGCTTATGTAATATATATGTATATTGTGACTATATTCAATTTATAAAGAGTCAAAAGTCTCGCCAAGTGATATATGTCGATGTGTTGTCAATTTGTGGATGGTCGCCGTTACATTTCAATTGTACTGCGTTTACCTTCAGACGTAGTTTCGTCACTGCACCGGGAACGATAAAAAAAAACATTAACTTTGACAGAAAAGCGTAGAATAAAATCACTGTACATTGACTATATCGTAAATGCAAGATATGATCAATAGAAATTCGATATATGATACAAAAAGTAACTAAAACTTAACATGGCAGTGTGGTATCTGTAGTTGAAGGTGTTCTGGTGCATTCTGGCAATAGAATATTAAACCGAATCCTTAGCATGCTTTTATGTCAATTCAAATTTTTGTAATAATAAAATATGAAAATAAGATGTACCATCTTCCTCATCAGCCATGTTTCAATAACCAGCTGCATCAATAGATCTGAAATATAAAAAACATACAGTTATTAAATCCCATCTACAATCTATTTACAAAGTAAAATTATACATATTATTATTTATGTAGTTATTAATAATTACCCTCTTGTACATGTATATTTATGTAACATTCGGCTTATATCTCTTCTTAAAAATATTTGTAACATAATGTCTTATTTCAGTAGTATGAAATTATATCCGACGATGAAATGTACTAACACATTTAAGTAGAATAAACAAAACAATTTCATATGTTCATATGATTTTTTTTCTAAAGATATCATGTTAATTTTATTATCACAGATAATTTATATTGAAACTGTTACATAGAATGTTCCAGAGTGGTTTACTACATATTTTAAATGATTCTATGTATTCTTTAGAACTCCTTTCGATGTATCAGATTAAAAGTAATATTTCATTAAAATCTGCCTAATAGTTTCAGAGTGATGCACATACAAGGGTATAGAGTAACAAAAATCAAAATTGAATTTTGGCTTCTATAATAAAAACGTAATATACTGTAACTATGAGTATCAAAAACATTGCATAAATAGTAAACAAAAAATTAAAAATGACATTCTAAACACTAAATCGAAGAGATATCTCAACACTAAATCATGTGATCATTTTGCAAAATATGTTGAAAACATAAATTCTTTACAATCAGCTTTCAAATTAATATCAATGTTATGTTTCAAAAGTATGTAAATTTTAAAGCTTCTATCGCATACAGTCGTTATCATGGGATTTAGTGTTAAGATTTGTTATCAATTTAATGTCAAGAATGTCATCCCATATATTTTCTTGTTATGATAACAATTGTTGAAAAAGACAACTTGTGTTTAAAAGTTTATAAATGATATCCACTTGTTTTACATAGTTAAACCAATAAGGTAAAAAATGAGATTCACAGCTGGCTCTAAATATCTCCCATAAAAATAAAACTATAGATATATTGTTTATAATATGATTATGTTACAGGATACTGAAATGTTGTATCGACTAGGCAAGGCAGCAATGGAAGATGGTAAATATGGCGAAGCAGTAAAGAAGTTTATAGAAGTATTAAAACTATATGATGCTACACTTGTCCCTCCATATCGTTCTTATTATGATTGTATTCAGGATCTTAGACGTTGTATGTTGGCATTGGGAAATTATAGTATTACTATTTAGTAACACAAAAAAAGAACATTTAGCAGTGCCTTGAACATGACAACATCTGACTTGTGCTATGTCACTTAGAAGCAAACAATATGCTACGTAACTATTATCAACTATTCTATTTGATTTACTTTCTATGTGTAAAGCTCTACCAATTATCACAGTTAATTTATAATTAAGAAGCAGTCACAAACAAGGTAGCTAGTTGTGTGCAATATGATCATGGCTGACATTTTCTTATTAGATTTAGCTTGTACTCTATGATTTTATGTTTCGATTTAATTTGTATATCAAATATATAAAGGTATTTTTGTTGGATGTATAAATAATATAATTGTTTATGTATTTTATTTGTATTAATATTGTTCATGTACAATGTTTGTTATAGTGTTTTCTTTGTTTGAATAAATAAATTAAATTTAAATAAAACATTTTTTTTTTACATATCTAAAGAATAATATTTTTATTGAAGGAATAATTGGTAAATACACATAATATGATCCATGTTCAAAAATGAACCTTTACTCTGTTAAAATCTATATCTATATTAATTATTACAAAGCATAAAAGTTTGTTTGTTTGATTAAGTGCACTAATCTTAGGAACTATAAGTCCGATTTCAAAAAAAAATTGTATTTGATAGAGCAAACATTGGGGAAGGTTTTAGGCTTGCTATACTCATCCTTTTTTTCTATAGGGGCCACAAACATGTGTTAGTCATAGTGTAGTGGACTGCAAAACATAAATATTCTGGTAATAGTTTCCTTAGGTTGTACAGGTCCTCTGCTGAAAAGCTGATTTCAAAAAATTTACAAACAATGGCAAATATTCATTAAAAAAAAATTAATTCCACACAACTAAAGTCACAGGCTACAGCTACTATAACATTTTAAATTAATTTAGAATGTTTATATAATTTTGTAGTGTGGTAACAAATCAGAAAAAAAATGGAACTATGAAAATAAAAAAAAGGACATTTGTATAGCATTTATGTAAACGCATGGCCTATTCAGTTAGGTTCTTAGACAATTCCCAACACAGACTAAAAAAAGTGTGAAAGCTGTCCCTGGTCTCTAACTATAAAAGGGATTGAAGTATCACTATGATGTTTTCGTGGGTAATTGAGAATGCTTGCCACCTGATGTGTCTTACCACACATCCTTGTCTCCTAAATTTAAGCCCGGGTACTGTGTTTACGCATTGATAACAGAAAGTCCATGAAGGATTTTTTTTCATATTGATCATATTAACACTTTGAGTTCAAATTTTTATTGCATAAGTAAAAGACGTATACCATTCTTTTTTTTTCAAATAAGAATTTACAACATTCAATTAGAGGTAAAAAAAATGCATATTTTTCTTTCAAAAACATCAAAGTTTGTCACAGAATAAAGGGCCGAGGTGTGTTTTGAAATAGACGGGAACTTTTAATTAAATGTATTATTAGTGCCGGATGTGATATAAAAAACTAGATTGCCTGTAATCTACCATTGTACCATGACGAAATCATTGTTAATTAGGCTTTTTTCATACTTAAAATCAAGCTAAATTTATTACAAATCTTATTGAAACGTAAACATAACCCACACATTATATAAGTAGTTTGCAAAAATATTTGAAAACGAATCACAGTAATTATAAAGTTTAGGATTTGTAACGTAATTTATAATAAGTTGTAAATTAAAAAGTACTCACAATCCACATAATATGTATTTAAATATTATCATACCGGTCCAATTTGTCACCATGGAAACAAACATAGAGCTTAGTATTGCAAATAAATATCGATATAATTAGTTCCATACATCGATATTTATGATCTGAATTTTATCTATCAATATATTCAGGTATCGATATAAAAAATACATATATAGAATAGGTATCAAAACAGATACTTTTTCCATACCAACAAACAAATATTTGTACCTTTTACTTATTTTTTTATAAATTAGGTTCAATGGTTCCTTCATAACAAAGTTCACTACTGGATTGTTTCCCGGCACATCACGTCAGTCGTAGTTACTACTCACACTGTACTCTATAAGTGTATAAAGTGTAGCGTGAGAGGTGATGACACGCATAGCCTATAACTTCACTATCTTCAACATGCACGTTCTTTATCTACAGATGCACTTGTTGTAGGTAAACAAAATAAATTTAGGTACCTATGGCAGTGTATGCTTATTTTATATAATTTCGTATTCAGTGTATTCAGTGTTGTGTGCGTGTCAAAATTATTTGTGTAATCTGTGAAAAAAAAAACAGTGGAGAATATATCAAGTTTACCAGCATATTTAATAAAAATGTGTGGATTTATGAAACCTTCTTTTTTTTAAAAGAATAGGGGACAAACGAATAGGCTCACCTGATGGAAAGTGATCACCGCCGCCCATGAACACCTGCAACAGCGGAGGGCTTGCAAGTGCGTTACTGGCCTTTAAGGAAGGAATACGTCCTCTTCTTGAAGGTTCCCAAGTCGTAACGGTTCGGAAAGACCCCCGGCGACAGCTGGTTCCACAGAGTGGCTGTGCGAGGTAGGAAGTGCCTTACAAATCGCACTGTTGTGGAACGCTGGACATCGAAGTGATATGGGTGAATTTTTTTGTTTTGGCGCGATGTCCGATGGTAAAATTCAGCGGCCGGGATCAATCCAAACAATTCCTCAGAACACTCCCCGTGGTAACCACGATGAAAGTGACAATTTTCTTGGATCGTAGCCATTGAATTTAAAATATTTAGAAAATGTGAAAATGAAAAAGCTATACAATCAGCTGATGTGAGCTATGGACATCGTTATATTGGCCTGGGTTGCTTTTCCGAGCGCCTTCGCTTTGCCCTTACTCCGCGCACGGATGTAATGCGATATGCGATAGATAAATGAAAAAATTAAAATTAATGAAAAAAAATTAACTTTAGAAATACTCATCACCATGAGTTTTGTCAAGTGAATTAAACAAAAAAATATTATTCTTTATCAATATTCTTTACTTCAGAAATTATTTACTTGATTTATTGTAAATGATGATCCCTAAATCTGTGTACATACATACATACATACGTCACGCCTCTCTCCCATAAGGGTAGGTAGAGACCACATCCTTCCACTTGCTACGATCCTGACATACATCTTTCGCTTCTTCTACTTTCAAAAACACCTTCATACATGCTCTTCGGTTACGGGTACTTTTGACCTGGCCTTTCTCCAGAACGTCCTCGATCTGATCGAGATATGTTCGCCTAGTTCGACCCTTACCAGCTTGCCCATTCACACTCGCCTTGTAAATTTGTTTTGTTAATCTTCTTGCATCCATCCTCTCTACATGCCCATACCAATTAAGCATTCCTTTCTCTATCTTTGTCACTACATCCTCTACCACACCACAACGTTCCCTTATCACACTATTCCTTACTTTATCTATCATTCTTATGCCAGCTATACTTCTTAGACTTCTCATCTCTACTGCATTAATCTTGTTTTCATGTTTCTTCTGCTAGACCCAGCACTCGCTTCCATACATAAGTGTAGGGACTAGCACACCTCGATGCACAGCCAAACATGCCCTTGTGGACACATTCCAGCTGCATATAAAGTTACGGAAGGCCCCGTTCACTCGATTCCCTAACACAACTCTTCGCTCAGTATCACGGTCACACTTTCCATCTCTGATAACTATTGACCCCAAGTATACAAACTCTTTCACTTGTTCCACTCGTTCTCCATCAATCAAAACTGCATACTCTGTCATACTTTCTTCCTTTTCAAAAACCATTACTTTCGTTTTACTGGCATTCACTTTCATTCCTTTTCTCGTTACGGCTCTTTCCAAAATACTGACCATCGCCTGCAACTCCTCAGCTGATGAAGCCAGTATAACCTGGTCATCAGCGTATAGGAGGCACTTGACAGTCAGACCATTAATTTTAAGTCCATAATCACTCTCTTTCAAGCAATTGTCTATATATATAGATAAAACAGCCATGGCGACGCTACACATCCCTGTCTAACACCTCTATCGATGCTAAACCAGTCTGTGTAGGCTCCGTTAATCCTGACACAAGCACTAGACCTCTCATAGAGTGACCTCAGTGCTCGTATCAAGTTGCCACTCACCCAATATATAGACAACGTCGCCCACAATTCATTCCTTACAACACTATCATAAGCCTTTTCCAATTCCACGAAAGCGCAATAAACCTTTTGACTGTAAGTCAAAAATTTTTCGGCTATTGTTCGTAAGGAAAAGGTTTGATCCATACATCCCATTCCTCTCCTAAATCCTGCTTGTACATCCCACATCTTCTCTTCCGTCTCATTCATAAATCTTTTAACCAAATCTTTTGCATACAGTTTGCCGACGGTGCTGAGTAGACTGATACCCCTATAGTTTTTATAGTCTTGCTATGACCCTTTTCCTTTATAAAGCGGCATGATAACGGACTTGCGCCAGTCTTCTGGTACTTTGCCGCTCCTCCAACATAGATTGAAAAGACAGGACAGATGACTAGCAACTACGCCCTGTCCAGCCTTCAGCATTTCGACCGTAACCCTGTCATACCCTGCAGCCTTACCCAACTTCATACCTTTCAAGGCTTCCACAATCTCTTCCATATCAATATCATCAGCATCCCATCCCTCGTTTCTATCAACGGATGATACGGATGAAATTTGTGTATATATTCAGTAATGTCAGACGATTGAGATAAATTATAGTAAATGTACTGATTTTTAGAGCGCAAACATTCTATTCAGTATCATACCAATACATCGATATTAACGCAAATATATGGATACTGTTAATTATATTTTTATTAATATTGAAATATCGATACTATTTTCCGGTTTCGACATACCTACCTAATAAAGGTTATGCCTTACCTTACTTACCTTACTAATTTTTATATCGGATCATGATTTAAATAAAATAGTAGCAGGTATAGGAATATTAAATAAATAAAAAGAATAAGAGACATTTAGTTTGGAAGGAAGATAACGAGAGAAAAGATCTTTCGTCTTACGAAATTTATCCAGACCTAACGCGTACTAATAATTTCACTCTTAAATCTTGTTTAATTATCGATTTACTATTTAAGGAGTATCACTCCAAATAGCTGTAATTTATGAAACTCAAAAACGCATTTAAGACGTCTCGATCGCCACAATTTCAATATTATAAAATCCTTGACAATAAAAATGAGTTAGAATATGAAAAAATATCACATATTATACCTTAAAATGATATTCATAGTGTCTTTCCGAAGTGATGAACCTTCATCTCGACCACTAATCGAGTAAACATGTTTTCTTGTCTTGATATACTTCTAGTTAATTCATTATGGGTTTTCCAGATAGCGATTACAAAGCTCAAAATACGCCATCCTATAAGACGATCGTGGTCGCTGTGGACACGGCGAAAACGTTACTAAGGACTGATTGTGACGTGCGAATAGTTTAAATAGGAACGTCACCATCTTATTTGAGAGTTCATGTTCCTTTCCCATAACTCATATGTAAATTACTTTTTTACAACAGAAATAATAAAAAATATTACAAAAGTAATATGTGCCACCCAAATGAAACTCGCGAACCCACTAAAGATTCTTACAGAAACCCTACATACTTATTCCTCAAGTTACAAGAGACCAGAAACTTCAATCCTCACTTAAAACCCTATATTTTCTTCAACTTTCCAAAGACTGCTATTGCATTGCTTGTGGAAATACCTAAAACCGAACCTTGGAACAGGCATTTTGTAATAAATATTCAGGAATGACAAATAAATAATGCCGCTAAAAATCTATTTCGTTTTTTATCAAACACATGTATACAGTAGATGCTCTTCTATTTTTATATATTCTCAGGAATATCAAGCACAATGAGCACTTCAACAATTTGACGACTCTGTTGTTAAAATTTTCTACAGAGTTTTTGTGGTAAGAACAAAATAGAACCTTCGGCTTTAACTTCAACAAAATTAGACATCGAGACTTGACTAAATCAAGTAGAATGGAAAAACTGCGGTCGTCAGCGTTAGCGTTGTGATGATTATCTGGAATGCATTCTATAGCAATAATTGAAAGATACTGTTTTAATTTAAAATTATCTCATGTTAGAGAATAGGCAGAATTTTTCCGACGAAAAGCCATTAAAATTTAGTCCCGACAATCCCAACCAACGATCCCCAAACATCTTCAAATCTAGTCTACATTGACCGAATAGTTTTCGAACGTTCTATTTGGACTGAAAGTGTGTTTCGTTATACACTGAGACTCTCTGTAAGGTGTGACATCAATCAGTATACTCAAAAGCCGTTCCTTTATAGTTAGCTATACTGGTTAATGTGTAAAACGTGACGTAGTTCAGTGTACTGTCATATATGTTTATTTATTATTTACCTGATTTTGTATGGCTTATGGAATACCCTTAATTAATCAGTTACTTTAATTTCATTCAAAGTATTGGTTTTAATCTACAATAAAGACTATATATATGTATATAAATATTAAAAAAAAAAACATGTTTATTTTAACGGCCGGTATCTTTCAAGAATAATATTCAAATAATCAACAGTACAAGCTGTGAAACTTATGGGCGCTGTTGATCACGTGATCAAAGCACTAAGAGTACCTTACCTCTAAAGCTCCAGTACTCACATTACAAAAATGATGGCGATTTATGACGTTATATATTTCCCTAGGTTACTGCGACAGTATACTGTCAGCTATAAAGGAATTAATTTCTTTCCAGTAAGAATACTGAACAGTAGTCTCAGTGCATAGCGGAACATAGCCTTAATTTTGACATTTTTGACATGACATGTGTTTTAGTTTTTATTTGGAGAAATTATTTACGAAATTTTAGGCGACACTTTAGTTAGATATGGCTACATATGATAACAAAATTTGGCTTTTAAAAACTATCAGAGATGCATTTATGGCAACTGATGACACTGGTTTATGTGAGATAGTTATGGCTGGTGAAGATTTCTCAAAAATATTTCAAAATAAAGGTATTGAAGAAAAGAAGAGAATTAGAGAAGGTCGGTTGAATATACCAGGGCCAAGTAAAGGTAGAGATACCATTGGAGAAGTATCAGAGGATGATTTGGAAAAAGAAATCATTACTCAGTTTGAACCGTATCCTGATATGGATGATAGCGAGGACGACGACCCTCTAGGAGGCAGCTACGTTCGTTACGAAGAATTTGGAGGACATCGGTATTCTATATTTAAAAAAACGACAGATTATTTCTAAAATTTAGTTATTTTGTATTTTATACTAATCTTTTTGCTCTTGACTGACAAAGTAAAATTCAATGTCTTGGTTTACTTACTCATAAATGAGGTTTAATTATTTATATTGTTTAAATATATTTCAAATGCTATCTGAATGATCGTAATGAAAGATATTGGAATCATTTAGATGCTACTTGATTTTCTAATTGTAGACAATGTAGTCATTGGATTGACATAAGTATTAGTGAAATCTAAAGATAAAACTGAACTGAAATTTTATTTACATATGTTTCAAAAAGTACTGTAGCAATTAATCCACACTATTACATAATGGTTTATAACATGTAACCTCATTTATTAAACAAAGTCATACATAACATACGTTGATTATTAATAATGTACTTTATTTGCCTGTGATACAATTTTTTTTAGGCAAAGATCAAATACAGCCCAATGGCTTGACAAAAAGGAACAAGCTTTAAAAAAGGCAGCCAAAGTAAAGGTTATAAAATGGGCAGATTCATCCACAAAACTGTCTGTAGACCAAACAGCTGAATTCTTCTCTAAAATGGAAGTGAATGTACCAGAAAAACAAAAATCATTATTAACAGAACAGTTGGAAAATTGTCCAAATCTTCCTCATCGTCAGTATTTAGAGTATGCCAGGTTTGATGGCACAGCTCAAATGGGCTTACCTACTAAATCGTTTAAGATTTTCATGACAATGCTCCCAGAAAAACTTCAGAATTATCCTTTAGTTGTATGTATTATTGCCAGTGCTAAAATCAAGGATTTAATTGGATTCACATGCTATAAATACAGGTGATTATGTCTGATGAACAAAATTTAAATTAAACATTTTGAGAGTAGCTCTATACATAAAGATACATACTCTTAAGCAACCATACTTAATCTTTTTGCTATAGAGGCTGCACACAAAATATATTTAGGTAATCTTTTCCTTAGGTTTTATAGGTACTTAGGTTATTAAAAATAAAGTAATACCAGGTGCACCAGCCACTAAAGCCCAGCAGGCTTGTTGAGCAAGTTGAGTATAGCAGATCTAAAGTTACTGAAATTATTTTAATAGACTTATTTCTTTCTTTATAAAAGCTTAATAACAATTTTATGTGTCATTAAAATACTACTTTATGAAAATGTACTCTTAATTATTAAATTATGTATATGAAAAATAACTGATCCTAAATCATTAAATTTACAGTGTAGAACATGTTGATATAACACTTGGGTCTGTGCATGAATATGGACTTTGCATAGCAGAAGATGATGGAGAGGTAGACTGGACATTTCCATGTCTTGATGCAAGTGAGCCCTGTTCAAAATTTGGTTTCACATGCCTGGGTCTGGTTGAATTAAAGAACAAAAAAGTATCCCATGAAGTACCAATTCCTGATGAAGGGAATTTCCATATGTTTCCAAAACTAACAGACTCTGGTCAGAGCCATCAGAATCCATCAAGGCACAATACTGGTGGTAGCCAAACCTCGGAAGCTGTGAGAAGTGCTATTAAAGCTGTAAATGAAGGTATATATAGTTATTTTTTTATATATATTAATTGAAAACGATGCATATGTCATTAGATGGGGTTGTACTATTTTTAATAACAGAATAGAACATATAATAATATTGTCATTTATTATAAATACAAAATTATACTAAAAGGATTTTGATGTAGTTTTAAAGTGTTTGTTTAGATGTAGAAAAAATTGCTATTAATGAAACATCATCGTTATAAACTTGTCATATGTTTTCAGACAAAAGACGTTTAAAAGATGAAAATCATGGTAAAGTCCAAACTCACATAATGGCAACTGGAGCACCACAATACAAAGCATACAAAGTAAATTTATTGAAAAAAGTTCGTACAAACACATCAGTACAACTGGGCATTTCCCTTGATAGGATAGAAATAGAACCTCTAGTAACACATAAACATGCATTTTGGGTAAATAATTTGATTACTTATCTTTCTCTGTATACATATTATTTAATTTTCAATTAAGAATCTATTTACAATTTTGTAGGACATCTTAAAATATTGTAAGGTAGATTGTTGTAACCATATTTTATATTACTTCATACATAAAAATCTATCCGAGAATACATTGACACTATATGGCGCACTTTATTTATGTCGGAATCTCACTTTATTTTTGTAAGAATGTTGTTAGTAATTTAACTTACAGACATAATTGCATTGGTTACATTCCACAGGAAAGGTAAAAGTTTCCTACTATCAATCTCCTTCATTTTGTTTTCTAATCACATGACACAGGCAAAATTGTGCCCTTAACATATTAAAAGTTATTAAAGTATGCACTAGATAGTAATTGAGACAAATTTCAAATGCATACATATTAATTAATATAATTATTGTATTCTCTTGCAGTCAAGGTCAAAATATTTCCTACACAGTATTGATTCTATAGCATGGTGCCAGATACTCGAAACAAAAAGCAATAGAACAACCTTTAGAATAGTGTACTCGCCTAGTCATAATCCTGCTTCAGTTGATAAAAATACATCAGGTAATTGATTGTTAACAATATTTTTTTTATTCCTCTAATAATCTGCAACAATATTTGTTTTTGTTAATTCTTAGACAAATGTCCTTTGTCCTTTGTTCTTCTTAGAAAAAACCAATTAGTTAACTTTCATTTTTCAATTCAAAATGTATGATTACAGTTATTTTGTTTAATAGTTAATTTATAAATTTAAGATAAGAAGTTTTTTGCTTTAGATATGTATGATGTTTATGTGTATTTATATTATAAAGCGGAAAAGTTTGTTTAACTATCTGAATCTACTAATCTACTAATCTTAAGACTAAAAGTCGGATTGCAAAAATTATTTTTGTTTTCAATTTAGCATTCATTGAGGAAAGTTTTAGGCTATTTAACATCACGCTACGAGTTAGAGCGACTATTGAAGCGATGATAACTCAGTGGTAGTGTGTACGACTTTGCGTCAAGGGATATGAGTTCGTATCCAACCACCTACAATGAGCTTGAGCTTTCGGTGAAGGAAACCATAGTATGGTGGTAGGACTTTTTCTAATGCCCTCCTGGCTAGCACCCGTTGAAAATCTAAGTTGAAAATCCGAAACCAAATACTAAAAGATGTGTTCCGGCAGTTGCACTTGAGAGCTAATTACCTCCGCAGGTTTAGGGTGTCTACCAACTTAGGCTGTATTGTCACTTAAGATCATGTGAGATTATTGCCATAACGCTAAATTTCAACTATAAAAAAATAAGAGCAAAGCTGTATTGAAAAAGGTTACAAAAATGCGTAAAAATGATTAGATAATTTTTAGTCCCACATTTGGCTTATCTCACTCCACACTTATTAGTGTTTACCATTTAAAGTTCTTTTGTTACAAAATGATATTTACATTTTTACAAAAAATAATTTTGCAGGTAGTACTACATTCTTTCATCATAACAATACATATAAAGTTCACGATTTCGAATGCGATCATGATACCGCTAAAGAAATCGTGGAAAAGCTGAACACTATATTGGACTTAAGGAATAGCCCGTGCCGGCGCGAATACAAGACTGCTAGGGAAAGGAAAGTGCAAACCAGAAGAAGTTTTCATACAAGACATTTGAGTTGAGTTACGAAATGTTGCCTCTTGGATGTGGTGAATAGACTCTACTAACTCGTTTCCTTTTTAGAGATACGATTGTAAATAGTGTGTATAAACGTTTTTGAGCCCTAAGGGACTTCTTTTCGTTCCTGTGAAATTTACAAAACAATTAGACCGTATCACACTAACAACTTCTATAATATACTTAATCTAGTCCTTGTGAATTTTTTGTTAGAGATTTTTTGTTACAGCAAATGTGTCATATGGTAGGAATAGCAAGGAAGGTAAGTAAAAGCTCATTTCCTTGTAGCGCAAGAATCAATGATGAATGAATTTCAAAAAGTGTTTTTGATAAAATCAAAGTTTTCTAAATGAGACATAATTTGTTGTGTATAAAATAACTGATAAAGTAAGTCTTCATTTCACAATAATTGGCTTAGTTTGTTGTACTGTAAGGTTTGAAGCAGGAGCCAGTAGAGTAGGTTTTTGCCATCTTAAATTTATGTCCTACCCATTGTAAGATAAACTGCGCTTTAGTTTCAACGGCTATGAACTGTTCAATATTTGAGCTTTCCAAATTATTAGTAGATACACTAATGTGGATTGTATACATGCCCTGTTACCTTACTACTATTCCATATATAAGTATTACTATAGACTAAACTATTAATTTATTAGTGAAACTTTTAAATTAATTTCATGTTATCTGTAACTGATCCAAGTAAACCACCGAAGAAAAATAACTGTCATGATTTTTCACATTCTTACAGTTTGTCATTGTATAGGTATTTATAATGCAGCTTCGGCACTGTACATAACAGACTTGTGTGTATATAATGCAACATAATTAATTACTATATAACTAAAATTGCATTTAATAGTTATAATTACATATTATAGGTATAACAGATAAGAGTCTCAAACACTATTTTCAATTTTTAATGACTTTCAACGAACACTGCCATAGTGAGTAAGCTGAAGTTAAAGTAGCATATATACCTGTATAAGGGAAAATGCGTTGTTCTTGAACAAATATACAAGTAATTCAATGAAGACATTTTTATATTCAATTAATTAAGGATTGTTGGTAAATAATGCTATCACTTAAATATAATTTATTCTTTTTTTTATTAGCAATTCAATATAACTAACAAGAGATGGAAAATATTTTGTTGCTTAAACTTATTAGGTCTGATAATGGTTTCTAATATAAAAGGTATGGTAAGGCTTTTGATTTTACTTATTAATATTGAGAAATTTATTTTATAATTACAGGGCTATTTAAAAAGTGTGCTTGAGTATCAGACTGGAAAGTAAACTTCAAGCTTTACCAAATCTTTTAAAGATGCTTATCCCAGATATTATGTATTATTATTTGTGGTATGCACCTAAGTCTTAGGTAATAGAATGGACCCAATGAAAAATCTAATGTCTAAAAGTAATAACTAACACTGAAGAAATATTAAAAGTTTATTGTCTGTAAAAGAGATGTTGCGATTTTATAGAGTAATGGTTCATGTCTGGTTTTGTAGTCAGTCTGGTTTAATAAAGCGCAAAAACTTCGTCCAAATCATATGGAAATATAAACGTCTTAGCTTTTTTTATCTCTCGCCTGATGTTTATTAGGGAATTACACAGAGTCCATGACTAAAATCAGAACAATATTCTTCATAAGAACATATTTGATATTTAATTCGACGGAATATATTATTTCAGTTGCAATAGACCCTTACCTAATATTTAATTATTTATATAATATAATTTTTAATAAATTATAATACGAATAAAATTATTTATATTGTGATTCTGTTGATTTGTAATTGAATAAATGTTTATGCATTTTATAAGAACAAATTTCCTTACATGAGAAATTTTTCAAAATAAATTGTTGTTCATTATTTTGTCGTATCATTTTTGGAATTTGGTAGAATACTACAACTAGAACAACAAACTCATTATAACAGCACATGCGGGTCAGACACTCGAACTCTAAACATCTAAACCAACCACCCCCACCGGTAGCCTAAAAGTCGAGTCGATGCCCACTAGAAATCTATCCAGTATTAATTTTTTCAAATGTATATTAAAATCATTTATACCTTGCTTGATGCTCGCTTACGTTTCCTTTGTCAAAGACGCTGCAAGTCATAACTAGTTTGTCAAACAACATCAAACAATCAAAATTACTTGATGTTAAGAGTGCATTCATTATAACTACGTGAGGTGATTTTGACGAGACTTCGACTATCCCTGGTGATATGTCGTGAGATTTGCTCGAACCTCTCCCCCTACTCTAGCCTCACGTGAGATTTAGAAAAATGTATACATTTAATCTGAATAAATTAATCCGTGTCTGATTGTGTTGGGTTTATGAAAAAACACCTAATATTTACACCAACGTAACCCAATTCTCTGGATTTTTGTACTGTTTTTACCGGGAAAAAAAAACGTGATATCTACCGAGATCTCCCTCTACCATTTGTGATATTGAGTTATATTTGGCTCGACTTCCTCATCCTAAACGCCTCACGTAATTAATGTTCACCTCCTAAGGTCAAAACTACATACATATAGATGTATATATACTACTTTTGAGCACTGAGAATGTATGGTGCATTCTGCATGGCGGTAGGGATTGTTCTAATGCTCGTCTGGCTAGCTACAACTCTCAAATTGCAAATCTTCCGCTAAATACCAATAGGTGTATTCAGACGGTCGCAATTGAGAGCCAGTTACTCAACAGGTTTAGCGTGCCCACCAACTTGGACGGTATCGTCAATTAAGATCAGGTGACATTATGGGTATAACGCATCACCTTAACTATTTAAAACAGCGTTTATTGCTAAGCTTAACCATCGGATTAGAACAGTACTGCTAGCACTGCCACTTAGCAGCAAAACTGTGTTACGACTGATACTAATTGCATAGGTAGCACTAAACATGTTTTTGCATTTTCATTGTAAGCTAAATCTGGGTCTCGGTTTTTCACAAATAATAGAAATATATCGTGTTAGTTTTCTTTTAATCAAACTATATACATATGTTATGATTTCTTACTATTTACAAAACATGATATGTAAATACATACTAAAATATTATTTACAATAACGACGCTGGTTACAGTTTTTGTAACTTTTGCGTGCACAGTGACGCCATAGCACATTTGAGTTTAATAATACTTATTACTCTTGAAAGGACTAATATATTAAATTGAAATATATACATAGAAGCTAGCCGAAACGATAGCACTTCTTATAACGTCATAAAATCAAATGGCAAACAAACGACGTTGTTCATCACTTTAAGGATGTTTAAACAAATATGGCATTTGATATGACTGACATTCTTAAATTAAGTAAATCAAATTTGAATACATTTTTAAAACGAAGCCGGTTTATTATATTAGTTTTTTTCGCTATAATAACACGACGAATTAACTCAACTATATTCTCTACATAATCTTAAAAAAACAATGTATACTGAAATCGAATGTTGTCACAATTATACCCACGTGCGTGTTACACAATCCTTTCTTTGCTGTATTCTATTTCATCTCCTTTTCTTTTATATAGGATAATTTAGTCGATAGGCATTTTATCCAATAGCAATTATGATGAGCTTCCGCATACTGAACAACAGATACAGTAGTACCGTAATAAGAAATTTACAAACTCACGCATATTAATTCTAAGTCACTTTCATAAACATATGTTACTTTCCAAATAAGCTTGTATTAATTTAACAAACTTTATAGACAACCATAAAATGCATATTTTTCGAAAACTTCTATAAGTTGTATATAATTTTTTAATTTATAAAAAGAAATGTTAAATTTCACTGTCAATTAGGAGTAATACATATACAATAAATATTCAATGGCACACACAAATCAGTAGCTGTTGAAGTTAAATGTAAAAATAAAAATCCCCCGACTCTTTTATAGATTAAATTAAAATAAATAAATACAAAAAACCAGAGTTTTAGCCTAATTGATAAACAATAAAGAGTAATCAGACTATATATACGCAAATGTTTTTGTAAATCATTATTTACAAAAAGTTATATTTTAAAATCTAGACATAGTAGATGAAGTTACATAATAAAAAAACACTGGTAATTTGCAAATCTACACAATAAAATAAAATTGCAATTTTCACTTTAATGTTTAGACAGTCATTCAAATTGCACTTAAGAGTCACTATGACAACTAAAATTGGTATTACTGAAGACCTTATAATGAAAAGTAACAATACAAATTGAGTGGTAAAATTAATTTTGTGTATATATATATATACATTATTGTGTATATTGCAGCCAACTAGCTTAATTAGCCGTTCAATCAACAGCCTACAATATGCAATACAATGTATTACCTGAGCTCCCAACTTATAATGAAAGGTCATTTCGCACTTTTTGTTATCACAGGTCCAACCTAACCTGAACCAGCAAAAACCTCTACTACAGCAGCCACCTCACCGTTACATACTCCGCCTACAAAGTTATTTCTTTATTACCTTTATTATTGCTAGTTGCACGGCCCGCTAGTTAAACTGCGCTGTTTAGTAAAAAGGCTAGACTGTTGATTGAACGGCTAATTAAGCTAGTTGGCTGCAACACATACATAGCAAAATTAATACAATATACTTGTTTGATGCATTCTACTAATTTAATTTTATTCCTAGCAAAAAAAAAAGTTATAAAGTTACTGTCAAACACCTATATGTGTGTATCATCTACTCCCCTCAAGAGCTAAGTAGACTTAGTGCAAGGGTTCCCAAAGAGTGCAATGCGGCGCCCTGGTGCACTGCAGAAAGTGAAGAAGGGCACCCTGATTCTCTTTAGCATTCTTGTGTCATTGTCCTACTTCGGGCATCTAGATAGGTTAGCATGCCGCAACAAACAAGTAAAACATGTATATCCGTGGTGAACTGAAAAAGATTGGGAGCCCCTGACTTAGCGTATTATCATCTTGCACTAAATTGCATCAAGCAACATTTTTTTAAATAGTTATATATGGCTACAATCTCACCAGATATTAAGTGACAATGTGGCCCAAGCTGGTGAACATACTAAACCTATGGAAAGACGCTCTCAAGTGCAACTGCCAGAACACATATAGGTATAGGTATTTGGGGCAAATTTTTATCTTGAGGGTGGTAGCTAGCCAGGCAGGCTTAGAAAAAGCCTTACCACTGCATATGTATATATACTACACCACCACTATATATACATAATATAGGAGGAAGTTAGTAAAAAGTCACCATATTTGCTATAGTTTGGTCAGTCAGCAGAAGATACAGTTGAACGGATTTAGTATATTTACATTTTACTTTACACCACACTGAGTCATTGTCTGTATAAAAAATTGATCTATTAACCGTTTGTTTTATCTTTACTATTGTTGTATTGACTCCACTGTGCTGTTTTCAAAAATATACTCTGATATTGCATTAACTTTACTTTCACTGTTACTTAGTATTATATCATCCAACTCATGTACTTTTCTGATCAAAGCCATAGTTTCTTTCACTGACTTATGTAATTTTTGCTGAACATCAATGAGTTTGGACACATTCGGTTTTGCCTTCAAAAACTCAATATCTTCATTTGACAATGCAGAGTAAGACATTGTCGTTTTATTCAAGGCTTTTGATGCTATTTGGTATTGCCTGCAACAATAAAAACAAAAGGCACATTAAATTAAGTTTGTCTGAGAACCAACAGACTTAAACAATATGCCTAATGTATTTATACAAGACCTTCTAGTTATCTATATTAATATTATAAAGCAGAAAACATGTTTGTTTGGTTCTAATCTTAGGAACTGTGTCACATTTCAAAAAATATTTTTGTATTTGATACAGTAATCATTGAGGAAGGCTATTTTGAAACTATTTAACATCATGCTACCACCAAGAGGAGCAAAGTTGAATTAAAAGTAACAAAAACTGGCAAAAAAAATATTTCTTCACATGAACAAAGTCACAGATAATTAACAATAATTTTGAATTAAAATAACATATCCTCATATTACAGAAAATCATTGTTGCAACTGTTTAGTACATGTGTAAGCATTCAAGTATTATTAAATAATATTTTAATTATCATTGCCTCCACATATTAGATTTAAAGAACAACACCACATACAATCCCAACCACATTTAATGTAATAAATATGTGTAATATAGTTGTTTTTGAACTCACTCTCTGAGATCATGGTATTTATTCCGTCTTTCATTAACTTCTTTTTTCCATTGTCCTTTTTCAGATAGTAACATCTCATAATAACTGAAAACATATAATTAGTTTACTGTAGTTCTAATTACTAGAACAATATTAAGTATATATCTATAAAATTATGTAATAATTACCGGGTCATATCGAGATAACGTTTAGTATCTTCGGTTTCCAATTTGGCTATATTTGGATCTTCATGTTCTGACGTAGCCTGCGGTACTAAAATAAAAATATTTAGAATTGTTATTGTCGTTTACCAGCTTCTATCCGTTAAATAATATACACAAAAAATATATATCTAGTAACGAAATTGAGTATGTTTATTTTGACTAAAAGTATATCATAAACTCACCCATGGATTCTCTTCTTATGAAGAAAGTAGACCGTCTTCGTCGAGGTGGTGATCTAAACGATCGTTGAGCTTCTGATTCATCCATTGACTTTTCCATTATTAATAAATATTTAACACTTTTCCATTCACTATAACATAAGGTTTATCAAAATCACACAATATAAACTTTTAAAATATAAACCGACGCTATTGATGCCGTCATGACAGTAAATAGTAGAGATGATAATCTAAGATTGATTATCAGTGAATCGAGCTTTTTTAAGAAAAAAATCGATTTTTCATATCAAGTCTGAGTTCTGAATCTTTATATTACCTTTTTTCACTTACTAAAACAGAAACTCTCTAATAGTCTGTGTACTCAGTTGCCTTGAAAAAAACATCTTATTTTACCTCTGATAATATGGTGTACTTGTAAATAAATCTTTAATTTGTATAAAATATCGATTATTTCATTATCAATATCATTTACTACGGTGTTATTTTTGTTTTCTATTATAGGTTTTATATTGGCAATTATAAGAATAAAAAAGCGAATCGACTATAATCGATGTTTGATATATTGATCTTATACATCTCTATGTTTTATGTGAATTGATTCATTTGATTTCAATTTGAACCAAGCCAAGAATTAATGTTTTTTAGAAAGAATCACTATCCCTAGTAAATAGATATGCCAAAATATCGATTACAAAATACTTAATTTACTATGGATCGAATGTTTATGTTATTTATATCATTACTTTAATTATTATTATATATCAGATTACAAAGATCGATTACATAAAACTACGAAAAACAATCAAATTAATATACTCATGACTTCAAATCAGTATAACTTAAATAATAACTTATTACCAATGATATAATAAAAAAATAGATACGATATCTGCATACTATTTAACCAAAACAAATGGTACGCTAATAGGCAATATTGCAATGAACGGGGAAATAGGTTAGTGTTTTTTTTTTTACAGCCGGCGTGAAACATAGACTTGTATACGTTGCTATGCATTGTCTAAAATATAAATGTTGCTTTAAGTAACGGAAATTATTTTCAAAGAATATTTTTTTGCTATAAAAATATCAAATGATCAATGAAAATAGTAGTAATTACGAACTCCATGTGATTTAAAAGTTTTGTTTGTAAAGTCTATATACTTTTTCATTACACATAAGAGTATTTTATGCTGGTTTAGGGCACTTGATACACCAATCGGTACATAATATACTTCCTTGAATGCCGACGCGACACTGAAGTTTCAGTGTACCAACTGGCATAGTTCATCAGTGTGCCACTTTCTTTTAATTTTAAAATCATTGAATTTAACTGTACTTTAGCTTACATCTACACTTTGCTAACTTTGCTTAACAGCAAAATTTATATTTTCTTTTCCCAGTTTCATCGAATAAAAAATTCTATTTTATATTGACTTTTCTTTTATACGTGCTTTGATTAAAATTTAAGATCAGTATAACTTTATTATTAGAAAAATAATGCTTGTGATATAATTTATATCCAATTATACAAAAACCAGCACTTGTAAAAACATGGTACATTTTTCTCTTCAATTAACTTTACGTCTTTTATTTATCTTATAAAATAATGATTGCACGATTGGCCTATCGGTTTAAGCAGACGCCTTGTTGCTGCTGTCGCATTAAGTGCTGTTGGCAGCACCAGCTCTAGAGATCACGACATCCAAGACAAAAAGACAAATTGCCACCACTTGAAAATTTTAATGTAGTGTCAATATACATACATATTGCATAACCACTCTATTTTTTTAGCGAAGAAGGGATTAATATTAAAAATTTTCTATTTGTTAGTGAAATTTACCATATAAAATATAAATTTTACCGAAAATACGACCGCTACAGCGCACCTAAATTTTGGCGCTCCAGGCACATGCCCAACTTACCGCCTCCTAGGCGGGCCCTGGCTATAAGTTCGAATCCTGCATTGGACAATTATTTGCATAATTCACAATTTCTCAATATTACTTTGTATCCGTTAATAATATATTTGTAAAATACCTGCAAATAACGATAAACTCTTAGAACTGGAGTTATCTTTTGAAACAATCCTTAATTTATGTACTTTGCTAAATATATAATTTACTGTTCATCACACTAAATCTATAACTTTATAGGGATTTCTTTTACCGATAGTAGTATTTTTCCAACTATTACAACTAAGACAAAGAAAAAAACAGTTGTAGATTTGTATGTTACATGTATCTAGTAAAATTACTTCTAAGGTGATAACAATGCCTTCCGTTAAATTATTAGAAAAAATTATATAAACTTATGTTTGAACTTATAAATTTTCTGCGTATGACGGTTATACAGGAAATTTTGACGTTAATTTGACGTTTGCTTGCTTGATCTAATCAATGCATCAAATCTAGAGATCAAATCGGTTTCATGAAATATCTCTATTGTCAAGTGTTGTTCATTTGTAACATTTATATTAAGAATTCGCTAGGAAACAAAACTCTTAGTTTTTGAAATGTTTTGTTCTCGCAAGAGAACCTAATCATCCATGGGTAAGATAACTTATAATTATTTATAGAGTTTTGTAAATAGTATTTTAGACAAAATGCTGTAGTGTTTTGGTCTTGCTTATATATATTTATTTTTAACAGCATTCAGTGATGGAGTTCAATGAATATCGTACAAATGAGGTATTGGATCCGGCAGGAATAGGTTATTACACAGATCGATCACGTTCACCAAGTCCTGCGCCCGTTCTTACAACTAATGTTACTTGTGATTTGGAAGACATATTGAGCGACGTATGTAAACACTTTCCATGTTTCTTTATTAATAATCGTTTTTAATATCAATTTTGACATAAGATTACAATCTAAATATACTACAGATAAAAAAATCACGATTATTTTAATTTCTGATATGACAACTTTGATTTCATTTTCATTAATATGCAATTTTTTTCTCTATTATCAAAAGGTAATGGCATCATAATTGTAAGCAATTGTTATTTTTATATCACATGTTTGTTATTTAATTTATTGTAATTATTATGTTATTATAACATGTAACTCATTTTATTTATTTATTATATACATGTTATTAAAATGTAAAGTTTTATATAAGAAACCAAGTATATGCATAACATTAATAGTTGATTTCAGGATATAAACCTGTTTTAAATAATTATATTGGTACCAGAGTAAATATAATGTACAAAAATTATTCCATTTTAACTTGGAAAAAATTAATCCGATTAGAAAATATGTTATTGTAAGTCAAATCTAAGAATAATAATCATTTCATTCCCTAAAATAATAATGTGTTTTTATATCAATTAAATGTTAAAATAGAATATTATTAATATATAATAAGAAGTTAATACAGGCCTATTAAGAAAAGGGTATTGAATAACAATAATAAAAACTATGTTTTTATCATGTCAGTAAAACTTTATATGTAATCTAATAAGATTATACATGTATAAAGTTTTATGAACCAAAGAGTTTAAAATAATGAATATCAATTTATGATCTCTTTCCTTTAATATATACACTACATTATGAGACAACTATAATAAACAACACACACCTGTATGTATCTTGACTTGTATTATTTACACACATTTGTCTACATTCTGTTTATTACTACAACTACTTATAACATAAAAGCCAACTCTTCTATCTGCATATTGTATATCACTAAATTTTATAACTAAAAATCTTGTAAGAATCAGTGATCAATATTCTGTTTTTTAATATTATGTTTTACATGTGATAATTATTTTCTGTTTGCCTTCATGGCAGCAGGTTTCAGTGTAAGTAAAAGAATACATTGATTCTGTTGTGAGTTATAATACATAACATATTGTATGCATAAATGAGATATAGGTTAAAGTAAAATTTCTATGATGGTAAAAAAAAATGTTTTTTAAAACAATTTTATTTATAACTTAACGTTACAGAGAAAAAATATATAGTAGTTGTATTTTCAGGTTATTACATAAGTTTATTTTATTTTTATTATAATTCAAAGATATAAATGTAATTTGAATAATAGTACTTCTTTCAATCTTAAAAACAGTTTACATTCACATTGAATGACATAGTTTAATAATGCTTGTGAATTGTACAAAAATAAGTAACTTATAAAATATAATCCTAAATTTGTCTATAGGAATATAATTTAATAAATCTTTAATTTTTTATTGTGTTTCAGGCAATCTCAGAAACATTCTCAAACTCATTCAGAGTGAGCCGTAGTCAGCTCATCAACCAGGAATTGACTATAAGACCAGAAGCTAATATTGAAGCAAACGTGCCAGCTGACCTTGACCTCTATAAGATAATATTTGAAGTAGAGAGTGATTCTGAAACTAGGATGGGTGATTTTGATGGAGTCAGTGAGAACCACAATTTGAAGGAACAGGTAGGTTATATTTATAATTACTTAGTTCAGTACTGATAATTTTTAAAATTATAGTTTCTAGGCTACTTTAGTTGTTGTTGTCAATATAATATGTGACAAAATAAATAAAAATATTTGAGGTAAAAACAAAACTGGTGTACCTTGTAGTATTAAAATATAGGAATGTGTAATTATAGGTATGACTTTTTAAAATCAGAATGATGTATTGTTTTTATTGTTCCAAATTTTTAATGATCTTTTTTTTAAATAATAGTTTTCTAGGGCTCATAGGTGATTTGTTTGCAATACAACAATTTAATCATAAAGACACAGTTTTATTGTGATGTGGTTGCCTATGTCTTTTCAATAGAAATATGTTTGGGTTGATTAGGTTTATATATATCTGATTTTAACCACCTCTTAGTGTTGACTATATCTTCAACTGATCTTGCAAAAGATAAATACCAAAACTAATATTGTTTTATAGAGAGAGTTGACAGAGTGTATCAAATCATTAAAGAATGATCAAAAGATGGGAGATCTTAGCTTGATAGTGTTCATGTTGGTAAAGGACAAACCATATTTTTCATTCATTGGCTTAAACTGTATGTAGGGTTTTTTCTAATGCCTGCCTGGCTATCTACCACCCTTAAGTTGTAAACCTGCTGCCAAATACCAATAGGTGTGTTCCGGCAGCTGCACTTGAGAGCCAGTTCCTTCACAGGTTTAGCGTGTCTACCAACTTGAGCCATATCGTCACTTTAGATCAGATGAGATTATGGCCGTAACGCTAAACCTTAAAAATATAAAATAATGATATTTTACTTCGGGTTTCTATAGTAAATAGAGATTTATATCAGTTGCACTACAATGAGTATATCATTATATTGTGCTCATTAAACTACATGTGCAATAAATTAATCATAACATTTTAGGTAATACCTTCCTGTCAGTTATATGCAATAGTTAAAATATTTGTTGATTTTTTTTGTGTCAGCGTAAAGTCATGATTTGATATCTGATGACAAACACAATATAATTTAAAAAACAACAATGATCAGCCAAATTTTTGGAAATACATTGCAGGATGTTCCTCTTATTCTGGTCTGCACATCTTTGGCAGTTATAAATTCAATGCCTGTTATTACAAAAAAAATGTGATATAATTTTATTACTATGTCAATGATAGATGTTCATGTATTGGGTAACAATTGTTACCACACCACTTGTTAATATGATTTGATCTAAAATCTAATTAAAAACAGAAATTAGTGGTTGTGTTATGGAGTATTCAACAGTGATTAAACAAAAAATTTTTTTTTTTTAATTACACAGGAATTAAGTGGAATGTGAAAAAGTATAGATAACTCATTCCTAGAATATCTTAAGCATATTGAGATATAATTCTGTAATTTTTTTCATATAAACATGATGGTACAGACATAATATCATTTACATTTTTGGTAGCATTTACCATTTAAAATCCGAAGGTTGTATTCGAAATAGTACTAGACTGACTTAATAATTGATGTAGTATATTACATAATTTGATTACATTTAAGCATGCAACAATATGTTCAAATAAGAGTGACAAAGAATGCAACTCTTTACATAATCTTTATATTACAAACACAATATAACAACGGAATTTTGCATCCAGCTGATTCACTGAACATGCAGACCATATATCTTGTACAAATGGTGTGAACATTCTTTAGTTCTACTTTTTTATGTTTGTACTTGCATAATTTTTTCTAATATTTATATTTCCTTTCGCTTACATTATACCCAGATCTTGCGAATTAATTGAGGATGATAAGTACTTTACTTTGTTATGATAGTTGTGAGCAAGCTGGATAATTGATCTGTGGACCTAACTACGATAGCACAGCTACGTTGTGGATACGTGACACCGAGTTTATTTGACCGTAAACAATGGAAGTGGGTCGCCAATTTTAGTGTTAAATTGGTTTAATACAACTCAATCATCGGGGTTAGTTCATGCGGGAACTGCACATCCCAACTTAAATACACTAGTTTTACCCTGCGACTTCACTCGCGTTAATATTGATTTCGTCAAGCATATCGGATGACGCAATAAAATGTACCATACAAAGCTTATCCCATCTTTACCCCACTTCTTATAAGTTTTTCTATCACCATCTCCAGGTTCCCATCTATCTCTATACCAATTGATTGAGTGGTTTAGGCGTGAAAGCTAAACAAAAAAATATAACTTACGCAATTATAATATTATTAACGTTTACTACATCATTTACATTATGCAAGAAAATAGTGCATAGTGCATAAATAGATCAGTGTTACTAATTACACTCCACAATGAAAGCCATGTATATTTTACTCATAATATTCTTACGAATATTCCAATTTTAGCCACAATAATATACACGGGTGAATCTTAAATTGAAATTAAGCAGAATATTGAAATTAGTTTCCACGCGAATTATTACGGCCAAAAGTTTATTAAATTATATTACATGGCATAATCAGTGTAGATTACAGTAGATATATTTATATTTTTTTCATAATTTAACTTTAAAATAAGTGAGAAACGAGCATATCACGTACGTTACAAATTTGGAATGTATGTTACGAGTAGGGTTCCCACTCGTACTGTAATATAATATAGTAGGTATTTTACTATATTCTCATAGTTAATTAAATTTTCTCCCTTTTTATATTTTACATTTGCTTTTACATAAATATTTTTTTCCCTCGTGGACTTGAAATAGCGATAGAGAGAAATAATTTAAATAAATATAATTAAAAATGGACTGTTAATTTATTTAATGCGAATCTAAATTGTTCGATTTTGTATGATTATTATAAAAATAATAGAATCTAGCTGATCAAAGCATAAGTAAGAATAAATACGTATGCAAAATAAAATTGTAAAAAAAATTATGGAAAGTAATTTTTTATTATTTGTCTTCTAAATTACCCAAAATTAATTAAAACTTAATTCAAATACAATATATTTCTTGAAAAAAAAAGTTACATCCCTAGTTTCGTAACTAGGGTTTAGAGCACAAATTTAAAATGAGCAATATGTAATATAGTAGTATGGTTAGCCACAAGATATCCATGAATATACTACGTATAGGACACTTGTCTTTACCTAAAACGATCACTAAGGTCAACTAAATGCTCAGATTGACAAGCAATACCTCGTTCCGTACGTAATAAATGATTTAATTACTTTGTTACGATGCTATAAACGAAGTTGGAATGTTTTACACATTTGCCGTATATAAAATGAAACTTCTTGTTTCTTTCGAACCGTGCTTTTTAATTTCGCCGAACAACTAAGGGGTCGATAAGTTCATTATCGGAATTAGTCTATTTTAAGTCTACTTTTATTACACATTTAGGGCAACAAACATTCGCTTATTGGCATTCCCTAAACATATTTACTTTGGAAAAGCGGCCTGTTACGTGTTGATATAAACATTTAAAGCCGCACAATTAATTAGTGATTTAGTTGCCTTTTTGTTTAAAGCTGTGATTTGTCTTTAAAATCGCAAGCCGTTCTTAATTTGCCTTCTGTTGATTGTAGGTAATATGACGGTAAGGTTATACATTTTGTTCACATTTCTTTGCATATTACTCGACCCGACCTCAGTAGGTAAGTTTGGGGTTTGTTGTGGAAAGGTTTGGAAATGGGTATATTATAAAAGAAGTATATGATATTTTACTGATTTGTTAAATACGAAATGAGTGAACAGGCGGCGTAGCGGTTAAACCAGATGCTGCAACCGCCGCGCTTAAGTCCTGTAGGTTCGATTCTGAGTTTGATTTTTACTTTGTCTCCGTAGATTGTGATTATAAAGTGTTTCATTTGACTTTATTTTTATTCATTTCACTTGAAATAAGTGAAACAATAATAATACAACAATAATAGAAAAAATAATAGGAATGCGTTGTTGGCGTTTCTTTATTCGTAGTCGTTGGTTTTTCTTTTCATTCACAATTTTTGTACAGGGCTTTTACACTTTTATTTATGCAATATTTACATTTATACAATAATATTATAATATAATTTATAATCATATATCAAACAACTTCTACACCGTCCTAAACCACCGTAGTCGTTGTCCTGAGGTCAACAAACACAGAAAGGATTTAATTAGTTAATGAAGAAGTTACATGTTGAAGTTAGAGCGCATCAAACTCTTACAAATTGATAATATTTTAATACTATGTGCTGTATTGAGCTGTATTTGGTTTTTATTAATTAGAACTTAAGCTTATTGTAGTGTTTATCTCAATATGAAAGTAAGATATTTTCAATTTAGTCTCGATCTATTGCATTTTATGTAATCTTCGTCAATTCACTAAACTGTGTAGTGAAATTAGGTCTATGTTATATTAATGTATTTGATAATCCTTATATTCTTATAAATTATTTCCGTTTCAGTTTGTTACACTGACGTGAAACTTGTATTAAAGGTGTATATGTTACAAAAACTAACTATCCAATCGCTTACTAAACTGATAAGGTAAATTGCAAATACCATAAAGTTACACACAGTAGTTAAAGTTACGTAAAAACTATATTAATTGCAAAGTTGTGTACCGTTTTTATGGAAAAGGTTACCTTATCTGAAACTTTAAATTAGTCTTTTTATGGGTAACAACAAATAAACAATTCTTTCGGTTATAATTAAAGCAGTAAACGAAGAACAGAAATACATTTTAAACGTCTTTATTGATTTTGCGTAAGCAAAATATTTACAAAATTAATAAATTCAGGACTCGTGACTCGTATGTTATCACGTGATTCCACAATAGTTAATCAAGTATAAACCTTATAAACCGTTGAAACTTAAGTAAATCACTTATGCAGTTAAAGGATTTGTCCATAAAATATTTTTTTTTAAATGTGTAATTTTTCCAAAGATAATGTCTTGCATTATATTATATCAATACCTATATATTATTGTAAGATTAATATTTATTGTGTAAAAACTAGGGTCAACGATAATCTACCCATTCATTTATTTAAACGAAAGACGTTTACTATTGGACATAGGTTTTGCACAATTTCTCCATACAGTTGAATTATTCAGTTCCTTATTGAATATGCTATAACTATTAAAAATGCTTATTTGACCTTTCGAGGCCAAGTCACAGCCCTGAGTAAAGACCTCGACTCAGTTTGTTTGACCTCTATCCTAATCAATACACTCGTCGAGGGACGCGTACTCTGATGCAGCCATCAGTACTTGTCTTATTATATTCAGAGTATTGAAATAGATTTTAATTTGTGATCAACTTTTTGTTTGGTCAATCACTCTTCATAATTTTTATAATCGTACGTTAGGTTATGTATATTAGTTTTTTAAATTTTGTATAATAAAACATTTGTCGAGAATTATAATGCCATACAAAATTTAAAATTATTTTCGTTATCAGAATATTAATTTGTTAGTACATAAAACATATTTTGTTTTAAAGTCAAATATATAATTGGTGTCCGTAAGCGATAATAATCGTAGTCAGTTTGTTTTGGTTTCGGCCCATTGTTCGGCTATTAAGCTTGTTACTTCGTCGCGAACGGTCATGTCCGTAGCAGTATGTCTTCGAAAGTCGTTGATTCTCTAGACGTTTTTAGTTAACGTTATATCTAGAAAATCTTTAACACGGTACAATGATTATTGCAATTTATATCATTTTGCGAGTGTTATAGTTCGTCATTGGTTTGGTGTAGGTGTTGTGTTTTGTGTATGTTAATGACGTTCCAACGCTAGAATCGGTAGTGGAAGTTCTGGTTTAGTTTACTAATTATGCCCAAGGACATGGCCACCGTCATTATTACAGGCAAGGTAAATGCCATTAGTAATGCTGACTGTTACTTGATAAGAAATTTTATTTGTATTTTCTTCTGGCATAATAAAGTACTATTTTCATCGGTAAAAATGCAGTTTTAAGAGTAGCAGATTTCAATTTTATTTAATATGAGGTATATGGTGACCGTAAATTTTACGGTATTTTGTTTTACGGTAATTTTTATATTTTCCTTGGACGTTGCTGTGATGATATTTGGGATGACTTATTTGCGTTTTTTATTTACGAACATGTGAAACCGATATATTAATTCAGTGTTTATTTATTAATTTTATGTATTTATTAAGGCATACATAACAGATTATAAACTTACAGAAACTAAAGTTACAAGTAATACAATGTTAGTTGACTGGTTTCGTATCAAAATTTAAGTATCCACGGCAATTTTAGTTTGTTGTGGTATTTAGATATTTTATAAAATTACATCGCCATTTCTGAGTAAAAAGAGTAAAAATTATATAATATTAAAACAATGACATGTATTTTTACTTGCATGTCTAAATTGATTTATATTTAAATGAATTATGTCTATAGGCTTTCGGTATTGGCATCATCAGTGTTATAAAGTTGAATGTTGTTATTTCAGCGATACATGCTGGATATTATGTTGTTGAAAGAGACATTTCTTGTAAATACGTAATTTAGGGACTCGACCACTGATATTTGTGTTAAAGTTTATAATACTTGGTAATTATCGACACTTTTGTGGATATTTCCGTTTTATTTTTTTCAATAATATTTATGTATTTAAAGAAACAATGCTCTTACTGTGAGACTTGATGTAAAGTATTCCTTCATAATACTCTCTTCAACTCTTATAGACCCTTACTTTTACCTTTAAGCTTACGCTATTTTGTTTATGGCGATCGTAAATTCCGCCGCCGAAATTAAGACAATCTGTGATTTCTGACAAGGACCCATTTTTATAGCAGGATCTAATAATTTTAATTTAACAAACTTTTTACGTCTGTAGGTAAACAAATATGACATATATATATTGATATATGTCAACAATAATATGAAATGTATAAGACTTATTTATGTATAGGTATATATGAACTTTACACAATTAAATGCCGCTTGGTATTATTATGTAAAATATGTTGTATGCAGAGGCGCAGGTTTGCGGTTATGATGTGTGATTCATAGGAAGGAGCACACAATGTACCTAATATTCCTGTTGTGTTTATTGTATGAAGACGTGCCAGTGTAATTTAATTTTAAATTAATTCGTGTCTAATGAATTGTGTACTATAAATTGTTGCTAAGAAAGTGAAAAAAAAAAGAAAAAATGACTCACGGAATATATTCACAAATATTACAACGGGTAAAGTTTTTAATATAAATACATATTATAATAATATATACGTATTAAAGAGGTATAATTTTGTAAATATATGTCCATGTGTAGAAAATATTAGGTTTATCGAATGCATATATTAAAGTTTTTAGTATTTCACTAAAACAGGTAGAAAGGGCTCTGAATTTATTTTATGTTTACATACAAGTATTCTATAGTAATATTGAAAACGTGCATTATGTATTGGTGTAACAAATTTATTCATTGTAAAATTTGTTTCGCATATAATTTGATCTCTTTGTTTTATTTGCATTCAAGTATATGTTTTTAAGTGTGATTTTGACAGTGAAGTATCTGGTTTTTTAATTGTGTTTATTGCACGCCTCATAAGCGAAGCGTTGAGGTGGGTACTACTGTCAATTCACGCAAAACTGATTTTTCTAACTTAAAGTGTCTCTATTTATCATATATTGCACTTGTGAAATAATATATTCACACACATATCAAGAAAAACACTATTTTTAACAATAATGATATTTAAACTAGTTAAAAACTGTTTAAAAAAGTTATGTATTGAACGTCCGTGTGTCGTCTGTATGTAATAATGATAACAACCGAAATACTCTACTAATCGAGTCTTTTTTTTCTTACGCTTCAGTATAATTAGGAATAAAACCCTATTATTTTTCACGGTGTGATTCGATGTGGTTTAATTGATATTAAATGAACAAAAAAAACAGATTATAAGGCGTGCACTTTTAGATATTCCGAACTTTTTTCTATAAATACGTTTAAAAGCGTATCATATTTGCGTTACAAATTCACATTTTATGATGTTACAAACGTACGAACTGATTATTTAATAAAAGAAACACAAATTAAATTAACGTGATGGCAAATATTTCATAAAGAAAAAAAACCGCGTTTTTACGAAAATACGACTATCTAAATAGCTGTATAAATCAAAGAGCAACAACCTATGTAAATACGAAATTTCATCCAAATATATAAGAATTGCTTGTTTTATAGTTTTAGATTAGATTTAGTATATTTCGTATACTACCGCGAAAACATACAAGAACGATAACAACAATATTTTAATATTTTGAACCTCGTTTTCCAACCACGGTACTATAAAAGAAGATTCATAGATAGGAAATATGTTTATAACGTTCTATGAATATTCATTGCATTCTAACAGATATACAACCTGGTGGGTGATCATTCCATCATAGTAGAGGGTGACAAAATACTGCAGCAATGCTAAAGTAGTTCCCGACTTTTGCTAAGTGAAGGAGGCATATAGAGTTATCGTGGGTCTTTTGGGTTGTGAAAAAGTGAATGTTCTCACCAGTCGTCTCAAATATCCGCGTCCTAGACTGCCCAGGCAAACCTAAGATGAAGAACCTTATTTATTTAATCTTTATAGGTTCAGTGTTATAAGGCCATAATCACCTGATGTTAACACGGTTGAGCAAGAAAGAAAAGACGTATGGGGTTAATCGGAAAAAAAATCAATATTAATGTTATAATTTGGAAGATAATAAAGCAGACTTACTTTACAACTAACAAAACAAAGCAAATAAAAAGCGAGATGAATTAAAAGAAAACCATTGTGTCATCATCTCCGATTACGGTAGATGCCCATTTCTAAGTAAAAAAAAATACGTTAAGCCTAGTGAAGGGACTGACTCACAAGTGCAACTACCAGAAAACACCTATAGGTAGTAAGGGTAGTTTAGGCTTAGGCTTATTGCAGGGATTCGAACTTACGTCCATTTTTGCTGCGTCCGTACAGACTACCAACTGAACCATCGTCACTTTATAATTATATTATATCGGTGTGATATTAGAAGAATTGTGTTGTCATTAAAACAGTTGTCAGGCTTTGACGTTTTGTTCACAAGTGCAACTAATTTTAAGATTAATGAACCAAGTCAGCGACACGACAACTGCTGGATCGGATGTATAAGCTCTTCGTGACAGATTATGACCTTGATAGTGACATTTGACCAGTCTAGCGTTAGATTTGACTACTATCATGATATAGTTTCTTCACGTTTTCCTTTACTTAAAATTTAGATTATTGTAGGATTCGAACCCACGTTAATCGATGCGGTATTGCTCTATTGAGCCATCATTGTGTATATATGCATTTGCACTAGTATCTTTATAAATCTAACTTTAACGTGTCGGAGCCTTTAAATAATTTTAAAGTGGTGCTTCGCTATGAATGAGTTGTGCGTAAAGTTTTTTTCTATTATTTTCTCGAAAAACAAATTTTATGTTCGGTTTCTTTCATTTTCTCTCTTTCTCTTTGTAAATGAAGAGTCTATGCTTATACATCATTATGGTTATTCATTTCAACTTTACTTTTTAAACGGTTACTACGATGAATTATAACTTACCTGGTAGTAACTTCCGAATAAATTCTATGTTATGATCCAGCTAATATGTTCCAATATAGATTTACCAAGAATAAGGAAAATCTATGGGAATACTTCGCTTCTCATAACAATGTTATTTGTTACTAGTTTGTGTCTTATAGATGGAATTTGCGAATTTCGTCATTTAATTTAAAATATTCTTCTTAACTTCTATTGAATTGAATTATCATAAGGACAGCTCGGTTACGAGATGTTAACTTTTTTTTCGGTGACAAAGATGTTAGATGCAGTAGTAACATTGACATCCGATAGTGGTTTTTCTGGGATTCCATTGAATATACTAAGTTACTTATTCACGGCCGATTCGATCACGTCAAATTTCTGCTCGTATGTTTAGTGTCGTAGCGTAAAAGCATCTAGAATTTTCTTTAGCAAACGGGGTTTCGTAGGTAAGTTGGTTATTTTATTGAACTTGAGACCAGTTCAATTCAACTCGCAAATTCTTCAGCTGTACAAAATTAGTAGGTAATATATATAGTTTTGATCTTAACTGATTCTTAGTAGAATACAATTCGAAATTGTGTATTATAGATATCAGTTGATTTATTCTTACTAATTCTAATATTATAAATGCCGAAGTGAATTTGTTTGTTTGTTACGCTTTCACGACTAAACTGCTAAATTGACTCTGATGAATTTTGGTATTAAGAGAGGGGGGAATCTGGAGACGGTGATAGGCTACTTTTTCTCGTGAAAAACTTATTGAAGATGGAGTAAACAGAGGAGTAAAATGTATGAAACTTTTATTGCGTCTTTCGATTTGATATAAAATATCAATATTAACGCGAGCGAAGTACGTAAAATCTAGTTTAAAAGTATATCATAAAGCAAGAGGGAAATAATACCTACTATCAAATGCCAGATAACTGGAGCTGCATTATAAATATGATTTTTAAGTATTTATATTGACAGTGTACATTTAATATTTAACGACACTGAAATATAATTATTTGCAAATGAGAATAATAATATCCCATTTGATTATTCGGTGTATGTCATTTGAATGACACATTGTTATTTGTTTATCACAAACGTAAGAAATAGGGACATAACCAGGGCTTGTGGTTGTGTGACGTTATAAGAAGCTAAGTTAATATTAGAGTACGCACACATTCTGTTTAGATAACTTTGTCCTTACAGTGAAAAGTATTTGGTAATCATTTTAATATTGTTAACTATATTTATAGTTTGGTTTTTGTCATAAGGTCTGCAAATCGCCAAACATTTATCAGTCTGATATATTTTTAAAGTTAGCCTTTAAATACTTTTTCTGTAATTTTCTTAGGTTAAGCCAACGGTCGGGATTTGACACCTGACCCGACAGACGTTTTCTATTTTATTTCCAGTTGTTAACTCGACTGCTTCATCATCTACTACCTATTCCGTGATAGCATAAACAACCTTTAGTTTACATGATGATTGGTGAAATGATCTTATGCGATTTCATAAATACCAACATCCAGTTTTATTTATGTCCCTTAAATTACAATGGACAAGATAATTTAAGTTAACTAAGTTACAAATATGCAAGGGAGGATTTTTCGATGAAAAAATAATTTTGAATTGTATAGACAATTTTAGCATAAATTATATTTATTATTATCATTAATATTTTGATTTCTTTCCTGTGTAATATATCATTACATTTAATTATTAAAGTATTTTTTTTAAATAAGATTGATCTCTTTTCTCTACTTTTCTTTTTAATAAGTTAAATGGACTGAAACGTTTGGCCAGCAATGTATATCGAATTGTACGAGATTTCACTTAATAAAATTCTTAATACTGACTAACAGATAATGTACCGCTTTAATCGGTAGCTGTACAAGTGCGAAATTCTGCCTCATAGTTCCTTATATAACGTAGATGATCATTAAGCGAGTATTATTGAAAATTTATCTTTTAAGACAGGATAAAATGTCGCGTACATAATTTTGTACTTTCCTAAAGTGTCGCCTTAAGAAAATGCTATTAGGCATACGGATAGCAAAAAAGGAATATATTGTTATAATCTAGGGTATTAGGATTGAATAAATGTCCCATTTTGTCTCGAAAATTTAAATGAGAAAGCTCTTTATCTTCGTTTACGAATGTTTTGTAGATATACCCGCTTCTGTAGTATAGTAATATTTTGTTTGATATTTCCTTGTCTGAACATTATGTTAAATGTCATGTTCTATGTTTGTGCAAAGTGTTTTCGTTTAGGTCGATAACCCAGAAAACTTCCCCTTGCTTTATTTTAATACCCTCTGGGTGCCGTAAATTACTATTTACTCTTTTGTTCCTTTTTTTATTGTAGGTTGGTAAATAAATAATAGTGTTAGGTTGTAGACAGAAGAAAGAAAAGAATTCACTTAAAGGTTGTATCAATTATTTATTGTCGAAAAATGGATATGTTCTTTCTACATAAAATATATGAAGCGGTGATAGCTCAGTTGGTAGTTTGTATGGACGACGTGTCAATAGAGTTGAGTTCGAATCCCTTCAATGCCCTTGAGCTACCAGTGAAGGAAAATATCGCGATGTAACCATAGCATAGTATTAGGGCTTTTTCTAATGGCCACCTGGCTAGCTAGCACCCTCAAGTTGAAAATCTGCCGCCAAATACCTATTGTGTTCCTTGTGTACCAGTTGCAATTGAGCGCCAGTCCCTCCACTAGATTTAACCTCCACCATCTTGGGGAACATCACCACTTAACATCAGTTGAGATTGTGGGCATAAGGTATTTAAAAATATCTATTTCAAAATCAATCAATTTAATAAAGGGAAAACCGATGGAGTAATATGTTTGTGTGTGGAATGATATGTGTATCAGAGTGACCCTAGCAAACAAAAGATTTATGGGATGACACACATCACAGTTATGAAACTTTTGAGTTAAACATGATGCATTTGAGCAATCTAGTAGAGTGGTTGGAATCTGTACTATATAGCGTCCTACTGTATAGCGACTATTATTCACATCGTGATAAATTCTCCCCAGAAACTCTATTCTGGATTATGTGTATATCGGAGTGCAGATAGGTTCTGAAAATGATATGTATTTCAGTTTCAGATATCCAGTTCGCATATTAACTTGAGCAATATAATTCCTACCTTAGTTTCTTTTTTATATGATCATATTAATAAGACCGAAAACTTGCTAAAATTTTTGAAATCAAACTCCTGTTGCTATGTTGTGTCAGAATAACTACCCAATAAATATAGAATACGTCACGTTCGTCTGTTAGATTTTCCCGTCATGACTTTACGTCACGGCTACATATGCTTACGTATGAGTGAATATATGTAGTACACGAATATACCGAAGCTGGTAAATATGCAGTTCACTATCGCAGCTGTAGGAGAGTAAAATTTATTATAAATTGTATTTTTTAATTATTAACAAAAGAACTTTTACTTCTACCGCGTGTACACATCCCTTATTTTCTAAATTGTAATGTAATTCGGTTTTAGTATTGTTGTGTTGTCTTGTCAGGGCTCCTGTCGTCTTGTCGGTGGGTCTAAATTTTACGAAATGGTAAATGAGACAACATCCGCTGACGCATCCACACCGTCGCCTACAGAGAAACATGACCATATGAAACCTATTGACAGCGATGATGAAGGTGAGGCTTATTTTCCATCTTAAAAATCATTTTAAACAAAATTTAATACAAGAACAGGTGTGGATCTAGATGGTGGGTCATAAGGGTCATGACCTTCCTCTCTATGAACCATCCATTATTTATTCTATTATTTCAATTTTTTTTTTAAATGTATTCTATTTTAAATCTTCAACACTCTTGAAACTATGACCCCCTCAAAATATAAACTCTAGATCCGCGCCTGTACAACAGGTGTCCTTTTCACAGTATCGGACGTGGATCAAGAGTGTACCGTCTTCAGTGGCGTCAGTTATCTCGGAGCGCAGAACATCTCAGACCCTAAATCAGAGAGCGATATCCAACGGATCATGAAAGAACTGAGCTCGATGCCTGAGAACAGAGATGGAATAGCTGTATCCATATCTATACCAGTATGCTCCCAGGGCCTTGTCGTGTAAGTCCATTTCAAACTATTTAAGATAGAACATATACAAAAAGTATTAAGTTAAAGTGATTTTTTTAATGCACAACATCCATCGTTGAACTCATAAAGTTTTCTGTGATATTCCACGTAGAGTTATGGTCTTGAGGTTAACAATCGGTTTTATAGTTCGTAAAAGTAGTCCTGTTCGAACAATTTTCTTTATGCTTGCCGACCTTAAATTAACTGCACCATTTCCAATAGTAGATGTTCCCAGATGTGTTTTAAAAAACAATTAAATTTCGTTTTTAATGTCTCGCATTTATATATCTTTACATATATGAGTACACTAGCTCGACCGGTAAACGTGAGTACTCTTCTTTTCTGTAGGTAATGAGTTGATTATAAAAATACCTATCATTGAATTACATAAAAACCTGCTCCACGAAAACAACACTTGTTTGTAGTAATTATATAGTCAGGAGTCAAATATAAATAATATTAGTTATCGCCTTATCTAATTTAGTATAAAACAATCTAATAGTTTTCAAGTGATGCAGGTACAAGTGCACAGAAAACATAAAAATTATTCAAAAATACATTATTGCCTTTGTATCGATAACAGAATATACCTTGACTAGCCGTGTTCACAACTTCATTCGCGTAAAATGAAAAGTTATGAAGTAAAAACTAGTAGAGAATATAATTTCAAAAAAAAATTCAATGTTTAGATCTGGCCCAGTTGTAGTTTTATTATATTTTTATGTATAAAAATTTCGTGTCACGTTGTTTGTCCGCGATGGACTTCTAAACTACTGAACCGATTTTAATCAAATTTTGCACACTGTGAGCAGTTTGTTCCAACTTGATAGATAGGATACTTTTATCGCGATAAGTGATCATAACGCGATAGATGACGCTGTAGTCGATGCGATTGACTACTCGATAAAGCAGAACAAAGTTTACAAGGTTAGCTAGTTTTATTATACGTATACATATCTTTTTTTGTAGCCTGTACCAAGCAGATTCGAATAGTGTTATGACGCGTTACGCCGTGAATCGCATATCGTTCTACGCTCGCGGTGCCGCGGGATCTCCGGTTGCCTCTTGCTTCGCCTTCACCTGGTCCCACGGCGAGACCAAAGAATCCGCTGTATACAGATGTCACGTATTTCGGTGTCACATCGCCGAGGCTGTCACACAAGTGTCCAGTAAGTATATAATGTTTTATTTATTCAGTTAAATAATGCATCTTATTATATGACAATGCATATTTATTATGTATGTTGTGTGACTTCTTTTAAACTTTTTTGTTCTATACCTACATATAATAAGACAGTAATTTAGCTAAATCGTTACTAGAGGCCATAAATATTTTATCTTGATTTTTTTATTTGTCTATTCATTTGTAATCACTTCGCTCTGATATTTCTAGAACGATATTGATGTATCTAGACACTGTAATCACTAATATTGTAGACCAACATGTAAAGTAAAAGTTTGTGGCAAAGTTACATAATTGATCGTAAAGTTATATGAAATTTAATCCATCCAATCCAAATAGTCTACTGCAGTTGATTGTTGTAAAATGGTATAAATACGAAAGTATGTTTGTTCATGAATCATGCTCAAATGGGTGAACGAATTCTAAGAAAATGTTGCATAGAAGTTTGGGTACATACATAGATTACTAAAGCTTAATTTAAACTGTATATTTGTTAATTTTAAAAATGCTAACTTTTGCTAAACATCTAGTTTCATAGTTTGTCTCGGCAGTACTTATTTGTTAATTCAAGTATTGACCGGTTAAAAAAGAAGGGACAATGGCTTTTTATATAAATACTAGCAGAACCTGCGATTTCGTTCGCGTGGAACAAAAAAATATTTAATATTTATCGCCTGTATTTGTAACTTTTTTAAATACAGCTTTGTTACCAGTAGAGTGATTATGTACTGTATTACCAGTAGAGAGAGTATGAATTGCCTAATGCCTCCTTCCATAAAGTTTATATAAAATCTAAAAAAAATATCGGAAATCAGGCTAGTAGTTACTAAGATTAGCGTGTCCATATAAACAAACATACTTGTCCGCTTTATAATATTAAAATAGAAATTCAGTAGTGGAATGAATGTCAGATAAGTACCGATGCGATTTGTCAAATTCTTCGACAAAATAAATAAAATTCAAATATTAAATATTGTCGATAATGGGCAAAGGAATTTTTATCGCCATGCAAAGCAGACAGGGCATTGCTAATGTTATTATAAACATCAATAATGATTGAATCGTTACAAGTTTATTGATGCATTGTGCTATTCCTTGTATGATTCAAGTCGCCAGTAGTGTTATGAAAGTCTACTCGATTGGCAAAATACGAGATAATGTGCATAATTACGTCAACGGATGAGTGTACACATCATTGGTGATGTCACAGATTACTGAAACTCTTGAAAAACATAAACAGTTAAATTCAAAGTAATTATATTTTAAAAGAAAACATGTAGATCTAAGTGGTTTAGGATAATTTGCAGAAGGTTTGAAGAATTTGTTGTTATATAGCATATAAAGAATATTTTCGTTCTATCGCAATGAAGTGTAATAGTACGTTAAACAAGAATTGTGTTCAAAAACAAATTTTCGACAAAATACAATTATTTAACATTCTTGGACGTTTGTTGATAATTCCCGGATATTTTGGATGAAATGTGGACGTGAATTGAAGGGGAAATTTCAAGGATATGTTACACATTTTTAAACATGAAATAGAAAGCTATATTGTCTAAAGAAAGAGAAATAGAGCTATTGTATTTTTGGGAAGGTTGGCTACAATTGCGTTCAACGGTACTACATGCGCTGTGTTTTTAGCCCCTTCCTAACCCTCCCCAGATACTATTGAAAAGTTAGAAAAATCTAAGGAAAAACGAATGGTCTACGGTTTTCAAACCTATACAATTTTATAAAGACGAATAATTAATTTGTGGCATGCATTAAAAGTTATAAAACTGCATTGATTTAGCTTTAGTCAACAAGTATTTTTTTAATATCTTATGTTCTCAATGACGTTACATTGAACGACAGTTTGGAGTAGTTTTAATTCTGTCTTGGAACTTACCTATAACGGACTCAAATTTATATATTCAATATTTTAAGAAAATTGTAACTGAAGTCTACCTTAGTATCGACGTACAGGCCAAAAAAAGCTTTTCTTTATCAGGGATATCTCATATATAACACGCATCGCTCTGAAACTACTGAATAGATTTTAATGATACATTTTACACCATAATGATAAAAGGTTCCTCTGGAAAAGGAAATAAAACGCTAATATAGTTAGAGCTACCACCGTGAAAATTTATGTGTATGTATATATTATTTCATAAGTGAAACTTGCTATCCTAAAACGCTATAGGTGACGTTGAACTTGAGTTATTGATTATTGGAAAGGGTAGAACAATGTCTGTTAGTTACTCAGGAATGTAAACGATCCATAGATTTTAACTTTTGATATAAAGTATTGATGTTTTCGAAGGCAACAATAGTTGAGCATTGCAGTTGTTCGGCGGCCATTCACTCGTCCAAGGTGCAATAAACCGACTGATCTAGTAATGATATTGTATAGACAATAACTGCAGTACTTTATTATTAGATTATGTGTCACTATACTGTCACAGTTTTATAGTGACGTATTTATTTATTTTGTTACGTCAATTCCATATCAGAATGCGTTTATATATTTTCGCACAAAGGTGGTCTATATTTACATAATAAACTACCAAAACTAGTGTCTCTAGAAATATTGTGTCTAAATAAATAAAGATAAAATATATGAGGGATGACTTATAGATCTAATGATGATGATGATGACAAAAGATCATTTTTTTTCTAATTTATTTACGTAAGTCATTGCTGGAAGACAATTAGCTTTGGTTAAAGGGATAATATAGATATGAGATTTTAGATCTAAATATGGACATCTTAAAAGTATATAATCGAATAATTTCCTATAAATTCAATTATGAAAATCACATTTATCGAAGAGTTTTATTGTACTCAAGTGAAATTGGTATTATTTGAAAATTCGTGAGTGAATAACATGAATTTTATTTTAGATAATTGTTTGTAAAATTTTAGTGCTCGACTGTTTTTCAATTGACTGCATTTACATTCGAAATACGTCGATCGCAGATAGATGGTTGTTTCGGAATTTAACACGGTAGGCACGTATTTAGGAATATTTACTCTTAAATTGCTATTTTATAATATACTACCTGTGCCTGCGACTACCTTCGTGTGGAAGTACAATTATATTTGATCATTTTTCCCCTTCTTGTAACTTTTTTCAATACAGTTTTGCTCCTAATGGTTGTAGCGAGATGTTAAATTGCCTAAAGTCCTTAGCCTAAATATGTCCGGTTTATAATTTTAATTTAGATATAGATATAGCGATGAGGAATGTAAATAAAGTAATATAAAAAAATATATGAACTATATTTTTCTGCATATGAATATGTTAGATATATCTTATTAGTTTGTCGTACTTGATATGCTCAAATGTTTATTATAGAACATAAATTGTCTGGAAATAAACTGGGATTTCCAGAGTGCCGCACACTAGGATAGCTCCTACGACACTTCCTCTTGACATATTGTCCACAACATTGTAAACTTAATATATGACCTGTCAGTCCTAGGATGTGATAATGATGAGTGAATTGAGTCTCTTATAGTCGTAACTTTCATTTTGATTAACTGCGTTGAAGATTTATTTGGCTGTGTAGGTTGTAAGTTTTTAAGGAGTTGAAAATGTGTCGCTAAACACAGATGATATTACAGAAGTATTAATTTTTATAATACTTTATAGGTTTAGTTATATGGCCAAAGTCCCAGCTACTACGCTTTATTGCATTTTTCTATCAGGCAAAATGGCTAAATATCCTGTATCTTGAATAAATATTGAGTTTTCAAATAATAATTAATTATACCATTATACCCTTACGTAATGATATATCTTAAACAATGGGGATGTAAGTGAAAGTAAAATGGTTCAGATATAAACTTTATGTAAGTTCTGTTTAGATACCATCTAGGACTTTAGTACTTTTAGATGTGGTAGTACAGTACGACTAGATTGAATGCCGACTACCAGATATGGTGAAAATTCTGTTACAAATTTCCTTATGCACGTCTTGTTTCGATATCATCCGATGCATATCTTTTTGCACCTTTGTCTGGAATTGATTGACGTCTCGTGAAACAAATTGACATTTAATGACTAATTACCGCAACGTAAAGCCTTCATTAATAAAATAGCATATTGTTTTACCTACAACGAAGGTACCCGATAAATTCAACTTCAAGTGTTTCTTCATTTCTAGATGATAGGAATGTTTTAATAATCAAATCAAAAAACTGTTCAATTTAGGTCCTGAGAACGCGCTTATGAACGTCAAATCTACCCCCGATACAGAAAATAACCCAGTAGTCCAGAAAAACCAGCACGAAACTCGATCTGATTAAATATTCTATCTTTAGTATCTTTAGGTACAAGTTTAAAGAAAGAAAAATTGAAATACATTTACAATAATTTTTATTTGTTTTAGCGGTTCAGGTACTCGTAAGTCTTCTTAAGGATCTAAATTGAATATAGTATTTTTAGTTTTGCGACTTAACTGTACTGAGTTAACCGTCACATACATATTCGTTATATTGTCGTGTTTATTATAAAGGAAAGGTTGCAAATGGAATAAAGATGTTGTATTTCATTTTTCAAGTGTATTATATAACTTTATGAGTTATATTTACAATTGTTATACATTTTTCTTCATATCGTCTATTACTGATAACATGTGACTTTACTTTCACTTATTTTTTAGAACACCATTTATGTAAATACCTTAGATAAATATCAAACTGTAGGTAGGTATGTGTAATGCTCTAAATTGATTTCGATTTATCGATGGCAGATGTTTGAACGAGCAATTATTAAAATTTGTTATGATCGTTACAATTACGTGATCAAATAGTTGGGGGCAATTTACATTTGCCGCTTCTACGTTCTTAACGCTTGTGCGTTGCAAATTTTATTTAGCAGTTATTGTATTTCAAAAATAGGTATTATAATTCCGTAAGTTTTATTTTTTTATTTATGATAAATACTAACTACTACTAACTTTGATATACTTTTTTATGCTTACGTTACAATGTTAACTGACTTTAGAAAATAATTTCACACGTTAACTATTCATATCACAAGTTAAATTTATGGGAATTTTTCTTTAATAAGTTTTTAAGATAAATAATTTATATTCAGATTTTATTTCGTTGTTCAAGTAAAACTTGGATATCCGTTTAATAGATTCACTTAGAGATATCAATGCTTTATTAAAAACACGACAACATGAACAAATAGATCATCCTTTGTGACTCTTTTGATGTTATTGATGTTTATAATAACTTCGAGTCTTATGTTTTCATTAATTTGTTATTCAGCTCAGTTTTGCAAATCCAAAATAACTACATGACATTTCCTCAATTAAAAATTCACATGTTCTCATTAATAAAAAAATATGTAACCCGTGGCTATAACTAAAATATTCTCATTACAATTTTTTTATTATATTATTTAAGTTGTAATATAATTATGGGCGTTCAACTAAAATTTGTTTTACACTAATTACTATTTACTATAATACTATTTATAGCACTTCTAGTGGTGCTTAAACTGTACTAAAACAATAGTTATAAGTAATTTTATCATTATAAATATTTGCAAACGCGCCCTAAAGGTAAATTTGAATTTGTTAATGTCACCGTCAACCTCTAACATTATCAGTTGACTCAACGCAGCTCTCTGTACAATCATCGACATAGTTTCTGTACTGGACATGATAACGTGTGTTGTGTGTTACTGCACACTTATTCTGTGCAATCAGAATTATTCCCCGAAATATTATTTACGACGCACAAGTAGGTTTGGTTGAACTTGATTCAAACTGGCTTTATGTTAATAAAAAGCGAAATTTGGTTTGCAGATCTTAAAAATAAATGTCACATTTATTAACAGACTGCAAACGCTATATTAATATAAAAATATAATAGTTTTGAAACTAAAGTGTATAAAAAGAAATTATTATTAGGAGATTGGTATCACCGTTCTTGTCTACCCTCTTATAAGTGACATTTTGATTAGATGAATATTTTAGACTGTTAGGTGTTGTATGTTAAAAGATTGTTTTGACAACATTTTGTGATTTCAATGTTTACTGGTTTTTTTTTTATCTTTTATTCTCGCTCGGAGCGACGATATCGAATTTTTCAAATCAGAATATACCCGTCCGTTATCTCAACTATAGTCTGCTTTGTTTTTTTTTTTCGCATTTTGTAGATTCGTTTAATTTGTGTAACTGTGTTTGCTATTATAAAACATAATAAGGTATAGTAAGTGTTTTTGTATTGTATTGTTACGAAACTTAATTGAAGTACATGTTTTTGTCAAGTAGAATGTTTGAGTTCCATTGGTTCAAATATATTTACTGTAAGGAAATATCAACTATTCTTTAAGATTTAGTAATGTCAAAGTGCATGATTTGTAAAGAACATGTAAAGTACAAGTTTTGGTTATGATTCTATAATTGTTTAGGTGTTTATAATTATTATATTACTATATTATTTATTAGCTGTGTCCACGAATCCGTACTCTTTTATTACGCAGTATTTATTCATAAATATGAACGTTGGTAGAGGCAGGACTGCAGGAGACATAAAACAAGTACGAAGTTTGATTATAATACTTACTTACGTATTTGTACGTAAAATGTCTTGATGGTTAAATCATTCAGATATAAAATATTTTATTATTTACGAATTTTGAAAATAATAATCTTATAGTCTTTCATTTGTTGAACGATGTATACTATTGCGTATAGATTATAATAGGTCTGAAATACATATATTTTATGCATATAGGTTAAACGTCTGATTATAGTATCATTAAGTCATTTTTATTTCATAGACATTCAATTCGTTAGTGATAGCTGGTCAGGCGAGCAATAGCATTTCACATATATAGTATTTTTACATGTTGTGTGGTCATTTATAAAGCCCGTCTGTTGAACCACAAGCATAGTTGAAATTTGTTCTCCAAAAATATATGAATCTGTTCCGGTTATTGCACCTGATCTTTCCTCTCTTTCCTCTCTAAAATAAGTTTTCTCTTAGTCCTGTAGTATTTTTCTATAATAATTTAGATAAAAAGCATCTTTATCCGTACTAATATTATAAATGCGAGAGTGAGTTTGTTTGTTTGTTTGTTACTCTTTCACGCATAAACCACTGAATCGATTATGATGAATTTCGCTTTAGAGATAGATGGGAATCTGGAGACTTTGATAGGCATCGGTATAAACTTATTGGAAGTAGGGTAAACGTTGTATGAAACTTTTTACTGCTTCATTCGATTTGTTTGACAAAACCAATATTAAAGTACATAGAAATTAAAAAAATATTTTTAAATTTAGTATCTATCTCGGTCTATGTCGGACGTAGGAATATAGTACAAATAAAAAAAAAAAAAAAAAAAAACATTGAATCTATTACAATAGTAACGAAATATTAAAGTGGATTGGGGAAAAAAAAACAAGATATAATGTTTTTTACCTCTTTCAGGTTGCTTTGCTAAAGCGTTCGAACGTGTGCCGCGATCAATGGCCTCTTCCATAGTCGGTGACCTGAGCGCAGCGCCATCTATGACGGGCTCACTCATAGAGAGCCAAGGTCCCGTTGTGCCTCCCATGCAGCTGATGCATGTCTTAGAATGCACTATTGATATTAAAGAGACAGATGCTAAGGTAAGCTTTATGTTGTATGCTTACTGGATCATGCAATACGGTATAGTTTAGTAATCAATAGTATAATGTCTCTGTTATTAAACAAAAATTGACTATATATGCTTTTTGAAGATTTCTAGTTTGTAACTAATTTATGTATGAATCTAAGGCTTTTACCATGAACTGTTGTCGCTAAAAAATATACAATGTGCACCAGCCACAATGTTCTCAAATAGTTTGGAAAATCTAAAATGCACGCCTTATAACTTAGTTATAATATGAATAACATGGATTTAAGCATTCATATTAAATAGGAAGTAATTCAATGCCATTCTAAAGCTATTAAATAATAATTGGTCCCAATACATGAAACTTTTTGGGCGTATTCGTTACACATCCATACACATCGACATCCGGTTGTCCAGGAAAAAAATTTAAAGTTTTTTTTTTAATATATAATGAAATAAATGAATTTAAAAATCATCTAGTGTGATAGTGAGAGTATTTATCTGGTTAATAAAACAATTGCATTGCCGTAAAAATACAAAAGATTTAAAATAATAATGATCATGGATGTCTCGAAAATTGCTCGACTTTGGAATGTTGAGAGTAATGCACAAACTCAAACGTTTGCGTTATAAAGCGTGCAATAGAACCCGCTATTTTGTTTAATATATCAAAGTTATAGTTTATGTCCATAGCAAATATTCGTTTGACAATGACTATATTTGGAGCAGGGTTCGTAAGAATTGTATACTTATAATACGTATCAAAATACTTTGACTTATATAAAATCAAAGGCATCTCCCTTTTTTCTCCAATCCCATAGTTTTGCCCTTGCGCAAACGTCTCATTACATAAATAAAATTGCAGTTTCTGTATCTAAATCGCTTTAAATGTAAGCGGTTAATTTTAAGGTATTAAAGTAGCAAAACTTAGTCTTTAAAATTCTAAATAAAATGTTTTAATCAGTCAATAAAACTTAACTAAAACGTAAACTTTATTCACTGTTTCTAAGTTTTATTAAAATCATCTTCTGTTTCCAGTCCATTTGGCTTTCAAACTACCGTATCAATTTTATAGTTGAGACAATAAGTATCAATTGATATGAATGCACATAAATATCAATTGACGTATTATTATATCGATGTTGGAAAGCGTATTTTGTCGTATCTCGCAAAACTGAACTTCAAACTCAAGGAAGTAAATTCATTTGTTGTGGGTTTTTTAATTCAAATGATGTAAATAACTCGTTTTCTTATTTTTGCGTGATACGACATTTATGCTTTTCAGCGTCGGTATCACTACATAAATGGATATAAACAAACTCCGAGTAACGTAGTAACGTTGCACTTGAGCGTTTTTGCATGTTCTTCAATTTCCACCCACCCACAATGCCATAGTGTTTCAAAAATTTTACTCTTTTTAATTAAATACTAACCGTACTAAAAGTTACTTTTGACTATATGCCATTTTACTTTAGTCCATTCAAATGAATATAAAAAGAAAACATAATAGTTTACATATTGTTTTGTTTTTAACTTTTCCATAACCGATAAATTTATCTACATATAGTTAGTTTAGGTTAATATTAATAAATCATCATACATCTAAGGATTAAATTTCTTTCTTTTTTTATTATATAAATCATATTTCTATTATAAAAAGCTTGATAATTATAAATTAATTACCTGACCTGGTGAACTTCGTATCACCTAAAATCGATGTTGTTTATTCTCGCTAAAACTCAAAAACGGTTTGATCGATTTGTATTTATTTTTTACATGTTGATTAGCTATAATTAATCCTAATCAACCTTTCCACTTCAATTCGTTAAGTTCGATAGAACTGGCTATATCTAATGTCGTTCCGTTGTTCATTTCTTTTGGATATTGAATGAAAATTCGTTTAAGTATATGAAATTTAAATATAGGTGGATTCGAATCCAAGTCCTCTTGATGCGACGTCTATACACACTACCAACTGAGCTATCATCGCTTCATTACTCTTCATATTATGAGTTTTTCTTTTTCGTTTTTCTTTATATAAACTTGTCCTGACAATAACGAACACAATAAGGAAGAATTATTTTATTTGGTACAGTTCGGAAGTTATGCGCATACATACATTTTGGCGATTAATTTTTCTATATACAGATTAGGGTGCATTTAGACAAATATATATAATTTTTCACTTTTAAAAAATTGCCAGGGTACATTCAGCCATGTTCCTAAAGAAAAACTCGGTTTTAAACTACGCGGTGGCATCGACAAACAAGTCACCATCAACGTGCAACAAGTTACGAACAATGTACAGAACGAATTGGAAGATCCACAGGTATCATATTAACACTATGTAAGACACATACTAATTATTTGTCTCTTTGTAACAATAGGACATAAAGATAGAAAGAATATATGGGTGTACGTTTAGCAGGATGCAATTTCACTACTCGGCTATTACAAATCGATGCTAAGCAAAACTTGTATTATGGTAGACATTTATCATTTGCATACATATCTGATATTTTATAAAAAATTTCGTAGCACGGCAATTATTTACTACGACCCTTAGCTTTCGGTGAAAGAAAACTTCGTGATGAAACCTTAGCATGGTGATAAGGCATTTTCTAATGCCCGCCTGGCTAGGTACCACCTTCAAATTGAAAGTTTGCTGCCAAATACCTACAGGTGTGTTCCGGCAGTTGCACTTGAGAGCCAGTCTCTCTAGTATTAGCTTGTTCATCTTGGTACACATTTTTAGGTGAGATATTGTGGCAATAATGCTAATCCTATAAACTATTTAAAAATTAAAAGCACCACGATGCATTGACATAATTTTGTTTCGTTACAGAATGGCTACACCGGTGGATTATACATCGAACGCTGTTTCGGTATACTCTTAGCACCGGGAAGGAGTGTCAAACATTCGGATATGAGACTGCTGGAAATGGTAAGAATATATCGTTATATATAAAAAAATCTTGTCATGTTGTTTGTCCGCGATTTACTCGCTAAACTAAACTACGATAGATTACGCTGTAGTCGATGTGATTGACTACTCGAAAGGGCAGAACAAGGTCTGCCAGGTGTTATATATAAGTTTATCGCCATTATATCTTTATGACAGGTTGAAGACATCGACTTTTAATGACATTCATCTCTGGGTTAGTTTCATTATTTTAGCCTAGTTTTTATTTACCATGAAGTGCACTGAATTAAATTTGTATAAATAGTTGTCAAAAAGTACATTTATTATTAATAATTATTAGTATATAATTTATAGTTTGGTGGACTGAATCTATGTAATGTTCCTCTTAATTTTCCTAAACACAAACGCACTAAACTTGGTATTAGATATCAACAATGATTGTTAATACAGAAACTTACATAGGGTCATTTTATAAGTCTGTGGAAATGGTTATAGATATGCAAGTCGAGTCAAATACTTGATATATTTAAACCTCAAATCTTATTTTTCACTGCACAGATGGTGTAATGATTTAAACGGTCGTTTCGCTTACCCCACTCTATACAGTACAAATTTTGTTGTGTGATTCACAAATGTTTAGTGTCCGTTAATGATATATAGTAGAACCTCTATAAGTCGAACATCAAGGGAGACGTCAAAAAATCGAGTTATAAAGATTTCGATTTATAGAGAATGGCAGTTTTTTTGAGATTTAAAGGTTATCAAATTGTCGAGGATCGACGTAACGAGGTTCTACTGTATTATTAATTTTGTTGAAGATATAGGAATTTAATTTCTATTCTGGTGATTTTTTATTTAAAAATATGTGTTTGCCAATGAACGCTTGTAAGAACGCATTTAACGGTTTGAATTAAGTAAAGAGTTCGAACGGTTAAAATACTGTTAATAAATGTTTGATTAAATATAATATACAAATTATAAAAAAAAAATTATGCTAGTAAAATTAAAGATTTCAGATGATTACCGCCTTTACAAATTGAATATTAAATAACGCCTCAAAAGAGGTACAGATTCTAACAAACTTATGCTGAACCCAACTTCGCTTTCAAATAAAATAAAACACTTTAAAAGAGTTTATAACTGAAAAAAATCGGATTATTGCTAAAATTCAAATTATTCATATTATTTGATCTACTTGAATAATTGAATATTTGATCGTAGTAATAAACATATTCTAACAGGCTCTAGAAGCAATGCAAAAGCTTTTATTGCTTGATTGAGGATTTGTATTGCTGGTTTACACTGGTCGAGACCATATGAGACCCCCAGTAGCCTGGCCGACAATTGTAGAAGGAAGATAGAATATAGGAAACGCGTAGTCAAATGTTAATTTTTCGCTTAGGTAAGTGGTTCGTCAGGAGGCTCGTGTTGCTCGGTGTGCGCGCTGTGGAACGCGGGCGAGTCCGCACTCGCCGCGTTCAACGTCGCGAGCGGTGACGGAGCCCCCGCGTACATGTCCCTCGCTTTGGACCTCGTCATTAGAGGCATACCGGATCCACTACGGTGAGCTACATACATTCACATTTCGAAGCAGTTATACCACCTAAGTCTGTTTTTTTAACGCGGGGAAATGCTTTTAGCCATCCCCGCTCTGATGGCCTGGGAGCGTTATGAGGGACTACACTGGCAAAATCCTCGCCGGTAATTCACACTAAAACCCGATGCCGATAGGTCTGCGAGTGTATAGAACTATTAAAATAATAAAAAAATATGTATGAGATTAAAATATTGTTGAAGTGAAAACTTCTATAGGAAAGTTTAGATAGGGAGTTAGTGTACTGAAAGGTTTGCGAGCCGGTATAAAAGTAACGAGTCGTGATGGATTGTGTAATTTTTCGGTGGTCGTATTTTTTTATTGTAATGTACTTACCTTTATTGCGATCTCTTTTTTGTAACAATAACAAAACATAAACTATTTCGTACCACCACTTGTAAAAAAAAAATAAACTTATAAGGAATAGAAGATAAATTTATAATTATATAATTTATAATAGAATATAAATTTACTTTTTATGTATATTTAAAAAGTTTCAGATTATAAGCATTACATAAAGACGTCAAATCATTAACAAGTTTGATTCTGTTAAATAAATCAATTTGTAATATCAATACATCTGATTTGCATGGTGGTAGGGCTTTTTCTAATGCCCGCCTGGCTAGCTACCACCTTCAAATCATCTCAGTGATCATTTACCATCAGGTGACACGCTTGCTCGTTTGCCTCCCATTCCATAAAAAAATCTTATGTATTAAGTTTAAATGGATGATTATTCGAAAAATGGATTTGTGATAATTTATCTTCTACGGGAATTATGGTACCGATTCCCCGACATGGAGCTGCTAGAAATATCTACCTGAAATGATATTTCGTTAATGTTTTTCGTATCCAATGTTACAAACCAAAATGAAGCCAGGTTGTAAAATATATCTTTCATATTAAAATGATTTTATACTACAGTATTTGTTTTTTTTAAGGTATTATTATAATTTTGTCTCAGGTTGGTGATTGAAACTCCTGTGAAAGTGTATCCACCCACAGAACGGTTTTGGTATTATTCGAAGAGACCACTAGTACAACAGTTCTATATAAACCTTAGAGAGGTAAGTATTAGGTTCATAACTATTACCATTCTTTTTCATGTAACATATTGACATAAATTATAAGTCATTGAAAGTCAAGTCTCAGCATTAGTAGCGGTAGAATATATTTTGAGTCCTTAAAACTCGTTCGAAAATAATTTATCCGATTAAGAGGTAGCGTGTTTATATCAGTATTTCTATTGGTTGATTAAAAAGTCATTCGCCGATTAGCTTATTAAATACCCTTCGATCAATAATCTAGGACTTTATTTAACGTTTTGAGAGGACATTTACAATAGCCCTTGTTCCTAGCTACCACTTAATTATCAACTTTTCACGCCTGGTAAGTTACCAAAATTTAAAACAAAGAGTTATCGACAAACATGCATAGATGTATTCTGGCATCCATGCATGAGAACAATCTACACATAGTTGCTATTTTTTTTTTCTATAATTTTGTTGTTTGCTCATCGTCTCACCCGATGTTATGTTACGATGTAGCCTAAGATGGTAAATCCTATAAAAATCTTGCTGTGAAGAGCAACTACTGGAACATACCTATAGGTGCTTGACGACAGATTTCCAACTCGAGATAAATACACCAAAGAATGTTCTCGTAAAAAAAATTACATTGATATTTACACCATAGCTTAATATTGGGGGGGGGGGGATAGTGTTTAAACGTAAAACCTATAGTTTATGATCCGTTGTGATTTTCTTTTGATTTTATCCATTTTGGTGATGTTAACCATTATCGATATAAATTATACCAGCCACGACTTCGCGTAGAACTAAAATTATATCTATTTGATATTTAATCATTTTTGCCCATTTTTGTAACTTTTTTCAAAACAGCTTTCCCCCTATTTGTTGTAGCGTTATGTTGAATATCCTAAAACCTTCTTCAATGATGACTCTATCAAATACAAAAAAAAAAATTTTGGAATCCCACAAGTAGTTCCTAAGATTAATTCGTTCAAACAATTTCTTTCGCTTTATAAGATTAGTATAGACTGTTGTGTGTTAACAACATATTTTTTTCAGTCCATAGATGCATTAGGACAACTGCAGTATGAAGTGGCTAGCGTGGAAACTGAAGGGGAGCTGGACAGATCTCGGTTGAACTTACCACTATCGCTATCAAGTCTACTGCCGTCGCCTTTGTCGACAGCGCCCCCGCCGCCATCGCCTTCTGAACCGGACTCGGGTAAAGAAACAAGTGGTAGAGTGTACGGACACTACGTTATGGGGCCCGTTATTAGCGCAATATTTGAAGATTTTTGACCCCAAATGTAACGTGTCGTATTCTTTTACCGTATCCACCACCACCCCCTCAAACGTTACGTAACACCCAAGTGAGCATTTTCTTCCTAAAAGTCATAATTATGTTTTACCTTTTTAACTAATTATCTCTTAAAAAAATTACTTATTTTTCTTGAGCTATGGTAAAGCGATTATAAATATTGGAGGGATTCTCCGTGTTAGGTAAACAAAAATAGTTGCAAACTTAAATATAAACAAAGAGTGTTATAATAGAAAGTACCATCTCGGAAACAGCACTAAATATTTGAATTTAATTTTGTATTTAGATCGATTCTTGCTTTTTGAATGCATCTATATACTTGTATTTTTCGTATTTCGTAGATTATTAATTACCTTCGTAAGTTCATACGTATGTGAAAACGTGAAATGTGGTTCTTTATTCTATATGTGATTCCTATTTTAATGAGTCTATATTTTTTAAGAAAAAAATACCAAGTCAAGCTCGGTCACCCAGATACTGTCATGTAATTAGTCTTAATATGGAGGTAATTTATCTATACAGTTATGTATTTGTTATCAGATGGCGATGAACCCTTACTTAGTGGGACTGGAGAAGTATCGAAAGATTGCGGTGAAGATGTACTAGTTAATTGGGCTCAAGTACTGCGAAGGTAATTTACAGTGCACTTTAATTTGAATTTTATTTTAAGGTTCATTTTGAGGAATTTAAATAGAGGAAGTATTTATACTAAATACAAATCTTTAAAATACGCTTTGTTTTGGAAAAAAACAATAGCGAACGAAATATAATAGAAAATTGTGTGAGGGCGAAAGAATTAAACTTAATATAATTAAAATCATTTTGCGTAAATTTAGAATAATTAAAAAAAAAAATTAGAAAAATAAAGTCATCTAACTCATTCTTCATTTTTTAAAGTAAATACTGTGCTACATTATGGTATAAATATGTCTTCCATAGCTGGACTGGTCCAAGACCGCGGGCATTGAATCATCTGGTCCGCGTCGGTGTTCCAGAAGCACTTCGTGGCGAAGTTTGGCTCCGTCTGGCCGGCGTCGATCAGAACGACAAGCTCATGGAAACTTACAGGACTCTGATAAGCCAAGTGAGAATTTTGAACAGTATTAAAATAAGATTGGAATAAGATGTTAAGTTTATTATTATCGGATTTAAAACTGTCCCGAAAATTTGTTGAACTCAATTGTTATGCAGTTTGTGGGAATGGTACAGTATAGAGTTATTTGTGTCATTAACGCCCCTCACTCTCTATAGAACCAAATATGAATAACAGTAAAAACATGGAATTTTAATAAGGTTCTTTTCAATAAGCAATAAAAATTATTTCAATAAAGTTATAATTCGACTGTACACTTTAAAATTTAAAATAAAACTATTTAGAATCCAAAATGGAATTAGATTGTTAATGTTGAATTTTGATACACATTCAGTCTCCCTTCACCGGCTAATATAATGACATGTAGAGATTTTTATAACCACCACATCCCCCCCGCCTCAGTATCCTTAACGTTATTTATGAATGGCCCCTAACTTGTTAAAATTAGGTTTAATGGTTGAATAAAATTGGAGAATTGGTAGGAGTGTTCGTTCGAGTCGGTGATACAGCGGGACATAGCGCGCACGTTCCCGGCGCACGACTTCTTCCGTGAAGCGGGCGGGCTCGGGCAGGACTCGCTGCTGCGTATGGCGCGCGCGTACGCCGTCTACGACATCGAGGTCGGCTACTGTCAAGGGCTGAGCTTCCTCGCTGCCACTTTACTATTACACGTGAGTTTTTCTCATGTACATACATACTAACTGACCTGGCAGATCTTGCTCTGCCTTTTCGAGTAGTCAATCACACACTCACATCACTTATCACTTATCGAGATTAAAAATATCCTATCTCTCAAGTCGGATCAAACCCCACACAGTGTGCAAGATTTGATTAAAATCGGTTTATCGGTTTAGGGAGTTCATCGTGGAGAAATAACGTGATAGGAAATTTTTTGTATGTAAAGATGTAGGAAGTTCAATGAGAAGGTGGAAATTAATCAGCTAATTGGTCCTAAATATTCTTTATTTTATTCTTTACCTATTTTCTGTTTTTTTTTTTTGAAGTTAAAATATCTGTAGGAAGGTTTGTGTAGGGACTAAATTCATGTAAGTAGTCATCGACATGGTTACGTGTCGTGTTAACGTACACACTATATCTGTTCCTATTATTATAAGTTACTGCGCAGTAAACAGTTTTGATATACAAATTTAATTTAAGATCAAACAATTAATTTGTATATTCAAAAATAACAACTTTTTGTATATACTTTTAAGTTTTTACTTCTATAAGCAGTCCTCGTGACTGGTTTTTTTTTTTTTTTTTTACTAAAAGACATCTTTGTAATCGCGCAGTTATCTGCGAGTATTTATCAAGTACACTTGCACTAGATGGGTTATTCAAAGACTAGTATGAATTGTTGAAATTGAAATAAATTGTAAACATTTTGTACTTCGTCGTCTGGAGAACGCATAGCTCCATATTGATCAAAACAACGACCACCTGATCTCGCACCCTGCACGTCTGACGCGATATATATAAATGCATTCAAACAGGTTCTTAAAAAATTCGACGATACGCATATTATACTGCTTTTTTATATACTTCATAGTTTAAACATTGTGGTCACTATCTCACCTAATGTTAAGTTAGGGTCTGGCTCAAGATAGTGAACACACAAGCCTAGTTGGTGAAGGAACTGACTCTCAAGTGCAACTACCGAATTATACCTACAGATATTTGCCGGTGATATGTACTTGTGGTGTAGCAACTTGCAAACCGTAAGCTTGTTTACCAACAATGGTCATCGCACCCATGATGATTTTTGATATATAAATGAACCACATTATATCTTAAACCTAAAGAAGTGTACCATAAAATATGACAACTTTTCCTATTTTATTATTTGGGTTATTATTTATATAACTGCATTTATAATCTACTGGTTGAATATCGGTCATATCGCTTCCGAGTGGTGTTTCGACTCCGTAACAGAACATTTATGTGTTTTTCTGGGTCTAGGGGTATTTTGTGCCTGTTAATTGTTTTTCTATCTACATAATGTGTGTTTTATTATTGCAGATAGATTAAAATATTTTATGGTTTATAGATGCCTGAAGAACAGGCGTTCTGTCTTCTGGTTCGCCTCATGTACGGATATGGTTTGCGAGAATTGTACAAAGACGGGTTCGAAGCTCTCTACATGCGATTGCATCAACTCGACCGGCTGATGGAGGTAAACTATGAAACTATTTTAATAATTCAAGAATAAACATGTAGAAAATATGGTGACTTGATATGGTACTTCAATATAAAAATAAATTTAATTACTAAGATCCCTTGATCACAGTGATAATTAGTCAATTGTGATGCATATAGTTTTATATATGTAAGTACTGGCTGTTTTTGTAACTTTTTCAAAACAGTTTTGCTCGTATTGTTGGTAGGTTGATGTTAAATAGCCTAAAGCCTTCTTCAATGATTGCACTATCAAATACATTTTGTAGTTCCAAAGATTAACGCATTCAAACAAAGTTTTCCGCTTTATATACACTAATAATAATATAATAAGGAATAAAGATATGTATATTTGTCACAAATAAACGCAAAAACTACTAGACTAATTTCTGAGTAACAAAGGCTATATTTATTACTAGAAAAAATTAGGGATCCCTAATAAAACTTCAATAATGTAACATAATGTAATGTATATACAATAATATAATGGCGGGTGACAGGTAGTAATATTAATAAAGATGTATCCAATTGCAGGAACAACTAACGGACTTGCGCGCTCATTTCCAAGAGCTCGGGGTTGAACCGCACATGTTTGCTTCCCAATGGTTCCTTACAGTCTTCACGGCTCGATTTCCTTTACCGTTGGTATGTCTCCTTTTATTTGGAACTAACTGATCCCCTCGACTGCATTCGTATTTTTCCACGAACAGCTAGTGATCGGTGTATGAAAAAAATATGCATGACAAATTTCAATTAAACATATTCGCTAGTTTAAGTTTTAAGTAATACTTATCTCATATAAAGTAAATACGTGTCTCTTACAAACGTTCAAATAATACGTAGGTAACTATTTTACTAACAAATACAATTCTTTCTGGAATCACGTACTATGTGAGAAAACCATAATCAAAAGAAATTGAAACCCCTAATAATATCCATTCAATTATATTTTTGCGTGGGTTTTATTTGTCATTTTGTAAAGACATTTATAAACTTATTTGACAGGTAACTTTGGTGGCTTTTTACTGTTTAGTTCGATTTTTATGCATCAGTTAAATCTATATTAATATTATAAAGATGAAAGTTTTGTATTTTTTTTTTGTAACGAATAAACTCAAAAATTACTGGACCGATCTCATAAATTATATCACCATTAGAATGCTATATTAAATGCTGTTTGATCTTTAACAAAAGGAATAACATTTCGATGGAGCATACGGAATTATGTATGAAGACACGTTGGCATTAAATAAAACCATGGTTACAACTTCGAATCAGTTATAACGACTAAATGGAAATATCTCAAATAAATCCACCTAATAATAATTTAAAAAAATGTGTACTGCTTTTAACATCTATTGGATATAGCGTTTTAAGGTATACAGTCCCTTCAATGATTAACGTATAACTGTAACAATTCATAACTATCTGGTTTCAATGTGTATTTGTATATATGTTTATATTTAAAATCCTTAACGTCTCTATAATGCATCAATATCGTTGACGATAAATATTTTGTATGAAATAATTACTTAGTAAAGAGTTCCGATGGTAATTGTGTTTTATTATTTAACAGGTGTACCACATATTAGACGTTTTTCTACTGCAAGGAATAGACACGCTCTTCCAAGTAGCCTTGGCGCTGTTATCCCGTTCACGAAAAGATTTATTATCTCACGATTTTGAAGGGATACTCAAATATTTTAGGTGAGTATTTTTCTATGTCTATATCGCCTACCATCATATTTTTTTTTGTTAATTATTGACTGATTTAATAGTTTTTTTAGCAATTGAATGTGTGTATCGTGTCATTATTGATAGATACTAAGAATGCCGACGCAGAAATAAATATTTTTAATTTTTAATTTAAATTGTATTTGGTCAGGATTTCGACTGATGTTAACCCTCCTGAGACTGCTGGTACACCGTATGTATCAGCAAATGTTTTACCAGACAAAATGCTTTTATTTAAGTTTAATTTGGTTCACATCGATAGGTACCACGTAGTCCTAGGAATACGTAAACAAAGCTTTGACTAATTTTCTCATTTTCTAATATAAAAGATAGGTTTGACCTATAATAAAATATAATAAAGACGTACATAGCCGCAGGATACTGATAGTTACAACTATATTTCAATGTAATGTTAATTTTTAAAATGTAATTGCAGAGTAACGTTGCCAAAGAAATGTCGAGCTGAAGAGACTTCGAGACAAATAGTTAAACTCGCTTGCAGCATCAAAGTGAAGCGATTAGGCAAATACCAGCAGGAATACGAGAAATTCATCAAAGGTATGAATGAAAGGTATCCTATTAATATTATAAAACGGAAAAGTTTCTTTGTTTGTTTGTGTGTCTGTTTGTTTGATCGCTCTAATCTTTGAATCTACCTGTCGTATTTCAAAAAAATATTTCTGTGTTTGATTGAGCAATCCAAATAAGGCTTGAGGCTACTTTAACATCATGTCACTACCAATAGGAGCAATGCTGTATTGAAAAAAAAATACAGAAACGGACAAAAAATATGATTATTATTATTATATAACCACAGGTTTAACGTGTCTACCAACTTGGTCCTTATCGTCACTAAATGGCCAATACGCCATAGGCTGGCGTGGCGCTCTTTGTTTCAAAGATGGTTAAATCAATTTACTGACCTCTCTTACCGCAATTTTTGAAGATTTTTGGCCCTCCCTCCTCCCATGTAACGCGCCGTAATATCTTACTGTACCCTCTCCTTCCCCCCCACTCAAACGTTATGTAGCACCCAAGGTAGCATTTTTACCTAAAATGACTTTTAGGTATCTTTTTCTACTAATAAATTCTTAACATAAAATGATTTAAATTTTAATAATTGATATTGATTAATCTTAACCTTTGATAATGCGATTAGAATTGAGGACTTCACCGTAAAACATAAACGAAAGCAGTTATGAGCTGGGGTAATTTTAATTGTCTATTTTTTTTTAATTAATTAAAAATTAAATAATGTTATGTAACGTGTTGTTCGAATCCTCCTCTCGGCCTTGTAATGCATGGTAACGTTTTACAAGACACTCCCTCCTCCTAACTGTGTTACCTAATACTTGAACGGCCCCCGATCTAGTAACAGGGAATTAATGTGTACTGGCTGTTATTATTATTTTTATATGTTTGTGTTTTAGAATCAGCTGAAAAAGAGAAAATAAACGTGGAATTGGAGAGATTGAAAGTAATAAACACACAACTGCAGCAGGAGAAAGAAATGTTGGAATCACAGTTAAATGAGGTATGAATACTTAGCTACTTTCATTTTATTTTCAGCTTTTAGTACTGCGTTTGTCGTATATATTTGATAAAATTCAAAAGCTTATATATGGGGATATTTTCCGTAACCAATTTTAGATAGTGGTGATTTTTTTATGTATATTTTTGAAGTGAAATTTATGTGGACAATAGGACAACGTTTTGTATCCAACGTTTTGCGATGCATCGATTGTAGAAAAGACTGAAATTAGTTACTTGTTCAAAGGAGAGAATAAGAAATATGCTATTCGATTGAGAGAGAGATAGATGCATATGATAGAATAAGACAACACACACTCACTAATTTGAATAATAAAAAAGACATAATTTTATATATATTATGTAATTATTTATTATTTGATTAATAAACAATAAAAATCAACTACATTTGTTATGACATTCTCTTTATTTTTTATAACATTATTTTTTTCTGTTTAATACTTTTTGTTAACAAAATACACTTTGTGAAAATGAAAGAAACGTTTTTAAGTTATTTCACTTATTACAGTTGCGAGTTAAAATATTAACTGTTTAGTCTTAACAATTGTCCATTTTTTTTTCTTTTTAGTAAGCACTTACATATGTTTAATCCACATATTGATTAAATATTTTAGACCTCCAAATAAGTATCACTTCTGTTACTTGTACTGGGTAGAATTCATACGTTTTTTTTTTCGTGTTTTATAAAATATAATGAAGTTTTAAATAAATTGCATTGCTTCAACGGTAGTTACGGTAAAGTAGTTATTTTTATTATTTCGTCGTAGGCTCGAGCGAGCGCGGACGAAGCGCAGAAGGATTGCGCGCACTACGCGGCCGTGTCGCGCGACTATCGCGAGATCTGTGCTCGGCTAGATAAACAGCTTCATCATATGCAGGTGCGTTTTATTTTTGCTTTGTCATGTATGCAGTAGTTTAAAAAGAAGTGAGTTGAGCCGTCGCGGGACGTTTGGCAGATGTGAAACATCCTTTTCTTTATACAAATTATGTCCTTAAAGTGACCGCGTATGAAAGTAACTAAATATGGTGCAACCAAAATGTGAAAATTACTGAGATGTTTAAAAGATAAACATGGTTATTCGTGCAATGTACATTTATATTAATTTAATAAATTAATTACATGGAGATAAGTCGATTGTTCTCATTAGTCCCTTCTTTATATATACTATTATATAGCATGGCGATTCGTTACCACGCTGATAAATGGTCTGACCTCGTCGCATTAAATCAAACATCAAAACAAACAGAATTTAAAAAAAATCTAATGCTAGATCCACACTTTTGCCACTTTCATTAACTCGGAACCTCTATACACGCTTGAACGAATTAAGTAAGTCATATATTGATATTCATAAGTTTGCGAGTGCGCTGGTGTATTTTATATAAGCAAACATGACATGGGCGTCGGTTATACTTTTCGATTTAACTTAATTCTTATTAAAAAAGAAGCAAAAACAGATTATTAAAAAAAAACGAGATGATTCTAGTTATGTTTGGTTGCATTCGAAGAAATGTAAAACGTTCTTCGTTTGACCAAGTTACTAATTTTTTGTTACTATTCAGCACGGTGTACACGTATATACGTCTGTACATCATATGTTGCCAAGCTACATCTACACATGATCATATAGATGTATTAACAGCGCTTGCCGCCAACTTTCTTTTTAAACTTGTATCGATTCTTTCAAAGTTACTACACAGATGGTCTGACGGTGCAAGTCTTCTTACCACTACCGTACCGTTGAGTGCTGTGGTTTCGAATCCAACACAGCAATTATTTTGATTCACAAATCATTATTTTGAATGTTATTACCAATTTGTGTCTCCCAATTGTATGTTCATAAAGTTTCTCGCGAAATAAGTCCTCGTTTCACGCTGTTGATTTTATCTTTTCTATAATCATGTGTATTGTAATAATTTATTAATTTATCTGGAAATTAATTTATATCTAACTGGTCCTATAAACTTTGTTGTGCTATTTTTTATATTTAACAAGTCGACTACAGTGGCTTTGTATAGGTTCCTAACATATATCTATGAGTCATCGTTTCGACCAAAAATACTTTTTGAATATGCTATCGAGTTCACATTATTTTTGAATTTACATTAATAACAAAAGAACGCATCAGCGCTTATATTATCTAAATAATTTTATTTGCTTTTTTATTGTAAACTATTTCTGGCTGTCATTATAACATCGTTTTGCTTGGTTAAAAATCAGTTTAAACATAAAGTGTGGATACAATTAAATCTATTTTATTTCTTCAGGATTCCATGAAAGACTGTACTAACTGTAGCATAAAACTCAATCAAAAAGATAATAAAGGTAAGTTTGTTAAAGTTTTAGCAATTATTTTCTAGTATCAAAAAATAAATCTAAAATTGTGGTTTATTATAATGGGCAAACGGAATAACTGGTTACACCTAAACTACTTATGATGATTTTTTTTAAATACATGTTGTTTATATTAAAACATTTTTTAATATTTTAATATTTTTAGGATAGTGTCTCTTATGGTGGTAGGGCTTTTTCTAACGCCCGCCTAGCTAGCTACCAACCTCTAGTTGAAAGTCTGCCGCCAAATACCGATACGTGTGTTCCGGTAGTTGCAAATGAGAGCTGGTGGACTTGCAATAAAGGCCGGCAATGCACCTGCGATTACCCTGGGGTTGTAGGTGTCCATGGAGGGCGGTAATCACTTATCATCAGGTAACACGATAGCTCGTTTGCCCCATATTCCATAAAAAAATGGATATTGACATTTTTAACACATTAATTGAATAGCTGATCCTAGAAAAGTATTATTCAATTTTTAAGCCATATTTCGTTTTTTACAGTATTTCATTTAACGTCGTCCCTATTCTAAATTATTGACAAAGTTTATGTTGTGCACGGTTTCGGAAATAATGCTATTGCGCATACACTAAGGTTCTAGTTACGGTTACGGGAATTCTATAAATATTTCTGATTTCAGTACTGGTATTATTTAAAAAATTGCAGACACAGAACACAAAGGTGATGAGAAAATAGAAGGTTCGAGCGAGACGGAGGCTCGGCTGCGGCAGCGCGTCCGCGACCTCGAGCTGGAGCTCGCGCAGGTTAAACTCGCTCATGTGCAAGCGCAGTGCAGCAACCAGGTAATTAGGGCCTACACTAGGTTCACGGGTTTACGGTTTCAGCAGGATGACTTTTATGTGAAACAAATATGAACTAGTAATAAATAAATAAAATATAAATATAGACTCCCAGTTCGAGCATTATGAAAGCAGACTCTTTTTTTAACGTGGGAAAATGCATTTATGTCCAGCCCGGGGAGACTGAAGCTTTTTTTTTTAATATACACAATCTGCGAACTCTGGGTCTGCACCTTTTTTTAGCTAGGTGGTTTGGTTGGCGTCAAGAAATTGCTTTATAATAGTAACAATGCATGCATCTATGAATTACAACAACTAAAAAATAAGTGAGCATTTTTTTATTAATATTATTGCACTTGACTGACGCTTTTGTGGGACTCGCCCGGCACTAGCCCCCGGGAATATCCACTATCCAAGACAAAAGAACAAAAAGATAAGGTGCCGCCACTTAAGAATATATATAATTTTTATTGATCAGATAAGTACCAAATATACATAGCACCAAATGTTCAAACAAGCAGCGCCCTTTAGAAAGTTGAATATAGTGTCTACATATATATTATATAAACAATATAATTTTGTATCGAAGGAAGGGACTACTATATGCGAAGTTTTGTCTTTGTTGGTAAAATTTATCATATCAATTTTTACAACCAAACGTGCGACGCTGGTTCAAACTTGCAATCAGCGCGTTCCCCAGCAAACGATAGTCTCTACTTTGTGACAAAAAGATTATATAACAAGATTTAGTTTCTTATCGGATATTATCGATGATTGGGATTTTTCCATATCGACGGTACTTTTAACTTTCATAAGCACCTTCAAATGACCTCTATTGAATAAAGTATTTCGATCTGAATTTATTTCTTTAATTATGGGACTATATTCCAATAAGCCTTGTTTATCATAATATCTTGCTACTTACAAGTTCTCACTATACATTTTCAGTTTGACAATTGATTTTAAATAACAAATGTATTATTACAGGAGCTAAGTCATCAGCTCAGTGCAGCTCTTAACGAAGTCCAATCAGCTATGAACAATCAGAAGCAATCCGTTGCTCCCTGGCTCGTCCGCACTCTCGGTCAGTATAACAAAAAGAAAATATTTTTAAGGGGTCGTTCATAAGTTACGTAAGGACAATATTGGCAACTTTCGTCCCTACAACCCATTGTAATACCATATAAGATTTCGAGGACTCTCTCCCTCGAATATAAAAAATAATCTGATTTCATAAATATATCAATAAAATTACGTTAAAAGTTTTTTAATAATTATTTGAAGTCAAATCAGAGATCTTTATGCTTTAGATGATTAAGGTTTAACTTAAGTAGGTGTACCTAATACACCATTATATTATATTTAGTTTAAAAGACATGTCAAATATTACGTAAAAGTCATTTACCCAATCCCTTCTCCTTCTGAGATTAGGGCATGTAGTGATTTTAAGAATCCGTCCTCCCTCCGAATACCTTTACGTAATTAATGAATAACCCCTAGGCGTGTTGATTTTGGAAGTCTTTTATATGAAATCTGTATTGTTTCGTTTTTTAGCCGCTTATGTTCCTAGCTTATAAGATGTTTGTCTAATTGTAGGTCATTAACCAGAAGTGTCCAGCCGTCAATAATTGCGTTCGTATATACACATACGTTTTTGATATTTTATATGTGTTTGTAGTAGAACATACTAATACTAAAGAGTTGGTGTCGCTACTGTATATATTATAGTTGTCAGCTCTAACATTGTGTTGTCGACTTTATTAATATATGACTTTACTAAAACTGTTAATTGGTATTCTTCGATGTTCTTGTAGTATTCTGTTTAGAGCTAAACTTTGTTTTTTTTTATCTGCCAAGTAATTTGGCTATCTATAATGTCAAAATATAAAATAATGTTGCCAGATTAACTTTTCGAATGTTGTCCCATTTATCTTTAATATTGCTAAAGTAAATACTACACTGCGATCGTAAAACTAAAGATATTAAATTTACGGTTTTATTTATCAATAAAATAGTTTCTAAAGGCCTTAAAATATTATCATTACTTAATTTAGGAAATTTGAAATTCTTTACTAGACTCTTTTGAATTTCTATCGATTCCCTTTTGATTTCGCCAATGAACTGTAATAATACTGTCGACTTTCTAAAGTTTGAATATTAAAATTAAATGACTATCCTAAATAACTATTTGATTAATTTACATTATTACATATTTTGAACATAATCTTAATTACGTGAGATTAAATAACTGAATTTACATTAGAAAATCATTTTAATATACTATGTTTTTATAACTTACTTCTTTTTTCGTTTTCTCATCCATTGTAATTCACTTCTGAGCTATGTTCCAAATTTCAAATACCTCATCGGGAAGTTAGTTTAAAATCAACGATAAAATACCACCCTGTCCGATATAAAAGAGATCGTGTTAATAAAAACATGGTAAAAATCGGAGAGTAGATGCTGGTAAATAAATCTATTGGGGCGTATGGGTCTAAAAATATTAAAAGAAAAATGTTTTGACGTTGTAATGTCTCCGTTAATAGGTTCAATAATGGAAGCAGCACAAAACAGACCGTCTTTCCAAACGTATCTCCCGAACATGAACCAAGAGCCATCGACGCCGGTACACCGGCACGGGTCACTATCGAGCTCGCAAGGGCACAGCCAGCCGAACCTCGATAGACGTGTCTCGGACCCTTACAGTCCCGACGTCGTGAGAAGGAAGAAGGATCTCAACGCGAAGCGACACTCGTTGCTCGTCGAATCGAACCTCTCGAAAGAAGTCAAAGAGATTAACCGGCGGAGTCATGACGTCACTATGGTCAAGAACCTCTCGATGGGTTGACGTCGAACCCTGCTCGAGTTGGTTATGGTTAGTTTGAAATTTGTATCGCGCCACAACTCTATCCGATTATTCTATCGATGTTTAAGTTATATTGGGAGAGTTTTTGGTTTTTGATCAGTCATGTTGTGATTTTTATTTTAATTCATATACTTAGTTTTTATCCCTACATTGTGTAATATAGGTGACATTTTACGTCGTGTAGTGTAGTGGAGCATAAGTTAAGTAGATTATGAATAATCATTCGAAACATGATATATTAGTTGCCACGTAAACTCCCAAGAGTGCTTCAACAAGAGAGTCACCATCTTGTTGAAGATAGATTCATAGGCCAAAAAAGCCCAAATCTTACCACTTGAAAATGGCAGTAATAGTCTCTTAAGAGGACTGAGTTGCCAAGATTAAAAAAGAAGTTACAGTGGAGTATTTGTTCCGTTGTAATATTAATTTTGATCCCGAATACTGTTATCGGCATTTAATCGGATGTTATGTACGGAGTCGATGCTGTGCCATGAGTGTCGATAGATTGCTAGTTTAGAGTAAAGTATTAGAATACTGCCGAAATATGTAAAATAATGTATGGGTTATATAAAATGTCTAGAGATGATAATAGCTTTGTACGTTAGATATTTGTGTTTAGTTTATAGACGTACAGATAAACCATAACACTAGTCATAATGTAATATAATCCGAGCACGTATATAACACTTTATCTGTAGGACTGTTTTATAATACGATGTTATAAAATTATTAATATCGATTTAAACTTTACTTCGTTCGCTGTTCTTATGCGTTTATTAGGATAATTTATAGCAATGCATTACTGAAACTAAGGTGAAATTTTGTCGATATGATATTTATAGCTATCCCATCTCTATTTAACAAATGACTTTATATATTGGAAACATTTTTTTCCGCCGCGTAGTTAGTGACTCAGTAATCAGTAATCAGTTCCCCCGATGGATGTGCGCGTTTTGAAGCGATGATAGTTCAGTGGTAGTTTGTACGAACGCCGCGTCATGGAACATGAGTTCGAATCCAACCACCTACAATAAGCTTGAGCTTTCGGTGAAGAAACCATAGCATTGTGTTAGGGCTTTTTCTAATGCCCGTCTGGTTAGTTACCACCCTCAAGTTCAAAATGTTCCGCGAAATACTAATAGGTATGTTTCGGCCGTTATTCTTGAGAGCCAGTTCTTCCACAGGTTTAGCGTTTCTACCAATTTGGGCCGTATCGTCACTTAAGATCAGGTGAGATTATAGCCATAAAGCTATACCTTGACTATAAAAAAATGTGGTAGATTTTGGATAAACATTTTTTTTCCACAAATTGCATCCATAATTTTAAAACTAGTTATAATAATATATTATAATAATTTCATATTGCTTAATTAGTGAATCAAATTAAGAAGAATTATAATACAATGTATTATTGTTTCAACTGTTTATATAAAGATCTAGTATATTAGTTACAAAGATTGAATATTTTGATTGAAATTTCACGGGTTTCGTGTGATTTAAAAGTATAAGAGACTAAAATACGGAAGGGACCTAAAATGGAAGTAGGCAGTGAACTTTTAATATTTCTTTTATCGATCCTATATTTATAATTGATATTAGAGATTGTGTGAATTTTATTCTGTGTGAGTAATTTAAAAATTAGATTTTAATATAATACCTGTGTAGAAAGTAACGAGTGTAACTCATAAATAAATCTATTTTAAACGCTGTATCGAGAAAATACAGTATCCTTATTGGCTAATGGTGAACGATGGCGCTGATGTTCGTGTAAAGAGAGACGAAGCGATGTGAAAGAGTGAGACAGAGCAGGGTGAGAGAAAGAGATGACACGAAGAGATAGAAGAGACAGGCGTGTTTGTTACTATGGCATTATCGAAACTTAGGGTGTATTACGATGTACATTACGAGCACTGTTCAGTGCTGTTACTGGGGAGAATTTCCTTCCGCTATGTACTGACAGTATACTGCCACAGTACTGAAAATAGCGTTTCCGGTATTTGCCAGAATAGTGCTGACGTCCTTTAAACTACGATATGAACATAGCTGTTTTAACATTAGACGGAGTGAAGTTTACTGAGTTCAAAAACTTTACCCAAGGCTACATCAGCGCCACCGTTATTGGACGTGTTTTTACAGACATTTTTTCAAAAAAATAGGAACAGCTTCGTAATATACTAGTTGACGTGACATACAATGTTTGCAGTGTATATCGGAACACAGCCTTAGTCAAGTGATTTATTATTTATATTATTGTGTTATTTAATTATTTTACTTTGATAGATTTATTTACAAATAGTTTTATGTTTGAGACATTTTTGTTCTTCTGTTTATCAATTAGTTGTCGCTGTCGAGTTTGCTCTATTTTATTTATTATTTCCAAATGCAGCGTAACCCTCGAAAATTTTATTGGTGTAAGAATATAAATTCCAAAGATGATTGGTTTGTCGTATTCACTCGATACATTTTATTATATAATTATATTTGATTCTGCAATGTTATGTTAAGTAATAAATAATCCTATATGATATTAATATAATAGATTTGTGAATTAAATGTGTCGATTGAGTGCTTATATAAATTCAAATACACAAGAAACTTAAGTTTTTTGATATGATATGTTTAAAGTTTTATCTTTTTTTTTATATTAATACCCATTCTCTCTAAATTATAAATTTGGAATGTATAGCTAATTTATGCAGTCCACAATATATAGCTATATACTTAGAACACCTATCAGTAATTTATTGGAAAATAATATATTGTTAAGATCAATTTTAAGATCACTATCATATATATTCATCGGAACGTATTGTACCAAGGTCTAAGTAATATTGTACCAAAATAATCATAGTTTATCTACTCTGGTAAATTTACAAACATTTCAAAGTAGTTTTTATGTCTGAATATTTATATAAAAAGGTATTTATAATAAAAGTTTCCTGCTTACAATACTGAATATAACATACTTCGATTATATATGTAAGGAAATATGTCCTCGAAATTTATCCTCGTCAGATATCCTCTAGGATATCTACCAGGCGCCCGATGCCTTTAAAAACCTTTTACGCTGGTAATAACTCTATTCCTTGTAATACAGAAGAACATTTCTAGTTGTTTCCTCTTTTCCCAAGCAAGCTCCACATAGGGGTATTCTGAAACACTTTACTTAAAAGATTTACGTTGAAATATCGGTAGCTTTTAGGGTCCCAATGACTTTCGCTATCCTATATCCGATACAAAAATTTAGGCATTCCTAAAGCGCAAAGTTGAAGTTTTGTTACAACACATAGACTACGTTCCAGATAGAACTTACAACCCTCAAAATATCCCATCAGCCGTTCCACTGTCCACGGTCGTTGTGGTCGCGATGACAACGTGACTATCGGCGAAACGATTTTCACCCACCTGCAAGGGTAGACACATACTCCGTTCCACTTGGGTTAAACGATACAGCTAAATAAAACTTACCCTTAATTTAAAGGATTTGGAGGTTTTAAATGTTAATTGACAACAAAATATTTAAATTTACCTGTATACTCAAACGGTTCCTTTTTGTAGTGCACATTCCAATAGTCATCCGATATATGTTTGGTCCGGAATACGGTTCTGCGATTTCGCTGATTCTGTTGTAACGTGATATGTAATCATATTTGTGGATTATGAATGCAGTTCGCAATTTATTCTAGTACGGTTACAAATTAGAAATTTATGGAAATATGTAGTATGAAAAAAACAAAAATTAGAATAACTATATTATATTACGTGGCAAATTTGAAATATTTAGTTGTATGTATTTAAAAATATACAGAGAAGTTTAATAACGTTATAAATCGTTGAAGCTTGTACAATTAATTATTTACATAAATCTTACTATATTAGTGTGGTTTTAAATACTTCAATATTCAATTGTAACAGTAGCGTACATATCTTATGATTTTTTGTATAATTGTGCTTATTTTCCTTTCCAATGATGAAACCATTTAATTATTGAATCAATTATTAATTATAAATAAATAATGGATATTAGGAGGATGTATTGGAAGACAATTTAGCGTTTTTAATTTATAATGTTTTTTAATCGTATTAATATCTTATTGGTTATTAATGCAATTGCTCGGTCTCGCTTTTAGTTTAGGGTAACGGTAAGCTGTTATATGAAGATAAATATGTAAATGACCGTCTTGTGATATATTATGCAATATACAATTTCATCACATTTTGACATTAATATTTCTTGCATCTTAATTACGTATTTCGCAATGGTGATGTGATAGCGGAATCGCTAATTCGTCGTCTCAGAGCTCATTTGTTCAATCCGCCATTTATTGCATTTAAAAGTAGTAAATATTTGTGTTAAGACAAATCTTTACTTCAAAGGTTAAATAACATGTCATACGATAAGTTAAAACATTGCACTTTCAAATACAACTAATGGTGGATTGAACAAATAAGCACTGAGGCAACAAATTATCGACTTCAAGGTGGCAAATTCAGAATATATAATTGTGATCACGAGTTGCCATATTGACGCTTAATTTTAGCGATTTCTTTCGCTTTGTTCTATCGAAATACGTAACGAGGAAGCCGATCTCTTTAATATCTATGTAGTATTAGATTATTTTTTCTTTAACCTGATCTTATGATATAAACTTGTCGATTTGTTTATTGTAGTTTAGTGAAGGCACGGTTCGATATAATTTTTATTAATGTTTATATAACAAATATTATTATCATAATGTATATTCTTAAAAAACGTGAAAGATAATAAATAACACCGACCGAAGGTGAACAAACATAATCATTAATGATTTAGGAATTATTTAAATAACTTGCTAGCAAACACAATATACCAAGGCTTATTGCGGTCTAATGGTATTTTGCCAGAAAATTAGATAATTATAAATACAATAATTGCTTAAGCTGATTTCTAGATACAAAGATGTTGTCGTTCATATGATGGTATGCTTTATAAATAACGCCAATGTTAGACAGTGAATAACGAGAATGTGGAATTATAATCGCCAATATGTATTGTTTTAAACTCAGATTTATGAAAATAAACATTTTATAAAAGATTACTTTATTTTATTAAAAAAACCTGTAACTATTGTATCGTTCGTATAATATACAAAGAGGTTTTGATATGTTTAAATTTTATCAATTATAACAATAATTTAATCTAAGGTTGGCATGTATAGTAATAAAAATTTACATAACAAAAGTAATACATTCTACTGAAGTCTTGAAGCGATGATAGCTCAATTGGTTGTATGTACGGACGCCGCGTCAAGGGACATGAGTTCAAATCCACCTACAATGAGCTTGAGCTTTCGGTGTAGGAAAACATTGTGATGAAACTATACACTTTTCTAATGCCTGCCTGGCTAGTTACCAACCTCAAATTGAAAATCTGCCGCTAAATTCTTATACGTGTGTTCCGGCAGTTGCACTTAAGAGCCAGTCGCTCCACTAGGTGTAACGCATCCACCATCTTGACGTGACCACGTGAGATTGTGGCCATAACGCCAAACCTTAACAATAAAAAAGTTTTTAAATATATTTTTACAGATCCCAAATTTAAAGATATGATATATCTATGACTACACTGTTGGTTTAGCGGTTAAAGCAGTTCCGTTGCAGCAACTGCTGTAGGTTCGAGCCCCGCACCGGACAGTTGTTCGTCCGTTCGTTAATCGTTTAAAGTCTGAAATCGTCTACATAGATAGATGTCATAATAAAAAAAGATATGTACATATAAGAAATGTTACCTATAGTTCGTCTCTATGTTTTCTTTTACTCCATACGTACCTTCATCGCTGTATAGGCTTAAACTTGCGTAGACCCATTCAACCGAGACACGTATTTATAAATATATTAAAAAAAATAGTTTTAAAGAAATTATCATATTCCCTGTAGTTTAACTCGCAAATCAACCAATGTGACTCGTGGAACACGTATTATTAATCCCAAAGTGCATATTCAAAAAAGTCCCTTTCGTTGACTACGATATTGTGATAGTCGCTAAGGGAAATTAGACTTTATTACCGTTGGTTAAATCTTTGTTTATATCGACCGGTTTCGATATAAATATTCTCATCAAAATTCTTGAGTGAGTTTTAAATTAGACCTTTCAGCTGTTGAACATTGATACACAAGCTGTCGAAATATAGTATTAACCGTTTGATGAAAGGATATTTCTACCTCTTATAAATTACCATTTTCTTGCACTAAAACTGTCCAAGAGTCAAAAATACTGAGGCTAGATTTTAAATTGAGAGGCGACTCCATATTGAGGGGTTTTCTAGGATATTTTTTTTGTAATCATGCCATTTATGGACGTAACAACCAAAGTCAAAACAAGTACTTGTGGATTACTCAAATAATTTTATTGCATTTGGTTATGACCCTCTCATCATTAGATTTACACGTGAGTACAATTTATTTGATTTAAGTCCTGAAGACTGAAAAACCACTAATGAACTTTAAAACACTAGCACCGTCTTGTTAAAAATCCTAATTATCTAGAACAGTGAGGAGAAATTGTTGTGGGTGTGAATTTCTGATTCTGATTTACAATAGTACAAAGAGAACGTATATACAAGTCTTGCAAGGAGATTCGTTTAATAATTTTGTGGTATGTGTATTACGTTGATATTTGTAATCTTAAATATATTTTGTCTCTTTCATTACTAGGCTATGATTAACATCTTCTTAGAATGCGTCTTAAAAATACAAAATTCAAATAGTTACCGAGTAATAAAATATAAACAGCTAGTTAGATACAAACTTTTATTTTGAACTTTATATTATAAGTTATAAGTATTACGATAGTTAACAGCCGGCGCAGGTGTATGTATTTTGCAGTAGAGCAAATGAGGAAACCGCCCTTGTTCGTGTGAACGGAAGCAGTTTTCGGTGCCTAATGGCCGTGTCGGCGAGTAAAAACTATACGAGGGTGCGGCTATTAAAATAAATGTTAATACTTAACTTACGATCTATGTATTTAATTATATGTCTGTTTACAAATGAAATGTTTGCTGCATATAGACTGCGGTAAAGTGCTTTTATATGCTAATATAAACGGTACTTACGTGAGACATTACTTATAACAGGTTATTAAATGTGTTCTTGAAAATATATACTTACTGTTTGGTGAATGTAGCTTTAGATTAAGATTAGTTCCTATATACAGAAAGGATAGCGAATGTGAGTTGAAGAAAATATTTATATTTATTATTCACGTTCAAACTAGGTTGCACTTGAAAGCCAGTCCCTCCGCTAGCCTTAGCGTGTCCACCATCTTTGGCCACATCGTCACTTAATATCAGGTGAGATTAGAGCCATAACGCTAAACCTATAAAATATTAAAAAAAATACCGTGGATGGACAGGATACACGACTGAGCCGCAACCACCACACATGGTGGTTAATACTAAATAATCTTTCTTCAATGAAGTCAACAAACAATAGACACGCTATTCGTATTTTTAATTCATATAGTTGAATATATCGGCTAGACACTAATTGATGTTAAACAATTATTTACCTCTGGGTCTCTACTTTATTTACTTAAATTCTTATTTCAATCCTTATAGCTAAAAACGAAAAGAATACAAAATAGTGTAAATCTAATTTCGTATCTATTGCTGTAACAAAAATCAGCTTTCTACAAATAAAAAAGAAGCCCACAGTCTGAATTTTTTTTATCTATTCTTCGTAGTGTATTTATTACTTAGTACAGACTGATTACATTATCCAAGTGAATGGTGAAAGAATCAATTATTGTATTATTACCGATACTGTTACGATTAAAATAAATATAATAATACTAAATGTGATTATTCCGAAGATCAAATAACTACAATTTCTTATATCTTTATCAAACTAAGATCTCATTTTAGTACTGGTTTTCAAGGTTTAAGGTATTGAAAAATGTTGTTTATTTAACTTTATAATATCTACCTTAAATACCAGGATAGCAGAATACAGAGGTGGTTATAAATAAAGGTAAGTATACGACTAGAAAAATCTGAAGAAAGCTTTCAATACTGCTATAAAATTAATTTTACATTGAAAGTAAATAAAATATCGAAATAGAAAGTGTTCAAACGTACAAACTTTGTTGATCATCCTCCTTATTTAAATGTGTAGGGGTTGTGATACAGATAATCAATTTTCGATAATTAAATGTCTTGGTCCTTGGATATCCGTGACGTTATGTAGGCCGACTAATAACGCAAATAAACTACTGGCATGACACCGCATTTAAAATGAAAAGCGTCTCGTATTATTAACTATTCTTGAAGTGCTTGTCATTTACTTACGGATTGCGAGATAAGAAAAAAATAAGACTGCAATAGTGACAGTGATTCTGACATTACCACTCTGTGACGTATTAAAGTTACCTCACGAGCTGAAAAAGAAGTAAACATATTGTTAATAACATGGGTAACTCTATAAGGACTCAGTTGCGAAATCGCGGGCTGTTAGACAAAAAAAAAGTATACTCAGGAAAAGTGATTACGAATCTCGGTGATGTCAGCTATAACCAAGGTGAAGGTTATTGTCCAAACACCATTCAGTGTATTTCAGTAGTTATACTTGAAACCTAAGTTTCTATTAAGGCTTAGAATTTTATAGTGTGTTTAACTATATCCATTAGGGTGGCCTAAAAAGACGATTTTTTTTTTCGAAAATTTTGACAATATAATAAAAGAGCTATGGAGTGGGTTCTTAAAACATTATAAACTGAAATAAAACTAATTTAAATGGATTTTATCGCGGTTATTTATTGATTTTGATCCCGACGTTTCGAAATCAATAAATAACCGCGATAAAATCCGTTTAAATTAGTTTTATTTCAATGAATAATATTCGCGTAAACATAAGAAATCATTACATTATAAACTATCATATTTTCGAAAAAGACTCGAAAAAAATTGTTTTTATTTTGGGGTACCATAATATCCATACTAAGCGTCTGTACTTGTTGCTAATATTGTAATTAATTTTATCTTAAACTTAACCAAGTTTTCACTAAAAAACATTTGCCATAGAGTTAATTTTTTTTTTTTTATTTCCATCCGGATTGCATAAGTAATGAACAGAATATCTAATTCGTTTACATAACAGCAATATTGTGATGTATTTATTCACATCAGTCGTGATAATCTGTTTATCACTGTATTTATATTACATAGGAAGATTGACATATGCTCTTAAAATAGAATATCCTTCATTATTTGAATTGGACGGACGCCAGTTGACTTCTAGGATTAGCTTGTTGCCATGTTTGGCTGCAACGTCGCTTAATAAGCTAAAAAAGGTAGTGAAATTCAACAAAGTGAAAATGTTTGTTTTTTTATTGTAACAGAATGGTAGTTTTTCGTAGATAGTGAAATATACAAATTATAAGTCTTATACTTGCTCGTTGCAGAATTATTTAGATGAATACTGAAATGATTAAAAATAGCGAGTAAGATGAGACAAATTGTATAATAATATTAATTTCTTATAGATGTACTTGTTTTGCCGTCTTCGAATCATTTGTCGGTGTCATGGTTTTGTTTCGGTACAAGTACCTATATGCTATTGTTTCAATCTTCAAATATAGTTCTTTCTAACAGGACGTTGACTCGCTTGTTAAATACTGTCTAGAAATGTCGTCCGCTAGTTTGATAGAGCAGTTGCCCTCAGCAGGCTGTCCAGATGGAGTCCCGGATTAGCATCAGGCTAGGCCGGTTACTGAGACGACGTGTTACAAGTTCAAACACGCGTCGCCCCAAGAAGGCGACATCTGGCCGTTTTAGTGGGTCCGCGTGCGCCTTGTCAAACTCACACTAAACCCATTTTCCGATGTTAAAAATGGACTATTGTTTAAAATCAAAATGCATCTTTCTTGTTCTTGTTTATAATTCTCTTTACATATCCCGTACTCAAGTGTTCCAAATAAAAACCATTAAATGACAGATCGCGAGTCCACCAAAAACTCAATTTATACATCCGTCAATACTTTAAGAATTTAATATACATTTCAGTTTCATTTTTTACTTTTTATAATATAATATTATATATTCAAATTTCATCTGCCCGATAACATTTTATCAATAGCAATATCTTATATTCAATATAATGCAGATTATATGTATTTGACAATGAAATCGATGTTATTCTATTCCACTTTTCTTTGAATATATATTATTTAAGAATAATTTTAGTTTTCACTTTATTGGTAATATAAATAGAAACAAGGTAGATGTCACCAGCGTACATATATTAGCTATAAAATTGGAATAATAGATAATTCGTTCAAATACTAAAATGTAATACGAATATTCAATTTAATGTACGTATGTGTACCTACCACCAATAGCTTAATCTAGATAAAAAGTAATGATCGCTATTGCTGTATGTCATAGCGGCAAATGTTTGATTATGTTTAAAGTATTTTGTTAGGAGAGTAGATGAACGTGTATAGAGATGTGGGAATGTATCTACAATTATAACGAGATGCGTAACTGTAGAAGCAACATTTTCACTCGCTGAGTGTGCAGGTACATGACTACTTGCCGTGCGAAACTAAAGTGAAACCATACGGCGTGGCTTACAGGGAGTGTGAAATTTCTCAATAATAACATTACACATGTTTATATATTTTCGAGTCATTGCATTAACATGAACCTTATTTTCACCAAAATCATTATAAGGTCATATAACTGCATTAATAATGAGGTTGCGTTTAGAATTAATGGAAATTATTTTTGATTATTAGGTTATTGCATATCATAGAATTTACATCGTCCATGTACAAAGTTTATTTGAAAAGTATTAGTTGGCATGTACTTAATAAATAATATGTAGTAGTCTGTACGTTTAGATGGTAGGTTCATACTATAGGTTGTCTATAGTAAGTACAACAAGTATTTACTAAGCTACACGCCAATTTAAATAGCAGATTATTTTAATTTATTTTTTATGCTCATAGGCCAGGGGCTCGCAATCTTTCAGTTCGCGGCGCACATACATGTCACCATTTTGTCGCGACGCACTATACTATCTAACTAATCGAAATAAATTGGTACAATGATGATACTAGTTATGTAAATAGGCATAACATTTAAAACACCCACATTATGAGTTCAAACAGTTTATTTATATGAAATTAAATATTATAGTTTCTGAGCACGTGTAAATTAAATTGTATATTTTGTACCCGTGCAAATTTAAGTTGAGTTGTGCGAGATTGGTAAAGAGAATCGCTTCAGGCGCCCTTCTTGACTCTCAAGGGCGCATCAGAGTGCCGCGGCGGACGCTTTGGGAATCTCTGTTATAGGCAGCAATCAGGCCTGGTGGTTAATTGTTACCATTGCTTATGAACAGCTGCAAAACCAAGGGCATTACAACATTGTTGCAGACCTTGGAAATCGTATTTCAATCCCTTTTCGAAGAGCCCCATATCATAACCATAGTGGAAACCATGCCGAATAGTCCGTTGAATAGATTTAATGTGTGTGACAAGATTGTTCTACGGAACCTATTTTCTTGATCGTAGCAATAATTGAAACTAAGTCTAGGGCGTTTTAATATAATACCTAGTGATCGCAGGGGAAAATAAATGGGTTCTTACTTAACTAAATGTAGATTAAATTGAATATTGAATTTGAATCGGCAAGCGTATTACTATAAAGTTTATTATGTACGTAAAATCTAAGCGCCAAGTCGGTCGTCGATCCGGCTAAGTTGCTCGTCGCAAAAAACAAACATCAGTCTGTCTGGCTATTTGTAGATGTGACCAAAGTAATAATTAACGCTTAGTTCAAACGAGCACGATACATTTTTTTTTCTTTTCGTCTGACGCGCTTATTCATAAGGGTGTTGATTTTATCTTGTTAGGTACGATTTAGTCCGCCGCGCCAATCAGAGTTGCATGCGTTTGAATGTTGTTAATATACGTAAATTTCGAATGGCATTTTTTTGCATATAGTTTCTATATTAATATTAAAAAGCGAAAAATTTGTTTGAACGCGCTGATCTTAAGAACTATCAGTCGGATTAAAAAACATCTTGGTTATATTTCATAGAGCAATCATCGAGGAAAGCTTAAGACTATTTAACGTCACGCTACGAAAAGGGGCAAAAACTATTAAATATTTTTAAGTCCACGTGAAGTCACGGAGTCAGCCAGTATAATATGAGGAACTACCCGGGACTTTGTTCAGAGGAACTGGTAAGCGAGAAAACTAGTCTACAAGGGAGAAAACTACTACCAACAAGCATACTTTGTATCTGGAAATATTTGAGAGTCGTTTGACTATGTTTTTAAGTTATTCGTAAAAAGTAATATCATTTAATTTTTTTACCACATCTCTCATCAACTGTCTCCGTTCTCTGCTAGTAAAGTCAGCCAAAATCTACTTACCACATCCTTCGTCTTTCTGCTCCTTGTAAGTTTCTAATTGCAGATATTCACACTAAGTTCAACTACAGTAACTACTTTTATAACAATGTGATTATAATTGTATATATAAAATTCATTATTTTATATAATAAGTGAAATAAAGAGATATCTGTAATATTTTGGAAAAAGTTTTGCATTCAGTTTTCGAGAATTATAAAAAAAAACTATATATATTTAACGTTAATCTATACATAGGTAATCTCAACGACTTTTAAAATGGCCTTCCTGTAAAAGAACTCATCTACTCCATTACCCATTCCTCGTCTTATCATACTAACATTATAAATGCGAAAGTGAGTTTGTTTGTTTGTTACGCTGTCACGCTTAAACTCCTCAATCGATTACGATGAATATTGATATAGAAATAGACGGGAACCCGGTTAATGTAATAGACTACGTTTCCCTACGAAAAACAATGGGGTAAATAGAGGGATAAACTCTGTATGAGACTATTGACTGCGTCATGCAATTTGTTCGACAAAATCAATATTAAACACAAGGGAAGGCGCAGTTATTATTAGTTGTGTATAAATATTTATTACTACCTTTTAAAAAGCTATGAAATTATGTATCTGAATAAAGTACATTAATTAAGCGAGAATAGTACAAGTTCACATTTACTGCCATATTATTAGCTCAAAGGAAATAAAAGTAGTCAAGTCAGTCACGTATAATACAGGAAAGAGTGTATGTGGAGTAAATAGGTATGATGAATGGAAACCCAGAACTGGTTGTAAAAGTGTATGGGAAAGCCATCTATGAAATGGAATGTTGACAGACAGGTAAGAAAAGTATGCAATACATAAATCCCACAATCAATATTAAGTGAAAAATTGCTGAAGAACAGAAGAAACTAACCGATAAATTAATTGTTACTTCTGTCCAATTTAACTTTAATGTTAGGGATATATGAATTGTGAACTCTGTACCTAGTTTTTTTTATAGTTAGGGTTTGTCATAATGGTCACAATCTCACGTGATGTTAAGTAACGATGTGGCCTAAGATGTTGTACACGCTAAGCCAAGTGAAGGAACTGATTCTCAAGTGCAACTGCCAGAACGCACCTATACGTATTTCTGGGTAGATTTTCAACTCCAGGGTCGTAGTTAGCCAGGCGGGCACTAAAAAAAGCCTTAACAGCATGCTATGGTTTCATCACGATGTTTTCCTTCACCGAAAGCTCAAGCCCATTGTAGGTGGATTTGAGCTAACATACCTTGACGGGGGTCCGTTCACACAACAAACTGAGCTATCATCGCTTTAACTTACATGTAAGATTCAATAATCTGGTTCATGAAACTGTAGAAGATATTTTTACTTGTTTGTTAGTTATATGTGTGTGTAATACCTCTTATTATAATAAATATCAATAAACCTCGCTTGTCTTAAAACGTACTGGTTCCCTACTTACTCCCTTAAATAAGTATCTATTCGTTAACTTCATACATAAATGCGGTAAAATCTATATCACCTAGCTACTTTGAACGATTAACCTTAATCGCTTGACAGGCGACCTGGCGTATTCTGTATGACCTACTTACATTTACTATCCCTTTCTACAGGCTTTGCAATCCAATTGTTAGAAGATGACATAGTCGACTTTACAAGATTTATATATAATCTCAGTGTTTACTGTGTGTGTTTACTCAGTGTGTATTCGTTCTATCGCGTATGTTGTGCTCACAGAAAAGTATAGGAAAACCTATGATACATCAAATATTTTTTGAAAATAATAATCGCATTGCGTATTCATATCGGTATATAGGATATTTTTTTGTTTTTTTCTGACTTTTTAAACGCATTATCTGAAATTATTTTACAGATTTTACTGAAATTTCAAACAGTGTTGACTTAATATTTAGGTATTTAGTTCTCCAACTACGTCGATGATATAAGGATGCGGTGTATTAACATAATGTTATAAATAAAAATCAGAAAGTCTGAAGTAAATAGATATATAATATTTATTTTAACTATATACGATCACCTGTTAGATTTTTCATTGTTGTGTTGTATTTCTGTGCATTTATTTTTCAACATCTGCGTTAAGTTATAATATTATTAAAAGTTGATGTCATTTTTTTTCGTTACCACTGAAGATACTATTATTATGTATTTATTTTTATAAATAATGCAGTGGAAAATATACCGTTACATTAAATATTTTATGGTATAGTACTAGGTGCACTGGCCTTTCAAGTCTGCCGCAGCCTGGTGTATATGGTTTTTTATACAAATCAACTGAATGTCTTCAATAATTCATAATTAATTTCACTACAATCGTACCCATTAAATTGATAGATAGTGATCGATACAGATTTATTTTATTTAGAAAAACAAACTCATGGACCGATTACGAAAGACGAGTTACGCTCAATAATTACAAATATTTTATAAGCATAAACTGTCAGACTAATCGTTTTTTTACGATTTCGTAACAAAAAGCAGAGAAATATTGCAGCCGCTTCGGAAATGAAACAAATTATTGTCCGAAGATATCGCTGCGGGTGATCAAGTTCTGTGTAATCCGGCGCGAAGATTACGTTATATAGATGTAATCAAAATACGAAAGTAAATGCAAAATAATAGCATTTTCAATCGGACATTATTAAAGCGTATTCCGTTAATTTAGATTGTTTTGCGGCGATAATATTACATATAAAAGTGTAATTGTAGTCAGCAACAAAGAACTATTTTAATACAATCCATTTGTGTTTTGTACTGTGTTTAAGTCGTTCAGGATATTAATCAACATGCACTTTATAGATATATACAGAAATTTAAATTTATATAACTCCTTAAAAAACGTGATAAGTTAGTATAATTTCTTGTATAAAAATGCTTAGTAACCCTTTATATGATACAAGCATTTTTGATTAAAAGTATTTTAATATAATGAAAAACACTTCTGTTAATTTTTTAAGTTTTGTTTTATTTTTCGATTTCACTACAGTCAAGTATATAATCTGATACTCCGATACTCTGATACAATATCTCCGGGCTTTGAAGTCACTGCGGATGGCATTTGGTAGAATATCAATTAACGTAAGGGTGTTAAAGTGGCAAAACCTCGACTTGGGTGGATGCAGGTATGCAGCATTGGCGGATCTGGTTAATCCGGAAGATTTGAACTGAAGTATGTACATATCATTTAACAATATAATAATTTAATAATAAGTTAATCTGAATACCTCAAACCTAAATGAGAGTAAAAATGCGTCGAAAATAAATATTCATTATTTCTTAGGTAGAATACGCCAAATTTAAGTTGAAAATTGAACTTCACTATACATGGCTAAATAAATTAAGACACTAGTTTAAATTCTAATTTAATGTTTTTTCCTGGCCTTGTACTCGTCAAAAATCATAAAAAGTTATAGTTAAATATAAATGATTTATACAAAATATAAGATAAATTATTTTAAGTGTTTTCTGGAAATACATATCATATTATCGTATAAATGCAAATTGGTCGTGGAAGAGGCAGTTTAAGAACACAAAATGGCTTGATCTTGCATTGTCAAGAGCTTCCCAGTATGAGGCCTTCAATATTGTAACAAGTAATATCAATCTGGTAGGATGTTAGGCTAGACATACAACCACGTTAGCTCGCACTTTGATTTTAAACTCTAAGAAGTCGGTTATATATGGTAGACATATTTTCCATTGCAACCCGCCTTGGCAAACTTTATGCATTCATATTTCTTAACGATGTTTTCATTCTCGGCGTCAATCGGTGATGCATAGCAAAGTACGCGAACTCGGAAGAGTATGTTTATTCATGCCTGGGACCGTATCTGCCTTTTAACATCGATAAATCTATATACAAAGATCTTCGTATTTGTCTAGACGGGCTACGTAAGATGTTTGTGGGACTCGATTGATAAGCACCAGTACTGTCGTCTTTCATTGTCCTCTTACTTGGTTGGAGACTTGAAGTCCTGCTGTCGCTTTCATTCTCCCGAGCCCATACCTGCGAACATCGAATGGATAATTTAGAATACTCTTATTTCGCCGCGATGATATATCAACATTGTGTTATTCGTTATTCCAAGTTCTAGTTCCACCTTACAAGTAAAAAACTGTTTTTATTACAAAATTAATTAGACCACGTCGTACCGTGAGTTCAAACAATGGACTCCGGAAATAGTAACAGTGAATTAGTTCGAACACAATGAAGAAAACTCGGCGATACCACTCGTTTTATCTTGGAAATAATAACCACAAGGCATTGTATGGTTCGTTGAAAGGGCAATTGAAGTTTCATTAATTTTGATTATTACAATTGCAAATTTTGTAGGTCAATCGGAGATACACGTATATTTTGATTTATTGAATATACCTTGCACTGATTTCTTTTTGAATATTATGTAAACGGTATTGATGTTTGTAGAGACTAAATATTGTTTTGATAGTTACAAAAAATACAAAATTAAATTAGAACAAAAAAGATACATGCGTAAAGAAAATTTGAATGGTGTTGTTTATTTCAAAGTATTTTTCATTTGACGCCACTACAGAAAAAAAACATACAATCCATATCTACCAGTGACATGTATCTGTTATTTCATAAATTTATTAAATATTAAATATACTTTGTGTTCTTAGGCATCTAGTAACCAAACTTTTGAGAAATATTATATAATACATATATTCCATAGTAAGTTAAAATTCAAAAATATCGCGACCATAGATACATTGGAAGTTCATGACGGATCGACATTGTGATGCCGTCAGAGAGTCAATATATCGAGTTTATTGTCATATGCATGTTGGCCGTCATTTGAACCGACACAACTGTCTTGTCCTACCGTCCTTATTATTTTCTTGCTTCAGTTTCTACAATGAATATAAAGTAAACAGTACTGGCAGCCTCAACACTGATGTTTGTTTGACCGTACTAAAACGGTCAAGTATTCGGAACGAGTTGCATTTGCGCCGTTTTTTTACAGTCTGTTTTACTTTCATATAATAGATAATATTTCCGTTGCAATTACATGATTTCAGCAACATTACATATTATTGCTAATACTGTGAATAATTATAGTTTTTATAGATTATAGGTTATAGCCACAATCTCACCTGATATTAAGTGACGCTGTAGCACAAAATTGTGAACACGCTAATCCTAGCGAAGGGCTATAATTACAAAATTTGTATGTTGATCTAATGGAGTAAAAAGAAATTAAGATCTGTACTTTACTCGTAATTTATTTTGTGCTTACTTATTTTATTGACTGGTGGTGGCGGTCAACCTTTTTGGATATGAATCTTTTTTAAATAGCATAGCTAAAATAGAATGAAGCTTCTCTTATTTTTACAATGATAAGTTTTATTTTATTTCTAAATAGTAATTTATTATTTTTAATGGAAGGTTATAACACCCTCAGATGAAGACCCTTAAATCCGATACCTATACCTAATAAGCAAAAAATAGAAGAAAGAATTAGATTTTCGATTTCATTTTATTTTTTTCACTAGTCTTAACTCTGCAGATGATTTGCCAGTAACAAGTTGTTTAATACTGCCTACGGAGTTTTAGTGGCAACTCTAAATACACAATATTACTAGTTAGTATTTGTAATTTATTTCACTTGTAATCAATTACCAAAGGATATCAACCAAAAAATCCAAAGTTTAGCGCCAAATCATATAGCTTTATAAACGAAAATAAAAACAATCAAGATACCGGCAAAAACTCCGAAGTGTACATACATATTAATATCCTGTACTTGTTAAGAAACACGACTGCATTTTAACAATCAGAGTGAAAGATGTGCGACGGACGCTATCCGACTAGCGCCTTTGATCCATCCATCAACGATTAGCCATGCGCGTGCGCACGGACTCTGACGTGTTCGAATCCAAAGCACTATGCGAGTGGCGTGTTTGATATTATACTGTTAGTTAGTAGTTCAGATATAAGTTCATAATATATACTGATATTAATTATCCTCTTTATTTTTTATCCTTAAAGTTTAGCGTTATGGCTATACTCTGACCTGATGTCAAGTGACGATGTGGCCCAAGGTGGTGAACACGATAAGCCTGTGGAGGTATTGGCTCTCAAGTGCAACTGCCGGAACACACCTATAGGTATTTGGCGGCAGATTTTCTTATAATTAGGCCTTAGAAAAAGGCCCTACCATGATACTATGGTTTCATAACGATGTTTTTTTTCACCGAAAACTCAAGCCCATTATAGGTGAATTCGAACCCACATCCCTTGACACAGTGTCCGCACACACTACCAACTGAGCTATCATCGCTTTATTTTCCTCTATTCCTTTTATTATGTTATCGTTTATGTAGGTAACGTAGCCAATGTCAAATGAGAATAACTTTACAATTAACGAACACAATGCAACATCCAAACTCAGCATAATTATTTGTGGTTTTGAAATAAGAATGACTCATCCGTCTTATCAATTCCAAGCCTTTCTAGAAACAAGATATTATATTTTTGAAGCGATGATAGCTCAGTTGGTAGTGGGTAGGGAAGTAAGTTTGAATCCACCTACAATGAGCGGTGAAGAAGAACATCGTTATGAAACCATAGCATGGTGGTAGTACTTTTTTCTATCGCCCACCTGTTTACCTATCACCCTCAAGTTAAAAAACTGACGCCAAATTCCTATGCGCATATTCTGATAGTTGCACTTGATAGCCAGTCCCTCCACTAGCCTGAGTGTGTCCACATTGTCACTTAACATCAGGTGAGATAGTCATAACGCCTAAATCTTAAGTATAATAAAAAATAAAGTTCGTATTATAAAAAAACAACTACTTAGGAGTATGGACGAGGTTTCGTAACGACCCAATTGAGAGTATAAATAACATTGTTTTGTGTAGTGATCGAACCCACGACTCATACATAGATTTAATACAAGCTGATAAGATTATTATCACGCGGACCGTTTTGAAATGTCCGTGAGAGGAGCTCAATGGTATTAAACTTAATTCGCATTGCTACAAATTGATATATATTGATAGTATGCATATTTTTAAGAGCAATTAAAATAAGTGTTTAGAAAGTAACACAGCATTGTTTTAATTTTAAATAACGTTTTGCGGCAAGAAAAGTGTTTTGTATATTTTTTTCTATTTTAACATATCATTAAAAAATATTATTGTTACGAAACTCGAAGCACAATAATATTTCTTATATTATTATTTTTTAATGCGCCTCTATTAGGTGATCCCACGTTACACAAATTATCTGATGATTAAGTTATAACATTTAGTTTAACACTTGACATTGGCGAATTTGTCTACATAGGCAGATCACATAAAGACGAGAAAAAAATTTTTTCATATAGTTTATAGGATTAGCGTTAGGATGTTAAGAGACAATGTGGCTCTTGAGTTAGCCCGGCCGGTGTTAGAGAATCTGTATCACAGTGATTGATTTCATCACGATATTTCTTTCACCGAAAGCTCCAGCTTATTGCAAGTGGGTTGAAAATCACGTCTATTGAAGCAGTGTTCGTACACACTACTGACTAATCTATCATCGCTTCATATCTTCTATCACTTCACTACTTAGGAAGCAATAAATAATAGATCAGGGATTATCACAATAAATTTGGCTATTGATTCCAAAATCCGACAAACTGAAAGGCTCTGAGACTAGTTTATCACCGTGGTCTCGGTCGATTGTTGGATATAGTACAAACCCCGGCTGCAAGATCGCTACGCTCACGTGCATGATAACTAATTATTTTGAAAAAATCGGTTAATTTTGTATTAATTAAAAATACTAGTGGTCACATTTTGAAAGGCAATAATAAGAAGGTTGCTTGAATGCGGTTTTCCCGTTTCTCTCCCCAAATTCGCGATTGTAATATTGGTCAGGATTATATATATAAATATTGAATACGAGAAATTGGAAGCAAAGGAATGCAGTACACTACTGGTGTGGTCGATCTATCATTGTCACAAAGACAATAGCGATCCTGTTTTGTCACGTCAATCGGGTGCATTGATCCCTATGCATCAGATATTCGATTTACTGCTGGCTCAAGTTACAATTATAAGACTTGTTCACAATGGAAATCTCGTTGGAGTCTTATTTTATATGAGTTTTCATGTCTTGTCGATCAAATTTCGTATTTTTCTAGTTTTCTTAACATGTTTAATGTCTTGTATCGTAAATTTCCAACCTGTTGTAATAGGATCATTTATAAGAATAGAGAGAATGTTCTAAGTTTATTTACATTTTTCCTAACATAATATACATCAAGTAAAAAAAATTGATAAAACATTCTTTTTATATCAATATAATAATTATGACGCAGTAAGTGTGAAGAGTTAAACTAACTTTGAGAACTATGATTAATTTTTTAAAATCTGAGGAAATTCTATGAACTATGTTGGTAACATATCGTAATAATAACGACGACGTAATAAGGACAATATTACTCCTTAATTTTAATACTGCTCCATAGAATACAGCCCGTATAATAAATTCCCAGTAGAATGCACACGCGGTTACAACATAGGTGAAGTAAGTAAAGCCTTACACGAACATAACATGATCTTATCGATGCAGAAATGAGTGTACTTCGTTATAATACTGAAAAACATAATAATAGAGTGAATTGCGCAAGCAAATACAGTTATATTTGTTAAAAATAATGCACACGTATGTAATAAAGTTTCAGATATCTAAATAAGTCATAAATTCGTGGACACGATTTTCTGTAAATTCTAAATCATGATCGAATGTTAGTCACGACTTAAGACCTAATCTTATCTTTATACAAATTAAAGTAAAAAAAAAACAGATACTGATAGTAATTTTAAGTATGTTTTTAACATATGACATAAATGCAAAGATTTATTTTAATAACTTTTAAATTAGGAATAAAGCCTTATGACGTGCGAGACTTTATAGAGTTATAATGGAGAGATAAAGAATAGATCCATACTCAAAAAAATATTGCGCGCGACATAAATAATATTCCAATGTGCATGACTACTATCCTGAGTGTGATCCACCCCAATTTTCTTTTTGACATTTTCTATTTTTATTATGAATTAAGAAATACATATAACCCTAAATTATGAGCCTCCTCATCCTTTCATTTTTGAATACAACCAAAATATTCACTGGAAATAATTTATAAAACAGAACAACGTCTATTGGGTCAGCTAGTAATTAATATAATTAAAGCAAAATTAAAATTACATACGGTCTAACAAGTCTACTTTTAAATGTAACATATTTATTGAAATCAGAGTACCATCTGCACATACAATAATCAGAGGTACCATCAAGTTCCTGTGTGAACGCCGGGAACAATAACCATTGTGGATACACATTTCACCAATTACATACACTACAGTTCTCTCATCTCCTACGATAGAAGCGTCTAAATGCATATAAAAATAAAATAGATATTATGTTTTGATTATGAACGTGTGAATTATTGTTAGGCGGAGACTTTTTGTATGTTATTTCTGTCAACTTCATTGTATTATTTTAATGTTCAATTCTTTCTTGTTTCTCATAGTTTTAAGCTTTTTATAGTACGTAATTAACACAATATTTTATAAACGTGTTCCAAAAAAAGTATAGGTTTAACTTTCGATTTTAAACAAACTTAGTGAATTAAATATCCTTTTTTTTCAATTGTGTAATTACAATATAATCTTAAAAGGAGTACGACAACTGAGTTATTAGTAATCCATCTGCCTGCAAGCTCTTCGGCACTTGGAGCATCTTGGAACATGACAAATCAAAAGAGAGCTAGTGACGAGTTGATTACCAAGGGCACAGTCCAAATCGTTGGGTACAGACTCCTATCGTCCTGCTTAATTGCTATATACACCGACAGACCTAGTAACGAAATTGATCTAAATGCTCCACTATAATATACATATGCTTCGTGTATGGTGGTTGTGATTCAGCTGGCAAGAATCATTATATGTTGCAACCTACTAAACAAGCGCGTTTTTTACACGAGGGATGGTACATATATAAAATTATGGTTCTGGATATGGTTATTTGGAAAATGGAAAGTATTTAATCGGGTGTATATATGGAAACATATATGAACTTAAATCAGACGTTCGATATTTCCATATCATTTCAATAACGGATATTACATTTATCAAAGAGCTATATTTAGAAGGATATGTGATGTCCTTTGAATTTTTTTTTATGTTTTATATTTTTTTTTAGATTATACTTCCCCTTCGACTTTGTTTATATTTATAATACACTAATATGATATGTGATTACGGAGTTTCATATATTAACCACAAATAAATGTCAAAATTACATGACACTGTTCAATAAACATATATATGAATTACTTTTTCATGTATCACGCAACGTCTCTTCACACAGCAAAATTATATCGGATTAGTCATACATCTTCACGGTTTACGCCGATTTGGATAAGTAGCACGCATCAGGTCAAATACAGGTTAGGACATATGTATACCGTTGAATGTAACAGTCGAATTTTAAAATAGGTACAAGATTTATTTACGCGTACAACATATACATAGTACGTTTGATGTTAAGGAGTAATTATCACTCATGTTTGTCAACCATTTAAAACATATCGCTTAAATGACTACATCTTACTTATGATTAGTAATAAATGAATTCCCGTGGACTAAGTTGGACAATTTTTAGTATGTTACCTTTGAGTTCCGCCAAAAATAGGTATCGGTTTTGCTTGTTTAGTTGAACCTTGTACCGTAAAGAATTGTACAATTCCTTCGTTTTCCTTTTTTTATGGTATGCAATTATTTTCATTACAATTTAAAAAGATTAGCCCTTTATATTATATGTTTTTGTGTCTATGGCGAAACCAAATGTTCTAGAATTGATTGATAAATTTAAAGTCATGATCGCCTAATTTGGACCGTATTTAGACTCCCAAATCCTTATAAAATCAACTGCCTTTTCTATCGATCACGCATCGTTCCGAATAAAAATCATGATTCTGTTGGCTTCGAAATGTTCAAGCCAAGCATCTAATGAATCTATATCAGACGCTCTCACTTCTTAACTTGAGCCAGGGTAGTGAGTGGGACGAACTTCTTCCAGGTTCTGCCACAGGACCCATCCTCTGACAGAGAGAAAAACTCCGAGCAGTTTCCGAGACTTGTGACACGGGTGTAGGTTCGGGGCCCTTTTCTTACGCGCGTTAACACTTACCTTCACTACTCGTTTTTTTCTTTCTGCCCAGACAAATTTAGCAGGAGCCTTCTAGCTATACATATTGCAAATGGGAGTCTGTAAACTTGATTTTTCACCAATTCATCATAAAAGAAGACAATGTCTTTCGAGCTGTTATTTATAAAATAAATTTATTTTCAATGAATACTATTTATACATTTGTTATACAATATGCACTACAATCGCTTTCGATAATACTATCGCCTTTAATAGTGTACGTACATTGTAATAAACCAATCTATACGATTAGTCATTAGCGTCGTCCCACTTTGTAGCATATGTACCTAAAGGCTTGCATTACCTTGCCTATTGTTGGGGTCAATTGACCCGTGGCAACTGGTAATGCGCGATCGTTGACCGACTTGCAATCACTTCCTGGTTACGGTTATGATGATGTAATCTAAAAACTATGGTTAGAAACTCAGAGCAGGGCCGGAGTTAGAGATGCTCTGAATGCTTCGGAATTTCTTTCGATTCAAACTAGATTTGAAGATCGTGATTTTTTAAAATACATCATAGCGTTCGGTTACATACCCAAAATGATTACACGCTAAGCCTTGTGGGTAGCTGACTCGCTTTCAAGTGCATCTGTCAATGCTGTGTTTCAAATGTATGTATGTGAATTACAAAGTCTTTGATACGCTCTGTTCTCGAGATTAAATATTGAGATATGATGTCGATTTAGTATCTATAATACCACCTTATACATTTTATCGTTTTTCTTTACGTATACGATATTGGAAAAAAGTAACTTGGGCAAGTAGATTGGTGTTAGAAGATTGTGATCCAATCAAACAACTATCGTGCCCTACCAGCACGCGAATCGTATGTTTTCCATAAGGGTTTTAGGTTATCTATATTAATATTATAAAACGGAAAAGTTTGTTTGTTTGAACTTGCTAATCTTAGAAATTACCAGTCGAAATTCACAAATTCTTTTTTTGTTTGATAGAGCAATCAATGATGAGGGCTTCACACAGTTTAGATTAAATTAGATTCAGTGAACAAATAAAGGATACTAATTTTTCTAGGTCACTAGTTTAGACGCTAGTATTTTCTAAAGGTAATATAGTTAAATACATGACGTACTCTAACATACTCTAACATCTTTAACTACAGTCCAATATGGAAGTAAATATTAATCTGTTGTCTAATATTCGCTTCCAGCCGAGTATTATCACTTCTTAACCACATAACCATAATCGTATAATCGCCATGTTTGTTTGTTAATGCGGCCTTTCGTTTCACACCGTATCATATGCTCTTTCGTAATATCTTTAGTTTTAAGTTACAAAAATATTTTGGTAGTTACGTCATAACAACAATTTTAACATTTACACATTTACGTAGGCTCGCTGTTATGGCCGCGGTGAGTGATGTGGGTTCGAATACCGAACAAACAATAATCAAACAGAACAATTATCTGTGTGATTCTCAAAATATGTATTGTTCCGAATCTAAGTGTCCAGTTTGTCTGTTCATTGTAGAGTTCCCATAAAGTACAAGACTTGATCATTAGTGCGGTAGCTTTTTCAAAGAAGGTAAAAAAAAATAGGTTTGAAATTAACAATATTTTTTTTTAGTTTATAATGAATTGATTATTTCCCTGCGAGTTGTACGAAGCCATATGTTCATAAGAGATTTAGTGTCTGATGATAACCGTACTAATAAGATATAGTATCTAGTAAGTTACCAGTATTTAGTTGAAATTTGAGTTATTGAAAATTTCACAAAATTCTTGTAAAGATGGGACAAAACAAACTGCTTCCATAATTTTTACTAATAACCCAAAAGCTCGTTAATAGCTATCCCAAGTAAGAAAAGGAAATTGGTTTATAAACGGAAGAGAAAAAGATAAATGTTTCGTCTTTGCCTATTTATATATAGAAATATGTTTGAGTTTACAGGTTTCAGGTGAAAACGCTAAGTCTAGTCGAGGGACTGGCTCTCAAGTACAACTACCCGGATATAAAACTTATATATATTAAGTGGCAGATTTTGAAGTTGAGGGTGGTAGACAGACAAGTAATCATTCGAAAAAGTTTTACCACTATACTATGGTTTCATCACGAAGTTTTCCTTCATCGAAAGTGCAAGCTACCTGCAGGAATTTGAACTCACGTGCCTTCACGGGGCGTCCGTAAATGCTACCACTATATATTTTTCCGAATTTTGTTATAAATATCAATTATAAAAGTCATAAATATGTGTGTAAGATTTTTTGTTGTCTGTTTGTATGTTTGGGTTTAGCTCAAGAGTTTAAATTTAGAATTTAAAGATTTTTATGATCTTTTGTATTCGAGAAGCTTGTGATATACCTTATTTTAATTATTACAGGAATTGTCAATAATACATTTAGAAATCGAGGAATATGATAAAAAGTAAAGGAAATGAGACAGAAAAAATTACTGCCTATTAAGGCATGAAAAGCCGTGCGTAGTACTAGTATTATAATTTCTTGTTGCATGTACTGAAGATAAGATATATGCGTAGTCCCAAAAGGCAAACAAAATTTTTGTGTAGTATTAAACAGAAATTTTATCTAGTGACACCTAGCTGAAAGTGATGTATTGACATTGCAATAATAAAGCTTATTAACAAAACCTATTTCTTAATTATTACCTCAAATACTTAATTTATACTTTATTCCAAGTACAAATTAAGAAGTAAACTACGAACCATTGGTCGGCTTTCTAATAAATTATGACAAGCAGAACACAATGAATGAGCTAAGTGTGGTAATTACTGTGCATACAACGGAAAGTCAGTACAAATATGTATTGTTAACAACAACACTGTTGCTATTGTATGTTCTCCTGGTAGCGTACCGATCTTACCAGAATTTTCACATGTGAGTCTGTAAGGGAAATAAATAAGGTAAGAAAAACATTTGAAGCGATGATAACTCAGTTGATAGTGTGTACAATGAGCTTGAGCTTTCGATGAAGGAAAACATCGTGATGAAACCATAGCATTATGGTAGGGCTATATCTAATGCTCGTCTGGCTAGCTAACACCTTCAAGTTGAAAATCTACTGCCAAATAGCTATAGGTGTGTTCCGGTAGCTGCACTTGAGAGCGAGATCCTGCACAAGGTTTAGCGTGTCCATCATCTTGGGCCCCTATCGTCACTTAACATCAGGTGATATTGTGGTCATAACGCTAAACCTTAACCATAAAAACGCATAATTATTCAAATCTAGATTAGTTTAACTGCTTAGATGAAAGCCGCTACATTGATGAACTGAATGAGTCGCTACTGAAAACTGATGCGGCATAGTATTGAAATAATACATATACTGTAGTATATTCAAGTTTCCTACGATCTTCATCACCAGTTGAAGACGGAGGCAAACAGTAAGAGATTTTTCTAATTTACATAACACAAAAATAATCTATACGCAATAGTAAAGTGTAACTGAAGCAAAACTAGACAATAATTATTTGTTTGTTTTAAATACCCTGATTTAAGTGTTCATATGAATATTTGTTAATACTGAGATAACAGAAGGAGACTCTACCCAGGTAGGTCGACGATAACATGTTTTGTAAAATGCCTTTGCTCTGAGACTGTTTAGAAATTACTAACGAGTTTGATTGGATTGAGGCTATGAATGTTGGCATTTTTCGACTACACCATATCTCAAAAGTATTTATTTTTCATCGTGCAATTTCTTGCATATCGCTGGTCAGTATAAGGATGTATGTATATATGAATGAATACGTGCTGACATTTGTATATTTTAATTACGTTACACAATGTCACTAACACCTGATAATAAGTAAAGCAGTATCTGAAAACAATAATTTGGTACTAGCACGTTATATCAGCACTCATGATCCCCATGCTAGCCGGCTTAAATGCCTTTTACAAGCCTCGTTTGGAGACGTAAGATTTATGAGCTTCGTCGTTTTTAGTATAACAAGGGCTTCGTAAATTAACCCCAGGAGTTCTACAACAGAAGGGAGACAAATATAAGAACTGATAACTTTCATGAACAGACATAATACAATTAACCCCGTGTTTACAATAATTCTGACCTCAAAATGAGAGTATCTATATAAATAGCAAATGACGATTGAAATAAATAGTAGAATCATGTATTATGTCGTCAAAACAGTGTGGATGATAAGAGTATATTTATTGTTAGCAGGCCCGCGACTTTGGTCGCGTGGAACTAAAAATTATTTAATGATTTTTTGCCCGTTTTTGTAACTTTTTTCAATGCAGCTTTGTTCCTATTAATATTAACGTTAGATAGCCTAAAGCCTTCCTCAATTATTGCTCTATCAGTAACAAAAATATATTTAAACCCAACGGTTAGGTCATAAAAATAGCGCGTTCAAACAATCAAACATATTTTTCCGCTTTATAATAATAATAAATATTAGGTTTTCCCGATCTTCTACCTATGTAACGTTATCTCTGACTCATATAAAAATAACACTACTATCTAGTTTAATAAACAAAATACTCGTATTTATTAGTCTTGACACTCTCAACATCCGACCATAATTATTCTAGACCTAGCTAATGAATAAACATTCGTATTATGTACTATCGTTCATTCGGACCTGTGTATTCGTTTGCGCATTCACTATCATACCAACGGGTCAATTCAAGAACAAATTCCAATACAAATCTTAATTTGCATTCACTGTATAAATCACAATTAACAAAACTTCTTTTGTCTTAATATTACCCGTTGTCAGCCTCCAATACATAATTATGTCGATTTAAAAGGTATACTAGCTTCCACATGCGGGTTCGCACGCGTTAATATTGATTGTGTCATACAAATCGGATAACGCGATAAAAAGTTTTAGACAAAGTTTATCCCTCTCTTTAACCCACTTCCTGTAAGTTTTTTGCGAGGAAAGTATCAAAGTTCCCATCTATCGCTGTACCAAAATTCAGCATAATCGATTCTGCGGTTTAGTTGTGAAAGCGTAACAAACAAACTCACTTTCGCATTTATAATATTAGTAAGGAATGTAATGATAGTAAGTATAGTATTTAGTAAGTATAGTAAGAACAAGGAGTAAAACAATAAATAATGTATTTATATCTATTGTAATATAACAATTGTATGTGAATCATGTAAGGCAGCTTCTATGGTTGTTGTTGGTTATACAGGGTGTCCAGTGGCAAATTTCAAACTTTGAACTAACATAGTTTTTGAACGCAACACGCTAGAGGGGCGCGGGGGACGTCTTTAGAAGCGCAAACGCTGCGGATTTTTTAGTAGCCATGGAACAGTGGAGTGGAGAACATCGCGCTTTTGCCGTCGAGGCGTACATTTCGAGTGGATTTTCGCTGACTGAAGCACGCCGTAGATTTAATAATTGTTACGGTATTCGTCGATTAAGTGATGGACCATCGATCAACCTCATTCAGTCATGGGTAGCAAGGTTCAGATCTACAGGATCAACGTTAAATAGACCCAGGCCAGGACCTACGCCATCGGTAGCCACGGATGAAAATTGCGAGCGTGTTATGGTTTCTGTCGTTGAAAATCCCCGATTATCACTGCGTGCACGATCAACGATATTGGAAATTCCGAAATCAACTTTGTAGGTTATAATGCGAAAAAAACTCAAGTTTCATCCATATAAAATTCAAATCGTGCAAGATTTACACGATTCTGACTTTGAATTAAGAAAAACTTACGCAGAGGTAATGTTGTTGAGATTTCCTACTGCTACTCGGATGGGCAACATATTCTTCAGTGACGAAGCCCACTTTCATATCGGAGGATATGTAAATAAGCAGAATTTCCGTTACTGGGATGTCCGCAACCCAAGACAAATGCATCAAGAGCCTTTACATAAGCCTAAAGTAACAGTTTGGTGTGCCATATCTGCATCTGCAATCATAGGGCCTTATTTCTTTGAAAACGGACATGGCCAAACTGTAACTGTTAATTCGGAGAGATATGCCCAGATGTTAAATGACTTTTTCAGACTAGAACTTCAGAATAGTCCATCCTTCAACCGAAACACATAGTTCCAGCAGGACGGGGCCACAGCTCATACTGCTAATGTGTCCATGAATGCAGTGCAGCAGTTATTCCCTGAAAAAAACATATCCCGAAACGGTACCATACCGTGGCCACCTAGGTCACCCGATTTAAGCCCATGTGATTTTTTCTTATGGGCATACTTATAATCCATGGTTTACAAGACAAATCCGAGCACTGTGACACAACTTAAAGAAAATATTCGAGCCGAAGTCAGCAGAATTCCCCAGTCGCTCTGTAAACGCGTTTTCGAAAACATGCGCGCTAGACTCGAAGAGTGTGTCAGACTTGAGGGCCGCCATTTGGAGAACGTGGTTTTTAAAAAATGAAATCCGCGTTAATTGTTATTAAATTAAAATAAACCTACTTTGTATTAGAGCTGTAGTTTTTTTTTACAATTTCCAAACATTGAAATCTGCCACTGGACACCCTTTAGTAACTCCATTAGGTCTCTGCGATATGCAATCGCAAATTCTTCGTTTCATATTGAGAAGCTTGGACCATGCGGAAGTAAGATTTATAGGGTATTCAGTACAGTTGACGAAATGGGAGAGCGATTACTGGTCTCTACCAAGTAAGGAGAAAATATAGAGTACCGCTGTATGGATATAATAGGTATAATAGGTAATGAATATAATAGGTCATTCTGGTGGTTCACATCAGGAGAATCCTACGTACATCTGTCGTAGACTGCCCAGGCAAACGTAGAAGAGGGGTAAATTGATTTCACCCAAGTTAAATAAAGGAATGTTCGATATTCTGTCGACGAGCAAAACATATCTCAATTCTAAAACAACAGCGATTATTGACAGATCTGTAGTCCAATATTGGTGTCGATGTCGTGCTTCAAAATCGGATATATAATATCTCGACTAATCTTGAAATATGATAAATAAAAAGACAGTCACTGTGACGAGTTTATAACAAAGTGCATTGTAGTCTCCAAAACAGTCAAATACGAAATATAAAATATACTACTGTGCTATATACATGACACCATGTCATATATGAATCCACTAAGTATAATGAATGCAAATTATTTAACTTAATGCCTAGCGTACGGGCTCATGATTTGCATTACAACTCAATCGGAAAACTTAACAGTTGATTTACCTGGTGCAGTCGCATTCAAATAAACACATTTATATATAAAATGAGATAACATTTATTTCGGAGAAGGACACTTTAAGATAAGTCTGAAAGATCCATTATAATTCGCGACTTATCGGGTAGCAGTGACAGCTGTCGTCGATAAAGGAGAACAATGCACGAAACGAAAAACAAAATCGATCGTGTTATCATGATTAAAACGTCACAACAGCTGTAAATAGGAACACTGATATTATATTACATAATCATTAATTGATTAAAATATTTGATTACGTGTGTCTTCCAGCAAAGTGCTTTCCTCAAGGCCCGTCGAACCGTTATTATCGATTCTTTACAATAGCATTCGTTGTAATGGTATTTTGATCTGCTGACTCGGTCATATGTATTGGCCGTACTGGGAATCACAATAGGTATTGTAAACTTCATTGTTTGTATTCGATGAGTATGTATTTTTAGTACTTGATATTTGATATAAGGCAGCTGTAAACAACTTTTCGCCGAACACTACTAGTACATTATGAAATTAAAATTTTGAGTACTAATGATGAAAAAGCCAAATTTATCTATAATAACTTGCTTAATAAAGATTCGTTCGATACCTTTTGACCACAATGTCACCTGCTGATAAATAAATATATGGCGCAATATAACAGGATACTAAGGGAGGGATTGCCTTACGGGCGTAGCAGTTCAAACATATTTAAAGGTTTTTGGAGACACATTTTCACCTTAAGGGTAGTAAGTATGTTGTGCCACCATATAAAGGTTAATGTCGTATGTACCTGCACACAAAACTAAGACTTATTATAGGATTTATTCTGCCAATTATAACCAATTTCTGACATAAAATAGCTACTTAATTTGCTATTACTTTGCTTGAAACATCTTATAAATTAATTTGATTACTCAAATATCACCATTGTATCGTTGAATGGTTAGAAAATGTTACTTCTGTCAGCGGTACAAAATTAGGGTATAGATATTAAAAGGTTGACTACACCTGGTTAATGTAAGGCGTTAAAAATATTCCTCATTTTGCAGAATGTCACTGAATTCTTTTACTGAGGTTTTTAATTAAAGTGTAACATGAGTTTTATTTTGCAGTTTATGTTACTTAGCTACTAGAAAACCAAAGAAGAAAATTGAAACGATAATATGGATTCGTATATTATAGGAGCAAATAGCAACACAACCAGTGGATTACAAAACCTTTCTTAATATTCACCAATACAAACCGATTGTAAGGTATGGAATTGAAATGGATACTGTATTCGCGTTTTAGGTAGGCAAGAGTGGTTTAAGCTTGTTAGATGTTACTTGTATGCCGTATATTGAACGCAATATCTATTCAGTTTCTATTCCAAACAAAAAATATTTCAATTTCCAAAAATATTAGAATGCTTTCTGGGCATACTTGTTTTTTTTTTTTCAAAAATCTTCATATGTAGTAGTTACATATGAAAATTGCGTATTGATATACCTTAAAACTAAATGCAAATTATTCATCATATATATGATAGAAACAAGTGGACTCATATGTATGTATATTAGAAATGAAACTTCAGAAAGAATAGAAAGGGAACAACAAGTTAGCTATATCGGTGCGGGAATGCAAAATGGAAGCGCTCATTCGTTAGATCCGAGCAAAGTGTTTCGCAACGAAAGTGGTACAGTTTCCTCATTTTCCCATTAGTTGTTTCTCTATAGTTTTTATGCCGGTCGGAAACCTTACAACACCAGTACTTACATGGATCGTAGAGACTTATTCTATACTCTCATCAAAACTAAATCATCATTATCATTACATAATCATTCAATTGAGATATAGATATGTCATGATGGACAGTTGGACCTTATTCTGCCTTTTCCAGCAGTTAATAATCTATTGCGTTTAGGGCTAGGGCCTTACCTTGTCTGGATACAAACCAACCTATCAAATTGGACCACCATTTACAAAGAGCTATTGAAATTGTCTAAGCGGTACCTTGTAATTTTTTATAGTTAAGTTTTAGTGTTGTGGCCACAATCTCATCTGATGTTAAGCGATGATGTGGCCCAAGATGGTGGACAGGCTAAGCCTAGTAGAGGGACTTCTTCTCAAGTGCAACTCCCGGAATACACCTATAGGTATTTGGTGGCAGATTTTCAACTTGACGGTGATAGCTAGCCAGGCAGGCATTAGAAAAAGCTCTACTACTATGCTATGGTTTCATCACGATGTTTTCCTTCACCGAAAGCTCAGGTTCACTGTAGGTGGATTTGAGTTCACGTCTCTTGACCCGGCGTCAGTACACACTACCAACTGAGTTATCATCGCTTCATGGTTGTACGCCTGTATAGTTTTAAATGCTTTTTTTGATAAGTAACGATTTGGCTCAAAATGGTAGACATGGTAAGACTAGTGGAAAAAATGGTTCTCAATAGCTACTGCCGAAACACATCGGCATGTTGTTTATATTAGTGTGGGCGTACATTGTGACACGCGATATTTATATATGTACATATACGAAGAAAAAATAGTAGGTTTTTCCATGGTAGTAGGGTATCGTCTACCATCCTAAAAGTAAATATCAGTCAACAAGCGTGTTCCGGCAGCTGCACTTCAGTACTAGTTTCTCTATAGTATTTACGCAATACTATAGTAGGTCACATTATCAGTTAATATCAAGTAAGATCGTGGACAAAAAATTAACCTAAAAATAATAACAGAAGATTAAAACATTATCGTCCGCATACATTTTTGTAAAAGTTTTTAAACTAAAAATATCGCCTGATCATATCGTCTAAAAACTTTGAATTTGAATCATTACTGTTTGATGTTAATACTTCGAGTACATAAAACTAAAGGTGGTAGGTACCATATTTATAACATAATCAGTGAAACTTTAATATATTTAACAGAATAGGAAGTCTCATAAGAAGACTTTCCCGCGCGATTTGCGACCGCAACATTTGTAGGCTTATCGGTAATGTCTGTGCGTTTGAAAGTTTATTCTGCTTGGAACCAAAAATATATAATTCTATACAAACGAGTACATATTGGAATTTGTAGTACAATACTGCAGTTTGTTAAACAATTCTTAAAGTATTGAAGACTAGTTGCATCTCCGTCTCTACGAGAGTTTATTATGTGGTATTTTCTTCGTAACATATATTTTTTTATAATTTTTAATTATTTCTAATCTGGATGTACAGTCAAACATACAGTAGACTAAGTCTTTTCAAAAACCATATTCCAAGTCCTCTATAACAAATATCTTTTAAGAAGTTTTGAAATGATACAAGTGCATGTACATTTTACATACAACAAAACCACTAGTGCACAATTTCTGTTCTTATCATATTAATACAAATAAGTACAGTTATGGAAAATGATAAATATAACCAATTATTATGCAAGTTATTTAGCGTACATTAAGAGAACATACTCTCTGTTACTTCTTAAATTTTACTTAACTTTGATCTAACTATTATAGATTGTTATCACATTAATTATTGTTACCGTAATAAGCACTGTCTATTCCCCTTAAAAATATAACAGCGAAAGGTTTGATACCTCCATACTGTTTGAGATAAGGAACAGCTTTAACGTTTCTCCTAGTACTATATTAAAGTGAAATTAAATGGCTATACCTATCATAAATAAATAGAACAATACTTTAGAAATTACTAAGAGAAAATACACATTCCAGGCTCGTCTTCTTCTCAACTGTTTGCTTTCCTGTTCCACTCTAATCCATCAGGTGTCATCTTCTATACATATAACTCAGATTTATCCGCGATTTTGTTTGCGTGAAACTAAAAATAATTTAATATTTTTTTCCCGTTTTTGTAATTTTTTTAATACATATTTGATCTTATATAAGTTGGCGTGATGTTAAATATCTTTAAGTATTTCTCAATGATTGCTCTATTAAAAACAAAAATAATTTTTGAAATACAACTTGGTAATTGCTAAGATTCGTGCGTTCAAACTATTTCACTTTATAATATTAATATAGATTCCTCACACAGCATTTTCGTATTTTCTTCGGACTTCCTCAACTTCTGTATGCATTTCACTTTATACTCCAAATTATTTCAGAATTATATTAAAACGAAAACTTTAGAAAATTTGCTATTCATACTAAAATAATTTATAAAGTTAAATTCAATACCAAATGACAGACTCGTAAAAATGTTACAATGCGATTTTAGTATTTAATATAAGATAATAAATGGAACTTATCTAATAAATGTAGGTTAATCTTACGGAAGATATAAATAAAACCTAATGACAAAAGCTACTTTATTTCCCGACTGTGGTTAGCGAATCAATTTTAGTAAATAGACAACGATTTCCGCTTTTTCTTTATTACTGTAACATTTAATAACCAGCCGTAGTTAACTTCGTGTATATTTTGAAAATACTCGAGCCTACATTACTCAATAGTTAGTTTGAATCATGCATAAGTATGCATGATAGGTAGGACTTTTTCTAATACGCGCCTGGTTTACTACCACCTTCAATTCGAAAATCTGCAGCCAAATACCCATAGTTGTGCTTCGGCAGTAGCATTTGAAAACCGATCCATCCACTAGGTTTAGCGTGACCGACATCTTAGATCACATCGTCATATAACATCAGATGAGATTGTTTCCATAACGCTAAACCTATAAATGATTAAAAAAGGATATTTTCAAAGTATTTTTATGGGATGGAAACAGTAAACATATGTGTTTTCCATTTGTTATGTTAAGGATCACTGTAGGATCTATCTGTGCATAGCTAAACTGGAACATCGCAGATTTGGTTTCATTCACTAAATTAGGACGTTTCGAGTAATTGATGAGCTTTTCTAACTTTATTATCTACACGAGAACTAATAAATAAACCTAGTACTGGAGATAACCTATAATTGCACCTAAGTTTAATTTTAAACTGGTTTCGAGTACACGTACCTGGTATACGTGGCATCATAATATATTGTACTAATCTGTCGTGTTATCACTCCGGTAATAAGCGTTTTAGTGCGTTGATAGTTCGATCATGTGATTTTCCTTGTTCTGCATTCGAATAGAACCATTACTCTGCTGTTGACAGGATAGGTATAGGATTACTCTTATTTGCTCTTATAAAAGTGTATCAACATTTTTTAACACAGTTTATCTTAATCCTTACTGACATTATAAATGCGAAAGTGAGTTTGTTTGTTACGCTTCCACAGTAACAAACAACAGCATGAAAGGATTACATTCAAAATTTAAAGAAATATAGATTGTATGTGAAGTTTGAAAATAATGATAATATCTCCATCTGGTTTTAAGATAAACGAATTGTACTGTATAAATAAACTGTAAACTTTGAAATTACGGGATCGCTTGGGGCTTTTGGCATTGTAGTAAATGCAAATAGTAAAGTCTAGTTATATGAAGATTTGTGAACAATAGTCGTAAATACTCAAAATCCATACATTGTTCAGTAACGATTTGGCGCCGGGCCAGCTTCGTGTGGTACGCGTAGGCGCAGTATATTGTTCGGGCAATGCGTAATGCATCTTTGTAATAGTTTGCCGCCTTTCAAACTTTCAATACTTCCGAAATGTAACATTTATTATGTATTTATGAGACCCAATTACGAGACCGAGTTTTCGATTTATATTTAACACGTTTTAATTTTGTTTTCGTTTGGCGTAACTCCAAACTGGTTTTGCAACACATACACAAAAATACGCACACATTTATTTTATTAGGAATCTTTTGTTATATTATAACGGCCAATGGATAAAGTTGGATGCCAATATTCTTACTAGAAAAGAGGTCTTTTCAGACGCCAGCGTTGAGTGTTTTAATAATTCTGTTTATAATGTTTATGTGAATAAACAAATCGAAGCCGCGCCAGTTGTTATGTCATGCCGTCATGCGTAATATTTTTTTTGTTACTTGAGCTGCGTTTTTTTGTATTAAGATATTAAAATCACACTATAAAATATAAATACCTTAGTATCTCTGGAAACAATGCATTTTGATTATAAATTGTTTATACGTATTTCTTAACCTTGTGAGAAAGACACGCGATAAATAATTTTATAAATGTTAATTAAATGACTTTATCTACAAGAGCAAAAAGTAACATGAAAAAAGTACTTGAAGCAAAGATGCCTTAGTTGGCAGAGTATACGGACGGTGTGTCAATGGACGGGCGTTCGAATCCCTGCAATGTGCCTGTGGTTTCGGTGAAGGAACACAACGTGATGAAACCATAGCATGGTAGTAGAGCTTTTTCTAATGGCCACCTGGCTACCTACCACACTCAAATTAAAAATCTGCCGCCAAACACCTACAGGTGTGTTTCGACAGTTGCACTTGAGAACTAGTCCTACCAAGAGGCTTAGCGTATCCACCGTCTTAGGCCACATCGCCATTTAAAATCAGGTGGGGTTGTGTCGATAACGCTAAATCCATAAAGGATAAATATTCTCTTTATATGCTCTATGATAAAAGTTGAGTGAGTTGCGAACGCATATTTGGTTTTTTCTACTAATCTTTAGTTCAATGTCCTAGAGTTATCACAATAGTTTCTTCGCCCGCATGAATCTCAGTGGTATTTCCTCTTGTAATAGTAATATCATCAGCGAACAGCATATACAAAAATAATTTCATTATTTATATTTTTGATTTGCAGATTGAAATATTGTAGTGTAGATATCCTTCAAGATGGCATTTCCGAAAATTAAACCACTATAGGTATGAAAACAAGTGGCAAAGTATGTTTGGTATACAATATTTCTCGAATTATATTTGAAGCGAAACAGCGGGTTGAAATCTAGTATTATACCTTGCCTACCTATTGCGAATACCATACCTTATCTAAATAATCAGATAACATTTATATAAATATTCATGTATTTAAGCATATTATTTTGTCAAATTCATATCTGTCATAAATCGCATGATCAATATTCTGAATTTTCCTGAAACTATTACGACGATCGTTACCATAGCTTCAACTTACTCATGTGTTACGATGAATTGGGTCTGTGTAAAAAGTCTGCAACAATATGTTACCCAAACTAAGTACAATCTAGTCATCGAACTAGATCAGTGTAGTGTGTTATTAGTTACAAGTTACAGTCACTTTAAAAGCGACGATAGCGCAGTGGTAGCGTGTACAGACGCCGCGTCAAAGGACGTGAGTTCCAATCCCTGCAAAGAGCTTTCGGTGAAGAGAAACATCGTCATGAATCCATACCGTGGTGGTAGAGTTTTTCTAATGCTCGCCTGGCTAGCTACCACCTTCAAATGGAAAATCTGGTGCCAAATACATATAGGTGTGTTCCGGCAGTTGCACTTGAGAGCCAATCCTCCACTAGGCTTAGCGTGTTCACCATCTTAGGCCACACTGTCACTTAACATCAGGTGAGATTGTAGCCATAACGCTAAACCCATAAACTATAAAAAATTGAAAATGCACAAGCACTACTTTATTTGTAATAGCGCCATGACTTGAGTTGTTGTATCAAAATAATACTATTTTAAATTAACAAAAAGGTCAAAGTACTATAATGTATTAACGAGCCTTCTAGAAAAATAACATTTGCCATATCACGCGAGGCTATAACTCTATTATTATCACATTAAGTTATAAGGTTCTGAGATGTAAGAGAATGTTTTTATTTCAGGCCAAATTACAAAATTAGACGTAATTCAATAGAGACCGATTCTTTTACTGAATTCAACAGCAGCCAAACGTTTACAGGTGAAATTAAAACTGATGGTATCACTTTCTTCTAGATGATCTGAAGCGGTTTGATTAGATAGATCGATATATAGATAATCCGTCATAGTGGACATTACAAAAAATACCTTAAACCTGTAATTAACGAGGGCTTCGTTGTATCATATACTAGATTTATGCCACGTATTTACTACTAAAAATATGTTTTATTTTTTGTTTTCCTTCAATTTGAATTCTTAGCTGAGTCTAACTTACACTTTACCGGCTATTTACTATATTTCTATAATCATAGTTCATACCAAGTTTTACTTTCGTATATATAGGGGTTTCAGGGTTAAGTAAAATAAAATTTAAATGATCTTATAACCAAATACCTTTGATGTATTTCCTTAAGATGTAGTTTAATGTTACCGATCCATGTTACTTTCAAAAATGGTTCAAAATATAAGTCCTATTAAATATAAGACGGACAGAGTAAGGTTCACAGTAATTTCTCTTCTTCTTATATAACCCTAAAAATTGATATTTCTAATTACAGTGAGAAAATACATCTTTTCAATGCGAGCGAATAGTAATATCCATAAAGACAATGTTTCTATGTTTTCGCGGTTCCCATCTATTGAAGGTTGATGGCTCCTTGTATTGCGTCTGTTATATAACAATGCGGGATTAACAAACTTGTATCGTATCTTCTGGTTTTTTTTATCTTTACAGTGTTTCTTACAGTAGCGACAGTGGGTAGAGCTCGAAGAAATGACTAACACGGCTTCTGGTTAGTCACCGTTACCATTCCTCCTGTTTTATTTTCTCAAACAATCGTAGATACTGTTAGGTACATTGGCATTAGCACGCAGCGACATAGGACGTGCTTATAGAAAATTGTGCTTCGATACGCGTGTCTTTAGTTGGTGCTATGCCAAAGAAAGCGGTTAGTATTCAAAAATCTATCCAGATTATATACTCCGCTACGGTTAGATGTTTATATGAAGATACAATTATGTTGTCATAGAAAATGTTAATCTATATTAATATTATTAAGCAAAACAGTTTGTTTATATGTTTAAACTAGGGTTGCCATCCATCCGGGTTTTCTCGGGTTTGTCCTAATTTAGTGGGCTTGCGAGGAGCGTCCGGGCGAGGCTTCATTTGTAGTCTGCTTTTTTTTATACTTTAGATTTAGCGTTATTGCCATAATCTTACTTGATCTTAAAGGACAATACGGGCCAAGTTGGTAGACACGCTAAACCTGTGGATGAACTGCCTTTCAACTGCAACTGCCGAAACACACCTATTAGTATTTTGCGGAAAATGTTCGACATGAGGGTGGTAGCTAGCCAGACGGGCTTCAGAAAAATCCCTACCACCATGCTAAAGTATCGGGCTACCAGCGATACATATACTGTGCTATGTAAAAAAGTTGATTTATGACATCTTCAACTGTTTTCTATTACACCGAATTTATTAAGAAAACCTGTTGACATGTCCGTGTTCTGGGCTCCAAAATTCGGGGTTGACACGCATATTATCCTGGTTGCCAAAGTTTAGAGATAGCAACCCTAGTTTAAACGCGCTAATGTTAGGAACTACTAGTCGGTCATCAGAAATTATTTTTGCATTTGATATAGCGATCATTGAGGAAAGCTTTAGGCTATTTAACATCACGCGATCACCAATATGAGAGAAGTTGTATTCAAAAAAGCTATAGAAACGGACAAAAATGATGAAATCATTTTTAGTTACACGCGAAGGAAGTCGTAGATACAGCGAGTGCGTTTATATATATATATATATTTGTATTGCATGGAAACTAGTTCAATAAAAATAACCGGGTGCGGGGTGACATGTCGACATTAATATAATAAATTATCTTTTGTATTGTCTCTTTTATATATCTTCCCAAGATTATTTAATTCGTTCATAACATAATCACGAATTGAGGCCGCTTTTTACATGCTCCTACGTTCGACTTTCTCCTAATTTGTACATTGTGTGTGTCGTAACAGAACGTTAGTCGGTACTGTAATCGTGATACGTCTGGTGAATAATGACAAAATATACAATCAGCTAATGCGGCAAAAACTGTTTTTATATAATAAGTATAAACAATAGTTACTATTGTGTAAGTTTGAAAATTATTATTATTAGTTAAAAATCTTGAATCGTTTAGAAATCATTATGAAATGAGATTTGTTGAATATTTTCCGTTAGCATCAATATATAAATACGCGAAGACAAAGCAGATTACTCCAGTATCAAAACATGATGGCTCAGTGGTAAAGTATACGGACACTGCGTCGTTGGGCGTGAATTCGTATCTGTACAATGAGCTTGAGCTCTTGATGAAAGAAAACATCCTTTGCACTAATAAACTAAGTTAAAAATTAATTATACAGCTTTATTAAATTTTATGCCTAAAGGAACTTGAAACACTTTTAAACTGCCTATTTAAGTCGACGCCTTGAAATAAAGTCATACTTGTTACTGCCATGCCATTGAGGATTTTTCTTTATTCTATTATTTATGTCAACTCACTTTCATTTTTCTATTGTGAGAAATATCTGCAAGCGAGATATAAGTCTGAGAATATTAAACATTGTAAATTTTATGCAGTAACGTGTTAACTTACAAAAAAAAAAACTTAGTTATCTTCATCTATGACTTCAGTAACACATAGATGACGTTAACTCATTTTAGTTTTATTTGTTACACAACAATTTATTTCATACCACTGTCAAATTTGTTTGTACTTTAGGTAAAATCATATATATATATATACGATTTTTTTAAAAACTACAGATTTAACATAAACAAATTTAATATTAAATGGTGCTACCAGTCCATCTAGAAGAGGACTGATTATCAAATAGACCTGCAGGAATGTAATAGCAGAGGTATGAAGTCAGGTTTGCAACTTGAGAAAGTGCTGTAATATGCTATATTATTTATTAGCTTATTTGGTAGACCTTGTTTTGATTTTTCCACGAGTATTTCGGAATAAAAACTACTATGTCTCTCCAGTTGAACCAAATTGTACATGTCTACAAAATCGGTTAAACGATTGACGGGATTTTGTGTTTAATAAAATTATATGTGCTACATATAATAGGCTATATTTAAGAGGATCTATAAGCTTATTGAGATTAATTGTACTTATAATAGATTTCCGTTCATGGGGCAGCAGCCAAAAGTACCTAGAGCTGTGTGAGCGTTTTTGTTTTTTTTTTTTGCAATAGATATCGGTGAGAATGTGAGTTCGCAGCGCGCGCGCCTCGGCAGCCGGCGCGCCAGTTCAACGCCGCTCCCCGCCGCGCGCGCGCGTTTCAAGTAGAAATCAGTTGACAGCACACCTGTTCTCACAGGCGGCAAACAATCGTACTGCTATCGCAATAAATGACCAACTAATGGACGAACGAAAAGGTAGTCCATGCATGCACGTTTCGTGTGAACATTAGTGGAGTGCAGTGTTGTGTTGATGTCGTAATGGAAGACGTCCGTATTACGGATTGGCCGGAGCCTCCCGGCTCCCATGCATGGCTGCCCGCTTATGGTTTCCAGCATGATTTATTGGATAAGGATGATTATTTAGGCACAAACGGTGAGTGCCAGTCCAGACCGTTATGGTCGGGAGCATCTTGTTAGAGAGACAAAAACAAATCTCTCTCGCGGAATGTGGATGGAGGCTTTGCTTCGTTTGTTGTTTTCGATGTGGCTTATTATAATTACTAGTCACTTTCTTTATTTGTTCTCGCTCTTTGACAATTGTATATAGTTTCATTTAGATCATAAATTATATAGCGTGTTACGGCATTCAAATGAATGTGTTTTTTTTACAAACAATATACTTCGTTTCACCTAAACAATAAGTTGGTTTTTGTGTTAACTCGTGGATTCAATACAAGTTGAGGTCAATAAAATTTTGTATCTCACGGCCAGTTTAAAATATATCAGACTGATCATTCTCTAGAAGAACGCATCAGCAAATTAGTAGTTGATTATACACGTTTCAAATAGAAAATATATATAGATTGTATATGTTATTTATTTTAGTTTTATGAAAGTGTGAAGACATTTGACCAAAGTTTATTTTAAATATAAAAAAATATGCATTGAAACTTATTGTATGCTAGAAGTATACAAATTTCAATTAAAATATTGAAATAATAGTTTCCCTAGACTAGACATTTTGATCATTTATGGCATAGTGGTATAGCGCATCCGGATGTTACGCCGGGAGATGTGGGTTCGTATGTTTCAATGAGCTCTTACAAAGCTACAAAATTGGTAAGAGATAAGTTTAGTTTTCGTCTATTTATCTTTTAAAATATCTTTAAAAAACTACACGTGTGTTCTTGTAATTTCATATGAGTATCACTTCTCATCACCGATTTTTCCCTTCATACGATAATGTTGTAACCAGTATTTTATTAAACTTTGTATTTCTTAATTCTATAATTATTTCTGAGAGAGTAATAGAACCATCGATGCTTGTGATTTTATTAATTATAGCTGTGCCCGCGACTTCGTTCACGTGGAACTAAAAATTATTCAATAATTTTTGGCCGTTTTTGTAAGTTGCAGCGTGATATGAAATAGCCGTAACCCTTGTCTTATTATTGCTCTAAATAAAAAAAAATATATATCACCGACTAGTAGTTCCTAAGATTAACGCGTTCAAATAAAGAAACAACCAAACTTTTTAGCTTTATAATATTAACTAGCTGTGTCCGCGATTCCGTTCGCGTGGAACTACGATTTTATTTAATCATTTTCATATATAAAATGTTATATTATATAGCCTATGTTACTCAGGGCTAATGTAGCATTCTTATGGTAAAATTGATTGAAATCGGTCCAGTAGTTCTTGAATTTATTCGTTACATAAAAAATACGAAACATTCCTCTTTATAATATCAGTATAGATTTAGATAAAATAACAAAGCATAACTTTGAAACTTGGAATATAGGGGAAGTAGGGACTCTTGATACGAGGGGCGCATCCGTGCAGTAGTTATAAAACATAAACAAACAGGTGTAGGAGCATGTTTTTGTATGCTAATTTTTTCTTTATAATTATTCTACACTTTATAGGCCTCATCTGGCAATAACTGACTATATAGCTTGTAATGGTAAACATACTAAAGTTTGAAAGGACTGGCTTTTAAGGGCAGCTGCTGTTACTGACCTATTGGAGACAGTTTTAAACCGCGCATAAGAAAACACCCAATCACAATATTATGGCTTCATCACGATAAGTTATTTGTTGCCGGGATATAAGCGTCATAGTATTCGAAACTACGTTTATTGACGTCGTATTCAAATACGTTACAACTTCAATCAAGAATAGGTTTTTTATATGTAAAAGTATTTATTAATTAGCTTAAGCCAAAAAAGAAGTCATATGGTAGTATTGTAATGACTGAAATAATTTTAATATTTCTAAAACAATGTCTGCTCAATACAATATTAGGTAACGCATAGTTCCCAAGATTCAGATAAGCTTTGTTAGCGAAACTAATGATTACTCTTGTATTGAAATAACTACGTGTTAAAACCGAAAACAATGGAGAGAAAAAGATGCCGACGCGACGCGGTGTTGTAAACTGAGATCATACCTTTAATTAAAACGTTTTAATACTTTTAATATTAAAGTATATCTTGGGTGAACGCAGGTAGGTAGGTTGGGATAACGAAAAACGAATCAATTTAATACATTCACCTTTATTATAGGAACCTTGATTAGCATCTATTATGGCCGCAACGATGGGCGTGAGTTCGAAGAAGAAGGGCGAAGAGCTTGAGCTTTCGGTGAAGGAAAAACATCGTGATGAAACCAGAGCATGTTGATAGCGCTTTTTCTAATGTCCGCCTGGCTAGCTACCATCCTCAAGTTGAAAATCTGCCGCTAATACCTATAGATGTGTTCTTCTTGGGCCCTATCTTCCCTGTTATAGGTTTATCACATATATCTGTATTAATATTATAAAGAGGAGAGATTTGTATTTTTGTTTGTAACGAATAAACACAAAAACTCGATTAAAAAAAAAATCACCATTAGAATCTTATATTATTCCTAACCTCATTATTTTCACTCGCGACAAGCTCACAACGACTTATTTGCATCGGCGGACCATCCGGCGGCAACCACTTGAATGAATAGTTGTAGGCTCGCAAACAAGTGGAACAAAAAAAACTGCGGTTGTGAGCTTTATAGACGCTAAGTGTTACTTGGATCAGAATTATAATGCTCTAGTCTGCAGCAAATACGTCAATATTAATCCAATATGACTTGACATATAACTCCTTAAGATCTTTTAGTGTCTGGAACATGAAAACGTTGACGCAAAAGGTACACCTGTAAAAATAATCTTCTATTTATTTAATGTCATTGAAATTCAAGAATAGTATCTGAAACCTTTAAATAGATAATGCCATAGACAAATCAGAACAGATTGTTCATATGCTAGAAATGGGAATCCTGAAAGTAGTGTTATTTATAATATGTATTAAATTTTCAGAATTGTATTGAGGTTTCCAATTTTGCTACGAAGCAAATGCTATGCAAGAACACTTTATAGACGTTTATTTTTATTCTAAAAATAGTTGCAATCATCATGTTATTATTGAAAATGTAATATTAAGCATCGTTTTTATGTCATTTATATTCATTGGTGTACATATTTTTGAATTACATTCACGGGGAAAACTGAATTACCTAAGCCCCATTACATTTGGTTCAGTTTCATTTAGTTTTTTTCAGTAACCCTCGTTTTATAAAGAAACAGATTTTGATCACATTGGTGTGGTAGGTATTTCAAACTAATAAAACACGTTAGGTTCGTTTATTAATAGGATGAATTAAATATTATGCATACAACAAACGGCTGCTTCTTTGTTTTTTGACTCAACAACACGGAAAATAATGTATTTACTTTCATTTTATTCTTATTAATACAATGCGTCATCTCATGCCAGTAGGTGTATATTGAAGTTTTGCTTATGCTGAACGAGCCTATTTCACTGAACTGTGGTAATTGTAAACGTGCGAATTATCATCCGAGGTTATGATAACATAATATTTTATTTTTATCACTATAAATAAATATACACGCTTTGTATTAGAATTATCAGGATATGTTCTTGTAATAGTATGTATAAAAATAAACAGTAATAAAAATTTGAATATATATATTCAATAAATTATCCCATTACCGGGTATAGGTCTGTTAGAGAGATATATCTTGTCAAACACAGTTATACCTAAAGTACGTTGCATTATAGAAAGTTAATAATATTACTAAGGATGAAATTTATCAATTATAAAACTGATTTTTTATAAGGCACGATAATCGTATAAAATAATTATATAATTGCGACCATTATGCCCTAGTTAAAATACCCTATATAGTGGCGTGCTTTCGGGACCTAACGGGGGGAGTTCGATTTCAACCTCGGTCGTGAACGGACGTGTCTGTGAGCGCTCCTTGATTGTTCTCGAAACCGATCTCTGCGCGTTACTACGCCGGCTATTGTTCTTTGTACCATTGTGAAGTGTTATCGGCAATAATCCCTCTATTATTGTCGATAATCCAGTTCGTGGTACCGATAATTACTTCTTGTTAAATTTAATCTATTGTTTGTTTACCGTGTAAATACCACATTGTAAAAATCTCATAGTTTATTATGTGAAATCAGTGTATTGTTTTGGTTACTGTGAAACAGTGTTGTGATTGAATTGCCGCCTCTGTAAGTACGCCGGACACCGGCCGTTAACAAAGGTAAAGCTTAATTACCCTTAAATCTTTTTTACAGGCCAGGCCCCGGTTATGAATTTTATTTTTTAATTATATTTTCTTTTTTCTTTCCGTTACTGCACGTGCAACAGATTTGTACTTCAATGTCAGTTCGCCGAACTCGGGATAGCTCGTATAAGTTTTGCTAATCGCGCCCCCTGCCCCTCAGGCAGGGAGGTTTTATATAGGCTCCCATTTTAACTTTCCCTGCTCCATACCCGCCACTAAAATGGCCAGCAGCCGTATAGATTTAATAAATAGTAGGCTCCGCGCTTTCATCGGTAAAGAGCACCCGGACCTGCTAAAAGAATTTCTGGCCACACAACTCCCACAAACACAACACGTGCGCATGCCCGCTGCCGCGATAAACGCGCCGACGCGTGCCAGCCCAGCATCCTCAACACTTTCTCTGCGCTCGCGCTCCCGTTCCCGGTCACCAGTGATTCGTCCCTCGCAGACGCCTACTGTATCCGCAACTTCAGAATCACGCCCCACATCGCCGTCAACCTCCTCCGCTCCTACATCCACGCCTCGTCCTTTCGACGAGCTAATTTCGTTCGCCCTGTGTCCGGTACCCACAGCCAACTCTTTTGGAAATGCAGGACCTCGAACCTGAGGCCCAAACTAATCCCGAGGCCGGCTTTACGCTTGTATGTAGGGCCAAACCTAAAAACAAAAGGGTGCTATCACCCGAGACAGTAGAAACCGCGTCCGTGAAAGCTAGACGCGACGAAAATTCTCGTGTCCCTCAGACACCCACGACGACCGCGATCCCTAAAATTCCAATCGGTACTACGCAATCGCAATCTAAAATACGCCCACCTCCCCCGATTACGATCAAGGACAAATCCAAATGGACTGTTATCTCCGGTCAACTAAACCGGCTAAAAATTTATTACAATAACGCCCGGAGTACCCCTTCCGGGATCCAGGTCAAAGTCCCTACAACAGATGATTACAGAAAACTCACAACCTTCCTTAGAGAAGGGAAACATGAATTTTACACGTACACATTAGAAGAAGAGCGCCTTCTGCGCGTTGTCCTAAGACGCGTACCAAAGGAAATACCTGTAGAAGAGGTATTCGCGTCCATCAAAGCGCAAAACTTTCCGGTCCGAGAGGTACACCGCATGTACCACACCATTACGAAAAAACAATACGATATGGTCCTAGTAATTAATAAATAATAAAATAGTAATTAAGCTCAGTCTGCGATCTCTCTGGCGTCACAGTAGAAATCCCCCGAAAAAAAACATATTCCAACACAATGCCACAATTGTCAGGCATACGGTCACTCAGCACGTAACTGTTACGTCAATGCACGTTGCGTAAAATGCTTAGAAAACCACTCCACTAAGGAGTGTACGCGTACCCGCGACTCTCCGAATCCACCGAGCTGCGTCAACTGCGGTAAGGACGGGCACCCCGCGAACTATCGCGGATGTGAACGTGCCCCACGCACGAGACACGCTCGCGTCCCTCAACGAGCACCGTCAGCGCACACCGCGGCAGCACGTCCCGCTCCGCCACCGCTTATGTCAACCCAGGCCTTCCCGAGCCTTTCCGGTCCTGTGCGAGTCACTCCTGCGCACACATCCGCACAAGCCCCATCTAACGCGTGGGCCGCCAAATCGCAACCAGCGAAAGCTAAACCCGCAAGTTCCACCGCATCCGCATCGTCATCCGCCTTCCAAGGCCTCGATTGGCTCGCAGGCCTTCTCAAGGAACACCTTGTCGACGACCTCATCGCGTTTGACGATATGATTAGTTCAAGTCGCGATTTCGACCGCCTCAAGGCCATTAAGGCCTTCCCTGACATCGCGCGCTCCATGCAACGCCTCATTCGCGCTTCTCCGTAACTAGTTTTTCGCAATGGAGGATAGAATTAGACCCCGTGGCCTTTCTTTATCCTTTTTTAACGCACGTAACTTAAAACCCCAAAGAGACTTAGTCGCTAGCTTCCTTAAGGAGCGGCAAATAGACGTGTTTCTCATACAAGAGACACTTCTTAAACCGAGCGTTCGTAATCCCGCGATTGCAAACTACAAGATAGTAAGAAATGATCGTACCGGCGTAAGAGGCGGCGGCACGCTCATATACTATAGAAAGTCACTATATTGCATGCCAATAGATCCTCCCGAACTCACCAACTTAGAAGTGTCGGTGTGCAGAGTGGGCATGACCGGTCATCCCACTATCCTTATTGTTTCCGCATACCTTTCACCTAACAAAACTCTCCTTCAGTCGGATCTGGAGACGCTTTTCGCGCTCGGTGACTCTGTTATAGTGGCTGGTGATCTAAATAGCGGGCACATTCAATACAACAACCCGCGTAATACCACTAATGGTAGGACACTATACTGGCTAGAAAATGCGCTTACCTTTGATGTAATTGCTCCTTCAGAGCCAACTCATTATCAAGCTAACTGCCGCCCTTCAGTTTTAGACATAGCTATTTTAAAATGGATCGCGCTTCAGGTGCGGCAAATCGAAGTCGTACATGAACTAGATTCCGACCACCGTCCAGTAATTCTGCAACTAGGCCACCCGAGTGACTACACACCCGCTTCAGTCAAAGTAGCTGACTATTCACAGCTCAGACACTATCTCTCAAATAATCTCTCCTCTCCTCACTTAGATAGGATCCCCGACGAGATAAAGTCTGTGACCGATGCCGATGTGGCGATTGACTCCCTGGTCGGTCACCTCCAGAATGCCATCAGGGAAACCTCAAAAGAGGTAAGGTCGGCAAACGACCGCCGCTTCATACTCCCTGATGACATTCGAAGACTGATCACGGAGAAAAACGCCGCGACTCGCGCTCACGATTCTTATCCGACGGAGGAAAATCGCGTACGTCTACGTAACCTACAAAGATCAGTTAAATCCCGTATCTCTGAACTACGCGGTCAAAGATGGCACAGCCTCTTAGAGGAAATCAAACCGTCTCATCTCGCCTTTTGGGACCTCGTTCGTAAACAGAAGAGCAGCTATTCGTCTGCGATGCCCCCATTAGATAGAGGCCCTGGCAATCCACCCGCCTTCGAAAGTATAGACAAGGCAGAGTATCTCGCTGCTACTCTCGAACAGCAGTGTTCTCCCAATCCCTATAAATACCATACCATTGATCCCGAACACGTCGAGAGGGTCGATCGAACAATTCAATCAATAAGAGAGACCCTCCCAATCGAAAACTTAGAGCCGGTTACAACTGACGAAGTCCTCGCTATCATAAAAGCCCTTAAGCCAAGGAAAGCCCCCGGACCCGACGGAATCAGGAACGAAGCCCTCAAACTTCTTCCTGATAAACTCATAGCCCTTCTGGTCTGCATCTTCAATGCGGCCATAACTCACTGCCATTTTCCAGCCGCTTGGAAAAAGGCAACGGTAATAGGTATCCTTAAGCCCGGGAAAAGGGCAGCCCATCCAGAAAGCTACCGCCCAATAAGCCTCCTCAATACTATAGGTAAAATATACGAGCGGCTTCTGTTGAACCGACTACAAGCCTTTGTCTCAGACAAATGTCTCTTACCACACGAGCAATTCGGCTTCCGACCGAAGCACTCGTGTACCCACCAAGTGCTCCGCCTCACGGAGCATATTCTCTCCAATTTCACGGAGCTACGCCGTCCCAGGCGCACGCTTGCTGTATTTTTCGACATATCCAAAGCCTTCGATAAGGTCTGGCATGAAGGCCTCATTTATAAACTCAACCTCTTTCAAGTTCCGGACAGACTAGTCCGCATAATTCTTGCTTATTTATCGGACCGCTCCTTCTGCTACAAAGCGGACGGAGCCCTATCCTCGCCTCACCCTATACGCTCAGGAGTCCCGCAAGGCTCCATCCTAGCGCCTTGCCTGTTCAACTTGTTCGTTAGCGATATCCCCGAATTCCCCGACGTCGCAGTAGGCTCCTACGCAGACGACACAGTCATCTTCAGCTCGGCCAGGAATAGGATTCACGTATACCACCGCGTCCAAAGAGCCGTCTCTATGTTTGGGTCCTGGTGCCTCAAATGGCGCATAGGAATAAACCCAGAAAAAAGTGCGGCTATCATGTTCGATCCTCACGCGAGGAGAGATATAAAAAAGACATTACACCTATTCGACGTCAATATCCCCTGGGCTAATGAAACTAAATATCTTGGTGTAGTTTTAGATAGGCGCCTAACCTTCAACAAACATATAGATTACGTTCAGAAAAAAGCCTCCATGGCTATGGTTCTGCTACGCAATCTCACCTCCTCTAAGAGCAAAATGGCACTCAGACATAAGCTCACAATATACAAAGTATGCATCCGTCCCATACTTACTTACAGTTGCCCCGTATTTGCTCACGCTTCACGCACCACCCTTCGCAAACTACAAGTATTGCAAAACAGATTCATGCGCATAGCCGTTCAAGCCCCGTTTTACGTCCGTAATGTAGATCTCCATAGAGACATGGAACTTCCGTCCATGTATGCATATATTAAAGACATTACAAAGAATTTTTTTGCAAATGCCGAACTTCATCCTAACCCCAAAATAGTACACGCAGTTAGCTACACTTCCAATCCGCATGCCAAAGGCTTTGCTCGCCGGCCACGTAACTGCTTCTCCGATGCCGTCGATAAAATAACGAGATTAAACGCGCTTCTCCCTGCCGTCTCCACCAATCGCACGTGTCCGCGTACACGTCCGCGTAACCGCCGTCCTCGCCGCCGAGGCCGAGCGGATAACTTCGCTCCCGCACACCCGCCGCGGCCTCCTTCCGCAGACGCCTGAGCCTAGGTTCGATCCTCCGGACAGGAGCCCTCGAGTGACTCTGCTCGCGCGATACAGTGACACTCTACATCACTGAGATTACATCATCACACCGCATACCATTCGTGCACACTCACACGTTAAGTACACGGTTCTGTAAGGGACTACCCTCGCGGCCCTTGAGCTGCTTACCTGATAAGGTCGTAGTTAGTATCACTAATTTAGTAATAAAGAACCTGTTGGTTAGTCAGGATCATGAATCTTTTTCATTTACCGGCAGCAGCCCTAGCCGAGGTTCGGCCGTCCTGGCACCCTTGTGCCTGCTGCCTCGGGGCTGAGTGCCCTCAGCACTCGCCTCCAAAAGTCCGGTGAAGCTGTCAAAGCCCTTGGGGCTAACAGCGTAAGTCAGGTCGAAAAAAAAAAAAAAAAAAAAAAAAAAAAACGGGACCTAACGGGGTGTATAATCAACATTCAATCGCGGTGGTAGAGACCTGGTAACAATCTCAAGATCAAGATCAGAAGAGTTTTTCTCTTAGTTTTTCGGATTTTGAAATCACTTAGTGTATTCTATTGTTGCCTATAGTTTTGAAAACCGGAATGACATAAATTAATAAGTGCAACGACTTTGAAAATCTGAGATAATAAAGAGAAATACATATTTTTAGCGGCATTTATTATCTATTGCTTCATTATTAAAAAAATTACATTATCTCATTCTAATTCAGATTTTAACGGAAATCGTGATGGTCATCGACTATAATAACACATTATTACATTTTTATGTCAATTTCTTGCTCGAATGAAAAGTGGTGAAAGTATATAATTAGTAACATTAGATGTATAGAGCGTTGAAGAAATCATCAGTTTCTTCGGTATCAACGCTTACTTTCATGTATAAGATATCTGATTTCAGTAGATTGATTAAAATTACGAATATGTTCAAATTACGGAATGTAACTTACGTAATCAAACCATAGCTTTCAAGTGGAGTTTGCAGTGTACACTGAACCTAGAAATCATACAATATGCAAGGCATTCCAAACACAAACCATCAAGACTTTAAGTCTTTTTGTATTTGATTAAACTTCCATATTGCATGATTTGTTTTGTTTTTTAATAATTAAGACCACTTACTGCATGTCTTTTAAGTCTAATTTCGTACTAATAATCTTCGAAGATCGCTTTAACAGGTGATGGTTGCCTTGGTAAGTTTCCAGACAGTTTTTGTGTCAAGTCAAAATGCATATTTGTAGTTATCATATATAATCTAATTCGACTTTTTTAAATAATCAAAATAATATTAAAATGTAATTAATATTTCCTACTAAAGGTAGTAATGTAAGTATATACATTCAAGTTACAGTTTCTCTAAGGGTTCAAGATCTCGTCAAAAAATAATTATACATGGTGTTTCCTGTATTATCTAGGGATGCGATGTGTGAAAAGCCTATGCATTGAACCATCGACGCTTCTAAAATGTTTTACGGTTACGTTATCCATATTTATTGTTTTTGTTGACAAGTTTTCTAATATTTATGGCAATATTTAAACGTACTAATGTTTATATACATATGGCTTATTTATTATAAGTAGCACAGTATTGTCTCTTACCTAGCTTACCTAATGGTAAGAATTGTACATTAAAAAACAGTGGCAACCACCTTGATCAGCAATCCATCCGTGGTACCTAGTGGTTATTATGCAACTCGTATAAATCTTTCCATATTATCAGATCATACTTGAAAGGTTCGATGTCGTGAGAGTAATTCAATCAACTTGTATATTTCTTTTCAATTTTGTGGTTTTAAAGTAATTTCAAACAGTTGTATCTCTTTGAATAAATTAGTTTTACCATTCCCGTAATAGAGAACTCAAAGGTTTGTTTTAAATGTATTGAACACAGTGGTGGATTTATCAGGCTGAGTAGGACGGCAGATTTTAGTGGAGGCAAATTTGGGGTATTTTTATTTTGTTTTTTTTTTTTAGTTACTGAAATTATTCATACATATACGTAAATACAGCGAAATAATGTGTTCCACCACTTAGAATCTAAATAATATATATTTTTTTATATATAATTCACGTAGTCATATGAAATCTAATTGCAAAGGACGGCAAAAGTGTAAATCCGCCACTGATTGAACATCATTAAGATTGACTTCAGTGACTAAACTATTTTAAACTTTTTTACGTGTTAGTTATAAATAAAACGCACCTATTCATTTTAGCATATCAAATATATATTTTTTTCATATTCTATGTACATACAAATGTGGCCTTACTGAATACAGTTACAAAAATGTCTAGTAAAATATAATAATAAGTTCTTTGCACACATTGACATAATTATTATATACAAGCATATACCCATATTAAGTTTGTTAAAATAAAAGTGGTATATTATAACTGTTAAGATAAATCTGCAAAACATTTAAGTTTATTGAAATAAGTCAATTAAGAAACCACAATTTGAACCGATTATTTAAATGGATGTAATTGCAATGCCATAACATTTGCCTTTAAACATTTTTGGGAAGTTGTCGGACAACATATTACGAATTCGATACCAATTTCGTAAACAATCATCCACTGTGTTCAAATACTAAGATATTTGTATAAATTTTTTACTTGACATACTTAAGGGAAATATCTAAAATTACCTATTAAATAAATTATCAAAATTCTCTGTCTAACGTAAACCTTGTAAAAAGCATATTTATATTTGGTAGGTTTAAGAATCCGTCGTAATCTATTTTTCATACCCCTAAGTAATAAGGGTTTAATTTTTTAACCAAAAAAATATTTTTATCTTTTTATAATGTGACATTAAAAATACATACAACCCTAAATTTTCAGCCTCCTACCCTCATCCTCATTTTTAATACAATCAAAGTATTCACTAGAAATAATTTATAAGTCAGAGCAATCCTTTGTCGAGTCTGCTAGTATACTATATTAATGTATATAGTTATTGTTGTATAACGAATCGCTATATCCCTATGGAGATGGATTACCTAGGCATCTAGGTACTATTTCCTAAAAAACAAAGTATTATCCAGCGACTTAGTCGTTTTTTTAATAGTTTTCAGGTTAGAGCTATGGCTCTCGAGTGCAACTGACAGAACCTATAGGTGTTTGGCGGCAGTTTGTCAACTAGAAGGCGGTAGCTAGCTAGGCGGGCATTAGAATAAGACTTAATGTGTCACATTACGTTACCTGTAATGTTCACTCCATTCTATAAAATGCCTATAATTTTCGACTGTCAGTCTATTGAAATAAATAAATAATCTATTGTCATTTCAACAAGTAAGCCTTTAATAAGTTATTCGAAGAAATTGAAATCCTGTGACGTTAAAACTAGTACTCTAATTATGTCATTTTATAGTCGATTTTAGTTTTTAACATAATCAACCTTTTAGGTAAGCAATTATATTGTTATCAGAATAATTACGGAAATCGTGATCAAAATATAGGTTACAAAAAGCATTACTTTTTTTTTAACAAAATACTTAAATGCGTTTTAAATTGGCTAATTTTCGTGAAAAAATAACGATTGCTAATTTACACAATTATTAATGCTTGGTTGGTCATTATTGTTTGATTTCAAGAAAATATTGTATGCGGACAAGGCTCAACGACCTTATAACTTATGCGTGTTATGTATATATATCCATAAATAATGAGATTAGTCTGACGTCATCTTCAACAGTACAACACTCTCCGAGCTCAATATACAAGTTATTAGTAGGAAACATGCTACCTTTGACAGCTCAATTAACGACGTTTTAATGGTGAAGGTAATTTAAATGCTCGAACCGATATTACATTGCATATTACATCATTTAATAATGAATAATGGCAGACTGTAAATGTTCAACTGTTACACTAACGTTTCTTCCCGAGATATTTATTTTTTCAAATATATTTAATGTATCTATTCCATATTTTACATAAACATCTGAAACAAGTATTTTTTTTTCATTTAAAATTCAAACTTTGTTGTATTACGAGAAGTCTGCACCTAATAAAATTATAACAAATGTACTAATAGACCGATACTCGCGCTTGAATAAAACGAATATATGTATGTGCTGGGTAACTAAATATTAAGATTATATTTTTCTGTAGTATAAAAATATGCATTAAGCATTAAAATATGCAGTTACCGGACAAGCTGCGAGAAGAATATGTGGAACACGAGAACCAGCAATGTTTATTAAAATTCCCTGGGTGACTCTGCATTTTCCAATTATTGCCATAAAGAAAGAACAGCTTCCCTTTGTTTCTATTCACTAGTGGTACAAGACCATTACCTATCGAGCCCAAATATAATTAGGAACCATCAAGGTCGGACCAAACGTATATAAAACAAATCATCGAAATTGGCCAAGCCAATTATGTATATATAAATAATGTATAATGGAAATGTTTATCTTTAATAGTCCTACAAAAAAGCCCGCGAAAGCATATATCTATATTTAATGTGTAACCCATTATCGCCAAAATAGTGTGCGGCCCGCGTATAAATGACTACGAGCGCAAATGTTCTTAAACCAGTATCCTTTTTTAGTATATTTAAAATAGTGGGTACCTTAATCAGAATTGTTTTGCAAATCAATATTAACGTTAGCAAAGCCGCGGGTAAAAGCTAGTAATATATTATCTCAGAAAGTAACATTCTCTTAGGCGGTTCTAATTCCAGGCTCATAAAAGACGAAGTATTAATTTTTATAATCATGCAGGAAACCAACATACACACTAAATCATTGATATCGGCCAAGCGGTTTAGAATGAAAATCAGTATTAACATACGTATACAGAAATTACATATATGTATATTAGGTTTAATATTAGAAGATAATATTTTCTAAGGCAGATTTCTTTTCCAGGCCCATAGAAAAAGGGGTTTATTTTATTGAATTTTAATTTGCATTCTAGCCCGACTATTTGATATAAATTTTGAAATCGATTTAGAAACTAACTTATCACATGTCGGTGTCATAATCTTATCTAACAATAAATCTATTACCAATTTCACACACGAGATAGATAATGAGTAATTAATTTTATAAAAAAAAAAAGAAATAATGTACCTTATTTTTAATTAAAATATATCTTACGTTCTAGTCCGTCATGAAACTGGTATTATTAAATAAAACAATGTATTAATTACAGTTCATAAGAAAAAATGGTTTTATTTTGTAAGAAATACAATAAAGTACTTCGATTGCACATTTATAAGTCCGCCTCAGGAGATAAATATAATTAAAAGTAACAGTGAAAATTGTAGATATTGGATTGACAACGTCAAATAAATAAAATTAAAGTGTCTGTCTGTAATGTCTAAATATCATCTTTTTACAAAATGCATTTGAAAGTACAAATACGGAGCTTATAACAACAAACCAATTTTTTAAATTATTAAATTTGTTCCGGCTGATCTCTGATACGGTTTTGAAGCGGCTTTCACTGGCAGACGGTTGATATTATAAGGATTTTTTTATGGTACTTTGATTTCAATTTCACGCGAATGAAGGGGTTGGCATAGCTATTGGTTCAATAAGAATGACTCATGATACATTATAGCGTTAACAGTTCAATTATTGTCATGTAACAAAATAATATTTATTTATTATACATGCATTACTAATATCAATGTATATATAACAATAAACCAATTTTTTAAATTATTAAATTCGTTTCGGTTGATCTCTGATACAGTTTTAAAGCGGCTTTCACTGGCAGACGGTTGATATTATAAGGAATTTTTTATGGTACTTTGATTTCAATTTCACGCGAATGAAGGGGTTGGCATAGCTATTGGTTCAATAAGAATGACTCATGATACATTATAGCGTTATCAGTTCAACTATTATCATGTAACAAAATAATATTTATTTATTATACATGCATTACTAATATCAATGTATATACGTTTAATAGTATTGTTCACCAGAAATCTTTTGGCATTTGATAAATAATATCTATTGTTGTCATTAATTTCACATAATCTAAATTATTATTATCCAATTTATTTAGATTTCATTGACGTCACTAAGCGCCTAGATAATGTTACAAATCTCTGATAAGAATTAACATCACCAAAATGCGTTTTTTTTAGTTAGAGCATTAATGTGTGTTATAGGCTTCACTATACCGTTTACCGAAACTAATTTTTAAGTATATGCAACTAGTGCCTACTCCAAAATTTTTATATTTTTCAATACATAAGTAATTATGTACATGTATACACATAACGCTATTATTATACAGTGTGTGGCGAATACTTCACTGAAGCCTTGTACGGCAAATATGAAGAAAAACTCTTGGGACACTTTTGCAGCAACTATTCTTAATTTATGTCACAGACGCATTATAAATATTAACCAACATTAAATAATATAGAAGAAATAATGGAAGTCTATGAATACAGAATCCTTTACGTAATCCACTCATCTTTGACGTATGATTTAAACGGAAGTAATTTAATAAAGAATTTGATTATATTATAAAATACTAGCTGTGGCCGCGACTCCATTGGCGTGGAACTAAAATTTTATTTAAATATTTATATAAATTAAAGATAGATAGCATATGTTACTCAGAGCTAATGTAACATTATAATGGTGAAAGAATTTTTAAAATGGGTCCTGTAGTCCTTGACTTTATTCGTTACAAACAATACAGTTTAAAAAGGAGTGGATAAGAATCTAGGATATTGTTCAGGTAACCGTTAAATATATAAAGCAGTATTTAATAAACCACTGTGTGTCGAATGAAGTGCACATAACAAACTTTTCGTTAGTTAACTCGGTCCCATTATTACGTTACCAGCTGTATCCGCGACTTCTTTCGCTTGTAACAAAAAAGTAATTGATATTTTTTGCCCGTTTTTGTAATTTTTTTCAATACAGCTTTATTCCTAATGATGTTAGCGTGATATTAATCAGCCTACAGCCGTCCTTGGCGATTGCTCTATTAAAATACAAATAGAATTTTTCATATCCGAAATTTAGCTCCTAAGACAAGCGCGTTAGAACAAACAAACAAACTTTTCCGCTTTATAATATTATTGATCAAACTATGTTATAACAAACATTAGTCCAGAAAATATAAATCGAGGTAACTGTGCCCATTCCTAACAAATCACTCATAAAATACATGTTAACCTCGATCATAACAGTCCAAATTTGGTATGCAGTTTAAAACATAATTCTTTGAAAAGTTAAAATCTATTTTAAGTCGCTACTAACATTGTAAATAATAAAAACATATAGTATGCAATTTAAAACGTATTTTCAAAATCGCGTTTTATGTTAAAATCAATGCACAGTTGGTACTATTATTGTAATTGTAAACACAAATTTTTCAGAGGTACATGTAATTTAAATCGTCCCAATAAAAAACACCACAAGTTTATAGTAAATTAGACTAAAGGGATAAAGCTTTTTATAAGGCAAAAATTTTATAACGGGCTGCCGGTTTCGGCGCAGTCGCCTTATAAATTCCATCATACACCGTGTGCAGGGAAGTATGCGGTCGAACCAGTCCCCGGGGCCCTAAAGGTCACTTCTTACTCGTAGGTGAATCGCATATTCGAAACGAATGACATGATAAATTTTAATCTTATTAAAAAAAAAATTACCAACGCGACGCGACGCGCCATGATGTCTACTAACCTACTATTTTCATATTATAATTTTTATAGTATCTTTCAGAAATAATTTAATAATTTTTTAGTATTGAGCCTTGAACTCGTTTATGTTTCGATGACTAATGTATTCACTTACTACAGTCATTATTTATTATGTTTCGACGCATCTCTCGTCTTCTTTACCTTTTTGCTTTATTCCGTTGGTGGTTGTCGAGTAATAAATATAAATTAATGGCACGTAATGTTCCGTTGTGTTGAGTATTACGAATTTTCTAATTTGTTTTATACAGAATAAATAATAAAACCTCTTTTTTATATGTACGTGAAAACTGGCATGTTTATGTACTTCTGTGATGTTTTTATGTTACCGAACGTGATAGATGGCACTGTGGTCTATTGGCTACTGGTAAATGAGCCGAACGTCGCTAAAAAGACCCACGGCGACACTTCAGTCTCCTTGTATCCAGAGATCAGGGAAAGCATCCACGCTTCTTCTAATTAGTAGACTGGAAGATAAGGTGGCAAACTTTAGTGGCGAACCTTGTAGAAACTGTATTTGCTCATATAACTAAATATAATTGACTTATTATATGTTTCCGCTTAGCATCTAATTCTTATAAAAATTCTAATTTTTCTACAAATTACGCAGTCGTGTGTGATATCCAATTGTATAGGTTAGAAGCGGCGATAAAATTTAGGTAGGCTACGGGCGGCAAATATGTAAATCCTCCACTGTTAGATAGTACTTATTCATTAGTATATATTTATTATGTAGTTAAATAATTCAAATGAACTCCCTTTAACTAATCAATCAATCTTCAATTGACATCTACAATCTTATTTTTCAGGTTTATTTTCAATTCTTTATTTTCTTTAGGTCTTTTTTTTCAACACCAGACCACCTGTGGTCATATATTGCACTTATGATTTAATTTAACATGTCCGAAATACACACGACCCTTTACCAACAAAATTAGATATGTTACCCACCACAGAGCACAATAAGGGCAAAAAAAGGGTAGAACACTTCGCCCTGAGTAATACTTCGGTATTCCTGTCAACAATCAAATTGACATCATTATCGTTATTTTTCTAGTCCAAATGTTACCCGTTGTACCTGATGGTAACCGTATTACGATGAAAACAAACATGACCATTGAGATATAGCTGCATGCCTATAGTTTGCTGCATATTATTGTAATACTATTGCGTGTGGTAATGTGTGATAGTCGTGATCCAGTGGAACACAATTGTTGTGTCTTATAATTCCATTCATATAATAAACTTTTGTTGTATGAAAATGTATTATATTTTTCTAATAAAGTAACGATACAATAAAAAAAACCTCTGTTTGCAATTTCAAAGTCAGGGTTAATAGCACAGTTGAGTGTTAACATATTGTGTAAACATTGGCCGAAGTAAAATAGCATACGGCATTCTATTCTCCAAACAAATGATGTAATAAGCTTTTCTTTGTATTACGGGAAATGCGGAAGGCATTTAGTCAGTGAAAACGCATCGAAACGGAAATCAATTATTTTAATGTCATATACTTATTATATATCGTTCACATGTTCTGGTTTGATTAATTTTAACATTGCTAAAGTTGTCCAGTTCAAACTCTGTTATTGCAAATCCGGCAAACAAAGTTGTCGAATATTTAAAATAAAGGAAAACCATATATATCTACCCTAAGTGGACTTAGTATTAATCTTGAACGAAAAATTATAGTTCGTGCAGTATGGGAGGAGAAAAAAAAAACATGAAATTATGATTTCGCATATGTTATTTAGACAGTCCAAACTGTAGTTGTCTCTTTCAAATTTGAATTAATTACCACGATTAAAGTATATTTTTAATAAAATGTATATTTTGGACGACGGTATGATCAAATAACGTATCAATTCACAGGTTAGGTTGCACTTGGATTAAAAGTCTTACAAAGAGTTTTATAATATAGAAAAGTATATTTAAAAAATATATAAAATGATATACTATATCGAAAAAAATTAGTATCAAAAATCACTAATTCCGTAAAAAACTTTCCGTATAATTCAATGACTATAAAATTGGGATGCAGATGAACTAATATTTAGAGTCTTATCATATCACGTTGATAACTAACTTATCGATATGTTTTGTAAGTTCTCATTTCTTATATCTCTATGACCAATCAATACGTGTATTTTAAATAAAAGACATGACAAGATGAATACAGTCCTTGAGGTGTCGACGCGCTGTGACATTTGAGATAAACCTTCCGACCAGATAACTCACGGCAGTACTCCCGACTTTGATAGCCGGGCATATACTAAGATGATATTTACCAGTTCCATGTGTTTCGATTTGATCGGTTAACGTCAACGTTGTCAAGTGAATGCGCCAAATGGAATCCGGTCTAAACGATAAAAAAGAAAGACGCAATTTGTATTATATATAAGATGTTTATATTTATAATGTTCAATATGACTTGAAAAAGAAATGGACTTGTTCTTGCATATTTATGTATTCAAAAACTGATTATGTTATTACGTTTCATTAAATGATATGTTAATTTATTTCGCTTGGACTTGGCATATTGTATCTTATCAGAGTATAGTTCGCATAGAAATCGAAACACATGTCTATTGACATCATAGACATAAAGATTACAATTTATTTTATCGATCCTGATAATTGAGTTAGGAAAATTATTAATAGCATGTTTTTGTATCTCAACATAGAAGAAACGTGAGACATATCAGGGATTTATTTTCATCACGTGATATCGATAGGTAGACTAGACATATTTTATATAGTTTTATTTCGATCGACATTACGTTCTATGGAAAACATACATTAAACAAATCTATACTAAAATTATAAAGAGAAACTTTGTGAGTTTGATTGTGTTATACATGAGTATTAGATCAAAGTTACTGTTTTTGTTATGTTCATAGGCATAAGATGTGGCCACAATCTTACTTGATGTTAAGTGACGATGTGGCCCAAGGCGGCGGTCACGCTAAGCCTAGTGGAGGGACTGGCGCTCAAGTGTATAACTGTCGGATCACATCTATAGGTATTTGGTGGCAGATTTTCAATTTGATGGTGGTAGCTAGCCAGGCGAGCATTAAAAAAAGCCATACCACCATGCTATGGTTTCATCAATATGTTTTCCAACACCGAAAGCTCGAACTCATTGCAAAGATTCGAACTCACGTCCAGTGACGCGGCGTCCGTACACAATACAGACGGAGCCGCTTCAAAATAATGCCATCCTTTTACCAATCGACTTTCTATTTATTTATATTAGTATTAATTCCTATTGATAAATGTACCAAACAAATATTAGCATATGTAAAAGTTGTACGTTACCCAATGTAGTTTAATAGTTCTGCTTTATCGTAACAAAGTAAATTGGTGGCATTGTGTCTAATGGTAAATACCTTCGATGGTCGCTGAAATCATACTGACTCGAAAGCCTCTCACCGACTGGATGTATACTGGATTATAACGAAGAGAGATACTGTGATGTAGAATATAGTACTTAAAATGACGTAATTAAACTAAATAGGGAATTGTTCCGTGGGAAATATATTCGTGAGGCTATGTGTTCAGCAATATTAGTGTACAGTGCACGTACTTATGTGTTTTTTTTATTCATCGTCACATAGCTTTAGTTCCTTTCACGTTTGTAAGAGATTTTGATGTAATGAAATACATTACCCGCATTGTTTCCAATCATTTTTACTATAAAATTAGGAAAGTTATTAATGAACTTGATGTTATAGGGAATACTATATCTTGAAATTATGCGATCAAGGTTCTGGCATATTTTGTTTTGTGAATTAATATAATTTATACGCGTAATGACGTAGCTAATATAGATAACGATTTTAGGTCCCAAACCATGCTATTGGATCCTTAGAAATTAGACCTCAAGATAAAGCAGAAAATGCAGATTGTACTGGATTTTCTACATTTTCAAGCGATAATGGGTCATCGGCAGCACTTTACAATGTCCATAAACTGGCCGACAGCTGTCTATGTTCTTTTTAAACTTTTAACGATTCTATGTCACATCATTATTCACTACGGCGAGATTGTGGTTCAAATATTTAACGTATAATGTTCTTCAATATAACTTTGTAAGGATAGTAGAATAAAATTAAAATAAAGCTGACTTCATAGTATCTCTAAAAAATGTTCTGGTGTGGCCTCGCGGTCTCAGTCAGTTCAGGACAACCTTGGCCGTAGTTAAGATTTTTTTTCTTCTTTTTGATTAATAATTCCATATTATGTACTTCCCCTTATAAAACGCGAGGGGTGTATGGAGACTTATTAGCTTATAAGGACCCTCAAATACCAACTAGAAATACACTACGATCGTTCATCATCCCTCATACTGCCAAAGTCCAGGGACAGTATTCAACTCCTAGTTAATCCAAACTAGTCTTTTTTTTTTTTTTTTATTGCCTTGATAGGCAGACGAGCAAGCGGCCCGCCTGATGGTAAGCGGTCACCGCCGCTCATGGACTTCGGCAATGCCAGGGGCACAGCCAAGCCGCTGCCTACCTCTATTATAGTCTTGATTGTTATATAATAATACGCCACTATACCTTTCCTATTCGATTTCGAAAATATCCCTGGTATATCATTGAAATCCGAGATTCAATGCTAATATAAAAAATATTTTCTAATCGGTTTATAAATGATAAAGTTGTGAGGTAACAAATGAAAAAAAAAATATAACCGAATCAAGAACCTGCTCTTTGAATTGAATTCGGTTAAATATAATATAATATTTAATCTTAACTGCATTATATTATGCATTATATACTAGTTTTTCGTACCTAATTATGTTCATTATAAAATAAAAAATGTAATTAACCTTTAAAATTCGATAAATTTATAACTTTGAAGTTAATTAAAAACGATCAAGTTATTTTTTTTTGTATTAATTATATTATTTATTGTTTTTATTGTTGTGTTTATTGTTTTGTGTTTTAATTAAAGTTTGTTTATAAATTATTCCTCCTTCTTTTCAAAGGTAAAAAAAATCATAATAATAAAATACACTAAAAACAGAATAAATCACTGCCTTGTCGCTTTCTAGATATATATACATCTATGTATGTATATATTATGCAAATGTATGAAAAATAAATCTTTTTATATTGGAAATTTGTGTAGATATACCAGAAACTACAACAATAATGTTACAGTTGAAATCAAATATATCTTATTTATTACAACGATAAATTACGAAGATTTTGAATGACTGTAAACTCTAAAAGGGGATCTCAAGCTCTATCTACAGTTATACTTACAAGGTGTCTCGTAAGAGGGATTTCAAAACGGGGTTTTGAATCTTTAAAAACGTTGGTGTAATACTTATTGTACCTCTTTTCTGAGGCTTGAGTAAAAGAAAACGGTTCCTCTGGGATGGAAAGTTAAAATTTCAACAACGTTTGACCAATCAGAATAAAGTTTGGCGTGTTTTTTTCTATTCCTATATACGTTAACTACTTGAAGAAATGGACACCGTCTACATTGCATTCAGATCCTACAATCAAATCTTAATCTATGGTAATCTCAAGGTCAAAATCTACCGACAAATACCTATAGGTATGTTCCGGCAGTTGCACTTGAGAGCCAGTCGCTCTACTAGGTATAGCGTGTTTACATCTTGGACCACATCGTTATTTAACATCGGTTTTCATTGTGGTCAAGATGCTATATCTATAAAGTATTTAATATATAAAACACTTGTAAGTAGAAATCTCGTTCGACTAAAACAATATCCCACCAACCATACATAATTATTGTTAATTGGCGCACGATCATTTCAAAACTAGTTTTATGTGTAATATATATTTCAACAAATTCCAATTCATGTGTAAAATTGGTAACGCTCTCATGTGATTTATATATTTTTAAATAGCCTTGTATAGCACCGAGTTACAATACTGTATTTTTTTTAAACACCTCGCGCTATGAAACCAGTGAGCAAGTATGTAGGTTAAATACGTTTGTGAACGGTATCTCAGATACAATATATTCCATACTCGTCGATGAGATTTGATACGGTTATTTATTGTTTTTATCTAAATTCTGTTTTAATTTATGACTTCAATGGATTGGATAGATGAAGAACTTGCTTCCAGTTAATATCACGTTAGCAAAGACTTGGTACTCTTTCAAGTTTATGTACAAATATCGCCATACTCTGCAATCGAAATCGTCGACTTTTTCTAAATTGCATTTAATTATATACTGTGTGCACAGCAGAAAACTCAATGTAAAATTATTTGTTACTAGCTCTGTCTGTGACTTCATTCTCGTTGAATTAAAAATTATTTAACCAATTTTGTCTATTTTTGTAACATTTTCCAATACAGCTTCCTTTCTTTTGGTGATAGTGCGATGTTCATTAGCCTAAACCTTCTTCAATGATTGCTATATATATATCTATATATATGACTGGTAGTTGCTAAAATTAGTAAGTTCAAACAAACTATATTTTCTGCTTTATAATATTTAATATCGTATTTTAAATGTAAATTTCATTTCTATATATTATATAAAAGATTGCAGACCTGTATCTGTAGCCATTAAATAAATAATTTAAAAAGTATATGCCCCGTGCTTTTCACTTGATATCGCTGAATATTTGACGAAAATCCACTTTTAAACATTATGCTTACATACAGCTTTCTCGTACCCACCCAGATGACTGGTTCAGAATGCTTTTGGGGTTAAAGATTCTATTAGCTCAATGTCCAACAAATCATTAAATAAATTTCTTTATTTCTTCAAGTTGTTTTTTAGGGAGTTTCAATTGATTATGAACGTTATTAAACATGTTACTGTGAGTAAATTAAATTTAAAAGTACAGAAATATTTTACTTGTCACATCATGAAACGAACACGTAGTGTCGTACATTTCACATTTCCTATTTAAAATACCACAATCGCATTTCACAAATTTTATAGTACGGCTGAACGATGATTCGTAAATTGATTGGTGGTAACTTAATGTAAAATTAATTAAACATGTAGTTAATAGCTAATTGAATATCTACTATATAAGAGGTTACTACATGTAATTTAATTTTCTATTTCCCCGTACTGCAAACTTTGTAATTTGCGGTTTACATCATACGTAGGAAGTGTTGCCTGTCTTGTCGTGAACCAATCAGTACCGTTAAAAACATGCTAATCTAAATGGTTGTTGAACTTATATTAAAGTTATAAATAAATAAATAACAAATATACGTTTCTCTCTGTACCACAGCAATTAAGCAATAAAATACCTATAACTGGGTATAATTGGGTTTATTCGTCGCTTTTATTCCATTAAATAAAAACATACTTTAATGACTGGTGGTAGGGTTTTTCTATTGTCCACCTGGCTAGCTAGCTACCACTCTCAAGATGAAAATCTGTTGCCGAATACCTGTAGTTGTGTTCCAGCTTTGCACCTGAGAGAGACCTTCCAGTAGGTTAGCGTGTCCACCACCTTGGGCCGCATCATCACTTAACATCAGGAGACATTGTGGCCATAACACTAAACCAAAAATTAAAAAAAACCTTAATTAAAGTAAAGAAACATAAATTCTTACGGATAGCACAATCTCATCATTTAGATTTTATTATTCTGACTTGACAATTGTTACACGGTAAACTAACGGAAATGATACGAGTTCCAGTAAATGCGAATACTAAAAACGAGATCACACGTTCGTTTAGTGAGTTCATTAACTATGAAACTATAACACGAATTACACGAACGCATGCGGATCATAATCACGCAAGCTATAGTAACGAAACCTTGACATTATCTTACGTCGGGGGAAAGTTTAACTACCCGTAACTAAAGGAAAAACGCTGTTCGGTTTTTGTCTTGCAGTGTCAGATTGATGTTGCAAAACGTTTTTGAAATATACGCAAAAAGTTATTTAAGTGGTATTTATATAAAAAGGTCATAATATAGCCAAAATTTATGGCCGGTTTGAACACAGCATCAACATCGCACTTCCTCATGTTATAGTCAGATAATTAATGCCTAGAACGTCCTTTATCATCTTACTCCTACTTAAACATTATTAATATTATAAATAAAATAGTTTGTTTGTTTGTTTGAATGCACTAATGTTAAATCTATCTGGCGGATTAAAAAAACACTTTGTATTTGATAGAGCAATCATTGAGGGAGGCTTTTGGCCTATTTAACGCTACCATCAATAGCAGTAAAGATGCACTGAAAAAAAAATCGGGTAAGAGAATAATTAATATTTTTATCGCACTTTTTAAATTTTATTCAGAATAGGCGAACTGTATATATATTATAATAGCTAATTTTATTATAGATTACTATTATTTTCTGTGGCAAAAAAATGTATAAAATATTGTTGAAGTCATGTATATATATCTATATAAACATCGAACTATCATGCAGCGAACTTTTCTTAAAGGACTAAGGTAAGCAGGCTACGCCACTTTTATAACTGAAATATTGATATATAATGCCTTTGTTATAAAACATGATATAATTTACAGTTTTGGCTAAAAATCAACTCTAATAATAGAGGAAAAGAGATTAAACTCGTATAAATCTTCAGTTCTCATAAAAGTAATATGAAAATGAGTATACATATATTTATTGATTAATACTTTTAAACCTTGACACTTTAAATTTAGTTCAGGATCTGATATTTTTTAATATAATGTATTGACGGATCACCAAGCGGTCGAAGTCGTTAATCAAGTATTATGTAAGCTTATTTGGTTACAGTTTCAAGGTGTAGTATTATCTATATCCTTATTAATATTATAATGCGAAAGTGATTTTTGTTTGTTTGTTTGTAACGCTTTCATGCCTAAACCGCTGAATCGATTGTGATGAATTTAGGTATAGAGATAGGTGGGAGCTTGGATACGGTGATAGGCTACATTTTCTCGTGAAAAACTTATAGGAAGTGGGATAAATAAAGTAATAAAATTTGTGTTGCGTCATCCGATTTGACAAAATCAATATTAACGTGAACGAAACCGCGGGTAAAAGCTAGTTAATATTATAAAGGGGAAAGTTTGTTTGATTGAATGCGTTAATCTTAGGATCACCTAATCGAATTAAAAAAAATATTTTTGTGTTTGATAGAGCAATCATTGAGAAAGGCTTCTGGCTTGTTTAACATCACGCTACCATCAATAGGAGCAAAGCTGTATTGAAAAAAATACAGAAACGGGCAAAAATTAGTAAATATTTTTTAGTTCCACGCGAACGAAGTTGGGGGAATAAAGTATTAAATGGATGACTTGTACGGTCACCCAGGCGACAGAACGTACGAACCGGTAATTTGGATGTAGCTTTAAATCCATCCATCTATCCATGCATTCAACCGAAAGAGGTCCACTGCTGGACATAGGTTTCCCCCAAAGATCTCCACGAAGACCGTTCTTGCGCCACCCGCATCCAGCGGATTCCCGCGACCTTCGCCGGGTCGACGGTCCACCTTGTAGGGGGACCTACCCACGCTACGTCTTCCGGTACGTGGAAGCCATTCAAGAACCCGTTGGCCCCATCGGACATCGGTTCTACAAGCAATGTGCCCAGCCCACTGCCATTTAAGTTTAAGTAATTTAAGTAACGTCGGTTACTTTGGTTCTTCAGCAGATCTCCTCATACCTGATTCGATCACGCAGTGAAACTCTAAGCAAAGCCCTCTCCATTGCCCTTTCAGCAGTTGCTTTAAATACTGAATGTGAATTTTAACAATAATTATCCGCGCGCCATTATTATGTGTGGACTGATGAGTTCACTGCGGTTTCGTGTGGATTGTGAAAAATGTGTATTAGGTTGGTACATTTTTGGATGTTGCTTCATAATTCACATTGAGTTAGCGTTAATTGAAATTTAATAGTAATATTTCAAGGTATATTTTTATATTTTATTTTTGCGACACTTTCGTACATCATTCTTGGATATAATGTACCTACTCGAAAAAAGTTAAACTTTTATTTTTATTACACTTACAGAGCTGTTCGAAAAAGTTAAAGTTTTACTATTACTATTCTTATAGTAAGGTTTACCAGTTTGAACCTTAACTTGCTTCTTTTTCTTCATAAACCTTATACCATCTAGGTAGTGTTGACACAACGTGTTTTTTCCTCCACTCTACTCGATCAGCTGTTAACTCAGTGTTCATACTTTTAGCACTTATGTAAAGTCTCACACAGTCCATCTATATTTTCCTCGGTTTTCCAATAGGAATAATCCTAAATCCATCTACTTTCTTACTTAACATTCTTCTTGTTATACAACTTTCATTTCTACTCATAACGTACCCATACCACGGTAATCTACCAACTACAAACATCTACAAACTTCTCAACTTCCAACTGGCGAATTATATTGATAGTCGCTTTGAAACAGAATTATGTTGAGATATATCAAGTTGGGTAATGGATTTAACAGCAAGTAAATGTATGATAAAAAGGTCTAAAACCTTAGACCGCGCCTAAGCGTCCCACTATACTGACTGACACACCTGGTGTATACTGGTTGCGATCTAAGCCGAAACAATTCTTGTGCCCCACTACCCCGTCAATAATTACAAATATTTCAACTCAAAACAGTCCATACGCACAATAGTTCAACCTAAAAAAAGTTCAAACTCATACAAATTAAAACATTTAATTCGTGTTTTAACGGCGACGAATCTCTATGCAATTTGTGTGTTTAGTAGGATTTGTTTTTGAACCGTGTACCTACCATCAAGGCTTAAGCTGAAGTTAATACGCACAGCTGGCATAAAAACCCCTAAACTTCTTACAGTTCAATTCCATAAGAAAGGAAGTACTGTCATATCGTTGTGTATTACAAAAAAATTACAACTATTATTTACATTACAAATTTTGAAGCGATGATTGCTCAATGGTCGTGTGTACGGACTCCGCGTCAAGGGACATGAGTTCGAATCCACGCACCATGAGCTTGAGTTTTCGGTGAAAGAAAATATCGTGACGAAACCATAGCATGGTGTCTACTAACTTGGACCATATCGTCACTTAAGATCAGGTGAGATTATGACCATAACGCTATACGTTAACAAAAAAAAAGAAAGTAGTGGCTTGAAAAGTATTAATACGATTTAACGGTAATTAACTGTTTTATAGAGATAGTTTCGCTATAATGGAATAAAGCTTATTATCCGCCTTAGTGAATAACCTACTCGTACTTGAGCCGCTGACAGTTGAGTTTTAAGACTATATTGTATTACGGTTTAGAAAGTTACTTTACAAATTCATGTAATAATAACAGTGACTAACACTTTGAGTTGTTAATAGTTATCTGTTGTATGAGTATAAATATATATTTTTTTAGTATAAACAATAAACGTTTTTTTAATTTTGTTTTCACTGATTTAAGTAATATACTTTCAAAATTGAAACTATTTATTTACTGGCAGAAGATCGTCTGCTTCGCAGAGCAACACGAATTTACATAATACCTTATAATTTATTCCAAGACCTCTACGTCGTAATTCATTAGCATCAGTTAAACCGTTTAATCGTGATTAAAGAAAAAAAAAATCAAATATACTCTCGCATTTATAATATACTTGTTGGTCAGGCAGTCATTATGCTGCAAAGAATAAAACAAAGCATAGTCTCGTTGGGATTTTCAATAGGTATTATACTGATGCACTCCGCGTGTGTCGGGTACGCTACCTTTTTCTTTGCCCTGATATTTGAACGTAGGTAAATGTATTTTACCCACAATGATTTCTTATGTTTACTTGAATATTATTCATTGAAATAAAACTAATTGAAACGGATTTTATCGCGGTTATTTATTAATTTTGATCACGACTGATCAGTTCGCCCCGTGGCCACGAAGGCTGAAAAGCTTTCGAAACGTCGGGATCAAAATTAATAAATAACCGCAATAAAATCCGTTTAAATTAGTATTTTACCCACGTCAAAAAAGTACTCATTGTTCTGCCCTTTGTAGTAGTCAATAACTTGACATCTATAACAAAATGTTATACTGACGTTTTGGCGGTTTTGGATCTCAGCGATTTCATATATAGGAACATCTATTTTTATTCAAAATTAGTTTGCTTACCGAAGCCATAAAAAATTACAAACATTTTGCCCTCCCCCAGTTTCAGCTGTGCATTAACAGTCAGTTAGGCTTAAATTTTTTATAAAATCAATATTTAGATTAGATTATTTACGCGTTTAATGAACCCGTGAAGATTAACATTACCCGTGAGGATTTTAATGAGCAGAACAAAAGCACCTATTTTCATTAATACCCATTCAAAAAGTTTGGACTTCAAAATATTTTTCAGTGTAAAACGATAAATGACAATGAACTTTATTGTGAGCGTAAAATAATGAAATCGAAGTCGACAATATACGGGTATAAATTACACACATTTGTCTGCAATGACTCATTGGTTTGTGTGAATGGATTAAAACACACTGCACTTACGTAACGTGAAGCGTGTTGTGGCGCAATGGCGTATGAAAGATCACAGCCAATGAGGTGCACTTACGATGTCACTTGTGTCATAACTCGTACAATCTGACATACATTTCGACTGTTAACATGCGGTATAAGCGGTCACCTCGCCGCTGCAGGAGCGCTGATTGCTGAAGCTTTGAATCCCACACAGAGCAATCATTTGTGTGATTTACAAGTGATTGTTAGGTTGATGGGTATTACTTATTCTTCAAAATTCGGTTTGTAAATTCTCTCGTGACACTAAGTTTGAACTGTTTGATGTAAAAGAACATTTAAAATAAACAAATTTAAGTACCGACTCGCATTAGTAAGTAATTGTAATTACATTTGTATTTGAAAAATCGATATTCATTAAGAATAATTACCAAAAACGCTCGGCTGTTAATGGCTAACGATTAAAAATGAATTATTAATTAAAAATGCTACAAGGAAACGTTTTTTATACATTATGACTACTGCGTACGCAGACCACTTCGCCAATGTTACGTGAGAAAGATTTTATAAACAATTAACGATCATATGGTAACAACCAAACTCAGAACAATTATTTGTGAATCACATAATCAAATGTCCTGTGTGGGATTTGAACCCACAGTATTTTAGCGCGACGGTTACAACAAGACAACTATATATAGGTCAACCGTGCAGTCTAAATCCTCTTACAGGATTATAAATTAATCTTACAGTGTTATAATGTTATTAGAAGCGATTATATATCAGTTGGTAGTGTATACGGATGCCGCGCCAAGCGACATAAGTTCAAATCTACCTACAATGCGTTTGAGCTTTCAATAAAAGAAAACATGGTGGTAGGACTTTTTCTAATGTCTTCTATCAAGATACTATTCTCAAGTTGAAAGTCTGCCGTCAAATACAGGTGTGTTCCAGCAGTTGCGCTTGTGAGCCAGTCCTTCCGCTATGTTTAGCGTGTCTACTATCTTGGGCCACATAGTTACTAAACTAAACACCAGGTGCGATTGTAGCCAGACCGCTTAAACTTAACTATAAAGATATAGATAATCTGGATGGATAGTCAAACATACGATAGACTAAAAAAAAAATTGTATTCCTGCTTAAAAGTCCTCTATAACAAATATATTTTAAGAAGTTTGGCAAAGATACACAAGCATGTACTTTGTAGATACATACAGAACTACAATTGCAATTTTATGTAAGTTGTTCAGCGTACATTATATTAAGTTAAGAGAATGTACTTTCTGTTATTTCTTAAATAGCAGGTGTGATTGTGGCCATAACGCTAAACTTATTAGCTATTAAGAAAAGATGATTCAAAAGTGTTTCACACAGAGGTCGAACAGTTAGTGGCTTGCCGCGGTGTGTGTGGAGTTTGGCATTTATTTATTCTTATGGCTATTCGTCCTTGTCAGTTTGATATTAGAAGACAACGACATATGTACACAACTACGTAGTATGTTGATTACAGCTTACAATATGTAATTGTGCTTAAGTGAATAGAGATCGTGACAAGTTCAAGTGGGTATAGACGGTAACAGAATAAATAGGTTTACCTTGATATTCAAATAATGAAGGTTCTATAGCTATCAATTCTAGCTGTATTAGAGAATCTGAAACTACCAGTCGGATTCCAAACATTTTTTATATGATAGTCAGATGGATGAGCAATAGTATGCACTGGTAGTTTTGTCGTTCACAACCGCCTTCGCGGGGCTTAAACTATATAAAGTAAGTTTGGTTTGATTTGAGTATAGGGTCCTGTTCACCCAGAAATAGTATCCTTTCCCGGGGTTAGAAAAATAACATCTAGTTCCACGTAAAAAAAGCCGCAGACGCTGCCAGTAATATATCATTGTAACTGCCAATAATTTATTCTCTACTTCCACGCATATAAAGAACAATTGTATATGTGAGATATACTTTTACACATATTTGTTAATATAAAACTATTGTAATCATTATTTTAGGAATTCACACTTATATAAAACTATATTTAACGTGCGGCTTCGCTCGCGTTAATATTAGTTTGTCAAGCAAATTTCATTTAAAGTTTAACACTCTTCTTACCCTACTTCCAATATGGTTTTCGTGGGAAAAGTAGCCTATCACCGTCTCCAGGTTTCCATCTATCTGTTTATCAAATGTCATTATAATCCATTCAGCGTTTTAGGCGTGAAAGCGTTATAAACCAACAAATTACTTTCACATTTATAATATTAATAAGGATTCACATTTATATATTAAATTTTATTAATAAATGATTTAAAAAAAACTCATATATTAGCTAGAATTATTAAGGTAGTGCTAAAGCCAGCAAGCACTCGCATTACTCAAGAGACGAATTCAATAATCCTAAACACGATAAGGATATCTTGTTTTATTGAGACCGTTCTCTGGTCATAATCGGGGCTTAGCATCAGATCTGCAAATTAACTGCATTTTCAAGTTGTGGTACATAAGTAGTAGTGGTTTTTGCTGAACTGGGTGACGATACTGTGACATAAACATAATAAATAACCCTAGTTAAGCTAGGTCGAGTAAAGTTACGCAAAATTATCTGTTATCCCAAATAACTTTATATATTTATCTATTACCAAACTGATTAAAGATTATGAAAATATCCATTCTTGTACTCAGATGTGAAGCGATGATAGCTCAGTGGTAGTTTGTACGGATACCGCGTCAAGGGACGTAAGTTCGACTCCACCTACAATGAGCTTCAGCTTTCGGTGAAGGAGAACATCGTGCGGAAACCATAGCATGGTGGTAGGGCTTTTTCTAATGCCCATCTGGCTAAATATCACTCTCGAACTGAAAATCTTCCGCCAAATACCAAAAGGTATGTCCCGACATTTGCACTTGAGAGCCAGTTCCTCCGCAGGTTTAGCGTTTCTACATACTTGAACCGTATCGTCACTTAAGATTAGGTGAGATTATGGCAACGCTAAAACTTAACTGTAATATAAAAGATCAGTAATCTCATATGAATATTATTGGTATTGTAATACTTATATAATTAAGTTCATATTTGGTATAACGCCGAATATATAAAAACATCTAGACATTTCTTTTTCTTCCCAATCGAATGTTTACGCTAGCAACGGTTGTTAAATTGCGAAAACGCTTATTGTGGCTAATAACACCCACAAGCCCGTAGTAATGGGCTATTACTGTGGGATTAACTAAATGAACAATTATGAGAAATTATTCTTATGCAATATCTAATCGAATAACTTCCGGTATCAAGACTATTCACCCGGAGAATACGTATATTGTGTGTTCACACGTTCGCTCTCATACCCACGTTCATCCTTATACTTGGTTTGACGTAATCTAAAACCTAACCCTTACTCATGAATACTTTTTTCTCTTAGTGGTATATTGGTTTGGTTTTTAGAATAGTTTGGCAAAGTGACGGCTCATGTATCCGCTGGAACATACGGTACAATATAGAATCTATGCTAACTACGTAGAGATTGTTCATCTGTTGGCTTTCATTCCAACTTGAGGCTAGTTGTTATCCAGGCGAGTCTACCGCCATATTATAATACCAAAACCCCGGATCCCTACGCGTTACCATTAAGCCATCATTGTTTTAAAACATAAAAAATATATCATGGTTGTGAATAGTACAGTTGTAAGAAATATTATAAATGAGGAAAATTGAAAATATAAGATTTCTAGACTATTCCGAGTGCGTTGACCTTATAAAACTAATGTCTATAAGCTGCAGGCTAAAACCACTAGTTTACCGGAGAACGTTTTTTCATGACAAACATAATAACAGTTCAGTGCCGATTAGATTCCGTACGTGCCCGAGACGGGATTGGCGTTTTGCAAGCAGCGTTACAGTTGCTCTACTGCCCACAATTGCTTGCGGTTTAACGGTTTGTTATTGTTTGAGAATTTTTTTCTTAACAAAACTCGTTTGAGAAAGTAGTGTTAGATAAACTAATACTCATTCATACTTATTCTCTCGTTGGCATCGAAATAATTTACTATTGTGAATGTTTTATTCCCACGGAAGTAAGATTATTTCGATTACATGTTATTTCTATTTTGAATTTATAAATGTCAGAGTATTTTCAAGGTTCCAAGATATCGTAACTACATTGCTTATTTATTCAACCCACCAGAGAGATGGTAGGGCGAGATAATCGTGTCCGAAGACCAGTTCCTAGAATTATACTGTTTCATAAGGTCATGCTTAGAGATGTCGCATTTCGGTACTTACAGGAGTATATACAATAACTAGGCGGGGTGATAATGATTATGAGTATTCCCATGTTTATGACTTTGTTTTCTCCACTAAGTTTATCCCTATCTTTTATCCAGTGTATAAACAATTGCAAAAAGGCTCGGAGGCTGATTTAACAGCGACGACCCCCAATGGAATGCTAAATTCTCGGTGTTCACTGTTGTTTTTGGATTATACTGCGTTTACTGTCCATCAAAGTGACGTCACTTTAGCTCGCTAATATAAAAAAGTGTATGTGTCTCAGCTCCGACGCACGATTAGAGTTTACTCCTTAAGTACGACTGTCTTTGAAATAAAGATCATCAAATTGAAAAGTGCGCAAGGTACGTTGCGTAGAAAAACGTATCGCTTTCGAGTTAAGGCTTATATTAATTTCACCTAACGTAAAATTGACATAACGGGACCTTATATGAAAATCCATTCATTAGAAATAAAGTCAAAAACAGACTTAATTGCGTCTTATCTATTACTATTTGTTTGTATGGTTTAAATAAACACTTTTTCTTACGAAATGACGTGTTCTTGATAAATATTAGTTATTGAGTTACGTTTTATTATGTTTTATACGGTAATTAAGCTTTTTTATTAACGATCTCAAATTGTTATTATACTGGACGACCTTTGGAAACGTCGCCGGACGAGAGCAAGCGTAAGTCACTGTATGTGCTATGTGCGCCCGCAACTGGTACAAGGACGTTTATAAGAGTAACAAACTTTTAAATAAATAACACGGTTTAGGAAAAAGCATTGTAAAAAATCAAAATCAAATTTAGGATATTATAATACTACGTTTGATTGCACGGTTGGCTTATCGGTTAAAGCAGTTGCCTCGCTGCGATAACCTACTGTGTGCATGTGTGACCCATAAATCATTATAAAAATATAATCAATACAATCATAACAAAGAAAAACATGTATTTTCGACTCATATTACGTTGTAAGGAGAAAATACATTCAACAAGTCTATAAAAATATTATGAACAGATAACACTTTTGAGTTCGGCTTGTGTAATATTTTTTAAATCCATCTTGTTGAACTAATCGCAAGACAATTCGTATTCAGTAATATTAACAAGGGATATACATCGCGTCAATTGGTTGTACTAATATTGAAATTTATTTGATATAAAGGATCGTCTCAAAAATACAAAAAGATATCCTTATCCTTTCTAATAATATTATAAATGCGAATGTGAGTTTGTTTGTTCGTTACGCTTTCATGCCTGTATCGCCGAATCGATTTTTTTTCACTTTGATATAGAGGTAGATGGGACCTTGGAGACGGTGATAGATTCCTTTTTCTCGCGAAAAACTTATTGGAAGTGAAGTAGAGCAATAAACATTGTCTGAAACTTTTTTGTTACCACATCCGATTTTACATAATCGATATTATCTCGAACAAAGCCGCGGGTAAGACCTAATGTATTACATTAATACGAAATCAAACACATGCATGTAAAGGTTAGACGGATTTACACGCGACTCTATTAGTGTGATGTCTACGATACACCAGCAAAGCATACGTTACAGCACAAACACTAAACAGTCGAGCCTTGCTCTTGACACGCGGTCACTCGCCACGCATATTAATAGATTCAAGTGATTCACTTCACTTATAGTTCAACGAGTTATGGAGTCGAACGCGAGATATGATTCGGACCGATCGTCTTTTGTTACAAATTATGCACGTCATTTTGAAAATCTGTGCGAACCGATGCGTCTAACATCGGAAATTAGTGCGTGTGTGTGTGGTTGTGTCGGCGGTGCGTAGTGATGTGATTGTACTCGAAATATTCAAATGTCGACTCGGCGGTATCGATTAGGCAAGTAATTACATAATCACTAAAGTAAATGAAGCCAACATTATATGTTTGCTATAGGATTTTTAATGTAATACCAGTTAATCTATAAATTATTTACGTCGATATTACTTGACTTTGGTTGATTTAATTAGTCCATGCAGATTTATCTTCTCTCTATTTAATGACAACCCTTTATAACGTTATTAAATGCAGCGTCCTTTAAATGTAGAGTAGGTATATAGGGTACTTATAAATGTTATTGCTTGTTTATATTATTGTTATAGCTTGTTTCTTCAATCACACTATGAACGGATGCAAGGATTCTAATACTTTTTGTATAGAAGTTAGTTACATAAAAGTAAATCTGGGTAGTAACAGTTATTATAATATATATATTACTAAAGTAATAGTTTTATAGCTATCATAATCTTCTTCATCCGGATATCATAAGTGTTATTGCTTTTCGTAGATTGTAAAAAGTGTTACAACTAATTAATATACATTTTTTTTTTTACGGAAGTTTAATTTCAATATTTTCATGTTTGTCTAGAATCATCATAGAAATAAAAATACCCATTATTAAACATATTTATAATACTACCTTTCGTTTTATTCCATAAGAAGTTGGGCAGGTCGATATGAATGAATGATCTCAAATATTGTATATTTGAGTTTATCATTTGGTATTTCTAGATCAGCCTTCGCAGTAGTAGATTCGTACGTTGATCGTCCACCCACAGTTAGTGATATTAAGGTAAAATACAATGAATACATCTTTTTTATTTGCGATTTCTTTGTATTGAAATCAATAAGAATAATTATCGAAGACACCTATGCTATTTTTATTAGAACTGTATTAAGGCTCGTGCATCTAACGACTAAAACACCTTGGCGCAATAAAGTTATGATTAGGGTTGCCAAACGTTTCTCTAAACCAGAAACATTCGATTTTTTTGGTTCTAGAACAGATATCTTACTAAAATTCGCCTTACGAAAAAACGATTATTGTATACTATCAAGGTATACTTATACAACGTATAAAATGGTGAACTTATTGAATAAAAAAAATTTAAAATTTTTGCTTTAAATTCTCAAGTCTACTAACAAACTTTACTTTATACTTCTATGTGAAGGAAATAATGAGTTTTGCATTTTTTAATTAAAACAAACAACGGCGACACTATATTTAATTGATTCATGACTATAGATACAAAGTCTTCCAGGCGTATACATAGAGTTTTAAATAAAACTTAAATTATACACAATTAAGTTTTTCCTATTAATCTAAATATATATTCGTATAATGAAATGTAATAACTTTTGTGTTTTAACTCACGGTGACACTTCAGCTTTCGCACTTGTACTACTAATCTGTGACGAGTGCTGCCAACCCTAGATGTATATGACAGGCGCGCGCGGCGCGGCAGCATTCCTCGGATGCCGCGCGGCACAAGTTGCCGTTTACACGTTAAGAACCGGTTCCACATCCTTTGAGGCCGTGTCTCGAGTTTATTTAATTGATATCAAATACGTATAGTAAATTCTGTGACTGTGGTTTGAATTTCATTTAATTCATAAGTAATATTGTATAACGGTGTCAACAAGTAGTTGCGTCTGTCACTAATTTTACAACAAGTTTTGTTCTATTTTTGTGGAGTAAAACCGCTTTTAAAACACGATAGCATAATATTAATTTCGTCATTGTCAAACTAATATCTGGCATGTGTACTTTGAATTATTATGATTATTTTACTAACCTAATTTTCGTGTAACATGGCTGCTAACTGATGTACGATGAATTGTAGCGGTTAAAAAGATTTCACCGTATGTATCAGTCGGAACGTTGCCAAAATAAAATATTACTACTTTATTCAATATCTCAGAGTTATACGTTTGCCCTTAGCAAACATTGGTTTGTAAGCGACATTATATTTTATCTACACAGCGCGGCAAATGTCATTTGTTACAAAAACTTTCGACAATTATTGTACAAATGTTGTATTTCATAAAATGTACAAGTCTTAATAAACTAATGTCGCTTTACTTAATTTGGTGATTTTACCAGAAAGTTGACCTACCACGTACCTAGGGATACCATACCGGAAAATAAGTATTCCCAAAAAAAAAATCTTTACATTTTTGCAGAAAAAGTATTTTATTTTAAAAACTCGCGTGTAAGGTTGAATATGCGTGATACAAAATTGAAATAAATAATTAACAATTTATTTGATTGCTAATTATTAGATTTAATTTTTTAATTATAATTTTGTTTCTTATGTTTACTCTTTTTTAATTGCTGACAATTTGCAATTTTTCCTGTTTCCCTGATAGACAGCTGAAATTCCGGACATGTCAGGAAAATTCCTGTTATCTGGTAACCCTATAACTTTAGTACATTTGACGAAAAATATTGCGATAGAGAGAACAATGAGTAAAGCGCTGACATGAAGTTCTTTTTGCATGGGTCATCTATTGCTTATTACTGTAGTTTTGCAAATGTATATATGTAGTGTCGCTAAACAGTATATATTATACATTGGCTTATCCTAGAAGGAGGCACGTCTACAGGTACGACTATAGTCATTTCTTTTTCCATGTTCCAAGTTCCACAAACTTATACACAACAAGAATACGATGTCGTGTTTAGTACTATGAAACGTGTTAACTTGATAAAAAAATCTATTTTTTTGTGATTACGCAAGCATACAATGTTATACTAGACATTGCTATAGTTTTATGAATGTTACACAAGAATAAATTGACAAACAGTTTTCACAAACCAATAAATCGGCGCTGTTGTAAATTATTATTGTTTACGCCACAGTAGACACGACAGCGCGCCATAAACACGTCGCGTTGAATCAATTGTCTGTAGTTCCAGTCATTGTAACAAGCTATATACTACGAGACAAAAAGGTGTGCGTTACATTCTTAATACACAGTTTCAGCTTTTGTTGTTGTTTTTTTTTTTTTTTTTTCGATATGACATACGCTGTTAGCCGTAAGGGCTTTGACAGCTTTACCGAACTTTTTGAAGCGAATGCTAAGGGCACTCAACGCCGAGGTCGAACCTCGGCTTGGACAGCTGCCGGAAAATGAACAAAGATTCGCGAATCTAACTAACCAACAGGTCCTAACTCACTAAGTTTAGTGATCCTTTTTCTAAAGCCCACCTGGCTAGCAACCACCCTCAAGTTGAAAATCTACCGACAAATACCAATAGCTGTGTTCCGGCAGCTGCCTTTGAGAGCCAGTTCCTCCATAGGTTAAGCGTGTCTACTTACTTGGGCCGTATCATCACTTATGATCAGGTGGATAATCGCCAAAACGCTAAACCTTAACTATAAATTTTTTTCCTAACAATGACATCGGGCAAGCCGCGTAAGGGCTGTGGAGGTGTCTCCGCTTTTGTGCAGCGTCGCTAAGTACGAGCACAAACATGCTCACTATTTTCCTATTAAGTTCCCACACTTAGCGCCTTGTGCTTAAGTGGCTATAAAAATCAAAATTCCATTGTTTATTGGTTTTATATAAACAATTATTATACAGTAACGAACTTTTTTCCAACGGCTTCGCTCACGTCAATATTGATTTTGTCACAAATTATTGTGCCGTGCAGGATTCGGACTCAGCACTTACCGAGTCAGTAGCGGCAAAGCGACAGCTTAAACCACTAAGGCAATCATCCAGTGACTGCAATATGTTTTAATACAATCGGTCAAGCAAAAAATAACACTTATTCTAAGTGAGTTAAAGAGAAGGATAAACTTTGTATGATTTTATTTTAATTCATCATCCGAATTGTTTGGCAAAAATAATATTAACGCGAGCCGCAGGTAAAAGCTAGTAATTTATATTGTCCTCCTCACGATATCTTCAGACTATCGACTTAAAAGATGGACATTGCTGTCACGACGTTGACACCCGCTAAGAACGGGTTTTACAGTCACGCGCGGTTGACGGGAAAATCATGAACAAAGTCGGAGGCACCAGTTAGTATAATATCATTTAAAATAAATTATTAATTAATAATAAATACATAATTATAGGATATTTAATGGTCTTTAGATATCCTATATTAAAACGAAAACTCCTCTCGACCCATATGATTCTCATTGTATATTTTTGCAAGGTTTATTTACGCGACTATGTTTGCTTACTAATTAATTTAAATATTTTATCTGACAGACATCATATCGATATTTTAAACATACCTTATCGGTCAGGTAACACAAACAAAAAGTTCGCGACTAAACATAGCGAAAATCTTTTTGCCTCAGTCGCTACATAACATAATTAAATATCTCACATCTAGTAAATAGTTTTTCAAATTATATATTTTAAAATAAAAAATTTTAATCTTATAAAATATGTTGAGGCGGCACAAAGGCAAAAGCGATAAATCATACTACCAACAATTGGTAACCATAATAGTGACTCCATAAATTATCCCGTTAAATAATTAATTATTATACTATTACATACTTTGTTCTTTTTGTAAGTTTCTTTAGTAATAATACAACAGCGTCTCAAACGTTGACGCCGTTGACGGCTCTATAATAAAATATTCAACGCGCGGTGATTTCTCAACGAATTCCTGAACGCACCTGCAGTCGTCATCCTTCATTGGTCAGGCTCGTGTTCGATTTTCAAATGGTTACCACCTTTCTGTGAATGACAGCAGCCGTAAAAATGCACGAAGTTTATCTATGAACAAACAAATATTATATATTTTAAAATTATGATACGACTTATAGGATATAGGATTCGAGCTCGAGAGCTTTCCGCTCTCGCCGTCTGAGTCCGGTGAAGCTGTGAAAGCCTTTCAGAATAAAAGTGTTGGTCACTTCAAAAAAAAAAAAATAGGATATAGGATTGTGTCGGCAATAATATAAAAAGAACACTAAGAAAAGGTCATTCACCTATAAGGCCAATATACATTTTAACTTTTCTAGCTACTTTAATGGTTGTTGTAACATAGATGCTTGCCCCCTTAAATTTTTATTTACGCAGTGAGTGACCGACCGCAACGGTTACTGAAAAATGTTTGACACATTTGGTAAAAAGTTTTGTGACTCTATAACGAAAAGGCAGATTCTTTTGATAAAAATTGAATTGTCTTTTAATGGAACAGCGCCCTCTATTTTGAGTTCACGTAATTGAAGCACTACCTCTTTTTTGACAAATGTCTGTACGCATACTCTCCCAGCCTGGGGTAACTAAGAAATTTATGTGGGATTCATCCGTTGAGAAGCACGGAGAGTACCCAATAAAACCTCACCGGCCCTCTGTCGCCTTGTTGGCGCGACACGGGTTCGAACTTGGAATTACCGTGTCACCCCGGTAAGCCATGCTTCAATCCAGGCACCATGGTGAGCAGCCCTCTAAGACGGACGGACTGGTGCAAGGAGAACCTATTAACTTAAAACGCCTAGCATTCTGTAACGTTATGTAGAAAGCAAGGAGCGCACATCAACATTAGCAAATTAAAAAGTGTTTTATGGCGTTTGCCTATATAGATAATTACGCCAATAACATGTATGAAGGTCTACAACCACAATTAACAGACACAAAATGACCAACCAAACTCAGACAATTTTTTTGTAATTTACATCAATAATTGCACTGTGCGGGACTAAAACCGGCACCTTGGCGCGGTGGTTAAAAGGTTTGTCTCCTGTCCGCACATTTTGTATGACGTTGAAGCTTAGTCATAATGCACGTCACTTTACACGATGTTTCCTACAAATATTTGAATGTTTCAGAGCGTTCAAACATAACAAGGTGAACGCCGAAGTGCAGCGAGCGTAACTTTCTGTTTGTATTCTATAGTCACGATTGAAGGAAAACATTGAAGTGACAAACTTGCCATTTGTGAACGACTCAGTTTCACACAAACGCGGATGTAATGCAACGCCGAACTCCGGTTTGGCATTTATGAAATATGAACGTAACATCAATTATTCGACTAGTCGGTGTTTGATTACCAATTTGTTTATAATAACCTTTTTTTGTATGAAACCTCTTTAAAAGTTTAATTTTTACAAATGGTATTTTCGCTTAGCATTTGACAGTTTGATTACAATACTCGAAACATCAACGTTTGCAATTTATTACACGTTAGAATGCGAAGCAAAATACGTGAAACAAACTAACATTAACAGTTGAAGAGCAAAATTTTTCTTTGTTGTTGTTATTTTACGATAAATACTATTAACATTCATATTTTATAATGGCACAAACAACCAACAATGTTAATAAAGAAATATGGATTTATTACATATGTAATTATAAACTGTAATAATTGAATAATTTTATATTCCATAAAGTAAAAGTCAAAATGCAGATCTCTTCATTTATATTGAGAAAGAATTGCATGTCAGCTCAGACTCATGTAATAAAGACAAAAAAAAAAACAGTTAAAAAAATGTTATGTGAATATTTAGAAAATTAAAATGTAACGTCGAAAGTTCACTAACCGATACACAGATCTCAATTTCCAAAAAAAAAAAAAAACGCTACTGCCGGAGCCTAGACATCAGAATCTGATCTTAAAGTTAATCAATTAACGTAACTTCTATTCAGGAATAGTTTTTAATTATCGCCTTCATTAGTTTGATAAAAGATTCTTCAACAACGTAAAATTAAAAAATCAGTAGCATATTTTCTAATATGTTAGGATACTTATTCTATTTTAGATTTGATATACGTATTTAGGTTAGCTCATCCTTGCATAATTGCAATTTATTAATGTAAATAATATTTGCCTGTTTTTGGTAGCATGAGGTTAAATAGTCTAAAGACTCCGTAAATGATTGCTCTAACAAATATAAAGGGATTTTTTAAAATCCGACAAGTAGTTCCTAAGATTAACGCGTTCAAACAAAGTTTTCCGTTTCATAATATTAATATAGGTATAGTCTAAATAAAAATCCATACATATGGAAGTATGATAAGATATTGAGTCCGCATAAAACAATCGTGGAAGGAATGTAAATCACTGATCGTTCTGTGTTTTATTATGAAAAGATGTGACGCGTTCTCTCAATTGCCTATTGCCTTGGTAAATTATTCTGTACAAGGCCGGTATTCTGTGTTTAATTGACGGGCTCGATTAATAGCTGGGGTTTGAATCGATTATAATAACACAATAGAATTTTCGGGGAAGTTTTAGTATGTTATAAATATACTTTATATCATAAAATTACATTATCTTATATATTTTGTACCATTTTGCATAGTATCACATGGATTAAAAATAGAGATGTGGAACACAATTGTATGACACAAAACTATAGAAAATTTTAACAAGGGACTCCATTTCGTTTCATCAATGAAATTCCTAATTCTATGAAACAAAACAATTACCCACTCGACTATGAAGGAGGTTTGGTTATTAACAAACAGAAAATAAACTATTTATGTAGTTGGGTAACTATAGGTACAATAACAATAGGCTTTGTTTTTTCTTTTTTTATAGTATAGGCGGAAAACGAGTAAGCGTGTCATCTGATGGTAAGTGATCACCGCCGGCCATAGATACCCACAACACCAGAAGAGTTGCATGTGCTTTGCCGGCTTTTATAGGAACGACTGGCTCTCAAGGGCCACTGCCGGAACACACCTAATGGATTTCCTACATGCTACCACTGAGCTATCATCGCTTCGAGGTTTATATATGAAGGCTTATAATTGGTGACATTGTTTTATAATTATTTTATTTTATAGTTCATCTTAGCTTGTAAGCCATCCTCAGAACAATATACAAACAAACTTGGTATGCCTGCGACTTCGTTCGCGTGGAACCATAAATTATTGAATCATTTTTGGCCAGTTTTGTAACTTTGATGTTGTGTAACCTAAAACCTTCGTCAACGATTGTTCTATCAAATACAAAAAGTATATTTGAAATCCGTGTGGTTAGTTCTTAAGATTAGCGCGTTCAGACAAACAAACTTTTGCGCTTTATAATATTAAATATAGATAAACAAAACAAATAATTAACGTATCTCATTGTTTTTTAAATAGTTAACTAACACACGGGTTTATCTTTCATTATGAAATTTTGTGAAATAAGCTCTTATATGTATATCTGATCTATCGTAGAAATAAAAACACTACATGTTTTACAACTTCTACAACAACATTTACGATAAGCTTGATTGCTAAGCTAAGATGTTGATTAATCAATGCGATATGAATTTAAGGAAATGAAAGTAAATATAATGTTTTTATAAATATTGCCAATATTAAAGTTAACGTTAAATCAATTCGATAGTAGATTAGGAATAAGGAAGTCGATTCGCTATGAAGTTGAAACAAAAACTTATGGAACAAGTAATTTAAAAACATTCGTTTCGTCGAAACAACAATCGTGAAAAACGTCGATTACATTGTAATTATAATATATTTTATAGCGTTCCTTGGGCCTTGCCGAGTAATACATTTCTCAATAAAAATTATATCACTACCATGTATTTCATTAGAAAAAATACAAATGTTTAATATATAAATTTATTAATGTACTAGCTTTTACTCGTGTTCCGCTCGCGTTAATATTAATTTTGTGAACAAATTCTGGTTGTCGATCGATACACAAATAATTTTCCTATAAAATGCTATCAAATTATGTATTTCAAGATATTGATCAATACATGTAGATATGAACTTACAAAAAATTTGAAATTGCAAGCAACAATTATTCTCTAAAGTTTTAAGCAAATCGGATCACGCAATAAAACGATTCATACAAAATTTATACCTTTCTTTACCGCACTTCCAATAAGTTTTTCGTGAGAAAAAGTAGCCTATCACCGACTGCAAGGTTCCTTCTATCTATATACCAAAATTCATCATAACCGATTCCGTGGTTTTAAGTATGTAAGCATAACAAATAAACAAACTCACTTTCGCAGGATTATAATATGTATTAGTAAGGATATTCCAGTCACTTATCAACAGATCTCTGCAACCATAACGTAGACATTTCATCGAGAGTGCATTTTACTCTATAATAAACCAGTTGATTAAAAATCTGGTTGCTATAATTTTGTAAAATGTTTCCAAAACATTGATGGTATTGAACTTTTAAAAATCAAATAGAATAAGTAATTTAAATTTTAAAAGATATTCGTTTGGATATTCCTGCTTTTAAATGTTTTGTTACATATCGCGAAAATGTCTAGTTCTGAAGAACTGCACTTAAATTTTATGTATATATCGGGTTGTATTAACCTGTTTTAAAATAATGATAAGTATCTGTTACCTGTTAACAATTTTCATAGTATATGATGTACTGCTAGCAAATTACATGCAAATCCGATTCATTTAAAAAGTGTGTATTACTTGGGGACTTTATGATTATTAAAAACTGGAACTCTCTTACTCGCATATAAAAGCACCGTTTTCGAACATTTACCCCGGCCGAATAATTTTTACTTTGTTACAAAAATATAACAAGAATAATGAAACAACAGACACGCAAACAGTACTCGGTTTCAAAACGACAAGTCATTAAAGATGTTATCGAAATCAGCGACACGAATTTCAAGTACACGCTTTGGGCTCATTCTTTCAGCGGTATTATATAGTTAGGGATACCTGGTTTCGGGAATTTTATACCGAGTTTTCTGTATATTATGTACCTATATATCTGCCCTAGCGGCACAATGTGTAGTTAAATTGAAAACTATTTAGTGTAAAGCAAATAATTTAAGTTTGAAAAATGGTTTTGCTTATAACGAAATCTTTTTCTTAACAATGGGTTTCTTTTTTACGTAGTATGAAATTCAATGTTTAAATTTACATAAAACCAATTACATTTTTAGGATAAAATAAAACATACGCCTATTTTTTTTTTTATTGCAATTAGACATTTGATGACAGAAGGCAATAAATTACGCTTTAAATATTACAAGCAATTTAAATTCAGAATATACCAATACTTGTTTGTCGGTGAATATAATTGAAACATAAATTCTCTTATATTAGTAACGACACCGTGTCTGATATCAAGTAGGATTGATAAACAATTACGACCACCGATTGAACGGCAATGCAGCGGCAACAATACATATACTAACGTGTCAGTATGTAATTCTGTCAGTAGCTGGTTAGAACAAACGGAGAAATGCTGTTCTATTTTTAAATAAATATTAGGAATTTATATAAAGAAACAAATATTAACTATTTAGAGATCATCCAAAAAATTTGCGGTAGATCCTACAGTAATAGATATATTTCGGGTATTCCTAAAATATTAAGTACACGGAACGGAGGTGACTGTGATTAACTTATCACCATGTGCATGATTCTTGTAATCACGTGTAATACAAATTTCTACCTACTCATAATTTCTCCTTAATAATAAACACACAAAATTTTATAGTGTATTATTGCATAATTTTATTGCAATATTTTTCATTATTGTTTTCCTAGAACGTTGGTTTTTTACCCTTTATATGGCAACCCTAAAATTGTTTTTGATGGTACGAGAGGATCAAGTTTCCTGGTTGCTTTGCACCGCAGACCGTAAGATGGGCCGAACCGTAACCACGTAGCGGTCGGATGAGTAGACCGGTAAAAAACGAATAATGGTATGAGATAATACCTTTTTTATATGATATAAAAAAACTAATAATGGCTTTTCAAATAAATGCGAGTTAACTGTATAACGAATAATATGAAGTAAACATTTTACATAACAATTTTATTGCAAATTTAGTATAACTTTTTAACGACTTGATAGTTAATATATATAAAAATTTACAAATATACTATTACAAAGAACATAATCCAAAATAATAAACAGTATTTTTATTATGAATTTAGTTTTAGGCGATGCTATTATATACATAACTAGCTGTGCCCGCGACTTCGTGCGTTGGAACTAACATTAATTTATAAATTTCGCCCGTTTTTGTACCTTTTTTTATTACCGCTTTGCTCCTATTGGTGCTAGCGTAATAATTAATAACCTTAAGCCTTCTCCAAAGATTCTTCTATCAAATACAAAAGAGAATTTTGAAATCAGACTGATATTTCCTAAGATTAGCGCGTTCAAACAAACAAACTTTTTATTAGTCCACAATATTGTGATCAAATACAACGCTATACTTTGTAATTAATTATCTATTCTAGTACTGCTAGTTATGTTCTAGACGTTCTAGAAGTCCTTAAAATTGTGCTTGTTTCATTTATATTTTTGAAGATAGAAGAAAATGTATCGTACATGGTAAAAGTGATGTAACTCCACATTTATAAAGTACATAGTTTGTTACATAAGTAAATAATACTTATAGATATATCATAAAAGTGAATCATTTCTTAAATATGCAATAACATCCCGTAGATGGTGTTATTTGTTTTTTTTTTATTTACAGTTAAGACTTAGCGTTATGCCCACAATCTCATCTGATCTTAACTGACGATCCGGCCTAAGTTGGTAGACACGCTAAACCTGTGGAGGAACTTGCTCTAAAGTGCAACTACCGGAACAAACCTATTGGTATTTAGCGGCAGATTTTCAACTTGAACCTCCGTAATTTTTGGACTGTACTGTGATTATCATCGGGTAGAATGTTATAACTTTATCAAGAATTGAGTTATAAGTAAAAACATTTTTTTCTATTATGGGATCTGCCTCTATGTTGGCAATTTCACCAATGTCGAGTGTGACAACAAACAATTTAACGGACAGCAAGTAACGAAGTCTGACAAATAATTGCCTTTTGTAGTATTCAAACACGGTCAGCGCAGAGGCGACCGCTTAAACTGCTAGGCCCATCGTGCGATCGATAATTATTAAACGACGAATAAAGGGTTATCATAAAGAAACACTCTTTTAGAACTCATATGCGGATATTTATATAGATAATATAAACTAGTTGGCGTACCCAACTTAATTCGCGTTTCTCCTGTTATCTTGCTTAACTTCTCTGCTGTAAAAGAAATATCTATGCTAAATTTTAATTTAACAGGTCTTGTAGTTTTGCAGATATCGTGATGAGACAACAATATTTCGCTTATATATGTATATGTATGATACGCTCAACTAACACCTCTCCTGATTATCTTTTTCTTCCTTCTTTGTCAATGGATAACATTTTTGTCAATTAAGTACGAGAATTATCTTAGAATTTTGTCTTTTTTGTAAATTTCTTCTATACAGCTTTCCTATTGGTAGTAAATATCCTAAAGCTTTTCTCAATTATTGCTCTATCAAATAGAAAAATATTTTTTGAAATCCGACTGGTAGTTCCTAAGATTAGCACTCTTAAAGAAACAATTACGCTTTATAATAATAATATCCATAGATTTGCGAGTTTTATTACACAGCTATAAGAATTTCCTAAAATGTTTAATGATTTAACTATTGGACAAACACTAATATATATTATATATATATTTTAACTATGTTGAGGGAATTTTCGTTATAAGTAGTCGATGTTAAACGCCTACGCGTTCGAGTGGAACCAGAGTGTCCGGCGAACGAAATCGCACCTCACTTTCGATTTCTCTCTTCGATATTCAGATACATTTTGAACATAAATGTAGATGTGTCCGTCGTAATATTATACTTTCTTTAAAATATTTTTACCGTTTCTGTGACATCGATCTAATAATTGGAAATGTCTATTAACTTTTCGCTTTTATTTACTACACTTGTTATTTTTTTATTCACGTCGAAGATGTTACAAGTTGTGCGTGTAAGGGAATTTATTTAGCTTTAGAGAATATTAGATTAATCAAAGTATCATTTATGTAAAAAATTGTATAATTTGAACACTTAAAGGTAAACATTTTTATTTTTATTACTGATATTCGAAAGTGTCTTATTTTACTTTCACCTATCCAAAGTTGTTCGAAATGTTAACATTAATTACAGTCAGTTTTTTCCAACTCTGGATATACGATAATGTCGCATATAGAGTTTTATAATGTCCTAATTTACAATAAATTACATTGGTCTGTATTCGTTACGGATTCTAACCATAATATTTAAGGACGTTAAAAATATAAACAAACATTATATTAAATTAAACTGTTGAGTAAACATTACCTTTATTTCAAGTAATATGTGTTTACGTCAAGAAAGTATATCGCTTTCTATGGTCTTAAAACTATGCTCGTACGAGGCGCTTATGTACATAAAAACTCTTCAGAATAAGTTATTTTGTTTTGTCACAACGCGAAAGCCGCTTGTATATCTCCAATTGCCGGATGATTATTTACAATCTTCGTATATCTTTGCAGTCGCTTCTATTTTTGTGTTGTTCTGTGTTTATCATCGGACTCGAAGCCATCCTTTATCGAGCTTCTATAAAAGAACCCTAAAATAGTATTCTCTGTTTAACTCTTATATGGTTTTAATATAAATACACAAAGAATTCGTCGAAACATTTTAGCTAATTTAACTTCAAAAGGGACCCAAAATTGATATATTCTGTCGACGTCTCCGACCATAATCAAATATATAAACGTCCTGGAATTAGGTTAAGCGGATACTTTGTAACGGGAAGATTTCTTATAAGTTTCTATAATTGGGAATATAGCTTTAGAGAACCAGAGTGTTGTCGCAGTGGTTTTTTTTTCTATTTCGTCCATTATTTATACTGAAATACCGAATTTTATACTAGCACACGGTTATTTAAATTAATTCTATTTAAAGTTTTTGTTATGATAATTAAATAGCCGATATATGTTAGTATATACAAATGTCACTCGTGTGATCGAATTCACAACCGCTGATATCAAGAGCAGAGATTTACGCCACGCCACGTGGTCTGGTTGTTGTAATGTTTGGATTTGCGTTATAAATTTTTCTCTAAACAAAGGTTATTTGCGTTTTTTTTTAACCTTTGTTGTTTAAAATAAAAAGTATAATATATATCATTGTCACATATTAATTATTATCGTGTCAACCTACATCAAAATTAGTCAAGTTGTTTTTGAGTGATGCATTTACAAATAGACAGACATACAAATAAAATATTTGGAGCCCTATATTAAAAACATAAAACACCCCGATTAAAATTGGAAAAATATATTTAACGTATTGTTTTGGTTTTATTGTCTGCATAAACTTATTTTATTCGGAATTTCACAGACTTTGGCTATAATGTCTATGAAATTTTTAATCAAAGTAATAACATACTTCTAATTAGAGAATTTTCTCTTAACGCATCTCAAATATTTACGAGGATGTTGAAAAAATACTATACTACCAAACTATTTAAATAAGCTTTCTGAATGAAATATATTAGTATATAATGTCTGTGTACTCATATGAGAGATACAAAGTGGGTCATTGCTCAATCGAAATGACTAAAGGTCATTTTTAAACGTACACACAAAGTTGTAAGATGTACAGACGAAAGTCATTATTGACGTATATCAATTTAATTATAGTTTATGTAATGTTTTTTATTTATATATCATAAATAATTGTATACTCGTTGGTATATTTAAAGTTATATTCTGTTTCGGAAACCGTAAAGGTTCTCGATACCGGTATTGGTTCTTATTTTTTCTACTTCATAGGCTTAACTTTTGTCACAATTTCACTTGATCTTAAGTGATATTATCAAAAATGATGAAACTCTTTATTAAGGTTCTTAAGGTCTTTATTAAGGTTCTCTTAGGTTCATTATTAAGGTCTAGAAAATCAGTGCGATAGGTAGTTCATATTAAGAAATATTATTATTTGATTTGCGATCATATGATGAATCAAAGTTACGACCGTTTCTCGTTAACACATCAGAAATATAGTAATAAAGGGGAATATTATATTTAATACGTGTATCAACTTACATAAAAACATGTTTAGCAAAATAATGATAATCCATAACAATTTTTTTTTAATTTCTAGTGTCTCCTAATTTAATCAGAAATCATTTTATTTCCTGCTACTATTATCTTTATCACATGCTTAGCTAGCTGTCTTGCCTAATTCCAGTAATTTTGTCTTATAATTTCTGTTTTATATTTACTGAAATTATAACTATATGTTATGTATATTTCCACTTATGTTATTATATCGAATTCAGTATTATTGGTTTTTAAAATTAAATTCCGTTATCCAAACTAGATTGGCTTAGTTCAGAAATGGGAGAACTCTTAACCCTAAATAAAGGTGTAAGGGATGATCAACAAACAAAGATTACTAAGTTTAATTGCAAGAATGATATTTAGCATATAAATATGTGTCGTGAGTTGTTCGGTCATTAATATTTGTATTTATAAGAGTAGTGCGTTAATTTTAAGCAGCAAATTAACAACGACGTCAACCAGACGACACCGTACGTCAAATTCGATCAAATACTGCGCTCCCAGTTAACATGGCGTTAAATTATGTATTTTCACATTTCGCAACCTTTCAACGTATTCGAGACATGCCGTGAAACGATATTTCTTACACACGGACATTCTAAAGATGTAAACAACTCTGCGGGTTTGTGTGAAGATTTAGTATATCGCAAAAAATATCCACGAGAAATTTCTTATGTGCATAAAAACAGTTTCATTTATTTAGTTGCATAAAATAAATTTTAAACTTGTTTATTTTGTTATTTATTTAAAATGTTAAGCAGTGAAACTCGTAACAAACTTGACTCTTCTGTGATATGTACGGAATTATTAAAAATAAACGTACCGGTCTAAAAAAATGATCAGGAAGGTCCGGCAGTGTTGGACGTCCCCGTGTTGCTTTTTACTGGGTAGTTACACACCCCTCTCGCCTTGATATGAGCCCAGGTATTACGACGACGAAGCCTGTAAACGGATTTTTACGGTAAATAATATTAAAAAAGCAGGTCCGGCAGGTCTTCGGTGTCCTGCGGGGTGGCAAGTCTTTCGACTGTTGTATATACACTGGCTGATAGTAAAATGTGGCAAACCATATTCACTAATACGAGTTAAATACAATATGTGTATTAGTACTTTCCTAGCAACTATAGAAGTTTCCTAGGTACACGCGGTAAATCTCCCGTTTCATATTCCGTTTTTGATTGATGACAAATGTATCTAATACCTAAGCGTTAACAATAAACATCAAGAATTAGTTTTCACAGTCATCGCTGAAAGGATAAATCGTGAGGAAACCTGAATGCTTGAAAATCGTTCTTGTAACACTATATAATAAAGTTGTGGATGTAATATTGCCAGTACATTATGTGCTGGAGGTAGGGTAAAGCTCGTATTTTCGTTCATGCAGAAACATGACGTCTACAGGTTAATGATGCATTATTATGGCACGTCCATTAAATATCTTTAACCCATATAGAAATTTAAATGATTTATGATATTGGTCTGGTATTATAGTAATTGCTCAGTAGTACTACTTATGCTGTAATAGAAAAATATACATACCGTGGAATAACTATTTATAATCAACATCAAACAGTACCGCAGTTCTAAAGTCATTGAACGACAAGTTGCTATCCCTGAGGACCGAATTGGATGATACTTTTACAACCGGCATAATGTAGTGTGGATTATAATCGCGTGACAGTAAAAATAAATATTAGGTTGATACTCTTACCACATTCAATGAACTTATAAGCGTAGGGAAACTCCCTCCTGATGGAACTAGCGAGAAGAGTTGGTTTGCGCGGACTTAAGCACCAGTTTTCCCACTAATCATTTAATACCAGCAAAGATTTGCAAACGTTAAACCTATATTAATATAAAAAGAATATCTATAGCAAGGTTATACTGCAACAAGTAGCTGAACAAGGATCCGTTAATAGATACTCTCAAGATAACATTTTATGTTTTATTTATATATGTTATTTTATATTATGTAAGACTATTACTCACTAAATTCCCCGGAGTACTATCAATTGCTTTCAATGTAATGACAAGGAATCAAAAGACCATATAACGCATCGGTTCGGTCGCCTGTTTACTTTGCCTGGTGTCTGTCATAAAGGAAGATAGTTCGGTACAATTCTATCTCCTAAACTACTTAACCAGTCTGAACGATTGAAACCTTTACTCTGCTTTCACTATTTAAAAATGTGTACTTACCTTTAGATTCGTCACAGGTGAAATATCACACTGAACTAATTAGTAACCAATTAGCTACTTGACATGTACCCTCTTATCATCGACAAGTCTTCAATGTCCCCAACCACACACACTATGCATCTATTCAATAATTATGTGCGGCAAATTAGCTTTTATATGCTTTCCTAATCATGATTTAATTACGGCGATACTTTGCGCTTATCTTCACGCTTATAAATTTCCTATGAGGTATACTATAAGATTGATTTTTAAATTTTAAAGCGATGATATCTCCGTTGGTAATATGTGTATGGACGTTAGTCCGAGTTCCTAGAATGAACTTGAGCTTCCGGTGAAGGAAAACATTGTGGTGAAACCAGAGCGCATGATTGTAGGGCTCTTTCTAATGCCCGCATGGCTAGCTGCCATCCTTAAGTTGAAAATCTGCCGTCAAATACTTATAGATATGTTCCGGCAATTGCACTTGATAATCAGTGTCTCGACTTGGGTTCTCGTGTCCACCATCTTGGACCACATCGTCACTTAACATCAGGTGACATTGTGGCTATAACGCTTCCTAAAACTATATTAAAGAATTCTACAATCACTTTTTAAAGACATCACGCGTACTACGAATCAAATCTAGTTTCACAGAGTACTTAACAAACAAGATTTAAAATAGTTTTTAAATATTTTTACTCATTCTACTGTAAACCTCATTATGTTCTAACGATTGCGAATAAAATAAAAATTGTTAAATTTAGATATACGTATTTTAAGAGCAGATTTATAATTGTTAGTTCAAATAAACCGCTGTTGTGTTACGATTGGCCGCATAGTAATTTCGTCTGCGGTCTAATAACACGCCCACTCTAATTCGGTACACGTGTATAGAGTTTTTTTCGAGCTATAGTGACTAAAATATTTTGATTTACGGTCAATATATCGAGCCTTTTAAGAATTAATATCGTAAGCGCAAAAAATCTTAGAAATGTTTTTTCTGTGACCTCCATAAAATTATCTTCGTAAATTAGGAGCAGTATATTAATAACTACTATTTTAATAAATCAGTGGTTAATTATGAGCAAAAAGTAATATTTTTTATAAAGTTGTCATTAATTAGGAATGTAAACTCTCAGTCTTGTAATAAGTGCAATTGTCGTTAACGGATTTTTTGCTGGAAAAGGCTCGATATGTGTATCAGTTGGGCACAATATAGGTATTCATGCAAATAAAAAAGAAATACTATGACTCGTATAGCAAGTGAATAGTTCCTAACAAGCTTAGCGATTAAATAATTTATTGATTGTCACTTTGTTCTCACAATATATTGTAATGGTTATAAAACAATGTAATTTTTAAAATCCTTAATGTTATAATTATTAGCTAATAGTATAAGAATAGCGTATTTTTTTTCTTTTCATTTCTCTCGCTTATAAAGTTTTCTCGCGTATGCAGTCAATCACTCCGGTTTGACTATATACGTCTTGTACTCTGGATATGAATAATTATAACGTATCTTCTTTGTGTCTATGCAAAATGTTGTAAACAATTAATTTGTTGACCAAATAAGATTCACAAAGCAATTTTACATCATACATTTAACCATGTACAAGTCAATCAATATTCATTACTATTTCTACTAACGAAACTTTTGTCGTAAGCCTAGTATTATCATTTCTATCGACGCGACGTGATATTTTTGACAATAGAAAACTTTTCATTTCATTCGATTGTGGACCATATATAATTTGGTTAAGAAATATATTTGCTCGTGTGAAATTATAATTTACAAACAATTCATTTTTCGTTGTACTATAAGCAGACGACTTAAAAATAGATAAACAACCAGAAAAAAACCACCTAGTTAAAAGAATAAATATGTTTATTACTTTATAGGTTAGTGTTATGACCATTATCTCACCTGATTTTAAGTGACGATGTGGTTCAAGATGGTGGTCACGCTAAACGTAGTGAACGAACTGGCTCTTAAGTGCAACTGTCGGAAACCACACATAAGGATATAAGTATAATTGTTCTGAATTTGGTTGTAACTTAGTGTCCATTAATTATGATTATCAAGTCCTTTACATTTAATGTAATTGTCCTCATAGACATATGACGTTAAAGAAAAACAAAGTAGCCAATTCATTTCAAATATCAGTCAATTCAAAATGTTGGCATAAAATAAAACACATTGATTTTCAGAGGGTTTTCTATGATTTTCAATTTGATTTGTTATGTATGAATTTCTATCATTAAATGATCACAAGTGTGGTATTATTTATAATACCCAAAAAAAATCTGTATACGTTAAAAAATTATGAAATACTAGCTTTTACGTGCGGCTTCGCTCACATTAATATTGATTTTGTCAAAGAAATCGAATGACGCAATAAAATGATTTATACAAAGTTTACCCCACTTCCAATATGTTATATTATACTAAATAAATCTCTATACTAAAATTCATCATAAAAAGATAGTAAGGAGTAAGGTAAATAATCCAGGCTAGAAACACACCGTGTGGTAGATGCGTTTGTTGGCAAAGAAAATGGAATTCCACGGGCAACGTGTCGCGAATGAAACCTGGGCGAGACCGTTATATCATGAGTCGGACAGGTGTGCGTTACACGTCCGACCTCACCTTTCTTCGAATGTGCGCTGAATTCACACATGTCGATAGTAATCTCTTTTAAAACGTGTTATATCCGTTAACACTCCATTACATACTGTCACACTAAACTAAATACAACATGTCTTTGAATTCTTGTATACATAAAACTACGGGTAAATTACGCTATTGTCTGTACCTTCAAATTAAATCAATTAAATAATCAGGAAATTCGTTAGAAGTCGCCACTGTAGGACTCTAAACCTATCGGAAACTTGATATATATAAGCTGATCTCAATACGTGACATACCAAAAGGTAGTTCAGTGGTAGTGTGTACGATTGAAGCGATGATAGCTCATTGGTAGTATGTACGACTGAAGCGATGATAGCTCAGTAGTAGTGTGTACGACTGAAGCGATGATAGCTCAGTGGCAGTGTGTACAACTGAAGCGATGATAGCTCAGTGGTAGTGTGTACGACTAAAACGATGATAGCTCAGTGGTAGTGTGTACGACTGAAGCGATGACAGCTCAGTGGTAATGTGTACGACTGAAGCGATGATAGCTCAGTAGTAGTGTGTACGACTGAAGCGATGATAGCTCAGTGGTAGTGTGCACGACTTCGCGTCAAGGGACGTGGGTTCGAACCCAAGCACCTACAATGAGCTTGAGCTTTCGGTGAAGGAAAACATCGTGAGGAAACCATAGCATGGTGGTAGGGCTTTTTCTAATGCCCGCCTGGGTAGCTACCACCCTCAAGTTGTAAACCTGCCGCCAAATACCAATAGGTGTGTTCCGGCAGCAGCACTTGAGAGCCAGTTCCTCCACAGGTTTAGCGTGTCTACCAACTTGGGCCCTATCGTCACTTAAGATCAGGTGAGATTATGGCCATAACGCTAAACCTTAAGTATAAAATAAAAAAAAAAGATTTTCAACTTAAGCTATGGTAAGGTTTGCTCACGTCTTTTTATTATACCGAAACTTTTTGTAGGTTTCAAAATCACGTCGATAGAAGCGGTATCTGAAACGCATTCCACTAACCCTGGCAACAACCTAAGCGGGGATGGGCCACTTCATGGCTCCCTTGTGCGTGTTGACCCCCGGGCTGAGAGCCCCCAAGCTCGGTGAAGCTGTGAAAGCCTCTCACATCAACAGTATTTGCCCTTTAAAAACAAAGCTACAACTTAGCATTCATTGCTTCAAAATTGAATTGAACCAAACATCATTTTTTTTAAATTGTAGTAGATGGTGTTACATAGACAATCTAGTTCAAAGTTATGAATGTTTTCGTATTTTTATATTTCATTCATGGATCCCGATTTACAAGTTAGTTCAACAGCACAGGATGTGTGTCATGTCCAAGCAAGCCGAGTTCCCGTAAGGCATGATGCGCGGGCGCCACCTGAGTTCGTTGGCCCCGAGGTGTTTGTATTTATTACGCTATTTTACCTTATCTGTGGTTATGTCATTCATTGTTCAAACTCTGAAAGTTGTCGCATTCAGTTTGTTTTACATGTGCTATAGTATAATTTCTGAAATGTATGGTCTATACGTAACCTCTTAAAAACTAGCCACAGATATAACAAGTAAAAACGTAACGTAATTTATTAGAAAATAAAATGCAGCTCCTAGTTTCACTAGTATAGTCTATGAAGTTGGAATAAAAAATTGACTTTTCTTTCGAGTTCCATATAAAATTATGTTAGTTTATCATATTTTAAGATTATACATCCAGGATCAGCGAAAATGTAGACAACGTAGTAAATTAAAGACGTCGATTCGAATTTTAAAAATTCTGAAATATATCTTTACATATAAAACTTTTACAAAATTTCAGCTTCAAATATGAATTTGACAAAATTGATATCTTTTTATTAGGTGTTAACAAACAAATATCTAAATAAATAACGACTTAGACTCACTGAAAAATGTTAACTTTTATAATATTCGGTAACTTTTATAATATTCGGCAAGCACAATTATATATGTATGTACAAAGCGTAAGTTAAACGTGTTATTTACAAAAAACGTGGGCTAACTATTTTTTGTTTCATACACATATTTGAAACCTGCACATTGTTTACGATTACCTCTATGCTAACAATAACAAATATATCCCTATTATTTATTATGTAAAGTCATTGTCAATGTAGCAATCTTCAACGTAGTAAGCCACATTCGTATGACTAATAATTGTGTATTTAAATATTACGTCATGGCTATGAGCAAACTTATAGAGAAAGTTCCATTGTGTCTGTAACAATGTTGTATTTAAATATCTGATAACTATTGTAATTTATTCTAAAACTTATCGTGTTTCATATTATTTCAGAATTTTATGTAAATTTTTTCTTGCTTTAGTGAAGTTGTTGTTTATATTATTCAATGTTACATTAATCTAAAGCAATTGATTAAGTATTATGTCTCAAATATTACTGTATAATACCTATTCCATAAATATATTTCGGATGTCTATTGAAAAAAGGTGGTGGCTTAATATTGTAATAAGCGCCATCTATTGTCAGTATGCTATACTAACTACTTTGTTGTGCTTGTAGAATTCTTAAAAATATATATCCTTACATTGTATTCATTAAGTAAATAATATTTTAATTGTTCTCAGGTGACAATGGTAGCACTCACGCCTTGTATCTCGAAACTATTGTCGAGGAGACAAGCGATGATTTGCGTTCCGAACGCTCATCAGCTGCAACATGGCTTTCCGACTCAGATGCAGATTCCGTTATCCATGTTCGTGGAACAGCAGGTAATTTGCATAAATTTAAATGAATTTAGTGCATTATATGATATTGTTATTGCTAAACTTTACATTAATAGAAGTTATTAAAGATTTGTATTATTATTTTATTTGGATTATATTGCCATCTAGTGTTCAACTTTTGTATTAATAATGTTCCAGTGAAAGTAATTGTTTGGAAGCACCTTAAGTAACTGTAAAATGTATAGATGGCGGTTTGGGTAATCCTTTAAATAATACTGTATACAACGACAAATTCATAAAGCAATGGCAAAATATAAAACAAATAATTATAATGTATGAATTACTTATATACATTTATTTGCAATATACAAGTATTGTCTTTTAAAATTTCATAATTTTTGAACATAATAATAATATTGTGTACGCATGGATGTTTTGGATCACGTCCAAGTGGAATGAGCACACGAGCTGATTCGTTGTCATTGTCATTGTCGGCGTGAGAACGAAACCACGTACATGTATATTTCTCTTCTCCTGACGATAACTGTTTCCAACAGGTTCAGAGTGCGACAGCGAGTCCGAACGCGAATGGGCATGTCCGGCAAAGAGACGGCGGCGCGACCGGGACTCCTCACCCACCAGCTCAGCTTCATTATCGCGCTCCTCCAGTCTCGCACAGTTTGAGTCGTTGGAGCGATCTTGTGCGGCGCCGGTTTCGCCTAGCCTCTCCCCGGACTCGCTCGAGTCACCGCCGGCGTCGCCTCCGCCTGCACGCATACCCGCGACCCGAACTCACCTCTCCGCCGAGAACCTCAGTGAAGACAGCGGCTACAGTGAACGGTCACGCCGCCCGCCCCCGCCCGCGTTTCGCCGCCCGCCCGAAATAGCTCTCCGGGAACCCGCCGCAGCCGGCAGCGCGCCCTGCCTCGTCGTCTCGCCCAGTGCCGAGCGGCGGCCGGCTCGCGCTGCGCGTACCCTCTCTCTGCCCGCCGAGCTCGACGTCTGCCTCGACTCCAGGCGACACACAGCGCACCGCGCGCTCTTCCGACAGACCTTCGAAGTGAGTGACAATCTTACCGTCAGCGTGGCGGACCTCACCGCGCTCGACTACCGGGGCGGGCCGCGGCGGCCGCGACTCCCGCCTCCGCCGCCGCCGCCGCCTCGTGCTCGTCGTCAACCGCAACCTCCTCCTCCTCCTCCTCCGCCCGTCGAACTCTTCGTTCGGCCACCCATCGAACATCCGGTCCGGGAACCTAGCGCCGGCAGCGACTCTACTACTGAATCGGAACAAGCCTTCGCTCGCGAGATGGAAGATACGGCTCGAAGACTCGATGAGAAGGCGAGACGAGCTCTCGCCGACACCGGTGACTACGATCGACAACTTTCAGTACTGACGGCTAAACGCATGCGAGACTCGTGGGGAGCTTGGGACGACGTGTTAGATGAATTACGGCGACGCATGGAGCCCTCTTCGCCGACACCGACTCCACCGCGGACACCATCTCCGGATCCCGTGAGACAACCCGCCTTCACATCGACACCACTGAGACCTTGCAATGACGCCAGAGTGCGTTCGACGCCAGAGTTAAGGGCGCGAGCGACACCGCACCGTGAAACACCGGAAGAGTTGCGCGCCTCGCTGCAACTGGTGGCGCCGGCGCCACCGGATTCAGTGCTTCCGGTGCGTTCCGTGTCCACAGGATCGAAGGGAGTAACGTTTTCACCGGTGGTCGCAGAAGTAAGCTGGCGGGAGACGAGCGCGAGCAGTACCGAGAGCGATACGAGCGTTAGCGATGACGCGGACGACGCGGAGGTGGTGGTAGTGGCGGCGGGGTGCGGGCCGGGGGCCGGGGAGGGGAGCGGAGGCGGGGACACGCGCGCGCTCGCCGCAGACTGCGCCACCGATATGACGGAAGCGGGCGCGCGCGCGCCGCGCGGTCGGATCGCGGGATTCCTCTCGCGATTTGCGAATTTTCGCTTTTCGGGACGTAAAGAGAAAAAGACGAGGAGCGCAGGCGCGAACGGGCGACCGGGAATCGGCACGACACCGGCGGCGGTCGCGGCAGACGCGGGGCAGGCACCGCACTCGGCGGGTGCGGGCCCGCAGTACGTACGCATCCCGCTGAAGGAGGAGGGTGTGTCGCGTGCGGCGGCACCCCCCGTGGCGGGCGGCGTGGCGCACAAGCCGCCCCGGGGGCGCCCGCCGCCCGCGCACCCGCCGGCCGGCGTGCTCGAGACCGACGTGGACACGCACCGCACCGTGCTGCACGCGCGCTCCCTGCTCGCGCTCGCGCCGCCCGACCAGCGCTCGCCTCGTCCTCACAAGTCCATGGAGTTCCTGCTCGACAAGGACAGCGCCCAAACAGTTCAGGTCAGTACATATTATAAACCGGCCGGCATTCCGACCGTTAAATAAATGTTTACAAACAAGGCTATCGATGAGCCGGCTTTCGCTGCGTCGGATACCCTAAATTATGTATCCCATATCAGTCCTTCAAAACCGTTGGAGACTCAAAAGCCGTTGCTGGCGAAATTGAAAATATTCTCACGTTCGCTGCCGGTACGTGCATGCCAAACCGCAAACTATCGGACCACTTCATAAATTCATACGATACTAAAGTACAGCACGATATAGAGGGCTGTTAATTACGTAATAATTCCAAGCTAGAGCAAGTCGTTCCCGTGGGGTAATCGAGTTGCGACACTGAAAGGCCGGGTGCGTTCATTTATACGCAATCTATTAAACAGGACGGAGGTGAAAGTGTCACATCGCACTATCACTAAATAATGCTCACGTACCATATCCACCGTGACATGATCACAACGGTGGGCGTAACTGTAACTTATTATCAAACACTTTGCCTGTATTGGGCATAGTCGATTACACATTATAATAATAATAATAAATAGATAATTATTATATTTATTCTTTATATATTATATAAAATAAGGGCATAAATTCTTGAAAGTTGAACTAAAAAATAAATACATTTAAAATGTATTAAAATATTAAAAACAAACCATTATTAACGTATTATTTGTCAGCCTATAAGTAGCTATATACCCTAAACAACATTCCCGCTTGGGAAAACGCTCGAAGATAATTATGCAGATAGACTGAGATTTATTAGTTTCACGAGCGCAAGAGGATTTAGATAACAAAGGTGAAATGGAAGGGATTTCTTGGTATCGAAGGAATTTATACAAACAAGACCACAACAGAAATCTTACGTTAGCACATACTTATTTTAATATATCGTTCTGTAAAAGGAATTTATTGGAGATAAAATGAATATACAATTTGAACAAGCTATTTTCGATCACTAGAAACTCTATTAAGTTTTAGAACTTTTTATTCTAGAAACGAAACTATATTCTTAAGTCTTTTAAATATTATTTCTACTTCTCTATGTATTATTATACTTGGTATAATTAACAACGAAGTATAATTATACGTAATAGTAAAAACATCAAGTGTTTATCGTACTCAAATGAAAAGGCCGAATTGATTAAAATAGTTATTAATTTTTTCCATAAATATATGAAATAATTATAGTCTACAATGGAACGTGATAGTAAAGGCGGGAGTGCAATTTTTTACGTTATATTTATTAATTTAAAAACTATGCACAGTGCAATGGCGACTTTTATGCCATAGACACAAATAACTAAATAAATACCATAAAAATACTGTAATACTAAGACTATCTTCAATACATAAAATATATACGGTGTATATAAGTAAATACAATAATACACTACTAAATTTTATACGTAAATACATTTTTGTTTCTAACTGTATCTTTTATGAAAGTAATTACCACTGTATATTCTACCTACCAATGCACTTCGAATATCTTCCATCTGTATTCCTATTAAACGGAATCATTTAATTTTCTGTTTATTTTAATAACAATACTTTATTAATATAAATCATTTCCATACATTACTAATATCAAAGTTTAAATCTAAATAATTTGTCATACATACTGCTAAAGCAATATACATACCCCCAAAATGAGGTTTTTGTTTCAATTATTTCAACGCGGTTACGAAGTTCCCTAACATCTCTCATCAAAGTTTCTGAATTCTCGTGATGATATCAATCCAATTATAAAATACGGTTTCGCCTCGCTCAATAACATCTTGAGAGACCACTTCAAAGTCACAAAAAATAACAAAAAAAATCAACATCTTGAACGCAATTCCCACGCAGATGTTTCTGACAGCCTCGCGGCTAAAACCCCGCGGCCTTCTGCACGGCACAACACTGCAGTTTGCAGTTGGAAAACATCACGGCACAGATGCCATTCAATTCTGAACTTCTGTTCACACACTCATTACATTATGCCCCGTGACACACTAATGGCTTCATATGACTTCACTATGACATGTTCGTGAATAATTTCCTTGAGTATTATTATTCTCGTAATTGTCGTTTTGTATAATGACTCTATTTGCTTGCGGTGTATAATAGTCATTTGACTTTTTACAATGGCATAGCAAAACGGTACTAGACTATTATGGTAAACACAGTGTAATACTAAAAAAACATATTTAGGTATTTTGTAGCAGATTTTCTAGTAGAAGGTGGTAGATACTAATTAACTAGGTAAGCGAAAGAAAAAGCCTTACCACCGTGCTAAGATTCCTTCACTGAAAGCTCGGGCTAATTGCAGGGAAGTGAATTCACGTCCATTGACGCAGCGTCCGTACACACTACCAACTGAGGCATCATCGCTTCCAATCACTTTCATTGGCGACTACCGAGAGATTACTCGTCAATGAAAGGCGTCCATTGTCGCTTTCATGTCAATTTGTAAGCCTTTGATCTTACTGATCCCGAAATGTAACATTAAAACCACTTCGCTCGGTTACTGTTTTAGTTAGGTTTATCACTATGGTGGATACACCAATTCTAAGAAAGTCGTTGACAGAGCTGTTATCGTATTGGGTAGAATTTACTAAGTCTTTCATATCTAGTTACAATTAAGTTTCTATTAGGAATGTGAATATAATGAAGTGCATTACAATCAAAACTCGAACCATTCATATAATGTCATGGGTATATCAATTTGCAAATATGAATTGAATAAGTTTCTACATAATTCTGAACCGCAACCACAGGCTTACCATATCATGGGGCCACGTGTGCTTAGGGCAATAGTAACCTTACGTTTTATAAAGTACTTGTATCCGAATTTATACGACCAAATTCATATTTAGCTATAATTTGCAAATACTTTTCTTTATGCACATTTATTTTTGTTGAGTCTTACAGTTACAGTTACAGTAGCTATACCTATTTAATGTGATCATCTGTGACGTGTTATGTGTGTCTGTGTTATTTGTTTCTTTGTTAGTTTAATTTTATACTATATCACATGACCGACTGACCGTCCGTTTATCATCATATGGACTCCCATTGAAAATCTACTACTGCTGTACTACACATTTTGGTGGATGGGTTTGCCAATTGTTGGCCATATCTTGTTTTCTTTTCATTTTTAAAATGTATCAAATGTTTTTTCTGTCTCTTTTGTTTGTGTAGTTCATTCTAATTGTATGGTTATTCCAACTATAAAGTATTTCTTTCTTTGTCTTTCTGTCTTTCTACGTTTCATTGTAAAATCAACGTGAGTGTATTTTATTCATTGAATAACCAAAGCTCAATAATGCCCATTACCGGCTGATTATATAAATATACTAGCTGAGCTGGCAGATCTTGTTCTACCTCTTCGAGTAGTCAATTACATAGACTACAGTGTCATCTATTGCGTTGTGATCATTTATCGAGATAAAAAGTATCCTATCTCTCAAGTTGGAACAAACTACATACGTGTGCAAAATTTGATTATAATCGGTTTAGTAGTTTAGGAGTTTATCGCGGACAAATAACGCAACGTGAAATTTTTATATATAAAGATAAAGATTTATAGCTAGATCTTCCTGGTGTTCGTTGCAATGCTACGGATTTTTTTTTCCTCTATTTGGGAATAAGAACATTCACGTTTGATGTAGAATAACTTATTAAAGTTCCATCACAGCCAGACTAATTATTTAGGAATGCATTGACCACAGATGTATTAAGAAACATGATTTTTTATGTATATAAATAAGCTTATTAATCAATGCGAACTTATATAAAAATATTTTTTCTGAAACTACCGTCTATATTTTGTTTAAAAAATAATACTGGACGAAAACTTGAATTCGACGCTATGAAAGCTCAGTTGGTAGTGTGTACGGACGCCGACGCAAGGGTACATGATTTTAAATCCACCTACAATAAGCTTGAGCTTTCGGTGAAGGAAAACATCGTGATGAAATCATAGCATGGTGGTAGAGCTTTTACCAATATCCGTCTAGCTCAGTTCCAAATACCTAGAGATGTGTTGCGGCAGTTATACTTGAGAGCCGGTCCCTCCACTAGGCATAGCGAGTCCACCATCTTAGGCCACATTTTCAATTAACACTAGCCGAGATTGTGGCCATAATGCTAAAATTCAAAAAAACTGCTACATCTATTTAATTTTATTTATTAAATTTATTTAATGTATTCTTACTTAGTTTTATTAATTTTGTATACATTTGGAAATCTGAACAAGTCGACCTGCTCATAAATATAACTCACGATAGTCGTTGCTAGTTTTTCATCAGACCTGTTAATATTATAAAGGTTAAGCTAGAAAATAGTAATGTGCCCGAGGGCACTATAAAAAATAGTCAGTCTATTCAGTTCTATGATCACGGGATTATTTGTGAAGGTAACATGATGATAATTCTGAACGAATATCTCTTTGACCTTGCTAATATTGGTCAACTTTGACCTCGTCGACGATAAATTGCTTTCAAATATATATTCGCGGTACACAAAGGTACATGCGTATAACAAATATTAAACTTTGATATCAGTTTCCAAAGTTAATATTCAATATTCCTACTATTGTCAATTTATTTACTATTAATATTGTCAATTTGAATCAGTAATTTTTCTAATTCAATTATATAAAATACTAAGAGACTCGGTAGACAACCTAAAAAACGTAGACGTTCTAGGAGACACTGATAATTAACATATTTTTGGCAATTCTACAAAATTCAATAATATATAAAAAATGATAAAACAAGAGAAATCTAGATCAATAACAGCGTTATTAGTATTCCAATTAAAGGTAAAAACTGTCTAAATGGCTGCATAAGTACAGACGTTTATTTTATTAGAATCGGCTAAGCGAAGAATTTGGAATAGACGAAACCTGGAATGTAATATACATATAGGTTATAAAGTCATTCCAGTCGAAATAAGTTAGGAGCGAACTCATATTCACTGCTTCTACAGATCTCTAGCTCTAATAGCGATATATTTTTATTTATAATTTGCGTACATTTAGTAATATTAATTGAACTTGTAATAAATGATCATCAATCTTATGTTTAAGAACAGTTTTCTTATACGACCGTTACGTGAGATGATTTTGGTGATTTTTTTGAACCCCTAGGCGTCTTAGTGCGATGTCATGATATTTGGCCATTTCTTAATCTCACGTGATATAAACTTTATTTTAGAAGAACGCGTTTTATTGAATTTAACCCAGTTTTATCGTAATTTTACAGTTTCTGGCTGAAATAAATTATGTGTTACTTATATGACCTCTTTTCCACGTGTGATTTGGTGAGATTCAGCTCACGCCTGCGCCCTCCCCTAAACACCTCCCGTAGTCGTTAATCGCCCCTTAATTAACAGGAGAAATAAGAAATAGCCTTCTATTCCAAAAACAAATACATAGTCTTATAAAAATGCATCTATACCTCAAATCGTTCTAACCTTGCATATCTGTACTTGCTTATGTTTAATAAAAAAAGTATATTCTAACTGCAACGTTTTTGTTTAGTTCCAGTATGACTTCTACTGGTAGCAAAACTTAATTTTGATATCTAATACTAACATGATGGCGTCTTATTTTATACATTAAAATGCTTGTTTCTAGTACTTATAATTTATTTCAATTGTCTACAATAAGCAAACTGTACAACGCAAAATGTTACCGAAGTGATACATAGTTATATAGCATATATTTATGTAATAATATTAAAACCAATACATTTTTATGGTTTATATGTTTAGCGTTGTGGCTAAAATCTCACCTGGTTGTAAGTGACGATGTCGCCTTAGGTTGTGAACACGCTAAGTCTAGTGGAGGGAATGGTTCTCAAGTGTAACTGCTGAAACACGCCTATAGGTATTTGACAGCAGATTTTCTACTTGAGGGTGGCAGCTAGGCGGTTATTAGATATATCCCTACCAACATGCAATACATAACAAATTACCGTTAAACCATTTATTTAAATCAATTTCAGATTTTAAATCAGATTTGTTGATGAAAATTCGCCTCGGTTATCGATAAACGTATTCTATAGGAATAGGGTAACTGCGTTTAAGGCAGTAATGGGCAGATAGTACGTCAAGATAGTTCTCTGTTTAATTTGAAAGCTGTTTGTGTCAACGTTAGATATATTGTGCCATGGAGCCGAGTGACCGACCCCGAGATCTATTGCAACCGGTTAGGTCACATCACAGTGTTATTTCGCGACCTTGTTTACGAGCTGGTACGTGAAAAGATTTGACCGAGTAAGAACTGCATATGTATGTGTTAGTACGACTCGGTACATTCCTTTCAATTGAGTTTTACAACATTTGAAGGTATTCGATAGCTGATACATGTAGCTCAAATGCACTTGGTATCGTAGAGCACAATGCATAAGGATATATGATTCACTCTTACAGTAAATTAGCTGTGCTCGCGACTTCATTCGCGTTGAACTAAAAACTATTTACCTTTTTACCCGTATTTTCTTTTACCTTTTCTCAATACAGCTTTATTATTAAACAAATTGAAATCCGACTGGTAGTTCCTAAGATTAGCACATCCAAACAAACAAACTTTTTCATTTTCTAATGTTAATAAATGTTAATACAGATTTTGGCCTCTACTCCGATAACAAAGTACAACTTAATTATAATTTATAATAAATATTTAATGTCAAACAAGGATACAAACTGTTCCGCTTTATATTAGACGGGGAGACGAACTTCTTAACAAACCATGGATTCAGCGTGCGGGTGCCGGGTCCATCGTGTGGTGTATTTTCATTTACAATATGTAATAAAATTATGGACTTAAGATTAGTGTAGGTATGGAACAAGCTTCAATAATTTTGGTTATTTATAATATACTCTCAAATAATTGTATTTAGAGATAAAGTGAGTATTTAAAAAAAAAAAATAGGTAAACAATACTGCGTTTATTTTTGATCATTGTTAATTCAGTTTCAAGACACTTTGAGATCAATTTGATTTTGTTCCTATTTGAATGTCGAAATAGACATACACCGGCTAATCCCGGAACGCTATACGTCTAAGCATGCCACGCAAAATAACTGCCTACCTTTGAATTGTTATGATAGGAAAAAATATGTTTCTACACCTGTTAACACCGACGAACATTTACGTTTTGCCGGTAATGTATGGTTAAAATAATAGACACAATCGATAAGTGGGAGCGTCCAGCGTAGGCATAAGGTGTTTGTTAGAGTTCCCACGTCATCGAGGTCTGGGAAAACAAAGACTATTGCACGTAATGGGTGTTGGTTAACTAACTGGTATAACGAGTTAATTGTCTTCCATGGAGTGATCATGGCCATTACTTTAGTCTAAATACGAAACATCTATTTTCAAGAATCATGATTTTTACGCACCATTATTTGATATGTGTTTTACCAAATTATTTTTGTTGAATATATTTCTGATGTTAACGCAACAATTGTTATTTTAGTAATTGTAAACTAAAATGATTATCACGTATTATTTCCGTTTTCATCGTCTAGTTTCATTTCTTTAAAAAAAATCGACTACCTACATAGGGCATCAATAATGCCATCAATTCATTCATTTCAATCAATTCATTTTACTGTATATCGATGTTTCGTCAGACATGTTATCGTGTACACTAAATAATAATAAAAAGAAATATAAAACATGAAGCTGAATTGAAATTCTATCCCTATTTTAACAATGCAATTTACGTCGCATGTTTCAGTAAAGAATTGTAATCTTCTATCCTAAGAATTTACCCTTTCACCCTTAGGGTTAGATCGCCCTCCTTGCTTTCATAGTTTTATTTCAAATGACAGATCTTTAAATTGTATACCAAAAGGGCGTTGATGCTGATAAGATTTGCCGATATAGCTTAAAAGGCGTATAGATTCATATATTAACATCAAATTATCTCACAGTGTGTTTGTACATACTTTCAAATATACTATTAACTAATTATATATTCATGCCATATGTTTATAGTGCCAAACAAAACAAGATATTTATATATATATTACAACTAATTTTATTATGAGAGTATTTATTGTACTAACATTTTTAAATTTTGTGTAATATCAAAACTAAAACATACGAATACTTGATTACAGAAATCTGATTAGAAATTTACATAAAACAAATACTGTCCCATCCAGCTCGCTTTTTAGTAGTTGTGATGATTGTTTCGCCTTACATTATAGAACATTATTTCCTCATAATAAAAATGATACCTAGCGCTTGTGTCTAAAGTAACTTTGATGTTAATAGAAGCTAAAAGGATCGATTTCCAAAGGTAAATAAAGTAAAAAGGTCAAACGGCCGCATGTGTGAAACATAACAAACATTCGACAAGTATGCTTGCTTCGTACGGAATATTAATTCGGACACTGATTTCTGTTTGTCATGTCGTATTAGTGGCGCATCGTGTGTATGCGCTTAAATACATATATCATCATATAAATCTATGTTTTTCAACATGTGGGTCGCGACCCCATGGGGTCTTAGGAAGTTGTGGAACTACAATAAAAAGAAAAATAAAGAACAAAGTTGAAAACCGATTTTTAATGAAAAATCTGATGTCATAGTGTAATTAATTCTTAAATTATCGTAAGGCTTTTTTGCATGAGGCGATTCAATATAACTAAGTGTAACTGTTTTAGGTATTTAATTATGAATTGAATCTATATCTATATCAAAGTAAAAACAACTTAACTTACTTACTTCAATAAGTTAACTTTATAGGGCCTCATACGGGTAATAGTGTGATTTACCGGACAACTTTTAAATTTCCACATTCTAAAATCACTGTTGCCAACACCCATCTAGATCGAATAATAACTATACTAGCTGATTTCCTCGACTTCTTTGCTGTTTTCCATCAACCTCACGTGATCTTAAAGTCTATTAATAGTAGGTGTATATGTTGAGAATGGAATATGCATGCCAAATGTCGAGTCAATCGAGCGTACTGTTTTGTAGATTAGCTGATGACTGAATGGTAGTATATACAAATCAATAAAATAGAAGTCTCTGTTTTTAATGCAAACCAACAGCTTTTTACTAAATGCTAATATGTAATCAGTTTTATAAGTGAAACATTGCCGACACGTACCGGTTTTCATTCATTGGCAGTCACTGGAGTTGATTGGTTGAGTTGATCCGTTGCATATTCTAGACCCTTATATATAAAATTCTAGTAGTACGTATGCTCGTATTTCTTTTCCTACTAAATGGCCCAAGCAATATCGATAATTTCTATTGTGTAATTATAGGGTCACCTGAATAGTTCTTTGCCATATATTTTTTACTGTGAACTTACTCTCTAAGGATAGGATATAGGCTTGTGTCACGGGGACTTTAGAAACATACAATTCAACCTTTCAATTCAATATAATCTATTTTGTAGAACACAAATAATTGTCTTATGCAGAATTCGAACCTTAGCGTGGGGGTAGCGGCAAGGCGGGCACTTAAGCCTCTAAGCTATTCGTGCAATCAAATAGTCGGAGACAGTATAGTAGCACTGTTCTCAATATCCACTTTTTTTTTATTTTTCATAATTCAAAAATATTTAATTCCTAATTTAGCTTAACTTTTTACTAGCGTGGTTTGTGAAAAAACAGCGTACGTTTAAAGTTCTATATAAATGAACTTATTTCCCTTGCAGATTTCTCATACACACTCTTCTTAATAAACTATATATATATATATATATATATATATTCTAAAGCGGAAATATTTGTTTAAATACTTTAATCTTAGAAACTAACTGTCTGATTGGATAACTCAAGAAGGCTTTAGACTATTTAACATCACGCTACCATCACTATGAGCAAAACTGTATTGTAAAAAGTTACAAAAAAAGGCAACAATTATTTAATAATGTTTAGTTCCACGCGAACGATAGTTAGTAGATAGAACGGGAACAGATAATATATTAATATGCATTACTTTTTATCAAAAAAAACCTATTAATTAATAAGTCTGTAACATGAGCAAAGTGTATATGAAATTTTATAGCATCTGGAATTTTGTTTAACACATCCAGAGGGAGCCGGCGAGGATGATTCATTTCATTATGAAGCAGTTATATTGTTTGTGTGAGTTTATGCGTAAATCATGCGGTTTGAGTGATTCAACTGATTAAAGGAATGACGAGGTTACGTTACGAGGTTCATTAAAGACAATATCAATAAAAGTGGGTTCAAACCAGAACCATTTTAATAATGAAATCAATGTATTAACCCTAGTAATGTCAAATGGCGAGTCTATCACACAATATGGTTTATCCAGTAGCTGGTTTGTTCTGTGCCACTCTGTATTTCGTTTCTTACATTATTTCACAGTACACTGAACAATTGACAGTGTCACAACCCAAACGTGTTTTTGTTCTTAAAACACGTGTCAAACGTAACTTTGGCAAAGTTTCCTACAAAGCAGAAAGCAAGTATTTTTATAGTTACAGTTTTATAGTTATAGTTACAGTTATTTTTTATAGTTTGTTGCTTTAGCGCTAAGGTACGGTGATGGCTAAGATGGTGGACATCCTAAGCCTAGTGGAAGGACTGGCTCTCCACTTTAACTGCCGGAACACACCTATAGGTATTTGACGGCTTATTTTCAAAATGAGGGTGGTTGCTAGCAATGAAAAAGCCCTACCGCCATACAATCATGGTGTCATCACGATATTTTCCTTCACTGAAATCTCAGGCTCATTGCAGTGATTCGAACTCACGTTCATTGACGCGGGATCCGTACGCACTACCAACTGAGCAAGCATCGCTTCAAATGTATGTAGAGAGTCTAAATACTTTTGAGTCCACTCCATAGATTTTAATTGAACTCCTAAACAACGGTAGATTGTAGCTACGATACACAATAACTCTTTGAAGTAGATAGAAATAGATCAAAAAGTTCACTGTTGGATAGGTAATAGGAGGTGAAACGTCGAGGCCATTCCGTATGTTGAGTTCCAGATATAGAGCGGGCTTATCCGGCCTGTCGGTTGAGCTGGATATCCGGCCGGGTATTATGTGGAAGTAATATTTTACATAGGCGGCAGTTCGAAACTGATTGCGTCCCTACACACGTTTATATGTTCAATATATGTACTTTGAGATCGTATAATATCTAAAGTTCCGCAATATGACTTATGTTTGGTTTTATTATATAATTGTATTATTAAGATAAATCTGTATGATTAAATCTAATATATAAAATTACGTAATGTTTATGTTTAAACGTTATGTAAATTACCAACTTTATTTACTTTATTGCGACATACCTAATCCTATCCTACCTTATACCCAAAATCCGACTGATAGTTCCTAAGATTAGCGCGTAGACACAAACAAACAATTATCCGTTTTGTAATATCAGTATATATATGTCAAATCTCATGCTCCTCCAATATGCTTAAACATGCAGTGATATGCTTATAAAAATTTGCACGGTTTTCACTTCACGTGTCGCTATTTAGATAGCAATAAGGCAATTAACTAACAATTATAATTTTCCGCATCTTTGACGAAAAACAGATTTATACATTTCATACCGCATTTAGCTTAAGCTTAAGCTAGGTCAAACAAGTATGTGGGCACAATGTAGGCAGAGTTTGAATTAAACTTAGTGTCGTAGGATGCAAAGAGGCGGTAGTTTACAATCCCTATACACTGTATGTAAGCTCTTTGTCACTATATAAAAGCTGGCTTACAATGTATACATCAATAATATGGGAAATATGTACTACTTAATTTAGTTGTCAGAATTATTTACGATCGACTAGCGTACTCGGAATCAGTCGTATATCTACCAGAAACTTCGCTGGTATAAAGAAGATATTTTGACATATCTGGACATTTAAAATTAAAGATTACATTTTATGTGAGAAAAAAAAAACTATAATGGAAGATTTTTATTGGCTTTGTATGTCAATAAGTGCACTACGTATTGCATTCAATTACAACTAAAAACGAATCAGTCGAACTACTATATACACAAAAAAACTTAATAAAAATCACTCCAGTTTTTTATGAGAAATCATTTACAAACGACCAAATACCTGAATTTTTTAACTTCTTTCGATGTTTTTCCAATAACACTTATCTAAGTAATCTCAGAAAGTAAAACCAAATACAAAATTTCATCTAATTCCAGTTTTCAAGACTACATTTACATATATTACATTGCATACAACTATACTCACTTAATCGCATTAAATAATATATATTTTTTGTAATATGTAGCTGTATAGCTAATTAAATAAAAGTATCCGATTTTGTTACATTTCCAATAAGGCATTAAAACTATTTAATTCTATATTTGTCTCCAGCTTATAATAATATGAAATATATTTCATACATAGTTATTTAAGTCTAAATTAATTAAAATTTGTATGATATTAACATTAGTTTTGGGTGGAGACAAAACCTCAGGACTCAATAATAACTGTAATAATCACTATGCTACAAGGCCAGCTGAATTTCGATTCAAATATCCAATTGTTTTGCATACACTTCAGTTACCTCAATGAAAGCCAAGAAATTATGTGTTGACAGATGTTTAATTATTACTTCTTGAAACTCTGTATTCTAATTTGAATTGTAAAACTATAGATTTATAGTGTAATATTACGCAAAACTAACCTCCAAGGGAGTGATGATGTCCCTAACAAATTGACATAGTAATGTAGGGAAGCAGAAAGCCACCTGTCAAGCTGTCACGAACGTAATTTCCGGTACCGTTTTTTGATTTATTGAACTTGGTGTTAAAACATTATAAGGAAAAGTGAAATGTAATTATTACAAACATTTGCTTAGAAGTCATTATGTATCTGTGTGAATTAATAATCTAATGTCTATATTATTAAAAATAATACCTGGTAGATCGAGCTTAGCTCGGTATTTTTTTATTGTGTTAATTTCAAAATATATATTTAAATACCGATCACACTTTAATTAAATATTCACATTTTACAACATTAAAACTGATTATCCAAATAAATATAGAACAAAAATTTAATAAACTTTTTTATTAAAAATCATTTTCTTAAAACCTGCGTTTTTATGAAAAATACAATTATATAAATGAATTCAAAATACAATAATTTGTCTAAATACAAAATTGCATTCATATTGTTAAAGCCGATTTCGAGATACCCAAAATTTATTATACGTATAGGAATTTCTCACTTAATGGTATTCTATAGTATACGTAAGAAAAATGTTATCATAGAGTATTAACAAAAAAAAAAAAGAAGAATTACGTCATTAGCGGTAAGGGATTGACACCGTGCGTATTGAGTAACGCTAAGCGGAAGCTCTGTTTAAATTTGGAATACTATCATTTCCCTTATAGACAAATGTTGAATACTCATTCGATATGCTCTTTTTATATTAGCAAGAAAAAAATACTAAATTAAACTTAAGTAACTTAAATAATCTTAAAATATTTTTTAAACGATTGTATTTCTAGTAAGTTTTCAGCTTAGGTCCTTAAATCTGTACGATTATATCATTAACTTTATACATCTTATTATAGAAAAGAATCTTATTATGCATTTGTACATATATTTACATGAGTATCATAAAATATCTGAGTGGATTAACTAATCCCATAATAAAATAAAATATATAACCGTTGAAAGTGGTGGTATTCGTAATCCGTTTAACCAATTTAAGTCCGGCTATTTCAAATTGTATTGAAGCTTGTCCCACCAGTTGTATTTTCAGCGTATACGAACATAGCTAATAGAAAACAGAGGGTTCAGTCCACGTCCGTATTTACAGTAATTACTATATACCTATATATTCATTCTTCTCGTTCATTTGTATGCTTGCAATATATTGTAACTAAAATTCGTAATTTGGGCGCGCCTAAATAAATAAAGATCATGTCCAAACGTGAAAGGTTATATATACTAGACATACACATTTTATTCGTTTCGAATCCAGTAAAACCCCACGGCCGTCTGTTGCGTTCCCGGGGCGACATTGGTTCTTGCTCGCCAAATTGTGATGTATGTGATAGTATAGAGGATGTATATCATATTATGACAGAATACTTACGTAACTAAGTTCCAAGAATAGCGCTTGAATATAAAATACAGAAACCATTGAGATCCGTCGGTTTATGTAGTAGCATCTTCGCTTCTCCGCCATCCAGAGAAGCAAGGATGCTTTACAGGTTGGTTATGTGTGGCATTCGGGATCGATGATAATATATAATATAAATATGAGACCTACATTACTTCGGAAGCTATCACTGGGGTGACATTGTCAATTTGTGATCAAACCCCAATTAAAAAAAATAAAGAGAGAAAAAGAAAATAGAAACTATACAGTATACTACTTAGAAGTTGCCAAGTATACCTAACTTCAATAACACTTTATTCATGTGGGGTAGGCGTAGGTTAATTAAGTCAATTTCTGAGGTATAATAAGAGGTCTTAGTTTAAATTGAAATTATTATTTATTCTACGATTATTTAATCCAGCTGGTTGAAATTATTTGTGTAACGGCCCAGCTCGAGTTACGTCGAGGATGCGCGTTCATTCTTATATAATTGACGCCACTTTCCGCGTCGCAAACTCACTCTTTATTAATATATCCTTTCCAACTTGCATAAATACGTCGTTGAAACCTACATTTGACACATTTTGCAGTATGCACTGAGTTTAATAGGTTCGGATGACCGAGGCAAAGGTGAATAATCTCGAAATAGCTACGAGTATCCGCACTATGATCAAACTCTTGAAAATAGTGACATATTCTGACTATTATTTCTGTCACGCGAGTGCGAAGTCCTGGCGTGGGCTGCTTTTTTATTGTTGTTAGCACTGAATATACCTTTTTAAACCCAACCTCGTACTACTTTTAATCGTCCAAAATCATTGTTACAAGTGTCATTTACAAGTCATAATTAGGAATGCCCAGAAAGTTGTCGTGGCAACTATAAATAATTATCCCAAGTTATTATTCATGAACCATTTCATTTATATGCTATATGCAAAGTATATATTGCAAAATCTAAAGCGATGATAGCTCAGTGGTACTGTGTACGAACCCCGCATCAAGAGACGTGAGTTCGAATCCACCCACAATAAGCTTAACTTTCTGTGAAGGAAAACGTGTCACAAACCTGGCTAGTATACACCCTCAAATTGGAAATCTGCCGCCAAATACCAATAGGTTTGTTCCCGCAGTTGCACTTGAAAGCCAGTCACTCCAAAAGTTTAGCGTGTCTACGAATTTGGGCCGTATTGTCACTTAAGATGAGTTGAGATTATGACCATAACACTAAAACCTTAACTATAAAGAACCTCTTATAATCAACAATAATATCACAGAAGGGGCTTATTGAACACAGTTTTCCCTGAATAGTTTCCTTTCAACTAGTATAAACAATGGAATAAACGTTGTTTAATACTTTTTGTGTAATAATAAGTACATAAAGATAATTACTAACGGTTGGAAAACAAATGATGCGATATGAATTTGTCAACATGTAATTACTATTTGATTGAAGTTATTTTTAATACTGAAACAATTGAATCATATCGCTTACAGGAAAATACTTTTTTCCTATTACTGTTAGCTAGATCGTTACAGCTTTATGTAATTTCATAACCATTTTAGAGTTCTTAAAACAATATAACACGTTTTCTTATTGTTGCTTTATAGTACATCCCACCATCGGTTCTTTATCGTACATAAACATATTCTGCTCAGGTTGGACCTCTGTTCTTAGTTTCATGACTATTCCCAAAGTTATTACGTCACAGACCTTCGTAAGCCGTTGCCAAACATTGTCTGAATGATTAAGATATTAAGGTTATTAAGTTTTAGATTTTATTTGCCTATATTTAAAACAAAGCAGTTTAAGTATCTATGCAAGCCTATAATAAATATGTATTATTTTTTTTTACTAAACCCATCATAAAAATTTCAAAACGTATTAATATTTAGGGTTTAAGCCTAACAATCTAAAACCTGAAATATAATTTTCAAGTTACTTCCATATAAATTTAGTAATATTAAATTGTACAAATTATTGTTATAATTTTAAAATTTCCAGAGTCACTTGTATGAAAATATATGCCGAGATTAACGAGTTCGTGACAAACTTACGTAAAAATGAAGTGAAGCAATATATTTATTTTTGTTTTATATTATACGAGTAATCTCAGCGCGTTTTATTATAAAAGCGAGTTATAAAAACATTAACGGCCACTCGGTCACTTCTTCTTTAATCGCATTTTTATTATCTAGGGTTATGTCTTTCAGATCGGCACGAGGCCGGTTATGTTTACATTTTTCTAAATATTTTCACGTTTGCTCGCTAGAATATAGAATCACGCTACGGTGTCACAATCAAGTCACTATATAAGGTGTACGGAAATAACTTTTATTAAAACCTTTCGTAATCTTAGTGTTTGATAAATAATACACTACGTAAAATCGTAGGAACTGTTTTAGACTAGCGATTTGCTGTCTCCAGATTCGAAAGAAGCAATTTTTTTATTTTCGCACATTTATTAATTTAAATTTGCATCACTAGCTGCTGACGGTGAAGGAACAAGTCATGAAGAAAACTGAATTCGTGATAAATGCTTCTGTAATACCACTGTATATCGGTAAAATATAGACTTAATATTTCTCAGCGCTTGAATTCATCAATGTGTTGTGGCCAAACGAGGCCTCTGCTAGGCACTGGATATTAAGCGCTGATATGTATATTGTTATACACTCATTAGGTGCATTTTCTTTTAGTTTTTATTGAAACGATACGAACGATACACATGAAACAAATTAAAATAAACATTTTCGAATATATCCAGTTGATTGGTCTAGTGTATTAAGGTTACAGATAAAGATATATAAAGCTATTCACCCACATCAGTTCTTATCCTAGATTTATAGTATGGGGTTCTTTTAAATCGCTATGGAATGAGGGCGCGTTTAACGCTCTACTATCTATGTACCTATTAACAGTAACCTATTTCTTAGTTGTTTTAAGTTATTAACTGCTAATGCTTCTTGCATAGAGTAACTTAATAGCTAGGTCTTTGAATTTGATAATAATCTTTTTTTATATCTCTAAGCATATTAATAACCGTATAAGAATATCGTCCTAACAAATTATTTTCCTAATTATTTATTCATCAGTACGGATTTCAATAACACCTTTAGTGCTTCGCCTTAAAAATATTATTTCTTTACATTTATTCTTTCAAGTGTTATAAATGTGATTAGAAATAAGATGGAATATATTTTCCTTTTTTGATATACTACATGTTTCATGGTATAAAACAAAGTTTTTTTAAAATGCTGTGAAAAGTAGATTATATTTTTTCATATAAATAAATATTAAATGCCAAACATGGTATGCCATATGCCATACATGGTACAAATAGTTCAGGTAAAGTTTCTTGGGAAAGGACAATTTATAAGAACCTGGAGAAACTTTAGCTACTTTTTAAACTGTGTACAATACCCGATGGTAAGTAGGTACAGTTCGATCGAAAAACGACGACATAGCCGAATTCGACCTTTTTTATCTCCTTTATCTCTCATTTATCTCAAAATTTGACAGACCAAATGAGAGTTACTGCTACAGGTTTTTCACCATTTATGTCGTGGTTGCAACCTAGTATAATACGAATGCATACCTCTCCCTATGATTATAAGATATCCACTGGTTATTGCCTAACTACGGAAAATGTAAGCCCGTCACTATTGTTGATGCTACGCTAGGTGTATGGTGGTCGCGACCAACGTAATAGTTGTGTCCTACCACCCCGCAACCATGCTTTATCCTATTGGTTATCTAATGGATTAGATACTTGAAGATTTGAACAAGGAATATACGTGATTGTTTTTTTGTTTTATTCGCCTTGGTTATATTACGATGGAGTTAATCATTTATGGACAAGGTACAATGACGACTACCAGACAAAAAAAAAACGAAGATAATTTCTTATAAACACTTAAAATTATGTTTAAAAGATTGTAGTTACTTGGCCATTTTTATTCCCGGAAATGGAATAGAATTTACATGATAAAGCTTAGTATAAATAAACAGTAATAAAATACGCGTGAACCAATATTTATTGCATGTAATACGTTCAGAGAACTTTTATTACCTCATACAAATACATCAAAGACGATTTATTACACTTTTTAAATTTAATCATATACAAAAGAAAAAACTATTTTCTGGTTTAAATCGAAACAATTAAAAATTGGAGCAAATTAATACTTTACCGAATTGGAATCAGTATTTCGCCCATCCTGAATGTTTATGCGACCGGTTTTATTCATGTTCAGGTAACCTAGTTTATGTTCTCGAGGTATTTGTATACGGGAATGAAATAAATTCTCGTCAACGTCACGAGTAAAGTTTAAAGTGGAAAGCTGAGTGAAAAACAGTCGAGGCGGGGATATAGCTTACGTCATCCGCTTGCAGTAACACTTTGTTCTATTTATTTTCGTTTGTCAGGCGCCGTGGCACTGTCGAAGTATCCCCTTACGGGTTTAATCCAATGATATTCCCTAATAGACACGAACAATATACATTACGTCGCCTTGCTATTTAGGAAAGTTTTATTTTGACAGCATAATTGTTAATATATAAGTTATACAAATTCCGTAAAGTAACTAACTTATAATTAAAACACATCGTTATGTTTTTGAAAAGGCTTTAAAGGACTTCTGCAAGGTATCCTAGTATTTTTGAAGAGTTACATCTCTGTATGATAATTCAGATAAATCTTCGCGTAAAAGTAATTATGACTTAGTTACAACAGTTCACGCTTTGCTTAGTTTGAAACTAAATGGACCTACATACCTTCAAATTCTTCAATATTATTGTTATTATCACGATTAAAAGTTCAATCATTTTTGATTTTGTTTAGATTTGAAGATATATGAACGCTTCGGACAAATAGTAGAACATAATATAGTACTTCATTAGAAAACGCTCACGGCAGTAGTTGTCATATATCAACGAACTAACTATCTAGTTATAACAAGTAAGGATACGTAGCAATGTTTGTTAGCTTCAATAAGAAACGCATTACTCACTATTTGTGTTGACGAGTTGTTGAAATATGAAGTAAAGAGGGTTGGACGACTTTTAAGTGCATATTATTAAATTCCAACACCACTTTGAATTCATTCGACTCTTATCTCGGCATATATTGACGAAGATGCTCTTCTCAATTAAACCGCATTTGCGAGTTTATTTAGGCTGTTTTCAAAAACTTCTTGTATATTTTGTATAATAAACTTGACTGAAATAACAAAAGTAAGTTTAAAAAAACATAGAGAATCCAAAAAGTAAGTAAACTACAATCATCTAAGAACGTTTTCGCTTTAAGTGGTTAAAGTCCTATCCAAATAAGTTCAGTCATTTTGATGTGATTGTGCTTCAAAGAAACTGTATTTTCCTTATATAAATATAGAAAATAAAAATTTATGTATACATTATAGATATACAGTAAGAATAGTAAATCCTTTTACCTTCTCTATCGATAGAAACACGAATGTTCCTTAAACAAAGAGCAGCTTGTTCAACTATGCAGTTTGAAATGAACATTAAAACTGGACGCAAAATGTATTCAGACATGACTTTGGCAATTTACCAAACACAGGTAATCCAGTGCATTTCAGTTACCAATACTCTAGGCATATATTTTTTATTACCTCTCTATATATTACATACGTAACATATTGTTATATTATTTACTTTTGAATTATAATTTGACGTCGTTGGTTTTGATGAAAATCTGCCGCCGAATACCTGCTGGATGTGTTCCGGCAGCTGCACTTGAAAGCCAGCCACTTCACTAGGCATAGCGTTTTCTCCATCTTGAGCTATATTGTCAATTATTATCAAGTGAGATTGTGCCTATAACGCCTAATCCTATAAAATTTAATATTCATATGTATACTTTTAAAAGAAACGACGAAGGAAATTCCATTTTCTTATGTTACAATAACTTTGTGTCATGTACAACGTTATGCAATACGTTTCCCTTTGTACATATGAGAGGTTAATTGAAATTCTACGAACAACACTTAGTAGGATATGCGCCGTTTGTTTTGCTTCTATATTATTATGCCATCATCATATATGTATACATATATGTCCGCTTTGTGTCATAGTGTAGATTTTATGTGTCGATATAATACATGAAAAGGGGCACGAAAACAATATAAAAAAAATAATTAAAAATAAATACCAGTAAGTATCTCATTTATCATATTTAATTTATCGTATCAGATTGATCAATATTCTATCGACAGTATTTCAAACCTGGCGTCGATCCAGCCGATCAAAAATATATCATCCGATGACAGAAGAGACTGTTATTGTGAGATTTAATTAACGCAAGTCGTTTGATCGGTTGATAAGCCAATGTGGCGGATATTTTGCCTCTTGGCTCTTTATTTTATCTTTATTATTTAATAGAATGTTGCTCCAACTTTAAATTTTTGCAGTGAAAACTTCTTTAGGCGTTTTGAATACTTTTTGGGTGATCAAGAATCATGGAACTCGCGTCATCGCCACTGAACGCTTTTCATGAAATATATGTATATATGTGTACTTTTTGGGTGGACTAAAATCGTGAAACTTGCGTCATCGTCAACGCACGCTTTCCATTGGTCATTAACACTTTTTACAAACCAAAAATAATTCAAAAATAATAATCTAATAGCTCGACGATACAATTCACAAATTAATTAGTTCTCATTCCTATCGGCAGTCCCCAAACACTGCCCTGATTTTTTTCTTTTATTTTTATAATAATTAGAGATAATTAATGGTTCTGTTGATGGTGAAGACAACATATTGACATCGAAGAGGTAGAATACAGGTTAAGATTATTAAATTAACTTTTAAGACTAAATGTTCTACTGAATTGGGACAGTAACAATAATTAAAAAGAATAGTGTTGGCTCTCTGACGAGCGGATCATGAACAATGTTTAGTACAGAGCAAGTACAGCTCACGCGGTTGGTTCTAATGGTGTAGCTGTCTGCAGTACCGTGGACAAATAAATGGTAGATCGCTTAGCACAGTACAGTCCAAATACAGCAACGACTTAAGAATCCAATCAATCAGAAGTCGACGTTGACATCGGAGGTCGCTGATATGGCATCACCATATGCACTAATTGATCCCGAAACCTGACAAACTTAAAGATACTCAATGTGCCGGGCTTACCCTGATATGAATAATGATTGTTACTCATTCAGATACAAATCCGTACATACCTTGGTTGGTGTTTAAACATCAGATGAACCTGGAAATCAACACGCCTACGCATGTTACAATGCTGAGTGGTACACCTACTTTATTTAAGATATAAAAATATTAACATATTCCTATTTCATATGAGTTTTATTGGTTTGTGTAAATATTTGGTTTCCTTTATTTATTCATGGATAATAAATTGTTTTACGAATAAAACTTTTTCTTTGATACATTATTGTGGAGGCTGAAAGTTTCAACAAATGCTAATTTACATACAATTGTTTCCTAATGTAGCTCTTTGTAACGGCTTTAAAAATATCAATGGTAGTTCACCTTTATCACACTGACGAATTGTGACCGCGACTTCTGTCACGTGGGGTTGATGCTTGTTTCGTATAATTGCAGGGGGGGGGGGGGTATCATAGACATTTTATATATGTGCCTATTGAAAATTAATCACATTGTGATAATGTACAAGGCAATGCGTTTACTAACAATATTTAACTTACATCCCCAGCCCGAAGGAACTTTTCAAGTTTATTGGATACGTATCCTATATCTATAATAATATTATAGAGAGAAAAAGTTTTGTATTTTTGTTTATAACGAATAAACTCAAGAACTGGGCGGATTTCAAAAAAACTTTCACCATTAGTATGTAACATTAACCCTGAGTAGCATAGGCTATATAACAATGTTTAAATGAAAATTATTAAATAAAATTTTTGTTTCACACGATCGAAGTCGCGTACAAAGCTTAACATATATTAGTTATCACCGTGTGAAAGTTTCTCAAAATTTTACCCGAGTAATGCGCGTTCATGGGAACAGAATAACAAACATACAAAAAAATATGTCCTCATTATTCTGTCTCTAATTTATTGCCCAAATTTTCTAATTTCTGAATCTACAGAATTCAGTACTTACGACTAACTCATGGTTCTTTGTAATGTAGCATTTATCTACAATACTACTTTATATTTAATACCGATGTTTTCCAAAATAGGGATCTATCTATATACACCTATAGGTACTTGGTGACAAGATTTTCAAGTTGATGGTAGCGCCTTGCCAGGCAGATATTATAAAATTACTACCACGTTGTTTTTATGATGCTATTAACATTTTTCCTATTAATCTCAAACTCAAAGCATTTGAACCCAACCGCTCAGATCGATAGACACCATCTCCGTTATTGTTAGTATTGACTTATTATTCCTTCATAATTGGAAATCGTGACATTTCTTAATACTCATAGTCATAAATAAGTTATTATTGTCGTTTGATATATTCTCGAGTTGCGGATCGTTAGAAATCGATATCTTAATACAATTCTAACGCTTTAATATAACTATTAAATCGATTCAAATATGTAGCTAATCGATTAGTATTTAAATAAATTAACATAGAATTATATTTTACAACGATAGTTGCATTTATCATATTTGTTAGTAATTAAGAAACCTTCAATTGATATTTAAATATGTTAAATAATAATTAAACGTTAATCAATACGACTAAATGCAAATCGTTTGGAACGAGGTTAAAATGACTATGAATTTTAATGTTTTAATCAAACTGGTTCTGTATACCAATAATGCATTTTGAATTTGAGTTCATTTATTTATGGCCTACGAGGTCGTCATCGCGACATCAGAATTTATTTGTATTGAGGTCATTTTTGTTGGAATAACACTTGAGGTTAATCGCTGCAATTTGTAATTAAAAGTAAAGTATGATGTTTTAGACTATAAAAACTTAACCTTAACCCAAAAAACATTAGACGATTAGACGGTATAGGTATAGGATGGTATAGGTGTTCATACTTGTATTTCTAAAAAAAAAACCTTTTTCATTTATTTAAGTAAGGCTAATTTTTAATTTGTAGTAATTTTATTTTTAATTCGCTTATAAATTATAAAAACATATATCATATTAAAAATACCGAATTAACTAAATTTTCTAATAAAAAGGAAAAACATGAAAAACTTTTAAACTACTCTTTATTATTAGTTTAATATTTACTGGATAAGCTGAGAAAAACAACGTCATTTTCACCTACCGTTAAGCTTAAGCTTGTACTTGAAACACTCAAGAGCGCTTTCAGATTTTGCGTATAAGTACGCTCATGTCGTATTTAAATACTTTAAGTTCGTATCGGTTGGCGTCGACTTCAAAGAACCTTTGTTCACGCATGAGCCGGACGCTTTACCCGCCTTTCTCTGTAGTCCAGATGAGTGGTCATATTATCAAACCCAGGGGTTTTTCTTAAACCCCTTAGCTATATTTAGCGCATTATATAATGGTTTAGTCACTCGAATTTGTTTGTGTGAGACTAAAACTTATTTCATAATTTTTTGCTTCTTTTGTAACTTGTACTGTCACTTTAACTTGTAACTTTAAAGGCCCTTCAATAAAGGCCGGCAACGCACCAGCGATTCCCCTGATGTTGTGGGTGTCCACGGGCGGCGGTGATCACTTAACATCAGGTGACACGCTAGCTCGTTTGCCCCCTATTCCATAAAAAAAAATCCCACAGTAGTCATCGTAGTTATATCCATTTGTAAGTCTTCAATTAGCTAGATATACACTGGTTGATATACCATAACAAATAAATGTTGACTGTATTTGGTTTTATCATCGTATGCACTGAGGTCGCGATCCATCGCGTACAGATATTACGCTCTGATTGAAAATCTATCGTTTAACGTGTATTAGGTAAATTATTTGCAATAACATTTAAGAGTTAGTGCTATTTTTAAGATTACAATGTTCCCAAATAATTTCCAAATAACAATCTTATCATCTTGTTTCACTGTAAAACATAAAAAAAAAATTACTAAACGTTTCCTTTGTATTGCGAGTGTATTATCCAAGTACGTGTTCCATTATAGACGATGATTTTCACAATACAGTAGATCGAAATTCTGGTAAAATAAAATGCCGAATGTCTTCCGCTGTCGGTTTACATATACTTCTAGCTTAAGCTGGTAGAGCACTCAATTTTTTTGTTTTCGTATTTAACAGCACGCTGTGTTTTTATAAGATTAAAATCATTCTTTTTTATATTTATATTTTAACGTTATGCCCACAATCTTACCAGATATTAAGTGACGATGTGATCCAAGATGATGGACATTAGAAAAATCCCTACCACCAAGCTATGGTTTCATCACGATGTTTTCCTTTACCGAAAGCTCAAGCTCATTGTAGGTGGAATCGAACCCACGTGCCTTGACACGGCGTCCGCACACACTACCAACTGAGCTATCAACGTTTCATTTATAGTAATTTTAATTAAAAAAAAAGTAATTTTAAAATTCAGTGTCTAGAGGCGGCGATGTTGAAAACAGGAATGCGAACGAACGAATGTATCTTCAAAACTATTTATGGACTAACGCGGAACTGCATGGTTCTAACGGCTGGAATCTATGTTACTACGGATTTGTTTGTTTTTGAAACAACGCGGATTTCTCTATCCGTGCTATTTAACATTTGTTTTATTACAACCGCGATACTCGGACTGATATTTGAAGATTTACATTTGGGATATTCAAGCTGGAAAAATATAAAGATATAAAAAAAACATTGCCTATTCTATGTATTAACTTTTATCAGTGACTGGGTTTTTTAATGATATTACGATATAGGTATGCGCATTTTATGACGTTATTCAAGGCTGTTGTTAAATAGAATTGCGTTAAATAGAGTTTACACTGTAATTAAACAACTATTTTGATAATATTTTCATGTTTTTTCACACTGACATAATCATATTTATAATATATAGATCATTGCAAAAAAAATATTCGCAGATTCTGGTAAACAAAATTATATGCCTAGTACAATAAGACACTTACAAGACATTGTGCCCATATCAACCTTCTAACTTTCACAGACATGTCTACTACAAATTCTTCGGTATAATGAGAATCGAACTCGGAACTTCAACTGACTGCTAATGTACATTTATCTAATTTGTGACATTTTCTATGTCTTTCTATTTGTTTTCCTTTAGTTTTTGCTCATATTATGAATTCCAATAAAATTGTGTTTATATGGAACTTTTTGTTTTAAGCATTTGAATAGATAACGTTTTTATTTTCGTACCTATAAATGCAAGTAAGCGGATAGATGAATTGGTATTACTCGAACAAAAGAGTGATGTTTATAAATAGGTTTCCAATAGAAATATTATATTGACGACATAATTTTGTTCAACGTCTCCCACAAAAAAATGCTATGTAGGTAAGTTCGGAAAATAGACCACTATTAAAATTTAAAACCACTGTCTATGATTTAACCCGCATAGAGTTAGAATTCTTTCGTCGTTGCATAGTTACCTACTATTAGAAACATACCGCACGACAAATTAAAAGAAAATAAAATGTTTGTGGTTACCAAAAGCGGTTACATATGTATTTTTTAAAAACAAATGTATATACGTAGACAATTTATTTTCATATAAGCGATCTATTATTGCAAAGCCTAGTATAGAAGTGAATTTACCGGAATACTTGTATAAATGCTTGGCGACAGTGTTTAAACTCGTTTAAGTTAGAACGCGATCCATCTATGGATTGCCTCAATGAAAGCTGCGGTTCCTTATAGAGATTTGAACACAATACAAATCGATCGGGGCTGTGTCAGTATACACTGCCACTGAGCCTGATACCCAGAATCATAAAAAGTTAGTAACCCGTATACAGCAAGATTAAGTAAATAATTTAATAAAAATCCTGGAACAAACTATCTAATATTTCAAGAAATCTGTTTACTTACTAACCAAATATTTAGGCGTGAAATTACACCAGTGCTAATGGTAAGATATCGAACTTTTACTAGTAAAGCACGGAATACATAGTTTTATGGAGATCTAATAGTTCTAAGGTATAAAACAAATATTTTGTTTCAAACAACGTGCTCACTGTACAATATACGAGTAGTATGAACGTTGCCATAATTAGCAGCAGTTGAGGCCGGCACTATGGGTTGTTTGATTTTTCTTTGAAATGTGAATATGATCATTTCTATTCCTTACAACAGAATGTGTTAATGATTACATAATTAATACGTTTTTATCGTTTTTTTATGGAGTACAACAGATATTGTTCCTTAGAAAATTACTTGATCTATCATTAATCGATATAATACTACTATACAGCACTATATATGCTTTTTTAGATTATGAAAATAATGAATTCTCACAAGTGCAATAGAAATTAAGAAACAAAGTTGGTTAAATTTATTCCTTATTTCTCATGTGACAATGTTTACTCAAACTTTGTTATAAGGTCAGCTAAACAATAGGCAGTTATTGCAACAATACTATTTTAGTCATCTCTTAGACATAATTATAAAAAAAATAATTGTTTTAAGCAAAATATTTAGTGGTAAATCGCGTAACCAGATCTTATGACTAATGATAGGTTCTGAGGCATCCATAACAAGTATCCAGTATCTGAGATATATTGGGCGTGTCTGTTTTAGTATATTTAATAGAGTTCGTACTCTGATATTTGTACTAAGAATGTAAACTATACTTTATTTTAAAACTGATTAGCCTTCTCCTATATTTATTATAATTTATTTGTTCTGAAAAATTGCCAAAAGCAATATAGATTCGAGAATATGACGAACAATCAATAAAGAATGTTTGGTTTGGAAAGCTCTTGCTAAGGAATTTAGCTTATGTTATGGTATCTAATTCTGGCTGATTTAATATCGGAATCGAAACTCTATTGTAGACAGTTCCTCGAAGGTTAATCGAATTAACATATAAGTATACTTTTTATACTACGATGTACACTGTTAGTCCGTATGATCGTCTTAAAAATATTGATGCTGTGTAACAACCGAATCGTCTTTTCAAACGTTTCCTGCATAAGATAAAAAATTGTTAGTACTTTTAACTGAAGAATATTTCCAGTAAAAGTTTAGTATTATCGTCTACTGTTTTATATAATTAATAGAACTTTCAAAGAACGGTATAAACTGTGCTACAGAATATGGAACAACATCTAAACTGACGGCTTAGATAATGCTACTATCATTTTGGGTACGCTGAGTGGTGGCCTCGATATGGTGCTTTTAGAATAACATTTTATTTCTAAGTTTGTATTTAACACGACCCTTAGTTGTGCAATTTATCTGCCAGTAATAATTTGTATTAGATTAGCTAAGAACGTTCGATAAACGTTCAATAAATGTTTTTTTTATTATATAATAATTAAACGTATTTTTATAATTAATTATATGTTAAAAGTCATTTGGTTTCATAATAAGAGCTCCAATCGTTACCTTGATCGCGGTCGTCTATTTGCGTACACACTCTCACTCGCTAACGATCGAATACCATTTCAATCGAATTCGTTTTGGTATGTGTATAAAATTTCATACATGCCCGAATATAGGTACCGTAAAAAAAGGTTTAATTTTGGAATATATCTTTAGTAAAACAAATAAAAATGTCACTGCTTCATGTTCAAGTTTTTAATAGCAATCGACATCATATATTTTACACAATTACCATTGGATTTATTATTACAGGATATAAGTGATTGATTTTTGAGCATGTTATAGTTACAGAGCTGGTTATCGACTTCAAGACAACTATTTAGGATTTATTCTCCTGGTAGGAGGGCTAAGTATGACTCATAAAAGTTTACGATTTACCGTCTGCACCATAATGTGGTTGACTAGAGTTGCACAGCCTATGATATCCTAACACCCCATGATAACACCGAGGCAATGGGCCGTCCGCTGGTGCAGGCAGTTAGGCAAATCCTTGGCTCTATCCTTCCTCCAAAACAGTCTATTAAGAGATAAGCAAGCTAGATGCATTTCTGTAGTATATTCTTGTACGCTAGAAAGATCTATAACTGTGCTCTGCATGTAGATCTTAGTTTTCTAACAAGTTTTTCTCCATGTTTAGTTCCTCGATTATTGTGACAAATGGATATCACTGCCAGCATATTAACAGTTAGATGCGATGATGACTTAATTGAGTAAAATCCTTTTATCTTATCCATCTTGTTTAATAATCTGTACGTACTGTTTGGTTCTTCACATGACTAATACTTCAGTTCACTGATTCGCTCCAGAGCTCCACTATCACTGCCTCAGTATTGCAAAACACGAGTTCTTTAATATTAACATAACCAGAAGCCTAAAAACGAGCTACTTGAAATAAGTTATTAAAACAATTTTCATAAGATCTCGTCATTGCAATTTGAATTTATAGTGTTATTTTTGACCAAACGTGTAAATATCAATTTCAATTCATAAAGTTATTTTTAATTATAGAGCAAATATTTAAACCTATGTAATATTAGATTAAATATAAAGAGACGTTCAACGACCAAACTGACAATTGGTAGCGTATACGGACGCAGCGTCATGGGACGTGAGTTCGAATTCCTGCAATGATCCTTAGTTTATGGTGAAGAAAATTTCGTGATGAAACCATACCATACCATAACTACCACCTTCCAGCTGGAAATATACCATATATTAGTGGTACACCTATAGGTGTGTTCCGGCAGGTGTACGGCTTAGCGTATTTACCATCGTGGGCTATATCGTTACTCAACACCAGTTGAGATTGTGGTCACAACGTCATACCTATAACATATGTTTATTTATTATAAGGAGTTCAATTAATTGTATAGGTTATAGAATTCAAGCGAATAGTTATATTCCATAGATAGATTCCAAACACAGTAACTTTTTCAATGAAGTGAACTTTGGAGACCTGTGTTTATAACTACAGTATGGCTGCCATATTTACGAAATATTTAACCATATCTAATGGTCTATAGACATATACGGTATATTGTATAGATGTTTTGGAACCTACATGTAGGTCATTTAATAAGAACTTGCTCACAACTAAATAAGGCTTGATAATGAGCGTTGTATAATTACGGACAAGTCAACTGTTTTGGAAACAGACTTTAAAAAAATTAAAACAAATATTTGAAGTGACTATTACTTACTTATACAAGTATTATGAGTCAACAAATATTAATATAGCAGGATTACATCAATTTTTACATTATTACATCATTATAACCAATTAGTTTTAAAACGGATTTTAGTTTCACACAATTATACAATACTAGCTTTACCCGCGGTTTCACTCACGTTTATATTAATTTGCCAAATCGGATGACGCAATAGAAAGTTTCATACAAAGTTTATTCCACGTATTACCCCACTTTCAATATGTTTTTCACGACAAACAATAGGCTTATCACCTGCTCTAAGAGCCTATCTATCTCTATACCAATATTCATTACAATCGATTCAGCTGTTTAGGTGTGAAAGCGTAACAAACAAACAATCCCCACTTTTGAATTTATAATATACTAGCTGTGTCCGCGACTCCGTTCGTGTGGATCTAAAATTTTCGAAATCGGTTCAGTAGTTCTTGAGTTTATTCGTTACAACCAAAAATATAGATCTTTCCTCTTTATAATATTATTATAGCATATAAGTATGATTTTGTCGAATTAAATATAATTAACTTTTTGTTTAGGTTTAGCGTTATGACTATAACCTAACCTTATATTAAGTGACGATGTGAACCAAGATAGTGGACATATTAACGTCCTAGTAGAGTGGCTTGAGAGAGGTAGCTAGCCAGTTGAGCATTTAGAAAAATCTCTACCATTATGCTATGATTTCCTTACGATGTTTTCTTTCACCGGAAGCTCAGTAACATTGCAGGTGGATTCGATCTCGTGCCCATTGACGTCGAGTCTGTACACACTACTTATGTATCATTGCTTCAATAATTAATTTTTAATTAAAATGACTTCAGGAAGATAATGAAGATTTATGAAATCAATACGTGTGTCGAAATACCTGTATTATCTTTTGAATAAACTAGAATTATGATTTTTTAAAGTTATTTTTTAAACTGAAATGAGTAGTAAGTGAATGAAAGAACGCGCGGCTAGATCCAACGCGGGCGGAAACCGCGGATCAACTCGTCAACTGTCGACTATAAATAAACATACACATACACATGTTGTTAGGAGAATACAATATATCCTATTCTTTAATATTAAGTAATATATTCGATGACACTTGATGCAATTGATAGAAATTCGGCAAGTGTCTTCAAATAGAGATCTAAATTGAAAGAAACTTTTATAGATTTCCGAAATTCAAACTAATAATATCATAAATGCGAAAATAGCTCTGTCTGTCTGTATATTTCTATTTACACAATTAGATCACTGAAACAATTTGTTCTTATATATATAGATTAGACATTAGAGAAAGACTAAGACTACGTATTCTCGCGAAAATGGAACTTGAAGCGGCGTAATACAATTTTTTTAAATGAACTAACCTATTATTGTCAAAATTATGAATATGATATATTTTTGAGTTTTTAAAGATACTAGTAGCGTTCTATGTTTTTGGAAAATCATTCCTATAAATATAAAAATAAGGAATGATTTGAATTATTCAAGATTACGCTAACACGGGCACAGCTATTTTGGAAGTAATGTATTAATTTAACAGTTTTCAGCTGTAGTCGAAAACTTCAGGCTTCATTATAAACGTATTTAATATTAAAAATTCATGTTTTTACTTACTATTTTTTTTTGTTTGTTTCATACTTTTATTTTTATTTATATAATTCAGTAAATAATTACTTTGACTATTAAACTTATTAGATAGTTATCCCATTCTTAAACAGTTTAGATATAACCCGCGAATTAGATTTATAGATCGAAAAATTAACCACAACATTATAAGTTAAAACGCGATTTAGCTATGTATATCGATTAAAAGTTATAAATTATACATGAACAATAAAGTATATTTTCGGAGTATATTATTGAGGTTAATTTTATAAATTCTGTATAAATAAGTAAAACAATGCCAAGCGTATTTGAGTATTGGCTGACAGTTGCACTTAATTTAAAATTTCAAGTGTACATTTCGCTTAAACACTAAGTAAAGATACGACTAATAATATAAACGAATCGTAATTTATTTAATCCTCAATCCGCAACTAAACAATATTATCATTTACTCGATTCTAATGTTACAACCAAACGAAAGCGCTGAAGTTGTACAGCGAAAATAAATAGTATTTTATGTAGAAACTCTCTAAACAGAAGGTCGGTGACGATGTTTGAACAGTAGTCTTCGTTTTTATATTTCAACTTAAAGTCGTAAATCATTGTATGAGGTGTGAGTTTGAGCTTCATAGTGCAACGGAAACCGCAGATCAGCTCGGTGGCGACTCCAGACTATAAATAATACGCGGCTTTACACATGTGTAGCAGTGTTTTTAATTATTATATTCTATGATGTTGAATTACATTTTATAACGTATTTTGAAGTTAAAGTACTTTGTGTACGTTCTATTTATGATATTTTTTTAAACTTATGATTTAAAACTTATTTACTACTTCGATATAAGTGGTCGCATAATAATTTTGAAATTAACTAACAAGTCTGTACTTATGTACACTAATTATGTAACTGTCAATATTGTATACTAATACAATTAAAATACAATATTAGACACGCGACTCCCTTCCCATGGAAATAAAAATTATGTAATCATTTTAGCCTTTTTTGTAACTTTTGCAAAACAGCTTTGTTTCTATTGGTAGTAGTCTGATAATAAAGAGCTTGCGTCAATGATTGCTCTATCCAATACCAAAAGAATTTTTGAAACCCGACTGGTAGTTCCTAAGATTAGCATGTTCAAACAAATAAAAATTTCCGCTTTATAATATTAATAAAGATATCCAATAAAATCTAAAAATGGTAAAAAAAATTAAATATCTAGACGTTGAAAACAAACTGTTACGAATGCGATATCTACGTAACCCAAATAAGTACTTACAGAAAATAGATTTCATCGTATCCGGTGAAGCCATGAGGGAAAAGAATATTATAGGTTTTGCGTGTCTACGAACTTGAGCCGTATCGTTACTCGAAATCAGGTGAGATTATGGGCATAACGCTAAAAACTTCACAATAAAAAAAAAAAACAAACACAAACATATTGAAGTTTTATGTAAAAATGCATGTAAGGTCGTACTTTTTCTTTCTACGGCATCTGTCTATGTAGGCAGCTTTACCAATGTACTTTCTCAAATTGTCATTTTTCGTACTTTTCATATGAATAATAGATGTAGTCGGTACACAAAATTTTTCAAGGAAAAAAAAGCTGGTTGAAATATGTGTAAACTGCACTGGATGGTATGAGGTAAGTTGTGACGTCATTGGCGTTTGCATCGGAATGCGCTGATAACAACGTGTGAGGGCTCAGCGTGCCGGATTATTGCGTATCACTGAAGATATAACTTGCGCAAGCTTTACAACAACAACAAAGAACAACATTCTGCATCGATATTCTTGTTCAAGTTATGATATTGTAATAATAGTGTAATAATGAATTTGCAAAAATGAATCGCAAATTATACGTAATACATATAGAATAAGTGTTATGAAATATCTAAGTTATTTTTAACTATGTAATTCCGAATTAATCAATGTTTATATTAACAGCTAATATACTATACACAATATAAATATTAAAGACTCAAACACAATGGACAATCATGAAATCATGATACAAAACTCATACTTGCTACCAATGCGCCAGGACGGGACGCTTGACAAGCTAGCCACGATAGGCGGTAAACTTACAGTTTTCAAAATTCTGTTAAACATTGGACTGCATTTGGTTAGCTTGGCGATAAGCAGCGCCCTTATTGCAATCGCTGTGCCGAAGAACTGTGGGTTCAAGACCCGCACAGCACAATTATTTTTATGATCCATAAATAATTGTTCTGAACTTGGTCGTTACTTTGTGTTTGTTAATGCTAACTAATATTATAAATGCGAAAGTAAGTTTGTTTGTTTATTACACTTTCACGCCTAAACTATTGAATCGATTTTGATGAATTCTGATATAGAGATAAATGGGAACCTGGAGACGGTGATAGGCTACTTTTTCTCGCAAAAACTTATTCTTATTGGCGTAAAGAGATACATTAACTTTGTATTAAACTTTTTATTGCGACATCCGATTCGTTTGACAAAATCGACATTAACGCGAGCGAAGTCGCACGTAAAAGTATTTATAAATTCCTTCACATTTTCCTTTGGTGGAAATGCTTAAATAGGCAGAAAACCATAATAAAAAGCGGTTATATTATCTACTAGCTAATTCCTGCGACTTCGTCCATGTTTCCCCGTTAATTGCGCTTGAAAGGAATATCCTTGCCAAATTTCACGTCAGTGGTAGATTTGGAGATATCGTGTTGAGGCAGTGACTAGTAAAACTATATTAATATTATAAAGCGGAAAAGTTTGTTTATATGATTATTTGAACTCCCTAATCTTAGACACTATCAGTCGAATTTCTAAGATTTTATAGAAATATCATTGAGAAAATCTTTAGGCTATTTACCACCACCAATAGGAGCAAAGCTGTATTGAAAAAAGTTACATGAACGGGCAAAAAATATTATTTTAGCTCCACACGAACGAAGTTGCGGACACATCTAGTCGATGGTATATAAAGAACTTGGAAGTTGGTCATAAAAATATCCGAAAATGAGGTACACTTTAGTATCATTATAATATCCTATACCAAAAGTTACCCGTTTACAAAGCCACGGCTTTCTATAACGGCCGAGCCGCGTTACCCAATGAGCTACGTTTGTACACATAAATCGAAGCAGACATTAAGTTGTCATAGAAATTGTCTTTCATTATATAGTTAAACTATAATTATCGTATCCACTTTGGTTGCGTTTTGTATCGATCGTAATAGGTAAAATCTACGCCTTATCCAACTTCGATATGAATATTTTTATACCTTTTTATAGGTGATATATATCTATATTAGACTCAAGAGGAGTATCTAATCAGCTAGTGAGTTGTCAAATAATTTATCAGGCTTTTTAAGGGTTGCTACTTAGTCTAACTTACTAATATTATAATTGCGAAAGTGAGTTTGTTTGGTTGTTACGCTTTCACGTCTTAACCACTAAATCGATTATGATTAGTTTGGTAAAGAGATAGATTTGGTATAAGGACCCTAGTGACGATGCTAGCATAATTTTTAAGCTCTCGAAAAACGTATGGGAAGTTGGGTAAAGAGAGGAATAAACTTTCCATTAAACTTTTCATTGCGTCATCGGAGTTGCTACAAACTTTACAGAATAATTGTATAATTTCGTAATTAGGATAAGTTCTAAATAAATAATAGGATAGCATTTGATAGAAAAATTATTTCTGTATCGATCAACAACCAGAATTAATTAATAAAATCAATATTAACATGAATGAAGCCGCGAACAAAAGCTAGTTATGTTTATAAAATTCTCATCGCGTAATTCAGGCTGTTTTGTTCTTCTCTCAGTTTTTTGTATCTGTTGTACCGCAAAAGTTAGATACTATCGGATGTAGCTTATTGAAAGCGGACTGGTTATGAGATGGTCGCACAGACAAGAAGTTGATAAGGTTAGATGATGCGGGATCAACCCTATACCCCGTTTATTCAAACTACGATAAATGTGTCTGACCCTTTGCCCTTAGAATTCGATGACGGTTCTTTGAACTGTGTACTGATATGAATAATTTCTGTAGCGTGACGTTAATAGAACAACGTCAATGTCCTTGTTTTTATTAGAAAGATGTCCCATTATTTAACAGAAAGAATTTAATAAAAATATATATTTAGTTTAGACTAGTACCTATAAGGAAAATATAGTCCTGTCATTTAATACATGTTTAAATAGGTTCATTAGCAGGCACTACATAATTTAAATTTAAATACATAATATTTACATTTAAATTTGTAAACACAGATATTAAGCTCCATGGAAGTACACATCAATGTTGTTATTTTTATATTAAAATATTTTTAATAACTGTGAATGTGTGAAATTACTTTCTTTTAGCTCAAATAACGATATTTTATTTTTCAATGGTTTAGCAGTAAAATCTATTTAAGTAACTTTCTGTCATCTGCCCGTTACGCTAGGAGTCAAAGCTCCCAAGCGGGCTTAGTTTTTCGATATTTGCCCAAATTATCATCATATTTTAACCAATTTACACAAAACTAACAAATTATATACCTAAACTGCATGAAAATCTGTTCAGTCGTTTTTGAGTTTATCGCGAACAGACAGACAGACGCAGCGAGAGACTTTGTTTTATAATATGGATTACAAACAACTGAATGCGACTGAATGAGTTTCAGCAAAATTTTATATTTATTTTAGTCGTGTTATTAGTTTTGCAATACTGAGCAAATTTTGGTTGCTTAGATATTATTTCAATAATATTATAAATCCTAACAAAATATCCTTATTTGTTTCAGGTAATGAAAAAGTTGAAAGAGCCAAAAATATTCCCAGTAAGTGAGTACGGGCTTAATTTAACAATTTCTAATTCAACAATCACACGTACCTACATATGTGAACAGAGGTACGGTTAATTAAATTACCTTCGTATTGCTGACTGCTCTTTAATTAAATTACGTACATACTTTACATTGTAAATTACCATCTTTACTGCGTACTAATGGAATTTTCAATTAAATTTTACTTTTACGGAATTCTAAATCTTACACCTGTTTGCAGTATAAGAGCAAATACGCAAATAAATTGTACTGAAATTTGTTAACGGTTATACTTAATGTTTTGAGATATCAGTTATTTAACAATTAAATGATTGTTCTCCTTCTTCCTCGTTTTAATTTCAATTGAGATTCTATGTGGTTGTAAGAACTTTTTTTTGTGTTTTTGATTTGGGTACAAAGTATTTCCAAATGTTTTTAACAACCTATTGAGTTTTGTTTTTCCTATTTCCAACGTGGAGCATATTTACATGTTATACTACTTGGAACTGCGCTACACAAGCGATATAAATAAAAAAAAAATTTGCTACAGTATCCCAAAAGTAACAAGTACGATGTCACAAATTCCCCCGTCGTATAATAACCTATTCACCGCAGAGTATTAGTCATTCACAGTACTGCTCGTTGCAGCGCTTTCATACCAGCTAAAAGGCAGGCTGCTTTCAAAGGATACGCTTTGAATCCAGCCTTTACTCTGGACACTATAGATGCAGTGAATATCAGCGCCTGTGTAAAATCATTGTTAGATATTTATTCCGTTTTTATTTAATTTTTCTTTTCTGTTACAAATTATTACTAGAAAACTGATGATGCCTTAGTTGGTAGTGTGTACGTACGTCGCATCAATGAACGTGAGTTCGAATCCACCTGTAAAGAGCTTGAGCTTTCGTTGACAGAGAACATCGTGAGGAAACTATAGCATTGTGGTAGAGCTTTATACCCACCTGGTTAGTTACTACCCTCACATTGAAACTTTGCCGTTAAATATCCATAGGAGTGCTCTGGCAGTTACCCTTGAGGGCCAGTCTCTCCACTAGGTTTAGCGTTTCCACCATCATTGCTATTTAAAATCAGATGAGACTGCAGCCATGACGCTAATCCTATAAAGTATTTAAAAATACAATATTTTTAAATTGCCTTAGTTTGTTACACTGTTAACTTCAGTCGTCAATCGATAATATCAATAAATTTATTTTTGCACTTTACCTTTTTAATGAATCCCGCTACACACGTTTACGAATAGTTGTGATTCTTATCTTTAACTAATCCAGATAATTGTATATTCAAATGTAATTGTGTATTGTTAAATTTTATCCAGCTTTGAATCTTAGTACTACATTTATTCTGGTGGTTGAACAAAGTTATACGATACGGTGTGAGCAGCACTGCTTTGAGTTATTCTAATTTCTCGGTTGAAAAAGTTATTATAGCCCTCATTTGGTTCCATCACCCATTGTCTTTCAGATAATACCTAACCAGTGCAATCCCTGTAGCAATAAGATACGCAGTTTTAAGGGTAACACAAAAATGTCGAATGAGCTCTTTGGTCCTAGCATAAGGGATGACCTTTTGGGTCCGATACAGTTGAAAATTAATTCGGAAGTCTATTCTGTTTGGGCGCAGAAATTTGAATCATTTCTGTCTCAGTCATAGAGCCGCGTTATTTACGTAGTAACTAGTTACATACAGTAACGTAACGTGAGTTACAGTAACGAGCGATACAACTACACTAAAGGTTTTCCGTAAGTTTTTATTCGGCAAGGCGTGTCGTAAACAAATTAAGAACGGAAAAAGCGAAGATAGATTCTTATGTCACGTTTCTTATCTCAAAAGTCTTATCTTCTATCTTCATTTATTGTTTTATTTTTAATTTTTAATTCTTCAATGTATTCTAATGTATTATTTAAATTTACAAATATCTTAATAACTCTTAAATTTATTATACAATCTTAAATTCGAATATTTGTTAGTTAGTTCATATCTGTTGTTAACTAACACGCTGTTAGGCATCAGTTCAGTATATTTTTCATTATCCTTATACGTGATCTGTTTTCAATTGATATCTGGTGATAGGTATAAATAAATAAATACCTTGTATATTTAAATGGATCATAAATAATTGATATCGTGGTTGAAAATGATATCGCGTTAAGTTTATGGGACAGTATTTGGAACGTTAAAGATAGATTAGGTATCTGTACTTCAGTTTGATTCCTAAACAATCAATAGAAAGTGCTATATATCATAGGGCCATTTATTTCGACTTATAAAATAGATACCATAGTATATCTGAATAGTATATATTATTCTACAGAACACTAAACATTTGACACACTCTGAAACGTTTATTTGACATTGGCAAAATTATCAACATCGACTTAATACAAAAAAATATTTATCTGCGACATAAGAATCTTTAAAGGAAAACATTACGCTATCTTCAATGCCTTATATTGTCATAAAATAAAAAGGTCTTTGATGATCAACGACAAAGCCACCCATAGTTTATGACCTGCATCACAACTCAACTGTAATGGTGTCATAACCGTCCTTCCTGGGCTATTTCAAGACTCTAACTTACATTAACTTTAAGACCGACGTCCCGTTATGTGGCACGTCGTGAAACTTGTCAATTAATGTGAACAATTATGTTGACAGAAGATACTTATCGGCAATTCATGAATTTTATATAGTTACATATTTATCAGGTTGCCTAATAATCATCTCTGTCTAAAACATTAAAAACTAATAACTGTCGCTGGTCGAAATTTGACCATAATTATATATTATTGAAAATTGAAGGGAATTCAAGTGGAATAAAGCCATTTCCAATTGTTTTTATTATGAATAACTTTATATAAATAAAAAAAAAAAAAACGTAAAAGATGTGATGAACTGTTTATAATCTTATATTATAAATGCGAAAGTGAGTTTGTTTGTTTTTTTGTTACGCTTTCACTCTTAAACCACTTGATCGATTATGATAAATTTTAGTATAGAGATAGATGGAAAACTGGAGACGGTCGTAGGTTACTTATTCTCGCGAAAATCTTATTGAGTTTCAATTGGGTCTCATCTTACTGTATTTTTTTTTTAGTTTCAAAAATTATCGACTCCGGTCTTAGGTGTACAAAATATCTCTTATAGACATTTCTAACGGTATATTATGTCATGTAATATAAAACCTTTGTATACACGTAATGAAAAAATACAATTTAAAATATCCATATGTGATAAAAGTAGTATAAAATTCTCCGTCTACGGATTATCTACAATGCCGTAACATACTCGATCCATTAAAATCTCTCGGTTTATTTTCAGCTGTCCTCTCACAGTATATTTAAATAGTATTTGGAGTGTTTACAATACTCTTACACTACTTTATAAAACGTCAAACTCGTAAGGTAGTTTCAGCTTAAGATGTTTTGCTTTGGAATTGAACAAGCTTATCTTAAAAGTTATAATAACTTTTAAATATTTATGAAGTAATCGCTGTGATGAAATCAATATAACATTTCCAATCGATCAAGTGCCTGTCGGTAGTTTTGATGACTGGGATATTTTCGAACCTCTTGTAATCTATAGTAATATTATAAAGTGGAAAAGTTTATTTGAACGCGCCAATCTTGAGAGCTGCAGTCGCATTTCAAAAAATCTTTTTGTATTTTATAGAGCAACTATTAAAGCAGGCTTTAGGCTATTTAACATGACGCTACCTCCAATAGATCAAAGCTGTATTGAAGAAAAATATAAAAGCAAGCTAAAATATTCAATAATGTTTAGTTCCACACGAACGAAGTCGCGAGCACAGCTATTTAGATATAATAGTACCTTATAGCTTACATTATATAAAGTATTTTTGATTCTCATTGAAGCTTTAAAGATTATTTGACATATTTAAAGTAAGCTCCAGCAGCTTTCTTTCTTTACTTAATACGTAGAAAAGTTTGTAGATATAATTAACTCGAACGAATTGTATTTAATGAATAGGTCTGAATGATAATACGAATCATAATAAAACACATTTTAGATGTCATACGCGCCATCTATTGATATCTGTTGAAACTACGTTACTGTATGTTGTGTACCTGCAAACTTCAAGATAATTTCTTTAGGCCGCGCTGTGAGCAAATGCTATTCGATTTTTCACGCATGATTTGTATATTAAAATTGAAATGTTTTTTTTTAATGTAATTAGAAGATAATGTAAGTATATGTTTTTCACGGTATACTCACATTTAGTAATAAGTTATTATGTATCTACTTAAGAACACTCTTAAAATAATTTAAGATAGAGATAAAACAAGATAATACAAAGCTAGCATTCCAATAACATGTGTTGTTTTTATCTACGGGCTTTGGTTTCATCTCATATGATGTTGATATAAATTCAACAGGACAGTATAAACTAGTTTCTGTTAAAGAAAAAGAGTTAACCAGTTCCCACTTCGATTGAAACTAACATTGAATTTTAATTGGCCGAAATTCCAAATAGAGCGTTTATCTCGTCCGTAGCAATAACCATCACTCATCGTTACTCAATAGGGGAGATTTGTTATACAAATGGTCTATAGAGGTAAGCGGTCAATTTAATCCAATTTAGCGCGCCCCGACCGGCATCACTTTAGTTTGATTGCATCGGACAGACCAGCAGGATATTCTACGGATTGGATGTTGAGGTATTTTCCGCGAACATATGGTAATATACTTTTAGTTTGGTGAATTTTTCCGTGTTCATAGTAAAGGGGTACTAATATAGAAATGATTAATCGAATAAAAAAAACCCATCACTAGGAACAATAGGAACTTCATTGAGTTTTCTTCAAACATGCATCACGGATTGCTAAGATTTCTGTACTTATTTAAATAAAAATCTCAATAATAACCAAAGACTATCTTTAGTAAAACGCAAACTTGACAAACTGTGGTCAATATCAATACCTATAACTAATTCAAGAACGCAACAATTATTATGAATGACAGAAAATATCTCATTAATCTTATTTTCTAATAATTGCCGCTAAACGCATTTTCCCTCACTTTGAATTAGCCAGAAAGATTTACTGCAAAATCTATCGTTTGTCATGATTTTAATATGTTCGATGTAATGCAAATTTAAATGCTTATTTGTTATTTTCAATTTCTACACTATTTATGTATGTTTCATAGTAATTGATTTATACATATTTTTATTAGTACCAACTAATATGCTAGAATGTAAACTGAGATTACTGAGAGTATAATGTCTTTTAGCTTTGAGTTTGTCAATGCTCAGTAAAAAAGTATTTTATTTCATAGAAATTAAGGCGCATTCTTACTACATTATTCGATAATAATCATGCAGCCGTTTACTTTTCAGAGATATCTGTATGAATTATATAGGATTTAAAAATTTTATAGCCTAAAGCCTTCCTCAGTGATTCTTCTACCAAATACAAAAGTTCCTAAGACGGTAGTCCCTACGATTAGCGTGTTCAAACATACAAACAATATTTTTCCATTTTATAATAATATTATTGAATATACCACCGTATTTTTACGTGGCGAAATATCATCATCGGTATAAATAGAAATTTACAACATTTTCAATTTTTTTCCTTAAATAAAATTGACCTAAAAACTTACCACAAACCGACGATGCCAAACGTAAAATAAATTCAAAGAAATGCATTCAATCGTGGCCTGGCCTATCGCCAGCGCATTCGACCGAAGTAAATAGAAATTGCGATTCTGTAGCTACCGACTTCAATCTCTGTTTAGGATATAAAACGTTTATAGACTCAATTTCTATCTTCAAAGCTTTAAGAATACGAAACTCGCAAGCCACGTCTGTTACTAACCATGTTTTATTAACTAGACGATGTCGTTACATTTTAACAGAGCAACATGATATGACTAGTTGTTCACGCGACTCTGCGCCCTTTAATTATTCCATACTATCTTCGTTTCACATTTTATTTTTACTATTTTTTATAGTTATGGTTTAGCGTTATAGCCACAATATCACCTGATGTTAAGTGACGATGTGGCCCTAGTTGGTGGACATGGTAAGCCTAGTCGATGTATTGAGTTTCAAGTGCAACTGCCGGAACACACCTATAGCTATTTGGCAGGAGATTTTCAACGTGAAGGTGGTAGCCACCAGCATAAAAAATATCTTATCTTATCTTTACGACTGGTAAAAAGATTATTGGTAGTACTCATATGTTATCAAATTAGGAATGATATGGATGACATTTTATTAAAATGGGCTGTATCAGGATATGCATTGTAATGTCACGAAAAAAAATGTTCTTTTTTACCTGAAACTATCGCAGACGTATACAGAATAACTTATTAAAGTTTTATCAGAATCGCATGTATGGTTTTGGAAAGCAAAGTGATGAAATGAAGTGAATATATAAAGAAACGTTTTTATTTTTGTTTATATCGCTTAACTTCACGTTTAGCTTAAATTACTACTACTATTTAGTCTACTAAAAGATTTTGGCCTGTCTAGGACTGTAGTCAGTTTTATTTTTGAACGTGTCTATAAAGCAGCGCCAGCAGTCTTATACCAAATTTGTCTGGGCAGGGAGAGAAACACGACTAGTGAAGGTGAGAGTTGAAGAAAACGACCCTTTAAACCTACATCCGTGTCATAAGTCTTAGTAACTGCTCGGAGTTTATCTCTCTTGTTCGGAAGAAGTTCGGCTCTCTATGTTTCCTGTAGTACAAATGAAGCTAGAGAGATAATCTATAAAAGTCTATTACACATATACATTTTACAGTATATACATTTTTGTAATGTTGTATCTGTAATCAGTGCCCTTTATAATAGACATTCAGACAGAACTACAAATATATTAATATAGACGATAGAGTCGTTCAGATATTCGAAAGCGTTGTATTGCAATTGCAGCGTAATGTTTGAGTATTTTATATTTTCTGTCGACTTTTTTATGTCCCCGAGCTAAGAAACTTTCACTGTGAACTTTTTATATATTTCCGCAGCTGAATTTAAGATTAACTATGCTTACGACTTTGATCGTGACGAGTTGAATTATGTTTTGTGTAATTACAGAACTTATTTTCAACTTTCTAAACATAATTTTGTTCTATTGATGGTAACAGTTTTTATCACATTATGTTACATACCCAATTTAACCCCAAAACAAAACTTTAACAAACAAAACTTTAACTACCAATACTGGATAATCGCTGTCTTTTTGTGAGATATAAAATATGCTATATGTTAATCCAATAATATTAGTTATCACTCTATCAAATTTTATCAAAATTTGTTTGATAGTGTCAGATTATTGACCGTACAATTGGATAGGAGAATTGGCGAACTAAAATTTCTTTCTATGTTCCTTTCCTATTATACTGAAAGTGCAAGATACTACCACTGAGTAACTGATTGTCTTTTTTCTCTATATTAAAGATCAAGCGAACGACGTAGTGAATAACATTACGGAAACATAAAAAATTAAGGCGATAAATAATTTATTATAAATTGTTCGAAAGTCTCTCTGAGTTGTTAATTAGATCAAGTACCTATTGAAGTTTAGATTGACATGATACTCGACGACGAGGGTCCTCTGAAAGGTCAACAATGGCAAAGTTTGGCATTGAGAATCCCTTTGACACAATCGACTCCATCGCCCTCTTCATTTATATTTATATAATTTTTAATTTGTTTTATATTATAAATATTTATCTAAAATTACAAAGAGTTCGACTACGTTCACTGAATGTGGAAATTTTGGGTACAGAATTAGTCTATACTAAATTATTTAGCTACGCATATATTGCATATCTCCGATGTTGTAAGAATTTATAGTCGACTGGGTTACGATCACAATACACATGGTGAAAAGTTTCTTAGAGTTCCTTGTTTTTAACTTCTAGCTTTCTATTTATATACTTAAGATTTAGCGGTATAGCCTTACTCTCACCTGATACTGAGTGACGATGTAGCCCAAGATGGTGGAAACGCTAAGCCTAAGGGACCGGCTCTCAGGTGCAACTGCCGGAACACATCTATAGCTATTTAGCGGCAGATTTTCAACTTGAAGATAGTAGCTATCCAGGTGGACATTAGAAAACGCAACATGTTATGGTTTCATCACGATGTTTTCCTTCACCGAAAGCTCAAGTTCATTGTAGGTGGATTCGAACCCACGTCCCTTGATGCGGCGTTCGTACACAATACAAAATGAGTTATCATCGCTTAATCAATTACTTTCTTGATCAACTATTGTATTTCCAACTGCCGAGAGATATGTCGGCAAGCTAATACATTCCTTACGTCGAACTACTCATATTTCGATGGTCGCTATTGTTTTCGAATTACGCTATGCTTATCAACAGACACAATACAAATAAAAAACATTTCCATTATGCGTTACTAGAATTACAACCTTCCAACAGTATTCCACGATTAGGTAAGTTCTACCACTTTACTTTTCACACAGTAGCAAGTTTTTATATTATCTGCATTTAGTCATCTATTTTGAAGTAATATAACTCAACCATGCAATGTTGATTGATAGCTTTTTCACATTATAAAATTCTCAAAATGTCTTAAGTAAAACTCATTCTTATTAATTAGTGCTAATTAGTGCGCTAGTGTGAAGCGATAATAACTCGGTGTTAGTGTGTACGACTTCGCGTCATGGGATGTGAGTTCCAATCCAACCACCTACAATAAGCTTGAGCTTTCGGTAAAGAAAAACATCGTGAGAAAACCATAGCGTGGTGGTAGGGCTTTTTCTAATGCCTTCCTGGCTAGCAACCACCCTCAAGTTGAAAATCAGCCGCCAAATACCAATAGGTGTGATCAGGTAGCTGCACTTGAGAGCCAGTTTCTCCACAGGTTTAGCGTGTCTATCTACTTGGCCCGTATCGTCACTTAAGATCAGGTGAGATTATGGCCATAACGCTAAACCTTAGTATCTATAAAAAAATACTGTAGTGGGTTCAATATTCTGAATAGTCATGGATTTTATTAATAACAATATCACGTAATCAATATTTAAAATATTCTCATAGTTATACCCATAACTTGTAAATTTATTGGTTACAAGTACCATATGTAATATATATTACTATTTTATATAAGTATATATATATATTAAATATAAGTAGCCGATCACAATCCCGAGGGTAAAAAAGTCTCGTAAAATACGAAAATTCAGCATAATATACTTTTATTTCGTACTGCTGCAACAATTACGATACCTTAAGCGTTCACTTTGATCTCTCCCAGAATTAATCTATGGCGACGTCAAGCTACATTTACCAGACAGGGACTTAGGTGTTTCTTTTTGGGCCCCCTTTGATAAGATATTATGTATTTGATTTGTTTTTACAAGCATCTTCACATAACTCATTATAAATATTGTCCATTTATAATGAGTTATATTTCGGAAACTCTACTTTGTTTGTGGGTTAAAGAGACATATGACCTTTTCTATACCCTTGACAATGTCTATGAAAATTTTATGATGATCGTATGTTTCATGTTGATCGAATGAATAGTTAAGGCATTTGAAATTAACAAACAAACTCTCATTCGCATTTATTATAAGTTAGTTGAGAGTCCATTACATTTTATATACATCTTCTCTTATTAAATGTTTTTGTTCAACTTTATTATTTTTACTTGTTTAAAATGACCTTTTAATGCAACTTATACTTATATCTATAATCTACTCTTTTAATAAACACAAACAATGACTCATTCTGAGGCAATTCTTGACCTCCATAACTTTGAAGTACCAATTATACATACAACTGGTTTGTAGTTGACCTAATAGTCGATATAAAAACTACAGAGTGATTCGTATAAGCAAACAAAAAGTACACCATTAATGAAGAATAAATACTATTTTACAGCAAAATCTATGGCGCAATTTTATTTCTGTAAGAGTCTTTGTTTTACAGATAGTACATATATAATATATATAATGTAGGAAAATAAATATTAACTAACGAATAAATTGATTTACAGAATTCATTATTATATTCATTCTTACTTATTATATGAACATGAATTGATTATTAACTTATATACAAGTATTCGATCAATAAAAGTAATAAACTTTGAAGCAATGATGGGTCAGCGCTAGTGCCGTCAAAATTCGTATCGATCAATATATCTTCGAGCCGTATGATCAGCAATATACTTTCAACAGAAGAAATATAATAATGAAACCATTATTTGATGGTAGAATATTTTAAAATATAAAAAATTAAAAATATTATATAATGAAATAGCGTGATATCTTTTGATATGAATATTGTTCGTAAAGGCTTAGCGTGTTAATTTCATAATATCACTTAACATCACATTACATTATTGTTAAAAATAATTTAATTAATACCTAAACTGAATATCTCCAATATATACTACATACATATATAGGTTTATCCAAAAATTTTTACGACTGGGCCCCAAAAAGAAAAGCTAAGTGCGCACCTGCACCTGACCCAATTCTTCGCAAACGAGACACTGACGTTCCCCGCAAGTGCTAACACAACGTAGTCACAATCTCACAGCCTCATACCAACGTGTTAAAGTGAGATGAGCAACCACTGTTAGATGTAACATGAGGCTTATTAACACTCGAGAAGGTTAACTATAACTACGCCGTTAATTGTGAAAAAGTATCGGATATACTAAGGACATACATCTAAGCCTAAACATTTTGCCTGTTATATCAGGTTAAATTATATAAAACCTAATACGAGTTTTTTTTGGGTCAAGATTTTAACGTTATAGATATAGTGTCGCCTAATCTTAAGTGACGATATGGTCCAAATTGATAGACACGCTAAACCTGTGGAGGAACTGGCTCTCGAGTGCACCTGCCGGAACACACCTATTATTGTGATATTCGGCGGCAGATTTTCAACTTGAGGGTAGTTGCTAGTCAGGCGGGCATTAGAAAAAGCCCTACCATCACGCTATGGTTTCCTCAAGATATTTTCCTTTACCGAAAGCTCTAGCTCATTGTAGGTGGATTCGAACTCACTACCTTGACGCTAAGTCTTACACACTACCACTGAGCTATCATCGCGTTCAAAATGCCTTTCTCATTGATTGTTCTATGAAATAAAAGGGAGTTTTTGAAACCCAACTTTTAGTCACTAATATTACCACGTTAAAACAAACTGTTTCGCTTCATAATCGTCTATAAATATATATTTTTTTCACAAGCCATTCATATCTTCTTTATAAATATTCAAATGCTAAAAAGATCCTGTGGGCAACAAAGGATATAAGAATGCTCTCGGAATGTTTGATGTGAATACCTTAGTCGTGAAGTAAATATTTGACCTTTAGGCTTACTGCGTGATATTAGACCTTTACAGAACCTTTCGGCGTATAGCTTTTTGATAAGTGTAACATAATTCCAATACTTGAGTGAATTTCTTTATATCCAGAAATAACTACATATAATAGAGTACAAGTGGTATTGGTAATAAATAAAAAAAAAATAATAACGCGTTTACTGTTGTTTTTATTGTCATTTATAGGAAATTAATAATTAGTTAATACAAAGTTACATACAAAGATGTTTTATACTGTATATATAAACCTAGCCGTGCCCGTGACTTCGTTCACGTGGAACTAATTTTTTTATAATTTTGCGCCTTTTTAACTTGTCTCGATAAAACATAGTTCCTAGTAGTGATAGTGGGATGGTTAATAACCTAAAACCTTTCTCGACAATTATTCTTTATTTTTAAGATTATATATATATGTTTATACTTTTACATTATAATCATATTCAAACAACATTTTTTGTAATTCGTTTTTTAATCTATAATTATTTAAATTTTTAAATAAATTTATACTACTTTAAACGGATTTTATCGCGGTTATTTATTAAATTTTGAAAAGCTTTCGGAACGTCGGGATCAAAATTTAATAAATAACCGCGATAAAATCCGTTTAAATTAGTTTTATTTCAATGAATAATATTCGCGTAAACCTAAGAAATCATTAAATTTATACTATTTAATAAATTGTGTAGGTACGATCCTAGATATTGATAAGTCATATTAGCGCGTGTAGTTTCAATCTTTGGAACAGGGAAGCGATTAATTCGTTTCGACTGTTGGTTTTTGATATTAAAGATTTGCAGTTTCATAATATCGTCTAATAAACCGATACACAAATAATTTTCGAACTGACATTACTTTAAGCTGTTTGTATAATAGTGTTGTAGGATCGAATCATGACATTGAAAACTGCCCTCTGCGCTCGTTCTACAGTAATTAACTCTGAACTAGAAGCATCACCCCACGAGCAAATGCAGTACCTTATTATACACAAAGAGCCTTATAAGTTTAGATAAGAATATTAAAACTAGTTACAACTCGCAGTTCTTTAAAAATATACACGAGCTTTCTCAGTCGAGCTGACAGTTTGTGTATATGCACGGTCCACCTTAGGTTTGCTTCAATCGTAACCTCCAAATATTTTATAATTGCAATCCGATTGAGTTTAGTACATATGAACATATTATGTTATAATTATTTTCATTGCGATTACAAAGATATATATGTATTTTTATACTGTCATTGTGGTTGGGACTTATTATATATGATTTTTTTTTTATTTCTCTGATAAAGAATATACACGAGCATTAATTTTCATCCTTTTTTTCACACGGGGAAATGCATTTACGTATACTCCTGACAAGTCTCCTTTTTTATGATTTTTTTTAATGACCTATTAACCTGTAAGAACAGAAAATCGATCTACAGTATCCGAGATAGGTTTCGTTCCACTTGGCGCAAACAATGAATAAAATATGCCATCAGGTGTTCCAAATAACAACTATGATCCTTGTATTCGCGGCGAAAATGTCACTAATGACATCAATATTTTCACTCACACGAGTCGTCTACAAGGTTCGACTTATACTCAATTCTACTTAGATTAATGATTGTAAAGCTCGAAAGCAAGTGGAACGAGAAAAACTGCGGTCGTGTACGTGAATCTTGTGAACGCTAAAAGGCACAGCCAATATTATAGAAACACACTAAAGAACGCAATCAAAGAACTGAAAAAATCCTTTGAGAATATAAATTCATCGTATATATAATTCACGTCCATCTTGCGATATTCGCCTTCATAAAATATGTAGGTATATGGATATACGCTCGTATTTACTGTTCTACATTGATACGCTTTCCGTAAGGTCGTGACATTTCATTTTTCTTTAGTACATAATCGAACCCAATATTCTTTATTGACTGAATAAAAGTAAACAGTTACGTTTGTGTTTATCTACAAGCATATTTATTATAAAACACACTGAGATTTAACACACGTATTATTAATATGATTTACTGTTATATCCTATATGGTTATTCAATAAGTATACCTATGTATATATAAACTACATTTTACGTGCGGCTTCACTCGCGTTTATATTGATTTTGTCAAACAAATCAGATGACACAAAAGAAAGTTACATACAAAGTTTATCCCTCTTTTTAACCCACTTTTTCGTGAGAAAAAGTAGGCTATCCTCGTCTCCAGGTTTCCATCCATATCAAAGGCAATCATAATTAATATAGTGATTCTGCCATGAAAGCGAAACAAATAAACAAACTCACTTTCGCATATATAATATTAGCATGGATGGACAGATAGCAAAGTAATTCTAATATTAAACTTATTAAACTCCATAAAAATGATATATTCCCTGGAAGGTTCTCTGAAAGAACAGAGAAGTTGAAAATTATTATGTTTATCGTCCAGTGAAGATGTGGAATTGCTTCCCGATCAGTATTTTCTCTCCCTTCTAGGATAAAGGTCACTTCAAACATGGTACAAAGATGTATTTCGCTAAGCCAGCAACGCGGTGACTCCTGCCCATGGGATTTGTCATCTGCCGTCGTCAGTGTATATAGAATACAACGTATTTAGCAGTAATCGACAGTAATTTTTAAACTTTTATAAAATATCTTTTGTTTTCCATTTAATATATCAAATCAAGGTATTAGGTTAAACTTATTGACTTTTATAAACACTAAATTTTTTCTTATTATTCCTGGTCAGTCGAGGTCAATTGAGTCACGCAGTCCCACGCCCACTTTTATATACTTCAATTAGTAGTCTCCAAAGGTATAACGATCAACTATATATCAAAGTTTGCTCCTGTTTTTAGGCTTGCATGTCACAAGCATTGCCTAGTTTGGAGCCTTAAGCAAGGCATAAATCGTGTAAATATTTTGAAAATATATAAAACAAATTATTTCTATTTTTATTTACCTGAGAAAAATCATCCAGCAATAATTGTTCCACTAATTTCTACTGACGACGTTCTATAAGACCTGTAGATTTATAACAAATGTTTATCAGTATTCTAAGCAATGTATTTTAAATTATACTTAATTATAATTATATATTCTGATATTAAAAGTTATTTGTATAGTTATAAATGCCTATCATCAGATACAAAGTCGCATAGGAAATGTGTCATCGCGATACGATCATTGTAAAAGGCACTAGCATTTTAGTAAGGGTGTATGAAAACCGCATGCGCCGTGTCCAAGGACACGCACCGCGCCTCAGTCTGGCGGGAGGTAGCGAAGCGGCCGCCTGTCCTCTCGGGCATCACCTCCATGCACTACGATGCAGGGTGCCGCAGTGGCCGACGCGTAAGTCCGAGCCGTGCATCGCATCCAGACCCAGCATCAGCTCCGGTGTCGACCCGCAGAGCGACCCTAAGCTCCGAAGCCCCGCGCTCGCTGCGATTCAGTCTTGTAATTGGATTTTGTCGTTCGATAAGCAAATTCTGATTTGATTGGCGAACGCTTACCGCTTCGATATTGCCGCTTGCTTCTTCTTGAGGTCCATCATGATTTTATGTACCTATAGCCGCTTTATTTATATTAATTAATATAACGTATTGTATCGGCTTACGTAACTAGTTACAAAGCCACCGGTGCATTACGATGCGATTGTATCGGTAGGCGAGTTCAGAGGACATTCGTTGTGAATGTTGTGATTGTGCAAAGCGGTTCGTTGTGGAAATGACTTGCTGGGAGAGCGTAGGATTGCTGGGGCCCTGTGCGCTACTTACCTCTTCCGATATCAGGGTGAGTTTTCCATCCCAGTTCCGCTTTTTTTTTTTAAATAAACACCGTTAAGTCGAAGTTTCAATGAAAATATTTCAATAAATAATTTTTAAACAAACCTACAAGTAGTTGCAAGTGCTATTTATTAAATGAATTGCTTTAATACTTACGTTACTTGCGTGCTACTGTGCGCTACTTGGCTATCAAATTAAGATATAAACATATTAGAACAATTTTTTACTATTTCTATTTATAAAATCTGAATGCATTAAGTAAAACTGTTCATCGAATATGTATAATACATAATTAATTATGTTATCTTAGATCTTTCTCATTACTAAATTGTCGTTTTGCAAAACAACACTATTAATATTTTATACTTCTAACAAATATTGATTTTATTAATGACGTTGTTTATAACAAATGACATGCATAAGTTTCATTAAAACCCTCAGTCGTAAACATTCTAAGAGAAATGGTGTCAGTTATGCTTTTAACAACTGAGGAGGTGCTCAAAAGGAATGGATTTTGGTACCGATTGGATACGGTCTGGGTAACTGAAGAAATGGAACCGTTCGAAGAAGTTAAACCAGAAGATTTATACGTAAAACCTTTGTCAAGAGATGTTTATTATGCCAAGTTTCCGGATATACCGAGAAGTGAATCCGAAGATGAAAATCCTTTAAGTCTTACGGGATTTAAAAAGAAACACAGAGAATGGAAAACCAAACTGCATATAAGACGGTTTGCTGCTCAAAGACGGGATTTAAATAATTGTCAGACAACTATCAGGCTTAGCGAAAGCAATCCATCGATGTATAAATTAGATAGAAGAGTGACATCCTTAGTGGAAATGGACAATGAAAAGCAAGGAATTAAACAAATTTTACCTACAAATAATGATGACAGAGTTCATGCGTTCTTCAAACGATTATTAGAAAGTGTACCACCACCTCCTATCGAAGATTTACAGGAAAATTCTACAAAAAGCTCTAGCATTGAAATATTGAACGACGGACAAGACTATGAGGACATAGATGTTCCTGATTATACTGATTTTGCAATGATCGATACGTCTCACTCATGTTCTGAACAAAATGTATTACCAGTTTCTTCCACTCTGAAGAAGACTCAGCGGCAAGTCAGTTTTCGGGATAATTCTGAAGATCGTGATTTGTGGTATGATTCTATATATGGATTATCAAATATAGATACTAATACAAATGGTACTAAAGAAAACTTGAATACTGAGATTCAGAACGTATCGCATGAATCTAATGAATATGAATGCTTTTCATCGTGGTCCGAGATTATAAATGAATGTGGTATAAGCGATAGTATAGTTCGGAGTAAAGAATCTTTGGTACCAACCGAAGAGATTATTGCTCGGTCACATTTTGACCAAACAAAAACGATACATTCGTTCCAAGATGAAGCCGACGATGAACTCGGATACGCCAGATTTGCTATTTATAAAATCCATCAAACCATTAAACTCGGAAAAACTACTGATTCGTCATCATTGCACGATTTTAAATGTGACGATAGTGATGATTTCGGAAGCAAGACCGCCGGAGTGGATAAATCGTTTTACGGAATTATGTATCGTTTATTACCTGAACCTCATTTCGAAAGTCACGAATCGGTAAATAATGTAGACTCCGCTAACTAAACCATGCAAGTAATTTTTATTATAAATTATGTACAAAAGCTAATTTTAATAAATAAAAATTCAATAACAATTTATGGCGTATTATTTTACTACAGGTATAAAACACAAATGAAATTGCTTTTTGATTTCTTTATATTCCATTGCTTACCGTTATGTATATTATTACCAATAATTTATTCTTTACTATTAATAAATAAATAATTAGTATTTTTAATATCTCGACTTGGAATGATTAGACGCTGTGCCTATATTTTTACAAAATATATTAGTAAAATATTATAACTTTTAAGCAACTATTATTTTCTTATAAAGGTATAAACTTTTTGGGAAATGATTTTTTCAACTTTAAAAAAAAATCTCGTTTGTTACAGCCCCCAGAGAACGAACTACAAAAGAATTCGGACCGAGTGCTTTCGGAGCACGAGTTGAGGGTACAGAGGTCTCTACAGAAACTCAATGTTCCAGAATGGTAAGTTGACAAAACGAAAGTAAATATTTTACCATGTTCTTATGAACTCGCTTTCTTGTTATGCTGTCCGGGTGGAAATTTGTAATTGATTTTAAACTAACTTCCCGATGAGTTAGATACTTGAAATTATGACCATAGCTCATAAGTGGATGTGAAAAAGAATTTTGAATATTTATTCGACAAAATTTTTATAATTGATTTATAACTAATTTCACGATCAGCTATATATTTGAATATAGTTTAAATTTAACTGCCAAGTGAACAGAATATATTAAGATTTTATTTACATTACCCGAGAAAATGATAATAATAAATCAAAAATGTACAATGTTTTTATAACGGGTTCAAAGTAGAAAAACGAAAAACTTGCGCTCCATGTTTTTCGTTTGCAATCTTTTATTTACCACTTTCTAGTCCGTTATAAAAGCATTGTACATTTGTTTTTATTATTATTATTTATATTATGACGTCTTAATCTTTGACATTTCATGGAAATAATAACAATAATATAACTTCACAGAATAATGTCAGTTCTGGTTGTATTTTTTCATCAGTTCGTAAACTCATAACCTGATCCGGTAAGCGGATAAACTGGTCTAAAGCTATTCGCTTCACTTCACACTCAATCATGTCAAGGTTCAAGCGAAAGGTATCTGACAGTGCAAAATACTTTTTCTCACGTCGTGTCGCCACCTAATTAATGCTCAATATTTACGAGCTAATAATATCTAGTTATAAAAAAATCGCATGGTTGGCCTAGCGGTTAAAGCGGTCTTCTGTCCGATACCGTCGCACTGAGTACTACGAGTTCGAATCCCACACAGGAGAATTATATTCATGTGATTCACAAATGTATGTGATGAATATTACTTAGTGTACTACATTTGTATGGTATTTAAATTATTTTCTAGTACGGGTATTCTCTCAAAATAATGATATAAATAAATGAGATGCATATTTTTTACGTACTCTATATATTATTTATAACTACTTTTTTTTAGGTTGATTCTTATAAACAATGTGATATAAATAAATACTTAACGTAAGCAATAGTTAGTTATAGGTAATTTTTAAAGAAACTATTGTTGTCAATGATTTCACGTAATGATAGGACGGGTCTTTCATCAAATTGTCCGACTTTAGTAATAGCGGACGTAGAAATTAAATATATTGAATAAGAAAATTTATTATAAACTTTAACAACGATAAATACAATAGAATATTTCTGGTTGATACATTAAAGTAAACATTTGAACCTATATAGAATGGAATGACGGTACGTTGGCAGTCGATGTAGTCATGGCAACCTACATAACTATGCATCTAAGTATATCTTATAAGTAGGTATTTCTACATTGATTTCGCTTGAAAACAACTTTGTGGCTGGGATCTCTACTGGCTGATTTAGAAATACGAGATGCCGATATAAGTCACTGACGGTATTCCTTCTATATCTAATCAAAGTTGCTCTATAAGTAATAGATTAACATATATTTTGTTATTAGTAACTACCCTCATCGTTCATTTATAAATATATAATACGGTAGGATGGTACGTGACATGATAGTAGGATATAATCCAATGCCAGTTAACTATTAATCTTATTTTGGAATGCTCTTACTACACATTTATTTTTTTTAATTATGGCATATGTCTACATAGATAACTTCGCCAATGGCAAGTGTGACAAATACACGTTAAGCTTCTATGGGTTTTTTTCAGTAGCTCTACTTGAGGACCAATTTTACGACTAGGCCCAGCGTTCTATTATCTTGAGCCACACATCCACTTAATATCAAATTAGGTTATGGTTATATGTTAAACAAAACCAAGATCAATAGTTTCTAATGTTTGCTTGAGCTGAAAAGACGCGGATTCGGTTTCTATTTTATCTATTTTATGCCAGAGTATTAAACGTATAATATATATGACAGTTATATAAGCCAATTCGCTTCAGTTCAAAACAGTTTAGAAAATCAAAAAGTGCACGCCTCATAACGTAATTATCATTGAATGACATAGATGCATTCATATTAAATAGGAAGTAATCTGATGTTATTCTAGAGCTATTAAAAATGAAACGGTCCCAATGCATTAAGTTTTTTGGGCCTAATCATTACACATCTATACACTGAATACACACTATAGACTGAATCCGATTTGCTTTTACACTATTCATATGTTGTATATTAACTACGTAGCTAATAGCTAGTTGTAGTTAAGTTACCATAGTATAAATTTTACTTACACTGGGATCAAATGACTGATGAAGTGCCTGAATTGCTCTGCATTTGAGTTATTGCAATTTCTAACAAATTAATATTTTAAACAAGTTTATTAAAAGTTTATCTTCTTCTTTTTCCTACTATATTAACTAAACTATATTAAATAACATTATAAAACAGAAGAGTATGTTTGAACACACTAGTCTTAGGCGCTACCAGTCGAAATTCAAAAATTATATTTTTATTTGGAAGAGTAATCATTGCGAAAAGCTTTAGACTGTTTAGCATCACGCTACAAAAGAAGCAAAGCTGTATTGTAAAAGGTTACAAAAATGGGCAAAAACTATTATATAACATTTTAGCTCCACAAGAACGAAGCCGCGGGCATACCTAGTTCTATATATTAGTATAGTAATTCTATCGTGTAATAATGATTTTAGTCCTGTACTTAGATATATCTAGATAATTTCTGTAACATCTCACAAATCTTGATCCATGTTGGTTATCTAGTCCAATTCTCTTGAGTATAATATATCTTGAGTAACCAAGCTATATTATAATAAATGCAATCAAAACAAAAGGTGTGTTTCACAACATCATATTTACCTTAGTTTCTATCTAATTTAATTCTTGAATTTAGTGAAAGTTTATATATCATTTAAAAGATTATATTCTCCAATATTTGCAAAAATAGTTTAAATTATTGTTTTATTATATAACAAGTTTCCTTAGCATTTATATTTATATATCTATTCATATAAATCACTACACGATAGACTATGATCCCGCACGCAAAAACTTGTTAAATATATTTAGCAAAATATTCATCACTATAGAAGTACAAGTAATTTTAGTACAGATTCCTACATTTAAAAAATACTGATAGGTTCACTTACTCATAAAGTTCAATAGCCAGTTAGTTGTGCGTATGGCCATCAATAATCGTTAGCTCATTTTTTACCCTTCATTCCTATCGTAGCGGCGTTGAACCAGATGGCTTATAAAATATACTAGCTAGCTATTCCTTTATAATTTAATGGATAAATTTTACAATACCAGATAGAGTGCAAACATTTTACGCCTACTTTATCCGAGATAAAACCGTTATCTACTTTTGAAGTCGGGAATTGTATATTTATTAATAGATCTATGTATAGTTTACATTAGTATTAAACATGGTGATAGGGCTTTTTCTAATGCCCACCTGGCTAGCTATCACCCTCAAGTTTAAAATCTGCCACCAAATACCACTAGGTGTGTTCCGGCATTTACACTTGAGAGCCAGTCCCTCCTATAAAGGCCCGCAACGCACCTGCGATACCCCTGGAGTTGTGGATGTCCATGGGTGGCGGTTATCACTTACCATCAGATGACACGCTTGCTCGGTTGTCGCCTATACCATAAAAAAAAAGGAAAAAAATCGCATGTTTTTTAAATCTAATATATATATATATATATAAGACATAGTATACATAATTTGCGGAAAAAATATATATTATGTAAATTAAAGCAGCAGATGCATGTAGATCTGATAAAATCATAAGTTTAGTCGTTGTAGGAGAAATAGGAAAACTACGAGACAGCGTCTGAAACTAGCAACTACGGATTATGTTTAAGAGGGCCCTCTTTCGACAATTATCAACACTTACCTTCACCGTTCGTGTTTCTCTCTCATTATAAATCATTCCCGATAATGATTCACAGCATAAATGCAAAAACATTGTCAATAATAGAGAAATACAAATCTGAAGTTCCTTCAATGGTGTTCCAGCAACGTACGATGCTTCGCTTATACATACTCATAGCCATATCCTCATATTTAGTAATCGGTGTTATAAACTACCCTCTTCACATTCAACTCTAACACATAATTTTATGCAATTCATGTGTTTTTCTTTATCTATAAGATCAAAATTGATAAATCAGAGTAAATTTTATTAACCATATGTTAGTGGGTCCTATAGAATATGGTCTCCTGATATATTAACTGATTGCAAACGCATGGGACATGATTACATTTGTTCTACGGTTTTAGTTTTTAAATATTTCTTAGAAATTTGATGAAAGAAAAATCTTGGTTTAAATAAGTGCCATATATTAAAAAAAAAAACAATTTTTGTTGCTTCATTTCTATTGTTTATCTATAGTGCATATTTATATGAATTTATAATAAGTTTATAAATACTTTAAACGTTTAAGCCTGTCTTTATCTTCCTATCGATTGATTTACAAATAGATATGTCCTTCTTAATTGACTTTTATTGTCACAATAAACGAAAGGTTAATGAGTTTTATTAAGTTCATAGGCTTGTAATTCATAATCATGTAATGCTTCTTCAGCTGTTTAAATATCATTCATTTTCTTCTATTAAAGAGACTAGGTGAACTTTCTAACTCTTCAACCCGATTTAGTTGAAGCCTGCTATGGCGAAAGAATACATTTTAAACTATTTTAAGTTAACTTATAGCCTCTAGGCTATAAGTTTTAAAATGACGTTTGAGTCATTTACTATTATGGTGAATCAAGAGATATAGTGTTGCCACAAAAAATGCATTATAGAAATATATAGTACTAGCTGTGCTTGCGACTTCGTTCGCATGGAACTGAAAATTATTTAACTAATTTATAGCCTATATTACTCAGGGATACTATAGCATTGCAATGGTAAAAGAATTTTTAAAATCGGTCCAGTAGTTTTTGAGCTAATTCGTTACGAATAAAAATATAAATCTTTCCTCTTTATAATATTAATAAAGATATAGAACTTATAGAGTTAGATCATTTTTAAAATATTTTTTCTTTCGGGCTTCGGTCACAAATTGACTATTTTTATTAAGTATGTACTTTTATAATTGATATTAACTCATTTTAACAGTTGTTTTTTTATAGTTAAGGTGTAGCGATATGGCCACAATTTCACCCGATGTTAAGTGACTAGGTCTCAAGTGCAACTGCTGGAAAACACCTATAGGTATTTGCTGGCAGATTCACAATTTGAAGGTGGTTATCTAGCCAGGCGGGCATTAGAAAAAGTCCTACTACAAGTTTAAACGCTATTTTCTTTTCGCTAATAAGTTAAATAGACATTTGAGAACTCTTATGATATGTTTTCAGGTACAAAAACGCACCAGCACCGCGCGAGGGCTTCCTACTCCGAAAGCGTTTGTCCGATGCGTCTGCCTCAGCTGCGCGTTGGAGCGGGCTCAATTCTAAGACCACGTCACTCGGTAGCCTCGGCGGTGGAAATGTTCAGCCGCCGCCGCCCCAGCTCTCGCCGCACACAACCAGCTTCGGGAGATGGTCTACTAGCCGACTCAATTCTAACCAAGTGAGTGTTATTTAGTAAATAAAACTTTTCTAGCAGCGATTCGATCATTGGACGAGATATAAGAGTGAATTTCAAGGACGCGTTACGTTTAGGCACATTTTGATACGAATGAGAGAAGAATGATACAACAGAGAATAGAGAAAAGAAAGAATAGAATAAATCAAGAGAATAGAAAAACAGCTTATACAGAATATCTAATACACAGTTTAAATTGTTTCTTATTTGCATTTTAAGAAGTACGCTGTTTATTTCGTTTCTTTATTTGAAAAAAATAATTACTGAATACACGTAAATTGTGATGAATATAAATTCACTAGAACGAGCCTCTAAAGCTGCGCTAGCAGGCTCCTACCAAATTTCGATGGGCAGGGATAGAAACATGAGTAGTAAAGGCTAGTGTTGACGCGCGTCGGGGCCCCTTAAATCTACATCCGTGTCACAAGTCCCGGATAATGCTTGGAGTTTTCCTTTCTCCCACACGATGAAACCGGTGAATCTATTGATTGCTAAGAAGTTCGTCTCTCTCTCTTATCTTCTGACTACATACTTTAATGTTACAAAGCGTAGCGAAACGAACTGCATCCAAGCTTAAAGAATGAATCAAATACATTAATTATGATATGTTATTTGATCTATAAAATATAATAGCAAGAAAGTACTGACCTTAAAAGCATGCCCAGATGAGAACAATAAAGACAGTGTTGTAATTAAACTGTGAACACAAATGACAATTGACATCTTAATTTGCTTTCAGAATAGCTTCTTGCGTTTAAAAGGCTTCCTCTAAGGATTGCTACAGTTAAAGTGCATTCACATATTTTATTACATAAGCCGTTCATTGAACCTATTTATTACGTTCGTGTTTTTAATGTTAAAATTGATACATTAGTTTGTATATAATATTTCATTATTGAAAAAAATAATAACATTTAACAACAAAAGTGTTTGAGGGTCCTAAAATTTGATAGGACATATTTATATTAGAAATATGGCTGCCTGGTAGACTTTGTTAATTACGCTATCATTGCGTTTTTCGATTTACAATTTTTTTTATTTTACTATTCGCTTATGTAGGAAATTTCGCTAATGTCAAGGGAGAATAGCCATACAAGTAAGAAACATAAATTCCCAGATTTAGAACAATTATTTTTACGCAAACAACCGTGCAATCTATTTTATTTATGTTATCATCTATAAACAGTCAAAATATTTGCCTACTTCCAAAGTTTTATTTTTTTAAATTAAAAGAAATAGTATCTTTTTATTTTTCTTTTCCTGTTCCTGAGTTATTTGGGTTCGGCGCAATACGTTTTCTTCTTCCATAAATCTCTATCAGCCGCCATCTCTTGATTCACTCCCTTTTCTTTCATCTCATTCTTCACACACTCTATCCATCTATTCTTTGGTCTCCCTCTTCCTTTCCATCCTTCTACATTCATAACCATTACTTTTATCAATACATGCATTTCCTCTCTTCTCATGACATATCCCAAGTCTAAACCAATACAAACGATTCCCTTTCAATTTCTCTACCACTGGCGCCACTTTTAAACTCCCTTTAACATACTCATTTCTGATTTTGTGCATTCTTGTAACACTAGACATTACTACTGCATGCAATCGACACTCATCCAGCTTCTTAGTAGCCCAGAACTCCGATCCATACAATATGGCAGATCTTATAATGGACTTTCTAACATACAATAAAATATTCTCTGTCTATCTAGACGTCACCGTGCTCATCAACTCGCAGCAGCATCCGCGGAACGAGTCCTCTATGCTCGCCTTCGACCAGATCATCATTTAGCGCACGGCAGCCCTACCTCGGATGGAGAAGTCAGGAACGACTGAATAACGCACCGCGAACGCCTCATGAGAGGTAAGATACCTTCCTTAATACCACTTTTTATATCCTCAACCCAGCGCCTCTTACGTGTTATGTAGGCAATGAGACTAAATCATATATTTTAATGAATACTGAAATATAAAATATTTTTTAAGTTCTAAGTAGTAACGTATCGGCATATCTAACTCTGTCAAAGTCCCTAATTATTCGGGGGATTTAACATGAAAGTAATTATGTGGTTGTATTAATTCGTTTTAATATACACGTAAACAAGCTCTTGAATTTCTTTATTACAGATAAATTTTCATCAAACTGAAAGCGATGATACATTATAATATATAATATCGAGCCTTTTCAGGAAAAACATCGTGAGCACCATTAATAATAAAAATGTTATATTATTGTAATTTCTTAAAATTGATATTTATAAATTAGAAGCAGTATGATAATACACACTAATTATTTTTTTTATCATAAATACTTTTTAATTAAGACTGAAAAAACTCTCTCATATGCTACATCTCTCTTAGGGCTCATGAAAAGGCTCAATTTCTTTTCTGATGGGCTTCGTTCATATAAGTCTTCTGTCGGTATAGTCGGGTATCGATGTAGTTACATCGGTAAAAATATTGAGCAATTATTTGGTAAAAGTATAAAATCTTGAGTCGGTAAACTGCCCACCTACTCAAAGATAGCAGAAGATATAATAAATAAATAGTGATCTGTATTTTTAAGAATGTCTTACTATTTAAAGGCATTAAGAATTTTAAATTAATCATACCGCCTTGATACCTTACCTTGGATTACTTTATCATCCAGAAATACAAATGGATGCGTCATAGCGTGCGTATGTTTCGCATCAAAGCCGCTGGAATCTTGAGCTTATCAACAATATCTATACTAGTAAGTGCTCTCAGAGCTCTGCAAGAATTAGTATACTATACACACCTACATACAGAAAGAATAGGTACATATTAGAAACGGTTATAAATTTTAACATTAAGAATAAATGTAAAAGGTAACTTTAGTTTATTGTTCTACCCTTTTTTATAGGCATGTAGTTCCATCGTATCTTAATATGTTGGACTTTAACATATTTATACAAATCACTTACGACTCATTATAAAATACCATAAAATCTAGATTAATATTATAAAGCGGAAAAGTTTGTTTGTTTGTTTGAACTCGCTAATTTTAGGTAATACCGATCGGTTTTCAAGAATTATATTGTATCTGTAGAGCAATAATTGAGGAAGGATTTAAGTTATTTAACATAACATCACTACAGATAAGAGCAAAGCTGTATTGAAAAAAGTACAAAAACGGGCATAATTTTAAATCATTTTTAGTTCCACTCGATCGACGTCGCAGGCGCAACTAGTCTTTTTTACAACCAATTAAAGTTACTTAGACGTCTGTATATATTTAAAATTGATGTTTGAATATATAAAATCGTAAAGCTCCAACATAGCTTGACCAACTACAATAAAAACAAATTACGAACATTTCTTCTAGAAGGTTCTTATGCTTTACGCATTATCGGGGTCAGCGGTTTAGTTATTTACTTCTGCAAAACCAGAAGATCGTTGTAATTTTATTGTTATTTACAATCTACGAGATAATACATTTATAGAACTACTGATCTTATTCTAAAAATTGTTTCACTAATGGAATGCTCCACCACCATTTCTGATTGAAATAAGCTCATTTTTATATTGTAAATAGCTGATTCCACGAACTTCGCACCGCCTGACAGTCAATAAAATCGTATTAACTTTTAGAGATACTTAATTCAGTATTTTATTAACGCAATAAAATAAATATTAAAAATGTATTCTGCTATTTTGGGTAGAAACGAATCTAAGAAAGCAGAGATCATCAAATATTATTAAGACGTTTTTGAGTTATAAATGGTGTCACTAACCCGACTTGGTTTTATGTATATAGATTAAAGTAAATACATTTGTAAGTGATTGTTAGTAAATAATGAATACGTAGATGTTTGGTTATTTCATGGAGTCATGTACCTGACTTTCACGGTGATTCGTTTTCAATTTGTTTTGTTCCATTTATTCAGTTGCGGTATATATTATTCAACAGTCGTACACGTTGGCACGACAAGCGGCGACCGTTGGTCTATTGGAGATCTTTTCATGATCGCCGTCGTTTCTGGATTGTAGAATATAGCTGTATAAAAAATAGCAGTACCAAATGCAACCAAATTACGTCAGCTTCATTCACCTTAAAAGAAATAAATAGAATATTTAATGTTTTATATTTTGTTTTTAGATTAGCATCGTCCTTGCTGCAGACAACGGCGGCTTCGAAAGCATCGGAGGAGATTCAGTCCTCGATCAAAGAGGTCACATCTGCTATAGTTCACTACGTATCAGGTCTAGAACCGGCTAACGGAGACATCGACAGGCAAACGTCGCCGCGTTCCAGCCAGAAGTTATACTGGCTAGAGAGTTCTTTTGTTGGTAAGAATTATTTTATTTAATGAACGTAATCGCCGCAAATGTTATTATATTCCATCCCTTTTAGTATAGTCGGTGCAGCGGTCAAAGCTTTATTTGAACTTAGTTTTTCTCAAAATATGTTTTGCTATCTCTACCCAGTACGCACATGTGATATAACATATACGTAATAGGCTGAACGTTATGTAATTTTGACATTAGTGTAAATAATGTCAGATTAAGGTCATGAGTTCACTGGTAAGGTCTGGGTGCAACGCTTCGTATGTTTGTTATTTTTAGGCAAGTATGAGTTAATATATTTTACAGACATTGACAAATAACAATAATATTGATATGCCTATTGAGTTGAGACAATAGCTTTTATTTCGGCAATAGAAGAACTTCACTGAAGCTAGTACATATTTAAAAACAGACATTAATGCGATGACTACACACCATGGGTATCTCCCAGTATAGAGAGACATTAAGTTTCTGCAGGTTCGATCGGATTATATCCAATAAACAAGCTGGGTAGGGACATGTATTTAACTAAGTGGGTGTAGGTATTTTTGTATTGTTGTATATTTACCATCAATTCTCTCTCACATTGCCGTGCTACTACAAAACCATGAAAAAAAATGTATTCACTTAAAATATTTATAGGTACAAAACCGCTGGAGTCACCACAAACGCCTCTAGTTGTTTCCGAAGCGTTACCTCCCCCCCACCCGCGGCCACCGTCGTCGCTACGGCTCGACCATCGCGCTGCCCCCGGTGAGCGAGCGTGACCCCTCACACGCTATACATTGCAGGTTCCGATCGATCGTCTAAAGACACATTCCTGAACCATTGAGCAATGTAATACACGGAATTCGAAACCAAAGTTCGACGCGGCAACACGTAATACCGGTCGTTGTAGTGTTGTCAATTTAAGAAATCACTTCGACATACAATGGCAGCCTTGCATTTATATGAGTAAGAAAGATCCGAACCTGCATTGTCTATTGTTAATTTAATGTTAAGTACTCCGTGCGTTAATCTTTGTGCTGTTTTGTGTATTCTGTTTATTTTTTGAAATTTTAATCGATATCGATTAGTAAATGGGAAGTTTTTTTATTTTATAATAATTATTTGTGTAATAAAGCTTTATAGACTGTGTGTAAGACTCAGGACCATTTTTTTTATGTATGTCTATTATTTTGTGACATTTATGCACTAAATTTAATTTTTTGGATGTCAATTTATTTATGTATGTCAACAGTTATTTTCGCATCACGATGACTGTAGCACTCGCTTGTAGTGTATGTTTTCATTTATCTATATCTCCACATATCACAAATGTTTTTAAACAATTAACGAATAGAGATTTTAAAATATTATCATATGAATTATCAATATAATTTGTTATTAATTATCTCGATGGTACAATTAAACGATTATTTATTACTTATATAATGTATTTTCATTATATTTCTATTCATGTTCTTACGTCATTGATTTTGTGACATCATTGTCAGTGATTTGACTTGATTAATTTGTACTATGTCGAATATTTTTGTTAATAATATAATATTGCCATAATTATAATTCATTTTGACGACAAACCAGTTATATGTTCTAGTTAATTGTTTCATCCACGTGTACAGATTAATTTATTTTGTTTTGTGTGTGTTATTTTGATGCAAAACTTTAGGAAATAGTTATAATATGCTAGCAATATACATAGATTTTTGTAAATACATTATACGTTGCTATGTTTTATTTTAGGTGCTAATTATATGAAAAATTGTCATTGGAAAATAAATCAAATTGTTACACGCTAAAGCTTTAATACAGGTCACAAATACATAACACAGGTCATATTACGGTCATTACCGACAAAATGAATAATGTGGCAACAGTTATCAGAACCAAACAAGCGGTGGTGAGGAGTAATAAACATTTAAGTTTGAAGTCTAAAATTTTCATTGTCACCTTCTACTTAAATCACCTCGTAATTTATGTTGGGACTTCAATACAGGCCCCTAAGTAAATTACACAGGTTCTGATTAGGTTAGAAAATAAAAACAAAAAAAAATAAACTATTGCGTTCAAAGTTCGCACCGCCTCGAAAAGAACCGCCCGAAATGAATGTCACGAATTTTAGTCAACGACTAAACTTTTAGGAATTACAAATAAAATATTGTTGTGTATGATACACGCCTTTTATGGTCTTCAGGACTATATTATGGTACTGTCATTGATTTTAATAGTTTGCGTGATGACCGCCTAACATTTTCACCGTAGCTCTCTCAGGAACAAAAAGTAGGTAGGTACCTAAAAGAAAATGTAATTTTAGTACATAGTTAGGTAATAAATAAGTGAAACGTAATAATATTTGTTATAGAATCTCGGTACCTTTCGTATAATTAAGTAATGGAAGACTAGAGAACTAAAGATGTCAAAACGTTAACGTCTTCAGCATTATATTTAATCACTTCGGTAAAAAAAAATGTATTTTATAGTTACGTTTTAATTATAATGATTATTGAATATATTCATTTTTATTTTATGGTTTTGTTTTATTTTTATTTCTTTTTTTATTTGATAATTAGGAATGCGTAATTTGCATGTCTTATTTAATATACACTCTTGAAACTGAAAGTATGTGCAAATAATAAAATATATTTCAGGTTATTTTTATAACAATAAATTGTTGAATATATATTATTTTTCACGTTATTAACACATTCATGTGACATTTGTTATTTATGCTTCACTATACAACAGCTTCCTGTTATATGTTGATTTTTTTTCGGTTCAAGATATCTTTTAAAGCAATATAAACATATAAAACGAAATTATAATCCTGAAATTAATTGCCACAAAAAAAGAAACATAAAAGTACAGCAGAATCTCCTTATCATTAGGTATGCAATTTACTTTTAAATCCGTTAACCCGGGAAACCCGTTTAACTTAAAAAACGAAACATCTACAATTTGAGTAATGATCCAGTCTATCTTGTATATGCTTATTATTCATATTTTATAAACGAACAAAATAATATGCTTGTAAATTCTCCATAAGATTATGAATGAAACACACTAACTTAAAATACAGACTATTTCAATGATCCCCAACTTAAGTACTTTGTAATTTAAAACCTCTCATCGACATCGCAGCTAATCGACCGTTCCCTTCATTGCCTTTTCCTTGAAGATTGACTTAGCGCGATTCAAGAAAAATACATCAAATTTTTATTTTAACTCCCAAGTAAACACAGAGCTCAATTTTATATATAAAGCCATACTGTATGTATTTTGTGACATGTTATAAATGTTACATATATGATATAAGGGTGATGTCAAATATAGGTCATATATTCTTCGGATTGTATATTGTATTCAATGCTTTTTAATTCATTTATCAACTTCATCATTTTGATAGTATTTTTAAAATACAAATGATAACATAGCTGTCACTAACAAAATAACATTCGTAATTACATGAATATATAACTAATAAAATCTGATGGAACCCATTTCCCTATCGGTCATAATCATCGTTTACATGGTTCCAGACTGGCAAGATTCCCAGCGATCCATGAATCTAGGTATCGCTCGCCCGTCACCAGGTTCAACTACTTTAGAAGATGTACTGGACTCTTTACTCGGTTTGCCATCGCAGCCAGCGAGGATACCTACTCCTCAGCCGAGTCCTAGGAAATCAACGAGCCCCTACTATATGATGGGTGGCAAGGTACAAAATGTATAGATAGAACAATCATATGGATACACAATTGCAAATACAATCATTTTAATGCCAAAATACGCAAAGTTTATATCATAATAACTAATCGGTAGATATACTATACATACATATATATTAGAGTACCCAAAAAAAAAAGAATTTATTTTTTCGAGTCTTGTAACAAAGTATGTAAGTTTACAATATTTTAAGAGTTCTCTCCAAAGGCCAAGCCAAAGGTCTAGTCGAAATTTTAATATTTAAAGATAACATCAAATTCTTCAAAGTTTCCAAGACAAGTACTTCCTCAAAAAAATATAAATTGAAACTTAAAAATTTTTATGACCTTCTGTTTGGAGGACACTTTTAAAACATTGTACAACGACTTACATATTTTGGTACGAAACCCCAAAAAAAAAAACTTTTTTTTGGGCCACCCTAACACATATATACGACTACGTTCATCAACATAGGCTGAATCAAATCGCCGCCTATGCTACGTTTCTTACAAAATAAAAATTGATACTCCGTTTTAAAACACCACAATAATCAATTTTATCATTGTATTGTTCAATGTATGTGAACAATTATCATTTCTATATATGTTTTGGGTAAAACATTAAAATAATTGTAAATCATGTTTTATAAAATAGATAAGAATTGAGCCTCGATTTTTATCGGTGAAATAACGGTTCACTGTATCGATTCAGAGCTGTGACTCGATTTAAATCGATTTTTCGATGAGTTGATCTTAGATCGCCATCCCTACTACCTAGCTACCTGGAAATCCACTACTATTTATAAAGCAAAAGTTAGTCTTGGGTGTTCTAAAATTTAACAAAAAAATATTCTTTTAATCGCAGGCGACTATATAAGAGTGTAGATAACAGAGGCTTCTTCTAGAAATAGTCAATAAAATAGAAATCAATGCCGTGTAATAGTTATTTGTAAGTAAGTAAACAAAACTAACGACCAAACAATTAATTTTTATACTAGACATTACAAGAGATGAATTAACTAATCCAGTTAATCGTATAATTAAAGATATAAAACAAAAAAACTATATTTGTGTATTATACATGGATAAAATCCATTCCATTTGCTAGTTCCTTTTTTTATATAGTTACGGTTTTAGCGTTATGGTCAAAATCTCATCTGATCGTAAGTGACGATACGGCCCAAGTTGGTAGACACTCTAAACCTATGGAGAGATTGGCTCTCAAACGCAAATGCCGGAATATACCTATTGGTATTTGGATTAGAAAAAGCCCCACCACCATGCTATGGTTTACTCACGATGTTTACCTTCACCGAAAACTCAAGCTGATTGTAGATGGATTCGAACTCACATCCCTTGACGCGGAGTCCGTACACACTACTACTAAACTGTCATCGCTTCAATATCCTTTACCTTAAACTTCCTTATCCTTTACCTATTCCCAGAGCCCTCGGTATGAACAGTTGGCCAGCAGCGGCCACAGCAGCGCGTCCCCCGCATCACGCTTCGTCGGCACGCCCAGCGAAGAGCCTAGTTCCTTCACTGACCCGAGTCCCGACCACGATCGACCAGGTAGGAACGATATGTAAGTCACATCCGTTCCAATTTTAATATGTATTCACCGCACCAATTTTTTTTTTCTATTCCTAGTGCCCCAAATACCTAATTATAGATTGTTTCTATGAAAAATGTGACTGATGTTGTATATATTTAACTACATTTTGATATAATCACAATTTCAGTATACATCTCTAAATACGGTTGGCATGCTGGATTGTCCTTGACGCATGATTTATATATTTTTTATAGTTATGGTTCTGAGTCTCATCAATGTGGCTGTGTTTTGTTATTTGATGCAATATTCTTATCCAAGGCTGATAATATACATTGTGACTTTATTCCAGGCAATTTAGTTGATATACCTACCACGATGCAAGAATCGAGACGCCCGCGATCAGCCCAAGGAGAACACTCGAGACGGAGAAGTGAGCCTTACGCTCAACAAAGCGTTTCCCTCGACCGTCGCACAAGTTTAGACGTAGGAACCCTGCGTTCCGCTGACGGTCACCTAACCCACAATGATTCCAAAGCTTCGCTTGTTTCTCTCCAAACTGAAAATAGCAACGACGACGCTTTAGTTAAATGCAAATACCCAAAATGTACATCACGTGCTCCGTTAGCCGACGCCAAACGGCATTACAAGACTTGCCACAATTGCACCACAATGTACTGTTCGAGGGAATGCAGAAGGGGCCACTGGGAAAAACATAGAAAAGTCTGTTTGTATTCCCGAGCGAGTGCTCTGTGTAGGCAGATTATATCTGCCGCCAAAGAGGATGCCGATTCATTACACCAAATCAGCACAATAGCTCATAAAGGTTACCTCACTCTCGGCAGGGGTGTAGTCAAAGTATTTTTCACGAGCCCCGAAGCCGCGGAAAAGTTCACAACACACGGTTTTCAATATTTAAGCGAACCTGAGTTCATGAAGTGGACGTCACTTCAACCCAATGAAATGGGCGCAGAACTATACACGGAAGTAGTTAAACTGTGTAAAACTTATAACCCAGAGACGAGAGTGATTTTGTACGTGGCTGTGTGCATCATAAGTGAGGTACCGACGAAGGGCGCCGTGAAATGGGAGCGACAGATGGTGTCGAGATGTGCTAAATTACGCCTCAGTAAAACCGTAACCGCCGCAATACAAGAGCAAAATCGCAAACGTCACAGAAGAAACAGCAAGGGCACATCAGAAGACAGAGAAACGTTGATTTTAACTTCGAAATCGTGCAACGCGGGAGACAAAAACGCTCCGACAGCGCATAAATTCAGAGAAATTTGCTTCCAGAATATATCGAACGAGCTCGAAAACAGAGGGGTGCTGTTAAAGAAGCATTTCCCGGAAGTACACTCTAGATTGGCTGCATACGTCGATGGGACAAGTGATAGATTCATTCCTATGACCATCTACCCCAAAGATGTGACCAGTGGGAAATCATTTATGTGTATAATAATGCCGGATAGTGAAGTGGAGAGTGGGACCCCGGGAGACGGTAAAGTTACAACAGTGGACGTTGGTATCGATAGGTCCCGGGACCAATTATCAACGCCGATGTGAGAGATATCCTTTGGAGTTGCTTAAGAGTTATTTTGAATGTAAAAAAGTAATCGATGGTGTGTGGTATTATGCTCCTAAATCCATTTCTCAATTGTTCAATCTCTAAATTATGAATCTCTTCGATATTGTGAATCCAGATAATTATTCTTGTTATATGAAATCCCTACTACAGATTATAATGTGAATTTAAATATTATTATAGTACAGCGAAATATCAAATTTGCAAATTTGAATGTTCATGAACAATATACCTATTCCTAACAATTGTATGTATTGTATTCGTAACAACCTACCTATCTTCTATATATAACGTTACAATTTTTATATGAAAAATTCAAGGTCTTTAAATAGTCTTCAAATTTACAAAGAGTAAATTATTTAACTAATATACTGAGAAATGGTTTTATTTAAAATAGTGGTAGATGCAAGGCCGTCAAAAATACATTCCAATACACGCATTTGTTATTTGATCTGTTATTATATTAAGAACATTAAGACAATTTTAAGATTATTAGAATGTATACTGTTATAATTTATGTTTATTAAATATTATCACGTAAGTAATGCGTTATATTATAATATTATAAAGCTTGTTTATGCAATATGAGATAGTTTAATTAAATAATTACACTTATTTATCATTGCTGAGGAGGATAATATTATAAAGATAAAATAAGCTTTTTCCAATTAATAAAATATTCTCAATTTTATACGTAAAAAGCTTATACATTTACGCATGTTAACAAAATTAGTGAGATGTATTTCAAAATTATTTTTATGACATTTAGATAGATCATTTAAATCAATGAGAATTTTTATATTAAAATGAAATATATAAATTAAGAATAGACACATAAATAGACACAATGTAATGTAGACATTTTAAATAACAATATTAGAAAATCCCATACTATGCGATACATTATAATACTACAAGATGCCGCTACATTTAATTTTTTTTTATTACAGTCCCTTTGAACATATAATTAAATCATTTTTATGCATTCATATTCAGATTCAAATCCTTTATGCGTAACATACCTGATTCATATATAAGGTAGGTGAAATTTCATAGAAACATGCAATAAGAAAACCCCCCTAAAATTATAAATTTATTTCCAGGAATATTTCGAGACTTTGATAGCTTGATTACAAAAGATGAAACTTTAGGTAAATGCTAGTTGAACAAAAAATAACAGAACTTAAGAAAATCACCGTATTAACTATAATAACGAAACTAAGATACAGTTTTGGTAGTGAAAAACCTTAACCAAAAACTGGCACAAAATTAGTGGGGTGTCTATTTAATACTTTAATGTGGTGCCAATAAAATCTTAAGGAAAATCGTGATTCGATGTCGTAAATAATATACTCTATTTTAACAAATATGTGTAACTTATTTTTTGTTAATTCGTGAATTTTTATATCTATTCGTATTGTCTAACAAAAAAAAAACTTAAAATTGTTACAACTTAAAGGTGTCTACTTAAATTTTTTCTTGTTATGGATTTTTACAATTTGTAAAGCACAATTTAAAAGCTTTTTAATTAAGTAGTATTAATGAAAATCGAAATAACCATTACTTTGTCAAATAAATACATGTTTATCAGTATTACAATATTTTAATTTTTTGTTCAAAAAGGAAACCTATTTACAATTACTTTATTTAAAAAAAAAAAACAAGATTTTTTAGGTAAAATATCAGTAGAACGTCTATAGATAATCGTAAAATACACGTTCTAAGTTACTTTTTTTTTTTCAGGTAACTATAATTATTATGTTTTATACATATAAGTATATTATGTGAAATCTTTCATAAAAGTTGAGCCCTACAAATGAAGATTAATTATTTTTTGGGCTATTAAGGTCACAAACCAGTAAAGCATTGGTAAATCTGTGACTAGAGACAACAAAAATTATATTTATTTATTGATAACTAGTAGGTACTTATACAATATACTCTATTCTGAATATGCCAGGTTAATAAAAAAAAAAAACAACAAAATTCAATGAACGTTCCGGTAAAATAGTGCCATTTATGTTGACATATGAAGTGATTTCTTATTATAATATTAGGTTATTATCTAATGGTACCTAACCCTCGTGTAAATTTTACCATTTAAAATAAATGACCCAGCTACAAACAAATTGTTTTAATTCTCAACACCTATCACTTATTTTTTTAAGTTTGTGTAATAATAACCTTCGGGTGTCATTAGATAATAGATAAGCCTATGTGCCAGCAAAAAAGCAGTGTGATAGTGACTTGAGCATGACTCGACGAAAAACTACAAAGAACAGTGATAGCTAACCCTGGTGTATGGCAACACGGGGGAGATTCGTTTGAGTGCCCTTAGCGCTCGCCCAAAAAAGTTCGGTGAAGCTGTCAAAGCCCTTGGGGCTAACAGCGTATGTCAGTTCAAAAAAAAAAGCTTGTTCTCCGATGAGTCTTGCCACTCATATACATAACATATACAATTTTTTATGTAATTTACAAAGTACAAACTTCAAATTTGTCTATTAAATAAATACCTAAATGCGAGATTTGGGTAAAGCAAGCATCAAGCGCGCTTGTACATAAATGTAGGTAAGGTTTATGTTAATAATACCGCTTATACTATGTCTACACCAGAACTAAAAAATGTAGTAATTTTCAAAAATATTCACTTTAGTTTTTTAAGCTATATTTGCTCATATAGCATTGGTAATAGTCGTCAATTTACTTATTAGGATAAGTCTTATGCTTATATACATAGAAATAAATAAGTCTCTGACCATGTGTTGATTTGAAATTATTATTTTAAGTTTCTCCATATACATTGAAATATTCCTTATCTAATATCTACCTTTTTTTAATTATCCTTGGCTCCAATTGGAGATGTTACTGTAACACTTAAATATCGATCGTTTTACTTTATTTCACTATGAAAGCAAATATCGATATAACAATATTACAATTTATACTAAAAATTTGAAACAAGTAAAACGAATCATACTTTTAAATTAAAAATACTTTATAATATTTTCCTGTGAAACGGCTGTAGTAAACCGCAACTGTAATTCTAGTATCGATGCAGATTAGATGCTGTATCAGTAAAAATACTTCCTCAGATTCCTCAGAAAAATATTCACAGCAATATTTTTTGTGGAAGTATAAATCATAAGTAAATTTAACAGTTTTTTACGTACGTACGCTACGTACTTATCCCTAATGAGCAGATAGATAGTAGAAAATATTACCGGCTTCAGCCAAGTAACATTTCCCTCGACCCACTCAATGAAATCACGAGTCTTAATGAAGACTTCCCTGTCGTATCCTCTAATCACACGTACGCGTGCGCTGCACCGCGAAACCGCCGCCTTCGTTCGTTGATTAGCATAGAATAGTGTCTCGTGTTATTTTGCCTTCTCCTCAGTTTTTGAGCTTTTAAGCTCGGTCGTCACCAACCAGTAGGTAGGCAGGACGCACAGTACAATCTTGCCTCGCCTGCCATGGCCCAGTACAATTCAAATTTCTTTCTCTTGTTAGTTTTTTATTCAGATCCTGGTGGGTCAGTCACATTCGAGTCTTTCTTATTCTCGAGTAGTTAGTAGTTTGACACCGCCAGCTAGGGTTGCACAGTACAATTCTTCGCGCTACTGTGGTACAATACAACCACTCTCTCTTTTTAGTTACTACCGTATTCGATTACTGTCTTACATCCCGGCAACAGCCCAAGCCGAGGTTCGGTCACTAGTAAATACCCTTGCGCGAGTTGCCCCTCGGGCTTGAGCATCCTCCGCGCTCGCCTTCTAAGTCTGGTGAAGCTCTGAAAGCATTCCAGGGTAACAGTGTAGGTCCTTTCTGAAAAAAATCTTCTACCAACTGAGAGCAATTAAAACTTAAAATCTTGTATATTAATTTAGATAATATGTGTAATTCAAATCTACAGTAACAATACTATTACTTTACACTGAAACAAAATTGATGCAAAGTATCGATTTCTATAATCGATTATAAGCATATTTAAAATTAAGTTTGTATTCAATTCCATTCATCCCTAATTGATGTGTTTGACGTTTTCGAATGAGAAGGACCTTTGCCCGATTGACATTTCCATGACATCAGCTGATTGATTTGATAATTAGAATTACTTCAACTTTCAACGATAGCGGAGCGTGTAGTGCGATACACAATACCAGCTTTTATTTATGCTAAAATTAAATTCATTATTTATAAATCCAAACAAAGTTAACTAAAATGGTATCGTCCCCAGTGATTTACGCGGCTATACCAATCTCAGTATTGGTGGCCATGGGTTTGATTCGTAAGTGGAGGTCGAGGAATTGGGGTAAATGCACAAGTAATTCCTGTTTGAGAGGGAAAACGTTTCTCATTACTGGCGCGAACAGCGGTATCGGTTTGGAAACGGCTAAGACATTAGTTAGAAGGAAAGCGCGTGTGATATTCGCCTGTAGAGATATAAATAAAGCGAAGGAGGTTATTGAAGAAATACGTAAGGAACAGCCTAATGGGGGCGAGCTGGTAAGTGTTTCTATTATCAAAAAACTATCAGTTATACTTCATTTATTTAACTCATAATTTCTTCAAATCATCTTCCTATTTGTTCATTAAATTTTGATACATATATTCACAGTAGAAAAAATTATTAAATTACAATTAACGAAATAATTTACATTACAAACATGAATATTAATCGAAAACCACAGTAACTAGGTAAAATAAAATTAATAATTATATAGATAAGAAATGAAATATGTATAATAAATTTTATCACTATCTTCACCAAGAAATTACAATAACAACATAAAGTGTTTAATATTTGCTACATATACAAGACTGTTTGTCAACCAATAGTGCCCACATCTAGGCCTCCTAGCAGCGGAGTTTGCACTCCACAGAAGTAAAAGAGTATGCAAATTAAGCATTAGGGTTTTGTTTTATACTTTATAAGCTTAGCATTATGACCATAATATCACCTAATGTCAAGTAAAGATGTGGACCAACATGGTGGACACATCAAGCCTAGTGGTTTGGCTCTTAAGTACAACTGTGGGTACCCACCACCTAGTATTTTGTGGCAGATTTTTAACTTGAGGGTGGTAACTATCCAGATGGGCATCAGAAAAAGCCCTATGGTTGGTCACTATGTTTTCCTTCACCAAAGGCTCAGGATCCTTGCAGGGATTTCAACTCACATCCATTGATGCAGCATCTGTATACACTGTATCAATTGAGTTATCATCTCTTTGATGATATTTTGGAAACTTCATACAATGTAATATTTTTTTTTAATGGGAAGCTTGCTTGCATGCTTTAAATAGGATGACCACTATTGAGGGGTCAACAATTTCTTAAAAAAATACTGACTTCTCTACAACTGGATATACTAAAAAAGATTTATTATGATGAGTTTTTATCATGTCCAAGGTGGTGACCTTCTTGGTTACATAATTATCCTCTTGCAGTTTGATGCTGTAACAATAATAGAACAGAAAAATAATATACAGTCCTTAAATTTACAATTTTGTAATAAATGAATTTAATCTATTATTATTGAATTAATTCTGTATAAAACTACTATATTTTCTATTTGTTGGTTTATTTGAATATTAATTACTTGACATTGAATGGCAACTTTGCTGTAGATATAGACATAGCTTGTTAAGTAAGCTGTTTCTCAAATCTGACTGCAAGAACACACCAATGCAATTTGCAAATGCTTGTTAACAGATATCTACATTGTATTATATTGTAGCTAGGTATGTAAGTATGTACCTGCAGCAAAATGCTCCACAGCTTTGTTAAAATTTAATCACAATATTTTTCTTCATCAAACATTTGGGCTTACTTTAGAACCATTCAATGTCAAAATATGGCTACTATTTAGCCATCATGGTTTTAATTGTGTTTAATTCTTTTATCTTGTGCTAATATCATGTTTCACAAAAGTTAAGAAGTATATAGAAATTTGTATAGAAGTAGATATAATTTATTTAATTATTATGAGAACAGTAAGTAGTAATATGATCATACAAATATAACATACAATTGTATTGCTGCACATCCTTACTAATATTATAAATGTGATAGTGAGTATGTTCATTTGGTATTTAAGATGAGAAATATGTTTTTGGTGCTATGTATTTTGCATGGTGGTAGGGCTTTTTCTAATGCTCGCCTGGTTTAGCAACCACCCTCAAGTTGATAACCTGCCTCTAAATACCAATAGGTGTGTTCCAGCAGTTGCACTAGAGAGCCAGTTCCTCCACAGGTTTAGCATGTCTACCAACTTGGGCTGTATCATCAATTAAAATCAGGTGAGATTATTGCTATAATGCTAAACCTTTATTATAACAATAATAATAATAAGAGAAAATGCAATCACCCTATTGTTTCTAGTACTAAAATTCTCATAAGAATCATAGAAATCACTACTAAATAATTTTCAGATACCCATCCAACTGGACCTTGCATCATTTGAATCTATAGAGAACTTTGTAGAAGTTATTAAAACTGGTTTCCACAAGATTGATGTTCTGATCAACAATGCTGGTGTTGTTGTACCTCTACATCTGGATGAGAAGACTAAAGAAGGATTCGAAATTCATATGGGTGTAAACCATTTGGGACATTTTTATCTGACCAATTTGTTACTAGATCATTTGAGAAGAGCAACTCCGAGCAGGTATGTTCATATCTTGCTAAATTAAGTATAAATCTAAACTAGATACGTTAGGCAGATTTTAAACTTGAGGATACTAGTTAGCCAGGCGGGCATTAGAAAACACCCTATCACCATGCTATGGTTTAATAACGATTTTTTCCTTCACTGAAAGCTCAAGCTCATTGTAGGTATATTCGAACTGACGCCCCTTAACGCAGTGTCCGTACACTATACCAATTGAGCTATCATCACTACAAAATTATGCAAAGTCTGGGTGTTTGTGTTGTTGTTTGTATAAGTATTTTCAGTTGACACTAGCGAAATTGCCAACATAAGCAGATGACGTAATAAAAAGGGCTGTAAATAATTTCAGTATGTTTTAAATGCATGCTCAAATTTTTTCGTCTAATATTTCTTCACGAGTTTCATCATGTTGTATAGTACTTACGTTCCCTTATTAGGCGATGTAGGTCAAATGTACATACATTAATGATGAATAATTGTTATGGCCGCCCTTCGACATGTGAAAGACTGTTAATTATCGTAACTTCATACATTTGGAATTCGATGTGAGATTTCGTGGACTCCGCGCCTCACATTGCAAGTGACGAAACCAGGTTTTTATGAAAATTTGTCATGAGTTGTACTTTTTTGGAAATATTGTAAGGTTAGGATACGATGGGACTGACATGTCCTTTATGGACAGAATTTCCTAATTAATCTTATCTATCAATGTTCTGACTAATTGATGCACTATGTGGTCACTTTTAGCGACCACAGTTTAATGTATAATGCTTAGAGTCACTTGATCATGATGACAATAATAATCAAAATGAAGAAACGTTCATATGGTAGATATTGATTTCACACCGACGATTTACAGATTTATTATCCTTACGTCAAGTTTTTGATGATTTTATACTTACCTTTATTATTAACTAGCTTTTATCTGCGGCTTCGCTCGCGTTCATACTGATATTGGGAAAGATATCAGATGACGCAATAAAAAGTTAGATACAAATTTAACCCTCTCTTTACCCCACTTGTGATAAGTGTTTCGCGGGAAAAAGTATCCTATCACCGTCTCCAGGTTCCCATCTATCTCTATACCAATATTTATTATAATCGGTTCAGTGGGTGGCGTGAAAGCGTAACAAACAAACAAACTCACTTTCACATTTATAATGTTAGGAAGGATGCTTTGGCCTTTCCTATAACTTGCCTAATAAGCTACCACCGTCATCCTGAAAATCTGTTTTTAAGCACTTAACGGCTTAACTTGAGAGTTAGTCGCCATACTCAATATGCCACAATCTTGAATCACATGGTCATTTAACATCAGCTGACAGTGTGATCAAACGTTAAATCTATATATAAGCAACGTATCCATGGCCTTATCATAGAGCTCGGTAACGTAAAATGTATTTGAAATCACTAGGAGGCAAAAATGAAAAGATAAATGTTAAAAATAATTTGATAGTGACAAACATATCCCAATGTCCGCAAAAGTGGCCCCTATCGGGTCCAATTATAGTTAAGAACCATTTAGATGACAGCATAAAGAAAAACATTAAACAAAACCAGTCAAGCCGTTTGGTAAGACAGAAATTACGAATATACATACACCGGAATGTTAAATAAATACAATGAAACCGTAGTCAACACGTTATTACAAAAAATGTACCTTTTCATGGCAATGTAGTTCGACGTCACGTGTGAAATAAAATGTTATAATTTGTCTGTGTAATACTTGACTCAGTAATAATTATCTTTACGAACATTTGGTCTTAAAGTAAATTTTAAAGTCATTATGATAGAGGAAAACGTATACCACAGAAATAATCTTACAAGCGTCTACATCTTATCGAATTTGGATTAAAATTGGCTTACTGTATATGATATCAATTACGTGTTGCCGCCAATCGGCAAGTATGGATGCTAGTAAAGAGTATGAAAGAAAAGGTTAAATGTTAGAAGGCCAACAAGTCAATAAACTCGCTGTTATTGACTTGATTTAACAATAAATCGTCCTCTTTTTTATTGTTTTCTTCATTACTTATTTATTGACAACGCGTATTTATTATACCTACGCATTAAGGTCAATATTTTACTAATGTTATGTAAATCTTAATGCATATCGCATCTACTTAATATATTTATAATTCAGTTCATTTGGGAATAGTAGTCGCACTATATTACGTAAAATGCTATCAATATTTGATTACATAAGGTCAAATGACTTCAGTTTTAAATTAAATAGAAAAGTACGCGTGCAATTGAAAAACTCGTCATAAACTCCCATGTTATTATTATCGATAACAATAATAAAAAAAAATGCAAATAAATGTATAAGCCCAATAATATGAAACCTGCTAAAAAAATAAGATATAATTTTGTCGGTTCACTGTAGCTAATAATTGTATAGTTATGATCTATAGTCGATTTTAAACATAATTACAGTCATACGTACTTTTAATTTTTATTTGATGATTTTGCACAAGTAATTTTTGACAAACAACGTGACACGAAATTTTATGTATTACGAAGATTAAGATGGCATTTACGAAAGGTCGCCCAATTAGTTGGTAAAAATAAAAGGTGTATACAGGTAACTGCACATCTACTAGATTGAATATATTGCCAGCACTATGAACTACATTGCCACTTAATTCGGATAACATTGTGGTCAAATGTTAAATATATAATAAATAAAAAAAAGAAATTGAACATCTAGCATGCAGCTAACATCCTCAATAATGAAATTCGAATACGGATTGATGATCTATTAGTTGGTAGATAGCCAGTTGGGCATTGGAAAAACCCTACCACCATGCTATGGTTTCATCAGAATGTTTTCTTTCACCGAAAGCTTAGTCTCATTATATGTGCATTCGAACTCACGTCCATTGACGAAACCTCCGTAAACACTACCAACTGAGCTATTATCGCTTCAAAAACCACTAACACTAAACAAAGTATGGCACTGTGATGGGCTTAGTACCATTTGCATTGGTTGCGATTCTTTTATTATTAACGTAGTGTAAAAATCCGTTTACGTACTTTGTCATAGCAATGTATAAACGTACTGCCCGGGCTTGGGTTAAGGGGGGAGGTGGTGGGAAGCCCATCAAACTACTCATTAAAAAGCAGGCGACATTGCAGTATCCCGAGCTGTCAGAGGCTAGGAACAGTGCCCAAATTTTTTCTAATCTTTGTCGGGAAATATTGACGCCATGTTAGCTCAGTGATAGCGTGTACGGACTCCGCGTCAAGGGACGTGGGTTCGAATCCACCTACAATGAGCTTGAGGCTTCGGTGAAATTAGAAATCGTGAGGAAATCATAGTATGGTGGTAGGGCTTTTTCTAATGCCCGACTGGCTAGCTACCACTCTCTAGTTGAAAATCTGCAGCCAAATACCAATAAGTGCCCACATGTTTTTACCGTGTCTCCCAAATTGGGCCGTATCGTCAATTAAGGTCAGGTGAAATTATGACCATAACGCTAAACTTTTTTGATGTATATACAAAAGCCAAACTGATTCACGACAACTGATTCATGTACCTACTTGGTGTATGGTGGTTGCGATCCAATTAGACATATACCCTCATTTATTATCAACACAGGTATATACGTTGCCTTCAATTATATATTCGTAATGTATCATTTTACTTCATTAAAATGTGTTTTTATTTTAATAGCCGCGCTATATCTCGTCACGATTATTTGTTACCGTTAAAATATGAATAATTTATATAATTTTACTGTTTTGTTGTAGTTAAACTATTATAACAATAAAACTTTTAAATAAATTGCGGGCATTCACTTCCAGACTTAGTCAGCTTTCTCTTACTTTTGAAGAGGTACCTAAGCAAGCCCGCATGACAGCGGTCACTGATAGTGAATTTTGGTTCGTAGCCAGTCGCCGCTGATTTGGATTACTGTACTTAACATCAGATACAGTGTAGACATTTTGCTGCGCAACATAAAACAAAACTTTGAAAATGTTACGTTTTCTTATAGTTAAGGTTAAGCGTTATGGCCAAAACCTCACCTGATCTTAAGTTACGATGTAGCCCAAGGTGGTAGACACGCTAAACCTAGTTGAGGGACTGCCTCTCAAGTGCAGCTGCAGATACACATCTATAGGTATTTGGCAGCAGATTTTCAACTTGAGGGTGGTAGTAGCCAGGCGGGCATTAGACAAAGCTTTACTACTATGCTATGGTTTCATCAAGGTTTTCCTTCACCGTATGCTCAAGCTCATTGTAGGTGGATTCGAAGTCACGTCCCTTGACACTGCGTCCGTTCACACTACCAACCGAGCTATCACCGCTTGAAACGCTTCTATTTGCGATTTTTTAAGCTAATAATTTATTTTGCAAACTTCTCTAAGTATAATTATCTAGTCTTTAACATTTACCGTTTAAATTAATTTCAGAATAGTTATCGTGTCATCGACATTACACGAAAAAGGCAAAATCGATTTCGATGATTTGAACCTAAGAAAGGAAATCGAAGAGGCAAAGAAAGGGAAGAAGAGTTCACGGCACCAACCTGGCTACAGCAATTCGAAGCTGATGAACGTCTACTTTGCCAGGACGCTGTCGACAAAACTCAGGGGTTCCGGTGTCGATGTCTCAGTATGTTGTCCGGGATTCTGTTACACTAATTTATTCAGGTAAGTGAGTTAAAATAATTAACTAAGTCTAAATTTTTGAATAATTGCAATTTTGACACCTCGGACCATTAGAAGCTGCAGAATTACAGTTTCTCATACTTAGATACACGTTCCTGTGTGAATCTATTTTTTATAGTTAAGGTTTTAGTGTAATGGCTATTATCTCACCTGATCTTAAGTGACGATACGACCCTAGTTGGTGGACGCGCTAAATCTGTGGAGAGACTGGGTTTCAAGTGCAACTGCCGGAACACATGTATCTGTATTTGGCGATAGATTTTCACCTTGAGGGTGGTAGCTAGCCAGGCTGGCATCAGAAAAAGCTCTAGCACCATGCTGTGGTTTCCTCACGATGTTTTGCTTCACCGAAAGCTTAAGCTCATTGTAGGTGGATTCGAACTCACGATCTTTGGCGTGGAGGCCGTACATACTACCATTGGGCTGTCATTGCTTCAAAAATATACAAATGTGGTTTCCCACAATTTAGATACACGTTCCTGTTAATGGTGAAACTAATAACGTTAATTATGAACTCATTAGAGGCTGTTTATAAAATATGTTACGCAAAATTTTACGTTTTTAGACCACACTTCCCTTAGACACGCTATGTAACATTTCTGCGACCTATCAATATTAGAACCCCTGCGTGCATGATATTTATCAATTAATAACAGTACAGAACATTAAATGCTTTTAAATAAATTAATAGCTTCTAGATCTTACTTATTTTTTTCCTTCTAAAGAGTGTTTGTGAAACACTGTTTTTTTAAACAAACATTCTTTTTAAAAAACATTTTCAATTAATAAAATTTACCGTTTGTGTAAATGATGTGTTGCTAAAACTTTTCTGATGTCTGTATTTTCGTTTCCTACGTCGTTAACAAAGTATATTCCGGTTATAATTATATAAAACATACACTGCTCTGTAATTAACTCATTTATGTATTAATTAACATACTCTTCGAATTTTAGTAGTATTTGTATGTTTATAACTTTAATGTTATAATTATCTCTATAATATTTGTTTGTAGAGGTCATTACTCATTTAGATTTGGCAATGTCATTTTTTTTTAGTATCTCTAGATTTAACGGTATGGCGACAATCTCACATGATGTTGAGTGACGATGTGGCTCAAGATGGTGGACACGATAAGCCTAGTAGAGGGACTGGCTCTCAAGTGCACGTTATCGATACATATCATGGCGACGCACGTAGCTTAATTTTTTTACCTAACTGCTGTACATTGCTGCTTACACCAAAACCTACTTGCATAGCGTGTTCTTACTTGCTAAGCAGTATTACTTTACAATTTAATAGAAAATCACGATGCAAACTAAAGACACGACCACTTGAAATATAGCGAACCTTACGAGTGCATTAAAAGAAAGGATTAATCTTTTTACTTACTACTTTATAAATCTTTCACTAAATATAATTTTGATCTTCATACATAATTTTTTATTCTACTTACTACAACTACAAAAATTAGTGTGTGGATTTACTTAGAGCAAACCCGTTCATATATAGGATGGAAAATTAAATACAATGATTTCTGTACCTTACAAAAAAACGATGGGAAATGTTTTCTTGTCGCTTGCCTTTTTTTTTAATCTTTAATTTAAATTACGTGCAATATTTCAGACACGCAGTAAAATGGTACCACTATATACTGATGGCGCCAATTTTCATAATGTTCATGAAATCAGCAAAACAGGTGAGTTATTGATGAATTATGCATTCATAAATCAGCTGCAATGTTGGTTCTCTTTTCATAATAAAGATCTCTAGGGATATTTCTCTATGCCGTACCTATAGGTTCAGATTAGATGCTCTGGTACATCTTAAACGTTAGTTTCATACTGATTAACAAATTACTCGTCTACTATTATGATTTCTGGAATATTCCATCAAGAAATTATGTGTATCATCGTATCATTTTTTTTTTTTTATTTATTAATTATCCAAAATTTTCTTGATGAAATACATAATTATATTTTTAAAGAGATTTTTTTATACTTTATAGGTTTAGTGTTAGAGCTATAGTTTCACCTAAAATTAAGTGTCGATGTAGCCCGTGGAGGGAACGCTCAGCCTAGTGGAGGGGCTGTCTGTCGAGTGTAAATGCCACAACACACCTATAGGTATTTGATGGCAGATTTTCAACTCGAGGGTGGTAGCTAGCCAGGCGGTCATTTAAAAAAGCCCTACCACAGTGCTATGGTTATTGTAGGGATTTGTACTTACGTCCAATGACGCGGCGGCAGTACACGTTACCACTGAGCTATGATTACCTATATATCAGTATAGGTTTTTTTTTTAAGGGCTCTGAAACAGTAGTTTTCTGTGCCACGGACCACAGCATCGAGGGTAAATCTGGAAGGTTCTACCGCGACTGTGCGGAATATGAGTCAAAATATAACTTCGATAGAGCGGTCGAAACGAAATTATGGGAAGTCAGCGAAGAGTTGATCAAAGCCAGGAAACCGCTATGAATTTGAATTTAAAAAATAAATATATATATAATTTGAATCGTCATTCTAGTTGATCTATTCTAGTGATATTTTAACAAACGTCTGTTATAAAAAAAAGGGATTTAATTTGTGTGGTTTTTCTATAATTATTTATATCAACGTTCCGACAATAAAATTAAGGTACAAAAATACAGTGAAATGTAAATGTATCCTTAAAAATAGTAGTTCATTTTCGTTTTTTTTTTATAATAAGATCGAGCAGGTATCTAACCCTTAAATGGATAGTTAAAATCTGTCGATGTTTAGAATGATTGAAAACATCATTATTATGTATTTAAGGGTTAATCCTTGATTATTTGTTCTTTCATACTTGTTGTAGGATCGAAATTTGTTATACTGTAATGTTTTATGTATGTAATTGTTATTTCTTTACTCATGTTCGATATAATTTGTTTTAAGTCATTGCTTTTAATTACCTATATTTATGATTAGTGATTTAGACATATATGCGGTCTGTAATACAAATATTGATTCCAAGTAGCTATAGTCCTTTTTGGATACTCAAACCTAGTGTAGTTAAATAGAAAAAAAAAACTGTAATTTTAGATTGTAAAGTTTAATAATGGCAATAAAGATGTGAGTTCTTTTTATATATTAGTTATTTATTAAAATTATTATTGGGTTTGATGACTTTTATTTAAGACCTGGAAATGTATCGGGGTGCATTGCACAGACCTCGTGTCAACCGAAGTATTGTTTTTCATTTTGGAAACGTTCTAGAATTTCTGTATAAGTAAATTTATACCTGGTATTAACATAAGTAATAATGTGTCTAGTCACTAAATACACAGGAAACCGAATTTAGATGAAAATAAGCCCTAGGCCAGGAATAATTAATACGGCTATAGACGTGCGGTTAAATCATTTTGATTCCGTGATTATTGGCAAAATAATAATACTAAATACTATCAACTTAAACCTCTTTATTTACTCCAAAAAATACACATTGCAATGTCTCAGTTATACGTGTAATTAAATGCAAGTAACATTTCATCTCCTTCGAACAGATATGTGTCTGGTAACGAATTGCATGTTTCCAAAATTTTGTTATTGTCATTTTTATTTGTATCGGTTGTCCACCTAAAATTATTTATCTTATTATTTTTAATAATTTTTCAAAGAATATATCTTCCTATTTTTAGAATATTATTTTAATAGAAGTATTTTTCATCTGTTCATATCACGCCCGTATAGTGAAGACGACAATCAGTTTATACAATCAGAAATAAGAAAATTGTTGTCTGCTGGAATTATTGAAGAGCGCTCTTCTGCATGGGGAGCTCAGGTACTGATTACAAAGAATACGAACCATAAGACACGCCTAGTTACAGATTATTCACAAATAATAAACAAGTTTACTCAGTTGGATGCCAACCCATTACCCAACATTGAAGAAACCGTTTCAAAGACATTTGTATACTCTATTCTTGGTATTCTATAATACAAACACAAATTGCTTATCATCAAGTTCCTATATTGCCAGAAGAGAAGAAATATACAGCATTTGAAGCAACGGGAAACCTCTGTCCATTTCGGAGTAACGAACGAAGTATCAAGCTTTCAACGAACTATCGATTGGATTATCCGTAAGGAAGAACTAAATAGCACACTAACTAATCTCGATGATATTATCATATGCAGAGAGACAAAAGGCGAACGCAATGAAAATTTATTTACGTACCGAAAATAAAAGTAAATTTAGTCTTGACTCTATCAATATTCTAATTATTCACCAGTAAGAATCACACTAGAACACCCGACGCAGATCGGCTTCATCCTTTTTTAAATCTACCACCACCAGACGATTTGCAGTCATTGCGTAGGTTTATTGGAATATTTGCTCATTACAGTAAATGAATACCTAAATTTTCTAAGAGACTTCAAGATTTTTCAAAGACAAAAGTGTTTCCGTTGAAACGAGACTTAGTAAAATCTTTTGAAGAGCTGTAATCTGACATTGCAAAGTCGTCGATACACGTTATATATAACGATATACCTTTTGTCATCGAAACTGATGCTTCAGAGCATTTAATTACTGCTAAATTATCATAAAATAATCATCCGGTAGCTTTCTATTCCCACAGCTTAAATTATAGCAAGCAAAACCATTGAAAAAAAAAGTATGTTATTGTGTAATCATTAAAAAATGGCGACATTTTTTTATAGGTAGACATTTTAAGTTAATTACGGATCAAAGGTCTGTTTCATTGCATCATCGGAAAATACAAAGTTGGTACGTTGAACTTCCATCATTGAAATATGATATTGTGTACCGTCCTGGTAAACAGACAATGTAGCTTACACAATATCGCGCGTATGTGCAAACATACAAACGCGAAATCAGACCCTAAAATCTCTACATGAATCCTTATGTCTTCCGTGAGTAACAAGAATGATTCACTGGCTAATGTCGAAAATTTTTGCTTATTCCATAGATGAAGTTAAGAGCATGACCAATTCATGCCGTTACTACGCACAAGTCAAACCAATGTCTATTATATTAAACCATGGAATCCTGGTTCACCCATTATTAAAGCAACCTCACCATTCGTAATACTAAGTGTTGATTTTAGGGGACCCTTACCCTCAAATACTAACGGTTATTGATGAACTCTCTCGATTTCCTTTTGCCTTCGCGTGCCGAGATACGACATCGAACAATGTAATAAAACACCTTGACGAACTATTCATGCTTTTTGGCATGCGGTCATATATTCACGCTGACAGAGCCGCATGCTTCCTTTCGAATGAAATAACAGAATTTGTATTTAAACGTGGCATTGCTCCAAGTCGAACTTTTTCGTATAACCCCCAAGGTAACGGACAAGTGAAAAGATTTCTAATCGCATTGCCAAAGGTTAAGATAAATAAGTTATTTTATTTTTAGGAGTTTGTTAGTAGAAAAAGGTAAAACATGATTATGACTCACTGGTGTGTTACTTACCATTTGAGGAGTGGGAGGGTATAGAATGATGTTACGGCGCGTTATATGGGGGGTCAAAAATTGTGTTATACAATATTTGATCGGCCCTTTATGAAGGTGAATAGCGGTTTTTTATTGTTGAGGTAGTGACAAGATTCCGGGGTAAGAGGCGTGTATCCACCACCACCAGGTGAATGTGGGAATCACTCGAAATACCTTGACTTCTTGTAATGCCAGCCTGGTTAGCTACTACCCTCAAATTAAAAATCTGTCGCCAAATATGTATGTGTTCCGGCAGTTGCACTTCAGAGCCAGTCCCTCGACTAGGTTTAGCGTGTCCACCATCGTAGCCCACATCCTCACTTAACATCAGATGAGCTTGTGGATATAACGATAAAGCTATAAAAAAAGAAAACACTAAACATGAAAAAAAATTATGCTGTTGTGTTGCATATTTAAGCACTCAATGGGTTATAGAAAGAATTAAAACAACATAATACAATAATCAAAATATTCGCTTTAATTCAGATAAACACAATTATGACGTAACTATATCAAACAGCATAAAATAAATTTAAAACAATAAAATAAATGCAAAAAAAATATTCTTAAACATGGTAACCATAAAAGCCAGGCACTTAGTGATTCAATGTATTTCTAAGTCATAGTAACTTAACTGTGAAGACATTTTAAATAATTGAACAAACCTACCTGTCGCTTTAACTTCGTTACCTTATTTTGTCACGGCTCATAGGTCATACATGAGGAACAGAAAGAAATTAACCGCACTTAAGTATTTAGTAACCCCGTCAGATATGCCACAATAACATTATTGTAATTATTGCAAGCATTGTAAATCAAAATAATGTTTTCAATAAAAGAGGATATTATTATTATTATTTCGTTTTAATAAAAGACGACAAAGATCCCTATCAAGGTTTCTGTTGGCGAGAACTTTACAAATACAGTAGAACCTCTATAAGTCGAACATCAAAGGAGACGTCAAAAAATTCGAGTTATAGAGTTTTCGACTTATAGATAATGGAGGTTTTGGTGTTTGACGCGAAGGTAACAAAACATTTTTTCCATATTTGGAGGTTTTTAATTTATCGAGGTTCTACTGTCCTGTGTGGGATTCGAACCTACAATCAACACAGCGTTATCGGTGAGCCGATTGCTTAAACTCCTGTGCCAACAGTGCAAGTAAACAGTGCCCCTAATCACGTAATCCGCAAAAACAAAACGACAGAAAAATTCGTTGAATAATTGCTATATACGTATTATATATAGCTTTAGTACAGGTTTAATGTACTTAATTTGTCGATTTTTACTAATACTTTGTTTTAGCAAAATACATTAACTGTTTTTAATCGTATGTGTTCCTTCTATATGTGACTTTTATATAATTATGACTTATATGCAAATAAACAGCTAAATCTATGTCAATTACACTCCTTTTTATTAGCTTTACATGTATGTTTATTTGTATATCTGTAATCGACTGTTTTGGACTTGATTTTGACCCACTTCAAACGGTGAGATTTCATTTAAATTTCGTAGACTTATCGAGGACCGTGTCAATACACTAATTTGATAAGATTATTCCATTATTTAATTTGCGGAATCAGATTTGTTGGTTTATATAACTTTTATCTATAGTCGATAGGGCAGGAAATGATGTTAATTATAATTTTCAATCACTATCTTTAACTGCTATATCTAATATTAACAAATTTTCGAATGCCGAAGGGAATTTTAAGTCAACAAAATACGCAAGAATTTAAACTTGTGTAAGTTTTGGAGGAAAGAGCCTTGTTCGCTATGGTAATGAATGATGATTGAGTTACTCATCAATTTTACTCTGATATAAATAATACTTTAAAAATAAATAAAAAACACGCTTTTATAAATAAACCAACTTAAAAGATAGAAAGTAAATTTGAATTAAGAATAGTGTATTTTAATTCTAATAAATATAAAGAAAATAAGAAAAAAAAAAGAAAAAAAAAATATTTTAAAAAAAGCGTGGCGTTCTGTGTCAATAGTTATAAATATTTTATTGACCGATATGAGTAGAAAGATTATCATTTCGATATCTTAAAAATCATCTCACGCTTTTTTTATATAAACATAAGTTAATAGTAGTGTAAATGAGAAAAAAAAATGTTTTATTTAAAAAAGGGGGTACTTTTTAAAATAATATCGAAATAATAATCTTACTACTGATATCTGTCAATAAAATATTTATAACTATTGACACCATGCACCCCACGCTTTTTTTTACATAAATTTCATTGTTACACTCTTATTAATTTATATTTATTAAAAAATACACTATTCTTATTTCAAATTTATTAAAATTTATTTTCTGTTTTTTAGTTTGGTTTTCTATAAAAACGGGGGTTTTTAGTTTTTCATTTTCAACTATTATTTATTCTCTTTATGGGTTGGTTTTAAAAGTGGCGTAGCAAATTTGATCACGATGCTCAATATAATTTCTTTACGTTTTCAAACTTGCTGCCTCCAATGAAATGTATAAGGAAGCGTCCAGACTAAGAATCTTTAAAAGTCATAGCAGCTTCTAACATTTACTTTTACAGTTTGGTTGAAGATATGTATAGTTATTATTTTGCAAACATCTTGAAGACACTGACTGCGTTGTGGTAAATACTTAAAAATGCCTATATCGATTTGAGTAACGTTAATCTTATATGTTATCTTAGTGTTCTTTAGAATTATGGAATGATTATGTACACGGATTAATTGTAACGACTTAATAATGTTTGTTGTAATACTTCGGTGTAAAGTTCTAAAATTCATTTTTTTCTTAATCAAATTACATCACAGACTAATCTTGATCCCAATTACGATTTTACGGGAGATGAATTAAATATGGAGTTGAAATTTAAAATTTCGTTTTATCGTTATATTGACACAAATTAACCTGTTATCAAAAATTTTTATTTGTTCTCATCGTCTTCAAAATTAAACCGACTCCATTTAACTCAATGAAGTTTTTTGTTTTACTGAATTTAGTGTGAAGTGTATTCGCAAAAAAAATTTAAAGTACAATAGTGCATACTATTAAAATGTAAAAAAAAAGTAATAAAATAAATATAAAATAATTATGAGTCGTGCTCGATAAAATTAAATTCACTTTAACTATGTGACGTTTCGCAGCTGACTCTATAGACAATTCACATTAGAAATTAATTATACTATATAAGGTAATGAAATATTAAATTAAATAAACTATTTTAAACGTGTAACTATTATAAGGACGGTATAAATGTTTCGTTTCGAGTAAAATAAACTCAGATTAGTGCTGCCATACTTTCTTCTTTTTTTTTTCTCAATTTCACAACTAATTAAAGCAGTGGCTGGCTTGTTACAATTTTATTAGGGAGTCTGTAACATCTCAAAATTCATGGTCTATGCTAGCATTTGCCGATGTATAGGTCGCGATCCATACGTGTGTCTTATGGGAATATTGGGTGTGTACTGAAAAATAGGACGATACGTACGCCGCGGCCTACGAATGCTCTATTTTGCTTTATGAAGACCAAAAGGTGAATCCCGAATTTGTAAGTTTTTATTAAACGCGTAGCGGTCCATGCAACTTCGAGAACCACTGGTCTATGCTATTATTTCTACTGTACATCACATGCGCAAAATAACCAAGCGATATCATGTAAATGCCACTTATTTTACATTATACGATACAGAGTAGAATAAATAAATTTATTAATTAGAAATAAGTTATTGCAAGATAAATTAAGATCCCGCCAAATATTCCAATGTTGCCATTTATCGATCAGTGACGAAAAAAAAGTTAATTACAAGCTTACATCATGCACACAGTGCGCATTTAACAAAAAAAAAACTACATAAAATGTTTATATTGATTCAATCTCACTTAATTGTAACGACCAAGAAAAAAATCTGCTAATACTAACATTCTTTGGTATAATTTACCATAGTAAATCCTTGCCATAGAATTAGAATAAATAAAAACCCATAGAAAAAAAACAGATTAATAATTTGTGTACAATAAAAAATAAACAACAATCTGTCACAACCAATATTTAAATGTATCAAAGGTGTCAAAAAACGTGGCAACAAAGTTATGGGAAAGGCATATACTATAAAAAAACTTTATTCATTTACGTACTATTAACAATTTGTTTTTATTCTTTATATACCGATTTAAATATAACAAAACGACAAACTTTTTAAGTTTTAATAATTTCCTTACCAAAGATTGTGATTTATTTGATGCCATATCTAGTAATCGAGTTTATTTTTTTATGAAACACAGTATAGTGACGTTAAGCACAGAACATTCCGAAATAAACGGCGACCACCGATAAATGGTCGCTATAATTCTTGCCAGCTGATAATTTTTCACATTAGCTGATACCAAAACATGCTTAACCACTATAACAAGTTCATTACCCTGTGCATGGTGGACGTGATCCTATGAAGTACAGTGCACCTAGACAAGCTGTCTTTTATGAATTGCTAACGAAAAGAGAATGTATCAGTTCGGAAATGTATCGGATGACATATGTCAAAGTGACTTTGACATTTAACGTCATATGTTTTCGTCTTCTTTCCCTCAACCGGCTCAGACCTCTTTAGAGACTGTTACTGCCATTTTCAATTAGGGCATTTTATGCAGATGTAACTATATTCAACAAGATGGTGACACTTGTTGAAGCTCTCTTGGGAGTTACGTGGCAACTAATATATCATGTTCGGAATGATTATACATAATTCACTTCACTTATGCTCTTCAGCTAAGTGTAGTAGTAGTACTAAGGTAGTGACCTCACATAACTTGGCACCTATATTAGTCAATATAGGGTTAAGTAACTAAGTATATGAATTCAAATAAAAATCACAACATGACACATCAAGATCCCGATAAAAACTCCAGGGAACAATATATGAATGAGATTCGTAAATATATAATTATAATTTTCGTTTAGGAATTTGACTGTGGTCAGCAATGTTATTTTGCCCGTGATTTTGCGTTCATTTGTAATTCACCAGTGATTCTGTGTTCGGTTATATTTCACAGATGATATTGTGTTAATTTCACCAGTGATAGATTTCACAAATTTTTTTCGATTTACATTTCAACCAATGATTTTTTTTTTATTAATGATGCTGTGTTCGTTTATATTTCACCAATGATTCTGTTTGCTCATATTGTAATGATACATTGTGATAATTAATTTATCACTATAGAAAATGAAATATAGTAGATGATTTTATTCGGGATATAAAATTAGTTTACTTTCATGTTTCGCTAAACCTTGAACAACAAGTCGATCGGATGTTAGAGACTCTGCTGGCGCCGTGTAAAGTAACTGTGTCTGGATTATGTAGCATTCCCAGCTCTTTCTCTGCTCGTTGGTCCAGTTCGGTCCATCTGTAGGAGAAAATACTTTGATATCATAAACAATATTCATACATTTTTGTTAATAACAGCTTGAGTGAAAAAATCATATATATACCTATTTAGATAGTAAATAGTGAAATGTCTTTGGAATAAAACGATTGTTACATATAGGTATACAATATCTGTGTTGAAGTCACCACAAGTCTGTGGTGATCTTGCTTACTTGTATTAAATATTCCTGTTAAAATTTCTTCCATTGTTTGTAGGAACTGATTGATATAGATTGAGTTTATATCACAGGTGATATTTTTAGTTATGTTGTCAGCTATCAAACAGAGAAAATTGTATCAAAATCTGTCAGAAGGTTAATTTACTACATTTTTTTTACTTTCTATCTTAAACATACCATCAAATTTAGCCCTTTATCTTTAAAAGTGTAACCCACTTAAAATTAAAAAAAATAACATATAGTTTACTTATTGTATTACTTATCGTACTACTTATCGATATTACTTATACTTATAGTACTTATCAATTTTCTTCATCGTAGTGTGCTACCGAAAGTAAGTTTACAATTTTTATCCTTATCTGCGTCATCTAAGTACTAGTAAAACTTTAGCAATGTTTTCAATATGTCGGAACAGTAAATAAAGTTGTAACCTTTGCACAGCCATGGAGAACGCTTCGACGACATTATTATCATTTTTAGCCGACGTCTCTATGTAAGTGGATATTTTGTTGTCGTCACACCATTGCTTCAGCTGATCGTAAGTCACCTCCCGATCCTTCATAGACACGTCCGACTGTAACCGATATAAGTATTGCAACAGCTATGTCGCTATCTTTCATAACTATATGATACTTAATATCGATGGTAAGGAATGTTTTGTAACACGTTATTGAATGAGTTTCGTATGTTGTTCTAATTAGAAGTATGCCAAATAAAGCATTCGCTGGAATCACACATATGACCGCATCTGAACAATGACATAATACTATGATACATTTAAAAAACATTTCAGTATTCATGTTACATTATTGTTTATGTTTCTACATATCCTTCTCGCAACATATCGTGTAAACTCCTTATAACGTCACTCGATTTTATTATTATTCTATTGGTATATGCTACAGCTAGCTTTCATTCATTATTCATTATCATAAACCAAAACCCCCAACATGTTCTTTAACAGTTGCCCTGGACTTTGTGTTACAAGTTAAGACTACATCGTACATTATCTTGTGATAATGGGTAAACGCTAAATGTTAACAAATCCTTACTGATATTAAATACTTTGGAAAATCCAAAAGTGCAAACCTCATAACTTAAACTCATTTTTTAATTAAATTACATTTAATTAGACGGTAATTTTCAATAGACTATTACTCAGAAATAAAGTTTTTTGGGCGTTATCTTGACCACAATACAGACAACCCGACGTCCAACGAAATATTTTTCAAAACGGTTTTTTATACTATCTACAAAATACAGTGCTTTTTAAATTATCTACTGTCATAAAAAGTGTTCTTGTTGATATTTGTCAACTCATTTAATACTCGAAAGTGCAGAAAAGATCGGATAAAAGCAATTTAAGCCGAGATGATTGCTTGACCTTGAGAGAGTGAGAGTAAAGCTCTACTCAAACGCTTCGCGTTATGAGACGTGCGAAATTCGAAAGTGAGTTTGTTTGTTTGTTGCGCTTTCACGCCTAAACAGCTGAATAGATTATGATGAATTTTAGCATAGAGATATATGGGAGCCTGGAGACGGTGATAGGCTAGCTTTTTTCGCGAAATCCTTATTTGAGGTGGTGAAAAGAAAGGGATAAACTTTGTGTGAAACTTTTATATTGCACTATCCGATTTGTTTAACAAAATCAATATTAACGTGAGCGGAGCCACACGTAAAATCTAGTGATGGATAATTCCGAATATAAGATTAATTAGCAAATTTATTACAGTCCTAAATGAAGTATTTGTCATTTGATGTTTTTCCGTTGAAACGCGTATAATCGTAGAATACGTTCTTAGTAGGTATCTAAGTCTTGAAAGGAAAATCTATACCAACCAATATCGTAATGAGTCAGTCAGCGATTGACAGCTTATATATATAAATATAGATAATAATAAACTAAACACTTCAAACAACATCATTGTTCTGCAGATCATTTTTTGCCGCATAATAAAAATAAATATTTAAATTATAGTTAATAGAATAACTGACCTTATTCCCAACAATCATAAATGGATATCTCTCAATGCCGTTCTTAACCCCGGCGTAATGCAAAAACTCGTTTAGCCACATTTTAATATTGTTAAACGAACTACGATCGTCGACGGCGTACGCTAGAACGCAAATATCCGTGCCCCTGTAGAATGGTGTCCGTAACGATTTAAATCTCTCTTGGCCTGCTGTGTCCCATATCTGCAAATTTTAGTAACATGCATATATATATATATAGTAGTTCCTACGATTAACAATTTCTATATTATATATACATATATACACAGAGCTGGAAAATTTGTTGTTAATCGTAGGATTACTAGAAGCATTACGAAAAAATAAATTTGATAAAACAGCCATTGAGGAAGGCTTTAAGATATCTAACATCAACACCAATATGTACAAGGCTGTATTGAAAAATCTTACAAAAACGAGCAAAAGATATTAAATAATTTTTAGTTCCACGCGAACAAAGTTTCAGACGCAGCTCGTTGATATTATAAATCTGAAAATATTGTTTTTTTTTTTGTTTGAACGCGCTTATCTTAGGAACTACCAGTTGGATATCAAAAATTCTTCTTGCATTTGATAGATCAATCACTAAGTATCGCTTTAGGCTATTGTAACATCATGATACCATGAATGGTGCATAGAAGCAAAGCTGTTTTCAAAAAAGTTTAATCATTTTTATTTCCACGCCAACGAAGACGCGGACATAGCTAGGATATAAGAAAACTGTAAGGGAGCCAAATCTGTACATTGAATATTTGTGGTGTACTTTATTATCGATATAAAGACAAAAAAATTATAATTATGTATGTGTACTCTTGTAGTTGAGTCTTAAGGTACCGAACAGAATAAATTGCATTACAATCCGTCATGAATTTCCATTAACGGCATTCTTTTTACTTTTTTATTCCTATGTAATAATAATTACTTGATTTGATACCACAGTCTTATTTATCATCATATGAAATATTAGTAAAATCAGTCCAGTAGTTTCGGAGTAATGCAGTGTACAGCTAAAAAAAAAACCCAAAGTAAATATATCTGGCTTCTATATCGATAACAAATACGTTAAATTATAATTTAAAAAAAAGTACTGATGCGGCTTCATTTCAGTTTTATTATAAAATAAAATATCTATTTATATCCTTTTTTCTTTTACAGTATTTATAACAAGCCTTTTTTTATGTTGCTCAACAAAGTGACTGTACTGCACCTGATGTTAAATGCAGAACAATGCAAATCAGTGGCGACTAACGTTGAACCAAAATTCCCTACAAGTCGCGGATGTCAAGCTGGCCTACTTAGGTACCTCTTCACGTTCTCTTTTGAAAGATCCAAAGACGGAGGGAACATGCCTACAGGAAAAAGGTTCCACAACTTCACGGTACGACAGAAATAATAGTCGGAAAACTCTTTAGTTCTCGATGTTATGTGTCACCGTGAAACTGTTCATAACAATTCTGTTCAGTTCTGAACATTACTTCATAGAGATCTTCAGAACACTCTCCATGTTACAGACGGTAGAAAACGCTTAGAGAGGCAATATCCCTGAGCAACTGTAGCCGTTCTAAGGTGTTGATGATATTTGTACCGTGCGCTACATACAAACCGTAGCGCTTTCTCTTATCGTAGTTTTTACTCTCTGTTTTTACTATCGGATTAAATATATACAAAAAATACATAAAAAGAAACGCTTACTTGCATAATACAGGTGAAAGTACACGTTTATATTAGTGTTAGATGCAACTATCAAAAGTATTCGAAGGATTTTGACACAGAATGTTTTTGTTGCAAACATAATTTCATCACTTTGAATCTGTTTTTGAGTGTTTGTACATAAAACTCACAACCGCTTTTGTCTTGGTACACGTTAACTACTTAATATGTTGAAATTTAATAAGAACTATGTCACTTAGAAATATAGCTTCTTATTACTGGATTGATTTTTAAAATTATATCAATGTTTCCAGACATTACTCATTATAAGCATGACTTTTATTATTTTTTTATTTTATGAAGCCTAGTAGAAATATAGATTCTTATTGTTAAATTGATTTTTTAAATTATATCAATATTTCCAGACATTACTGAATGTAAGCATGACTTATATTTATTTTTGTTTTATTATGACAAGTAGAAATATAGTGTCTTATTACTGGATTGATTTTTAAAATTATTTTAATGTTTCCAGACATTACTCATTATAAGCATGACTTATATTTTATTATGACTAGTAGAAATATAGTTTCTTATTATTGGATTGATTTTTTAAATTCTATCAATATTTCCTGACATTACTTATTATATGCATGACTTATATTTGTTTTTGTTTTATTATGACTAGTACAAATATAGTTTCTTATTACTGGATTGATTTTTTAAATTATTTCAGTGTTTCCAGACATTACTCATTATAAGCATGACTTATAATTGTTTTTGTTTTATTATAACTAGTAGAAATATAGTTTATTATTAGTGGATTAATTTTTAAAATTATATCAATGTTTCCACTTGCAGTAATGTCATAAGTGAGCCTACTAAAGCAATAATTACATACTAATAATGGAAATTTTATGACCAACCAAATCTAAACAATGTTAACATTGACCAGGATGTAAAAGGATATAATCGGGGTGGATCCAATGGCGGTAAATCTTACGATCACATGCTGTGATCTACGAATGCCACCGAAATTTCATAAAAAGCTTTATAAGACTTGATGAAAGAAAATTTAACATAACAGAGATGCAAATGGTGGATATGTAGATTAGCTTGAGTGGATTTGATTAGGAATTAATGTATTCAAGGAAGTATGAAAATAGTGTCAGTGGCAGAAGTTGAGGAGTGATGAGATATCAGAGTGGTATAAGCTTGTTATGAGGTAAAATCAATATAAGGGGATGTTTATAAAATACGTTCTCACTTTTACGGGGAGATGGTGTCGCTTACTGAGTCAAAATGTAACATGCAGACCCAGGGCATCTCTATGAAAACGAGACAGCTCATAAAACAATTTTATTTACATGTTTATGCAGAATTTTACAAAAATTATTAGTTTCGTTACTGCAAGAAATAAATATTTGAACAAAGAAATTAATTTGTGTACTGCTATTAATTGCCATATGACATGTACGGGGGGAAAGGGTGAGTCTATCATATTTGTGACGTAATATTGACAGGGGGGTCACAGAAAATGTGACAGCATGTCGAAGGGAGCGGGGAGGATGTCTAAAAAGGTGAAGTGTTGCAAGACTTATTTCAATGGTTCCTAACTAGAAGAATGATAAATATAAAGATGGATATAAAAGTAGAACAATATGTAAGATATGTATGTGTGCGCTGTGTGAGGGAGGAATGATGGAGACAAGGGTGGAAGAGGTAAACATATTGAGTCGACGCTAATTAGGACGAGGGTAAGAAGTGCCAAGGACAATTAATTTCTAAATAATAAAATAAGCATTTGAAGTAGAAGACCTGAAGCAATGATGGCTCAGTGATATCGTGTACGGAGGCTGCTGCAATGGACGCGAGTTTGAATTTCTTCAACGAGCCTGAGCTTTCGGTGAAGAAATATATCGTGATGAAACCACAGCATGTTAGTAGGTCAGCGCTAGTATAGGATTGTGTTTAGATATATTATATTATCAGATCAGATACATATATTTAATAACATTATTTACATATATGTGAACAGGGCGAAAATTATAAGTCTGTTAGTTTCTCTAAAGCTAAATAAACAGGTTCAAATGAAAACAAATGAAACAGAACTTTTACTAAAATTTTGATAGTAAGTACTTATAAAGGTATCTAGGGCGAAAATTATAAGTCTGTTAGTTTCTCTAAAGCTAAATAAACAGGTTCAAATGAAAACAAATGAAACAAAACTTTTACTAAAATTTTGATAGTAAGTACTTATAAAGGTATCTATCTAAACCCTCAAGACATGAGTAAACTAGTTTGTTAATACACCTATATATGTATAAGATAAGGCAACCTTCATATTCAAGGTGATATTGTAAACGGAGTGTCATCGAGGCACATTTTCTGCAATCAAATGATATTATTTTATTTGAGATGTTAAAATTTATTATATACATAGCTTCCTTTATTAACAATAGATAATTAGGTACACATGATAGTTAGTCCATGAATAGTCAAGTCTAGAAGAGCATGTTGGTAATAAAACTCAATATATACTTTACGGGCATTACCTGTGGAACATAAACTATATAAATCATATTTGGTTGTTTTTGTAAACTTTTTTCAATACAGGTTTCCTTCTCTTGGTGGTAGAGCGATGTTAAATAGCATAAACCTTCCTTAACATTGCTTTATCAAAACAATTTTCAAAATCCTATGGATAGTTCTTAAAATTGAACAATCAACCAACAAACCTTTCAGCTTTTCTTAATATTAATATACAAATACCCAGCAAAAGTACAGGATTGTGCTTCTATAACCCCCTTGAAGTTACCAATTAACTGTACTTTCCATTAAGTGACACATGCTTGTAATATGGATGAATATGATAATTAATTTTAATTGGCTTAATCTACTACATGATCCTACAAGGTTGCTTTATTTGAGTACTGGTGTCAAAATTTTTAATTTTTTGTTACTAATAGTGAGAGTGATACACCACAGCACTACCTAAAACATTTAAGGATATTGGCTGATTCAATCAGTGTTGTAGTTTAGCAGTTTATTCCCTATACCAGAGGAGCCATTTAATTTTATGGAATAAAAAGTATTCTTAATGTAAAACCACAGTATTATACATCACAATGTAAAATTTCATCAAAATTTGTCCATTAATTTCAAAGTGTTGTGCAAACAAGGAAGCAGAAAAAATAAGAAAAACCAATATATTTTTCAACTACATTTCCATACAAAGTTACGCTCCAATCAGGATTTTTATATATTATTTCATAGTTAGATATGCATCATGTAAAGACATATCCTTCTACCCAGCCCAATAGGTGATAGAAAAACACTGTGGGGTTTTAGTGGATATTAACAACCATTTCACTGGTTGAGACCATAAACCCCTACGAGCCCACCAGGGAGGGGAAGCCTAAAAGCATTTCCCAAAGTAAAAAAAAACTAAATATATGTATATTTTTGGATAGAAAATTACAAAAGAATATCTATTAGTTTTTGTTCTTTGGGGTCATTAAAATATTACGTAATGTAATTTTTGAAGAATTTTGAGCTCCTCTGCCCTATGTAACAGGCCCTAATATTTTTCTGTAACCCCCTCATATAATGTTATGTAACACCCAAGTTAAAATTTTAAATATATCAATATGCATTACATAAGCATCATTATTGAAAATAATCAATGATAAAAAATTTACAGATAATGTAAGTATGTTATAAAGTTTAAATGTTTTGTAAGTAATTTTAAATATAATTATAGATAAAAATATTTGTCAAGTAATATTGTATTATGTAGACATACAGCCCATCCTATCAGAGATTTACAATTTAAACAGAATTTATTACAATTAGTGATATAAAAATATTATATCAGTCATAGGAATATTTACTGACAAAATTTATTTAGAATAAAGCTAAAACATTTCTTTAATTTGCAGTATCTTGAGGTAAATATTAAATTATTAGTGATTTATTTTTGAATGGAACCTTCATTTGGTAGGGCATTGCAGAAAATCTGTTAGTTCAGGATTGAGGAAAATAACAATACAGTTGTTAATATAAACAAAAAACAAAGTAGAAAACATTGTTTTAGTCTTTAATACTATCATTATGCGCGATTATGAAGTGATTGCCGACTGTTTACCTTGAGATTTGCCTGGCATTGTAAAGTAAACATCATGTGACTTAAAATTTTATAGTTTACATTAGCATTTTTCCATACTATTACCTAATTACTTTAATTATTCCTTCTAATTTTACGTTATAATAAAACTTTGCAAAGTCGTTAATTTATACGATTAGAAAATAAATAAAATACTTTTTTAATTATGTGTCGTAGTAATTTATAAATTAAGGTAATTACTTACTTGTAATGTATACTGCTTTCCGTTTATATCTACTGTCTTGTTCATAAACTCAACACCTATGGTGTGAAAGCTGTGGTCATCAAAGTGGTTTGAAATGAACCTGCTCATCAGACAGGATTTGCCCACTCCACCATCGCCTAATATCACGATTTTTAACAAGGTGCTTTTATTCTGTGTTCTCCGATCATGGTCGACCATTATGCTAACTCACATTATCCGAAACCAAAACGATTCTTTTATTACAAAAGCCTTGAAACTTGATGCAAAACCCTGGTTTAATTAATTACTCTTTGTTCAATTACGACTGTTGTGAATAAGAATACAACTTCAGATCTCTTCATTAATTAATTTATCATAAAATATACGAGACTTGTTGCAGCGCTATAAATTGTGTTATTTTATTTCAATATACTATTAGAACTTTTTCAAAATACGCAACTTTATTGATTTCGAACACAACACAAACTACACGACTCTTACCACAAACTGACAATAATGACAATTGGTAATTTTATTTTGCATTGACATAGACAACTGTGACGCGAATAATAAGATATTAAAATATCTTTAATTTTTTTAAATATTTATCTTAAATAATGATTTTAATTTTAGTATTTGATTTTTTACTATATTTTGTCATAGAAATATAAAATAAATAAAATACCTAAGCTCACAAATATGAATTGATGATTTCGCGCCATCTAGCGGATACATTCATTATTTCTCTTATTAGTTACTTATTATATCATGTAGTACACGTATACGGTATAATTATGAAAAACATATATTGTGAGTCCCGCTAGATGTCTATAGTTTATATTGAACTTTGTTTTGACAACCTTAAGTCGCGAGATGTCACGCACGTTCAACCGTTCAACACAACTTTATTCCGAATAAATTATTCCGCTTTGTTTTGCGGAGGTGAGAGGACATTGTCTTGTGCCCGCTCGCGTTTGTGCGTCGTGTTCAATGTTTTTCTTGTTATAAAGACTTTAACGTCAACAGACAAATTAAGTTCATAGGAATAGTGTTTTATTATACGAAGGAGGACATTTTCAGTGGTGAATTATATAAAATATCGATACATTTGCGCAATAGTTGGTGAGACTCGATGTCAATAAACTTGTCGGTTGTATTTTATGGGAAAGGTGTGCCGCTTCGTGCTGGTACCTGTTCGCGGCGGGTGGGTGCTTGAGGTCTGTTCGATATGATACGGAGTGGAACGATGGAGCCATGGTATCATAGATAGAATTGAGGTGAGTCGGTTTTAGTATTTTCGGGGTCGCGAGCCGCGAGACGGTAACGGAGAGTGCGAGGTAGGCGAGCGCGGGACGAGGGGCAGCGTGCATTCACCTCTGACCCGCGCGCGGGGCGAGCGGCGCTCAAGGTCGGTGCGCCGGCTGAAGGTCGCTGGTCACGTGACGCAGAGGGTGCTCTCACCCCCGTCTCGCCCGCGAATCCTTGTTCGCGCCCTCACGGTTGTTTGTATCGACTCTCACGTACAAAAGTGTCTAAGTTTTATGATTATTTCTAATTGGAATAATATTTGGCAATTGTTAATTTTCTCGATAACCTTATAATGATCACGTACGATATCGCATATTAGAGGTTATAGACATTTTATTTATTACACTTAGTCGTTTTATTTTTGCCTTTATCTAAATATTTTACCATTTAGAAGTATACACCTAACACCTTATATTAAAGTTTACGAAAATAATCCTAAAATACAGTAATGGTTTCTACAATGATTTTGCACTATATTGACTTTGAATTTAAAATAAAATATACAATATATAAATATACCAAAATCTCTAACAAACAAACTTTATATTATTTACAAATACAGTACAAAGAATGAATATTCTCAACAACTTTCGCTACCAATCTTGGACTTTGAACCCAAATAAGAAAATATAGTGTTAGTGCCAAGAAATGGGTGTTCTAATAAATCATTTATAAACAACAAATTTTGATGGTTGCTAGAGGATAACAAAGGTTATTTCAGACTGACCCATTTTTGATTCATTGTGACTTTGGGTTTTTGGTAAAAATCATGCTATGTGCAATGTAAAATGTGCTATGTAAAACTATGCAGGAACAAGCCTGTAGATGCTTCTCATGCTTCCAGTCGTCAAATAGTAGGTAGATAGGCGGGTTTTAAAAACTACCCTATCAACTCGCTTCGTTTTATTCGTGATATTTTACATACACTTTCTCTGTTTCACAGAGTAATAGGTACAGTAAAGTGTCTGAGAAGGAAAGTAAACTTCCAAAGTTGACATAATTTACATTAACAGGAACAAAACCATGTGTAAAAGTTAGTAATATATAATTGTAAAAAAGGCTGTATATTGAAGTATATTGCTTATGGATTGTAAGGATTTTTTTTATGAAAGTTAATTCAATGGAACCTAAGCTTTCTATGAGTTATCTATTGTGAGTATCGCATTGTCTCATGCGCACGGGTCTTCATAAAACGGGTCCTGGGTTACCATATTATGTATGCATATGTATATGTATATATATTATTTCGGTTCAGTATTTAGATTCATTAGACTTTGTACGCTTTGTACAGATTCCTAATGTACGTTATGTACTCGAAATAATTAAAATAATCATTATTAAAGATTTGAAGGTAAATTGTTGTAAATGTAAAAAAAAAATGTAGTTATTATATATCCTTAAAACTCTTTCTTTTTTACACTGGCTGTGCCTGCGACTTCGTTCGTGTGAAACTAAAAATCATTTAGTAATTTTTGCCCATGTTTGTAACTTTTATCAATACAGCTTTGCTTCTAATAGTGGCAGCGTGATGTTTAATAGCTTAAAGCCTTCCTTAATGATCGCTCTATGAAATATAAAAATACTTTTTGAAATTCGACAGGTAGTTTCTATGATAAACGCGTTCTAAAAAACGAACAAACTTTGTCTCTTCATCGTACTGATATAGTTTAAAAATTTTAATGGTGGTTTAACAGAACAAATAATAGAAAATCCGTTGACAATTAGAGGAGGAAAATTAACTGAAGTTTCCTGAAAAGGATCGATATGCTATGACAAATGGAGAGGGAAAAGGTCATACATTGTTGTGTATGTGCTCCTTTATAAATAGATTATCATAAAATAGGTATTCAAAAATCGTATCATATTAATATTAATTTATAATAGTGTCTTTGTTTGTTACGCTTTCACGCCTAAACAGCTGAATCAATTGTGATGAATTTTTGTATAAAAATAGATGGAACCCAGAAGACGGAGATAGGCTACTTTTTCCCTCGAACTCTTAATCGGAAGTGGAGTAAATAGCGGGATAAACTTTGTATGAAACTCATACCAAAATTCGTCATAATGTATTCAGTAGTTTTGGCGTGAAAACGTAACAAACAAACTCATATTAGCATTTAAAATATTAGTAATAGTGAAACAGGATTATTTTGATATCGATTTCTTTTTGCGGATTATATAATAAGGGGACCGGACTTCTGTAAAACGCTTTCGGCGTCAGCTTATATGGTGATAAGCGTGTTATAGTTGCTATCATTTATTTCGTCGTATTTCGGGATAAGCCAGTATATATCGAGCCCGCAAAAGACTTGCAAGCCGATATGGCAACGATGATGATGTCAGGACTCCTGAGCTCTACGTGTTCGCTATTGTTTATGGATTCTAATACGCCTACCGTTGAGAAAGTAACGAACTATCCTCAATGATTACTCGAGTACTTTTTTTTTGGTTTTTTTTTTTTATTGTCTTTCAAAATTGGAATGTAGATCAGTAGTTTCTTTCAGTCGCACCGCAGAAACATATATCGTTGTCAGTTATTTTTTATATCCGTGGCGAATTCAATTCGATATCGTTCTTATCTTCTTCAATGTCAAAACTATTTATTGTCCGAGTGGTATATTCAATGTGGCCAAGTCACGTCATACCGAAGTCGTGACAGTCTTACTAAAACTTTCTCGGGAGATTATTTAGGCCAGTCAAAATTCGTGCACCATGTTATTGTTTCAATTTTATGTACAATAATCTTACGACAACACAAAATGTATGACAAAGTTAAAAACATCTCGACTAATGACTTGTAGTCGATTTCTTACACAAGAAAAAGGAAAATTAGTCCAATCCAGAAAAACTCGAAAATTAAAATGTGAAATGTCATGTAAAGCGTTACAGTAGTTTATAGGAAACCGACTACTTATATTTATATGTCTACACCTATATACCTACCTACTTACATATCTATTATATACCTACGCGAAACACCGCTGACTGAGTCATCTCGATATATGCAAAACTACAAGACCTATATGTTTATATATACTTAAAATTTGGCATGGATATTCCTTTATCGGCGCAAATACCTACCAATAATGGATTTTACAATAACGCACGTTTAATAGGAAAAACACTACTGAAGTCAGGGCCACCAGGCAGGTGTACAGCTTAAATATTTAAAGAAGCTTCTTGGCTGACTGATCAACAAACAGCTGGAATCACTGAAGCTAGAAACATGAACATTGGGCAGTTGTCCCTGGTGACCCAAACACTCCCTAAGAAGTGTTATATTTGGCTAAGACTACGGGGAGCACAAAGAACCTCACCTATTTACTTGTAAATTAGTACATAAACCTCGCAATGGAAACAAATAAACATCTATCTCAGCTAAATTAAATTTCATGCTCTAAGTGGAAAATAGAAGATGACATTGTCTATTAATATGTATGTTGAGATTTTTAAGTAACTGCTTAATCTCTTATGGACTGACACTTTAGAACAAATAATTAGTTTTATAGTTTTAGTTTTATAGAAAAAATAATTTCTTATACGCTTTTGTTTTATTATTGGAAATGGCAGAACGAATACTGCTATGCCAACTGATATAATTAGAGAGACATATATAGATACAAAAGTTGTTCATATAATATCGTGAAACTCAAACTTATATTGTGACTAGTAAATCAAAATTTTTATTTAATACATTTCATAAAAACATATTGTATAGCCATGTTACTCAGGGCTAAGTTAACATTCTAATGATGCAAGAATTCTTGATATCGGTCCAGTAGTTTTTGAGTTTATTTGTTACAATCAAAAATACAATCTTTAGTCTTTATAATATCAAAATAGATTAATATTTATTTATGTAGTAGTAATTTTAAAATCAAATAAATGCTAAAAGCTCATCAATGAACTGAACAGAAATGACTACGTAGTTAATTTATACGCGGTCGAACTGGGAGTGAAATCTATACCATCGTTATATAGATATTCTTCTTAACTTGTCTAGTACTTATACTAGTGGGTACTTTTAAAGCTGCGCTAGCAGGCTCCTACCAAATATGACTGGCTAGGGAGAAGCACGAGTCGTGAAGGTGAGAATTGACGCGAGTTTGAAAGAGTCCCTATAAACCTACACCTAAGTAACAAATCACGGGATATATTCGGAGTTTTCCTTTCTGCCTCACAAAAGCCACAGTACCCGCACGGTGAACCCATGTATTACTAATAAATTCGTCTATATGTTTATGCTTGGTATTTTATATAGGGTATTAATTGGAATGATATATCAAGGCCGGATTTTGGTGAAAAAAAGCCCTAAGCTATTTAACTTATGAGACCTCTCGTGTTGATCTTAACCAATACATTTTTGTCGGCTTAGTTGTCATATACGTTGATTTACTTATTTTCGTTCCAGTGTTTTTACAATAGTGTAATTTTAAATTTGCTAACAACTTGAATATAGGCCCTACTTTATCTTGTGGCCCTAAGTTGAAGCCTTGTTAGCTTGTAGGAAAATCCAGCCATGCATATTATTATAGTTATGATACGGCTGTATCTACAACAATAACATTCTATGAAATCACCAGAATGTATCGACTGTACATTTGATTTATCGTTTAATCTATTTCCAGTCGAAACTTATCTTTGCATTGTTGTGCCAGTGATAAACATTTTTATCAGAATTCTTCGTATCGAACGAACCATGTGCAACGAAGAAAGCGTACGTGACTATTGAATATAAGGAACAGTATTCCTTATGTATAGACAACAAGTCTATAGATATATAATTTTTAAAAAACCATATAAAAAGTTTTAATTTAAATGTTGAAGAATTATCAGCAAATGACGCAATACGCTCGTCAACGTACCTAAGTCGGGACGGACATGATGGAGATCCAAGACAGTATATTTTTACGCTTGTATTTTATTTAAACCGCGAAAAAAGCTTTATTCACATTTTAAGACTTAAAAAACAGCATGCTTCTTAACCAATCTAAAGCTGGTTCGAAGAAAATTAAAATCCGACAGTTTATTTATCAATGAAATCAAATGAACAACTTATAAAATATAATATCGATAATTTCAACGAAACTGTTACATTTTAAATCACATTAAAATATTCAATTAAATGTTATATATATAAATTAAAGTCAACAGGTTTCAAGTCGTTAATATAATTAAATATGGTTTAACTTAATTGTATTGAAGCTTCTACTTTCGTAACAGTGTAAGTACTCATTATTTTTTCTATCGTAACCAAAGCATTTTCACTATTTCCTTTTACTGGTAAACACCTGTGCACTGGTAATAGACAAGTTATAAAATAATATTATACATCGTAAATTTTGCATAGAAACACTTAAGGGGTTACGCATTTTACGATGTTATTGAGTGTTCTCGTTAAATGGACAGACGAAAATTCAATAATAATTTACTATTAAACCAACCTTTTTTTTATTGTGGGCAAATGCATCTACGCCTATTCTTCCTAGCCGGGAGGGACTGTAAAGGTTACGCGAGAGAGTCTTTAGTTAAATAGGCGCTAAATGGAGTTTACACCGTCTTTTATATCATACGTTTCTAGATCATTGAAAATTCCTCACGAAATTTTACCACAGCTAACAAAAAAAAAAGACATAGCTTGGCAAATTAAATTCAGTTTATATAAAGCGGAAGGACGTTTGTTTTAAATACGTTCATTTTCACGAAGGTTTATTTTCAACGACGACCTCGAAAATTATTTAATTGTAGCGCCGACATTTTTCACCGTCTGGCTGTAATAAAATAAATACCTATCGATAAATATATGAAAAGAATTTTATATAGAGAACAATATTCCGCGAATTTGCGTGCATTTCTTTATCGTTCGTATAATATACGTAGGTACGTTTTATTATTGTTTCGTCTACAGATCGTGTTCGTTTTTATATTTATTGGCTGTGAGACGGCCTTGTGGACCTATATAAACTTTTGTTTCAATAACTGCATCGTTTTCTGTGTTCCATCTGTATCAACATTCGACCTCGTGTCGTGATTCGTGACATACGAACACCGTTTAGCGTGTGGCGACTGTGGGGCCTCACGACTCGGGCCGTACGATCGGTAAAAACCCGCATACCTACTTATTAATATTCGACAAATAAAATTATATACTCTCATTATACAATGAATTATGTTTTTAATTAATATTCCATTTACAATGTTCTCGATTTATTATGTACAGATATGTATTTCGTTGAAAGAGAGCATCCTTATAAAAAAAACAGTATGCTGGAAGAGTACCAACATTCTCGAGTTGCAAATCTGTCACCAAACCTCTAATATAGATTTTTTCTATTATTTACATGGAATTGAGTGCCAATGTAAATGCAAGTGTAAATAATTATTTTCAATTTAAATTCTTTCAAATTTATTACTGCTTTCGGTTGTACTTACGTATGTTAGGATAATTTTGGATTTATTGTTTAAGTAATAATCCATTCTATATTGTTCTCTATTAGACACTGTCTAACATATAGCAAAACTGTCAAGAAAAATTGTAAAGCAAACATTATTTTAAGCAATTTTAAGCAAGCAAATTTTAAATTGGAATAGCCCATACAAGTAACAAACACCCAGACATAACTGTGGCCCATAGATCATATGAAATATTACAAAAACACTGTACTAATATGTATTTGGGTATCTTTTAGTCTTGTATAAGAAGTATTCTAGTGATTTAGCATTGTACTACACCTACTCATCGGTCGTCGCGTCTCAGAGCTCTGCCATAAATTTTTCTCGAAATGTGTTAACACATAAATAAGACCTAAAAAGGTCGCTCAACTAGCTACCTTCTTCCCTTCATTGAAAAATACTCCTCGATACAAACAGATAAACTAAAAAATATTTAATAATTCGTGCCCGTTTTTGTAACTTATTTCAATACATCTTTGCTCCTATTGATGGTAGCGTGTTGTTAAATAACCTAGAGGCTTCCTCGATGATTGCTCTGTCAAATACAAAAATAATTTTTGAAGTCCGACTGGTAGCTTCAAAGATAAGCGCGTTCAAACAAACTTTTCCATTTTATAATATTAATTAGCTAACCTGTTGAACGTGGTGTAATGTGATAAGCACGTTACAAATCTTTGATTTTTTCACCCTTTTTCTATTCCTCATTAAACCTTCCTCATGAATTACTCTATCTACTGTCGAAAAATTCGTTAAAATTTGTTGAATAGTTTAAAAGATCTACGCGAACAGACAGCGGAAGTGACTTCATTTTTTTACTATGTAAAGTTATAGGTATATATGTATTGAATTCTTTTATTAAACAGATTGATGTGGAAACAAACGCCGTGAGAATACATACACACAAACAACAATAATAATTGTTTTAGAAAGCCGTTACGATACTAAACCACATGGTTATAGTACAAGGTTATGTAAATATTTATACACCGTGTCGATCGAATACATGTCAACAGTAGCGTCTTTCAGTAAACTGAAATAATAAAACTGATGTTTAGTGTCGAGGGAAATTTATATTATCCCTTTCTTTTGATCTACTGGAGCTAAACATTATTTAGAAAGTACTAAAATAATGCAAATTTTATAAATAATCTTAACCTTGCTATGATTTAAATTATATCGTTTGTTAATATTGCTTATAATAATTTACTAATCTGGAACATTTATATATAACTAATAATATTTTTTGATATTACTGCTCTATTGCAATTACACTCTAGTACATTTTCTGGCAGTGAGGAATTGATTTATCAGCTCTTAAATAAATTTTCCTTTAGGTATCTAATGGTTCTTTTATTATAACTCACTATTTTTGCTTTGTTTAGACTTAATTAAATATATATTCCTAATAACAGAGGTAACCATAATCAGCGTCATTAAAAAAAAAGATGTGCTACTGAATTATATATATTATGTCTACTAGAGGATTTTATCGTCTTAGAGTATGCTGGTATGTCATGATCTATGTTTTTACATATGTAATCTGTTTTATTGGACATAATGAATATTTTTTATGTGACAAATTCTACTATGGCTGTAATATCTTAGTAAATACATCTTCGTTGATTACCTTAAAATCAAGATGCTAACATTATTGGTTAATGTATATTATACAGTCTTGTTTCAAAATTGATGTGGAAAATATCCATAGTAATAATAGTACATAATAATAATAATATATATACGGCTCAACTAGAGAGATTGGTTCTCAAGTGCAACTGCCGGAACAAACCTATAGGTAATTTAGCGGCAGATATTAAACTTGAGTTGTAGCTTACCATGCGGACATTCGAAACAACCGTACCAGCATGCTATGGTTTATCAAGATGTTTCCCTTCACCGAAGGCTCATGCTCATTGTATGTGGATTTGAACCCACGGCCCTTGACTGTACATCCCTACACACTACCAACTGAGCTATCATCATGAGAAATTGATGAATGGAAAAACATTCACTAAAGTGTAACCAAGCAACACAAAGCGATGTGACTATCGGAGTAAAAGGAATACAGACACGCCTCCACTGTGATTTCGTCATTATTACTGTCTATGTATGTGGGCAGTAATTATTCAGTCCGGTGTCGTTGGTATATTGAGTAAATATTTATAGTATTAGATTTGCATTCAATTAAAACAACGGTAAATAAATAATAATATACAACGATGTATTGGTATATGTAAACTGGCAATGGTTTGCTTCGCTGAGAGTTAGTTAAACTTTATTAAACTTTAACAACGCTTGGTAATAGTATCCTGTATTCCGATCAGATTTATATTAAAACTAGCGTTCACCCGCGGCTCTGCTCACGTTAATATTGATTCTGTCAAAACGGATGACGCAGTAAAAGTTTCATACAAAGTTTACTTCTTTCTTTACTCGACTTTCTATAAGCGTTTTACCGTGCATAGGGTCTCATCTATCTTAATACCAAATTTGATTATAATCGGTTCAGCAGTTTAGGAGTAAAAGCAAAATAAATAAACTCACTTTCGCCTTTATAATATTAGTAAGGACAAGGATACGTTAAATCCAATAGTGTTGCTGGTCCCAAATCTGTGGTATAGCGGAATTTGTTGGGTCATCTTTTAAGAAAGATAGTATTTATACAAAATAAACAAAAACATTCTGCATAAATTAGAAACTTTTCCATCACGTTTCGAAGCGATGATAGCTCAGTTAGCAGTGTTTACGGATGCCACGTCAATGGAAGTGAGTTTGTTTGAATCTCTGCAATGAGCTTGTGCTTTCGGTGAACGAAAACATCGTGATGAAACCATAACATGATGGAAGGGCTTTTTCTATTGACCATCTGGATAGCAACCACCCTCAAGTTGAAGATCTGCCGCGAAATACTTATAGGTGTGTTCCGGTAGTTACACTTGAGAGTCAAAACCTTTACTAGGCTTAACGTGTTCACTATCTAGAGCCACATCGACAATTAACATAAGGTGAGACTGTAGCGATAATGGTAAACCTATAAACTATAAAAAAAGCTAGATAAAGTTTGAAGGACAGTCGATGTTTAGACATATATCTGCAGCATGAGAGATTCAAAATGAATCTATTTCTACAAATTAATTATAAACAAACTAGGTACCTTTAATTTATAAAATCGTTTAAAATATCTTTAGATGAAACTTGGTGTGTTAATAAAATATATTATCGTTATTTCTAAAACATGTTTCAAACCTCGAGAGCGATTAAAATACTTCGGAGATAATTTATTTTGGCTACTTTCTTAAACATTAAATTTATTTATTTGCTTTAAATTTCTTAATTATTGCTAAATTACTTTGAAGATAACGTATACATCCGTTCATTTGGATATAGGTAAATCAGAACCGGCTTGACCGGATCGATACATTCTCAATGATCACTAAGTTACAAAGTAAACACAACTTAAAAAACAGAAAAATATAAAAGTTTTCCAATACATTAAATGAGTTGAATCGATGATAGCTTGGGCTATCGGTAAAGGAAAACATCATGAGGAAACAATAGCATGGTGGTAGGGCTTTTTGTAATGCTCTCCTGGCTAGCTACCACCCTCAGGTTGAAAATCTGCAGCCAAATATCGATAGGTTTGTTCCGGCAGTTGCACATGAGTGCCAGTTCGTTCACAGGTTCAGTGTGTTTACCATATTGAGCCCTATCGTCACTTAAGATCAGATGAGATTAATGCCATTATGCTAAATCTTAATTAAACAAAAAAAAGTTACAATTGTGTGGCAAATTATTAAAGATAGATCAGCAAGTTTTTGCTCTGGTTTAAGGCATTAATTATAGAAGCATCATTAATAAATAAAACAGATTTCTCATATTAACATTTTTAAAACAGTAATCACCTGTTTATCTTTTTTTTTATCGTGTGGACATGCATTAATGCATACCTTTCCAGTCCGGGGGGATTGGGAAGGTTATGTGGAACTCACCCGGCGCTAGTTACCGCGAATACCCACTAAAACCCCACGGCCGTCTGTCGCCTTCCTGGGGCGTCGGTACCAGCTTGATGCTAAGCCGAGCCCCGTCCGAGCAACCTGGCGACCTGCCCTTTCAGATTGCCGGAATGGTATAATAAGAGGCGGGTCCCTCGAACCTCCGCTCCCAGTACGACTTAGGGTACTGGAAGGGGACAAGTGTTTCGGCCTCTCTTTCCACCCTGACGTCTGTGTCGAAGAGGGTGCTTGCTGGGGTTAGCCTCGCGGGCCTTTTCCATGGTCTCTTTCTACAAGATAACTGTCTCGTAGACAGACCATTACGTTCCACGATCGAACACTGCTGAGCATGGCTTTCATCACGCCCGGTAGCAAGAGATCCGTTCCGACCGCTGCCTCTATAGTGCGGCGCTGCTCGGACACGCAATACCCTCGGCCAGAGTGTGCTGCGCAGTATCTTCCGCAGCACCACACTCACGGCACACGGTGGTCGGCTCCCTGCGAGCAATCTTGTACAGGTTCTAGCCGAAGCATCTATGCCAGGATAGCACCTGCACAAAACGGAACGTCAGGGAGTTATACTCCCAGCTACAGCACTCTCGGAGGACCGGGCGTTTATATTTTCTACTAGCCACACATGCGACTTCGTTTTTTGCTTTGTTCATGCGAGTTTATTGATTTATGCCTGTTTTGAATTTATGCCTGAATTTCATGTTAACTGCGATATATGAACATATTATATTAGGTTATTATTTTTTATTAATATGATACACCTAGTATTACAGTTTAATTTTAGGAGGGTAGTTTATAACACCGATTACTATATAAGTGCGACACGAGCGCGCCTGGGAGCTTTGACTAATTAAAGCGAAACTCTCGAAGCGTATTCATCTAATGTAGCGGGAACAACACCAAAGGGACGTAAGATTTATATTTCTTTATTATTGACACATTCTTCGTATTTATGTTGTGAATCATTATCGGGAATGATTTATACTGGACAGAAAGAGAATCACGAGCGTAAAGGTGAGTGTTGACATACGTATGGGGGTTCCTTAAACCTACATTCGTAGTCGCAACTCTCGGACACGGCCGTGTTGCTATTATCTCTCTGCCACAACTACTACTATCCTGATTTCTAACATCAGAATATAAAATCTAATACTATATATACCTTACGGTATATTATACCTTAAGGTAGAAATTACTATCTAACTATAACGGGGAATATTGACAGAGGAATGTCCATGGACAATGCTTGCCGTTACGCAGATGGCCTGCAAATTCAACGACAAAAGGTCCTCGACTCAAGAAATAAATTCCAACGTCATAACTTGAGTAGTACATTGTTTATTTCTCGACCGATGAAATTGATTAACCGCAGAGATATTATTGTAGTTAGTTCTTTATTTTAACAATCACTTACGGAAACTATTTTTTACATTTTTCAACTCTTAATTTATTTATAAAATTTATTAATCTTTTCATGAGTGGATAATCAACACAATTAGTATTGAGTTATGTCTATGTAATAAAAATCCGAAAGATTTTTCACTGATTTACTCTTCGTGCTTAAAATTGTATTTTACGTGTGTTAAAAAAGGGTTCCTTTAAAAACTGACAAAGATTATTGGACATAATTTTATTTAGTAAAAAAATAATTACCTACGGAATTTAAGCCACATAGTATAATCTTTCAGTATGCGGTTGAAAAACATCTTTTTTCCACTTAATATATATAATTCCAGAGAATTATGCATTAAATTAATAATAATAATAAAAATTAGCCATAGAAGAAAAAACGACGTAAACAATCAGTAATTGCTGACAATCAAAGAATCTTTTATAACATTTTCCTTTTTCTAAGATGTCACAACTATACATATGAAATTTATATTATATGAAGTATTGAATTTAAATAAAACCCGGCAAGTCTGGCAACACGGGTGAACATTGAAGGTTCGAATTGGCAGTGAGCTTAAAAAGTGCGACGCAAAAAAAAAACTTTGAGAAAGTAAAGCCGTTTGGACGCGAGTGTACTCTCACTACTTTCACGTTTGTCGGTGTGGGTACGACGGTGCGGCTGTGTGTGTCGCGGCCGGTGACCTTGCTATCAGGCGGAAGCGCGCGGCCGCATGAGTCAGCGCGCGTCTGCCGCGGGAGCATGGACCTTCGCACACCGTCGCGTCGATATCAACTACCAATTCCCCATTCACTCCCTCTTTCAATCCACTAAAACGATACGTTCAAATTAATTTACTAGAAAATTCGAGTAATTATTGTTTAATACCACATCTACTGCTTATTAATATGAAAACACAATAAAAGTACACACTTTAAATTAATGAGATTATTCAAATGTGATAATAATTATTTCAACTTGTGGACAAGTTGTTGTGTAGAACGGGAAAGTGATAATTATACTTAGTAGGTTATATAATATAATTCATGCCAAATTATATTTAATTAGTAAAATGTTAGTGTAATGATTGTAAAAGAAGTTTTTTGTTTGATTAATATCGTCGGTGGTAACGAGATTATGAGAAGCAGTTCGAGTTCAAGAACGATCGATAACACGGAAGACTGTTCGAAATATACGATCATAGTTATAACTGCAACTTACCCACCGGTGTTCACATAGCCTTTAGGCCTGTGTTTAATATTTATATACAATGATCCTTTAATATTGTAATTTGTAAAAAGGCTACTTTTTCTTGTGAAAAATTTATTGGGAGTGGGATAAGGATAAGTTTGTATGAAACTTTTTATTGCGTTATCCGATTTGTTTGACAAAATCAATATTAACGCGAGCGAAGCCGCAGGTGAAAGCTAGTTAATAGTTTAAACAGGAAAATTTTCTTTGAACACGCTAATCATAAGAAACCAGTCGAATTAAAAAAGAATTGTATTTGATAGAGCAATCAGTAAGGAAGGCTTTAGGTTATTTAACATCACGCTACTTAATATAGGAACAAAGTAGTATTGAAAAAAATAGAAGAACGGTCAAAAATAATTCAATAATATTTTATTTCCACGGGAACGAAGTCGCGGACACAATTAGTATTTAATATACAAGATTCAATACTGTAAAATTTTCTAAATTAGTTTAGTTTGTCGTCACAATAATCGAAAACAAAAAAAATGTAGAAAGAGGTCAATTAAGAAGATATCGGTAGTTTGATTATTTAACATATTTCTAAATACAAAGGATTATTAAGTATTGTTTGTTCCCTTTATATTGGCCGTATAGTATTGTTGTTTCAATATCATCGAGGTCTTTTGTTTAAGTGTCAGACTTTCGAATTTTAATTCTCCAATTTGGCGATTTCGATTCGGGTGTCCGATGACGTCATCGAGGTCATATTCAACCTTTTTTGTTTGAGAACACCAGCTTTTATTCATCTGGAGAAATTGACAGGAAAAGGTGTTATATGTCTTTTTACGAAATAAACTGGAATCAAACTTTGCGGGATGGTATTTTGTGTTTGTTGTTAACTTTAACTTATAATGAATTGAAAATATACGATCTAGGATAAAGTAAGATCAAAATTTAGTAAGTATAGATAATTATGTATTTCTAAATTTATCTATTGAGATGGAAACACTGGTTATAACTGGATGTAGCTATCAGAGTACGTTAGTTTAAAAACATCGCCGTGTTAGGTGCTTGGCGTTAAATGAAATTAAGATGTTTATAACCTTGCAAGCGTTTCTGTATGGAGATAGACACAAGTGTGCGCTTATAAAAATTCATACTTAAATATGTACGACAATACAAAGAAAGCGATTGTTTCTTACCTTTGGAAGCGATGATAGCTCGGTTGGTAGGGTGTACGGACGCCGCGTCAATGGACGTAAGCTCGAACTCTGTAATGAGGTCGAGCTTTTGGTAAAGGAAAACCTGCCGCCAAATACCTACTATAGGTGCGTTCCGGTATTTGAACTTAAGAGCCTGTCCCTCTACTAGTCTTAGTGTGTACACCATCTTGGGACACATCTGTAGTTAAGATCAGGTGATATTATGGCGATAATCTATAAACTATGAAAAAATAGACATATATAATTATAGTATATTACAGCACTAGAGTAAGTGTGAAAACTGGCACTGGTTGCTGACAACACGGAAGTTTGAAGTGTCGCCGTGGTGCTTTTTGGTAGGTAATTTGACGGTGCTTGTCACCCGAAGAGTTGCCATACACCTCTTTTCTCCTTACGTGATTATTTTTACTGATCATAATTGACAATCTATAGAAGAAGCAAAATGGCTAAATCTAAAGAAGCTTTGCAAATGGTCAAAAGATACAACAGGATCATCATCTTGCGTCAAGTTACAAGTGTCTACCAAGAATATCGACGTTTATTAAGAGATCATCTTATATCATGTTTTAAAAAACCACTGAGATATATATACTTATCAAAAATGTAAACGTTTCAAATAGACTTTGCACCTTGTCATAAGGCATGAAGTATTCAATCCTAGCTAGAAGTCAACGTTCATGACTTTATAAGAATGAATGAATGGCTCTCGTGTAGGTCTGAATGTAAGCCTTTTGAACTATTTTCTTTTTGACGAGGTTCTCATACAATCTTTACAATTAAACCAGAGACGATCCTTTGTGGTTTGGTACCGATCGGTCGACAGAATGTTTTTTGCCCGTTTGTTGCCTAGCCTTGTCGTTGATAATAAATACAAGTTATAAGTAACCAAAGGTTCAAATTTAAATATTAACAAACTATAAGTATAATATAATTAACATACACATAAAATAACGACATAACTTTTAATTTAAATAACGCAGTGAAATAATATAGTTATATCTTAATGAAATTCAATCAGAGATCTAAACAGATTGAACGTTAATTTGAAACGGGTTAAAAATAAATCTTCCAATTTCCCACACGGTTGTGTAGTAGAGCACATCAGCGCGACCCTAGCGGTAGTGCTGTGACACGGTTCCCGATCGCGGCACAGATATCGCGGCCGATGCGATCACGCGATATTACCTTCCCTACCGTTAGGTGGATATGTGATACTCCGCTGCGGCCTTTTGAAACGTGTTATGATACATTTGTGCGCAAAAATATTTAAATAATTGCAATTAGTTGACCTTTTCCAAGCTATAATTGTATAATAAATTGTATAAAAATAATTCGTGATCTTCTATCTGCGTTATTTTGTTTTTATAATTAGTAATTTAAAATTTAAACATTAGAAACATACTGGAACATTTGATATTGACTAATTTTATTCAAAATTATTAAGAATTACATAGACCGGCATAAGGCATATTATATAATATTTACAGCCGGCAACGCACCTGCGATTTCCCTGGTTTTGTAGGTATCCACGGACGGCGGTGATCACTTAATATCAGATGACACACTTGCTTCTTTGCCCACTATTCCATAAAAAGATAAGGCAATCCTGAACTGCTGAACATGTTTTGATTTAGGATTCCTCCTCGATACCTATTAATCTTTTCAACATTCCTTTTAGGACAAGCGTTTTAGCGAGTGAGTACATTATATGATAAACACAAAAACTTGGAATTATTAAATATCTAAACTGAAACATACATTTAAGCATATCACTGCAATTTAACTTTATTTTTAAAATAATTTTAATCTGAAATTGTACATAATTACATTGTACTGTACATATTGTACATAATTTAACCATATTTTTATGTTTTGTTGCTATTCAATATAACTCAAAACGTATAATGCCGAAGTATTGTATTGTAGTGTAAGTATTGTATTACATTTGTATTATCGTCTCTATCCAATTTTCAAAAGTTCTGAGTAATATTATAAATTTTATTATATATTTTATTTACCTGTTACACTTTCATATCTTGACTACAGGTGATGATTATGAAATTATTCATACAAGTTATAACGGACGCAGAAAATAACATATGGTGTTTTAAATTGAAAGATAAATTATTGCGCTCAATAGAATAGAAAAAAATACTTTTGTTATCACGCGAACAAAGTATACTAATTTTTATTAAATATGAGACTTCTTTTCATTATTAAGAAACTTTTCCTGGCATATTATTTTAACAATCGACCATGGTTGGTCTTAAACAATGACTAATAAATATAAATTTACGCTCTCTATTTATGAGTATTTTTAACCTCGTTGCAAATAGGTTCAATAATTTATTTTATAACGGTCACGGCAATGAAAATCACTTAAAGTTTCCATATTAAATATGAGAAAACCAGCATAAAAAGGAATTTACAATTTGCTAAATGAAATAAGAAAGTAATAGCTTTGTGCAATAGAAAGTGCGACATCCTACATCGGGTAATATTTTGCGTGCATTACCTATTATCGACAATTTCTGTTTAATTTATGCTACGAGTTGCGAATATGAGTATGCCAAATGCTAACGACTATGTTTTTATTTATTTTTTGTAAACTAGATCACGCTAATATATTATGCTACCAGCCAATTAGAGTAGTTTTTGGATCATATGAAATATTAGCTGTGCAGGCGGGCGACTTCGTTGGTGTGTAACTGAAAGTTATTGAAAAATGTTTCCCTGTTTCTGTTACATTTTTCAATACAGCTTTGCTCGTTTGATTGGTAGCGTGATATTAAATAGTCTAAAACAGTGGCCGGCAAACTGAGGCTCTTTGACTCCTCGGCTGTGGCTCTTCCATGAAATTTTTAGCGCGGGCACTGAATATTACTTATTATCTTACCTTGTAAGGGACGAGTATAATCTTTACTTTACTTACTTTCGAGGGAAATGCAAGGCCACATTAGTGCAGTATTTGTAGTTACTTTTAAAAATACATTTTATATTATTTAACTAGTTACACTTTAAAATATTATATTTTTTTAATTATGATACCAAATTTTATTCGATTAGTGTTAGTTAAACTAAAATTTATTTCACAAAGGCAATCTAGAAGGAGTACTTTTACTTCAAATTATTTCCATAACAATGTCTCCGAATAAGGCAAAGCTTTAGTAAAAAAAAATGCCTTTGAATAAGTTTCAATTGCGTATTGTCATATTTGGCTCTTTTGCATGACATGGTTGACTATCATAGGCCTATAATCTTTTCCATAACTAAAATATAAAAAGCCGAAAATAAATTGCTAAATCCGACTGGTAGTTCCTAACATTAGGGCGTTCAAACATATTAGCTTTATAATATCAATAATATAGATATAAAGAGTTAATAGGTTAGTTTCCGTAGTTGAAAACCTTAGGAACTATTCAGCTAATATATTTTAATCGATTCCATTGCAACGATATAATTGATACGATGTTTGGTGAATTGCTGAGATAATTACTCAACATTCTAAGCGAACGTATCTCGTATATCGAATTGCAAAATGTATAATTTGAATAATTTACAAAACCCGATTTCCACAGTTTAGGTGAACGTAAGAGCCGTAACCTGACCAATTTCATCCGTTCGCGATGCAGCGCAGCCTGACCCCGGTAAATAATGCGTGTTGCGACATTGGCGAAGTAAAAGGCTCGGATGCATTGGCTGCCGCTTACCGTACGAACAAATCTTTACCGAACGGCCATTATATTGTACTGCAACTCTAGCTTTTAAGCAGAACAGAATGTAGAAAAACAGTGACCATTTAAAATTTTTACGTGAACTCTATTGGTCAAGTATTGTTTTTACGGCGTTTTTAACGATATTTTCATGGAACTATTGTCAATAACTCATCACATACAGGGTATCATGATATTGTAATAAAAATTAAAGTGTAACTTTTTTTACATCGCCTCTATTTTTCGAGCATCTATCGCATGTCGCATTTCAGCTGCCTGCGGAGAGCTACAGCTGCAGAGCAGTCAAAGCCAATATAGCGGCCCCGACGGCTCGCATTAGCTGACCGAATAGCATTTATAATTTCACTTTTTCTGAAGATTTTCAGTTAAATGCCTGCGATCCGAAAGAAGTTTCTTTTGCATAGCGGTTTCATAAAACTACACAATTTATTTATTATTATATATCTCAACTTGGAACAAGAAATATTGATGATATATTTTCTGATATAGTTTGGCTACAGCGGATAAGTAAATTGTAACTATTGGTTCGATACAAAATATATTAGTTTCCAGAAAAGCTCCAAAATGTTTAACAAGAGGGACCATCTTGTTGAAGCATCTACTTCTTAATTATGAAATAACATCTAACTTGGTTGTATGGTTTTATATTTTTACTTTTTCTTAAAAAGGAAAAAGTGGATAGAAAAATGTATCATTTTGATATATATTTTGTGGTATTATTACAAAGTTACAGCTCTGTACTTGAACTAGAATTGTTAATGCAAAAACAAGGAAGATCAGCAAAAGATCAGTAGTCGATCCAGCCTACAAACTTACCGAGAGCTGGTCACAAACCAGGTGATCGAGAAACGCGACAAACCAATTTCACAACCAAAGATGCACAAAGACAAGCCTATTACTTTTGATGATTACAGACACATTCTATTCACGTACCATTCGTAAACTTGCGTAAATTTATCCTATTGTTTCTAATTCTAATCACTGGTCTTTATATAAAGGCCTCTAAGTAACACGAAAGCAGTCCCAGGTTACTGGTTATAAGCGGAAATGTGCACCTGAAATTAGCTTGAGCTTTCGGTGAAGAACAATTTCGTGATAAAACCACAGCATAGTGGTAAGGTTTTTTAATGCTCGCCTGGCTTAAGTTAAAAAGTTTAAAAAGTTAAAGCACCCTTATGTTAAAAATCTGCAGCCAAATACCTATAGACGTGTTCCGGCAGTTGCACTTGAGAACTAGTCCCTCCGTTAGGCTTAGCCTAACCACCATCTTGGTTCACATCGTTAGTTAACATGAGGTGAGATTGTGGCCACAACGTCTAACATATTAACTATATAAAAAGTGAAGTCGGGAACGTGATTGACTTCTCAGGGTGCGTCGAGCGTACTCGAGTATCGTCACACACGCAGGCTCTTTTCATGTACTCCAACAACAACAATAGGTGTTTTCTATATACATCAGGCTGATTCATTTTCCCCAAAAAAAATTTTTTTTCGGTCCTCATGCAAAATATTAATCTACACATAAAATAAAATTTACACCAAGTTTGAGTTCTTAATATCCATTTTAAGTACTTACTATTAAATTTAAAGTTTTGCCATGTAGATTGCATATAAAAAGGTTTTTTTTTTTTAATTTTTATTGACTATTTCTATCAATTTTCTAGTAAAATCGCACTGGTTCGCCAGTAGGAGTCATCAAAGTTCAGTTTTTTGAATGAATAGTAATTTTTCAATTTTTTTAGCAAACTGCACAAAGTTATAGTTACACAAAAAACACTAAAACCATTTTGAAGAACGTGAAATTCCACATAAGGTTCATTAAACCGATTCACAAAATTATAAAAGGTGGCTAAGCATTTGAAATTTGAAAGAAAAAATTAAGCAATTTATATGGAAAACTTAAAATTGATATTATGAACTCAAACTTGGTGAGATTTTTTTGTATATGTAGATTAATATTTTGCTTGAGAACCGAGGAAAAAAAATATTTGGCGGAAATGAATCAGCCTAGTATACACATCGTTTAAAGTGTTTACTTTATATGTAGTAAAAAATAAAAATTTTAAAAATATTATATAACTTCGTCATCCACTCATATCCTTAATTATAAGCTGACCAGACCTCTACTACCGGTTATGTAGAGAACTAAAAAATAATTTATTATATGTCTACATAATGCAAATGAAAGTTTAAAGAGTAATGATTTCAATATTATACATTCAAATATCATCCGCGTCGTTTAAAAAAAGAAACGAGATATGATTATAAAACGTTTGTCATCAAATTCAAGGACTTATGTGATTCACCAAACGGGAAGCGTTGCTATGAAATGACGAAATGTTTCGATAATTTTGCAATATACAACAAAGAGCCTTAGTTAACAACACTAGTTGTCGTGTCAGCAACTTGCGAATTGCTGTATACAGAAAAATGGTGCATCATAACCTATATTACCTATACCAACCAAAACCTATATTAAATAAGGCTGATATTAAGGGAACAAATAAAACAATTTAAAATTTATAATTATATTATAACTATTTTAATAGTAGGGATCTACTACGACGACTGGTAATAAACTCAGCTACTTTTTATCTACTCATTGTTGTAACTAAAATAGTTTTTTTTTTATTTATACGTGTTATAATTTTACATAATGGCAAAAATTCTGTCAGAAAACATTAACATTTTTCTCTGTTTTTCACCTTTCTAAGCTTTCTCTAATTATAAACTTAACATTTGGGTTTTTTTTATGGTACCTACACTGTTACCCTGAGGGGCTTTTACAGCTTCACCTGAACTAGGGGGGTGACCGAACCTCGGCTTGGGCTGTTGCCGAATCGCGTAGGAGAAAATCGAATGCGGTACTAACTACTAATAAAAAGAGAAGAGTAATTGTAAGGACGCGAAAGATTGTACATTAAAAAAACCTAACTGGCGATGCCTGAGACTATTACCTGATTAAAAATAGTAAGATAGGAACTAACTGATCCCCTTCGGGATCTGAGAAACTCACTTTGGTTTGTACTGTGCCATGGCAGGCGAGGCAAGATTGTACTGTGCGTCCTCCCTACCTAGTAAATGATGAATTAACATTTGGATACCTACATGCATCCTTATATTAATATCCTTGTGTTATGAAATGGCTGTGCCTGCGACTTTGTTCACGTGGACCTAAATTTTTATTTAATAATTTCTTTTTCTTACTTCTTCAATGATTACTCTATCAAATACAATACAAAAATATTTTTTTGAAATCCGAGTGGTAGTTCAATCTACATATTGTCCACATGAAAATTTAAAGTTTGACAATCAAATTTGTCGAACTTATTTTATCATTTCCAGTGCCCTTTATACGCCTTAATTCTGATGTGAAAAGTTAAGAGACAATTCCCGTTAGGGTCCGGTGAGGCTATGAGTCAGGCTATTGCCAAAGTGATTTCGTATTGAGGCGTAATTACTACCGTTTATAACAACAGTTCGGTTGATTTTGTGACGTACTTAGGTGTTGGGCAAGAGCAGGTTTCGTTAACAATGCCTCACTTACTTGGACATTGTTTCGGCGCGGCGCGCAGCGATAACATGACCGTGTTGTTACGAAAATCGAATCTGTTACTCTGATTAAATTTATAATACACTAGCTGTATTTATGACTTCGTTTGTGTGGAACGAAAAATGCCCGTTTTTGTAATTTTCTTTAAAACCTTCTTCGGTAACTGATCATTCAAAATAAAAATATAATTTTTGAAATACGACTGGTAGTTCCTAAGATTAGCGCGTTCAAACAAACAAACTTTACAAAAAAGTATGTATTTTGTTTATTTTGATCAGCATCCATTTCTTTTCTGTTATGGCATTTGCCTATGTAAGTAATTACGCCAATGTGAAGTATGAATATATTTATGAACACAGTTAAAGGACACAAAGTGATAACAAACTCGGAAAATTTATTTATGGACCACACAAATTATTGTACTGTGTGAGACTCGAAGCCAAGCTTTCGACGGGGGATGCAGCGAGGCAACTGCTTTCACTGATAGACCAACCGTGTAGTTTGCTTATATTATTGCAAGCTATATTCTGAAACCTAATTAAATTGATTAGTATTTGTAACTTTTTATCTCTTTGGAGATTTCTTTCTATTGGTACTGCCTGATACACGAAATACATGCTTTTATATAATAGAAAATCGCTGTGTTACCTTGTATTGTCTTCCCGTGGTTACAGTTCCAGAGCCCCTTGGAGTAGAATGATTGAGGTCGATGACGCACTGATAAAATATTCTGGTGTTATAAACATATAAGCTCCGGTCATCGCATATTTACGGATGGCCGTACGTTTGCTTACTGGCTTACTTGAGTAATATTATAAACAAAATAAAAGATATAAATATAGCTTCTCTGCAGTTTCGAATCAAATATTGCTTACCTAAAATACTTTGTTGTGGTTTTAGTCTGATGACAACTATCTATTTCGATTTTACTGCGTAGCGATGACTTACATACTTGGATTGCAATGTACATTTCCTGTTAGGCGAACTGAGATCATTTATTCGAAGTTTTATAAGGAAGAAAGTAAATCAACTCAAGAGTTGGAATGACGCTCTCGATCCATAATTTTTTTGTAAGCTACTTGCTATTTTACTGTACTATGCCTACTATTCTAATTTAATCAGGATGCGTAAATTATTATCCGCAAGCGTTTTCTACCAATATTTTGGCTTATTTTCTGTTAATAATTTAAGAGAAATATATAGAATTTGATAAAGTTTAATAGACGTTTTAAAGGAGAATAATTCTGTAATACATAATTTAAAAAAAACTTTATTAGTTTTAGCGGCAAACGCCAGTAAAGCTTAGTCGCCATGACTTTTACCAACAAATTCTTCATCATATGATATGTCAGCTAATTTACACAAAACCTAATTTACTTATATGCCAATACCTTCTTAATGAATTACTTCTTTAATGCATTAAGAACCCCATGAAAATACGTACGTTACTTTTGGTTTTATCGTGTTTCAACAAAGAGGTAGGCGTGCAGACAGAGGTAGAGAAGAAGGGACTTTATTTTATAACGTATACTCTCATTGTCTTCTCGTTTGATATCAATTATTTGAAACGTTTCGCGTTACTCTTACATACACTGTGACAACTGTCATAAATACTTTCACGTATTATAATCTCTTTTTCCCACGTTTAAAAGCCGCGATCGGGCCAAAACATGCGCCATCCATGGCTCGCCGGTTACGAAACCGGGCGGGCTTGAGCTTGCGGGCATGATTCTGCGAAAACTGCCGGCTGACTCATACAGGGCTGCGTCTGGAACAGGTCTTGCTGTCGAAAAAGGTAGGTACGTTGTTTTGAGTCACCAAACTGGCAGATTGTTTTTGTAGCGTCTGGCCCCAATAGATGTCGGTCGAGCTGTGTGTTTTATCTCGTTATTCGAAACCGATCCTATCCAGCTTTAATGTTTTAAAGTCGTTACATTTATTTTAATAAAAGTTTTCTAAGGACATACATTTGTTTTATGTATTAAAGATCTGCATATATGAAAGTTGATCTTAAGTTATTGACTACTGTATAGAACAAAACAATCTCCGCGGGCCGGTTAGTATAAGTGGTGTATAAGCGATATATAATTAACTAATTTCATTATGTTAACTTCAAAATCAACTTACCTTACATATTTCATTTCACAATCTAAGCACTAAGAATGAATTTGACCATTAAAATTTTACGCGAGTGTAGCCGTATGGAACAGCTAGTCGCTTGTAGACGTTTATAAACGAACGATGGATGCTAAATCTCATAAATCCTTCCAAGGTGAATAATAACACAGCTAAGTAACATGATCACACAACATAGCAATTTCCGGACGTGTTTTTTTTCTATTTTTGGTGGCCAATTAAGTCGTTTTAATTTAGGCACCGGAAAATTCAGTCATAGTGACCGTTGGACCGGTCCGTGGGAGGTACAATGCTCTCCATAATATAATGCACAGAAATTACTAAAAATAATTAATAACCTAAACCAAAGTCAAATGTTATTTATTTGGTATTGGTGGTGTTAATATATTACGCGTATTAATGATACGAACGTATAAATTTTTATGGACATGTTTTAAAATAAGAATTTTGTTTCTGTCATACCTATCTACTATCAATCTATATAAGTGATGAAAACTCAGCTGGTAGTGTATGCGGACGCCGCGTCAAGGGACGTGAGTTAGAAGATAATAGAAACCAGTTCTTAAGTATACTACTGGAAAACAAATGACGTTTGATTCTCAATTTTAAGCTAGTTAACTTACTTACTTACTTTATTCATCGTAATACAAGAATACTTTTGTAATTAAATTATGCTCTTTATTGTCAATGTGGTTAATCGTTTGCGGATAGCAAGTTTGTTTACTGACTTTATCCTCCCAGCTCAGACGGTCTGAAACAATTATGTGAGATTCATCCCGCGCTAGCTGCTGAGAATGCCCACTAAAACTTCATGGTTAAATGTTGCCTTGCTGAGGCGACGTGAGGTCGAACTTGCAAAACTTGTCCTGGGCGGCGGCTGGCTCAGCTTGATGTTAAGCCGGGCTTCCACCCTGTCGGGCAGAGGTTTCCAAAGTATGCGTCTGGCGCCCTAGTGGTGAAGAACTGCGCCTAATTTTACTTATCTATTTGGACTAGCGAGATAGGTTAGAATGCCGCGACTAAATAGTAAACATATGTGTGCGCCGTGAACTAAAAGAGAATGGAAACCCCTACCTTAAGGTCAGGGTTGTACCGGCCCTTCCTGTCGCCCGTTCGTCTTTGAGGGAGAGGAAAAAGTGTAGAATAAAATATGCTAATTGAACATGACCACTTTGTGATAAGTAATTATGTAAATTGTTTTTATGTTGGGTTGCCAGCAACTAAACTAGTAGTATTCGGTGAATGAAAATTATGTGGTACAATTTTAGAACCTATTCTTCAATTTAATGTTATGTTCAGTGGAATCTTATACCAATATTGATGCACAATCAAATTGTCATAAAGTAAAAAAAAGTACATTTTTTGAACTTCACAATTTTCATGTCTATCTTTTGTTCCGAAAGAACCCTTTGATGTATGGCATAAATTTCCATGTTTATTCCTGTATCCTACATGTTTTTCTATAGTATTAGTTTCCATCGTGCTATATACTTCATTAGAATTTGTTCCGTAGAGACTTGCATACAAATGGACAGAAAAAAAAATACTGTGGTGGAATTTTGGCCACTAGTTAGGTACTAGTATGAATATGTTGAGAGTTTCATAGACAACACCACTAATATGGTACAGAAAACGACAAAAGCAAGTTATATCGATGATATTTTATATGAAATAGTCGATGCCCGCAACTTCTTTTCCCTTGTAATCGTAAAAGCCGTCCGAGTAGGAGAGTGTACATCGTAAAAGTAATATCCATGACCAATATATATATATATATATATATATATATATATATATATATATATATATATATATATATATATATATATATGTATAGTATATAAGTATATTGCTCGAATATTATAAAAATTTAATTCTGTGATAAGTTTCGATAAATTAACCTTCAATGCTGGCGACATTATTATAAACCTATTATCCAATTTGGCCGTGACACTTTACAGGTGCTTTCGATATAATGTACCAAAGCGGCGTACATATTCCGACCGCGACTGTACCCATTCGCCGCGAAGGATATATACGTTTTTTACGTTCACAAACTCCGATATGGCCTTCTTTGGAGAATGGTACTGTGTTGCCGAAAGTCAACGGCGCGACGGCGCTACAGGTGATATTTACTCAATTTAAACATGTGTTCTGTATCGTATTAAGAATTGTGAATCATTTAGTATTAGTCATACGATTATCCTTATTGGTATCGTGTTTATGTTAATATATAAACCTATCGAAGATCAGAGGCAGCTTAATTGAACGAAGGTCAAGTCATTATAGCCAGATCTACCTCTCGGTTATCTCCCAATCCGTAACCTAATATTTTTAAAGTTGAGTTGCGTGTTTATTTTTATATAATATGCCTTTGTACGTAGTCTTAAACTTAATGCTGTCTCTTTTTAGGAGGGCCTTCCCAATCGCGTTTTCTTTTTTTTATGTGGGTAAATTTTAAAACTTTCCTTCCACGTTAACTGAGCAGGCTATCTTGACTTACTTGCTAGAAATGAACAAGACTACAGACACAACTAGATATGCCAAGGTCTCTCTACATTTCCTCCTTACTCACTTTTGAAGCGATGATAGCTCAGTAGGTAGTGTGTACGGACGCCGCATCAAGGGAGGTGATTTCGAATCCACCTACAATGAGCTTGAGCTTTCGGTGAAGGTAAACATCTTTATGAAACCATACCAACGGCCGCCAAATATCTATAGGTTTGTTTCGGGAGTTACACTTGTGAGGCAGTCCCTCTAGTAGGCTTAGGGTGTCCATCATCTTGGGTCACATCGGCATTTAACATCAGGTGAGATTCCGAGCATAAAGCTAAACATTAACTATAAAAAAAACACACGCAAGTAGAGTCGCGGGCGCGGCTAGTGTCAAGTAAATCAGGTCCAACATAAAAGGTCAACCTGGGAAAACCACTCTTACATAAAATAATTTCTTATTAATGTACTTACGTAATATTTATTTCATGTTTCAACCAGTAAGATAAATCAGCAATTATATAAAGGAATATAATTAAATCTAATTTTATGTATTCACATATTTAAATCTCTCTTCAATTAACCTTTGTTTTTCCACGAATATCAACCGCTTCGGAATGCGGCTGCAGTGACCTATTTATGAGCTCCCCCCTTTCACCACCTCCCATGTCAATTCATCGCCGGTACCGGTCCTGCGTGCCCTCGATTCGTTGATTCCGCGTTGCAAAATCATATGAAATTATAGTTTACTAGCTGTTTCTGCGACTTCGTTCGTGTGCGAGTAAAAAAAAAAAGGGTTTACCCGCGACTCCACTTGCCTTGATATCGGATGACGCAATAAAATTTCGTACAAAGTTTATTTCTTCTTCTCTGTAAGTAGCCTGTCTCCGTCTCGAGAAAAATTCAAAATTCATCGTTATTGATTCAGCGGTCTAGGCGTGAAAGAATAACTAACAATCAAACTTACTATCGCATTTATAATATTAGTAAGGATTTTTGCCCACTTTCAATAAAGTTTTGCTTCTATGGCGGTAACGTGATGTTAATAGCAAAAGCATTCGTCAATGATTACTCTATCAAATATAAAAATGTTTTTTGAAAGCCGACTGGTAGTTCTTAAAATTAGGGCGTTTGAAACAAGCAAACAAAAGTTTCCTAGTAGCGTTCCCCAATTTTTCCTAGTAATAAATACAGCCTATGTTATTTAGCATGTGTTATTATTTTTCAATGGTACCCAGCTATGTAAAAGTTATGCCAATGATTTTATAACAATAACTATCATACATAGAAGGTAACACTCAAACTCGGAACAATTATTTGTGGATAGCACAAACAATTCTGGGCAGGACTCGAACCCAGCAACATGGCAACTGCACTAACCGCTAAGGCCACCATGTAGTAACAAAACAGTTTTAAGAGAACTCTCTACTTATTTTTAGTCCCGAGTTTGTCCTCTAATATAAGCAGGTAATTTTTTATTTTGTAATACAATTTCCTTCATCATTTACATTATATACATTCCATTTACCTTATATCTATGTGTCAAAAGGGCCTGAACACTTGAACGAAATACTGTTAGGAGTCGGACGCTTTAGTTAACTGCCTGGTAGCGAGCCGGAGTGAAGAATAAAGTATGCTAAGTGAAAACCAAATATTTATAAAGATAATTCCCTTCGCACGGAACTTGCGGCTGTAACGGAATAATGAACTATGCGAAGAATGTCCATTCTCCACGATTTATATATATTACAGTGTTTACAAGGTTGTTGCCGTTGTCAACGCAATACCTGAACGTGATTCATTCGAATTGATTAATTAATATATTTTGACCGACAGTTATCTCCGTCCAATCGTTCAGTTTAAACTGAATTATGTTTCAACATACCATTTGTCTTTTTAAATGGATTATTAATTATTCTGAATCTTGTCCTTTTTGAAGGTATAAGAGTTTCTTTATTATTTTATTATGCTAATGAGCAGCAAACAGGTTGACGACCCATCTGATGGTAAATGGTTACCCTCGTCTATGAACAGTCGCAATAACAGGGGTGTTACAACAATGTTGCTGAACTTGGCGGAAATTACTAGTTCTAGTTCACTATGCCGCAACACAAAGGCTCATACTGAACTTTTATTTTGCAACAGTTTAAACCCGAGGGTGGTCGCTAATCAGCCTGCCAAAAACGCTACTAACTACCACTACCCTACTACCATGGATCATGGATTACATAGCTAACCGCCATCACCAAAGCAAACGTGAGACCAACGATCATCAGAGCCCCATTGGTTACTCGGCAGGGTGCTTCTCGCGTAGGTGAGGTTAGCTTGAGTAACTAAAATGTTATTGGATACCCCTAACGCACTATATTGTATATTTTTAACCACCTATTAGGTTAACATTATATAGACGCCATTTTTTTAGCAGTGAATGCACGACTTACATTATTTAATCTGCCTAAGTTAGACTGTTCAATTATGAATGTAATTAAACTTTGATAAGATAATGGTGCAGGATCATTTTGACAGAAAAAATTTAACGTTTTAGTATTTTTCATATGTAATTTATTATCCAATCGAGCAGACCAGATGTATAATCTTTTTGAAGGTCGTTTCTCCACATTTGTTCTGCCCATCGTGTGACATACAAAAACACGTGCCCGTATTCGTTACTCACTCCATTAGTGTTTCGCCGAAAATTACCAAGAACCGTATCTAGGAAATTGATTCATCAAAACGATTTCTATATGGACTGTTATGTGTTAATGAACTCGTGGAAGCTTTTGCCCGACTTGATAGAGATGACATTGTCAATACTATCTAATAAAGGGCCACTATTTTGTCACATTACGAGTTCTCTGTTTTTCCCCATAATATGGCCTCGGGAAATGATGGTCTTTTTAGTGAGTCCTTATAAACTGTAGTGGTAAATATATTCATTTATTTTATTTATTAATTACATGTTAAACTGTAGTATAATGGAGATGAAGAGATTATTGATTAATTAAGGCTAAATAGAGCATTGATCTAAAAACAGCTAACAGCCATTAACATTATAGCCAGCAAGTACAGAGAAACACAGATGGAACGAAATACTCTGATAATTGTAATAGTTACTATTATATATATCTATTATTTATTAGAGCACTTATAATACACTCTTGTTCAATTATATGTACCTACTAAATACCACATAGAAACTGTAGGCTTTAAATCTAATTTGGTATGTCTATCTGCATAGATGAATGTATATATACAGATAGACATACCAAATTAAATTGCATTTTAAATATAATATTCGCTCAGGGTAAAATAATAACATACCCCAGTCATAATGTTACACTGTTAGTGCCAGAATCTCTAACTGAAAGCTTAATTTTGCTAATTCTCCTCTATCGAATCTCTAATCCTCTCGAATCCTCGCCTAATCTATTTTCAAAACGACGATTGACCTCTGAATCAATTTCTAAACGAAAGACTAATTTAACTACGGTTAACTACTACGGTGACTTGTGTGAGGAAATATCGAATAAACAAATAGGTATAATTATTAAAAGTTAGAGAGAAGGTTGTGACACGAGCGGCAATTCTCTCGTACAGGCCCAATTGCGGCACTGCAGCCAAGGTGTTCAACGTTTACATTAGGCTGCGCCTGCGCCCGCGACGACATTGCTATCGCATTACTAACGGTAGTCGTTCATATATTGTTTCGAATTGTTTTTACTCTCAGATGCAATCAGTTTTTATTTTGAACGCATAGATTACAATTTAGTGAGTAGCTGTTGGTAACCATTAAAAATGCATTATTAAATTCGTCGCTGTATTTCAAAAGTTTTTGCAATATCATAATAGTATGTCTATTTATACCTGCCCAATTCCACTCACTGTTGGGTATAGGCCTCCATCGCTTACACCATCTATTCCGATCCTGTGCTAGCCTCATCCATTGTCTTCCGACCCAATATAATATACTTGCACTTGCAATGAGATTGAGCTTTCGGTGAAGGAAAACATCGTGATGAAATCATAGCATGGTGGTAGGGCTTCACAGTCTTGCGCCACAAGGTTACTTAATATCATGTCAGATTATGCCTATAACGCTAAACCTACAGAATATTTTAAAAATGCTTATGTCGTGAAACACTCGGTTGGAACAAATTTTCTTATGTAGTACGTTATTATTTATAAACGTTTTATATTATTGATTAACAAATACGAATAAATGAATTACCAACGTCTGAGAGCAATTAAATGAAACGCAGAGATAACTAATGAATCGTAGAAAAATTCGTAATAGGTATAATATTTTTAGTTGTGAAAATAAACATTTTATTGTACATTGTTCAATATATTTAGTACATATGATACGCTACGAAACAGCTGACGCGTATGATGTGTACAGACTATCTATATATGCGCAGCCTGTGAGTACCTACTGGCTGTCTTTAACCAATAAGCGCGCACCTATATAATATAGACTAAAGAAAGGATGACGGATAAATCTTACATCTTGCTTTGTCTAACTTCCATCCATACCGAGCGAAAAGCAAGTTCGTTAAAAAATAATTCGGGCATATTAATTTTCAAAGGGGCGTTACAACATGTTAAACTTTTCATTAAGCTAAACACCTGGTCAGGTCATCAGCATTTGTGAGGGGCCCGCGCAAAATATAATCACTTCTTCCGTACGTACGTTTGAGTTGTAATATGTGTACATCTTATGTGACTGACTAATTTCCAAACGTTTGGTGCATTAGTCACAGATTTATTTATATGACAATTATAATAAAGAAACAACTTTGCGGTTTCCTATTACTACTTGCAGATATTACATCGTTAAAACCGGACACAATAAATAGCTTGTCTGGTTTTGTTATTTATGACACAACCCGTTTCGTTATACAACAAGTTGTGTGTGACACAATTCGAAGTAATTCGCTCTGTTCACTGACTCGATACTGTTCAGTCAAATATTATTTGTTGAATATAATTGACGTTAATTGATATGTAAGTAGCCGTTTGATCATGTTCCATTAATGTAATGGTCGATAATGTGTCTTAGTAAAATATTCAGATTTATTGCCTCTATGAATATTATGTAACAACATGTACGTTATATTTATCCGATTATAATTGTTTTTTTAAGGCATAGGTATCTAAGACCATGCAGCCATGTCTGACGTTATTTTTTAATTAAGAGATTAGAACTTTCAGCAAGAAGGTGACACTTATTAAATCTATCCAGGGATATTTAGTGGCAACCGAAATATGTACAGAATTATTATTCATAATTCACTTTACTTATGCCGAATATCAAAACTACACAATGTAATATATTACCGATATTATCAATAATAGGGTTCAGTAACTACCTATATGATTTTAATTATAAATCACGAGATGACAGATCAAGATCTCACCACAAACTCCCATAACAATTTGCTAGTAGAAAGCGATAGTTATGAGCGATTTAATCGGAGAGCGTTTTCACTAGGCGTGGTGGAACGGTTAGGCATGTCGCGTTCCGAAGTCGGCTGATGTTATACCAGCAGTCGAACGAGGTTAAAGCGATAGGCTCATCACAGCGGTTCACTTTGCTGGTATGTGTCATGATCAGCTAGTTTACGAATGTTTTTTTGACAGTTAACAGGTTTTAGCGTTATGGAGACATTGTCACCTGATGTTAAGAAACGATGTGGCTCAAGATGGTGGACACGCTAGGCCTAAAGAATTGGCTCTCAGGTACAGCTGCTGGAACACACCTATAGATATATGACGGCAGGTTTTCACCTTAAGGGTGGTAGCCAGCCAGGCGGGCATTAAAAAAAGCCCTACTACCATGCTATGGTTTTAACACGATGTTTTCCTTCACTGAAAACTCGAGTAACATGACGAGGCGTCCATACATACTACCACCTGAGCGATCATCGCTTCCATATATTCATATTCAGATTCTGACAGGATTGCATGCCGGCATGAGAGCGATGATCTCTGATGAATCGATTATGTCTTCTAGGTCGTCGTTTTAAGATTGTACTATGCTTCCTATTAAGTTCAGTAGTACAGTTCCCGTATTATGATAAACATAAAAATGTTAGTATTTGTAATTAGTATAACTAAAATGTAATATATTTGTTTAGAGCAGAGATTTATTATTAGCATTGTGATTATTGATATTTCCAATAGATTACAACTGTTAATAGACTAATATTGAGTGAATATCGCTAACTCACTGTGGTTAAATATAAGACTATTAATTTTTAAGATCACGCTGGTGGCAAAGCTGTATTGGGAAAAGTTACAAAAACTGGTAAACATTAATATATAGATTTTAATTCTACACGAACAAAGTCGTGGACACAGCTAATATTATAATAAACTGCAACAATTGCTGCAAGATACTGTGGTTCATAAAGGTTTGAAAACAATCTATAATGGAAGTTACTACAGTTTATCTAAATCACTTAAAAAAGAACTATACAGTTACACTCAAGATACTGCGTATCTTATTGCGTTATCCAAAGTTGGCGACAAATGAAGAGTAGATATCATTGTACGGACAAGGCAATTTAACCAAAGTCAAGTAATTTCTACGTTGTAGAGAGTTCGTTGGTAAACCGTGTGACGTTTCTAATTTAATATATGCGTCCGCGACTTGGTTCGCGTGGAACTAATATTTTATTTAATACTTTTAACCCGTTTTGTTACGTTTTACGATAATGCTTTGCTCCTATTCGTTGTAGCGTGATGTTAAATAGCCTAAACCTTCCTCAGTTGTTGATTTATCAAATATATAGAGAATTTTTGAAATCCCACTGGTAGTTCTGTTGAAACAAACAAATAAACTTTTTCACTTTATAATATTAATATGGATTACTAACATCAAAATTTTGCGGTTTATTTCCGCTATCGTAATTATAAGGTGAATGCGGCTGAGTTCTTTGTTCGAGTTCATAGGACCGTAAGTATTAGGGTGTATTAACCTTTAACTATTTTCGTTGCCGCGTGGGTGACGGGGCACGTCGACTGCTCTAGGGACAAAGTCCCTTGCCCCCGGTCTAGACGACCTAGCCACTAATAGGGGTCAAGGATGCATGATATTAACACTTCAAATTTTCCTCAAACGGTACATGCTCGTGATAACGCCTGTGTAAATTGTTTTCACACCTTTGTTGTAAGTAATTGTGCTCATTGTTGCTTAATAGTTATATATGTGTAGGTTGTTGATGATTTATGTTATTTAGCACTATGTATTGAATAAGCGGTAATTATGAGATATGTCTATTTTGTTTATAAGCAATGTGCTAATTACTGGGTGTATTTTAACACAAAAAAAAAATATTGTCATATAGTGAATTTATTCGAAAATATCACATAATGTATTGAAGATGTATTGTGAATAATTAAGAGTAACATGAGTCTTATAATTCAATTGTTTCGAATGCATTTCTAAATTTAATATTTTACAGTCATTTATGCTTAAACATCACATAAAAACGCTTCGAAGATATATTTCGAATTATTATAGTTAAATCTGTTTTGAACGCACTTAAAAAAAATACAATTGTGTATATGTGACAATTCATCAGATTTGTTATATAAATTGTTACTACTATGATAGAAATAGTATGCACCTGTATTAGAGAATATTATCCAGTGTTAATATCGCAATGCATGGTACTATGCTTACGTCACGCGATAGTGTTGTGACCTTAAGATAATTATCGGTCGACGGCTCGTCTCACGCCGCGCTCTTATCGATAACTACTCCTAGCATAACAAAGCAAGGACATCAATTTGCCACGCCTGTAAGGTACTTGTGGTATCACTAAACTATGTCAAACCTTATAGATTCCATGCTTATTTTTTATAATATTAACTTTTTTCCTATCTATATTAATGTTATATAGCGGGAAAGTTATTTTGTTTGTGCGCTCATCTTAGGAACTATTAGTGGGGTTTAAAAAATAAATAAAATAATAATACTATAATTGAGAATGACTTTAGGCTATTTACATTACGCTACCACAGATAGGACCAAAGCTGTAATGAAGTTACAAAGACAGACAACCATTATTAAATTATTTTAAATTCCACGCGCATGGAGTTGTGGACATATCTAGTATAAGAATAACTGAGATTTGTTTTATATAATCTCTTAATAGCAGAGAAAACTTTCTTGTTGTATAAAAATAAAACCACAATTGCTTGTTTTTTTGGAAAATGAGAAAGTTTAAAATAAATTTAAGACTTCTTTGAACAATGTACGACACAGTAAAGTTGTCATACTTTTTACAATGTCAGTTCGCGTTATAATAAAAATATATTTTGAATAAAAACAAGAATTAAGAAGTCAAGTTTAAGTGTTTTAGCAGTGTAGCATGTTCCACCGAAACAGGTTAGTAAGTCGAACGATTGATGGCTGCTATCATTATAGATAAATAAGCGAGATTTTCTGTCAATGTTATCATATCTTTTTGAGTGATACGTTTCGGTAATTACTAACGTAAAACAAAATCAGTTACTTTTGAAAATATTATATAGAAAGTAAACTGACAAATTTTCATCAACTATAATCTTTCGGTTTGCTCAATATCCTTTGAAAGTTATATAAATGCTTTTTTATTTTGTGTTTACCTTTTTAAATGTCTCAATAAAGTTTTTTTATGCTGCACAGCATAATGACTGCACTGCACCTGATGTTAAGTACAGTATAATCCAATCAGCGATGATTGACAATTAATCAAAATTCACTGCAAGTCAACGTAGTCATGCTGGTCTGAAATTTTTGCTAAACAAAATTAATCATTACAGAAATTTCGACTTTATTATCAGGACTTAGGAGCATATTATGTACTCATCAACTAATACATATACATTTTACAATTATGTAAACGAACTTTTTGAGTTTTAACTATTCAATTTTCAATATACTAAAGTAGAGTATTACACAAATAAATTTTGTGGGTAGTTTTGATATAGATTAAGTGATTATTGTTATTTAAAATCGTCTCATATATTTTTACTATCAATAAAACAACATCCATTTTTACCAACTCCTTTATTTTTAATTGTGTTATAAAGAAAACATCTTGATAACGTTACGTTAGCATCACCGAAGACTTTTCTTAAAAAAAGTCTTTGTTTTATTTAATTAATTAATTTTCTAGGACCGCCTAATTTGAGTAAGTATCATACGAATCGTTATATTATAAAAAAGGCATTTTCAGATAAAAATATTCATATTCCCATACTAAAATTTTCCATGTTGTTAACATTATTCATAAATAAAAGGCAGACAAAGCAACTCGTCTGGCGTATCGTACAAATGACCGCCCGGCCTTGTCTAGGCCACGATGACGCCATCTTGCGTGCGGATGAACTTCTTTTATTAGGACATAAAATTTATATCCGTCTTGCTTTAAAATATTATTGTTGATCTGGAAAGAAAGAGATAGAAAACATTTGATCGCATTAACGCGATTTAATTATAGAACGAAAAGAAATAGACGTCACAAGCGACGAGCTTAAATATATAAGTCCAGGGTAGAAGCTTACATTTTTCATTATTTTTCTTTGTGTATTTTTATTTCATAATTACAGTAAGCATAATTGTTTTTTTAAGCGGTTACCCATAGATTACTTGTTCAAGTATCATACTGTTCGACTTTAAAATTATTCATTATTCAAACAGGTGTATCGCGTATAATTTAATGAATTTTAATAAAATTATTACTATATAAGGAAGGAGGAAGATATCGTGAGGACGTGAATTAACGAAATATTTGTAATTTATTGATATATATTATTATTACTTAATGTATTATTCATGTAACCATTTATTCAAAAGCCAAATTAGAACAATTTAAATAAAATAATATAATTTACTAAATTAACTTCAATTTATTCATCAGACAGTGTTGATTTTATGAGAATTGTATAAGTATTCGAAAGAATGTATAGGTACTTAAATACAGAATTGATGCTCAAAAACACTGTATTATTTTATTGTCGGCTGTTGAGGTTAGTAAGGCCGTGCTACAACGTCTGTCTCTATGTTTGATTACGATAACTGATACGTCGGGGGGCAAAGTACTTTATTGGATGTTAATTGATGCACCAGACAGACGACGGTTAATTAAATTATTTTATATTCCTATTTATCGCCTTGATTGTGTTGTGGTGAACTATATTATCACATTTCCTTTAATAATGCTAAATAGTTAGGTATTAAGTACTATAAATACAGTTTAAAGTAGGGGTTTTTAACCTGTTTGCAAAAATCGCTTTCTCTTTAACATAATACAACAAGAATTACAATAATACGAAAATTACGTTACCTATACTTTGCCTACATGGTGTCGAGTGTTCAATGGACTTAAAGTATAATTGCTTAACTGTATTTTAAGTTAGTACATTATACACTCATCTTGCACTTATCGAGTATGTTACTTTGGCTTGATTGTATTGGGAGCGGCGGACCAGTCCTGCGCGAAAGGCGAAATGCTCGCGGTCGGCCGGTCGTTATAACCGGCTCCGTGAAGGCCGCCTAACGCCCCTCCCCCACTCCTCACTCTTTACATCAATAGGGAATGTAATTTATCGATAACTATAATACTAATTTAATACAAAAACACTGAGATATGTGAATTACTTGACACGAAAACAGCGACTCATTCAGCGATTACCTCTGACGCATTGTGTCGTTATCTCGACCGAGCTTCGCCCTCGGTTAAACAGAATGCCAATGACACGAGGGGTCGACGCGATGCGGCCGCGGCGTATCGATAACAATATTGGTGTGGTATCGCGCAACACTGTTCGCGCCGGCAAGGCCGTGCGACGCGACCCGACGCGACCGCCCGTGCCCGTATGTGTACGTAGACGTCTATAAAAACGGTTCGTCAACCAACCGCAATTTTGTTTCAAAGTTTTTTTAAGTACCTGTGTTTTATAATTTGCAAATTTGAATATATATACTGTAGTAATAGTTGGGAACAGACGAATTTTTGAATACAATAGAATATTAAATATACCGTCTGAGGAATAAACAATGTATAAAAATTAAAAATTCGATCATAATAATACTCGTCTTGGATCTGTAATGAAGCGAAATATGGTTGGAACCATGGAACTATGTCCCATACTATGTCTTAACATTTTATCTAGGTAGTCACATTTTTTATACATTTTGAACTAAAATCTTACCTTAATATTGACAATGTGATACAAGAAAATTATATGTTAAGCCAAGGGGAGGCACCGGTAATGTATTTTATAGATGTATATTAGAAAATTCTCTACAAACAACATACCAACCAATAGAATTAAAGGTGTATTAAAGAAAGTTACAAAGATGGGCAAAAATTATTAAATTATTTTTAGTTTCACGCGAACGAAGACGCAGACACAGCTAGTGTATTATATAATTCCTGATAGTGCTGTTTGTAATTTTTTTTCTAATATTGTTTTTTATTTTTTATAATGTTTGTAACCAGTTTGCTATATAGTGCGTGTTGTGGAAAACTTCAAGGGCCAGTGCACCTTGTACTGTACTTCATTTTTACACCAAAAAGATTTGATGGATCAGTATATTTGCCGTTGTCTGTCCATTTTGATAAAAAAAAAGAGATGACATATGTGTAATTTTATTTTATAATTTTGTTCCAGGTCAGCCAAGATGCTGATTTCACCAGCTGGTTATAGAGCTAAATGCATTTGTTTCACGTCGAAGCAAAATTACCACTACACCAAGGTACTGTTCGACGAGGATGTAAGAATAATCACAACGAGCACAGACAATCAAAGACTGAATCCTACTGATGCCTTAAAAGTTACGATCAGACACGAAAGATGATCTATGAAGGAACGTTCAAATATATTTTAATATTAGAATGAAACAAAATCGAAGTGGCTGAATAGTTTTTTAAAGAAATTACAAAAAAAAAAAACGAATTAAAATATACATATATTTTGCTACAATCTTTTTCATAGACAATAATACATATGTGTATCAGGTGCTTTGTAAAATAGTGAAGTGAATATACATAAAAATCGATAAGTATCGATAGTTTCGTGGTGATGTGATGAACACAGCGATGTCTAGTGAGGGTAACGCTGTGAAGGTGGAAGGGGGTCACATATCTGTAACCACTATCAGCATGTCCGGCCCAGAAACAAGTAATGGTGAGAACAAAGTCTTATATATATTGTTTATACCTTTATATTTTTCATTTGTTGTTTACAACACATACTATGTCCCTATAACTTAACCAAACAGTATGTTAACTTGACGTAATAAATTAACGTAGCTCAAAAATAATTATACAAAATATATTAAAATACGAAAAATTAATTATCTGTACAGAATGGTTCAAAACCTGTGCTTCGTAACTTGGATAATAATTAAATGACACTTATTAATTAAAGAAGGTTAAATCTAAGTATATTACAATCTTTTCCAAGCCAAACAATAACCTCCATGCTTGTAAATCATTTTATATAAATAACTCATTTTAGTAACATTTAAATTCAGATAGAGCAGTTTTGTACTTTATGGTTTTTGTATTATGGCAATAATTTCACGTGCTGTTAAGTAACGATGTGGCCCAAGATGATGGACACGATAAACCTAGTAGAGGGTCTGACTCTCAAGTGCAACTGCCGGAGCACCCATAGGTATTTGGCGGCAGATTTTCAACTCGCAAGTAGTTAACCATGTGGGAATTACAAAAAACCCTGGAACCATGGATTGAGTTCATCACGATATTTTCCTTCACCGAAAACTCGAGTTCATTGCAGGGATTTGAACATACGTCCTTTGACTCGACGTTCGTCCACACTGAGATTTTTCTGTTACTAAAACCGTTAACAAAAGATATCAATTACTATACGTTTTATAATTAAATAAATGCGTAGTGGGAAAGTTATAAAAGCAGATTGGTGAGGTGATATTTTTTGTAGTCGAAAATTATAAAACGAACTGGCACGTTCCTAAATGGTGAATAGTGAAGATAGCTAAATGCCATCCGGTCACGTCGTAAATCTTTTTGAATATTAAGTAGTCAGATTGAGTGGAGATACGGAGTTACCGGGACCTTGCATCGTTTATCGTGCCTAATTGAAATACAACATAAAGCTGTCAAACCTTGATGTTGGGTACACGCACCGTCGGGAAGCGAAACCAAAGAACGGGCTTTCTAAGGTCGTTTGTCTTTTGTTTACTGCTTGTACACTTGTACAAAGTTTTATTATCTCTGTTTATCTTCGCACTTAACATGCTTTTATGTTTTACCCAATATGGATTCAGACAGTAATGTTATGGAACTATGTAAATATCCAAATCATATCAAAAATGAAAATATGTAACAATTTCGAATAGGTACGGACTGAAAAGTTTGTATTATTATAAATGAAAAATAACTTTTAAATTTAAGTAATAAAGATCATACAACATAAAGTTAATAAATAATGACGCATGTTTATTTTTTTTTATTTTTTGAGAAGTAACTGAAGTTTTTCGAAACTATTGGATATATGACTTTTTAATAGCCGTATTTATAAAACAGATTAAAAACCGTTGTGGTATCTGCATCCAGATTAAAAATATTTAATCTCTAATATCGCTGAATTCGAATTTAAAAGTGTTCAGGTTTTTTTTATTAACCACTTGAAGCAATACCGCGTGAGAGGCTCGAACGAAACAACTTGAAAAATAACGTTATGGTATTAAACCTTGTAATTTCCGGTCGCTGATTAACAAATCGAAATTCATAATTTATTACGAAATAATATTCCACCTTTCAAATGGGCAGGTGTATTCTAGCTGGAGCTATTTTACGTTACGTAGATACGTAATAAATATCTGTTTATTGACCACAAAATACGAGTTTTAAACGAAAATTTAACCGACTGAAAAGTTAATTTGTATAAACGCTCTTACCTTGGAAACTATCGATTGTATTAAAAAAAACATTCTATTTGATGCATCGATCACTGAGAAAGGCTTTAAGGTATTTAACAACATGCTATCACAACTGAAAGAAAAATTGTCTTGAAAAAAGTTACAAAAACAGGCAAAAAGTTATTAGAGAATTTTTATATAATTCATGCGAATGAAGTCGTAGGCTTCGCTAGTTTTTTTTACACAACAAATATACTTCGCAAGTAGCCTCACTGATGGTAAGCAGTTATCTTAGTGTGAGACGCTACTAATACAAGATAGCGATGATAGCTCAGTGGTAGTGTGTACGACTTCGCGTCAAGAAACGTGAGTTCAAATACACCTACAATGAGCTTGAGCTTTCGGTGTAGGAAAACAGCGTGAGGATACCATAGCATGGTGGTAGGGCTTTTTGTAATGCCCGCCTGGCTGGCTACCACCCGCAAGTTGAAAATCTGCCGCCAAATACGAATGGGAGTGTTCCGTCAGTTCCTCCACAGGTTTAGCGTGTCTACTAACTTGGGCCAAATCGTCACTTAAGATCAAGTGAGATTATGGCCATAACTTTAAACTATAAAAATAATTCATAATTAGCGTACAATGAACCTTGAATTTCTGTTCCCCAAGAAGCTATACATTACTTGGCCAAAGAACACTTGACAAGTTTATATGGCTACGGTCTTTTGTAGGGTAGGGTATTTCACCAGACAAGCTGGTCCTAGTAGTGATGAATCTCATCGGAGATTTTTCTGTTCTTCCTTTCCCTTAGCCATAATTAATATAGCTTGATTTTATATATATTGATATATAAATAAAGCAGATTAGAAATTACTAAATGGTGTGAGAGACTTCGTTCGTGGTCGTAGTATCTGATTTAGTCAGTGAATACGTTTTATTTATTTAACGTCAATGTGAAGTAAGAAGATTTTACAACACACAATTAACGGAAACGGGGTTATAAACAAACTCAGAATAAAGATTTGTAGATCACACAAAAGTTTATCCCGTGTGGGACTTCAACCTACAGTACTTTGGCGCGACGGTTGTAACGAGGCAACTGCTTTAACCACTAGACCAACATACAATCTTGGATGTCTACACACTGAAGAGAATACACATTCTAAATATCAAGTCAATCTGTTATACATTCTTGGAGATCTGGTCATGAATCAGTGGCAACATCTTATATTAATACCATGGAATATGAATTTTCAAACATCAGAAAAACGTTCTGACATTTTGTTATATGGGCGACATCGTTCTTTATACTAGTTAGATAAAATGACTGTAATTATCTTATGCTAAGTAAAGTAGGGTTCAATGAGAGCGATGATTAGAACATCGAGGACGTATTACGCAGAATGTTACGAGAGATGCGAAGAAATCAGTTCAGGATACCAAGTCTCATGGATCCTATATCAATTCTGATGTAATCCTCAGGATTTAAAACAACAAAATAAAACCCATTTCTATGATAATGAAGCTGCCTTATATTGCGTCTGAAGAATGGAAAAAACCAGAGTTTTTTTGTACGAAATACACGCAAACCAGAGAGTTTTATCTTTGTTTCTCTTAACCAAGTTGACTGTACTTCACAAAATCAAATTACTGAGAGCAAAAAAGGATATAATAATTGTAACGAGATGCAGTTTAACGAAGTAAATTTTAGGCAATATTCGTGTTTGTATTGTGTGAACAAACTTTTAATTATCCAAACAGATCGCGGCCACATCGTCGCCTCGATAATGGTTCACATCACGTAATAAAATTATAATAAAAAGCGGTGATAGCAGAGAGTTCGGTGAACCCGTTGTGATGGGGGAACTCGCTCCATGCTTAAGTTCACATTTAGATATTATTATTATATATAAATAGTAGCAATTACCCGCGGCTTTGCACACGTCAATATACGTTTTAAATAAATTGTATCAAAGGAGAGTGGTATAAGAACATTTGTGCTCGTAGTCGTTTATGCGCGGGCCGCTTACTGTTTTAGCAATAATACCTTATACATAAAAGGTAGATATATGCTATTGCGGGCTTATTTGTACGGCGATATAAGATAAACTTTTCTAGTATACATTATATACGTGTAATTTTAACGGCTTTTAAGCGCACGCCAGAATAGCTTGCGGATGGCAAATTTTATACCTACTTATTTGACACTTATCGTTATATTTTGGATAATTCACACAATATCTTTATAAATTATAGCCTATGTGTTATTCTGATGCATAAGCTATATTACTGCATAGTTTCATTAAAATCCATTCAGTAGTTTTTGCGTGAAAGAGTAGCAAACATTCATACATCCATACTTACAAACTTTCGCGTATAGCAAGGATACTAGGTGTGCTCGTGACTATGCCTGCGCAAATTTCATAATTTATCCTTTATTGTAACCTCTTTAAGGAGGTTTCTAGAAAACACGGAACAGTATGCGTTATAAAAAACATAAATATGAATTCTTATACCCCTAAATCACTAAATGATGGGTTCTCCATTCAAACTTTCATCCTCTATTTCACCTTCTCAAATTTATTCCGAGGTTCACTAGACCAATATTCATAAAATTTGATTTACGGGATTAGGCGTCAATATGTAACAAACAGACAGTTTTATTTTCGCACTTACAACATTAGTTTGAATGTAGGTACATATGTATATTTTCCTTTGACTCATAGCTTAGGGGTGACGATATATCTGTCAATGGCTTTTTACGCATACAAAGTGTACAAGGCCACGTTAGGAAGATAACGTATGGTAATATTGTGCAAAAATATATTAATACTCAATCGTGGTGTCGTGGTAGTTGAGTAATTTGGAATAATGTAATATCGATCCTATGTACGCAAGTTTGAAATGAACTTAACACATCTAGCATATATCTATTTGATGTCATGATTTTATCGTACGACAGTAAAGAAAACATTAGTGAGGAAAACTGAACGCCTTATTACCTATAATATATGAAGTCGTTCCGCCGCGTCTATCTTTCTGTCTGAACGCAATAAACTCACACGGTTTCCACGAACTCACCGAGTAATTCATGAGGAAGGTCTAGGTTTTAATTTATTTCGGTTTTACTGATTAAAATATGCTTGTTAAAGAAAACGCAAAAAATCATATTAACTGGAAGATTTATTGCGTGTGCCGCGAAAACCAATAGCTACTAAAATTTAACCAATATTCACGACCAGGCAACGCTGCCTTGTTGGCTTTCTTAGTTACTTCTTCACGCCTCTTTTAAAATATCACAGGAAGAAGGAAGTACGCTGATAGGAAGAAAGTTCCACTACTTTGCGGTACGACAGAAATAAGAGTCGGGAAACTTATTGGTTCTCGATGTTATAAGCGTCACTGTGAAACTGTGACACCGAAGCCCCGCCCGCGTGTTTCCATTGTGGAATGGAGAACGGGCTTGTAACATTATTGTAATTGCGAACGTGTTACACGTAATCTTCAGGTGCTTCAGCACCTTTCAAGTGTGATTATTGGGATTTGTACGACCAGGGTGCTATCACCATACACATGATCATTAGTGACCGTTATACCAAGATGCAGGCTTTTTTATACTTAATGTTTAGCGTTATGATCACAATCTCACTTGAACTTAAGTGACGATACGGGCCAAGTTGGTAGACACGCTAAACCTGTGGAGGAACTGGCTCTCAAATGTAACGGTCGGAACACACCTATGGGTATTTGGCGGCAGATTTTCAACTTGAGGATAGCTGCTAGCTAGGCGGGCATTAGAAAAAGCGCTATCACCAGAATACAACTGAATATAGTTGCCGGGCTATTTTCAAGCTGTTATGATACCGGTAAACGTTGATAAATCACAAATTTCACGAAAGGCGCAGTCATTTTTAGATTGCACTATGCCTACCAACCAATAAGCTAAATACACGAAGTATTTACATAACACCAATTATTCAAAGATATTCGTATAAACTCTCAGTGAAACAAATTTGAAATTTATGTAAATTGGTGGTATTATTACACGTCGCTTTCATAACGTAATTAAACTATTAGTAAACGTATTCAATAAAAGTAAAATTACCCATTCTCTTTAATATCCCTTTCGTAGGTGCAATGGAACATAAAATGTAAGTATTATAAGATTTCCAAGTTATCTTTAGAAACTATTGCCCAACTGAGCAGTTTCGAAGCATTTATTGCTCACTGATAGCGAATTCTGGCACCGTTTACTTAGACATTAGGGATGCAAGTATAGCTATCGATAAAAAGATCATAGATGTAAAAACATCGATAAAACATAGAAAACGTTTTTTCAAAGGTCTACCTGTCACTATCTGATTATATTGTAATCAGTGTTAAAGTTAAAAACTCAACAGTTTCCACAAACCTAATGGTTATAATGAATGTAAACAAATTAAAATATCACTGTCGTTCTTTTTTAGATCACGAAGTCCACAAAAAATATATAAAAACACCTAGGAATCAAGTATACATTAATTGTGAATGACAATTGACAAACAAAAAGATTTGAATTGAAATCGTTTTTAGTCATTCAATTATCTAAAACGGTTCTTCATTCATTTATTTAGTCCATAGCCAATTAACGAACAGTATTTAGTATTTAGTAAATGTATTTTATTTGCATTAAGAAGTACTATATTGCTTTGTTATGATGTTCCGTAATGAGCTGGCAATATATATTAACAATCAAACGAAGTGGTGGGGATCGGTACCTAGCTTTGTCATGGCTACTATGAACATAATGTTAAACCCTTCACAGGGACTCTGCTTTGGTTTATCCTGTCAATATACTTTTAGACCAGTATGGCAGCGACAACAACGAACTACTACTGGCTCGATAGTCCTATTGTTTCGGATTACACTGTGAACTGCTAAAAACAATTAGCGTGCAACTCTATGCACACGATAGAAGTGAAATTTCATAAAAAAAAATAAACAATAAAATAGATTTTGTGTAAGAAGCAGAACGAGAAAACATCTCAAAAGTATACCTTATAGATCTTACTTGCGGCTTCGTTCGCGTTAATATTAATTTTGTCAAACAAATCGGATGATGCAATACAAAGCTTCATACAAAGATCATCCCTCTTTTTACCCAACTTCCACAAAGTTTTTCGCGAGATAAACTAGCCTTGATGCTGCTTGATGCACGCGCGGTTGATGTGAAGAACATGCATGAAGTTAGAGGCGCCAACAAGTTAATTATGTACATGATTTTATTAGTTAAGTCAACGAATTAAGCAAAGGTTTGATCAAACAATTGACAACTGGTTATGGTTACACCTTTACCAATATGTGCTGAATTTACATGTTTATATTACTATGTTGTTTTTTGTTGATTTAAAATATTATGTTTTATTCTAGGCCCATTCTCGTACAGTTCGAGCGGAGTGCGCATCAGCGTATCTTCGGAACCACACGACGAAGATTCGACTGATGCGGAAATCTCCAAAATCGACTTCACACAACACCAGTACGAGGTAATATAATGTATCACTTTACTTTTTATTGTTAAAATACTATTTATATCCGTTTATATTCCTTCTTGGCTTATAATATATTACTACCTTAATTAGGTTTTTAAAAGGTGCAGTGCGATATCAGAAATCGCTGAATATTTGTTTAGAAATGACAAATGTATATAACCAAATGACTCGTGTATTTTGAGTATAATCAAACGGCAAATAGTGTTATAAAATAATATGAGAATAGTAATATTTTTTAACAAAATATTTTGTATCACGATTATATTATTTTGAAATTGTATGCCTATTTTTCGTTAACACCGAGAAGGTCAAGCTATTGTTAAGGAATTTTTGAAGCGATGATAGCTCAGTAAGTAGTATGTACGGATGCCGCATCAATGGAGCTGATTTCGAATCCACCTACAATGAGCTTGAGCTTTCGGTGAAGGAAAACATCGTGAGGGAACCATAGCATAGTGGTATGGCGTTTTCTAATGCCCGCTTGGCTATCAAGCACCCTAAAGTTGAAAATCTTCTGCCAAATACCAATAGGTGCATTCTGGCAGTTGCACTTGAGAGTCATTCCCTCCACAGGTTTAGCGTGTCTACTAACTTGGGCCGTATCGTCACTTAAGATCAGGTGAGGTTATGGCCATAGCGCTTAACCTTAATTATAAAAAAAAATAAAGGAGATATAGCATTGACAAAAACCCATTTGATATATGTGTAGAAATATGGTAATTACAATATATCAAGTATGTGTAATTAGAGTTTGTCACTTTGAAGGTGATAGATAATCAGTGAGAGTTTTACTATCACTTTGCTCTTGCTAAATACGTCATTCAGTAACGATAAATGTTTTTTAATGTATCGGCTGATATTAACGACTTTAATGAAAGTTGTGAATAAAGAGTCTATATATTTATATTATAGACTTAATGTAGTATTTTAATGGTGTAGATATGAAATCGTTAGAAAAAGATTTTTATTAATTTTGATTACCCACCGTTATTTTATTTTATATATATATTTTTTTCTTGATTATATCAAATATCAAGTGATATTGTGCGTGTAGCTATATGCTGAGCCCAACTTTACTAATGAGCAAATTGCCTCTATAACATGAGTGATTATATACACTTGTGGGGACTTGAGGGTTGTATTTAGGCAGGCGGCTATCAAAAACCACTTACATTATAAAGTTGTGGCGCCTCGATTGCCGCCATTAATTTTGTGTACTCGCCATTTCTGGTAATTACCAAATGAAGAAACATTCGCATTTTTAGAATCGATATGTCATAAAATTATTAATGTCAATTTTTCTTGGTCGAAATATTAAAATAAAAAACTTTGTGTTATCTATTTGTTTATAGATAGTCTGGGTTGGATGTAGTTTATAGAGAAAAAAAAGATTTACATTACATTGATACAATCTCCATCGTTTATGGTTCTACCTACGTGACATTGGCAAAATTGTGTGCGCACACATGTGACCATTTAATAAAAAGAAAACGAAGAACACCATATTATCCAATTAATCTGTTGTAACTCATAAACATGTAGCACAGTTAAGCAATTATTATAACACTATATAGACTATTTCCTGGTACTTTCATTTTGTGGAGAAGTCACTCCAGCAAGCCGGGTGATCGCATACCATTGATCCCCAATAAGTCATGCTCGGTTATGTTCAGTGTCACCATACTGTTAATTTCCAGGTAAATATGCGAAATAAAAAGAAACGTTCGTCGAGCGGGACTCAATGCGACAGTCAAGGCAACGATCGAGAACGTCCCATGTCGTGGGAAGGCGAGCTGTCTGATTCCGAAATGGTCATTGATACTCGTGTCAATAATGGTTCGTAATATTAATGTTTCTCATCTTATTTGCAATATATATAGTTATATACTAAACATAGTACTATGATTGTTAGCTTTTGTAAGGAACATTAAACTATTTTCATTTGATGCGTAAAATATACTTCAACAAAGAAATATACATCTATATATTAATGTTACAAAGTGAAAAGTTTGTTTGATCGTTTGAACGCGCTAATCTTCGTAATTACCAATTGAATTAAAAAAATATTTTTGCGTTTGATAGAGCAGTCACTGACGAAGGCTTTAGGCCAGGGGTTCCCAAAGTGTGCGCAGCGGCGCGGCACCCTGGTACGCCGTAGAGCGTTAAGAAAGCCACCGTGTAACGTTTCTCTTTACCATTCTTCTATCATTATACCTATCTATTTCGATCAGCTAGATACGCTATAAAATAGTAAACATGTATGTGCGTCGCGAACTGTAAAAGATTGGGAGTCCTTAACAGGGAGGGGAGTCCTTGGGAGGACTTAACATCACGCTACCACCAATAGAAGCAAAGTTGGATTAAAATAAATTACTAAAATGGGCAAAAATTGTCTAAAACTTTTTGGTCCACGCGAACGAAGTTGATGACAGCTAGTATTATAAAATAAGTCCTTGCCTTCCCGTCACATCTGTCTGTCTGATAGTCCAGTCGAGAAGTTGAAAATAGTCATACTGCTCTTAACATTATGTGTGATAGCTCATTGGATCTGGAATTACTCCTAGAAAAATGTGTCACAAGCATGTATTAGCATGTTGGAAAAAATAAATTTTTCTAACTGACTCGCTGTTTGTCTTAAGGTCTTTGACAGCTTCAATGAATATTTTGGGGCGAGTGCTGAGGACACTCAGTTCCGAGGCAGCAGGCACAAGGGTACCAGAATGGCCTAATCACGGCTTGGGCTGTTGCCGAAAAGTTTAATTAAACGCGTGTTTTAATAGAACACAGCGAACTACTTAGTATTTGTTATTATTTTAACATTTTCAAAAACAAAGCGAAACTAAAAATCGCTAATTATTTGCTTCGAATTATGTGCCATTCCTATTATGTATCAGCTTTACTATATTTTATTTGTCAATTTATTGCGGATTGTTTGTGAATTTTTTTATCGCTTTGTTTTTACAAAAAAAGTAATTAGGGGTCCGTAATTGTTACACTATAACATTATGATGTTCAATTTCAGATGAAAACAGCAGTTCCTTAGACCTACAGTCATCACGAGACTCCATAGATACTCTACGAAATGTGACGATAAAAACGGAGCCGATGAAGAATGAGGTCTTTCAAAGTCTGGATGATCAACGGGTTCTAGATCTTAAATACACGGCGCCATTGCAATCGCACCAGAGGAGTTTGAGTATGAACAGGGTACAGTACGATTTTTCTTTAAAAGTTTATGTCACGACAAATCTAGCTAGTATAGCCGAAGAAAATTTACAAACATGCCACGAATAGGTTGAACCAAATTATAAATAGGTAATACTAACTTTTTCAAATGAAATTTCTATAGGATAGTTTTTGGACAAAAATTACAGATATACAGTTTAGGATCTACGAAATAAATATGTATATCTATAATAATATTATAAAGAGAAAAGATTTGTATTTTTATTTGTAACGAATAAACTCAAAAATTACTGGACTGATTTAAAAAAAAAAATTCACCAATATAATGCTACATTGCCCTTATTGACATTTTTTTAATGAAAATGATTTAATAAAATTTTAGTCATTGAAATAAAACTAATTTAAACGGATTTTATCGCGGTTATTTATTAAATTTTGATCCCGACGTTTCGAAAGCTTTTCAGCCTTCGTGGTCACGGGGCGGACTGAGGTGTAGGTTGTCCAGAAAAGTTTATGTTACTGTGTCTACCTTCAATTTAATTTTTATTATTGATAGTGTTCCGATCTACGCAGAAAGAGCTCACAGTGTCTTGAGGTCTGGCAATTGGTCTTTTGGGTTCCGATTTAATTAAATGTATAATTGGATCCCAGGCTTGTGCTAGCTTCCAACCATCTTCTCTATTGAAATTTGGATGTTTTTTAATTTCAATAGCCTCACGAATCATCCTAGGTAGGAATCGGTGTTCTTTTGCAAGGATTTGTGGCTTGTCAAATCGAAGATAATGTTTGGAGCCTTCTTCTGAATGTTCAGCAACTGCAGACTTCGTAGAGCGTCGGTGTTTAACATCAGCTATATGTTCTTTTACGCGGGTCCCTATGTTTCTTTTAGTTTGTCCGATATAGGAGAGGCCACAGTCACATTCTATTTTGTATACGCCCTGTTCTTGTAGAGGTATATGACACTTGACAGGTGGTAAAAATTGACTAATCTTCTTGGGCGGCTTGAAGTAAGTTTTAATTGAAGCACGCTTCAGTACATAGCCAATCTTGTCTGTGACCCCTCTTACAAAAGGTAACACAACAGGTACTACTGTGGCTGGTTTCACTCGGTTTCCGTGACGGCGGCGTGGAATTTGGAGCTTGTTATCACGCAGTACTTGCTTGACATATCGCAGCTCAGCAGCCAGATGTTCCTCGTCACAGATTCCTTGTGCTCTCTGAAACAAAGATTTACCCACGGTAGCTAACTGTTTCGGATGGTGGTGAGATTCACCATTCAGGTATTTATCTGTATGGGTCATTTTTCTGTACACAGTATGGCCTAAAGACTGATCAGGATTACGGATAACTAAAACATCTAAGAAAGGAAGAGATTTCTTTTGCTCTAACTCCACAGTGAATTGTATGTTATTGTTAATGGAGTTAAGATGATCTAAAAATGCAGCTACTTTGTCAGATGGTAAAATTGTGAAAGTATCATCTACGTACCGTTTGTAAAACCTGGGGGTGACGGGGGCAGTGCTTAGGGCTGTCTCCTCGAAGTCCTCCATGAAAATATCGGCGACTACTGGAGATACAGGTGAGCCCATAGCTACTCCATTCACTTGTACATAAAACTGATTCCTCCACAACATGTAGCCAGATGTGAGGCAATGTTTAAGTAATGCTGCATACTCTATGGGCATGTTATTATCTGCTAACCTCTTAGACACAATTTCAATGCAGTCTTGTACTGGTAAGCTTGTGAATAGAGACTGGACATCAAAACTAACCATGGTTTCATTGTCAGCTAATTGTAGGTGTTTAATATCACTGACAAATTGGTATGAATCCTTCACAGATGCTCTAGTGTTGCCTCTTAGTGGTGATAACACTTTTGCTACGTGCTGAGCCAATCTGTAGGTTGGTGTGTCGACCTGACTCACGATGGGACGTAGTGGAGCATTTGGCTTGTGTATTTTCGGTAACCCATACAGTTTAGGAGGTTTTGCACACGATGGGACGAGTAAGTTTACGTCAAGATTTAATGTGTCGGAGTAACTGCTTATTAAAGAGCTGGTAGCCTTTAAAACTTTGTTGGTTGGGTCTGTTTTAACCTTCTTGTATGTACTTTCATCCGACAAAAGTTGTTCTATTTTATTATTGTAATCTGACGTATCCATTACTACTGTCGCATTACCTTTATCTGCACGGAGAATAGTTACATCCTTCTGTGAACGCAAGTTCTTTAAAGCGATATATTGTTGTTTTGGAAGATTTGGTTTGGGCGCTTTCACTTGTCGTAATATTGACGAAATGTCTTGACGTATCGCCTCCGAATCCTCCTTTTGCAAATTATTTTTGACGAGACTATTCTCAACGTTACAAATAATGTCTTCATACGGTATCCTTCGTGGTGTTACGGCAAAATTTAATCCTTTCGATAACACCTGAATTGTGTTATCGTCCAATGTTTGTTTTGACAGATTAATGACAGCGCGTTGTTCATCTGCGCGTGAGTGTTCGTTGTCTATGGTGGGGTGCGTTCCATTCCTACACTCGGTGTTACTAAGATTTTTAAGATTTTTGGCATTCGATTTAGATTGTAATTTTTCATATTTTATGATTTGTTTGTTTTTGCACTCATTCAATTTCGCTATTTCACGTTTATTTAAAGCGTTGATGCAATTTTGAAAATCAAATGCTGATAACTCTGTCTTTAACTCATTGGACTTAATCTCAACACAATTATTTATGTTATGGAGATCGGATCTTATTTCACGAATGGCAGCTAGTAACAGTTTTGTACTCGCCTGGTTGAGAATTTTAGCGCTTCCTCGTATGTTGTTCTTAGGTGAAATCTTGACACACGTAGGAATGAGATTATGATCACGGCATCTCTTCAAGAAATTTAATGATGTAACATATCTTGCGCGCTTGGTTTTCAAATCCTCCAACCGACGTATTTTATTTGCAGTTTCCAGTCCGTACTGGTTTACATAATGATTTCTTAGGTTTACGCGAATATTATTCATTGAAATAAAACTAATTTAAACGGATTTTATCGCGGTTATTTATTAAATTTTGATCCCGACGTTTCGAAAGCTTTTCAGCCTTCGTGGTCACGGGGCGGACTGAGGTGTAGGTTGTCCAGAAAAGTTTATGTTACTGTGTCTACCTTCAATTTAATTTTTATTATTGATAGTGTTCCGATCTACGCAGAAAGAGCTCACAGTGTCTTGAGGTCTGGCAATTGGTCTTTTGGGTTCCGATTTAATTAAATGTATAATTGGATCCCAGGCTTGTGCTAGCTTCCAACCATCTTCTCTATTGAAATTTGGATGTTTTTTAATTTCAATAGCCTCACGAATCATCCTAGGTAGGAATCGGTGTTCTTTTGCAAGGATTTGTGGCTTGTCAAATCGAAGATAATGTTTGGAGCCTTCTTCTGAATGTTCAGCAACTGCAGACTTCGTAGAGCGTCGGTGTTTAACATCAGCTATATGTTCTTTTACGCGGGTCCCTATGTTTCTTTTAGTTTGTCCGATATAGTTAGTTTTGATGTCCAGTCTCTATTCACAAGCTTACCAGTACAAGACTGCATTGAAATTGTGTCTAAGAGGTTAGCAGATAATAACATGCCCATAGAGTATGCAGCATTACTTAAACATTGCCTCACATCTGGCTACATGTTGTGGAGGAATCAGTTTTATGTACAAGTGAATGGAGTAGCTATGGGCTCACCTGTATCTCCAGTAGTCGCCGATATTTTCATGGAGGACTTCGAGGAGACAGCCCTAAGCACTGCCCCCGTCACCCCCAGGTTTTACAAACGGTACGTAGATGATACTTTCACAATTTTACCATCTGACAAAGTAGCTGCATTTTTAGATCATCTTAACTCCATTAACAATAACATACAATTCACTGTGGAGTTAGAGCAAAAGAAATCTCTTCCTTTCTTAGATGTTTTAGTTATCCGTAATCCTGATCAGTCTTTAGGCCATACTGTGTACAGAAAAATGACCCATACAGATAAATACCTGAATGGTGAATCTCACCACCATCCGAAACAGTTAGCTACCGTGGGTAAATCTTTGTTTCAGAGAGCACAAGGAATCTGTGACGAGGAACATCTGGCTGCTGAGCTGCGATATGTCAAGCAAGTACTGCGTGATAACAAGCTCCAAATTCCACGCCGCCGTCACGGAAACCGAGTGAAACCAGCCACAGTAGTACCTGTTGTGTTACCTTTTGTAAGAGGGGTCACAGACAAGATTGGCTATGTACTGAAGCGTGCTTCAATTAAAACTTACTTCAAGCCGCCCAAGAAGATTAGTCAATTTTTACCACCTGTCAAGTGTCATATACCTCTACAAGAACAGGGCGTATACAAAATAGAATGTGACTGTGGCCTCTCCTATATCGGACAAACTAAAAGAAACATAGGGACCCGCGTAAAAGAACATATAGCTGATGTTAAACACCGACGCTCTACGAAGTCTGCAGTTGCTGAACATTCAGAAGAAGGCTCCAAACATTATCTTCGATTTGACAAGCCACAAATCCTTGCAAAAGAACACCGATTCCTACCTAGGATGATTCGTGAGGCTATTGAAATTAAAAAACATCCAAATTTCAATAGAGAAGATGGTTGGAAGCTAGCACAAGCCTGGGATCCAATTATACATTTAATTAAATCGGAACCCAAAAGACCAATTGCCAGACCTCAAGACACTGTGAGCTCTTTCTGCGTAGATCGGAACACTATCAATAATAAAAATTAAATTGAAGGTAGACACAGTAACATAAACTTTTCTGGACAACCTACACCTCAGTCCGCCCCGTGACCACGAAGGCTGAAAAGCTTTCGAAACGTCGGGATCAAAATTTAATAAATAACCGCGATAAAATCCGTTTAAATTAGTTTTATTTCAATGAATAATATTCGCGTAAACCTAAGAAATCATTATGTAAAATTTTAGTTTCACAAGAACAGCTAGTTTTTAATAATTAGAAATAATACACTTCCTAAAAAGTTAAATTTCTTACGGGTCTACGCTAATACAGGCATACGTTTTTACAGTCTGCACAAATGATTTTTTGTTATACTAATAAGAAAAAGGTGAAAAAGACTGTGTTTTAATTACTACCGAAAAAAAAAATGGCGTCCTAGTTAATATACCTAGTGCCTAGTTAAGGTATAGATATTTAGAAATGTGCCACAGTGTATTCCAGTATACCCACGCTCATATACAATTTTCCATAAAAGGTATAAATAGAGAAAGTACAACCTCGTCGTGATTGGTTTCTTCACGATAAAGCGAAGCAATAAAATAGGATCATAAATATTACTGCAAGTTATGAGATCCTAGATTTATAAATACATTTATAACGGCTTTCATAGTTTATGTCCGTTTCATACACTAATTAATATTAATAATAGTAATGATCATTTGAAAACTAAATATGTAGTCCTTAAAAGTACTTTTTATAGGCTTAGTAGCGTTATGACCACAATCTCACCTGATGTTAAGTAACTGTGTGACCTGAGATGAACACGCTAAACAGAGAGATTGGCTTTCAAGTGCGGCTTTCTGAACACACCAACAGGTACTTGGCGGCAGATTTTCAATTTGAGAGTGGTAGCTAGCCAGGTGGGTATTAGAAAAAGCTCTGCCACCATGTAGTGGTTTCATCTCGATGATTTCCTTTACCGAAAGCTCAAGCTCATTGTAGGTGGATTGAAACTTACGTCACTTGACGTCCACACACTATAAAATGAGCTATCAGCGCTTAAAAAAAATGTAACATATATATATGTAATGTGACAGATTTAACAGCTACGATTATTATCTTATGTCGAGAAAGTAATAGAATTGAACACTTATTCTTGTAAACATACATCACAATGCACTTAAACATTGTAAAGTATCGATTATAGGTATATCCCGTAGATGAGAAATGTAGTACAACGTTTGTCAGCAAAAAGCAACGTGATTGATGTTATATAGAGACATATAATGTACATTTAGTACCCACCTTTGAGGAATGTGTTCGATTATTTAAAATATTTCATAAGAACTGTGTTTAATATGTGTAATTGTTCCATATAAAGGTGCAAAAACGATAGTATGATAGTCAAAGTCCGGTGAAGCTGTCAAAGCCCTTGGGGCTAACAGCGTAAGTCAGGTCGAAAAAAAAAAAAAAAAAAAAGATAGTATGATGCATAATCATAGAAAAGGATAAGGTTACATTTCAGTTGTGAGCGTTAATCTAATATATAGAAATAAAGATTACTACAATAATACGTAGTTATAGGACAAACATGGTGGTTTCGTATTTTAAAGTTTAATGTTATATCTCTGTCGCACTGGTTACTAATTCTCGCTTTCTCTCTATACGTTGTCTCCTATTTTGTCCACACTAGGATTTTGGTGTAGTTTCAAAGAAGAAACAGCATAGTTACTCTGTAAGGTTAAGTTATCTATGCATCGAACACTTTTTCAGAGCCTAAATTGAATAAAGTATTTTTTTTAAAGTGAATATATTTCAAATGATTTGGTTTTTAAAAAAGGTGGCATTATTACAAATAGCAATCTCTTCTAGGCAACCTGTGAATGTATATGTTTCGTGGACAAGAGTCAGAGGTATTTTGGATGTGTAACTGAAATCAAACTTAATAACATACATATTAAAGACATGTGAACATACATATGAATATAAGAAAATAAAAGAAATTTAATATACGTTTGTTCCAGATATCGGTATTAACTGACAATACATCGCTGTCTCTCGCACGAAGGCCTCCATCACCGACGAGTAGTGCGAAGTCCTTAGCTCTCTCCGACCAGGGTACTGCACCCATCATGCCTCAAACGTCAGTCGGCGAAGTCCAAAACTTAACGATAAAGAAAGAAACAATATTATCAGGTATTATTCTTTACTATTAACTGAAATGTTAACTAACTCGTTTAACTTAGATAGTACTAACTACTAGATCTAAGTTCATCTGCTGAAGTATCTACCTAAAGGTGCTAGGCGACAGGTTTCATATCTTCAAAACTAATACTTTTGCCCGTGACTTATTTCTTGTTGACTCTATATCTATACTAATTTTATAAAGGGGAAAGACTTGTATTTTTGTTTGTAACGAATAAGCTCAAGAACTACTGGACCGATATCAAAAATTAGGACCACCATTACCAGCATATTAACATAAGCTATATAACCTTATTTATAAATATGATTAATAAAATTATAAATACACGCGAACGGAGTCGCTGTATTAGCTAGTTTATATTATAAAGTGGCAAAGTTTGTTTGTGTTGACACGTTTATTTTAGGAACTACCGGTCGGATTATAAAAATTATTTTAGTATTTGATAGGCGATAATTGAGAAAGCTTTAGGCTGTTTAATATCACACTACCACCAATAGAAGTCAAACTGTATGGAAAAAAGTTACAAAAACGGGCAAAACTTATCAAATAATATTTATTTCCGCTCGAAGGAAGACACGGGCTCATCTAGTTAAAATAAAATCACTCACACTTTGTATATAATTAGCACGATTGTGGATTGAATAATATAGGTTTTGATGGATCACTTAAATCTATTATAGTCATTTAAATAATTGAAGAACATTACATATTGACGTATTAAAGTCATTTCGGAATATACCGCTTACATTACTACATTGAAACTAACAGTTTCAGATAACTATCCACATAGGTCTAAGAAGCGAGATGGTCAGACGAGGCGTTTAAAGCATTCGACCATATTGTCGTATTTAATCGTGAAATAAACCTTTAGTGACGTTTGATTCTCCACGTATATGCCTTTTGATTGAATATTTTCCCATTATCATTGCAGGGTGTTGATACAAATATAAAAATACGTTTTACGTATCTCCATATTATATCCATCAATACTGGTCATGGTAGAAATACACGAAAAATAACAACATATATATATGTTATTAAAATACATATATGGACCGTTTATTTTGAAAGTGGTGTAAGTCCATTTTCTTTTGTTTCGAGAAAATTAAAGGTTACTATATTTGTTGATAATGCAATTTCATTTACCGACCGATTTTAAGTTGTAGAAAACATGGGATTTTTTTGAGAAATTAAACACGGACTAGTTATATATAAAAAAATTACATTAAATTAAGCATGAATTACGTGATAGCTCATTTTTCTTAAAAATGGACTTACACCACTTTCAAAATAAACGGTCCGTATATATATATTATTTAGAACAAACGATGTACGTGGGAAGTTGTACATATATGGTTTTACGTAGAAATGATAAAAAACACAACTACTATGTGAGGTTGCTGCTTGTAACATATAGCAGTTTTTAAATAAATACAAATATTTTACCTCGTCCAATACTGGTCTTACAGGAGTACTCTTGTTTACAGATTTGAAATGCGAGCCTTCTGTGGGTATGGACAAGTTGTTAGGATCTTTACACGGTTCGCCGTTGCTTGGACGGTTGCCTCGGGTTCAATCCAGCGCCAGTACGGACTCCGCGGTGCACTCCATGTACACGCATAGGTAATATATATTATTAAAATAATTTGAAATTTAATTCCAAAACAGTGGATTAAGTGGCACGCTGTCTTACCACAGACCTTAAATAAATAAATCTATACTATTATTACAAATGCGAAAGTGAAGTTGTTTGTTTGGTAAGCTTTCACGCCCAAACCGCTGAATCGATTATGATGAATTTTGGTATAGAGGTAGATGAGACCTTGGAGACGGTGATAGACTACTTTCTCTCGCGGAAAACGTATTTTAAGTGCGGCAAAGAGAAGGATAAACTTTGTGTGAAACTTTTTATTGCGTCATACGATTTGTTTGACAAGTTCAATATTAACGCGAGAAATTACAAAAAAAAAGAAATACAAAAATAATTTTTGAAATCCGATTGAAAGTTCCTGAGATTAGCGCGCTCTTACAAACAAACTTTTCCGCTTTATAATATTAATATAGATATGTATTTGTATCCATGATTTTATTTTGGAAATTACGTACATTGACTAGATTGGATTTAATTAATAACACTATGCAATGACATTAAAGGACATTCAATAATAGGAATACACAGTAGGTTATGAGAAAGAAATCTATATTCATATTATAAAAGGGAAAAGTATTTTTATTTGAACGCGATAATCTTAAAACTGCCTGTCGGATTTCAAAAAATATTTTTGCATTTGATAGAATAATTACTGGAGTAGGATTTAGGTTTTTTAGCATCACGCTACCACCTAACTGAATTGAATAAAGTTACAAAAATGGGCTTAAATTATTAAATAAATTTTACATTAACCTGAACAAAGTCGCATGCATAGCTAATCTTTTTTTTATGTAATAGCGGGCAAACGAGTAAGCATTTCACCTGATGGTAAGTGATAACCGCCGCCCATGGACACCCACAACACCAGGGGAATCGCAGGTGCATTGCAGGATTTTATTTTGGAGGAACTGTCTATCAAGTGCAACAGCCGGAACACAGCCTCTAGTATTTGGTAACAGATTTTCAACTTGAGGGTGGTAGCTAGCCAGGCGGCCATCAGAAAAAGTTCTACCACCATGCTATGGTATCCACACGATGGTTTCCTTCACCGAAAGTTCAAACTCATTATTGGTGTTTGAATTCAAACTCGCGTACCATGACGCGGCGTTCCTACACACTACCACTGAGTTCTTTTAAAGTGGAAAAGTTTGTTAGTTTGACTACGCACTAATCTTACGAATTACTAATGTTTTATAATGCTCTGGGCATCACGTAAAGAACTCAATATTACGACAATCCTATATTGAATATTTTAATGTTGTTTGTTGTTTTTTTTAAGAGTATGACAACGATTTTTTATATGCCTTCAAAACCAATTAAGGAAAAGATTATTCGGAAACGTCTTATCAGCATTTTTAATGCTAAATGTATACTTTCCTCACTTCGATTCTTTTATATTCTGGGTACGTAGTGTATACAGCAGTCCATCGGCTAGTCCGCGGGCGACAAGGCAATACACCCCATCACTCTCCCGTAACAACAGCGACGCATCGCATTCGTCATGTTATTCGTATAGCTCGGAGTTCTCACCGACGCAATCCCCTGTACAGGTAACTATAAAAATTACTGTTCGTCTAGTGGTCATTATTGATTCTCGGCACCGGCTCACGCCATATTTATTTTTGGTCATATAATAGTTATGGAACATAAAAAAATTGAAATTTTATTGTGGTACTGCAAAAATACGACGTTATACCTAATGGTAGGTACAGTATAATCCAAAAACAACGGAGGCCACTGAAAAGTCCGGAATCCATCGACGGTCACTGCTATCATGTTCGCCTGCGTGTTCGCGTTACACTCAAGGACCCATCTTCGTCGGAGGGAAGATGTATACTGTCCAGAAGATGGTTCCACAAGTTCACTGTACTGCAAACTCTTTGTTCGTGCGGAATTGGAGACTTTTTCATACTTAAAGGTTGACCGTTATGTCTACAATTCCCGCTGATGTTAAGTAACGATGTTGCAATCGAGAGCCAGTCCTTACACTAGGCTTAGCGAGTCAACCATCTTCGGCCACATCGTCACTTAAAGTCAGGCGACGTTGTAGCCATAATGCTAAACTTGTAATGTATAAAAATCGTTATTAATTATTTGAAGGAAGTCATTATTTGTACTATGTAATTATGTACTCAGTGGTTAATTTACCAGTAGGCACATTTTAGAGGCGGCAAATTTGGGGTATTTTTGGTTTGTCTTTTATAAACTGAAATGGTTCATACATACACCTATATGTTGTTTCACCACTTAGTATTTAAGTCTTATATCGAATTTGTTTTCTGCAATTGACGTAATCCTACGTGGAATCTAATTGTAAAGGTAGGTAGGGATGGTAAAATTTGAATAGCCTAAGGGCGGTAAAAGTGAAAATCTGCCACTGTATGTACTTATAATATGAGACTTGTATGTACCATGATTTATTTGTAGGGTCGACATCCCCACGTCGTGTACCGTGAACCAGCGGGCGTGCTGTCACCAGCGCACGATGAAGACACGGAGCAAACCGATGACAGGCTTCACCACCACCAGGGTATCAGTCGACAACAACTTATTAACAGGTATTTATCTAATAATGATTTACTGCGCACAAAGATCGAAATATGACAGAGTAAATGTGTTTTTTGTTCCATTTGACTACATTTTAAAGTTATTTAACGAGAATATCTATCTGGTTTGTGAGATTGCTATGAATGTAAACCATGTCAGAATACATGTTACAATAATTTTAATTTTCTGTACTTTTTCTCTAAATAAACTTTAATTAAGTATGATAAAACTAAAACCTTTCCATGGCACCAGCATTCTTATAAAGGATCCCAAAGTTTTCTTCACGTATTAATGTATATATAGAAAAATAACAGTTTTTGTGTATGCAATTGGTTTCTCCAAAACCGTTCTAAACGAAAGGCATCATTTCATTTACAATTAAAAAAGAACAAAGATATACGTAATATAATTACACACATAAAAACATAACATACATACATAAAACCATACAAATACGTAAGTACGTGAATATAGGTCATACTCTATCTTGGCTAAGCTAGGCTCTACTCCAAACGCCATGTATTGCCAGAGACCAGGCATAGCCTTTACACTTCTTCTAGAAGGATCGCAGACCCACATATTTAAATGTATCACAACTATTGTGTACACGGTTTTATACTTATAACATTTGCATTCTTCTGTTTTTTACATTTTGGGATCAGATAGTACATATCAGGAAAATCAATTTAAAAATGTGTTTTATTGTAAACTTCGTTACTGAAAATATTTGTGAAAAGTATCTCTGTAAATTAGAACCAGTATGTCAATATCAACTATTTTAATAGATCAGTGGGTAATTATGAACAGCAAGACATACTTTTTTTTATAAAGGTAATATAAATAAATACTTTTTAATTAGAGATGAAAAAACATTCCTGTAAAAAGTTTCCTTGAAAAGTATCGATATTTATATCTAGTTTTTTTTTAAATTAATATTTAGCGTTATGGCCATAATGTCACCTGATCTTAAGTGACGATACTGCATAAGTTGGTAGGCACGCTAAACCTGTGGAGGAACTGGCTGTCAAGTGCAGCTGCCGAAACACACCTATTGATATTGGGCGGCAGATTTTCAACTTGAGCGTGGTTGCTAGCCAGGCGGGCATTAGAAAAAGCACTACCACCATGCTATGGTTTCCTCACGATGTTTTCCTTCACCGAAAGCTCAAGCTCATTATAGGGGGTTGGGTTCGAACTCACATCCAATGACGCTATTATCGCTTCAGAACAATATCTTATGAATTACTAATTCCGTAGTCGTTGGTTTAGGGTTTACTTAAATGACGCTTAAGTAGAGAGTGGGTTATGCAATTGAAAATTTATTTTCCAGCCCATGCCCGATATGCAGCGACAAGATCAGCGGATTCCACTACGGTATATTCTCTTGCGAATCGTGCAAGGGATTCTTCAAACGGACGGTGCAGAATAGAAAGAATTATATGTGTCTACGAGGCGGTAACTGTCCAGTGACTGTCGCTACAAGGAAGAAGTGCCCGGCGTGCCGCTTCGACAAGTGTCTCGGCTGTGGAATGAAGTTGGAAGGTAAGGGACTGATATTCATAGCACGCGAAATATGTTATCCCCAAATATTATTATGGATGCGGACGTTTATTCGAACTAGCCAAGTAAAGCCAAGTAGTAAATTAAAGGTTACTATTTTTGTTGATAATGCAATTTCATTTACCGACCGATTTTAAGTTGTACAAAACAAGGGATTTTTTTGAGAAATTAAACACGGACTAGTTATATATAAAAAATGTACATTAAATTAAGCATGAATAACGTGATAGCTCATTTTTATATAGTTACTCATTTAGTATATAGTTATATAGTAAATATCAGGACAGACCATTGAACTTAACACCCATTTAGATCTCACTTCTTTTGTCGTCGAACTCAACAACCAATGCATATATCATAATATTGAACTTGACTCTCATTTCACATTGTTTTTGAAGTGATATTTTCCTTAACCTTGAGCTTAAGCTTATTGTAGGGATTTGAGCTCATTGCCATTGATTCGGCGTAAGCACACACTATCAACTGAGCTATCATCGCTTTATATTATTATCAACGAGGGTTGTTGAAGAGTTATTTCCGACTAATCGTGTAATCTAATCAATGTATTTGTGAACAGCGATCCGTGAAGATAGGACACGTGGTGGCAGGTCCACATACCACTGTTCGTATCCACTGTCTGGAGCGTCGTCTACGAGCTCTCTACTGTCGGCTCATGTACCGACTACCCTCCGACACGCATCCAGTCTCACCTGTGTAAGTATACATGGTGTTCTTAAATCGTTTTTTTGCACACCTCATACTTTTAAATCCTTACTATTTCAGGCAAAGGTTTTTTAAACGTAACTAAATCGGCAACAGCCCAAGCCGAGGTTCGGTCACTAGTGACACCCTTGTGCGAGTTGCCCCTCAAACTTCCGCGCTCACCCCACTAGTTCAGGTGAAGCTGTAAAAGCCCCTAAGGCTAACAGTGTAGGTCCTTTCGAAAAAAAAAAAAAAAAAAACGTAACTAAGCGATTTTACTATGAATGCGATATTTTCAGTGGTATTGTGTACGGACTTCGTCTTCACGGGACGTCAGTTTGAATCCACCTACAATGAGCTTGAGCTTTCGGTGAAGGATACATTATGAAGAAACCATAGTATGGCAGTAGGGCTTTTTCGGATGCATGCCTGGCTAGCTACCACCCTCAAGATATTGTTGGTATCATGTGTTAATCTTTACTAGTATTATGAATGCCAAAGTGAGTCTGTTTGGGTGTTACGCTTTTATATCTAAACCGCTGAATCGATTATGATGAATTTTGGCATAGAGATAGACGGGAACCTGGAGACGGAGATAAAATTAGTATTTAATTTTTTTATTACGTCATCCGATATGTTTGACAAAATTAATATTAACGCGAGCGGAGCCGCAGGTAAAAACTAGTAAAAAATATATTATACAGTCGTCGCAGCGTCTATTGAAATAAAAAATCTGAGGGAGTATTAGTGCGGGTTTGTGACATGCTTTACAGGCTTAAGCGAGAAATAGTTTTTTTTAATATATTTATATAGCATGATCATTTTCAATAGTATTTAATTCAAAGAAGTTTATTTAATTTAACACATAATTTGATATAACGTTGTGTTATACGGAGACTGCTAAAGATAGCTTAAAAAAATTACCAATAAGAACAACTTTAGTAAAATATTAACAAATAGCGTATTGAATTGAATTAAAAATAATGCGACCGGTGCGAATGGGACACAGAGATCGATTGACTGGGTGTGTAAAGTGAAGGAACATGAAAACTGGCTTGAAATAGGAAGGAGTGGAGTCAGGCTTGATCAGCAGAAGTACAGGAGGGAATCGGGGATATAACAGTTCCATGATTATACTCTTACGCATAAAAATCGATGTAGGTGCACTAACGAAATAATTGTTTTTAATTTAAGCGAGATAATGGGTAGGTCATTATAATAGAACCTATTACCTTCATAATCATAGTGCTTCGATCTTTGATAGCTTTAGAATCATTGTGAAATTTATACATGTTTGTCGCTTACCACCACGTGAGCTGAGCACCAGAGCCATTTAGTAAATTTATTTATTTTCATAAAGTGATTTGATAATGCCTTATACGAATATTAACGTTGAATATAAAAACGTAGAATAATGTTTTTTTTTGTTAAAATTAATTATATGTAACATTTTTATTTAACAGGTAAATGGACCGAGCTCATACAACAGTCGAGGAGAACCCAGTAATAGCAGGCTAACGCCAGACATACCTCCGTTGTTACAGGTACAAAATCCTTACTAATTTTATAAACGCGAAAATTTATAAGTATGGATGATGTATAGATGTATTGATGTTTATTATTATTTCACGCAAAAGCTACTGAATTTAATTTAATGAAATTTTACAATAATATAGCTTATGAATCAGAATAACACATAGGCTATAATTTGTAACATATAATAAATTGAATTGACCACAATATAACGATAAGAGTCAAGTAAATAGGAAAAAATTCTGCCACCTGCAAGCTGTAAGCCATTATTAGTGAGCGGCCCGCGTATAAATGACTACGAGTACAAATTATAACATTCAAACATTGAAATGTTGTTATACCAGTCTCGTTTGATATAATTTATGTAAAATAGCCGGTATTGGAATCAGAATTATTTGGCAAAATTAATCAATATTAACGGGAGCAATGCCGCGGGTAAATGCTACTATTTTATTAAATATACTGGACAACTTAATATGTTGTTGTAATTTAATTAATTCCTTTCTTAGAATTATCTCTAACAATTATTTGTATAGAATAGTTGAGACATTGATAGTATTGAGCGAGTGCATAAACAATTTTTATACTACCTAGCATTTTCCTATAATCAGTGTGAAAATGTAGATTCACGCAATGAACGATTAGTATATTACGAAATATAACCACTACAAACCCACAGTAAAATACCTGATATGGTATTTCTTTACAGATTAGTTCACGTTTTTGTAGATGCTTCAAAGATTTTCTACGAATCTTGGAAGATTTTCCTTTTGTATTCACTGTCCGTCTAGTCGCATATCTACCCGCAAAACATTTACTCTACCGTCATGTAGACCTAATTTAGATTTATATAGACCTATGTATCGAATATGCGTATCGTATAATGGTGTTGTAAAAGATAGAGAAGTATTTCTTCTCAATCCTCTAGTCTCATTCAAAAATATAATAAAGCAACCCTTAATACACTTACAATGCAGGATCCCTTTAATTTTAACTGTTTAATTAATTACAAAGTTTGTTATCGGAACGAAGTTCCTTATTACACGATACGGATGGATTGGAACTAGGCAAATCAAAATGTAAGATTTTTCCGTCAACGACCCTTTCTTTAGTGTTTTCTCTATTTCATTGTAGTAGTAGAGTGTAGACGGTTATCTATAGCGCGTACTCTATTGGCTGTGCCGAGTCATAGGTGCGCGCTTATTGGTTCAAGACAGCCAGTAAGTTCTCACCGGCTGCGCGGGCATAGTCATATATATATATATATATATGAATTAATGAATGTATGAATTTCTATTAAAATCACTTACGTAATGTGCTCATGTGCATTGTGTAATACCAATTAACTTATTATTTGGAATATAGGAGATAATGGACGTCGAGCACCTGTGGCAGTACAACGAATCGGAGTTGAACCGGCTCGGAAAGTCCGGAGGAAGTCCCTCAGCGAACCCCCTCCTCGCAGCGAGCGGTATCACCGCGCAAAACTCAAGTCCCGACTTCTTGGCCGACCTGTGCAACATCGCCGACCATCGACTATACAAGATTGTTAAATGGTGCAAGAGTTTACCGTTATTCAAAAATATATCTGTAAGTACAATACAGAGAATTCTTTCTCGAATCTTGAACCTGACATTAATGATTTTTGAAATGAAAACTTTTGGATGTTTGGATAGAGCATAAATTTATGTAAATCGTCATCGACATGGTCATGTGACGTGTTAACGTACACACTATATCTGTTCCTATTATTATAATTTACTGCGTTGTAAACAGGTTTGATTTACACGTTTTAATTTAGCATGAAGCGATGATAGCTCAGTGGTAGTGTGCACGACTTCGCGTCAAGGGACGTGGGTTCGAACCCAAGCACTTACAATGAGCTTGAGCTTTCGGTGAAGGAAAACATCGTGAGGAAACCATAGCATGGTGGTAGGGCTTTTTCTAATGCCCGCCTGGCTAGCTACCACCCTCTAGTTGTGAACCTGCCGCCAAATACCATTAGGTGTGTTCCGGCAGCAGCACTTGAGAGCCAGTTCCTCCACAGGTTTAGCGTGTCTACCAACTTGGGCCGTATCGTCACTTAAGATCAGGTGAGATTACGGCCATAACGGTAAACCTTAAGTATAAAAAAAGCATCAAACCATTATTCAAATATTCAAAAATATTAAAAAAAAAACAACTGTTTTTTTATAGTTTTAAGTTTTCACTTCTGTCGGCAGTCCTCATGACTGCATTGAATTTTTTTTATTTATAAATTTGTTTATTTAACCTTTTATCGTGTAATTAAATAATATTTTACACGTTTAGCGTTATGGCTAAAATCTCACATGATTTTAACTGACGATGTGGCCCGAAATGGTGAATATGCTTAACCTAGTGGCGGTAGTGGCTGTCAAGTGCAACTGTTGGTACATCATACATAATTTGCCTGTTTTGTCTTACAATTCTAGAGGCTGGTGGATGAATTTCATTCTGTTATTTATATGGATATAGTAAAAATAAAAATAAAACATGTGTGCAGTTCACACGCGATACAATGAAACCTTATAAATATTGTTCAAATATTTATGTAAACAATACACGTGTACAATACACTACAGTTGTTATGATGTCCTTACGTAGTCTTGCACAAACATATACTTACATACGTACAACGTTCGGACCCTGTAAGAAACACTGTATAGTGCGTTTTATCCTCATTCTTCGCACTTTTTTTATGGAATAGTAGGCAAACGAGTAAGGTAAGTTATAACTGCAGCCCATGGACACCTACAATACCCTAGAAATCGTAGGTGTGTTGCCGGCCTTTATAGGATGGACTGGTTCTTAAGTGCCACTGCCGGAACACGCCTAATGGTATCTAGCGGCAGATTTTCAACTTGAGGGTGGTACCTAGCTAAGAGGGACGTAAGAAAAATCCCTACTACTATGCTATGGTTTCCTCACGATGTTTTCCTTCACCGAAAGCTCAAGCTTATTGCAAGTAGTAGGTTTCGAACTCACTTCCAATAACTCGGCGTTCATATACGCTACTACAGATCTATCATCGCTTCAGATATCCTATAGATGTATGTGGTTATCTCCTTTTACTGTCGCTATTTCGTTTCATCGAGTTACGATTCATAACGATCCTGGAGAAGTTTCCACTACAGAAACAGTTTGGTATCTTTTCTTATCAGTTTCTGAAATGATTTGCTTTCTTATTGTTTAGCATCCGCTGGTTTTATGAGATAACATTTCGATTTTCAGATCGACGATCAGATCTGCCTGCTGATCAACAGCTGGTGCGAGCTTTTGGTGCTATCGTGCTGTTATCGCGGCGTGAGTACTCCCGGTGAGGTTCGAGTCGGCGGTGGAAGGGGCATCACTCTGCATCAGAGCGCAAAGTACGTGCATACATCTTCTCGAATTATTAGTTTTTCTCAGTCATCTCTAGGTTATTTTGCTAGTATGACAGGTGACATTCATACATATACAGATAGAAGCGATGATAGCTCAGTGGTAGTGTGCACGACTTCGCGTCAAGGGACGTGGGTTCGAACCCAAGCACCTACAATGAGCTTGAGCTTTCGGTGAAGGAAAACATCGTGAGGAAACCATAGCATGGTGGTAGGGCTTTTTCTAATGCCCGCCTGGCTAGCTACCACCCTCTAGTTGTGAACCTGCCGCCAAATACCAATAGGTGTGTTCCGGCAGCAGCACTTGAGAGCCAGTTCCTCCACAGGTTTAGCGTGTCTACCAACTTGGGCCGTATCGTCACTTAAGATCAGGTGAGATTACAGCCATAACGGTAAACCATAAGTATAAAAAAAAAAAAAAAAAAAAAAAAAGGTAATTGTGTCCCACGGTACACTAAGCGATACACCCGCCATAGTGCGTGCATACGAGATTTTTTTTTGGTAATCTTTGAATTATTAGCTGTTCAGTTCCTTTATTGTAAATAAAAAAGGGATATGAAAATTGTGGTCGATCAGGTGAAATCAGCTGATAATTGAGCGGATGGAAGATTATTTATCGGTGTGGTAGATATATTTATTATATCCTTGTATACAACAATAAAACTCTTGAATTATTGGTGCACTATTATTTCTATTTCGTTGTAACTTTCCGTAGATTGGGGTTAACGCCGTGTATTGAAAGAATGCTGAGTTTCACCGATCACTTGAGGAGGCTACGAGTGGATCGTTACGAATACGTCGCTCTGAAAGTCATTGTATTACTCACTTCAGGTAAATTATTTATGTTCATCACTTTCTAGACATTTCTGGTGTTATTCACGCCATCTTGACTTGTTTGCTTATTTACTAAATATATAACGATTGATCCTGAAACTAGAGATACCTAAGCTAATCACTGAGATGACTGTTTCTCATGGAGATGCTTCGTCTTATTTTCCCTATTTAACCATTTTTATTCACATTTATTATTTATTAAAGTTCGACACATCCACGTATTTTGGCTCGGATGTGTCAATTATAAAGATGTCGTTCATCACCCTTTACACCATTTACTTACTACATATCTCGATTCCTGTCACACTTTCTGACACAACTTACAGGCCTTGACACATCTCAATACAACTGACTCATCACGACGCAAATGACACATTTCGACACAGTTGACATAACTCAATACAACTGACATATGCCAACATAACTTACACTTCTCGATGTATTATCTTTACTAACATCTCAAACGATTTTGCAGACGCCCCCGAACTTAGAGAAGCAGAGAAGGTACGCGCATCACAGGAGAAAGCGCTGGCCGCACTACAGGCTTATATAGCAACACATTCCCCCTCAACTCCCGCCAAGTTCGGAGAGCTGCTTCTGCGCATACCAGAGTTGCAAAGAACATGTCAGGTAGGACATTTTGCTCAAGTTTAATTGAAAATAAAATGCGTGAGTGTCGTGGAACACTCGGTTGGAACGAATTCCCTTACTTAAAATCCATAAAAAATACAAAATATATGAATTACTAGCGTCTTAGAGGAATTAAATGAAACGTTGAGACAACCAATGAATTGATGGAATGCTAGGAAATAACGTAATTAATATATTTTTTCTATGTCTGAAAATAAACAGCTGACGTATATGACGTGTACAAACTGTACCTACGCAGCTGTTGAGAACTTACTCGCTGTCTTGAACCAATAAGCGCGCACCTTTGACCGAGCACAGCCAATAGTATACGGGATATGGATATCCGTCTACACTGTAAAAATATAGTGCAATATAGAACAGTCTAAAGAAAGGTGCGTGACGGAAAATCTTTCATTTTGATTTGTCTAGCTTCCATCCGTACCATGCTATAAGGAACTTCGTTCCAAAAAAGTACAAATATGAATCAATGAGAGCGTTACAATTATATTTTTTATACAAAACACTCCATTACTTTCCAGTTCTTCATGCAAGTGGGGAAAGAAATGCTGAATCCAGCTAACAAGAGTAAAGACGGAGACGGTACTAGCTTCAATCTTCTCATGGAATTATTAAGAGGTGATCACTGACATGGGTAAACGTGAACCCTTTATCTACTGTGACTGATTTTGAAATCCATATCGGACGCATGTACCTACATTATATTTCGTATCTGTAGGCAATAATCCCTAAAAACTATTACGAATTTATAAAGGCTTACAATATTTCATCAAAGAGACAAAGCCTTGTTAAAATTATTATTAAAAAAAATGAGCTTACAAAAAACGTGCTACAAATTTATGGATTAACAGAAATTAAATAGAAAACAGTGCTAATAAACAACAATCAGATTACTGTCATTTTTACTTTTTCTTTTGACAGCGATTGTCAATTATGACGTAAATAAAGTGGAAATACGATTAGAAAATTATAAAACTTCGGAAACCTTCGGAAGGATGACATGCCAGTTGTATAAATAGTGAGCTATTGATTTTTTTCTAGTGTTACTTTGCTCAAAATCGTAATAAACAATAACATAACCTACAAAGAGGTTAGTTTTTAAGGTGCCAAATTTTTGTTTTACATACATAAAATTTTGATTATATACATGTCTAGATTTTAGTCCGATATGTCAAAGCTGTATCGGTGTAGATTTAAAAACGGTTTACTACAAACCATTTATTTCCGTACATTTAAGACGTCATTTATTTAAAAAATATTTTACTAAAATTGCAATGAAGAAATAATAGCAAGAATAATACATTCCACGAGTAAGTTTGTTATTGAGTTTAATTAATTTCTCCTTCTCCTTTTTTAATTTTGGCTACTCATTCCTCTTTAGAGTCTATTACTGCCATTTTCAGGTGATAGGGTTTGGTAATAAAATTTATTTAAAATATAATTATTTCATAAATATGTGGATACAGTTTTTTAATCTATTTAGGTCACTGGTCTCTTAATCAAATATATAGATGTCAATGTTCTTTGTGACATTTAAAATAAGTAAATATAATAGTTTACATGTATATATATGTATATATAAATGTATATATATATATGTATATATATATGTATATATATATATGTATATATACATGTATATATAAATAGTTTACATGTAGAATATACTCTTAGACTTTGTAGTACTTTATATGTTGAAATTTTATGAATAAATTTAGAATTGAGTTTGTTCAAGAACTCTTTGGTTTCTATTGGTATAGTAGACAATATGTACATATTCAACTTCTGGGCAAAGGTTTTCTCTTATTTTTAAGATTTTTTCACCTGGTATCTCTGTATATTAGACATATACAGTGGATGCAAGTGTGCAATAAATACTTTTAGGCAAAGTACGCTAGTACAGTTACGGCCTAGGAAATCAAGCTGAAACAGGGGCATTATCTAGACATTTATATAATCAATAACAGGCAACTGTTAATAAAAAAATAGTTTTATCATATTATTTTTATTAACAGCTGTGGGGAAGCTGTTATTAGTATTAAATGCATATTTAAACATATTATCAGAATTATAGGATATATACTCAATTAAATTTACTTATTCATGTACTTACAATTTCATGTTAGAATAGCATCTAGCTTATCTTAATATTTTATAAATATCAAGTTGTATGTATCAACACAATATTTCCATTGTTATTTTAAAGAAAAATAAAAACAAAAACATCATTTAATTGCATAGAATACTCAGAGTCTTGGTACAGTACTAAATATCTACCCACATAGGTATCTAAAGTCTTTCTAGACTTGTATTATTAACCCATATAATCTCTGATTGGAGAAGTGAGATAATAAACATATATTTAGTATTAATTAAACCTTCTCATAAGCAGATATACAACTTGCCATCTGTGCTTTTATATGTACGTAATTACATAATAGTCCATATTAATATTATAAAGAGGGAAGAGGTTGTATGTTTGAATGCACTAATCTTAAGAACTACTGGTTGGATTTTAAGAGTTTGTATTCCATAAAGTAATTATTGAGGATGCTTTTAGGCTGTTTAATATCACACTACCAACAATAGGAATAAGCTGTATTGAAATATATTACAGACACGGGCAAAAATGTTCAAATAACATTTTAGTTTAATGCAAGCAAAGTCATAGGAACAGCTAGTTATTTATATGAGGCCAAGGGGAACAATTTACATGTAAGTGTCTCATTTGTGTAAGCTAATGTAGATAATGGAAAAAATTTAAATGAATATCATTAACTCTAATGTCTTGTGTGCTTAGCGTCAATAATTAATGAATATTAATATATTTCATAATTAAAATGTTTATACACATCTGTAGTACATAGTAATTATATTTTGTATACATTTTTTGCTATTTATTCATTAAAATATAAATGTAATTACAATGTAAACTGGAAATGCAAAAAAGTTTAAAGATTATAAGCACCTGTTTAATAGTAATGTTATGTAAATATTGCGGGTTATACATAAATATTTAGGATTTTGACTATTTTATATTAATGTATGATATTTAATATGTTTTAATAAAAATAATTTTCTGTTAAAATTTCCTCATGCTTTAGCATAATAACAAAATACTAGTATATCTAGAATTGTTTTTGATTAATTGGTGGTAGAAAGGCAACAATATCTGTAATCACACTCAAATATCAAGATTGTCTTAACAACATTCTTGCAATGAAGGTTTTTATAATTTTATTGGTAAGGCCCCTTTCATATTTTATTATTATAATAGAGTCTGCCATTATCATAAACCTATTATCATATACAGTTAAAAACATACAGCACTTTTAAGCACACATGATGAAGGATATTACAGGCTTACCAATAAAGTTGTTATTCAAGAACCTGGTTCCAAAACAGTTGTCATGATGTTTAATCAATTTATCTGTAATCAGTTCATTCTTTTATTTAAAGAGCTTAGTCAATTCGGATTCAATTTTAGGGTAAAACTGTACTATGACCATTTAAATTATTACACAGAAGATAATCAAAATATACTTTGATAAGATAATCTTGCCTGTGCATTTAATTTTTACTTAAAAAAAAGAAAAAACAAGCGATAATAAGCAGCACAATATAATTATTACACTGAGTATGTCGGTCCATTATTTTTAACTTTTAATCTGTAAATGTATTATTAATATATTTTATAAGATTTTTTACGTGAGACACATTTATAATCATTGCCATTTTGATTAAGTAATTTAACATTTTAATAAATACGTTGTTAATATTTGTGCAGTTTAACATTAGGTCGTGTATTTGAAGGTTAAACCTTCTTATTATTGGTATATTTAAACAAACAGTTTTTATTAAAAACCTTGTAATACCTATGATAATAGGAGCAATAAAATTTGACATTTTGTCTTTTTTGCTTTTATGAGTGCAATACTATGAGGGGTAGAGAGAAGGGAAACCTTTTCGGTGTTTGAAAAAGTGTTCAGTGAAAGGAAATAATTGTGCGTGAAGCTACAGAATTATGAGACTAAATTGTTAATTCATTTTTGAACTCTGCAGTCTTCACTCTGTTTACAACAGCTAAATTCATATAATATATTTTTTCTACTAATAACAGGTCAAATTTTGAACTACTTTTAATGGTTTAGAGGTAGACACTATCAATTTATTTCCCATATGAAACGGTTCTCCTTACTGCTACCCAACATAGGCAATACTTATCATACATTTAGTTTCGGATGGAATTATGTTATGCAATATTATACTAGATTATATATATATATATATATACTAGACTTTCGCATATTTTATGATTGATGGTCTTCAGCATTAAAACCAGTAATTCACTGCCGTAAATATTATATGTTGCTATAAGCAAAACAGTTTGATGCAATATTTTATTAATGTAAACAACAATGAACAATATTCTCATTTATGTATATTATGTTAGATATAATATAATTTCTAAGTTAGTTTTATAATTTGCCTTAGTTTGTGAGGAAGCGTCGACAATTTCGTTAGAATATTTCAGTGCTATAAATAAATGCCACTGTAATGTGTTGCAGGTCACACATCAATATTATTATTATTAAATATATATTATTATACGTAAACATAATTTCAATTTTCGTTACGTATATTTCAATGAAACATCTCGTGTGCGAGCTACCAATGGAAACAAAATGTTTTTAACTGTCCCTTTTTAGTTCGGATTCATGATAAGGTTATTATTTTGTAAATGTAAACTGAGTTTTATAAATTTTCATCATGAATAATTTAATTATTTTCGATGGTATGATACTGAATGTCAGATTTGACGGATTTTTCTGAAATGTGGGAGCTAAAGTAAATATTTCTACTTTACTCTTACGATGTACCGTATATTTTTACATATGATATTTCAGATCGTCCTGTTATTCTTAAAAATTCATAATTCCATTTGTCGTCTATCCACTACATCTGTTTTTAGTGTTTTGCTGTCTGCGGTATTTTGCAGTGTAATTTTTGTTCGATTTCGAAACTTGTGATGTCATTTTGACTGACATTTGGCGTTAAACACTGTCAAATTTGATTATCACATATATGATTGTTTGGATATAATTTAAAGAGAAAAACAAAGTCCATCGTTTATGGTTCTACCTACGTGACATTGGCTAAATTGAGTGCGCATACATGTGGCCATTAAATAAAAAAGAATAAGAATGATATTTGTGACGTTTACCGCATAAACTGTCAAACTGACGTTTATGAAAATTTAAAAATAACGCTTTCTAAGGGTATTTGTTTGCCTCGTTGACGTTGTAAATATTGTGAATGATATGGGCACAAGTACTTCAATATACTTATAAAGTTTTTAGGAGCTCATACAGATTTAGTATTTAGAATAAAAATGTTTATAAAACAATGTGCCACCCGATATGATTATGTATGTTTAAACAAAAATGATTTGAGATTTTAATGTGATTGTATTATTTCGCGTATATATGTATATAGCATATTAATTGCCAATAAATATTTTTTGTATGGGAACTTAGCGGCATCTATGATAGACTTTACTGAACTGATAATTTAAGGTATTAGATTTAAGATTAATATTTTTGTATTCAGTAAAGTTGTAGGTGTGAGTGAAGGTGAGGTATGGTTGCGAGGTCCGAATAATTTTTATATTAAAAATTAAAAGGAGTGTAAGAATGGTATGACGTCCATAATTTTTATTTTTACGTATTGTTATTATTTTATACATAAGTATTATAGTGATATTCTATACTTCATTATTTTGTAGATCTATGAAAGATTTTTTTATATATAGAGCAAAAAAAAAAGAAATAAACAATTTTGATTTACAGTATAATTTATTTTTATTTATTCTATCTCTGCTTCTAATTATATTATAACTAGTTTTAATATTGAATTTGTCAAAGAAATCGGTTGATGCAATACAAAGTTTCATACAAAATTAAATCCTACGTTTATCCCACTCCCAAAATGTTTTACTCGATAAAAATAGCACTTAGCCAGCATTTATTAAGTGATCAGACCTTAATAGTAAATATATAAGTATTTTTGAATAAATAAGAATACATTATATTAGAGAGGTGAGAATATAAGTATATTAAAATTTAAATAACATTATTCCAATAAATTCGTGTTTCGAGACATTGAATACATTGTACGTCACTCAGGGCCACTTATATTTCGGTCGCTATACAATTTCTTAACAAAGAGAAAAACATCTGAATTATCACATATATTTACCAACGTACAGCTGTGCATACGAAGTATATATTATTACCACAGTTATATTACTGTGTAAATGCAAGTGTTTTGCATAGCACAGTCAAGTTCATTCTCAACGTATACCTACCAAATAGATATTTTTTTTAGGTATTGCTATAATAGAACGCGCTTAATTCTATTTTAAAATTTATATTTTTAATAACCTACGTAAGTCATTGAATGATTTAAAAAGATTATTTTCTATTAGTTTATCGGTTTAGCGTTATGGCCACAATCTCACCTGATGTAAAGTAACGATGTGGCCCAAGAGATGGACACACTAAGCCTAGTGGGGGGATTGGGTCTCAAGTGCAACTCCCTGAACACACCTATAAGTATTTTCAAGTAAATTTTCAACTTCAGGGTTGTAGTTAGCCAGGCGGGCATTAAAAGCCCTACCATCATGTTATGGTCTCATCACGTAGTTTTTCTTCACCGAAAGTTCAACCTCAGTGCAGAGATTCGAACTTACTGTGCTTATCATTTATCGTAAGACATCAGGTAACTCTGCAGCGTAATATATAATTTAATATCTTTTGATTGTCTCCAATGAACAAAATCCTAGATATATCCTTGAATTCCTCAACAAATTTTCATAGAAGTAGTTAATATGTTCTTTAAATATTTTTTAATTTCGTCTAGAATCTTTTAAATCTTGACTATAATTAAGTTTTCAGTGCGTAGAGAAAATTTGAAATACAAAAACTTGTTTATTTTGTCTCAAATAATCTTTCAAATTTTCCATTTAATTTATAGAATAGGTCCCAGAACGCTAAACGTTCATGGAACGGTCTATATCCTGTAGTTATTTCTGTATCTATGTCGTAGGGTTCATGTGTATTGTTAGTGATAGGTTCCCATTTAATTGGTAGCAGTTTTGATGTTTCTGGAGTTGGATCACTGGAACAACGAAATTACACTACATTAATCTACTTTAAGGAAAAAAGAACTTGTACTGAACACAATGTGGCAAAAGTCATCACCGGCATCGCTTCACAAAGTAAACTTGTTGAATCATAACTACATTTTTAATTAATATACCGATACTTTCATCGATATATTAACATAAAGTTTCGGTACAGCGATAAAAGAAGATAAAAAATGTCAAGAGTAATATTGAAAATGTATTTTAAATTGAATATGATTCGGTAGCAGGATCGTTGTCATCTCTGATAAAGCCTTGGTATTCAGAATGATTACCATTCAGACTTACAGATAATACAGAAATCATTGTTTAAATAAATATCGTATTTACAACATCCGGTTTTAAAAATGGACTAGAAATTAAAATTAAAAAATATTATTATTCAATAACAATAACTTATACCTAATTGTCTGAACGATAAGAAACTTAAAAGTAGTAATAATTGAAATACGCACCCGTACTTTACAAAATTGGCCCATAATGTTGTCATTCGTTCAACCGTAAGCATATCCCTATTACTTTTTCTGTCTTTCATATAGGATATATCAAATATGTAGCCAATATCGTCACTATGTGTAGTACCGTTATATGAGTTGTTGACATGATGTAATTCTCTCATATAATTTCTATCTCCAACATAAGCAAACACACCGTAGTAAATGTTTTTGGCACCGTCTACAAGAAATTTGTCAATACCTCTTCGTACTGGATAATTATGGAGCAAATCGGAAGAAAAATCTATTATATCCTGTTTAACGTTTTCGTCAAAATTTTCATCTCCCACATAGAAGCGGTGTATGTAATCTACCATTTTTGTAAGCGTATCATTATTCAAAGAGAACTGAGAATTTATTGCGTCTTTAAATATGTTTCTATACTCTGGCCTTGTTAAATCTGTATTTGCATATTTGTACAACCTTTCGTTAGACGTTTGTTCTACTAAAATTGAAACATTTTTTATATTGGTTACATTTATCATATTCGTTGTATAATTAGTAATGAACTGATCCACATTTTTGAATTGCCTTTCAATGCATGGTTTATAAGTAATATTCAATTTTTTCGACGATTCTATAACTAAATTGGGATCCTTTATTGCAAGATACTCAAGTGCCTCGCTTTTGCTTTTCGTTTTCAGCCCTAAATCTTCAGCAATAGCTTGCGCCGCATTAACGTTTGCTCTGTTCATTATAAGTGGCGGTGGTGTTAATCCACTGACAATTATTACTTGGTTAAATAATAATTCTTTTTCATATAATAAATGTAAATAAACATTCTCTCCGCCACTGCTTGCCCCAGAAAGAGTAACTTTGTTAGAATCTCCTCCAAATGATTCGATGTTCTGTTTAATCCATTTCAGTGCTACTATTTGATCTTTAAGGCCTTGGTTGCCGGGGACTTCAGGTATATTCAAACATAGAAATCCGTACGGTCCTAGTCGATAATTAATTACAACCACAATAATATCTTGGTTCATTAAATATTTCGGTCCATACAAAAATCTGCCAGCAAAGCCAACTTCGTATCTACTGTCATGAATGTACACTAGTACAGGCAATCGATTATTCAAGCTGGCTGAGCTTGGCACGTATATGTTCAAATGTAAGCAATCGAGTGATCCAACTATAGTATGATTTACTTCTTCCATTTGAGGACAAATTGCAGAGTCATCATGTGCTTTGAAAACTTCATTGAATTCTGGATATGGAATTGATTGCTTAAAATAAAATAAAAAATATATAATAATTTCCATAGTTTTTTCGTATGTATTTAAATTTAACGACGTCTTTTATTTTGAGTAAAATATATAATATTATAATTTATTTAGTATCGAGGACAGAGGTTTTATTTTCGTTATTACAATTTTCATAATTATTACAAGTAGATGCTGACCGAGGAATAATACCCATATCATATATATCTAATATATGATATACATCATATAATCACGTGATTACTATCAGGTGTAGTGTGGTCACTTTGTCGTACTTATTTATAAGAGAACTGGTAAAGTTATTAATGTCTTTGAAAGTAAAAGAAAAATACGTACCCCGAGTAAATTGTATAAACACATGTAACCGAAAAAAAATACTACGTTCGGTGAGCTCTCATAAATTTTCAATTTGCCTGACTTATGTTAAAGAATAAAAATTTGTGTACTTACTCCAAAAGGATTAGTCTCATTGACCATAGCATATGGTACTCCTATGAACATGGAATAGTCACCATCATTAGCCCATAGACCTTCTATCGAACCCAATTTCGTCACAATCACGGGGTTCACTTTTCGTTCACTTTGCATTCCTCTATAGTTGAACATAACAAAACCAATTATCGCCCCACAAAAAGCTACAAATACGAGGAAAAATATTATAAACCTTTTTGATGATAACGTCATTTTTGATGTACGTTCTACGGAATATTGATGTAATTTTCAATCGTGTTATTGTTGCTCTTTTTCATTTGTGTCAATAATAAACTTTTGTTTAACACAGTGCTGTACAAGTTTCTGCGAATACTTCCTTCCTCGATAATGATGTAATCTAGACACTTTTATGTAACTCTTTTTGAGAAGGCTACGATGAATTGTAGCTATGAATAACTAACTACCAGTGAAATGTATTGTCAGTACATAACACAACAATATAAAACAGTATGTACAGTATCCCAAGCCGACGTTCACGGTAGCACTCGACCCAAAAAGTTTAGTGAAGCTGTCGAAGCCCTTAAGTCTAAAAGCGTATGTTAGTTCGAAAACAAACACTGTCAGTCCTTTGGATGGTATTCTCTCTTAGATTATTCTAATTTTTCAAATTTGAAGCGATGATAGCACAGTAGTAGTGTGTACGACTTCACGCCAAGGGACGTGAGTTTGAATCCACCTACAATGAGCTTGAGCTTCCGGTGAAAGAAAACATCGTTGTAGGGCTTTTTTCCTAATGCCCGCCTGGCTACCAACCACGCAAAAGTTGAAATCTGCCGCCAAATACAAATAGGTGTTCCGGCAGTTGCTTTTTTTGAGAGCCAGTTCCTCCACAGGTTTAGCGTGTCTACCAACTTGGGCCGTATCGTCACTGAAGATCATCAGGTGAGATTATGGCCATAACGGTAAAAACATATATAAAAAAGTGAAATTATATTTGAACGAATTATTTTCTAAATATAGTTCGTATAATCTGTGAGCCCAATGATATTGTGAAAGTATAGATAGGAAAGGGGCCAAAAAGATTTTTTTTTATTCGAGTCTCTTTTGAAAATATGTTAGTTTATCATGTTTTAAGAGCCCCCTCCACAGTGCATCAAATAAGAAATTAAGAGATCGTTTATATCTTCAACAAAACTTCCAAGATCATTTAAAATTGATAAAATATTTTATTTTCTTGTTATTTCACTATATTGTACTATGAAAATGTATAGGATCCTGAAATTATGATGTCAATATTTAAATTTATAGTATAATTATTTATTTTAATTAAATATTTTTATATTAATATAAATATTTAAATTATTTTTATAATAATTTAAAGTATAAATATTTAAATTAGATTTAAATGTATAAATTTGATCATGGGGTAATAAAAAAGAACCATGTTGAGATATTAATAAATATATGATACGAATTTTATTTTACAATGAATAATAATATTATTATGACAATGTAAAAATAAGAAAAAGAATGCATTCAACAAAGTACGTTGACATTGTGCTTAAACATGCCCCTGGGTGTTGAAGGCTGGGCCTTTAAATAGACTTGGTCCTATATAGGCAGCGGACCTAAGTTGTTAAAACTCTTTTTAATACTCCAGCTGTTGTCTTGATAGCTGCTATACGGACTATGCTGGCAGGCCGAGGGTGTACTGCTACAATTCTTCCCAGCAAGCCTTGCAAAGGGTACTTTGTTGACTTAACTCTTGTTTCTTAGAAAACGCCAAGGTGAAGAGTATGCGCCGGTATAAAATGAACATTGATGCTGTCAGTCGAAGTGCATTGTTATTTGTGAATTTTGAATTGCACGCTACAACAAATGAAGTACTATTGTAGAGGTGAATATTACTAGGTTTACATTTTCTAGAACCTTTTTGAGACTGATAATTAGGGTACTTATTCTTTTCTCTGCTAGAACTAAACACAACATTTATTTATTGATATTTTTTGATCATGTAAATTGAAATTGTAACATAAATAAATATTATTCTTACGTATTTCAATTACTACTGATAATTAATCCAAGTTACTTCTTTGTGTATGTTTTTTTTATGTAATACCAAATGGTAAATAATGACCGACTCCCATGGACACTCCCCACAACACCAAGAGATTCGTATGTGCGTTGCTGGCTTTTATTTTGTAGGGACCGACTCTCAAAATACGTGTGAAAATATACTAAATTTACTATTTACTAAATACACAACCATTATTTCCAAGGTTAGATAAGTTTCGGTTTCGCTCGAAACTCAGCTTTAAGCCGAATGTTTACTGGGGGTGCAGAGGCGGGCAAGGCTGTTTGGTTCTAAATTTTTATTGAAAATTTTACCAAATAAGAGAATACTTTTCATATCACTCCCTTCGTTCTCTAAAAATGTATATTGTTAATGTTAATATATTATATTTACAATATATTAAGATTTCTAATTTTTAAAGGACGCTGAATGAATTTATTTGAACATTCGGCACTATAGATATACAGGTTGTTAGGCAGACGCTCTCGAAAACAAAGACAGATGATATTACTAATGATACCTTTATGATATGACAGAAAAAATCTCGATCAAAATAAAAAAAATTACTTTTTGAAAACGTTTTATTATCTTTATTCACTCTTCATCAGAGTAGTACAGGTGAATAAAACGAGAATATCATAAAAAAATATCAATTTATTAATTATAAATAATTAGTAAAATAATAGAAACAGCTGATGGAACTCATTCACTCGTGGCACGCGCAGCTCCCGTGTCATCGCTCCGATGTTCGCCCCACCACGCGTCCAAATACCTAACTTAGCTTTGGTAGTATTTTATTGCTGTACAAGTCTCTATCTAGCCGCTTTTATTCTAATTCACCGGTTGAATATACAAAGTTCCGGGTTCGATTCCCCGCTAATGAAAAAAATACTTAAATAAGATTATAATAACAAAGATAAAGAGTCATGCTCTGCAACTCGTAGTGTATGTTTATTATTCTGATGTATTCAGTTATGCCCCTATTCAGATCAAAAGCTCAAATAGCATTTTTTCTTCGACCGTAAAGGTTTGACAGCTTCACCGAACTTTTTGGGGCGAATGCTGAGGGCACTCAGCCCCATACTCAGTACTTCAAATTGTAACCACAAATTGTGACGTGGAATATGTACATACTAACTTTGTAAGTAATCATCACTACTGTGAACATTAAATTAAAAACTATGACCAGTGAGATAAGTACGTTCCGTATCTACCGGTAGCATAGTGAACAAATACGCACTGCAAAATAACTTATATAACTGTACTACAATTACGCTCTAGTCGTAATCACTTAAGGGCAAGCTTTCGCTCAAGGTCGAACCTTGCGACGTGGGCGCACGTGTAAACCAAACGAACCCGCCCAATTGATGTCCCCGCCACGCCGCTACTCAACGCGCTGTCGTACCTATTGTCAGCGCACGAGCTCCGAGGTCTATTAAGAATATTATTTATTATTATTATTATTATTAAGAAGGAATATTAAGAGGTGTTTAAAGGTAAACGATTTTTATGTAATTGTTGTCTTTGCGCGTGTTAGAGTTGAACTGCACTGAGTTGAGTTGAGTAGCACTGAGTAATACGTTTTGCTTGCAAAGATTTGTTTCATAGTTTATAGGTTTAGCGTTACAATCTCATCTGGTGTTACGTACCGATGCGATCCCAGATGGTGGACAAGGTAAGCAACTAAGACAACTAAGAGACCGACTCTACAGTGCAACTGCCGAAACACGCTTATAGGTATTTGGCGGCAGATTTTCAACTTAAGAGTAAGACTGGTAGCTAGCCATGCGGGCAATAAACTATTTATCATATACTTACCTACTTACTATACTTTCGTTTCATCACGATGTTTTCCTTCACAGAAAGCTCAAACTCATCGCAGGGATTCGTACTCACCAAGTTATCATTTATCGTTGGACACCAGGAGAATTCTGCAACGTAATATATAATTTAATTTCTCTTGCTATCTCCAATGGACAAAACCTTAGTAATATCCTTGAAATGCTTAATTCACAATAGTGGCTAATATATTCTTTAAATATATATCAATTTCGTCCAAAATTTTTAATTATCGACTATACTTATTAAATTTAATGTCTTTTAAGTTTTCAGTGTGTAAAGAAAATTATAAATCCAATAAGTGTTTTATTTCATCACAATAGTTTTTTCAAAATTTCCATTCAATTCATAGAATAGGTCCCAGAACGCTAAACGTGCATGGAACGGTCTATATCTAGTACTTATTTCTGTATCTATGTCGTAGGGTTCATGTGTATTGTTAGTGATAGGTTCCCATTTAAACGGTAGCAGTTTTGATGTTTTTGGAGTTGGATCACTGGAACAATTGAATAAAAGTAAATTAATTCACTCAAAGTAATAATGAATTTGTTATGAAAATAATGATACAGAAATCAACACTGGCATCGCTTTAGAAATTTTAATTAATATAAACTTTTTAATTAATATACTTTCACTTCAAAATTTCGAAAGTTCACTACAAATGTTGTTTCTTCAAATGTGTTTAGTAAATCTGGTTTTTAAAGTGGCCTACAAATTATTATTCAATATCAATTAGTTATCATTTTTATATATGTCATATCTAAAAAAGAAAAGTATTTATAAATAAAATACGCACCCGTACTTTACAAAATTCGCCCATAATGTTGTCATTCGTTCAACCGTACGCATATCCCTATCACTTTGTCTATCTTTCATATAAGATATATCAAATATGTAACCAATTTCGTCATTATGTGTTGTACTGTTATCTGATTGATTAATATTAGCAAATTCTCTCATAAAATTTCTATCTCCAACATAAGAAAACACACCGTAGTAAATCTTTTTAGCACCGTCTACAAGAAACTTCTTAATAAATCTTCTCATTGGATAATTATGGCGCATATCGGAGGAAAAATCTATTATACCCTGTTTAACGTTATCATCAGTTTCTTCATCTCCCACATAAAAGCGGTATATGTAATCTACCATTTTTTTAAGCGTATCATTGTTCAAATTGAATTGAGAATTTATTTCGTCTCTAAATATAGTTTTATACTCTGGCTTTGTTACATCGATATTTGCATATATGTACAGTCTTTCGTTAGATGTTTGTTCTAATAAAATTGATACATTTTGTATGTCTTTTACATTTAACATACTTGTTGTGTAATTCGTAATGAACTGATCCACATTTTTGAATTGCATTTCAACGCATGGTTTATAAGTAATATTCAATTTATTCGACGATTTTATTACTGAACTAGGATCCTTCCTTGCAAGGAATTCAAGGGCCCCGTACATGCTATTTGTTTTTAGCCCTAAATCTTCGGCAATAACGTGCGGTACGTCCATGTTTGCTTTGTTCATTATAAAGGGCGGTGCAGTTAATCCGCTGATAATTATTACTTGGTTAAATAACAATTCTTTTTCGTACAGTAAATGTAAATAAACGTTCTCGCCGCCACTGCTTGCTCCAGAAAGAGTAACTTTGTTAGAATCACCTCCAAATGATTCGATATTCTCTTTGATCCATTTCAGAGCCATTATTTGATCTTTAAGGCCTTGGTTACCGGGAACTTCGGGTATATTTAAACATAAAAATCCATACGGTCCTAGCCGATAATTAATTACAACCAGTATAATATCTTGCTTCATTAAATACTTTGGCCCATATAAATATCTTCCAGCATAGCCAACTTCGTATCTACCGCCATAAATGTACACTAGTACAGGCAATCGATTATTCAAGCTGGCTGAGTTTGGCACATATATGTTCAAATGTAAGCAATCGAGTGATCCAACTAAAGTATGATTTACGTCTTCAATTTGAGGACAAATTGCAGAATCATCATGTGCTTTGAAAACTTCATTGAATTTCGGATATGGAATTGATTGCTTAAAATAAAATAAAAAATATATAATCATTTTCATAGTTTATTGGTATTTAGTTAGATTCAAGGACGTCGTTTATTTTGAGAAAAAGATGGACCAAGTTTTTTTTTCTCATTACAATTTTCATAACTATTACAATTAGGTGCAGATCAAGGGTAGATTAGTCACTTGGTACCATCTGGATTGCAACCACCATACACCAGGAATATTACCCATGCATTTGGGTGTCGCGTTCTCAAATTAGCTATTTCCTTAAAAAATCAATTTTCATAAATTCTTTATATATTTCATATAATATAATATTTAATGTTATATTAATATTTCATAATGATATTTTTTACAAAAAACGCTACAGTTATTAATTACCTTGAAAGTAAAAAAAAACCTCGTTAAGTTCTGTATATAGAACATATATCTTAAGAAAATAAAAAAATCTAACATATTTATTGTTTATTGGCATTAATTTTATTCAATAGCGTTGTTTATTTTCAGAAAAAATAATTTTATATTATGGTGAAATCATCTTTTCTTCATTATCATAAATTTCAAAAAATTTATACAATTAAGCGCAAAAAGAGGATCCAAAAGTATTTTGAATACATCTGGATCACAACTACCATACACCAGCCATAATACCTAGGTGTAATGTATGTCGTGTTCTAAAATCCGTTGAATCACCCAAAATCTAAACTCAATAAAGAAATGGTTACCACCAGGTAACTGCAGTCACTTTGTCTTACTTATTTACACGGATACGAGTATTTGTTTTATGAGGATATACCTAGTATTACTGTTATTAATTTTTAATGTCCTTAGAAGTACTATAAATATACGTGTCCTAAGTCAATTTAACAACTCATGGAACCGATAAAATCGACCACGATCGCTAGGTTTAAAAAAAAATTGTTGTACGTGTTGTTTCGGTCAAAACTAAAGTCTGCATATACTTACTCCAAAAGGATTAACCTCATTGACCATAGCATATGGTACTCCCATGAACATGGAATAGGCGCCGTCGCTAGCCCATAAACCTTCTATCGAACCCAATTTTGTTTCAATCACTGGGTTCTCTTTTTGTTCACTTTGTAATCCGCTATAGCTGAATATCACAAAATCTATTATCACTCCACAAAAAGCTACAAATATGAAAAGTAATATAAATCTATTTGATAGTAACGTCATTTTTGATATACGTTCTACGGAATATTGATGTACTTTTTCAATCGTGTCATTGTTAGTACTTTGCATTTGTGTAAACAATAAAATTTTGTTTTACTCAATGCTGTACATAAAATTTCCTTAGTCGATAATGACATCTAGAAAATTTCTTCTTACTCTCTTAGACTATGATGAAATTTTAGCTGTGTTCTGGATGTACCAGTCCTTTGTATAGAGATATTCAATAAAACACGATCGACTTTTAACTGCACTTTTATTTTACCTCTGAAAACAAATAATTTTCAGTTTTACAATACGGAAACAATGAACCTAGTTTATTATTGTAGCTATTAACTTACGGTTTATTAACTTACGGTTTATTAACTTACGGTTAATAATATATACTACCATTCCTCTCAATAAACAAAATAATTAAATATACAATTACATCATTTTAATTACAATTTTAAATTATAATACGGTAACAAAGTTTTAGAAGTACCTACAATTAAGTTTATTTTGATGCAATAATATTATTCTCTTAATTAGTCTCCTGACGACAAATTATAAATAAGGAGACTAGCTCTGCCTGCGACCTCGTTTGTTTAGTATAAAACATATTTTGTTATACATCGAAAGTAATACTTATTTTCGAGATGTCTTGTGCAGTACGTCCTTTTCTGTACTAATAACAACGTATTATAAAAAAAACCTTTTAAAAACACCTCTTTCCTTCACCACTTGCTTATTAATGTATGGAAGTAGAACATTGTCTTGTAGTAAAACAATATTCAGGAATATTAAACAATTCCCATAAATGTATTCAATTAACCTAACTCACTCACTTCAGTCGGCTATCATATCCAAACTAGCTATCATAGCCAACTCAAAAAAACCCGACGAGTTGTCTTACTCAGTATCCGACAGGAAACATACTGGACCAAATAAAATCCAGTAAACAGACTAGCACACTTGTAATATTCTTACACAATAGTATCCGACGGGTAACATACCCGCCCAAACAAAACTCGTACCCCTTTTAATGTAATAATATCATACATATAATCATTATCACAAAGATAGTTCATTCTGAATCATTCATTAGAAAAAGATAAAATAAATAATAGTATGTGAATTCGTTCATTACAAAAACGAATATAATATTGCATATATCAAAAACTAGACATTTTTATTGTTATATTCTTCAATAAATAAATCAATTCAAACCAGTAATATGTCAGTTTATCGCGTCAGTTATTTATACATTCAACATGGACAAGGCAAGCCGTGGCAGATGCTATCAGAGAGTAGCCCTGATCAAGCACTGACACGATCACCTATGCCCCCAACGCAGCCATGCATTACACTATCAGAGAGTAGCCCTGACTTAATATAATGCATACACTCATTGTTGAACGCATAAATAAGCTCATTCACATAAAAGTATAAAGCACCACACAATACTTAGTAGGGTTAAAGCGCGTCAGTTGCTATCGGAGAGTAGCCCCGATCTAGCACAGATACGCCAAACCCAATAGTAGATATTAAGTGCACGATATTGTACTACCAAGGAGTTGCCCTGGCCAAGTACATTTACACTGGATATTCATTCAACATACACACACGTCAGCAGAGAGTAGCCCTGACCTGACATGATGTGAAGTTCCTTCGAAAGTATCATGTAAGATGCATAACAACCTTTATGTGAACGTTTTAAAGCATAATATGCTCATGTAGCTTCAGATAATTTTCATTATATCAGTTTATTTCATAATATTTGATTGGTAAATCAAATATAATAAATATGTCATAATAATTCAATATATTAATATAAACTATTATTTGATAACTACAGTGATATATTTCACGCTAATTACTAGCATAACTAATGTTTTTTAATATCAAAGCGAATAAATGTCGTTAACAAGTTTTTTCTATTCTGACAAAACACTACCTACATCGTAAATATCACTATTATGCCATACATTACATAAATATAAGTATTGATGTACATGTACATACCTACTATGGCTTCTTATCCCTTAACTGAATTAAAAAAAAAAAAAAAAAAAACACCCTTTTACCTTCATCACTCGCCTTATTAAACACCTCCGATCAACTTATTACACTTCGAAAATAGTACCACTACTTGTTTGTTAGCAACCTTATTCTTCGACTGTTAAACAAGAACTGACTATATCATCGACGATATTCAAAAGAGAAGGCAATTTATTTCCGATGACTGATAAATTGAGAGACTTTAGAAATACAAAAGTGACAGCAGGAAGTTCTCTGATTCCGTTTAAATCATTAGAAAAATATATTCATTAATAGGTATGTCATAAAGACTACAGTAAATCACTAAAATTAATTACAATTATAGAAATCATGGCAAACATTTTTGTAAAAATTAATGATGCGGATGAGAAGTTAAAAAAAATTACATCTCCGCACTCCACACATCACATTGATGACAAATATAATGCAAAAACAAATGTATTCATGTACTGTCAGGAGCTGACGTAGTATTAAATTATGTGTTATATCAATTTAAAACATAAAATGTATTAATGTATATTTTTAAAGAAATTAAAAACAAAAAATGTATTTTAAATTAAAAGTGTCTTTTAAAATACCGGATGTAGCCTTAGGTAAGCGTTCTTTATTAATACGCATATTTAAAAAATAACTAATATTAACTCATTTTTTTGAATTTATCATAGAATTTGAACATATAATTTTATTATTGGAAATTGGAGGAATTTCTTGATAAGTTGGAAAAAAACTGTAACCGAAATTTGTTTATTAATAACATTAAAGTTCCTCAATAATTACTAATCAAAAAAACAAACTTGCTTGACTAACATAGTAGGCAAAAATCTACTGATCTGTTCTATGTTTGGCTATTTATACGTAGATTATAAAGAATAAAGGAAAAATTTCTATCAGTTTATATGTAAATTTACTTTTAACAAGAATATAGACAGTTTCAACATTTACTACATTTAATTCTTATGGTACACTAGCGCCAATATGGTAATTTATTGAAATGTAAACTTATGATTAATGTTGGATTTTTTTGTGAAAATAAAAATTAATAGGAAATTCTTCATCCTTATTTCCGTATTCCTGAATACGTACAACAATTAAAAGTTGAATTACCTATTTTCAGTACAGATAGCAGTATATAGATATCGCCAAAACGTTAAGGAGTTAATTGCGGAAGTAGAGGGATGCACGCCACCTGTTGATCTACAGGTGTATATAAATCATTGGCGATCAGTATGCAAGCCCCTAGTCCGGTGAAGCTGTAAAAGCCACTCAGGCTAGCAGTGTAGGTCCCTTCGCAAAAAAAAAAAAAAAAAGTATGCAAGCCAGAGTGTGTTCAAGTGTCTTTGTGCGAGGATCAGTTAGTTCGGTCGGCCTGTGTGTTCTATTCTATTGTGTTTCTGTTCTGTGTAGGGTCGTTAGGTAAGTAGGTAGCTCGGTTCTGTTCTGTGTAGGGTTGTTAGGTAGGTCGGTAGGCAGGCTGGTCGGTTTATTTTAATTTTCGGAACTGATCTTATTTCGCTGGTTGACAGTTGAACACAATCTCTTATATATCCTTGTTGTGTTGTGCATGTTATACGTAGTTGTGGTGTTTGGTTTGTTTGTAGCGTAGTGTATATGTTAGTGCATGTGGGGGATGTATTGTTTTTATTATTATTTTTATTATGATTCTTAATTCACATGTTAGCGATAAGGCATTGCGGGGTGGGTATCTATCCACTCGCATCGGTGCACTGTAGCTGTAAGACTACTCCGTCCAACTCACGGCACATCATGCGTGAAGTGTATAATTTTGCGAATATTATAATATATAGTGCAATCTGCACCTTTGGTTTCTGTTACAGATCCAGGATCTGGGAGTTATTACAAGCGCCACAGGCATCTACTCTACCGGCGCAACGCTTTGCATGACTACCTCGTACAGTTGGCGACACGTCGTACAGGCCGTATATGATGTAGATATATGTAAGTGAGATTTATTATTGTGTTATAGTGGTTTGTATAAATGATTATTAATTTTTTTTTTCCTTTATCTTATTCATTCGGGGGAATGTTTCCTAATTCATACTATTTTTTTATTATTTACACGTGCAGTGATCAATGTACAAATATATTACTATTTTCAAAGCGATGATAGCTCAGTGGTAGTGTGGACGACTTTGCGTCAAAGGACATGAGTTCGAATCCTACCACGTCCAATGAGCTTTGAGCTTTCAGTGAAGGCAAAAAAACATCTTGAGGTAGCCATAGCATGATGTAGGGCTTTTTCTGATACCCGCCTGGCAAGCTACCATCCTCAAGTTGAAAGTCTGCTGCCAAATACCAATAGGTGTGTTCCGGCAGTTGCACTTGAGAGCCAGTTCCTCCAAAGGTTTAGCGTGTCTCCCACCTTGGGCCGTAGCGTCACTTAAGATCAGGTGAGATTATGGCCACAACACTAAGCCTTTCCAATAAAAATAAAAAAGGGGACTTTTACAGCTCTCGCGTCGGGGACTTACTGCAAGCGCCGAGGACATCTACACCGGCGCTTTCGCACGTGCTTTTTACAACTACCTCGTACAGCTGACTTCATTTCATACCAGCTAGTCCGTATGGTGCATGGGTGAGTGCGATTTATTATGTATTTTTTTTTTTTTATAGTGGGTTGTGATATGGTTGATATACGTTGTTTTAGGCATCCCCTTTATAATACTTTTGTTTATATGCAATTTGTATACAAGGCAGACTTATTGCCTGTGGCATTCTCTACCAATCAACCTTGGGGTTCTGCAGAGATGATGTCAAGTAGTTGCAAAAGACAACAAAAATTATATTCAATCTATTGAATATAATATTATATTAAATTTCATAGATGAAGTAGTTTTTTTAATCTCACCTGATGTTAATGTTAAATAATGATGTAGTCCAAGATGGTGGACACGTCTGGGTCTCGAATGCAACTGCCGGAATGTATATGGTAGCAGATTTTCAACTTGGGGGTGGTAGCTAGCAATACAAAAGATTGCATATTATGCGAATTTATTACATATCAATGGACATTTTTCTATCTTTACAGTCGAGGGTTGGGGAGCTATTACAATTGCCAAGGGAATTTATTTTCACCAGGCCTTACATGGCGCACGGTACGCGGGGTACGGTGTGTTATATTATTATTATAACGCGGCGTTGTATGTGTAGGTGGAGATCCTTCATCTCCAGATCTCATTGCGTGCGCTGTTGCGTGCGCTGAGTGCATCAGTCTATACATACCGACTACACGTCTATCTCGTCTAGTGACTGCTCTTCGTTCCTCTTAAGATACGGTGATGTTTAGATTTAAGATACGGTGATATGTTAAGATTTAAAATGCGGTGATACGTTTAGTTTAAAGATGCCGTGATACGTTTAGTTTTAAGATGTGGTGATATGTTTAGTTTTAAGATGCGGTGATACGTTTAGTTTTAAGATGATACGTTTAGTTTTAAGATGCGGTGATACGTTTAGTTTTAAGATGCGGTGATACGTTTAGTTTTAAGATGCGGTGATACGTTTAGTTTTAAGATGCGGTGATTGATACGTTTAGTTTTAAGATGCGGTGATTGATACGTTTAGTTTTAAGATGCGGTGATTGATACGTTTAGTTTTAAGATGCGGTGATTGATACGTTTAGTTTTAAGATGCGGTGATTGATACGTTTAGTTTTAAGATGCGGTGATTGATACGTTTAGTTTTAAGATGCGGTGATTGATACGTTTAGTTTTAAGATGCGGTGATTGATACGTTTAGTTTTAAGATGCGGTGATTGATACGTTTAGTTTTAAGGTGCGGTTATACTTTAAGGTGCGGTTATACGTGTGCGGTACGTTTAGATTTAAGTGCGGTACGTTTAGATTTAAATGCGGTACGTTTAGATTTAAGTGCGGTACGTTTAGATTTAAGTGCGGTACGTTTAGATTTAAGTGCGGTACGTTTAGATTTAAGTGCGGTACGTTTAGATTTAAGTGCGGTACGTTTAGATTTTAGTGCGGTACGTTTAGATTTTAGTGCGGTACGTTTAGATTTTAGTGCGGTACGTTTAGATTTAAGTGCGGTACGTTTAGATTTAAGTGCGGTACGTTTAGATTTAAGTGCGGTACGTTTAGATTTAAGTGCGGTGATTGATACGTTTAGTTTTAAGGTGCGGATTTAAGTGCGATACGTTTAGATTTAAGTGCGGTGATTGATACGTTTAGTTTTAAGATGCGGTTATACGTTTAGATTTAAGCTACGTTAGATTTAAGTGCGGTACGTTTAGATTTAAGTGCGGTACGTTTAGATTTAAGTGCGATACGTTTAGAGTTAAGTGCGATACGTTTAGAGTTAAGTGCGGTACGTTTAGAGTTAAGTGCGGTACGTTTAGAGTAGATGTGGACTTCATGCGTTTAGAATTAAGATGTGGACTTCATGCGTTTAGAATTAAGATGCGGTCATGTACTTTAGATTTAAGATGCGGTTGATATGTTTATGTTTAAGCTGCGTTAGATTTTAAGATGCGATTGATACGTTTAGTTTTAAGGGTTAGATTTAAGATGCACGTACGTTTAGATTATGCGGGTTGAAATATTGTTAATATTTTAATGTTTGAACAATTGTATTGACATGATAAAAAAGAGCGATTGCTGGAGAGTTTCTTTCGCCGTTTCTTCTCTTCCAGAAAACGCCATCTTTTTTCCGAAACGGTAGTAGTGTTTTTTCTTTAAAAAGTAATGGTATGATCCTATTTTTGAGAAATAAAACATTTGATTTGACTTTTGTTTAATTTAGTCATATAAACAAATAAACAACTTATGTACATACAATAGGTATATTTTTTTTTTTTTATTGAAAATACTTAGTGCTAGTGCTACGCATTTAACGCTAGATAAAGAGCATCCAAAAAATTTTATAGAACAAAAAAAATTGTTGTAAATACATTCTTTATGTTGATTTTATAAGTTGAAAACTGTTAACTTGAAAGGTTTGTCAAGGTTCCTACTGTAATTTTATATATAGTTAAAATTGCTAAAATATTTTATGATCAATTTATAGCCCTGTTCTTTAAGTTTATCTGGTCAAAAAGGGTTCTCCGTAAACTAAAAAAAAAAACAGTTGTCATTTAATCACAATTGTTTACAGCGCAATAAGTTATAATAATAGGAACAGATAAAGTGTTATCGTAGACACATAAAGTGTTATCGTAGACACGTCACGTGACCACGATGATGACGTATACAATGGTAGCAAAAACAGAAATAAATAAAAATTTGAATCATTTAAAATTGATAAAATATTTTATTTTCTTGTTATTTCACTATATTGTACTATGAAAATGTATAGGGATCCTGAAATTATGATGTTGATATTTTTTAATATTTAAATGTATATAAATTTGATCGTGGGGTAATAATAAAAAAGAACCATGTTGCGATATTAATAAATATATGATATGAATTTTATTTTACAATGAATAATAAAATATTATTATGACAATAAGACAAATATTATTATGACAATATCAAAATAAGACAAAGAATGCATTCCACAAAGTACGTTGACAATGTGTTTAAAGATGCCCCTGGGCGTTGAAGGCTGGGCCTTCAAATAGACTTGGTGCTAATAAAATATTATTATGACAATAAGACAAATATTATTATGACAATATCAAAATAAGACAAAGAATGCATTCCACAAAGTACGTTGACAATGTGTTTAAAGATGCCCCTGGGCGTTGAAGGCTGGGCCTTCAAATAGACTTGGTGCTAATCTGGTTGTTACGTACCGATGTCATCCCAGATGGTGGACACGCGAAGTCTAGAGAGACTGACTCTACAGTGCCACTGCCGACACGCTTATAAGTATTCGGTGGCAGATTTTCACTGGTAGCTAGCCATGCGGGCACTAAAAAGCCCCTACTATCATATACTTACTTACTCTACTTTCGTTTCATCACGATGTTTTCCTTCACGGAAAGCTCAAACTAATTGCAGGGATTCGTACGTACTAAGTTATCATTTGTACTAAATTATCATTTATCGTTGGACACCAGAAGAATTCTGCAACGTTAATATATAATTTAATTTCTCTTGCTTATCTCCAATGGACACAACCTTAGTAATAATATTCTTGAAATTCTTAATTCACAAGAGTGGTTAATACGTTCTTTATATAATTAACAAACTTCGTTCAAAATCTATAATTATTGACTATACTTATAAATTTAATTACTAAAGTTTTCAGTGTGTGAATAAAATTATAAATTCAATAAGTGTTTTATTTCGTCGCAATATTTTTTTCAAATTTTCCATTCAATTCATAAAATAGGTCCCAGAACGTTAAACGTGCATGGAACGGTCTATATCTAGTACTTATTTCTGTTTCTATGTCGTAGGGTTCATGTGTATTGTTAGTGATAGGTTCCCATTTAATCGGTAGCAGTTTTGATGTTTTTGGAGTTGGATCACTGGAACAATTGAATAAAAGTAAATTAATTCACTTAAAGTAATAATGAATTTGTTATGAAAATAATGATACAGAAATCAACACTGGCATCGCTTTAGAAAGGAACCTTTATAATAAGATCCACTTTTTAATCAGTATACTTTTACTTCAAAATTTCGAAATTTCACTTCAAAAATGTCACGTAGGTAGAAAAATTTCGTGTTTAGCAAATCTGGTTTTGAAGTGGCCTACAAATTATTGTTCAATATCAATTAGTTATCATTTTTATATATGTCATATCTAAAAAAAAAGTATTTATAAATTAAATACGCACCCGTACTTTACAAAATTCGCCCATAATGTTGTCATTCGTTCAACCGTACGCATATCCCTATCACTTTGTCTATCTTTCATATAAGATATATCAAATATGTAACCAATTTCGTCGTTATGTGCCGTACTGTTATCTGATTGATTAATATTAGCAAATTCTCTCATAAAATGTCTATCTCCAACATAAGAAAACACACCGTAGTAAATCTTTTTAGCACCATCTACAAGAAACTTCTTAATAAATCTTCTCATTGGATAATTATGGCGCATATCGGAGGAAAAATCTATTATACCCTGTTTAACGTTATCATCCATTTCTTCATCTCCCACATAAAAGCGGTATTTGTAATCTACCATTTTTTTAAGCGTATCATTGTTCAAATTGAATTGAGAATTTATTTCGTCTCTAAATATAGTTTTATACTCCGGCTTTGTTACATCGATGTTGGCCTATATATACAGTCTTTCATTAGATGTTTGTTGTAGTAGAATTGATACATTTTGTATGTCTTTTACATTTAACATACTTGTGTAATTCGTAATGAACTGATCCACATTTTTGAATTGCATTTCAACGCATGGTTTATAAGTAATATTTAATTTATTCGAAGATTTTATTACTGAACTAGGATCCTTCCTTGCAAGGAATTCAAGGGCCCCGTACATGCTATTTGTTGTTAGTTATTATTTCGCTAAATTATTCTTTATATATTTCATATGATATAATATTTAATGTTATATTAATATGTCATAATGATATTTCTTACAAAAAACCCGTACTACAGTTATTAATACTTTGAAAGTAAAAAAAAACCTCGTTAAGTTCTGTATATAGAATCTTAAGAAAATAAAAAATGTATCAAATTTATTGTTTATTGCCATTAATTTTATTCAATAGCGTTACTCCAAAAGGATTAACCTCATTGACCATAGCATATGGTACTCCCATGAACATGGAATAGGCGCCGTCGCTAGCCCATAAACCTTCTATCGAACCCAATTTTGTTTCAATCACTGGGTTCTCTTTTTGTTCACTTTGTAATCCGCTATAGCTGAATATCACAAAATCTATTATCACTCCACAAAAAGCTACAAATATGAAAAGTAATATAAATCTATTTGATGGTAACGTCATTTTTGATATACGTTCTACGGAATATTGATGTACTTTTTCAATCGTGTCATTGTTAGTACTTTGCATTTGTGTAAATAATAAAATTTTGTTTTACTCAATGCTGTACATACAGTTTATATAATATAAATATATATAATGTGAATATTTCCTAAGTCGATAATGACATCTAGAAACTTTCATCTTTCTCTCTTTGCAGAGACTATGATGAATAGCTACAGCAATGAAAGAATAGCTGGATTATGGATGTACACCCAGTCCTTTGTTTAGAGATATTCAGTAAAACACGATCGACTTTAATTAAACTGCACTTTTATTTTACCCCTGAAACCAAATAATTTTCAGTTTTACAATACGGAAACAATGAACCTAGTTTATTATTGTAGCTATTAACTTACGGTTAATAATATATACTACCATTCCTCTCAATAAACAAAATAATTAAATATACAATTACATCATTTTAATTACAATTTTAAATTACAATACGGTAACAAAGTTTTAGAAGTACCTACAATTAAGTTTATTTTGATGCAATAATATTATTCTCTTAATTAGTCTCCTGACGACAAATTATAAATAAGGAGACTAGCTCTGCCCGCGACCTCGTTTGTTTAGTATAAAACATATTTTGTTATACATCGAAAGTAATACTTATTTTCGAGATGTCTTGTGCAGTACGTCCTTTTCTGTACTAATAACAACGTATTATAAAAAAAACCTTTTAAAAACACCTCTTTCCTTCACCACTTGCTTATTAATGTATGGAAGTAGAACATTGTCTTGTAGTAAAACAATATTCAGGAATATTAAACAATTCCCATAAATCTATTCAATTAACCTAACTCACTCACTTCAGTCGGCTATCATATCCAAACTAGCTATCATAGCCAACTCAAAAAAACCCGACGAGTTGTCTTACTCAGTATCCGACAGGAAACATACTGGACCAAATAAACTCTAGTAAACAGATTAGCACACTTGTAAATATAATAATTTCTTACACAATAGTATCCGACGGGTAACATACCCACCCAAACAAAACTCGTACCCCTTTTAATATAATAATATCATACATATAATCATTATCACAAAGATAGTTCATTCTGAATCGTTCATTAGAAAAAGATAAATAAATAATAGTATGCGAATTCGTTCATTACAAAAACGAATATAATATTACATATATCAAAAACTAGACATTTTTATTGTTATTTTCTTCAATAAATAAATCAATTCAAACCAGTAATATGTAAGTTTATCGCGTCAGTTATTTATACATTCAACATGGACACGGCAAGCCGTGGCAGATGCTATCAGAGAGTAGCCCTGATCAAGCACTGACACGATCACCTATGCCCCCAACGCAGCCATGCATTACACTATCAGAGAGTAGCCCCGACTTAATATAATGCATACACTGATTGTTGAACGCATAAATAAGCTCATTCACATAAAAGTATAAAGCACCACACAATACTTAGTAGGGTTAAAGCGCGTCAGTTGCTATCGGAGAGTAGCCCCGATCTAGCACAGATACGCCAAACCCAATAGTAGATATTAAGTGCACGATATTGTACTACCAAGGAGTTGCCCTGGCCAAGTACATTTACACTGGATATTCATTCAACATACACACACGTCAGCAGAGAGTAGCCCTGACCTGACATGATGTGAAGTTCCTTCGATAGTATCATGTAAGATGCATAACAACCTTTATGTGAACGTTTTAAAGCATAATATGCTCATGTAGCTTCAGATAATTTTCATTATATCAGTTTATTTCATAATATTTGATTGGCAAATCAAGTATAATAAATATGTCATAGAATTCAATATATTAATATAAACTATTATTTGATAACTACAGTGATATATTTCACGCTAATTACTAGCATAACTAATGTTTTTTAATATCAAAGCGAATAAATGTCGTTAACAAGTTTTTTCTATTCTGACAAAACACTACCTACATCGTAAATATCACTATTATGCCATACATTACATAAATATAAGTATTGATGTACATGTACATACCTACTATGGCTTCTTAACCCTTAACTGAATTTAAAAAAAAAAAAAAAATAAAACACCCTTTTACCTTCATCACTCGCTTATTAAACACCTCTGATCAACTTATTACACTTCGAAAATAGTACCACTACTTGTTTGTTAGCAACCTTATTCTTCGACTGTTAAACAAGAACTGACTATATCATCGACGATATTCAAAAGAGAAGGCAATTTATTTCCGATGACTGATAAATTGAGAGACTTTAGAAATACAAAAGTGACAGCAGGAAGTTCTCTGATTCCGTTGAAATCATTAGAAAAATATATTCATTAATAGGTATGTCATAAAGACTACAGTAAATCACTAAAATTAATTACAATTATAGAAATCATGGCAAACGTTTTTGTAAAAATTAATTATGCGCATGAGAAGTTAAAAAAAATTATATCTCCGCACTCCACAGATCACATTGATGACAAATATAATGCAAAAACAAATGTATTCATGTACTGTCAGGAGCTGACGTAGTATTAAATTATGTGTTATATCAATTTAAAACATAAAATGTATTAATGTATATTTTTAAAGAAATTAAAAACAAAAAATGTATTTTAAATTAAAAGTGTCTTTTAAAATACCGGATGTAGCCTTAGGTAAGCGTTCTTTATTAATACGCATATTTAAAAAATAACTAATATTAACTCATTTTTTGAATTTATCACAGAATTTGAACATATAATTTTATTATTGGAAATTGGAGGAATTTCTTGATAAGTTGGAAAAAAACTGTAACCGAAATTTGTTTATTAATAACATTAAAGTTCCTCAATAATTTTACTAATCAAAAAAACAAACTCGCTTGACTAACATAGTAGGCAAAAATCTACTGATCTGTTCTATGTTTGGCTATTTATACGTAGATTATAAAGAATAAAGGAAAAATTTCTATCAGTTTATATGTAAATTTACTTTTAACAAGAATATAGACAGTTTCAACATTTACTACATTTAATTCTTATGGTACACTAGCGCCAATGTGGTAATTTATTGAAATGTAAACTTATGATTAATGTTGGATTTTTTGTGAAAATAAAAATTAATAGGAAATTCTTCATCCTTATTTCCGTATTCCTGAATACGTACAACAATTAAAAGTTGAATTACCTATTTTCAGTACAGATAGCAGTATATAGATATCGCCAAAACGTTAAGGAGTTAATTGCGGAAGTAGAGGGATGCACGCCACCTGTTGATCTACAGGTGTACATAAATCATTGGCGATCAGTGTGCAAGCCAGAGTGTGTTCAAGTGTCTTTGTGCGAGGATCAGTTAGTTCGGTCGGCCTGTGTGTTCTATTCTATTGTGTTTCTGTTCTGTGTAGGGTCGTTGGGTAGATAGGTAGCTCGGTTCTGTTCTGTGTAGGGTTGTTAGGTAGGTAGGTCGGTAGGCAGGCTGGTCGGTTATATTTATTTTAATTTTCGGAACTGATCTTATTTCGCTGGTTGACAGTTGAACACAATCTCTTATATATCCTTGTTGTGTTGTGCATGTTATACGTAGTTGTGGTGTTTGGTTTGTTTGTAGCGTAGTGTATATGTTAGTGCATGTGGGGGATGTATTGTTTTTTTATTAATTATTTTTATTATGATTCTTAATTCACATGGATGCGGTTATACGTTTAGATTTAAGTGCGGTACGTTTAGATTTAAGTGCGGTACGTTTAGATTTAAGTGCGGTACGTTTAGATTTAAGTGCGGTACGATTAGATTTAAGTGCGGTACGTTTAGATTTAAGTGCGGTACGTTTAGTTTTAAGGTGCGGTTATACGTTTAGATTTAAGTACGATACGTTTAGATTTAAGTGCGGTACGTTTAGATTTAAGTGCGGTACGTTTAGATTTAAGTGCGGTACGTTTAGATTTAAGTGCGGTACGTTTAGTTTTAAGGTGCGGTACGTTTAGTTTTAAGGTGCGGTACATTTAGTTTTAAGGTGCGGTTATACATTTAGATTTAAGTGCGGTACGTTTAGATTTAAGTGCGGTACGTTTAGATTTAAGTGCGATACGTTTAGATTTAAGTGCGATACGTTTCGATTTAAGTGCGATACGTTTAGATTTAAGTGCGATACGTTTAGATTTAAGTGCGGTATGTTTAGATTTAAGATGCAGTTTACACGCTTCGATTTAAGGGTTAGATATAAGATCCAAGTACGTTTAGATTTAAGATGCGGTTAATACGTTTATGTTTAAGCTGCGTTAGATTTAAGATGCTTATATTGTTATATTTAAGATGTGGTCTTTATACTGTTAGATTTAAGATGTGGACTTCATGCGTTTAGAATTAAGATGCGGTCATGTACTTTAGATTTAAGATGCGGTTGATATGTTTATGTTTAAGCTGCGTTAGATTTTAAGATGCGATTGATACGTTTAGTTTTAAGGGTTAGATTTAAGATGCAAGTACGTTTAGATTATGCGGGTTGAAATATTGTTAATATTTTAATGTTTTAACAATTGTATTGACATGATAAAAAAGAGCGATTGCTGGAGAGTTTCTTTCGCCGTTTCTTCTCTTCCAGAAAACGCCATCTTTTTTCCGAAACGGTAGTAGTGTTTTTTCTTTAAAAAGTAATGGTATGATCCTATTTTTGAGAAATAAAACATTTGATTTGACTTTTGTTTAATTTAGTCATATAAACATATAAATTTTTGAGAAATAAAACATTTGACTTGACTTTTGTTTAATTTAGTCATATAAACAAATAAACAACTTAAACATACGTATATTTTTTTTTTATTGAAAATACTTAGTGGTACGCATTTAACGCAATGATATAGATAACGAGCATCCAAAAAAATTTATAGAACAAAAAAAATTGTGGTAAATACATTCTGTATGTTGATTTTTTAAGTTTAAAACTCTTAACTTGAAAGGTTTGTCAAGGTTCCTACTGTAATTTTATATATAGTTAAAATTGCTAAAATATTTTATGATCAATTTATAGCCCTGTTCTTTAAGTTTACCTGGTCAAAAAGGGTTCTCCGAAAACTAAAAAAAAAAACAGTTGTCATTTTTCTGTATCTAAATTAAATGTTTCATAATTAATTAAAACTTGTAAATCACAATTGTTTACAGCGCAATAAGTTATAATAATAGGAACAGATAAAGTGTTATCGTAGACACGTCACGTGACCACGATGATGACGTATACAATGGTAGTAAAAACAGAAATAAATAAAAATTTGAATCATTTAAAATTGATAAAGTATTTTAATTTCTTGTTATTTCACTATATTGTACTATGAAAATGTATAGGGATCCTGAAATTATGATGTTGATATTTTTTAATATTTAAATGTATATAAATTTGATCGTGGGGTAATAAAAAAGAACCATGTTGAGATATTAATAAATATATGATACGAATTTTATTTTACAATGAATAATAATATTATTATGACAATAAGACAAATATTATTGTGACAATATCAAAATAAGACAAAGAATGCATTCAACAAAGTACGTTGACAATGTGTTTAAAGATGCCCCTGGGCGTTGAAGGCTGGGCCTTCAAATAGACTTGGTGCTATATAGGCAGCGGACCTAAGTTGTTAAAACTCTTTTTAATACTCCAGCTGTTGTTGTCTTGATAGCTGCTACACGGACTATGCTGGCAGGCCGAGGGTGTATTGCTACAATTCTTTCCAGCAAGCCTTGCAAAGGGTACTTTGTTGACTTAACACCTGTTTCTTAGAAAACGCCAAAGTGAAGAGTATGCGCCGGTATAAAATGAACATTGATGCTGTCAGTCTAAGTGCATTGTTATTTGTGAATTTTGAATTGAATTGCACGCTACAACAAATGAAGTACTATTTTGTAGAGGTGAATATTTCGTCAGCAGAGAGTAGCCCTGACCTGACATGATGTGTGCCTATGCCCCCAACGCAGCCATGCATTACACTATCAGAGAGTAGCCCCGACTTAATATAATGCATACACTCATTGTTGAACGCATAAATAAGCTCATTCACATAAAAGTATAAAGCACCACACAATACTTAGTAGGGTTAAAGCGCGTCAGTTGCTATCGGAGAGTAGCCCCGATCTAGCACAGATACGCCAAACCCAATAGTAGATATTAAGTGCACGATATTGTACTACCAAGGAGTTGCCCTGGCCAAGTACATTTACACTGGATATTCATTCAACATACACACACGTCAGCAGAGAGTAGCCCTGACCTGACATGATGTGAAGTTCCTTCGAAAGTATCATGTAAGATGCATAACAACCTTTATGTGAACGTTTTGAAGCATAATATGCTCATGTAGCTTCAGATAATTTTCATTATATCAGTTTATTTCATAATATTTGATTGGCAAATCAAATATAATAAATATGTCATAGAATTCAATATATTAATAGAAACTATTATTTGATAACTACAGTGATATATTTCACGCTAATTACTAGCATAACTAATGTTTTTAATATCAAAGCGAATAATTGTCGTTAACAAGTTCGTTCTATTCTGACAAAACACTACCTACATCGTAAATATCACTATTATGCCATACATTACATAAATATAAGTATTGATGTACATGTACATACCTACTATGGCTTCTTATCCCTTAACTGAATTAAAAAAAAAAAAAAAAATTTTACCTTCATCACTCGCTTATTAAACACCTCTGATCAACTTATTACACTTCGAAAATAGTACCACTACTTGTTTGTTAGCAACCTTATTCTTCGACTGTTAAACAAGAACTGACTATATCATTGACGATATTCAAAAGAGAAGGCAATTTATTTCCGATGACTGATAAATTGAGAGACTTTAGAAATACAAAAGTGACAGCAGGAAGTTCTCTGATTCCATTTAAATCATTAGAAAAATATATTCATTAATAGGTATGTCATAAAGACTACAGTAAATCACTAAAATTAATTACAATTATAGAAATCATGGCAAACGTTTTTGTAAAAATTAATGATGCGGATGAGAAGTTAAAAAAAATTACATCTCCGCACTCCACAGATCATATTGATGACAAATATAATGCAAAAACAAATGTATTCATGTACTGTCAGGAGCTGACGTAGTATTAAATTATGTGTTATTTCAATTTAAAACATAAAATATATTAATATATATTTTTAAAGAAATTAAAAACAAAAAATGTATTTTAAATTAAAAGTGTCTTTTAAAATACCGGATGTAGCCTTAGGTAAGCGTTCTTTATTAATACGCATATTTAAAAAATAACTAATATTAACTCATTTTATGAGTTTATCATAGAATTTGAACATATAATTTTATTTTTGGAAATTGGAGGAATTTCTTGATAAGTTGGAAAAAAACTGTAACCGAAATTTGTTTATTAATAACATTAAAGTTCCACAATAATTACTAAACAAAAAAACAAAGTCGCTTGACTAACATAGTCGGCAAAAATCTACGAATCTGTTCTATGTTTGGCTATTTATACGTAGATTATAAAGAATAAAGGAAAAATTTCTATCAGTTTATATGTAAATTTACTTTTAACAAGAATAAAGATAGTTTCAACATTTACTACATTTAATTCTTATGGTACACTAGCGCCAATGTGGTAATTTATTTAATTGCAAACTTATGATTATTGTTGTAATTTTTGTGAAAATAAAAATTAATAGGCAATTCCAGGCCGTATATGATGTATGGGTAAATGAGATTTATTATTGTGTTACAGTCGGTTGTATAAATGATCATTTGTTTTTTTCCTTTATTGTATTCATTCGGGGAATGTTTTCTAAAATAATATAATAATAATAATAACAATAATAGTATAATAATAATAATAACAATAGTAGTGTAATATAATAATAATAGTAATTCCACTCATAAGCGTAATAGTTCTACCAAGAGCGACCAATTGTGGTCATTTAACTTTTCAATCTGCACAACACAATCTGAACTAATTTTGTCTGTAACTCTCGAGAGCAATACGGGCATCATACCAATACGACTTTTCTCAATATCTGTCGCACAGTGGTCATCTGCTCGGTTAACACGTAAAGTCGTTCGTCGCACATTTAAAATAATAAAAGTGTAATTTCTTTACTCGTTAGTACATTACAAAACTAATGTACCACTCCGTCCAATGGCGAAATATAATTTAAAATGTACAAAGATATAATTATATTTTTTTTATTTTGTATTTGTTTTGGTTTTAAATATTTTTAAGTTCTCTACAAAAAAAAATCTTTCCCTACAAACCTTTACTAGAAAGTATTACAACGCTTTAAAAACATAATTGAATGAAATCGGCTTAGTTGTTTCTGAGTTTTAGATATTTGCAAACTACAATTACTACAATTAAAATTAAAAAAGTATATTAAATATACAGATTTTCTACCATTACAGTTTGATTATGTGTATAGATAATTCTGTTGTATTCGATATTCCCTTATTTCTGCCAGTCCCTTTTTTTTTTTATTGCCTTGATAGTCAGACGAGCAAGCGGCCCGCCTGATGGTAAGCGGTCACCGCCGCTCATGGGCTTCGGCAATGCCAGGGGCACAGCCAAGCCGCTGCCTACCTCAAATACTAAAATTATTTATTATTATATTATAATTATTTTAGTACCATCAGTACCAAAATTACTTTCTAGTGCAGTTCAGGTCGATATCAGCCTGCCACTTTTCCTAGTTTATTTCTCATTTCCTGTTTTAGTAGACCCGGAGCGAATCGAACCTAATAAAGTTAGGTTCAAGGTTATTCGTACAGTATAAAAAAATGTGTATATAGGGATGTAGTTACAGGAGGGTAGTAGAATATGGCAAAATATAGTTATAGGAGGTTGTTTTATAACACCGATTAGTATAAAGTGTGATGCAAGCGCGGCTTTGGGTTCAGCCAAGGAGAAACACTCGAGGACAAATATCGTACGCAGCTGGAACGTTACTGAAGGGACGTATGATTTATATTTTCTATTATTGATTTAGTCTAGTTTGGTATTTATGCTGTAAATCATTATCGGGAATGATTTATACTGGGCAGAGAGAAGCTTGAGCGGTGAAGGTGTATGCCGACACGCGTCGACATAGGAACCCTTAAACCTACATCTGAGTCGCAAGTCTCGAACACTGTCTCGTGTTGTCCTATCTCAGCCACAACGATTCGATTTCACGATGCATTCGGAACCCGCACGGTGAATCCGTTGCTTGCTAAGAAGTTCGTATCTCATCCTGACATTATTATTGATCCGATTATCTCTTTCATAACTACTTAGGCTAACTAGCCTTGTTATTCTACATATATATTTTCGCAACGTTATAGCATTTTAATCTACACTAGTTCTGGTGGGTCGAGAATTACCTGCAACGCACTGGCGGAAATATCGTTGGGGGCGGATTTTCACCCGCCGCCGCACCAGATAAAGGTTTATAATTTTACGTGCTGCAGCCAAGGTATTAACATAGTCATGTTTTGTATAAGTTCCTTTCCCGCTTAGTTATGCACTGATTTATTTTGTTTTAATAGTTCACTGTAAATAGATGCAGTGCATTTTTATACGTATTAGTAGAAGACAGTCGTTGAAGCCGCAAGAACTATCTAGCCGCTCAGATGTATCCCCACCCGTTGGGCGGTCTTACTGCTCTGTCGGAACGTGTAAACTAGTGATCATTATTATTGCTTTGATTATTACGTAACAATCGTAGAGAGAGAAATAGGATAAGTTATTCGGATGCCAACAGCGCTGCATGTTTTTGCACCGCGCTTTTAAAATCAAACGGCGCCCCCAAGCGCCAAACACAAAAACAACCGGGGCACATAGTACGGTATTGCCAGAATAGAGGTGGTATTTTAATGATCACACTATCTCTAACATTATTTCAGCAACAAGATGACATTTCGAGACATAGGTCTCCTCTAAATAGTGTCACAACGACCTCTCCTGAACTGCTAACTTCTGACAGGATTGTGCACCTTGTCGATGGTCAATCACGTGATAAGTTTGCCGACGCTGTGTCAACCGATACGTAGTCGCCACTCAAGAACCTTTCGGTTTTATCTGACATCCGTTCTACGAGCTACCAGTTATTAATTTTGTATTATAAGATTCAAATGCCATATCGATAATATAAATTTATGGATTTTCAAAATTTCAATGCTTACAAAAATAATGATAAAGATGAAAATCAATTTAATACATTTACTTATTTTTTTCTATACAATTGTAACTCTAAAGAAAGTTATGGGTTTCAAACATTTTTCAAAAATTATCTAATAATTTTCTGTCAGCAATGGTATTCCTGGTATCGTAGTGCTGAAAAAATTACACAGGTAAATACATAGGTATATATCACTTTATGACACACTGTGTGAATTTTACGTTTTTCTTCCTTTTCATCTTTCAACATTCATCACCATTACTTCTCAGTACATGCGTTTTCTCCCTTCTCCTGACAGGCTTCATGACAAAACCAACATAGCAAGATAAACTATTCCCTTTCAACTGAACATTAAATAATTTTTGAGTTTGTATTTATCTGTATACTGTTGAAACTGTTCTATAAATTGTGATAAAATTTAACGTGGTGGTAACGTATAGTATTGATAATATACAGGATACTTGTGATCCCTTAAAATAAAAGGGATCCTCTGGAAAAGATAATAATTTTATAGTAAATCAACTCAATGACAGATTTTGATGCAATATTGTATGTTTAGTAGCTGACAATGTAACTAAAAATATAATATAATAAATAAATTAATTAATACTGTACACAGAAAAATAGTTAAACTAAATCACACTAGTTTAAACTAAAACATAAAGTTTGTAAGACTGTATTTATATGTATAAATGTTATTTTTTTCTTTCAATTAGTTGTGTTGCGCGGGACTCGAACCGACAGCACTTCAACCTGCAACCGTATGTTTATTCTTCATCTGCCGAGACACTTTCAGGCAGAAATAGTACTTATTAATCTCTCAATGGTTAACATTATTTTAGATCCTACCTATTCTCACCATTAAAATATGATGTCGTAATATATGGTTTCCCAAAAATTAAGGGAACAAAAAATTTGCAAATACCGAAAGGATCCGTTTGTGTTCAACCACGAATATCTTCGGAACTACTGAACGTATAGAAAATTTAAGGACAGTTTTGAAATTTGGACTTGTTTTGGAATTTAGGTTTGAAAATTGAGACCGAAAAGTTTAAAAACTAGAATTATTAGGCTTTAGGTTTTTTTTGTTAAAGTCTCACTTCGTAAGGTCGAAAATCACTAGAAATTTGTAATTTTTCTTTGTACCATTAATTTTTGCGAAAGGTGTATTTCCTAACATTGTACTAGAAAAAGTAACAGTAACATTATGGGAACTTAAAAAATGCGTCTTCGAAATTTTACATAAATTAGTGCTAGGTGATTTGATTAACATCTACCTATATGCCAATAGATTAGAATCAGTAACTTTGTATAGTAATCCTTGATAAACAGTCATAGAGTACGACAATACACACTACGGTACGTGTAATAATATAACTTGTATAATTATACTAGCATGCGACTTCGATCGCGTGGAACTAAAATTTTATGTGATCATTTTTGACCGTTTTCCTAACTATTTTCGATACACCTTTACTCCTATCAGTGGTAGCGTGATTATAATAGCGTAAAGGCTTCCTCAATAATTGCTCTATCAATCACAAAAAGAGTTTTTGAAATTCGCCTGGTAGTTTCTAAGATTAGCACATTCAAACGAACAAACTTTTCCGCTTTATAATATTTATATTGACATCCGGATTGTATCGTTCATGTATCTTACTTTCCCCCCTAGATAAGTTGTCTTTTTCTACAAGCATTAGCGTAAACTGAAATTAACAAATGTATGTATAACATTGAAGTTTATTTCGCAACTGGTAGTACAAATGCTTTGTGATTATCTCTGATCATGGGATTTAGTGATGATATATGTTTGTTTGTATGTGTGTTTACTGTTTAGAATGTCTTTGTATTATACATGCTTTTTCGTGTTTTAAGAACTCGCTTTTTCGGGTGGAATTTTGTAATTGATTTTAAACTAATTTCTTGGTGAGCTAGAAAGTATCTAGACTTGAAATTAGGACCATAGCTCAGAAGTGGATGACATTTGATGAAAATGTGAAAAGAGAAGAAGAAACACGAAAAGGAAAATTTCATTCGAATAACCCCAAACAAGCCTAAAATAATAATAGCAAAAAAAATATACCGTGTTTTTACAACGGCATAAACAGTATAAAACAAAAGATTCGAAACGAAAAACATGCGCTCCATGATTTTGTATCCAATCTTAATTTTATACTTTTTAGTCTGTTATAAACACATGGCACCTACATTACAAAATATATTTTATTATTGTTTTGTTTCTACGTGGAGGATAGTACGAACAGATAAGCTAGGCAAAGGGCACTTTTCGCACGTACATATATATACCGATCGTGTATATTTGATTCTACAATTAATAGGAAGCTCACGTAATGTAATTAAAAATAAGAGTGCATTACAAAAACAAGAAAAAATCAAAATAATATATGGAATCGAGATTGACTACCTAGGGTGCGCCGGAAGCCTAGAAGATTTGCGAAAGCTGTCCCTGGACTCTGACAACACGGGACTTCGCAGTGTTGTCGTAATGCATGTTAGTGGATAGTACCCGATGGTTATCACACGACGTGTCTTGCTTTATAAAGTATTTAAAAAAAAATTGACATTAACGAAGTTGCCTATGTAGGTGGATGCAATGAAGAAACGATGTGTGCTTATAATCACAAGACAGAAGTGAAACTTTACTACTACCCTCTCACTCTCTTAGTCGCCCCGAGCCGACTTTACCCGAACGAACAGCATACAGAAAGGTTGCTGATCAGAATTTCAAAGCTATCCCAAAAGGAGTTTCATTACAAAATTAAAAAAATAAAATAACAACTCTATATAAATATCTGTGTATTTTTTTTATAGATTTTGGAATATCCATATGACTTGATTTATGCATATCGCAAGCTTTATCACCTGATGAAGATGATAAATATGATTAATAATTAATTACAATTAAAGAAATATATGTTTTTTAGTGAGTATTAATTGATAATAGATAACATATGTAATTATAAAAGTAAATTCCTCCTATGGATATTGTATTTTAGTGTGTGAAAATGCTGAAATTTGGCCTTCTGCTCGGAGTGTTAGGTTTGGCGGTAGCCACACCATCTATTGTCAGGAGTAGAGAGGAGATTCAAGCTTTTAGATCTTTCTTGGAGAATACTAAAACAAGTAAGGTTATACGTTAATCATTGTTAGAAAGTAAACTTTTTCGTTTTTTATAAAATATAATAAATAAGTTAATCTTAAAAAACGAGTCGCACAGTTTTAATAACTAAAGGAAAAATAAGTTGTAATCATTCATCTCAATTTTGTAAATTGACAAAACCATTATTATTATAACTTTAATAATATTATAGGTAATAGTAGCATTTGATTAAATACTAAGATTCCTGAGCGCTTTATCCATTTATTAGTCAACAATAAATTTCAAGGATCATTTCGAGTTCATTTTACGAGCCGAAATTTATAGAATGTTGATCATTATGACACCATCTTTATTTATGTGCTAAATTATCATAGTATTTATTCAATATACATTGTATACATAAAAAAACAGTGTATGTTCTTGTCGGTTTTTCTCAATGACTAGGATGATTTATGACGTTTATATGTACCTTTATAGATACTAAATTATCAAAGTATTTTGTTTTGATTAGATGCTTAGTTGAAATACAGTAACAAATTTGAAAATATCACCCAAAGAAAAGGAATCTGTAAGCGTAATTAATTCTGTCCTAACCGTATCAAAAAAAGTTGTACTCTAATTTTTTTCCTGTGGACAGGCGATGGCGAACAATTCTTGGCGAGAACACGCGCTTATCCTCTCGCCAACCCTGAAGAGAACAGTGGCAAGTACGAGGGTGATATCGTGCTTGATGACTTCATAATCGACTCCATGATCCAAGAGTACGCTATGGGCAGGAACGCGTACACCTGGCCCAATACGAAATGGCCCAACAACACTGTCGTCTGGGAATTCGGGGAAGGGGAGTTCGGTGAGTAGCATTATAATGTTAGATTTTTTTATTTATTACACTTTAATATACAATCTGTATACAAAGCAGACCTAAGACCTAAGACCTGTGGCCTTATCTACCAATCAACATCGGAGTCGTGCAGAAGTGTTGCAAAGTAGGTGCAACAGAAAATATTTTAAGTCCCTGTTAAATAATCTAATATTCACGTAACAATAATAAAATAATCTATAAATACATATATACACATACAATGAATACATCCATACATACATAAAGGTTTTAGCCGACTTTAATTGTAATACTTTCGATCATGTTGCGTATTGTATTTTGGTAACACGTTTAGTATAAATGTTGGATATAAGAGCAGATGAAGGCAAGAATGTATGAACAGATTCTGGGCGAAATTTATTTGAAAAGGTATGAATATTAAAATTAAGCTAATAAAAGAGATGGGAAGTAGAAAATATATCTTCTTAAAGACTCTACTTAAAGATAAGGCATAGAAGAAGTATTATAAGAGGTAGTACATCGACATACATAGACACGTATGGAGATTTCTCGTACCCAAGTAAAAAGGTGTTTCCGCAATAAGTAAGGTTCCCGGAACTCCTTAGGGAAGGACGTCAAGGTTGGCAACGCTTAAGTGACATCTTTGATGTTACAATTGCTCATAAATTACAGAGATCTCTTAATATCAGATCACTGTTTAACATCTTAGCGTTAAAAAAAGAACAAGCGAATCCTTAGGCCTGAACGAGTAAAAGCCTCAAGTGCAACTAACAATACACCACCAACACATATGGCAACAAATTGCCATTTAATTATACTACAATGGTATAGGATTAATATACTAAAAGTAACTATTATTATCACATTTTTATATAAATATTAAAGATTAATTTGTTGTTAGCATACTATTATATTAATAGGTTAATAGGTCATTTCCCATCCCTAATCCCTTAAGGGACGTTTCGTTTTATAGATAAAACATTTTTTTTTATATATTAAAACATAATATTAGCTATCACCGTGTTACATATCATCGAAATCTATCCAGTAGTATCAGAGTACTGTAGGTATATGAGAAGAGACAGACAAACGGATAAAAATTCAAAGGAAAATACTCTATATCGATAACAAAGTAACACTCAGATGATAATTAAAAGAAAAATTGTGAACAATTTCATCCTAGTTAAGTTTTATTATATGTATAAAATGTGGTTTAAATGAATTACTGGAAGTTTTCTTACTTTAGGCGTTTCGGGGAACATCAGTATAATTCTAATCTAAAACTCGATACAATCCTGTGGCCTATCAATATTCTTATCATTGGCACAGATTATACACCGAAATCTTATCTAATATAATCTATGATGATTCTGTATTTTCATAATTAAATCTTCAATATAAGATTATGACGTAGTGAAAATAATAACCATTAATTGTGTATTTTTTATTTATATAGTAGTATTTTAAAATAATAAAGGAGAGTATAATTAAAAAAAAAACGAAGGCCAATTACACATGGGTAATTCGTTGTCAGCATACGCTGTCAAAGCCACTGTGACGAGTTTACCATATATATGTGTTCGCGATTCTTTTGGATATAGATTTCAAGTAGCTTGTATGATACTTGAATATACGTCGCACGTCTGTTGCAAAAATATTATACATTAGCAATATACCTGCAAATGAAAGTGTGGAGGAATTGTTAAGGACTGGCGGAAGGATTTAAGTGTTAAAATATATACATATGATAAATCTGTAGAAAAGTCGTTTTGGTACATCGAAAATATTTTGAAAAAAATATATATTATATGGGTTAAAGGATAACACATTTTCTGTCTGTATATCTGTTTTTTTGTGCACGCATCACGTAAAACGAACAAAACCAACGTGAATAATCTTTATACGTAAAATTTGTATGCAAGTTGGAGTATTAGTTAGTTTTTGTTTCATCGCAATCGGATCACTCTATCTAGAGATATCTTTAGATTATATAAAACGAAGTCGCTTCCACCGTGTGTTCGCTTAGTTCTTTTAAAATATACAAGGGATTTTAATGCAGTTTTATATGAGTAAATCACGAGGAAGGTTTATATTTATGATACATACATAGTATGGTACAGAAACAACGAAAAATTCACAGATTTGTAATGTGATTCGAAGTTTACCGGGTCAGCTAGTGATAAGCATATTCTTAAAATCGACGGCAAGTTCAAACGAGTGAAAAAATCATTGCAAAAACGGAAACGGAAACGGACCGATTACGTGCGATAAGGAATTCCGGTTTAAAAAGCACATACATATGTCAATCTTAATTCCTTTTTTATGATATTTTGATAAATGCACATTTTTTGTTACGATTACGAAAAAACTCATTTTTCAATATATAAAAATTGGTAAAAAATACAATCTAGACATAACCAGTTCATTGAACTAGTTAATTTGTTTAATACATAATTATTGATAAATAAGTGGTAAAATCGATTAAAAACTGATAAAATCTTGAAACATTCGATTTTACAACTACGCTCATTAAATAATAATAACATGAATATTCCGTGTTAAGAAAGAGTGTGCCGAACTGTGATTATGATTATTGATGATAATAATTATACTTGATATGGTAATGAATACCTATTAAAATTCCTAATAGACTTTTTTGGGCGACTTTATGTTTGTTATCCCCAAAATGAAACAATTGCGCTCCACCTATTGTAAAATGGATAGAATTATTTTGGTTGTCTATCTAAATGTTCGAACTACAACTGTTGAGGCAAATACCCGTGCTCAATTAGCGGATTGAGAACACTTTATGGCTGAACACAGGGAACCGTGTCAGTCTAACTTTGTTTATTTTGAGACCGTGAACGGAAGAGGGAGGATCTGGCACTCAAATTAGCATTTAATGTGGAAATTCTTTTACCGATCCTCCCTGCAGTCTGCCAATCCTCCAAGAACCCAACGGTCGGCCCTTGCTGGCCACCAGTAATACGTTCACTCACTTCACTTTGAAGAATGTAAGCGGGATCTATATATATGTGTATAAGTGCTCCAAAACGGAGATGGTTTTTAGGACAAGATTTTCAGTACCATGTGGATTGGGTATCGAAGAAACGGTTTTGTGAGTTATTGTAAGAAATGCGTAGAAAAGTTCAATGTCAAATTGTTAGGGGTGACCCCCGTAACGGCTCATAAATAAACTATATGGCAGGATTTCTGCCTCACCAATAACTAAACTGAAAATCATTGTATTGTAATTTTATAAGCCGTTTAAAGTTTCATACATAAAACTCCAATATAAATTTATTCGTATTCTTCTCGTTCTAAACTGTTTTATGCAATTTGAAGATTTTTGAGCCGTTACCGAATCACGGGGATGTTTGCGCAATTGTCGATAATCAAATTATTTTTATTAATTTTGTACCACTTTTATTATATTTGGCAAATAATTAATAATATATACTAAAATTCTAGATTCTAATAGCAGAATCGTAGCCTATCCGGCTGATAATGTTATCTTTTTTATATATACAAATTTCGTATCACGTTGCTTAGCCGCGATGAACTCCTAAAGTACTGAACCGATTTTAATCAAATTCTGCACACCGTGTCCAGTTTAATCCAACTTGAGAGATAGGATACTTGTTATCTCGATAAGTGACCATAACGCGAGAACAGAATAAAATTTGCCAGGTCAGCTAGTACAAAATAAATATAACAGTCCTTCTTTAAATGTATGTGTGTTTGTTTCAATACCATTTTATTTTTCTAGTTTACCAAGCTGTTTAGGCTTTACTTTTTTAAACATAATCCTTAGAAATGATGTATGTTTTAATACATTATAAATGATTGAAAGTAATGGTTAAGAGCGAAATTTTCATTAAACTGGTTTTATAATAAAAATGCTTTTCACAGGTCCTCTGCAGCAAGCTGCTATCGAAGAAGGTATCAAGGATATCGAAAGACACACTTGCGTTAAATTCCGCTACCGTGAACCAGAGGATACAGTTTACGTGAGACTCACCGTAAGTATATCTTATTCATAAAAATCCACCATTACAGCTTATATGTTTATATAACCGGCCTGAATATAAATCTGGTTGATATTAGTCATTAAGAGTTTGCTATTCGAATCCCTGCAACGAGTATGAACTGTCGTTAAAACAACACTTCCTGGTGAAACCATGGTTTGGAGTATTTCTAATACATAATACGTTTTAAGAGTCAGTCCCTCCAATAAAAGTCGGCAACACACCTGCGAGTCCCCCGGTGTTTTGGGTCACCCTATTCCATAAAAAAAAACATTTCTAATACTGGTTGTATCATGGTTAATTTTTAATTAATAACTTTTAATTAATCCCTTCTTATAAATTCCACAATAGATTCACGCGGGCGGGACTTCGGTGTCACAGTTTGACTGAGACACCTATAACATAGAGAACGAAAAAGTTTGCTAACTCTTCTTTCTTTCGGTCTGTGAGGCTGTCCTGTCAGCGTGCTTTCTCCTTCGTATGGTATTGGGTCCTTCAAAAGAGGTTTAAAGATGTACCTAAGCAGGTCAGCATGACAGCGTTGACTGGCAGTGAATTAGGATTCATCTGTCGCCATATATCTATAGCTGTGTTCCGATGGTTGTGGTTGAAAATCAGACTGTCGGTTAGCGATCTCGGATCACATGGTTATATAACAATAGGTGAGATTGTGGCCAAAAATAAAGCTTATCGTGGGCTTGTCATTATACCCGAAGCGATGATAGCTCAGTTGGTCAATGGGTATGTGTTCGAAGTCAGGCAATGATCTTGAGCTTTCGGTAAAGGAAAACATCCCAATGAACCCTCGGTTGTGGGTCATTTTCTAATAAACATCCGCCTAGCTGCCACCTTCCACATGGAAATCTGTTGCCAAATATTTAATGTGTGTTCCGTTTCCGCATTTGAAAGCCGAACCCTTCACTAGTGTGTTCATCATTTTGGGGATCATCGTCATTTAACATCAGGTGAGATTGTGGTCAAATAACAATTCTTACCTCAGGCTTGTCATTATACATCAATACTGAATTCTATTCATAATTTTTACCGCAATTACTTACCATCAGGAATTATAATCTTTTATACTGATGTCATAAGAAAAAAAAATTCACTTCAGGGCGGAGCTGGAGGCTGCTACGCGCACGTCGGCTACTGGGAATCTCGAGGTGTTCACACCTTAAACTTGGCCCGGAACTATCCAGGTATAGGCTGCTTCCGCCATGCTACGATCGTGCACGAGTGGATGCATATCCTCGGCTTCCTGCACATGCAGTCTACATACAACAGGGACGACTACGTCAAAATTGTGGAGGAAAACCTCATACCCGGTACTAAATATTCTTACATATGATTTCAAGTTATGACTTATTTTTCTATGTTTTTGTTATTCGATTTCTTGTATGTTTGTCTGGTAAAATGTTATAATTGGTTTTTAAGAACTTTTAAGATTTTTTTAAGTTCTGACCATAGCGCAAAGTGAATGATAATGTGAAAAAAGAAGGTTATGAAAACGTAATACATTATATTAGTTTAGAGGTTTCGTGTTATGACCACAATGTGACCTGATATTAAGTGACGAAGTTGCCCAAGATGACAGATATTCTAAATCTGTGGACTGGCTCTCAAATGCAACTGCCGAACCCACCTATAAGTATTTGGTTATTTGATAGTCTGCCATTAGAATAATTCCTATCATCATGCAATTCTAAATAACGACCAAACGCTTAATAAACCTATATGATTACTGAAAATATTTTTTCCTGTCAACTCACTGCAAATATGCGCATTGTAACTTATGATAAGGATATTACAATCTAAATACAACGACGACCTCTGAGCAGTAAGTAATTCATAAGGGGTTAGAAGCTCTATGTATACTGGTTGGTATCGAAGTGAGTCAATCCAAAATATAGGCACTGTGATTTACATAAAGTACATTCTGAGTTTGCTCAGTCAGGTGTTTTTTTTTCTTTAAGCCGCCGGAAAAGCTTATTAATATTTATTATGAATATAGTTCATATCAATGTTGTTTTAATATTGCCCGGAAAGTGTTTTATTCGGAAAGTGATGATATTTGTTCGGGAATTCGTTTATTTACTTCAAATGTATTTTTCTTACTGCTTAGCCTCCACAGAAAAGCGTAATGACATATTCTTCTGACCGAGTCATAACCTTAAGTCAAGACTATAAATAATATCAAAAACAATGTTAAATACGCTCACTTGTCGGAATGAATATTCGTCACCTGTTTTTGTTTTTTTTTTTTTTTTTTTATCGTGTGAAATTGCATTTAGGCATACCTTCCCAACCCGTGGGGGGGGGGGGGCGGAATAGGAAGATTATGTGCGATTCGTCCGACGCTAGTCGCAAGAAATGCGCACTAAAACCCCACGGCCATCCGTTATAAGTGTATGTTATTCATTTTATTAGTCACCATGACGAATTACTTAACAACACTTGTGCAAATTTTGAATTCAGAGAAATATGCAATATACGAACATGTAAAGTAAGAAGAATGGTTGTATTTTTTTGGATGGACTAACCTTTAAGTGCAATTACCGGAACACATCTATTGGTATTTGGTGGCAGATTTTCAAATTGAGTAATTCGGCATTAAGTAATGCTTTCACACAATATTATCTATACTTCATTGTTACAGGTACTGAACACAACTTCGCCATCTACGGTTCCAACTTAGTTGACAACCTCGGTGTTGAATACGATTACGTGAGCTGCCTTCACTATGGACCTTACGCCTTCTCGGCGAATGGAGAGCCTACCATCGTCCCATTGAAGGTATGTTATATGATATCTATGTTAACAACTATATTTACCTGCCCATGTGTTTTTAAGTGAAACTTCTTATGGAAGGACTTACATAATCAGATCCGCAACCCTTTTGTGTGATGCTCGTGCAGGTAAAGTTCGCTCGAGGCAACTAATGAAGCGAGACATGTTTCATTGCTGTCGTGGGGTCTGAGGCACACAATTTTGTTTTTCCTAAATTTGATTCAAGATAGCTGTTGTACATGTCACTAATCTCGGAATTGACATTAGACAAAAAAATATATCTATTTCTGTTGGTATATATTTTACATATCCCGTTTTTTTTACAACGGCAACATAGGGCGGATATGTTATTCCTTCATTGGTGGACTACCAAAATTATCAATATGAAAATATCAAAATTCAATACCACCTTCGTTATTTATTTTCAACGAATTTTGTTGAAATATTTTTACCGGCAGTTAATTATGTCTTTTCTAATTAAAAGCTGCTATAAAACGGATTAATATAACATCGAAACAGTCTATAAAATGAGTCAGACAAATAAATATAAAATTACGAGAGGAAAATAATTTAAAAATATATGCGACGACGAAGGCATAGCTAGTTTTATATAAAGCATACTAAGAGATTTTTTATTAACTTTAACCCAGTATATGGTTATTCTAATCACCTAACACTTCCCACTAAAAAGCACCACAGAGACAAATCAAGCTCTCGTGTCTAGTCCGGTGAAGCTCTAAAAGCCCCTCAGGCTAACAGTGTAGGTCCCTTCAAAAAAAAAAAATTCAAGCTCTCGTGTTGTGAGAGACTAGGAAGGGCTTTCACAATTCTTCTAATAGCTACAGTACTACTAGTGAAGTTGTATTTTTCTATAATCGTTTATAGCGTAAGAAAAAAAAAATGTAAGAAACAACCTAAATGATAGAATTGTAATGTCATCCAATACATTTCTATTTTAATTTCGTTTAAAGGTATAAAAGGGTGCGGATTAAAATAAATTATTCACTACTATGTTATCAACATGGGGTTTTGGGTTTAGAGTAATCAGACGAAATTATAGCTTTATGATGTAAATAAACGGTTCAATATTCTGTTTCAGGAACACGAGGGAGAGATGGGCCAGCGTGTGTACGTCACCGATGAAGATTGGATTCGCATCAACAGACACTATGACTGCGCCGGCGCCTGGGACTAAGAATTGTTTCAAAACACTGTCTTGTTGAAATTGATTTATTTATTGTTGAATAAAAGTCATTCGTTACAACAGATTTTATTTTATTTACTAGAATCCTTCACGTGGTGGTCGAAACTTAACCATATAAATTCTTGATAATTTGGAGAAACTCTTGTAAAAGATAGAAAAAAGGTTTTTTTGATTGATAACATTGCACAACAAGGCAGTTGCCCTGTTGCAACCGCCATGTCACAGTGCTATGAGTTGGAGTACCGCATAGGCCTATTAGCTGTGTGATTGACAACACAACACAACACACATGGATGTGTGAACAATAATTACTCGGAGTTTTGTTAATTGTTTATAATAAATCCTTCATACTTGGATTTGTCGAAACCGCATACATAGGCACATGCCTACCATAAAATACGGCTATAATACTTGTAAAGTAATTTGCATAGACCAAGTCTTGGGAATACAATTAGAAATTAAACACAAAAACTTATCGACCCTAAGGCTGCTTTAAATTATTCAAGGCCAAAGGTGAAAGGCATCGTTTTTTTTTTTGTACTTCTCTTAATATTTCTAGGTACCAAAAAAAAATTGTTCGAATAAATCTTATAAATTATACAATTATCCAAAAAAATTGTTCTGATAACATCTATCATAACGAAAATATTAGTTATGTGAAACATTAGGTAAAAGAAAACGGGCAAACGGAAAACGTAAAAAAATAAACTTCTTCAACGAAAAAAATATATCACTCACACAGCTCCCGTTTAGCACTCGAAAAGTGGACTAATAAGATATTATTTACAAAACACACAAGTTTCAGTTTTTTTAAGTGGCCCCGAGGGGCTGCTTCGACCTACATGTTGTATGGAACACATGACGTGACAACGACCGCTTTGATCTCGAGGTGCCGCGGCCCGCGTACGCGCTGCCGTCGTAAATATTGTCAGGACAAATTACAACTCTTTGAAATCATCTAGATTTAAACGCAACCGGCGCTGATTTAATTAGATTTATTAGTATTTAACTAAACGAACGAGTAAACGTGCTGCAATTTTGAGTAAATTCAGTGATTCGACGGTAAAGGAAATTCGCGACGACGGGTGAACGACTAATTTATGTTATATACTTTGTATGTGCGCTTGTTTTAGTTAATATACTCGTGTACGAATATGACCATAAAGTAAAGCTAATTTAGAATTATTTTTGAAATATACACATCGTAAATTGTGTGATATTATGATACTAATCATTTGGTCATTAAATATATTTTTTAGCTGGGTGAAATTGGAAATGGACATATTTATATTTTATTTAACTGATATTCTTTTGTTAACTATAAGATCACCATGTTTCTTAAAATAAAATAAATAGTTGTTTTTAATCGAGGTCATTGTCATTAATTTTTTTATTACTATCTTGCTCAGTTTAGGGTAAAATTTGTAGTTTGAATACTTCGAGCCTTCTCACGTCCGTCAACGAATCTGTAGTTTTTTTTCATAACCTTTATTCTAAAATCGGCACAGCATGTTTTCTTCTTCTATTCTCCACTATCAGATCTACTATTCATATCATTCCACCCACGGTTCACCATATCTTCTTCGGTCTTCCTTTTCTCCTACATCCACCCACCTTCCTACTTAACATTCATTAGTCAACAAGTTTTTTACCAAATATTTTTCAAATTATCATATTAGGGTTTACTTTGTTTGCATGGAAGCCAAATGTTAATTTGAATTTTTACTTGTCTGTCTATCCCTTTCTGCGCACATCACTTTGAAACTATGAACATATTAATTACAAATTGATAACATATCACCAAATACCTATAAATGTGTTTCGGCAGTTGCACTTAAGTACCAGTCCCTCCATTAGACTTAGCGTGTCCAGTATTTTAGGTCACATCGTCACTTAACACCATTTGAGATTGAGGCTATACAGCTAAACCTGAAAAAAAAGTGACTGAAGTCGCAGTCACAGTTCGTGTATTAAAACATTTATAGATGAAGTACAGAATGGATGACATATTCATGTCGCCGTAACATACTTGGCGACAGCCGTGACGCCGGCTGAAGTCGGCGCTGATACACGCAAGCTCAGTGTAACCGATACCCTGCGTACCGTCGCGTCTTACAGTCGGCGCGAACACAGGGTGGTCGGTTATTTCCGACGTTTCGCCGAAATCTAACTGAACGTGTATCAAGTTACTAGTTTTATTAGCATAAAATATACATACAAAAGTGTCTTTGTATTTTTGAAATGAATCTTCCTAGGCGGCGATTCAGTAGAAGATCAACTAATTCGCATGGACGCTACAGTATCTTTTCCAGCACAACTACAGTACCCATCAAATCAAAGTAATTCTTCTCATACCCGTGTAGGTAATCTGCACTCTTTCGGTGACTGTCTTCGCAGCCCGCACACGACGGATAGATCTTTAAGGACGGTGTGTGAAGATAGTAAAAACTGCCGTACCGATCTGTTACGTTCGCTAGTAGTTTGGGCCGATGTTCTGTGAGGCACTTTATTTTCTAATAAACAAAATATGCTGTTAGCTTGAGGGGCTTTCACAGTTTCAGCGAGTTTATGGGCCGAGAGCGGAAGACTTTCAGCCCGGTTCGGAACGAGCATAAGGGTACCATGAAGTGGCTATATCTTGGCTCGGCCTGTGCCCGGGGACGCGAATAGATAACTCAAGCCTGACTAATTCTGATTGGATCTTATACTGAACAACTAACCTAAACAGTTACAGCGCGGGTTATGTACGCGAAATTAATTCTAATATATAGGATTGTATTGGCTATGTCTCAAGATGAAATAACTGGACAACACTTGTCTTACATTACTTATCAGTAATCCAAAAAGGGCGGAACCACATTGAACGTCAAGGCTGTCCCTCACAGAATCGTGTACCTAACGTATGAGTGTGTACGAGTGGAATGCAGTGTGATGATGAACTTCCAGTGATTGAGTAGTGTCACTGTATCGCTCGTGCAGAAATACTCGAAGGCTCCATCCTGGAGAATCGAACCAAGGCTCGAGAATCTGCGGCGGGTTGCCGCGGCATGTGTATATAGGTGCACTATTACATGGCTTCTTATATGCACTCGCTGTCTATTTAGTAACAGGTCGCGGCTTCATTCGGATGTAGCTTCTTTGGTACGGCACTCTTGAATGAACTTCAGTATGTTCATTAGGGTTCAGGGCCGGATTTACCTTAAGCGCGGTGTTGGGGCCGTAAAAAATGCCGGCCTATTGTCTATATCCTGCACTATTTGAGTAAAGAGCCGGAACATAATTTCAGAATAAATGTAATACGTAGCTTGTAGTTGTTTTTTTATTATGACCAAATGCTTACACTAAGACTATTAGAAATGGCATTGAAAATCATAATTACTGTACATCTTTTTCTTGGCAAACACGCAAGATTTTGATTTTGCCGCCCTCAAAAATATCGCTGCCCTGTGCACTAGCCGCCTGTGCCCGTAGGTTAAATCCAACACTGTTCAGGCTAGCATCAGATCGTACCTTTTGTGTAATTTTGTTGTATTTATATATATATATAGGTTATTGTCTTTTATTGATTACGATTCAGTGATAAGGTAATGAATATAGTTTTGGGATAATTATAAAAGTAAAAAACCTTGCGACGTTTAAAGTACGATATCATGTGTTTACGCAAAGGCTTATACGCATTATAACATTTATTAACTAGAAATTTAAATAATAATATAATGTTTCAAAACCTGTCAAGTTTCATTGGAAATAAAAACTATAGGAAGGACTTTTTATTAGGAACTTTATAAAGGAAGATATTTCAAGGCACATCTAAAAACATTTGATATCATTTGATGCCACAAATACTGATTTTGGAAACTTATACGAACAACAATAATATTTCTTTGTTTACATATTAAATTCAATCCATTTTGGTGTAATGAAAGAAAAGCCCACAAATATATCGACATTATAATAATTAAATATTATTTGATAAACATTATTGAAATATGTCATACAATAATATAAACTTTACATAGGGCCTACATGATGTTAACTTAAATTCTATTTTCTTTATTTAGCTGTTAAGATATATTGCATAACATGTAAATATTTATAATACTATTTTCAGATTGAATATAACCTATAAAATATAATACAAACTATGTTTAGTTTAAAATTAAGGTACTTACGTATTAACACCACCACAGTAGAAATTCGTTAGTTTAGGTTTGGTTTGACTTGTGTTGAGAAAAAGCGGGAGCCGACCGCGGCAACGGTCGGGAAGCGCCATATATATTTACGACAAAGAAATATATAATGAAACACTTTATTTAACATCAAAACACTTTAGAATTGCAAAGCGAAGTATTTATTAAGATTTAGATGATGCGGTGGTGTTAATACGTAAGTACGAAAATTAAATTGACCGTATGTGAAATTGTCTACCTAGGTTTATTTTATTAAATCTAAGCAATCAGATATATTTGAGACATTCACTAACATAAAAAAATAACATTTAAAATAAAAACTTACCCAATAACCTGAGCGACGAACTGACGAATTTTAGTAATTTTAAATGTGTACACATATCTGCAGAAAAAAGCTTGTAACCGCCAATCACCAATCCCAAGAGGATCAATCGGCGTAGAACAGAAACTAGTTTCATTCCCGAGTAGCTGTCAACATTGCAGTGCACTTAACAAAACGCCAGTAAAAAACGAAATGGCTGTCTAAAAAAGTGTCAAAGTTTAACGACATTAACGCCGATAAAAATACAAAAAAAAAAGTTAAAAAGACCGTCAAAGCACTCGGAATCTATTTTTGACACTTCAGCGACTGTTTTCAATTAAACGACAGTCAAACGAGCACAAATTACAAATATCCTGAGGAAATATCTGATTATGAATAATTTTTATTTCAAGATTTGTATATTTTACGATGCGAGATAAACACGGCCCGGTGTGTGACATTTTTATCAGGAAAAAAAAACGGAAGAGAAGCGCGAGTAACAGTTGACGTATAAAACCAATATGGCGCAAAGTTAGCCCAGTCATATTAGGGCTTTCACCTCGGAATGAAAGATAATAAGCTGCAAATTGGTATGAACCTTTGTTTTGTCATTCTAAATGTTGTCTCAAAAGTCACAATCGTTATCGTGTCCGCGTCTCAAGATATTCAAGGTCAAAGGTCACAAAAATCGGTTTTTCGCGAATATCTGGCTTCCTATCGGTTAAATGAGATTTGCATTTATTATAAAAGTTGTAGGCTATAAAATTCCCTACAACTTTTGTTTAAACTTTTTTTTCATACGACCAACCGTTTTGAAGGTAGAGCGCGAAGAGTGCACATCGTACAGTCATATACGGCCTAATGCAAGGTCAAGCGTGAGTTATGCTTATCAGTACGTTATAAAGTCAATTATTTACTTGGAAATTATAAATATTTAACAATGCCTATTATTTATGTACTAACTATTAATTATTTATATTTAATTAAAGTAAGTAACTTGATTATTTATATATAATTATTCATATTTAACTATTTAAGTATAAAATATTATTAATTCTGGATTATATATTTTAGTTTTATTTTAAGTTAAAATGATAGTAAGAGTATATATTTTACACATATTTTTATTTATTATTAAATACGGCATAATATACATTTATCAAAATGTGAGTTCAAATATCAAAAGTATCTTTGTTGATTTTAATTGTAATGAAATTGGAAATGGAAGCTAATTATCTTCTTCTTGTTCGTCGTCTTCTTCTTCTTGTCGGTTATATATAAATAATCAAGTTACTTACTTTAATTAAATATAAATAATTAATAGTTAGTACATAAATAATAGGCATTGTTTAATATTTATAATTTCCAAGTAAATAATTGACTTTATAACGTACTGATAAGCATAACTCACGCTTGACCTTGCATTAGGCCGTATATGACTGTACGATGTGCACTCTTCGCGCTCTACCTTCAAAACGGTTGGTCGTATGAAAAAAAAGTTTAAACAAAAGTTGTAGGGAATTTTATAGCCTACAACTTTTATAATAAATGCAAATCTCATTTAACCGATAGGAAGCCAGATATTCGCGAAAAACCGATTTTTGTGACCTTTGACCTTGAATATCTTGAGACGCGGACACGATAACGATTGTGACTTTTGAGACAACATTTAGAATGACAAAACAAAGGTTCATACCAATTTGCAGCTTATTATCTTTCATTCCGAGGTTGACCCCTTTTTTTACCTAATATGACTGGGCTAAGTGGAGTTTTTGGCGGGATCTTGAAGAGTCATTTTTTATTTTATTTTTTACAATTTATAAACTTACGTAATTTGACTCCATGTATTGGTAGCTATATGCATAATATAGTATGGTGATTTTGCAGTAATTTGTTGGTTGTCACAAAAACTTTATGGACAGCTCAATAGAAATAATCAAAATAATACAGGAAAATCGCCATCTTATTAAAGCGTTGTACGAATCCTGAAGATTCGCAAGATATTTTAACCACTATATACCATTAGTATAATTATTGCAAGCAGGTTCTTTTTAAATAAGAGCAAAATGTTGCACAGTTGTTTAAATTGTATTTATTACGAGTATAAAATATTACGGAATTAAGCTATCAATATTAATGCTCTTTGCAACCAAACTGCTAAATAGTCGTGACATGAGTCTTGAGTCTTGAATGACATGCAGAGTAGACAGAATATTATTAAAAAAAAAACTTTTATTTTATGTAATATCTCAAAGCATTGCATGTTATTTTGCATGATGGTAGGGCTTTTTCTAATGCCCGCCTGGCTAGCAACCACTCTCAAAATGAAAATCTGCCACCAAATACCAATAGTTGTGTTCCAGCAATTGCACTTGAAAACCAGTTCTTCCACAGGTTTAGCGTGTCCACTGACTTGGGTTGTATCGTCACTTAAGATGAGGTGGAATTATGGCCATAACGCTAAACCTCTATAAAACTAACTATAACTATAACTATAACTACTAATACAAACTATAAAAAAGCAGTACTTTTTGCTCATGACAGATATGTGTTTGATAACGGCTATTTTTACATTAACGACCAGCTTCAAAATTATCTATCATACAATTATTATTAGTGACTTTTTTTAAAAGCCCTTAAGTTTTTTACAACTTGCTATGTAATATTAACAACATATTGGCGCCAATATCGCGGTGGTAAGTCCGGAAACGCGTGCTTCGCAAATCGCACGGCCCGTTTACCGTAACTACCATTAATATCCCACAGACGTCAACACCGAAGAGCTATGCGATGAGCTGTGACCAGAATACAATCAATTATTAAATTTTAAGTCTTCGACGTCAATTAGACGCGAAGCTTTTAAGTCAATTAAGCGTTGAGCTGCGATTTCTTTAGAGTGAGGAGAAAATGTTATCTTACGTTGTAGAGTTTAGTTATATGTCAAAGGACTTTTAGAAGTGAAAACTTTATTTTATTTGAAACACTTTATCTTTTGGGTTTCGAATGAGAGAGAGCCCTCACATTCGGCTATGTAAAGTCGCGAGAGAGATATAGTAAATACGCCGCTGCTATACTTTGTGTATTATGTTTGTTATTTATTATTATAATAAAACGTTATCCTTTAGGTTTTCACTTATATCGCGTTGACACAGTAAGCACACAATTTTGTATATATGTATGTACCTGCGGTGTCCACGACTTCGTTTTGTAAAAAAGCTGTTTTGTAATACAGTTTTGTTTCTAGTAGTGGGAGCGAGATCTGAATTCAGTTAATTCTTTTTCAATGATTGCTCTCTCAGTTACAAAAATAAGTTTTGAAATTCAACTGGTAGTTCCTAAGATTAGCGCGTTCAAACAAGTAAATAGTTTTGTAATTTATTATATTAATATAAATGTTCAGTTTTACCCGGCATGAGTTCCTTTTTTTTATATAGGTAAGGTAATGGTTATAATTTCACCTGATCTTAAGTGACGATACGGCCGCGTGGAGGAACTGGTTCTCAAGTGCAACTGCCTGAACACACCTATTGATATTTGGCGGCAGATTTTCAACTTGAGCGTGGTAACTAACCAGGCGGGAATTAGAAAAAGCCGTACCACCAGGCAAAGGTTTATGGTTGGTAGATGCTTGGATTCGTAGTCACGTCCCATGGCGCGGCGTTCCTACACACTACCACTAAACTATCATCGCTTCTACCATTCTTCATCATCAGTTACTATACCACAGAAATAAAAAAGTCTTTGGTTTAGTCAACTATATATTTCTTAATCAAGAATCTACGTTAACATACAATGAAGGTACATGTATACTTTAGATTCGCATAGAGGCCGACTATACCAAGAAACATTTTTTTTATCTAGACAGTGTTGTAACACTACTCGTCATTTCTTTATTATTGTAATATTAATTATTTGTTTTTTTTTTCTCACAAGTAACAACGCTATCATATGTAACATTGAAATTCTACAATGAAATGATAAATCAACAAAATTACAAATTTAGTTTTTTTCATTAATGTTTATTTGTTAATAATGTTTAAATAAGTAGTTAGTAGTACATTAAAAATGATCTATGTGTGAAGCGTGCAAAGTTAGCAATTATTTCCAGTTCGTAAAACGTTTTATTTTGATAACCTTTGATAATTACGAATCCAAATTTTATAGACAAAAGGTCGGATAATTGTAGGTTTATTAGATAAATCAATAATTTTAGGACGCGTTATGAGAAATCATTGACGATGGGTTTTCAGCCTGAAACGGAAGTTAGACACTAAGAAGTTAGTTGTAGGTAATGTAGGTATATATTGGTTTTAATGGGTTATATGATAACCGTCATATTAGAACATAAACAGCTGTCTTGAAAATTTATTTAGTTATTTCGCCGTTAGAATTTTGACATCAATCAATTTGTCAAATATGTGTTAAAGGTTATATGTTATATTTACGCCAAAGAAGTATATTTTCTCACGCGCGTACAACAGAAGATTTTTTTTACTTAACCCCGCCCATGAATATTCATGAATTCATCCTTGTATATGCCGACATGAATAAATTGGACAAATCTCGACCACTGATACTGGTTGATAGATTTCTTTTTTCTTTATGGTCAGGTTTTTTTTTAATTTCTTTGTGTTTTTTAATCAACATACCGTCAGATCAGCACTAGATCGTCGACGATAAAAAAATCAAAAACTATAATCCTGTAAAGTGATATAAGTTATTAAATGTTATCGTCATAATTTTCTATTGTTACGGAATACCTACCAAACGAGGTTTTATACCAGGGAAATGAGAAGTAAACGTTAATTATTATTATACGTATAGAAAATACTGAAATCAATATATAAATTTTTAAAGTATTTTTCGTTTGTAAGTGCTAAAATTAAATTCTTTATTAATCGTTTGCATGAACCGTTGCGTGGATGCGACTTGACTGATGGCCGCACTGAGTTGAGGTAATTGTAACGTGCGCGCGCATCATGGTGACCATAATTTGTCGCTAATAATGGACAAATTAATGAAGTTAAAATTATAATATTTGCATTTGGTTATTCTTCTTTAAAATATAGATATATAGAAATATAGATGAATACCAAAAGGTACCACCAGTTTTCGTTTTAACTCGTTTCAGTTTTTCTGTTCGTTCAGTCTTAAAGCGATGATAGCTTAGTGGTAGAATGTACGGCCGCCGCGTCAAATGACATTAGTTCGAATCCACCTAAAATGAGCTAGATTCGATGAAGGAAAACATCGTGAGGAAATCATAGTAAGGTGGTAAGACTTTTTCTAATGTCCGTCTGGCTAGCTGTCACCCTCAATTTGAAAATCTGCCGCCAAATACCAATAGGTGTGTTCCGGCAGTGGCACTTGAGAGCCATAATGATCTAGTTCGGTAAGGTGTTCGACATATGAGAACTGGTTCACACCTACAATTACCGAAACATACATAGACAGAAGTTTGGTGGGTCATTTTCTTGTTGAAAGAAAACAAGATCCAGAAATTACCATGCCATGTTTTCACACTCCAAAAAATAATTATCTTTATGAATATAAAATTATTTATAACAATGGGAAAAATCTAAACTTTTAAACACATTTATATACTTACAGGATGTGAATACAATTATTGAACACTAGTTGACCTTTTTTTTTCTTGTGGAGAAATCCATTTATGGGTATCACTCTTGCCCCGGGGCGAGGGGGGGGGCGCGTTATGTGGAACTCACCCGGTGCGTACCGGGAATACCCACTAAAACTCTACGATATACCTCTGCAGCATAAATTTGGGTGACCCGGGGTCGAGCTGACAATGGTGATCTTCGTATCACCTTTAATCGATGTTTTTTATTCTCGTTAAAACTCAAAACACGGTTTGACCGATTTGTATTTTTGTTACCTTTTCATTAGCTATAATCAATCCAAATCAACCTTTCAATTTCAATTCGTCAAGATCAATAGATCGGGCTATATCTAATATCTTTTCCTTTTTCATTTCATAATTTGATGCAGTATTTTCATCCAAATGTTACTTATATGAAAATCTTGTGTGTTAACTTCACTACTATTATTTGTAACTGATCGTCTATATTGGGTATTCATCGTAACTTCCGATAGTGTCCGCAATCAGGTTTCGCTTTTATGAACAACTGTTTCACCCGGGATTTCATCTGAAATGACAGGAACTTTTTAGCTACCAATGGATTACCCGTATGGGTGCTGGGTACATCGTCTGGCAGAAAGAGAAACTGTGAACAGCTCACGAGACTTGTGAAACGGATGTAGGTTAAAGAGACCGCTTTCCAACGCGCATCACCACTCACCGTCACTACTCGTGTTTTTCTCCCTGGCCAGTCAAATTTGGTAAGAGCCTGCTAGCGCAGCTTAAGCGACACTCTCTAATATAGAACTAACTGCTGTCGTAGACAGGCCACGATCTTTTAGTAGATTATAAAGATTTTGGTAGTATATCTCTCGGTGGGATAAATGCAAATATAAAATAACTACGTAGCCAACCCTGTTTAGGTTATTAAGTAGCTCGTAGTTCTTACTTTATATATATTTTATAATGTAGTCTTTTGGTATATTTGTTCCCCACGGTATCTAACAAATCAATATTAACGAAGCCGCGGGTGAAAGGTAATTACAAAATATTACATTTAAGTTAAAGTTGTCGCCCTTACGGTTCCGTTCCATGAAACAACCGCAATCATGGTCGCTCTACCGGACGATGTTCTGACAAATGGTTATGTTCACGGATTATTGAAACGCCATGCTCGCCAGATGAACACGTAGTGGCAATGTAGACCACACCGTGGCGGAATTCATTAGAACTCGACTTTTAGAAAACAACTGGCGTCTCGTATGATTTATTATTGCTTAATTAATTGTTCGAACGAGATTTAAGTGGATAATTTTATTCTTTTGAGAAAATATCGCTATTTCTCTTGTTGCCCGATGACTGCAGTTTGTTTCTTGTTACTGGGACGAGTAAAATATTTGTGGTAGGTATTTGAAGGAATGTGATTTTTCTAAAGGAAATGTGATTATAGTAATATCATCGAAGAAATATAATGGTATAAGTAAGCTTACGGGCTCGATCCAATATCTGTTTTTAATTATATATTGAAATATTATATCACAAATTACTTTACTTCTGTATTGTTTCTCTTCGAATAGTTGAAGATACATTATTTGATTTTTACTTTCAATTAAAATATTGTTTTGAATTATAAAAGAATAAAAACCTGTAATAGTGGCTCGTTTCGGAATTAACTTGTAGATATAAGTAACTATGTAGGTAAATAGGTATGCCGACTGTCGATTTCATCAACTTATTTAATTATCGGCAGTATTATACTTTAAGTGTTTTCTAACGGTAAAAATGTAGAAATAAGATTTTTTTTATTACTAGATATTTTTATTTCGTTGCATGTCTGTCAGTCACTCTACAATTTGAAGCATTAAAAACTCTCTCTATACTGATACTTTTATTTAAAAAAATGTGCGGTTATATGTTTAACTTAAAAATAGATGTTCCTAGATTTCAAAAATGTATATACTAAACACAATCAATTTAGATAATGCTTAATAAACTGACTAGACAGCAGTTTGAGTGTACCTCATACATTTCATATATTTAGTGTTAGAACTCGCATCACATACCTACAAACTACGAAACCATTTCTATTATAATTTGGTGATTAGCATTGTGTTGAATCCAAGCTGGATTAGGCAATAATTATATGAATAAAGTTAAAAAAGGTCGCTGTTATTCCAAATAAATACTAATGTTTAAATATATATATACGAACTAAGTAGTGGGCACAAGTCAGTGTAGGTATATTATACTGAATTGTTAATTCGGTAGCTATAAATTGCTGTTTTATATTACTAATAATACCATGTGAATATTCGTTTTTAAATTAAATTACGTTCCGTGCATCCATTTTCGTTTATAATTGTCAAAGGACAAGATGAGATTAGTACGTTCTCGTTACGCGCCCGCGCAAACGAGCTGTCCCGCGCATGCGCCGACGTTGCTTACAAACTGTCACCTCCAATTATGGCCGCCATGACACCACAGCGCATTTGCTGTTGAATATAGAATGTTTAGTTTGAAAGGAATCCGTGTGTCATTATTTTGCTCTCGAGTTTTAATGTTTTGTTATTATTTTGCTTTGATAGGGTAAAAGTGTTTTTAGAAGAAATTATATTAAAGGTCCAATATAATTCTTAAAAACTTTTTCATGCTTATATCCTTTATACTCTTAAAATATGTATTTAAATTAAGCTACCAACTGCAGCATTATGTGCATATATCTATTTATATACGTAGTAGACTGTTCCAAAACTATATATATAAATATTTATATAGGTACTATTGATTTGACATTTATTATGCATATTCTTTTCTCAACGTATACACCTACAAAAAAGGATTTTATAATTAAGATCAGTTGTAACGGAAAACGGGAGAGGAGTAGTGGACATCAGTTAGTAAGATATACAAGTCTTTATCAGGTTAATAATTGGTTTCCTGGCAAGTAAATATGGAATGTAGCAACTCCATGGAGGTTATAGTGAGTGTTACTGGTCCACATACTTACTTATTTATTACATATTTACATACATATATATACGTATACATATACATACATCGTTATAATACGTAAATACATTACCTACCCAGGCTCTGCCCAAGAAGCGACGGTTTTTTGCAAGGATCATCGAGGAAAAAAAAACCCTCAAAAAGCACCACGTTGACACTCAAAACACCCGTGTTGGCAACAGCGTTCACACTTCTTCTCATCACTACTCTTTTAATCTGCCTAGGTAAACGTGAGGAGTAGATCCGGGAATGGGTTTAGCTAGGTTTAATCAACATATTTGACCTCTGTATCGATAACACTTCAATTATACGGATAACCATCCAAAAACATTTAATGTACAGATTTGAATCTGTTATAGTGTTATTATTTCTATGTATAAATCATAAATTTTGTTTTGAGAAAAAATTAAAACCCGGGAGAACCAGGGAGAGTCTGGCGTCATCGCGTCGGTCGGCGCGTCCGTGTCGCTTCGAACAGCTACAGGCGTTTTTCAACATTTTACACTAATTCAAAAAGACAAGTCGCCGGTTCTATTCCCGGCCGCGACACCAGACGAGAAACTTGGCCCGTATTGCAGACACTTCAGGAATTAACACCAATTATTTAAATTGGTTTATTTTGTAATTTTTTATACGTATTAAGAATCCGCATAAATTGTATAAATTATTCGACGAACTCTTAAAACTTATAATGTCTCATTAAATCATATAATCTTCGGCAAAGTTCAGCAAGCAATAATGTCTGAGTGGCAGTGTATACGGACGCCGCGTCAATAGCCATCAGTTCGAATCCCTGCAAACACACTGAGCTTTCGGTAAAGAAAATATCATGATGAAACCATAATACGACGGTGGGGCATTTTCTACTGCCCGTTTGGCTAGCTACCACCATGAAGTTGAAAATTGCCGCAAAATAAATACCTATACGTGTGTTCAGGTAGTTGCACTTGAGAGCCACTATCTCTACTAAATTTAGTATGGTCTCCGTCTTGGGAATTATCGTCACTTAACACCAGGTGCCATTGTAGCTAAAACGCTAAATCCATAATTTTTAAAAATATATTCAGATCATTAATCAAAATTTCTTTGCCTTCTAAAGTGTTCAAAAATGCTAATTACGAGTGTCCCTAAATAGTAAAAGTATAACTATCTACGTAACCACAATACATTTTACTTAAAGTTTAAGAATCAAGTATATCCATAATTATTCCCAGTGTTTTATTAACTCACTATTTCCTCGAAATAACTATTTTCCTGTTTTATCCCATTTCTAAATTCAGAATGATAAAAAAATACAAACAAAATACCAATTTTTTACATCCGGACCACGGCGTTTCGACGACATAAACTTTTCAAAATCAATTACTCGATATGTTTATATTCATTATTAACTAAGCTATAAATAATGTATGTTGACGTGTCAATTATTGCTAAGAATCGTGTATATTGTATTTTTTATGTCTCGCTTCAGGCGGGGCAAATAGAACCACGCCTCTCCGAAGTGAACGAAATTAGAACTCCGGAGCATCCTTTGAGATCAGAAAAACCTCTTATATATTCTAAGTCTCCAGTTTTAAGATTTCTTTTACGATAAATATATATTAAAAAGTGATACATCGGTGGCTGGGAAACTTTAAATTCTAATGCAAAGGAATAGAGATAAGATTACGTATGCTTTCAGTTGCTGGGTGTGTTAATATGACAGGATAGGCCACACCACGAAAACGAGGTGTTTTTCCATACCATCACACATGTTAAGAACGTGTAGCTGTTCAGCCAGAACCCGGTACAGACTTCATTAGTTCGCGCATTAAGATGAGTTAGTCGAATTATTCAATTAAATAAAGTAATCCAATAAGCGGGTAAATTAATAACAATTATTTTGGTCTGGCCGAGTTCGATCCGCGTCAGATTCAATTCCGTATTGCGCGTGCGATTTTTAAAACAATTTCGACGTGTTTAGCGTAATGAGAATGTAATTTTTTCTTCAATATTTGTTTGTGTGTTAGTTTTTTTTTCTCCTGTACAGTTAACGTGCTATGGAACAAAACAAAGGTAAGACTTGTAATTAGTTTAAGTAATAATTTCTTTTTAAATCTATGATATGAAAGAATTTTATTTAGGATTTATTTATATTTAAGATTTCACGTTTTGGGCACAATCTCACCTGATTTTAAGTGACGATGTGGCCCGAGAGGGTGAACACGCTAAGCCTAGTGGAGGGACTGGCTATCAAGTGCAACTGTCGGAACACACCTAAGGTGTTTGATGCCAGATTTTCAACTTGAGGGTGGTAGGTAAACAGGCGGACATTAGAAAAAGCCCTACCACCATGCAAAAAAATGAAGATAATATACGTGTATTTAAATTTTCTTCCCAAGACTATTTATATTAAAGGCCTGATCGTGTAGTTGTTTATTTCCGTAGGCATATTGAATTGGCTGTGCTTGCCACTTCGCGTGCAAGTAACAGCTATTTAAATATTTTTGCCCGTTTATGTAACATATTTCATTATACCTTTGCTGCTATTTATGGTAGCGTGATGTAAATTAGCTTAAAACCTTTCTCTATGATTGCTCTTTCAAATACGAAATTAATTTTTTCAATCCGATTGATAGTTACTAAGATTAACCCGTTGAAAAAACAAACTTTTCTGCGTTATAATAATAATTGGGAAGTCGTATCGTTAGTCCACATACAGAAAATTCTTTTTGTGCTTCTATACAGCAGTTACAATTAATTTCACGTTTTGCGATTAGCTAGCAAGTTATATATTAGTAATATTCAGCTGCAGAAGGGTTTGCAGGCCGGCATGATAGCAGTGTTCATCGACAGGATTCCTAGTCTCTATGTTTTTGTTTTTACATTGTACCTACTGTGATTACACTTAGCTAAAGTTACCCTTTGCTGTTTAAGAATAAACTACATACAAATATGCATCTATACAGTCCTGCGTATTTATTGGCAACTGATAACGATCTCGATTTAAACGATAAGGTACTAAAGGTACGTCTCTGTATATATTTTATAAGCTAAGCGTATTTTCACAATCTCACCTGGTCCTAAGAGACGATGTGGCCCAAAATACTGGACATGGTAAGCCCAGTAGAAGGACTGATTGTCAAGTGCACTCACCTAGAGGTATTTGGCAGTAGAATTCCAACTTGGGAGTGGTAGAGGTCGTCATTAGAAAAAACCCTATCACCATGCTATGATTTCATCACAATGTTATTTCTTTCACCGAAAGCTCGGACTCATTATAGCTATCATTGCTTCGCTTCGCAGTTAGGTACCCGAATACCGAAATATTTTTCATCCTTGTGAATCATTATCGTGGTTTTCAAATCACATAACTTCTGATTTCACGACTTCTCATTCGGTTAACTCATATAATAATATATAACTGAGAAGTACGTAGAACAATGTTCCGTTAAATTACAGTAATCTGTTATACTGGTTTTCTTTAAATTTTACTAAAATGCCGATCAAATTAATCATTCAAGCCGATGCGTTCGTGATCGACCGTTTTAAATAACGGATCTTAACCGGGACTTGATTAAATTTCGCTAATACAATAGAAACCTTTCGATCCTGGATTCGTTTGATAAATGTGTTGCGTTCATTAAATGACGTAAATTACTTGTACTTATTTATTTTTATAAATAAAAAATAAAATATAAATCGTTAAAATCTAATAATACCGGTTATATTTTCAAGTAAATGGTTAAAAACTGATATTGGCAATGGTAGTAGGTTCACATCTTTAGATGCTCTGAGAGCCAGTGAATTACCCTAAATTGTTATTTTTCTCAAAATAACACGCTTCTGTTGACGGAGCAAATCAGACTATATTAGGTATTAAGAAAATAGTTTGCCACTCTGTTATAGTTTCATTACGATTTTTTCCTTCAACGAATGCTCAATCTTAATGCAAGGATCCGAACTCACGTCGATTGACGCAGCATCCGTACACACTACCAACTGAGCTATGATAGCTTCATCGCTTCGTATGTGTTCCAGTAGATATACTCCACATTAAAGCTTAAAGTGTTTCCATTTTAAACCAGATCGTTTGTTGACATCGACTCAAGTGGCAATTAAACAATAGAAAGCCTATACAGAAAAAGGAAATTTCCTTATAAATGATGAAAACTGTATTAGATATACAATATATAGCTCTCTCTTTCTCCATCTCTCTACGGTATATCTATTCTCTCTGTCGTGTAATGAAATGTCCATAAACGTGACAAATTCTTGAAATATAGCTCTCAATTCTCTTTCAATTATTAGACTCTAGTACATTAGAATCTGTAAATCTAATTTCAGGAAAGACGTTAAAAATTCCGAGTTATAGACTTATGAAGAATTTTTATTTAGGCGGATTTTGTAAAGAAATATTCGGTTTGTAGAAGTTAAGATTAATTCTTACTAATTTTGAGTAAGAGGTTTATTAAATAAAAGTGACAGATATTTTTTAGATTTAGTAATTTTATGTGCATTTTTAGAAAATTCTTGAAGTCGTTAACTTATTTATTTTCTATTCTAGATAATTACATTTAAACAGTCGAATTGGAACGGTTATACAATCAAACATAACTGTGTCTGAGATACCGAGGTTCAATTTCGTTATTGAGGGAAATAAATAAATAATTTACCGAAAACATTTGTAGCGACTCCCTAATTAATTCGACCAGGGTCCGCTCTCCAAGCCAAGCATTTGCCCGGGGCACCAAAATTTAGGAGCGCTATGGCGGCTGTTTTTTTGTAAAAAATTATTATTTGTATGGTACATTTTACTAACAAAGAGAAAATAATACATATTAATCCCTTCTTCGTTAAAACATATAATACATATTGACACTATATTAAAATTTCCAAGGGGCAGCAGTTTGTCGGTTTGTCCTGGGCACCGTAATCTCTAGAGCGGGCGCTGATTCGACTTATACATGGTTGTAATTTCGACATGTAGAAGTTTTCGAAATATTCGGGTTCGACTTAAACAGATTCTAGTGTGTCTGTAAAAAAATGTGGTAACAAGATGAATGGAACTGCGCGAACCGTCTCAATATGCATCATGTAAGCGATACTATTGCGATCGGGCCGCTTCTCGCTACCAACCGCAGCGTCTAACAACAATGCTCCATAGAGATTGACCGCATATGCGTGTAGATCTACTGAAATACCTCAAAATGAAGCTTTGTTTTATGTACTACTAACAGTGGTCAAGGCTTAGTTTGCGTGGAACTAAATTATATCTAATAATGTTTACCAGTATTTCTATCTTTTTTCACAGAGGTTTACACCTGTTGATGGTAGCTTGACGATAAATTAATAGCCTAAACCCGTCTTCGATTATAGTTTTTTTTTTATATACTTAAGGTTTAGCATTATGGCCATAATCTCGCCTGATCTTAAGTGACGATACGGCCCATGTTGGTAGACACGGTAAACCTGTGGAGGAGCTGGCTCTCAAATGCAGCTGCCGCAACACATCTATTGGTATTTGGAGGCAGGTTTAAAACTTGAGGGTGGTAGCTACCCAGGCGGGCATTAGAAAAAGCCATGCTATGGTTTCCTCACGATGTTTTCCTGCACCGAAAGCTCAAGCTCATTGTAGGTGCTTGGATTCGTACTCACGTCCCTTGACGCGAAGTCGTACACACTACCACCGAGCTATCATCGCTTGTTCTATCAATTCAAAAATAATTTTGTCAAAAGTATTTCCTAAAATTAGCACCTTCAAACACATGCATAATATTTTCCGGTTTATATTATTAAATACTAGCTAATTAATTTATAGCCTAAGTTACTCGGTTATAATATAGTATTCTAATGGTGAAAGAATATTTGATATCGTTCTATTAGTTATTAAGTTTATTCGATACAAACAAATATACAAATCTTTCCTCTTTATAATATTATTAGTATTAGTATAGACTACTATAGATAGAAGTTATACGTGACATTATAGTGACTAATAATTATTCTTATGGCCTACATGCTACGAGTTAACTAAATCCATTTATGAATGTACTTTTTTTATTGTAATCGAAAAGTATTATCTTGTTTTCGATGTAAAGGGTTACTTTGCCAAACACTTAGCCAGGTAAGAAATATATTTTGAATTTTTCTGCGTCTGTACACGAGTACGTCGTACACTTGTGCACACGTTAGTCTTAAACAGCTAGACAGATCTTCTTTTACTAATTAACATTATGATAAATAATATTGTTAAATAACATATAGAATATATTTTATTCTTTATAATGAATGAGTTACTCTGACACAGGGATAAAGTTAGCATTTTATGGTTAACTAATTTCAATTCAATAGTCAAACAATTAAGAAAATATTTAAGCAATGTTATATATTTCTATGGTAGTGGAATTCTAAAATATGGCGAATTGAATGGGGAAAACTAAAAAAATGTGTACGACCTTCGCGTCAAGGGACGTGAGTTAGGATCCTCCAGCAATGAGGTGGAGTTTTCGGTGAAGGTAAATATCGTGATGAAACCATAGCAGCGTGTTAGATCTTTTCTAATGCCCGCCTGGCAACTAGCACCCTAAAGTTGATAATCTGCCACCAAATACCTATAGGTGTATTGCGACTGTTGCACTTGAGTGCCAGTCCCTATAGTGCTCTCCACTAGGAATAGCGGGTCAACCATCTTGGGCCATATCGTCACTTAACATTAGGTGAGATTGTAGCCATAACGCTAAAGCTATTAGATTATATTACCATAAAGAAATTAGTCACATTGATCCGATAACTGAATTTGTTCCCAGAGTTACCTAACGGACGACAAAGTATGCCAACGAAGAACCCCGAATCAAAATCTCAGAGCGTTCTAAATTATAGTGTGAATACACAGAATTACACGGAAAACAATCACAATTTGTTTCAAATGATTAAATGCCACGAAGACAGTCTCTTACGGCTCCATCATTTGACAGCGAGCAGGCAGATGAATGGGACATACGACACCAATTATCAAAACGAATTACAATGGTATCCAAAAGACTTGCAACGGCCGTACATAAAACCCGTAGATTATTTAGCATACGAGGATATGAGACGGAAATACGACGGTGAGAAAGGTGCGAAAGAGAGAGAGCATCAGAAGGAATCGGAAGAAGAAAGAGACGGCAAAACAGATGAAAGGAAGAAACCGCGAAGAAATAGAACAACGTTTACCAGTCAGCAGTTGGCAGCGTTGGAGAAAGTGTTTGAAAAGACACATTACCCTGATGCGTTTGTGAGAGAAGATTTAGCGGCTAGGGTGAATCTTACTGAGGCAAGAGTACAAGTAAGTGACCTCAATCATTTTAGAACAAAAATCAACTAATCGACTTTTCTGATGTCAAGTATATTAAGTGATACTATAGGCGAAGATGTTTAACTGTATCACACTACAGTTAAAAAGTACAGTTTTCCAGTGAACTGAACTATTGAACCTCACCTATATGAAGACAACTTTATTTCCCTTTGCTTCAGCAAACACCTACATACTGTACAACTTCACTAAAATTTTTAGTTCTTTGTTGAACTGTAATCTACTTTAAACTTTTATTTAACTTATTTTTAATCAGAACTCTCAAATGAACTGATAGTTCAGTGATAGTGTGTACGACTTTGCGTCAAGGGACATGAGTTCCAATCCTAACACCTACAACGAGCTGGAGCTTTCGATGAAGAAAAAGATCGTGAGGAAACCATAGAATGGTGGTCTTTTCTTATGTCCGTCTGGCTAGCTACCACCCTCAAGTTGAAAATTAGCCGGCAAATACCAATAGGTGTGTTCCGGCAGTTGCACTTGAGAACCAGTTCCTCCAAAGGTTTATGTCTACCAACTTGGGCCGTATCTAAAGATCAGGTGAGATTATGGCCATAACGCTAAGCCTTAAAAATAAAAAAAAACTATATATAAAAACAGCTCCATAAGATCAATCAAAATTATTGTTGATTGTTGTTACTCATAATGCAGATAGCCATAATACTATAACCATATCAAGGAAGTTAAGCATGCATAATGTCTATGCACCGACATGGTCTCAAATAGTTTAGGTACTAAATTATTTTTATACATTAACTCTCCCCTAGCTCCTGCAGTAAAGATGTTAGATGACATGATTATTCGAACTATAATAAAATAATAACGGATTGGCAGTCCGTGGGTGAGACAGAGATAGAATCTTAGAAAAAGCATTGCATGTTTTTATGTAACAAAATGTAGCTAAACCTGAATCATCGTTTAAATTTCACGTCCTATTATCATATTAACAATACTTACCTTACTTCAAAAAGTTTTGCTTTAAAAGCCGACATTCAAATGTTAATTCTTTACAGGTGTGGTTCCAAAATAGACGCGCCAAATTCCGTAGAAACGAAAGGTCCGCTTTGTCCAGCCACAGAAGTTCAAGCCATAGTTCTCCCGAACCGATTCCAGTACCGATCGGGATACCGCACCAAACAGACACGAGGCAAGAATATTCACGAAACACCAAGGAGCCGTGGCTACATCACTTCCAAGCGAACAACTTGAACCTCAATCTTGGAATCCCTATAACAAATAGCAGTTTATACCAGAACGATTATACTTTGATGATGCCAAACGTAGGGAATAGACAATATGTGTCGAACTCTAATGGGTTAATGGGACAGAGCATGGTAGGATACAATGGTACAGCTGACAATGGATACGGATCTTGTTCGTTGATCGGTGGTTACAACAGTCATTTACCTACGGCACATCATAGTTCATATAATTTAAATTTAAGGTTAAGACCGCACGATTTTAGCATAAATAATATAACATTGTAAAAAATAGTTTTTTTTTTTTAATAAAACGATAAACCATGTTATGACAGAATACGAGTGCTATAGAATTTAATAAATGAATATATATTTTGTTGCGTGAACCAAAAAATATGTTACAATTTAAACTATTATTAAAGTTGTATTGGGTTTCATCGAACTTATGTTCAGTTATAGTTTTATATAAAGAACGATTATTTTAAATCTCAATAGATCTGCAAGTAGAATATTGCTCTGGCACACATACGATAGATAGGCATGGCAATTAACAATAGTCAATGTAAAGTGGTAAGTTGCAATGTATTTTATTAATAATAGTTTATTAAATAAATACATTTTTAAGAAATCCATTACAATATTTATTTAAATAAACCTATACAATTATAACCTAATTTCAAAATAGTATCACTATTTATTTATTCAACTGCTTATTTATGCATAATCTTGTTATAATAGCTATGCTTGTAGGTTAAAAAATAAAGTTCGTAGTTAGGCTTAATAGACACATATATAGTAGCTTCAACCATGACAAAAAAAAATCTTGAACCAGAAACGTCAACTTCTTTGAGGTTCGAGTACAAGACGAGCGACAATTAAATTCTTAATTAACATATTATCTTGTAATATTGAATATCAAAGATATTTGAAATTACGAATTAAATGTTCAAATAAAATAACTAATATTTAACAACTTCTACCAATCTTTTTAAAATTTGGTTTCATTAATTGTTGGCCAATTAGCCGTGCTGCTGTCTTCGTAGGCGTGAAATAAAAAAAAAATCTATCTATCGGAAACATTACTTTTTCCGGGACATAAATTGCTCCTTACTATTTTGCGTGAATCTGCCTGTCAAGTCCAAAAATCTTTTTTCCAATCATTTTGGTAGTTTTTGAGATTAGTCCATTTAAACAAACGAACAAAAACTCTTAAGCTTTATTGTATTAGTAAAAACTACACATCGGTATGATAAAATACTAAGATATAATTATCATCTTTAATTTACATACTGCTTATAATTTCATGTTATATATTTATCATACGTCAAGTAAACACATACAAAAAAAAATAACTTGTACTAATAACAACATTGTTTGATACATTTAACAACAGTTTAACATTAAACAAGATGAATACAAATAAAGAATACTATCGATATTATTAACCTTTAGAAATAAATACTGAATTTTTGTAGTGTTATTATTAGCGATGACAAGAAAAATTAGCTTAGGTATGAGGATAAGGTGAGCGACTTCTGTTTATTTTTTCTTTACATACAGACTACATATTTCATATAAGCCACATAAACAATGCAAAAATACCTTTATTTATTGCATATGTTAATATATCATCGTCATGAATGAATTTATCAAACCGTCAAAATAGGAAATAGTCCATTTTTTAGTTGTGTAATATGAATAATGTGATATCGATGTTAAAAATAATTATAAAGCATTTATATCCTTGATAAACATTGGACATCCCTAGTTGTACTTTTCAAAACTTTGGTTATTCCAATTTCCATGTTGTAAATATTGAATAATACAAATTATTAAATAAACACACTACAATGTACGTTAACAGTACGACAAAAGCTTTTTTAGTTTTACTATCAGTTTCTTTCGCTTCACACGTAGCTTATAATTTCTATAAACGTAGAAAGAATAAAAACAATCAAAGGAAGCAAGAGATCAATGAAGTTATAATGTTTGCTTATGGAATGTGCGAATTACAGAAAAGTAAATACTCCCGATGTATGATCACTGAAAGTATGGAAAGAGTATTATATTATTTAAGTATACCTAAACATACTATAGATATATGCATATATGTGTTTACAAACGTGGATATTTTGAACGCAATAATCAAATTGCACTATAAGGGTGTTAAAATAAGGTTGATAATGGACGCGGACATGGCTTTCTCGTCTGGTTCTGTTATAAAAAGGATGGAAAAACTAGGAATACCGGTGCGTTGGATGAAATCTACTAATTTAATGCATCATAAGTTTTGTTTGATTGATATAAATAATGACAAAGTGACACCATTTGTGATGGCCGGCTCCTTGAATTGGACGAACCAAGCACTCAGTGGGAATTGGGAGGATGTGATTGTAACATCACAGATAGATATAGTGCAACAATACACAATAGAATTTGAAAGACTGTGGACATACTTCAAACCTATTGTTAAATAATTCAAACTCATTTTTTTTAATATTTTTAGTGTAAATATTTATTTAGTTCCTTTTGGTTTAAGAAACTAATTAAGGATTCTCATTAAAGTAATAAATAAAGTATCATAATAAAAAAATAGTTAATAAATACCTATATTGAGTAGGTATTTTTTGCAACATTAAAAAGTGAGCTTCCCTGTTATCTTATTTTGGTTGTATGAAGGTGATTTTTGGGAACTGTATGGTCTTATTTTTTGTTTTTCTACTGAACTAATCTTTACACTTATGGGAAATTTTAATTATATTATTTATTACCAGGCAAATAGTTGCCAACATTGATTTTGAAATATCTCATTGCATATAATACTTGGACAATGTTGTTTTTTTCAATTAATATTGATGTTTTAGGTTAATCATAACAGTTTGAAATGTGAATTATTGTTAATAAATAGAATTACCAATAGATAAATTTGTAAATTGTTGGTTTAAAAGAAAAAAAAATATTGTAAAGTTTGTTGTAGAAAAACTTGTAAAAAATTATTTTTACTATTATTCTGTGATGATAAATTATCATATTATATTCTTTTCATTATCTTCTCTACAATATTCTATGAGAAATTTAAATTTGGCTAGAATTTTCTGTTTTCACTTTTAGTATGTAATCTATATCCTGTTTTTAACATGTAAAGGCATTTCAGTACTTGCAATGGCATGGAAAGTCAAAAGACAGTCTTCCTTTTCTTATGATACCTATGAAACCCTATTTATTCATATCATAGCATACATAATTATGCTGGATAGTAAACATTTCATTATAGGATTCATAATTCCTATACTTTCTTATATCTAGACTAATTATACAGTTCAAATAATATTACATGTAATCCTCATCGCAGTAGACAATGACATGCATAAGATTTATCCCTTAAAGAAATATAGCTATAAAAAGAAACAAAAATTATTGTTCCAGTCAACCTATTAGTATTAGTATAGTAGTTGATACTCTTAATTCAACAAATTTGTAAAACTTTCAGTAAACTTTATTTTTATGATGTTTGTTAAATGGCATCAAATGTTTTGTATTCATGTTATTATTGCAAGGAGTCCCTGTGTAAATATTTATAAAAAATATATATTGTGATTGACGTATTAAGTAATTTAATATGTTTAAGAACACAGGGAAAATGATTATCTATGTGTAATAAGTTTTGAAGAAATAGTTAAGAGGTTTATAATTAAATATAGACATTTTAAATTCGTGATAAAGCTATTTTTGTAAACTAAAATTTTTAATTGAAGTAAAACAATTTTTGTTAAATGTCTATTTATGTTTAATTCCTTGTTGAATAAAATACCTTGTATATATTGAGTTAACTAAAAATAAATACTATCAATTGTAAAAGGTGTGGAAAAAACAAGACAGAGGGTAGCAACATGAAATAAGAAGTACAGAAAGTACGAGAGTGATAGAGCACTCATACATGAATCCATGTACCAAAAACTACCAAATAAATCGTGAATGCCAATTTTTCTAAAATGAAACACGTTTTAAGTTTAACCATAGTACCTATATTTATACTGTCTTAACTCCTGGTCTCCCAAGTAACCATAGAAAAAATAATTACATTCTACTATGAATATAGATAACCTATACATTAATATAATATTTTTTTTCAGTCAATATTCAAGCATGCATTAGGTTTAAATTTTATTATTTATCACTAATGATGTATGCCATAGTAGCTTTTGTACAATAAGCTTATATTTTTTAGATAAAGGTAATATGATATTTTAATTTTTACATGGCTTATTTTTAATAAATGTAGTAAAATTCTAAATAGTATTTGTAATGATAATCATATTGACCATCATTTAAAAAATTACCTCCGCCGTAGACGAATTGGCGGTCGAAGGGGCCGGTACGCCCGTGCCCTTCTACCGCCTTAAGCCGGACTGAGGGGGGCGGGTCGGGGGACTCGCCTCCCATTGCACCAGTGTGGACGACTGCAAGGGCAGCTCACTAGGCTGCCCGGATGGGGCCCGGCTTTCCATCAGGCCAGGCCGGTCGCTAGGGTGACGCCGTGATTGCATGCACGAACCCGCGTTGTCCCGGGAAGGCGACAGATGGTCGTGGGGTTTTAGTGGGTATTCTTGGCGGTTGGCGCCGGGTGAGTCCCACATACACCTGTTAAAAAAATAATAATAAAAAAGTGGTGTAATTTAAATTTATCGATAGAATTATATTTGGCTTTTTATTTGCCGATTTAAAAACACTGTTAACTGAATTGGCTTTTACGGTTTCACCCGTTTCAGCGGATTTTAGAGGGAATGCGGAAAGTGCTTAGAAGAAAGGTGACTAGCCCAAACTTTTTTCTATCTTGACAATTAATCTTCATTGTTGAAGAACATTACTGTCATTTTCAAACGGGTAAAGTGTATTGTGATAGTTTTAGTTTCGCGGTGCCTCAGTAAGTAAAATAGAACTTTCCAAGGTATTTTTATATTATTTCATAGCTCATGTTATTATTTCTACCTACTCCAGTTCAATGAGGTAGAAATAATAACATGAACTTTGAAATAGTACAAAAATACCTTGGAAAGTTCTATTTTATTGGGGAGACACCGCGATACTATAACTATCACAATATTATTAAATCAAAAAATCACTTGTGCACAAGAACCAAGCTAAATTTTGCAATATGTAATCTACGTTACACAATACATAGGCAAATAAACAAAGATCCCGCCAAAAGACTTCATATTTGCTGACGCGTATTGCTCCTGATACTACAGAATTGACAGATAAGATAATATATGTTATGTCAAACTTCAATGACTTGTATAATGCTGTTGATTAATAAGGATGATTTACAATTCTCTGTAGTTACGTATTGATAAGAAAGTTGGCTCGAACTACGAAGTAAAATTTAATGTGGTTAATTAGCAGACGAAGAATACACGTACATATTTAAGAATAAAATAAACTTTTGAAATGGTGTCTGGAATAGTCGGTGGAAAGCTGGCCTTGGTAACAGGTCAGTGAAATTAAAAAAGAAACTTAGCTTCGGGTCCCAAGTTCAAATTACTTTGCTAAGTTAAAATCAATTTATAAAAACCGAATAATACCAATTTTTCACATACTTCTTTTTTAATTAAGAGTGTTTCTTTTTTTTAATTAGTTGCATAATTTTATTATTTAGTGAAAAGTAGATTTTTATTTCATTTATTATACTAATACGTGACTATAATTGATAAAGGTTGTAATAGTTATATTCATTGCTAGACTGTTATCAAAATCTTAAGTACTGCTTTTATGACTATATGAAGGTAAAATTATATATATAATTAAAATAAAAAATTGGCATCCATACTCTTTACACATACGCAAATATCACATTATACATTTATTTGTTACAGAATGAAATATGTAATATATGAATGAATCAGTGCAGGTGCTGGATCAGGGATTGGGCGTGCAGCATGTCAAGTTTTGTCTCGTGAGGGAGCTACCGTTATAGCCGCTGATAAGAACTATGAAGCAGCTTTACAAACTATCAAGACACATACAGCTTTGGCATCTGGATTCAATAGTAATTCATATTTAATTTAATAGCTACAATACAACAACAAACATCTGAGGGATATGTGATATATAGGAATATCTATATTAATTAATATTATAAAGTGGAAAAGTTTGTCTGTTTGAACATGGCGATGTTAGCAACTACTAATCACATTTCGAAATTACTTTTTGTATTTGATAAAGCAGATAGGGCTTTTTCTAATGGCCGTTTGGCTAGCAACCACCCTCAGGTTGAAAATCTGCAGCCTAATACCAATAGGTGTTCCAGCAGTTGCACTTGATAGCGAGATCATCCACTAGCTTAGTGTGTTTATCAACTTTGGCTGTATCATCACTTAAGATCAGCTGAGATTATAGCCGTAATGCTACACCCTTAACTATAAAAAAAAAACAATTCTTAATATCACACTACTGTCAATAGGAGCCAAGGCTGTATTGAAAAAAGTTGTACAAACAGGTAAAAGTTAATAAATAAATTTTAGATGCCACATACTATGTGTATATATATATATATATATATATATATATATATATATATATATTGACACAAATAAATGCATGACCTTAATTTTGATATAATACAGAAAATATGTGTCATATTTATATGCCTGTTTACTGGTAAAATATGTTGTTTGTGATGACATTGGACATGCAAACTACAGTAGTAAATTAATATTTCAGTCTATTTCCACATTATTCTAATATAGTGGTATTTAAATTACTTTAAAACCTGCCTATCTTTTGTAAGGGGCAATATAAAAAATGTTTGGTTATTAAGTGAATACTGTGTAAGAAAATCAAACTAGTAGAGATTAAAAAAAACTGCCACTACTTGGGTATTTTTATAGTCATATTTATTTTATATGTGGTAGATAACCATGCTTTGCCACAAAGGAAAAAACAAAAATTAGATAAATGTGATATAATGTAAATGCAACTTGTTAGTTAGTTTAGTTGTTTTTGTGAAATCTATATTAATATTATATAGCAGAAGTTTGTTTGCTAATCTTAGCAACTTGCATTTGGTAAAGCAATTATTGAGGAAGGCTATTTCACATTACACTAACACCAATAGGTGAATATTGAAAGAAGTTACAAAAACAGACAAAATTTATGAAATAATATTTAGTTCTTCACAAAAGAAGTCATGGGTACAGCTAGTATATACAAGATTTGATAACTTAATAACTATAAATTTCTTATTAAGATTTTTCTATACTACAGCTTCTTTATTCTACTATTTATATTCAAGAAATACTTATATAAATGTAATAACGAACTGTTTCAGACATAAGTGATCACAGTGCAGTTGAACTAGATGTATCAGATGCTAAATCTGTACAAGACTTAGCCAAAAGCATGTTTGATCAATATAAAGCACCACCTACTATTGTTGTCAACTCTGCTGGTATCACGAGGGATAACTGGTTGTTGAAACTTTCCGAGGATGATTATGACAAAGTTTTGAGTGTCAATTTGAAGGTAAAATTTATAATATACTAGTTTAATTAAAGAGCCCTGTTCTCTATGAGTACTTTTGATACATTTTTTTGAAATAATTGTATTTAAAAGTAACATTACTTCATTTTATGCAGTATGAATTATGTCATAATATAGTGTCATTCTATTGGAATGATTGGTAGGCATTATTGGGCACAAATAAGGTTTGTGTTGTACTGAACAAATGAACATAGAACAAGAAACATATATACAGAGAGACACACTTATTAGCTATCCATGGCTTCATTGTGCACATGCCAAGTCCGTCAAGTGATACAGAGGGAAACTCATAGCAGTTCCCGAGACTTATGACACAGTTGTAGGTTTAAGGGGCTCCTTTCTGATGTGTGTTAACACTTACTTTCTCTACTCGTGTTTATTTTGCTGCCCAGTCAAATTTGATGGGAGCGTAATAGCGCAGCTTCTGAGACACATTCTAATATATAACTTAAAGCAATCCTAGACTAAGATCTTTTAGTAGATTAGATTTAGATTTAGATATTTTGCTAATATATATCTCACTCCCACTTGAACGCCATATAAATTGACTATGTTGTCATTCCTGTTCAGGCCATTAAGTAGCTTTTAGTATTTATTTGTTTTTATAACATGGTCTGTTGGTATATTTCTTTACAAGTTACAGTGAGTTCAATCAATGTGTTTCGCTCTTCTAGAGAAAATAAATAGGTAAGTCTGGTTTTGAAGTCGAATCTAATAATTTTAAATTTACAGGGTACCTTCCTAGTGATGCAAACGTTTGCTAAAGCAATGACAGAAGCTTCTGTTCCCGGATCCATTGTGAATATATCAAGTATTGTCGGAAAATATGGAAATATGGGTGAGTACATTTCTTTTTAATTAATATAAAATATTACTTTACAATAGTTAAGGAATTTATAATGGTCAAATCAAATGGTTTTCATCGTGATCATAGTGTTTTAAACTGTTCTAAAGATTATATAAGTTGACATAATTTCTTTCTTGTGACTGTATCTGAATTTAAGCAAAATATAATTTAAATAATCAATGAGCACCTGTTAGAGATAAGCAATAAATCAAGGGTTACTGCATGGTTGTGCTGGTGGTTAAAGCAGTTGCCGCACTGCATTCATCCCAACGAGTTGGTGTAAGTTAGGTTATTGTCCTGTGGCCCTGGAAGCCTTTCAGCATCTGCATGTACTCTGGCTAATGCCAAAAGGAGATGTTCCAAAACCGAGTCACGGGAAAGGGTTTTACCATGCATATATTGGTCACGACTCACTGTCCTTCATAGCATCCTATTCAATTATGACAACGCATAAAGTTTTATATATATTGGCACAGTTTTTCTTTCATTATATAAGATTCTTTAATGCTATTTAGGTCAAACCAACTATGCCAGTAGCAAAGCCGGTGTGGTAGCTATGACGCAATCCGCAGCAAAGGAACTGGGAAAGTTTAATATAAGGTAATCTTTTTAGAAACATGTTACTGATACAGTGAAACTTTTTGAATCAAAATTTTTGATTGATTTAGGTATTCTTTGAGCAGATCTATTAGTATGAAGTGTTACACCTTTGCATGGGGTATACTAAAACCTATGTTGACTCTGGTTTTAGGGCTTAAATTGAATATTTAAGATTTTCGTAACAATTAATGCATAGTTAGGAATGACTTTTCTATTGAAACATTAAATTAACTTAACTAAACTAAATTAAATTAACTAGCCGACCTTTGCGTATATTATCGTAATTAAACACCATATAGTACCAATGTAATTAAATTTCGTAATAGATTACATTCTGAAATAAAAGTTAATAATCTAACACCTCTCATGCTAGTTAAATAAATTACTAATAAATGGCGCCTCCTACATGTTGATGGAATATCTTATGAAAATAAGAGTTTTACATTAAAAAAAATTAAAACATTAATTTTGACAAAGAATTAGGAAACATACTGTATTGCCACAAAAAAAAACATAATGGATAAATATTATATGTATAAGATGATGGATAATATTTTTCTTTTAGAGTAAATGCTATATTGCCTGGCTTCGTCAGCACACCAATGATAGAGACTGTGCCAGAGAAAGTTATAAACTCTATGATGAAGTTAGTACCCTTGGGAAGATTGGGAAATCCGACCGGTAAGCTATTCAAGTGCCTAAGGAATTTAATTTGAATTTGTGTAAATTAGACCTGCACAAAATTTGATCAATAAGTCAAGGTTGTACTTTGAAATGTGTCCTCACATACATTTTTCGTGTTTTCTTTACGTTAGCATACAGAAAGACAAATTGGTTCGAAACTCTATAGGGAAAATAGTGTTTTTTTTTTTTTTTTTAATTTACTTGTGTCATCTGGAAAACAGGGTTCAGAAGCATGGAGTTCAATTAACGATATAATTTTGTTTGTAATAGAAATACGTCAAAGCGACGTCACTGTACCAAATGTTGAGTACAGTACAGTACAAGTTTCTTGGAGGTCATCACTGGCATGTTATTCTGCAAGTCAGTCAGTTGCTGGATACACATTGAGTGATCTTGAAACTGGACAAACCAAAATAGAGCCACTGTGACGGGTTTTTGTGTTACATCTGGGTTACATTCCACTTGGCGTTCAGAACGCTCAAAATATATAATCAGTCGTTCCACATGATGATCACGGTCGTCGGGGCCGGGCGGAAACTATTGACGTCATCACTTTAATTAGCGGCAAACTGACAGCGACTAAACTACAAGGGTCGACCCATACACTATTCGACTTGAGTAAATATTTTTAATAAATGCAAGCAATGAACGATTTTTTATAAGTACAAAGCACGAGACTAGTATTCTATAATACATTTTACGTATATTAATTATTACAGACATACATTTATTTACAACAAAAAGTGTTGAATAATAACTCACTTGTACTTCAAAATACATATATTAAAGATATTTTTGTAATATATTACAGAGGTGGCTGAAGTGATCACGTTCTTGAGTTCAGACAAGAGCTCATTTGTCACAGGTGCAGCTATAGATGTCACCGGTGGATACTAAAATAGTAATTTGAAAAGGCTTACCTTTCATTAGTAACTTCATTTGGGTGACTATTTATAATTAAGCAATAAAACTTTGAATAATTGTAAGCAAAGCAACCTCATCATCACAATAATTTATACAAATAATATCCTTATGATCAGTACAACCTATTTTTGCTAAGAAATAATATATGTATATATTTCTTAAGAAAAGTTTATCTATACTTATTTCTAACGTGTATAAAATGGATAAATATTAAACTGTTAAAAAAAGACAACAATAAATATATCGTAAAATATGTCTTCCTGACCTGTGATGTGTTTGTGACTGCTGAATTTTGTAAAACTGAATTTGTAATAAAATATGTTTTATGAATTTTACTTTTGTCGTTTTCGTTGTCGTTACTTCTGAATAAAAATCAATAAAAATACAGCGACCACCTTTTTGTATTGCTTCTTTTATATTGTATCATTAGCTGAGCCCAGGACTTTATTTGTCTGGAACAAGAATTCTTTTTCTAGCCCATGGGAATAATTTTTTTTTTGACATATCGAAGTACAATTAGTATGAATTTGTTATGATTTAGGAACAGGTTCAATATGAATGTAACTCCATTGATTTGGTACATGTCCAATATGTAAATAATTTTTTTTTTTTTATTATCAAGTAAGAATTAATCATAGTATATGAATTGTTGAGTTCCAGGTGCAACTTTTCAAAGTGACAAATCCAGAGATTAGCTTGTTTAAAATTTTTAAAGCATATTATATCAGTATACATTGTAAAATCACCATGCCTGATGTTAGACCCAGTGCACCTAAAATGTCAGTGTATGTTGTATCTATACCAAACTGAAATCCTATCGGGAGCAAGATAGCTCTTGGAAACTGTTAGGCTTAGTCATGCAATGTTAGAGCTACTTCCAATGCCCATCTGTTTAATTACTCTCAAGTTTAAAATCTGTTGCCAAATATCTGTAAGTGTTTTCTGATGGCTATACTTGATATTCACACAATAACTAATTTGGAACAAATTATTACTCAATATCAGGTGAAACTATGACTAATGCTAAACACATAAATAGAAAAAGAAAAACAATATAATGTTAAACCCCTTTATTACTTCCACTTTTCCTTTTTTCTTTCAATTTATTTTTCTTCAGTGCTTCTTTGTTCTTCTGTCGCTTATCTTTCATGAAGGTTTTGTAGTGTGATTTTCTCTTTTCATCTATTATTTCTTTATACTTTTTCTTATTATATTTCTGGAACTCTGCATCAGCTAATAGTTCATCAACCATTGTTCTCTTTCTTTGTTTCCTAGTCAATCTTTCATTAACATGGTCTAATGGAGAATCCATTATGCGGCCAACCTTGAAATATTAAAGTTGCCTATTAATACTGAGGTGTTTGAAATGTAGACTTATAAAGTATTAGATTTTCCTTATGGCTTTGTTTGCGTTAAAATTGATTTTGTGTAACAAATCGAATGACGAAATAAAAACTTTCATACAAAGTTTATCCCTCTCCTAACTGCATTTCAATTAAAATTTATTGAAAAAATAATAATTAGTCAATCACCATCTCCAGGTTTCCACGTATCTCTATACCAAAATTCATAATCAATTAAGCCATTTAGCTGTGAAAGCATAACAAACAAACTCACTTTCACATTTATAATATTAGTATGATTTGTACTTGGTTACTAAGAAAAACAAATCTATAATTTTATTTGTTTGTGACAGCTCCATTAATGTATACGTTAAGCACCTAATTTAAAAAAAAATCATTAATTCTTAACTTAAAACTGATCTGTATTAACTTAAGTACTTTAATAAATGGGAATGTGAGCTTGTAGTTATATTTTCACAACTTAATCATACAATTTGCATATACTAGTGTTAGGCATACAGCAATGTATTTTTGGTCTAAAGTACACTGACCAACAGATAAAAAAAAATATCTTTTAGTTTCTTCAAACTGTTCACAGTTTGTCTGTCTGTCCATTACTGTGATCAGAACTCGAGAATCACAAAATCAATAAGATTTTTTTAAGGCAATTATTCTCTGGTCAGGTTGTAGTATATATTTTGCTCCATCAGTTTATATATAGAACAAGGTAATAAATATATTTAACTCATATGTAGGCTCATGTGAATAGAGCTAGTGGCCCACCTTAGACAATAGTAATAATAAATACCTGGAAGTATTTAGGTAACACTTTCATATCATTCTTCTTGTAGAAATGTTTAGGATCCAACACTGATCTCATTTTCAACACTCGAAGATCATTCTTCAATTCCGGAGTTATTTCTGGAGCTGGTAGATTGAACCATCCAGGTCCCTTGGTCTTGTCCTTTTCTCTCTGGAAATAAGTATTATAAAATTGTTAATATATTAACATGTGGACTGGTTAATTTTGTTCATTAATTAGTTTACATTTTTTTTCCAATTTTTATTATGTATATTCATTTTATTAGGTATAAGGAGTTAGAGGAAGTACAATTTGTTTTTATGAGAATTTCACTACTGTAAGGCTTAAATATATCAAGGTGTTAGGATCCCAAAATTGTCTGACTATAATCAAAAATCTTTATTCAATGTAGGACGTAAGCAAGCACTTATGATCTTAAAACTATGACCAGTTCAGAAAATAACACAGTCATCAACATGAAACAGAAAAAAACTTAATCTACATGTTTAAATGTTTTTTAGGTATATTTTACATAAAGGTTTAATGTGTGACTAAATTACAACAATTAAAATGGTCATGTCTTTTTATCTGGTCACAGAATATTATGTATGGAAGTAGCCGTTAGGTTATTTACTACAAACATATGAGTCTCCCCACTATGCTTCCTGTTTCCATTAACTTAGACCACATTGTTGCCTAATATACCTTACATCAGGTGAGATTGCACCCATAGCACTGAACCTATACACTATTAAATTATTATTTTTTTTAAATATAGCTTTCAACCAACATTAACTTTAGTGATCTTTCTAGTGCAAATTGTAATACTTCACAATGTTCAGTGCATCATACTTTACTCTTCTATATATACTGGCTATGTGGTATTAAAAAATTTAATACAATAAATATATTAGGTTTCTATGCTTAATAACATAAAACATATATCACATACCTTTCTCATAGCTTTTAATTTCTTATCACTGACGTGATACTTAGGCAACCTGTGTTCTTGCTCTAAGCCCGGTTTTAAAACGGAATTCATCATTTCCTTATCAACATCAACTGAACCGAGGTTAGATTTTAATTTACCAGTCTCAGCATCTAGCTGATCGAAATGAAAAAGTGTACGTTTCTCTTTTTTAAATAATAATGATTTTGTCCAGTTCATTTCATCGAAGAAATTATCAAAGAGGTTGTCGATCCTCATGTTTTTCAATTTCTTTTGTATATCTTCTTCTGCCGCAATCTGAGCGTCGAGTTCTTGTTTCTTTTTATCAAATAAATCGAGAATAACTTTGTTTCTCTCATCTTTATCTATATAAATAAGGAGACTTCAGTATTAATGTAACAGCAATATAAATAATCTAAAACTATTTTTACCATATTTAGGTACATAAAAATATATAAAACCACAAACTAACCTATAAAATATGGTTTCTCGTCTTCATCCAATAATTCTGTTTTTGTTTGAAGATTTTCATCTCCAGCAGTGTCTATAATGAAGTCCATTCTAAAATATTAATATGATTTATAATATTTGTAACTCATTTTTTTACAAAACGTTTTGTATCATAATGATAGTTACAGATAACATAGATGAACAAATGATAATCGAATTTATTAAGGCTACTGGATACAAGTCTTTTAAGCCTTATACACCTTAACGTGTATGAATTTGCTACTGCATAAATGTAACCTGAGTATTTCGTTTGCTTAATCTCTGTTTCCCTGAACTGTAGATGTTCCGACACATATTTAAGATTAACTATAATATATAAAATTGCGAAGTTCATAAATTATCAAGTTATTATTAAATCAGTCAAATCAAATTACTCCCCGTAAGCCTCCTCTAGAAAGTTAGCCTAGTTAAAGATTAACACTTACAATATTTTTTTTCCAATTGCTTGATTACCATAACATCCTTTTATCGTTTTATTATAATGAAATGTTGATAACGTCATCGTTAAGTTTTTCATTAACAATTTTATTATCAACACACTAAAAAAAGTAATAGGTAAAGTAATATTTTTTAGTACACATTAGCATACATAAATAAGCACAATGTGCATTTTAAAACGTTCTAGTTAAATTTTACAATGAAATGGTAAACTCTAAATTTTATAGAGCTGTGGAATTTAAAATAGTAGTTTTTTTTTATTTTAACGTTACGAAATTGTTTATGATGTATTGTTGATATTTGACTAAATAATTGCGACATTTATATTAGTAGTCGCAAAGCTCTATTTTAGTAGTTATTTATAATATATACCGGATATTTTTATATCAAGTTTTAGCGCAGTTCATACCTCAATAAAATCACCATTGGAAGCTAAACACACTGCAGTTTGAAGAACTGCAACCAGTAATCCTGAAAGAAATTCAATTGATAATTGAAGCAATGGTTATAGTAATACATTTAACCTGGTTTTAATATGCTAGTTATAAGTAGGCTTACCATACGTCCCGGTTTGACCGGGATAGTCCCGGTTTGAGATCCCTACTTTGTACTTGTACTTTGTCTCTTTTTCTTTTTAATAAAAAATATATTCACATTTATTAATATGTTTTCAATTCATAATAATTTTGATTGCATTTCAAATATGCAAAACACAAATTAAGCGAAAAGCAAAATGAAAATGAGCCTCTTTCTCTTCTGCGTCCCGGTTTGGCTCTTCTGCGTCCCGGTTTGGCTCTTCGTAATTATGGTAAGCCTAGTTATAAGTATTTACAGACTTCGATTTTTTTTTATTTTCCTAAGTGAGAAGACCGATTTTTTATTATTGTTTGTAAATTATACCCAAAATCATTTGTTGATTGTATAACTACTTATGGATATTCGTGCAATTTTTTTTATTAAAATTACATATTGTTTTTATTCACTTGCCTGTCGTTGTCACTTAGTAATTAGTGTTACATTTAAGATAATTTTGAACTATATTATTAGTATACATTAATGTATTGATGTAAACTCTTTTGGTGACTTGTATATATAAATAAATATTGAAATGATGGCTCTATAGTAGTGCACACTGGAAACCGCGTCGACGGACTTAAGTTCGAATCCCCAAAATGAGGATGAACTTTCGGTGAAGGAAAACATCGTCATATAAATAGCACGACGGTGGAGTTTTTTCTTCGCCAAATATCTAAGTGGCTGTCCTGGGCGTTGTACTTGAGGATCCTCTATTAGGCTTAGCGTGTCCATCATCTTGGACAGTATCGTTACTTAATATCAAGAGAGATTATGGTAAAACGATAAAAACTATAAAGTGTAGAAAATCAGATATTTTAATATAAACTATTAATTAATCTGGATAGGTACTATAACTATCATATCTGTCAGACGTTTCAAGATGGCTCATAACTTTTCAAATTACGGATTTGCCATAAACAATATATATTAAATAAATAAATGCCATTACACGATTAGGCACATGTAATTCTATATTAATATTATAACACGAAAAGTTTGTTTGAACGAGCCAATATTAAGAAGTACCAGTCTGATTTAAAAGAAATGTATTTGATAGAGCAATAATTAAGGAAAGCTGTAAGCTATCTAACATCACGCGACCACAAATAGGAGTAAAGCTGTAGTGAAAAAAGTTGCAGAAACCAGCGTTTTTTTTAAATAATTATTAACTACATATGAACGAAGACGCGGGCACTGCTAATATAGTATGTAGTATATTATTAAAATATTTTTTAAAGTCATTGATTTAATCTTCCGATTTTATAGATTCCTTTTTTATTACATGTCTGCTTCTTCTTTTTATTAAATGGGCCCTTGTCCTCACATATATTCGTCAGTGTTACGTAGGTATTAAAACAAGTCACTAACATCTATATAATGACAGTGATTCAAAGTTATTTAATGTAAAAACAAAAGCTTTTGCAAAAGCGGTCGGTAATTAAAAGCGGAGTGATTAACGTCATGCTGACTACAAAAGCGGTTCAAATTTCAAACAACCTCATTTCACCTTTAGAAACAAATTTCCCATTAGATTTATTTTATTCAAGGCCTTATGAATGGTTCGTGTAATTTTCAGACCCTCTAGTGTGTTATTATGGCGGAAGCGGTTCCGAGCACCCTCTTCGACCGCTGACGGGCCTCAAGGGTTAGTCGAGTACTAAGTATAATATGGTGAAGGCTAACAAATACCTTTTCTACCTAATATTTTAGTAATTTTAATAACACTTTCACTTGTAATAAAATTAACCAAACGTAATTTAATGTTTGATATTTAGGTACTTTTAACCACACAGTAAAAATATATAAGTACTTTTTTTGAACGTAGGGAAATGTGTTTTCGCGTACTCTCTCCCAGCCCATCTCCAGATTATGTGGGGCTCACCCGGCGCTAGCCGCTGGGTATACCCACCTAAACCCCATGGCCATCTGTTGCCTTTGCGTCATATTTGCGTAATATTTGCTTATACTTTTTCAGTACAGCTTTGTTCCTACTCGTAGTAGCGAGATGTTAAAGAGCCTAAAGCTTTCCTTAATCACTGATCTATCAAATACAAACTATATTATATTTTGGAATCCGACTAGTACTTTCTAAAATTACCGCGATCAAATAAACAAATTTTCCCGCTTTATAATATGAGTATAGGGTTATTGAATTAGATTTATACAAAATTATATTGTAAAAATAATAAAATCTAGTGTTCGTCGAAAATAAAATTTAGCTAAGACGGAAAAACTGTAACCGTAATTTTAGTGTTGATAACGCTATGATAATGAATAGCTAACTTTTTTTTTTCAGATCAAGAACATTGTTGATGTTGCCGTGGTACGTGGAACAACTCACCAAATAAAACATTTAGGACGAATGGTTTAGTTTAGGGAGTCTATAGTGGATAAACATACAAAGAAATATTAATTTATTAATTCACTAGCTAGCTAGAAGAAAACGCCTTATGGCTTTAAGCTTTCCAGTGTACATATTTAAAGAGCAATAAAGAATTTATTCAATTTCTATTTACGTATCGAATAAATTGCAAGAGATTCTTGCTTATTTCTAGCCACTTTAAGTCGCTAAGCATAAAATAAGCATACTGTTTGCATTTTCATTATTTATATGATGTAATTTAGAAGCATTGTTGATTGTACTTGAAACAACTCATCGAATAAAGATTTTAATCCGAAGAATGGTTTAGGAAATTGCTAAGCGATGATAAGTAAGTGGTAGTGTGTACGACTTCGCGTCAAGGGACGTGAGTTCGAATCCAACCATTTGCAATGAGCTTGAGCTTTCGGTGAAGAAAAACATCGTGACACCATAGCATGGTGGTAGGGCTTTTTTAATGTCCTCCTGGCTAGCAACCACCCTCAAGTTGAAAATCTACCGCCAAATACCATTAGGTGTGTTCCGGCAGCTGCAATTGAGAGCCAGTTCCTCCACAGGTTTAGCGTGTCCACCAACTAGGGCCGTATCGTCACTTAAGATCAGGTAAGATTATGGCCATAACGCTAAACCTTATCTATATAAAACAGCATAGAGGACAAATATAAAAAGATATATTCATTTTTATTTCTGTACATTATTGTTAATTATGAAACAGGTGTACTGTCTGCATTATTCATAGTATATCGGCTAAGCGAATCAGGTGGACGATAGCTATTACAAACCATGTGAAGAATATTCATTATATAATAGATACCGACCATAACTTTTACGATGTTATTAAAATTACCTGGAGATGCTTTAAACGGTTTACTATATAATATCCAATATCAGCGGCCATTACTCTTAATAACTGGGCGCGTAATAAAAGTGCACAGTATCTGGCCTCTGGCCTTCTCGAAGATTGGATGAATAAAAAAAATGTGTTAATAACAAGTACAGTATATGTACTTGTAAACGAAACTGTATTTACAATCTGGCGTATATATATAAATCCCGTGTCACGACGTTCATCTATGCTAATCTCAGAAACCGGTCAACTGGTCTCAATGAAATTTTGTAAAACTGCATTACTCAGTGCAAAAGATAGTATTTTTTTCGATTGGACATGTGCTATTAGTCTTAAGGACTTTCATAGCTACTCCTCGGCTTGGGCTTTCTGGGGACGCGAAAAGAAACTCTATCACCTGACGGTCCTGACTTATCTTAGATAGAGTACTATGTAGAGAACCTACTGAATTATAACGCGGATTAAAACTGCGAACCAATCTCTGAAACTGAAGGATTATATGCAAAAGTTAGGCATGTTTTATTTATTTTAAATGACTCGATCTTTGAACATGATACGAGGCGTTTTGGTCGAGTTATTGGCTACTGGAATCAGCGGAATAAGATCTTCAAGGCCAACTAGTAATAATATATTATCTTCCCTATACATTAGTAATTATAGCTACCTATATATAATAGTGTTCATGGAATACCAACAAAGAAGGAACAATAAAATATTATACGCGCATAGTATTCGGTAAAATTCGATTAATCGTTAACCAGATTTATATCACTATTATTTATAATAGTGATATAAATATAAATAAATATAAAAATAGCGGAAAAGTTTCTTTATTTGATTGTTTCATTGTATGATATTTGGTTGTTTGACTGTTCGGTTGTTTGTTTGTTTGAAAGCGCTAATCTCAAAATCACCAGTGGGAATTCTTAAATACTTTTGGATTTGATAGCGTTATTATTTAGAAAGCTTTTAGGGTATTCAAAAACACGCTACCAGGAATAGACCCAAAGCTGTATTGAAAAAGATATAAAAATGGGCAAATATTATTAACTAATTTTTAGTTCTACGCGAAGTAAATCGCGGGCGCTGCTTGTATTCAATAAAACGAGAAACAAGTGTAGCTGTTTCATTAAGTAAAAAGCATGGTTTCCGGCTCTAACCGCGACGTAACGCCGCGGGGAGGTTTTATTACATAGCGTAATTTGAATATGATGGAATTTAAGGGAGACCATAACTTTTAGTGGATTACACGGGACGTACAAACGTCCATACCTTTATTATTTATGATATTATTATTTAAGGTAAAAGGATTGTTTTTTTTTTATTTCACATTTCTCTTCGACACTTTCGTGTTGGTTGTCGTATCTGTTGAGTGCCTCTTACGTTTACCACAAAGCCCGGTGAAGCTATAAAAGCCTCTTACGCCAATAACATTTGTCAGTATGTAAAAAAAATCAGTATGGTATATTTATTTTGTACAAAATACAGTGTAAACTCGATTAAACGACAGACTCCGTAGATCGTCGAAATTACTAGACTTTGGTTGGTTATTTTTTTATGTTAATGGAACCAAACAGGTAGAAAGCCCCTCTGATGGGAAATGCTTACCATCTCCTACGGGCAGCAGTAACAACACAGTTCGAAAAGTCTTACCTTTGTCGCACTGTGGAGCTGTGGAGATGTCTTTCGATGTGGGTGTTCCCTTCTAACTATAATATTGGGTTTTTTAAACGAGGCTTGAAGAGATACTTCTTCTTTTTCTTTTCTTGGCAACTCAATCCTCTTTAGAGACTATTACCGCCATTTTCAAATGATAAGATTTGGGAATTTTGGCCAGATGAAACTATTTTCAACGAGATGATGATTCTCTTATTGAAGCTCTCTTGGGAATTTTTTTGGCAACTAATATATCATGTTCCAAATGATTATTTTTAATTCACTTAACTTATGCAATTCAGCTACACAGCATCACGTAAAATGTTACCGATATTACACAATACAGGTCTAAATAACTATGTGTTTGAACAAAAATAAAAATCACAACATGACAGATCAAGTTCCTGCCGAAAACTCTAAAAAGATTTATTTAGTAAGCAGTCAAGACAGTTGCGACTGACGGAGGACATTTGCACCTACGGCAGTCACTACTGTTGCTTGAATGTATTCAAACTTATCATCAGGTGAAGTACAGTCACTTAACGAGGATAAAAAGGTATTTCTTATACCCATGTTGTTGACTTTGACGGGATGGGTCGGATTTCGTTCACTATGGCGGAACACAAATGCTCATACCGAACCTATATTTTGCGGCAGTCTAAAACCGACGGTGGTCGCTAACGTAACAGTACAAGGATTATATGGTTAACCGTGATGACCAAAACCAAATGTTAGACCAACCATAGTCAGAGCCTCGTCGGTTACACGGTAGGGTACATTGCGTGCAGGTGAGGTTGGCTTGGGTAACTTAGATGGTATTCGATACCCCATACACCCCATTACCTTATTTTTCATACAATGATTACATCTATTTATATTTGACGATAACTTTCAATATTGTTAAAATAGCGTCTCATGGCTCAATATCTTATGTGTTGCTATATACCTATATTGTGTTTACATTGTATATATGTATTGTATGTGTAGTATATATATTGTATGTACAGTGTAGCGGTTACAAATATAATTGAAAGGGTTCTGTTTACAATGCGGAGAACAAAGGAAACCACATTAAATCAAATCAAATTAAAATACTTTTATCAATTTAGGTCTTAGAAGAAACAACAAGAAACTTGATCTACTCAGTTGATAAGGTGTACGGACGTGTCTGAATACACCTACAATGCATTTGAGCTTTCAGTGAAAGAAAACAATGCGATCAAACCATAGCATGGTGTTAGGGCTTTCTCAAATGTCCGCCTCACTAGCTATCATCCTTAACTTCAAAAATTTACCGTCAAACACACATAGGTGTGTTCCAGCAGTTGTACTTGAGAGCCAGTCCTTCCATTATACTTAGCGTTATTATACTCTACCATCTGACACCACATTGTCTCTTTATATCAGGTGAGCTTGTCGCCATAAGGCTAAACCTTAACTATAAACAAAGAAACGACAAGAAACTCAATCTTGTTATTTCGTTTGTATGTATATATTTTTATTGAGCTGAGGAAGGCCTTTCTATATTAGTTCTCGAAAAATAGGTGCCTAGTTATAGATTATTTATTTAAGGAACTTGCCAGGTTAATATTAATTTTGGACGCTGATTGTAAGGTTATACTGTAGCAAGCAGCTGAGTATGGGTCTGTTATTGGATATAACAGCATTTAATGTGTGTTTATTTTTATTATTTTGTATATTATTAAAAAATAAATCTCTTTCTTTCTTTCTTCAATTTCGTTGTGGTCATTGTGGATTTTTTTTACAGGGTTTGCTGCAAGACGAAGTACATAAATATATTTTTCCTCAAGTTAAGGCAAAAGTGTTTTTGTTTTCCATAAAACTTAAGCAAATTATAATATTGAAGCCACGGTGTATGTTGTGACGATCTTGAGTAGGGTCGGGTCGCTTAAGTCGTATCCCCTAAAGAGATAATATAATGTATTGTGTTGTGTAATTCGAATATTTTTTTTTCCATCAATGAAATATTTATTTAATTGCCTTTTAACCAGCACTCATAACTAATTGAAAAACCTTTATCAAAAATGTATATTCAAAATAGTACAATTGTTAAGACTAAGACCGTTGGTCGCCTAAATCGTGCCTTCTTTAGCTATAGCCTAAGTCGTAGGTAAAGTAAATTTCGAGTAAATATATCATAAATTACACAGAAAACACTTATTAACTACGAGATCAGGTCAATAAACTACAATTATCAACTTAATACAATATTTTTTCGCTTTATTCCAGTCTCAAACGTAGAAAAAATACTCAATACCAAGTTAATTAAGTCGTACCGGTACGATTAAAAATATTTTAGAGGTATGATTGAAGCAAAAAGTTTATAAATGTTTTAAACCTCGAAATCACTGGCATACCGGAAAAACTAACTGGCATATGATTGTCTGAATGATATTACGAAAACACAAAATAACATAAGGATCATATATATTTTTTAAAACTTACATATGAGCTAAACATTTTAATGAAAACTGTAAACTTAGTTTTTGATTATTTTTATCTCGTAAAGTCGGCCGGCCATCCATCATAGCTGTGTGAGCTCGCTCGACTTAACTACTAAAATAATAACTGGACTCGACTAAACTAATAAGAAGTTACGACTAAAGCGGTGGTACGTTTCAAGCAACTTTTACCTATATATTACAGGTACAGAGGTTACCGTCAAGCGAGTAGGTGTCAGTAATAATTTTTTTTTATGTGTGATAGTAAGGCTTTAAACCTGATTTCATTATTCTTCCTATCCAAAAAAAATCAAGTTTTGTTTTTGAAACTCGTTTACAGTTAAACAAAAGTTTCTGTTAAAATTTTGTTGGTATATAACTAGCAATAAAGTACGAAATGATTGTGACGTTAATTTCTGGAAGAGAAGAAACACAAGGGGAAGGATAAATAACCTTGGCAAATACAAAGTGGTAGTCTGTTAATTGCCAAATAGACATGAAACAGCGCTTTCTGGGTTTGTAAACATATAAATATTATCTACTTAGGCGTATCAAATCCAGAGCGCACATATTATTTTTTCTGTAATTTAAATTTAAAAGAAATCGTCAGTAATTAGCTGTGCGAAATCTTTTTTAATATATCAATAGTTTTTTTTGTAGTAAAATTTGTAACTTTTCCAATACAGATTTGCTCTTATTAATGGTAGCGTGATGTCAAATATCCTAAAACCTTTCTTAATGATTGCTGTATAAAATATAAAAATATTTTTTGAAACACACCTTTCCACTTTAAAATATTAATGCTGATTAATGTATTGACAAATATTTATTAGATATGAGTTATTACTCACTCACATAAATTTAAGATAAAAAGTATCTTATTAATCTGTCGCATAATTATTTTCTATGTATAATTTTTCAGGCATGATTCAAAGAAAACCACTTCAACAAACAAATATTCTCAGATGTTTTGTTATATTATTTTATTAGGTGAGACTTGTTAAATTACAAAATGAAACTTAAATATATGTCGTATATTATATGTTTTATTATAATTATTTATGGATGTAAAATAATATTATTATAAGATTTATGTTATATTCATAGTTTATAAATACATTGGCACTTATTAAAAAAATATTACAGGAACTTTGTTCTATGTATTTGATTAGAGAAAATGTATCATTATCTCGTAGAAATGTTGAAAAGACAAATGAAACTTATACAGTACTTTGTATTAGAATGCAGCTGAATGCGGTTATGATAGGCGAACTTACGGGTTAACTTCTCCCACGCGAAATGATGAAATTATCCAAACGCTACGTCGTAAAACGTCTGATGTTTGGTTACTTGTGAATCAATGTTGTGTGATATGGATGAATTAAATATTACTAGCTGTACTCGCGGTCATGTACGCTGTTAATACGCAATAACTTTTGGTTCTTATATTTTTTTTACTATTATTTTTATAAAATTATGTTAGATACTAATTAAAACCTATTAATTTTTAATTCGCAAAGACGTATGAGTATATCCGTATACACAATTTTATTAAAAATTAATTGATAATAATTGATTTTTTTACTACGTTTAAAAATAGTTTTGACAAGTGTTATAGTATAAAATATAATTTGTAACGTTATAGAAAGTTTAAGTTTATAAAATGATACAAGAATTGTTCAAGTCGTATTTAAGTCAAATCCACATATCCAAAAAAAAAAAAAATTTATGGTGTGTCTTACATAATTTATATGACACCAAATTCAGAAAAAATATTACAAATATAGATTTATTTATATTGTAGTAATTACACAGAATAAAAATTAGTATTAATAATCATTGCAAAATTCTATATACAGTAATCTAAGCCACGGGAGCTCTGATCGTGAGATTACTGATGTGTTGCACGCAAATAGAATTATGATCTGTCGGAAATTAAACCATCTAATGACCTGATCGCTGTCAATAATTTATTTGTTAAATATTTATATCAATTAGTTTTTCATTGACGGTAAAGACGATTGATTCCAAATATTTCTTATCTCGTTTCGAAAATGATCCAATAACCGATGTAAACTAAAAAACGCTTGGATAAAACTGTTTGTTTTAAAAATGGAGAAGACAAACGTTGACTACTCTAGATCGGAAAGTAGTACTAGAAAGTGTTATTAATTATTCTCAAAAGTTTTAGACTTTTTGATAACGGTAAATTAAATTAATTCCTTTCGCAATATACCGAGGGTCTACGAGCAAGGCATGTGGGATTTAACATGGTGTGAATTCTCAGATATAAGCCACTGCAGACGATGCTGCACTCCTCCTTGTCACCAGAGATTAGGGATCACCCTCGCCAGTCTTCTATATCGTTTACAAGCCCTTCTGACCTCATTATACCTAATCGGTATTACGGCTGACCCCACCGTAAACTGACTGTCTTATCGTAACGTCTTATTACATTATGAACGCATTACCCGGGCTCAAGCGAGAGGCGGGTGTGGCAAGGCTCATCCCGGGTAAAGCGCTACTATACACTAAAAAACACCACGACGACACTTCAAAACTAGTGTTAAGGTAAGGGAAGGCAACACACTTCACTATGCTTTATTTATAGTTATAATAAGGTTTAGAATTATGGCCACAATCTCATTAGATGTTGATGTAGAAACGCTAAGATTACCTAAGCGACTGACCTCAAGTGCAACTGCCGGAATACACCTATAGATATAGATTGTAAACTTGAGGGTGGTACCTACCATATACCCGCCAAAAAGTAGATATTTCAAAGCAACACAGTATCTTAAAGTGTTGCCGTAATACACTCTAGAGGGTAGTGTTGGGTGCTTAACACCTGACGAGTCTTGCCACATGCTTCTTTCGCCTTTACCAGAGCTCGGATGACGCGTTTATGCGTTGCTATGAGAAAGTCCGTAAAGAACATAATTTTAAACACCACATTAATAAAATAGGGGCGTTACCATACCAATACTATGGTAAATAGAGTACAATCAAATAACACGTCATGGTTTTGGAGATCGGTAATCTAAAATCGTAGCAGTCATATCGGCCTTGTAAGTCTCGTAAACATTATATAAAAACACTGGCTGATTATGAAACTTGAAAAATTAAAAAATGTTACTGTGACGAGTTTGTGGTTGATGGAGGTCACTACCCAGCCGGGTAAAGACAGGTTAACCTCTCTCGTTTGAAGCCATTCGAGAGAAACCCACCCTACGTTATTTGGGCTTTAAAAATTGTTTAACAAAACAATCTCTATGAATATTATAAAGCGGAAAAGTTTGTTGGTTCGTTTGAACGCGGTCATGTTAGAAATTACAAGTCCGATTAAAAAAAAACCTTTTTATTTTCATGCAGTAATTTAGGCTTAAAGCAGTTTAGACGATTTAAAGTAGGCTACCACCAAAAGGAGCAGGGATGTATTGAAAAAAGTTACAAAAACGGGAAAACATAATTAAATAATTCTGAGTTCCACGCGAACGTATTCGGTAGCACGGCTTGTATACTTCTAAAATAGTAACCACAAGCTAAAAATACAGTAAGCTACGTTTATATTCAACTTATAAAATCCAGTGTATTTCTTTAGAAAATATATTATAATAGAATGTTACTAACGATACATTGTATAACCTTTTGCGAACCTTTTCATTTAAGGAAAAAAAAAAATTACAGAACTGTAGAAAAACTGTTTCACAAATTTATTCGATAGCTAAACAGTAGTAGTCACTGATAAAATACAGAGAAATAATATGTAAGCTTATTGTTTTTTATAAAATCCCGTGTATTTCTAAAAATCACGAAATAGAAAGTTACTCCCACAGATACGTGGAAACCTTATTTATTGATGAAAATCTGTCATCTTAGAGGAACGAAAAACCTGTTTGAAATTTATTTAGATATAAAATATATAACATAAGTTACCCAAATATCGCTTACTACTTGATAATTTTCTTGAATTAAATATTCATACTTTTATAACAGGAAAAAGTGAATATAAATTTAAGATATCGTACTTGTTTGAATTGTAATAAGAATTTTGATTAGGAATATTGACCTTCAATTTGGTGATAACAGTTTTCTGAACCAAATTAACTATTAAGTAATTTAATATCTAATTTAATGCATAACTATATATTACCACTAGCCGTAACCACGATTTTATACGCGTTGAATTAAAAAAATATGTAGTAATTTTTGCCAGGTTTTGTAACTTTTTTCGTTACAATTTTAAATAGCGTAAGATCTTCTTCAGTGATTGCTCTATTAATAAAAAATAATTTCTGAACTCTGACCAGTAGTTTCAAATCGAAGAGCGTTTAAACAAACAAACTTTTCCGCTTTATAATGTTACTATAGATTATAGATTGTACAATATTTTGGTATCACAATACACAATAGTAAGATATTGGGTCTGATGTCATATTTTAAAAATAAATTGCAAGAGACTAACAAACAAATTTATAAACAAACCTACCTTTGTAAAATATATTTGCACCCGTAAACCTGAAAGAATTTACGAGGCCATCAATAGATTTACAACCACAGATGCAGAGAATTCCGGAAGTTGCAATGTTGAATACAGGCAGCCGGTCGGAACCGTAGAGTCGCCCTTGAGCTGATATCGACCGCCCACGGCTAGGGTTGCAACATTGACCTATTTAGGATCTCATTGTTGTGGTTGCCATTTATGTATACCTCACATCGCTAATCGATTCTATTCGAATCGAGAAATAAATTTTAATGTAAGTCAATCAAATTCGAAGCAATGATCAAAGGGCACGAGTTCGAATCCAACTACAATAAGCTTGAACTATCGGTGAACGAAAATACCGCGATGAAACCGTAGCATGGCTTTTTTTAATACCCGCCTGGCTACTAGCTACTAACCGCAAGCTAAAAAACTATCACCAAATACTTATAGGTGTTTTTTTCGATAGTTGCACTTAAGAGCCAGTCCCTCCAATACTCCTACAATCTTGGGCCACATCGTCACTAAATATCAGGTGAAATTGTGGCCATAACTAGAAACCTTATTAAATTTTTTTTATTAAGTATTTGCTGGAATCTGCCATATCCTGCTTTTTTATTTTATAATGACTACTCGATTGGTCTCGCACTGGATATTTGTGTGATCCACAAATAATTGTTTTGAGTTAGTTTGTTACTTTGTGTCTGTTGCTTGTATGGTTTTTCACACTTGGCATTGGCGAAATTGCTTACATAGGCAGATGTCATAATAGAAAGATAGAATGGTGCTCGTTAAGCACACACGACAGAAGTAAAAAAAATACTATATTTCTCTCTCACTCTTTTAGTCGTCTCGAACCGACTTTACCCGAACAAGTGACACACAAAAAGGTTATGAATAAGAATTTCAAAACCCCTCATAAAAAGGTTTTCTTCAATATATTCACAATTATGTATAAGTACATTATTGGGCTCCATTGAAATCAATATCAATATGAATTTCAACGGTATAATGATATATCATCTTGTGTTTTTTTTTATTTCATAATGTTTATTACTTAATTTATAGTATATTTCGGAATATAGATGGCAGTTTTCATTATATTATTTTGTTATTCTCCGCAAGTGAAGTGAATTGTATATATAATAACTACAATTAATTTTTAATCGCCATAATATTTCAATGAACAAAAACGCCGCCATCTTGTTTTTATACGTTCTCTGAACTCTGTATATTAGTGAAATATTATAATTACGTGGCATTGGCCCGTTCAAACAAACAACCAAACAAAGTATTCCACTTTAAAATATTAATATAGATTAGGTAATATATAGAGATATTGTAGACTTAGGCTGGTTTAATTTTATTAATAATTTAAAATCTATGTTTTTCTGTACACAAGTATCAAGTTGAAAACAATACCGGATCACCATAATAATCCCGTCCGAAGTTTATTACTGTATTGGAAAACTTAAATCCGTGGAAGCCAGCACAGTATATCAATAACCGGTGATCTAATTTATTTTCTAATCATTTTTATTTTATTGTACTATATTAGTGGAATGGAAATGGCAATTTCGTGTATGTGTTTGTTGTAATTAATTCCAAATATATAGAATACAATTAAAAAAAGAGCTCATACAGTTACCGGAAGCTGACTAATAGCGTTCTACTGTAGCATAAGCTTAAAATAGCTTTTAGAAGCAATTATAGCCCAGTAGTAGCATATATGGACGCCGCGTCAAAGAACGTTAGTTCGTATGCCTGCAATAAACCTAAGGTTTCGATGAAGGAAAACGTAGCTTGGTGGTGGGGCTTTTTCTAATACCCGTTTGACTGGCTACCACCATCAAGTTCATTCTCAAGTTGAAAATCTATTGTGAAATATCTATAGGTATAGAAACCATTTCCTCCTCTAAGCTAAGCGTGTCTACCATCTCGGGCCACATCGAAACTTAATATAAGCTGAGATTGCGTGTATAAGGCTAAACCTATAAAGTATAAGAAAGATAAATAACATTGTTTTGTTGTTATAATTTTGTTTATTTTTAGACATAACTATGTCTGGGATGGCAAACAGTCAATACGAGATCACCGACTCTAGAAGAACAACGACTGTGAATAGAAGACTCTTAGCGGTACTCTTCGTACATACTTGTATATTGGTTTCCGTTTGAGGTGCATCGAGTGAAGCCTTCGTATCGAGTCTTTTTTTTTATACTTAAGGTTTAGCGTTATGGCCATGATCTCACCTGATCTTAAGTATCGATACGGCCCAAGTTGGTAGACACGCTAAACCTGTGGAGGAACTGGCTTTCAAGTGCAGCTGCCGGAACACACCTATTGGTATTTTTAGCTGCAGGTTTTACAACTTGAGGGTGGTAGCTAGCCAGGCGGGCTTTAGAAATAGCCCTAGCACCATGCTATGGTTTCCTAACGATGTTTTCCTTCACCGAAAGCTCAAGCTCATTGTAGGTGCTTGGATTCGAACTTACGTCCCTTGACGCGAAGTCGTACACACTACCAATGAGCTATCATCGCTTCAAAATAAAAAATCGATGATAGTAATAGTAATAAGTCAGTCGAAGGTGGCTCACAGGTATGTAGCGTTTTTGCTTTTGCTTTCTCATTTATTACTTTCTTATTTAATTAGTGCGCCAACAGTATAATTTGACTTTGCTACAGTAGTTTGAGTTCTTGTCTTTCATGTTCCATGATTAATTAATTAAAGTGTAGCCTACAAACTATAAAAGTTTTCGATCACTATTTTTTTGGTTAATTAACCCGAACTGAATTTTATTTTTATAATATATGTCTTACAATTTGATCACGCCAGAATAACGTGACGTGAGTACGGTTGCCCAAACTGGAACGCGCCCGCGCAATTGTCAAAATCTGTTTTCTTCTTAATTACCTGTGACAAAGTGTTTGTGTAAGGACAAGCTTAACGCGGACGTTATGCAAATAAACAATAAATATAATTGACCCGGCGTCGGCTGTGTAGTGAAAGGTCATTAAAACTAAAGTGTACGAAGATAAGTAATTAATTTCAAATATCAATCAGCTCCAATCAGCACAATGCAAGGTATTCGGCCTCCTTCAATATTCATATTTCTTTCTACAAATACTTGTAGATTGTAAGGCCGTTTTAAACATATTATTCATGTGCGTGTTATTTTTTTGCAGTTTTGATAACAACTTCATAAGTTTAATGTTAATCATATGTCGTAGATATTATATTATCGTCTAAATATTATAACGAAAGTTACTATGTCAGTAGACATGCTTCTTGTAAGCTATATAGTCGATGAATTCCTCGCCGGGCAGAGTTTGAAACTTTTATGTTCTGTTAAATCGATTTAAGGGATTACTTTGCGGTTGAAGCAATGGAAAGTATAATAACAGTGTTATATTGAGAAGTGCAAAATAAATTTGTGTCTATTTTACACTATAAGTTTTGCTGTTATATTAATTTGAGATAAGTTATTGAAATATGATATAAATAAAATAAAATAACCCTTACCATATAAAATATTACTTTTTCAAATTAGGCATTTTAGGAAAAAACATGACTTAATATGCAAAATTTTACTCGATTTATTACCTCAAACAATTTCTTATTATACGTACGGATCTCGAGATATAGCGATAGTAATTGGGCGGAGAGGTGGCAGGTTCAATTCTAGCCCACGACTTCCTTTGTGTAATGAGCATAATAGTCAGTTACTTGTTATTTTATGATAAGACAAGTTATACTTTGTAATTAATCGGTCTTATATGAAATTGTGTCTTCATACTTGTCTTCATACTTTTTTAAACGTTTATAAATATTTCCTTCTATTTCCCTCGAGGACATTGTCTCTTTGAGAACTACTGGCTTTAATGGACCTTCAACGTAGGTAAAGTCTGTTTAGTGTTTATAGATATCTCTCTCGCTTTTACCTGAACGGACTGTGAGAGAAGTATGTGAGATTCAACTGATACTAATCAGCTATACTAACAAACACAGGTGTTTATTGTGGCCCGAAAATCTCACTTTATTTGCGAGAGACAGTTCCCTCTATTGTAATAATAGTAGATAGTTTACATTAAGTTATATTTTTAAAGTAAATTGATTTAAACTTTGTAATTAATGTTCTCGTTAAATACACGTTGTTACGGAGGGTTTTAATTTCATTGCGCTCCTGGGAAATTTTCTGTCTTAAGGCATTAACATAACTAATTACGTATTTTTCAAAAGCAGAGTTATAACAAAAATCGCTATATATTTGACTCGAAATAGCAGATTCGTATTATGCATCAGCTTTAACGTACCAAATTATGTCAAATTATTACTAACTATTTGTGACTTTTGCTCTCAATTTGCTTTTATGAAATCTATATATATATATATATATATATACATATTATAGTTATAGCTGAGCGTTATGACCATCTTAAGTGATCTCTCACTTGATCTTAAGTGCCGATACGGCCCAAGTTGGTAGACACGCTAAACCTGTGGAGGAACTGGCTCTCTAGTGCAATTGCTGGAACACACCTAATGGTATTTAGCGCCAGATTCGAGGCACACTTGAGGATGATAACTAGCCAGGCGGGGATTATAAAAAGGTCTACCACTATACTATGGTTTCCTCACGATGTTTGGATTCGAACGCACATCCCAGACCGCGTCGTTCCTAAGCACTACCACTGAGCTATTATCGCTTCATTATTATTATTATTAATGTTAAAAAGCGAAAAAGTTTGTTTGTTTGCTTGCTTGCTTGTTTGAACGTACTAATCTTAGGAACTACCAGTCGGATTTGAAATATTCTTGCTGTATTTATTAGAGCAATCATTGAGGTTATTTAACATTACACTACCACTAATAGGAACGTAGCTGTATTGAAAAAACTCACAAAAATGCACAAAAACTCCTACTAATATTATAAATGCGAAAGTGAGTTTGCTTATCAGGCATAAACCGCTAAATTAATTGCGATGAATTTTGGTATAAAGATAGATAACCCGGGAGATGGCTACTTATTTCGCAAAAATATGCAAGAAATGGGGTAAAGAGAAGAATAAACATTATACGGAACTTTTTATTGAGTCATCCGATACTAACGCGAAGACAGCCGAGGATAAATGCTAGTATTAAATAATTTGTAGTTCCACGCGGACGAAGACGCAGACACAGCTAGGACGTAAAAAGTGAGCCGAACCCACTTTGGCATGGCTTAAACGGACCTCTTTCATTTCCGCATTGTAATTTTGTTTAAACAACCCTCAAGTTTCGAGGTTTAACTTGAAAGTTTTCGCCAGGGAGGTATGTGTACGTGGGAGATTCTCTTGAGACAAACAAAGGTAGTTTTCTCTGCCTTGATAGTTTCAAGGCTTTTGTTTATAATACACCTGTGTACCTGAAACTGATTTACTTACGACACGATGTTTATAAAAATTACTGAAGCCATATGGTGTTAATACATATGCGGTTGAAGGTAGCCATTTGTAATGATAGATTGAAGAACTGCTGAGAGATATTTTCCCATCCCTGAGTTCAAATACCTGCAATGAGCTTGAGCTTTCCATGAAGCAAAACATGGTGATGAAACTCAAGCTATAATGGCTTAGTTAATAGTGTGAACGGACGCTGCGTCAACGGACGTAGGTTTGTATTATTTTTTTTGTACTTTACAGGTTTTGCGTAATGGCTACAATCTCACCTGATTTTAAGTGATTTTGTAGCCCAAGCTGGTGAACACGTTCATCCTGTGGAAGGACTGGCTCTCAAGCGTAATTTACGGAACACACTACTAGGTATTTGTCGGCAGATTTTTAACTTGAGGGTTTTTAACTTTTAACAGGCGCGCATTAGAAAAAGCGTTACCACCATACCATAATTTCATCACGATATTTTCCTTCGCCAGAAGCTCAAGCTCATTGCAGGGATTCGAACTCACGTCCTTTGACGCGGCGTCCGTACACGCTATCACTGAGCTATCATCGCTTCACAATTCAATCGTTTTCTGCAATCTGGGGCTATATTTGGCCTGGGCTTTGGGCTTTTAGTGAATAAAATCATCGTGATCAAACCATATCATTGTAATAGGGCATTTTTTAATTCCTGCCTGTTTAGCTGCCACCCGTAAATTAAAAATCTCCCGCCAAATACCTTTAGATGTGTTCCGGCACTTGATTTTGAGAGCCAGTTCTTCTACTAGGCTAAGCGTGTCCACCATCTTGGGCCACAACGTCCAATAAAGTATAAAAAGAAACATTCTCATGATAGGGAGAAACATTCTTATATGATATTATTAGTGGTGTCTTGAGCATCTAACAGTATTACATATGTCATTACTATTAGTAACATAAAATACCGCCCAACATTTTTTTATTTAATCTGATGTCGTACGTTTTAGTCAAAAGTTTTACCCATAAATTCTATAGTTTACTCCGAGTATTTTGTTATCAGAGATAATTTTATACAAAGGGAAGATGAGAAATGTAATTTTCAGTTTACGACCTTTCAGTAATCATAATAACAAAGTCTTAAATTATGTATTTGGTACGAACTTAGAATACTGTAAATTTATGCTACAGTTTCGGTCCGACAGACAGATACATTTTGTTTTACATTTTATAAGTTGGTGTTTGGTTTTCATTTCGTTTGTCATTCAGTGACGATTAACGTCAATTTGGTAATACTTTGGAGCTAAAATGAAACTAGGTACTGAAGTGTAGCTATTCGAACATATTTATAGTTACTTGGGGGGAAAATACTTGAAGGTATTTGGAAAGCCGGACGAAATTGTGGTTTCATTATAACATGATGTTTCCCTTCATCGAAAGCTAAGATTCCTTGTAGGATTGGAAGTCCAAATGGGTTATTACTGAGCTAACGTAGTTTTCAACAGTTCATATACATTATATATATGTAAGGGCTATTTTCTATAAGGTTTGTGATTGCAGACAATTAAAATATTATCGCATGCAAGTACGTAATATTTTATTGGGATAATTTTGGCAAAATAATTTTATTGATGGTAAGTATGGTATATAGGTTTTCAAACCATGGTGAATATTGGTGATTTAAATGTTGGCGTTCATTCTCTCCTGGAATAAATATGGTAGTAAACTGTGAACCCGTTTGCTGGGAGGTTATTCCACAACCGAACTGTTCGGTAAAAATAAATTGCAAAGCTGTTTCATAGTAATATGTTATCGAAGCAGTAGTTGCGATGACCCGTCAGCGTAGTTCTATAGTTAAAAAGAGTCTAAAACGGATGATGGAATAAGGTTGTATAACAATTTAGGACAGGGGTTCCCAAAGTGTGTGCCGCGGGGCTCTGGTGCGCCGCGCCGTAAAGACTGAAGAAAGACGCCGTGAAGTCATTCTCTTTTCGTCTTCGAAACCTCAGCTTAAGTCTTCGCGGTTACGAAATAAACAATTTAATTTATATACTTACCTACGTGCCCGGAAACTGTTAATTTTATGTTCATAGTAATAGTTTGGATTCATAATGTGGATGTTTTAAATGTTGTGCCTAGCCTTTAGTTGCGCAAAGCAATCTTTTTTTGTAGTTCAAACGGTTCTAAATTCTTATTAACATAATAACATTCACTATACGAATCTTATATAGTTGTTCATTCAAAGCGCATCAAACAATAGTTTAAAAGAAAAAGAACTTGGGAAAATGAAGTATGTAGAATATAAAATTAGGAATTGGACGCATTTGCATTGAGCACACTCTCGACGTACTGTGAAATTTATGAGGGTCCTGACTTCTACAGTGATTGTTTGCGACCGTTTGCTTTTAAACTACATAATTTGGAAGATATTGTCTTCAAGAAGTTTTATGCGAGTTGAGTTTAGTGATTTTTTTATATAGTTAAGCGTTGGCGTTATGGCCATAATTTCGTTTGATCTTAAGTATGTGATCATAGTTGGTAGACACGCTAAACCTGTGGAGGGACTGGCTCTTAAGTGCAGCTGCCGGAACACACCTATTGGTATTTAGCGGCGGAATTTCAACTTGACGGTGGTAGCTAGCTAGGCGGGCATTAGAAAAAGTTCTACCACCATGCATTAATAGTATATTCTTATAGTAACTCTCTTCCTGTGACTTCAGTCGCATATAATGTATCACCTATAGAGTTTTTAATTACCACTAAGTTTATATATGGGTGTTTTATCGTTATACATACAAAATGTCGGTGTATGTGTGTTTTATAAGACGTCTTCTGCTAAACTGATTGACCGATTTTTATAGATTATTTTTTATACATTTGTGAGATCATTTAGCTATTTCCTAATTACTGATTATCGACTTCCAGATTTTTTCAATTTGCCCAAAAAGTTTTTTTCTATTTGGTCACATAAATTACATAAAGTTATTAACATTTAACCTTTCAGTATCACTTAATATTATTTTATGAGCACTATCAGGCAGTATACTATCAGCCGTTAATCGTGGTTAAACTATGTCCTAATCACATAAGTTTAACAAGTTTAAAATAAAATAACATTAGGGATGACATCAGAGGAATACCTTTTGAGAAAATGCCTATATTTTCTCCAAAATTAATAACTGAGTAATGAAAAAAATAAAAACAATTTTATATATAAATGCATTTATAGCGATTGTTCACACTGGTTTGGAGATCAGCGATTTTATACATGTAAACAGTCATTTTTATATATACATATTATTATAGTGAATACAAAAGGTCAGCTCGGGAGTGGACGGCAAAAAGTTTTGCACTTTTATTACTTTCTGTAGTTGTTTTTGTTAATTCCCTTGCAATGTATACTATTTTCGTATATTTTATAACGTAGTTCTGAAAGAGTTTTAGTATTTTGTCTCGAAGCTTTGTTACGAGGTAAACGTATTTAATAGCTTCGTTGAAAATACTTCTGTATATATTATATATTCATCATTATTATATTTATTAATTTATTTCGCAAAGAAAACCAGAAGGATTTCTATTAGTTTACTTTTATACCATTTGCCAAACAGTTATATAGAATATTTTTAACGCACGCGCTTTGCGGAACATGATAGTGTTTATTGGGCTCATTGATAAGGCTATATATCTGGCTGAAAGACCGATTTAAACTTGATATTTGGAACAAAATAATCGAACATAGAGTCTATCGGCTAAAGAATTTTCAGTAGGTCTGAAATATAGGACGTGTGACGTAAAAACTTCAGTCTTACAATACAATGCAACACCGCAATGTACATTATTACTACTAGTATGTCATATCACTAGATTAAAAAAACGATGCCTTTTCCTTGATTGAGCCTTAGAAGCCTAGAAGATTTAAATACGTGGGCGTTGTTCGATGCGCCTCTCCGATACACGATTATTTGGCTAATTCTCCATGACTGAGTTCGGTGACATGCAGTAGAAGACACTGTACCGGATAAGCGCCTTGCCGGAAAGGACCTTACGGTAACTAACTTAGTTGGTTTAAAGACGTTTTAATTTATATAGTTTAACTAGATTTTACGTGCGGCTTCGCTCGCGTTAATATTGACTTTGACAAACAAATCGCATGACGCAACAAAAGTTTCATACAAGTTTATCCCTATCTTTACTCCACTTTCTATAAGTTTTTTGCAAGAAAAAGTAGCTTATCTCCGTCTCCAGAGTCTTTGTAGCAAAATTAATCACAATTGATTCTGCGATTTAAGCGTGAAAGCGTAACAAACAAAGAAACAAACTCAGTTTCGTATTTATAATGTTAGTATGGATGGATGTAAAGGAACCTACGTTTCTTCGTTATTTATTTCATTTCGATATTTCATTCCATCACCTTTTAGTGATTTTTCTCGTCTACTAAATTTAATTGTCCACGCGATAAAGTGTTTCGCTCTGAGATGAAAATCGAATGAAATGTCGAAATTTCTCGATAAATCAGAATTTAATATATGTATAGTGTTAGAGACACCACTTATTCTGTACTCTATAAAATAAAAGTTGGAATCAGAAGAAACGAACGAAATAAATATTATCTTGTTTTGTGTTTATTTTATAAGAAGTACGGTACTAAACATGGGAATCGAATAAAGCAGTTGCCTCGCTGCAACTGTATGGGTTCGAGTCCCGCACAGGATAAATGTGTTAGAACAAATATTTTTTCCGATTTCAGTTGTTACTTTGTGTCAGTTAATTCTTGCTTAACGCGATATTTTGTTTGTTTGTTACTAACGCTTTCACGCCTATACCCGTGAATCGATTATGATGAATTTTGGTATAGAGATAGATGGGACCATGGAGATGGCGATAGGCTAGTTTTTCTCGCGAAAACCTTATTTGAAGTGGAGGAAAGAGAGGGATAAACTGTGTATGATTATATTGTGTCATACGATTAAACAAAATCAATATTAAAGCTAGTTGTGCCTATGAAGTCTCACTTGACATTGGTAAAATTGCCTATAAAGCAGATGTTATACCCATTTTAAGTCTGGTTTTGGTAGTTTTGGAGATATTGTGATTCTTCAATGAGTGGTATTTTGCTTGTTTATATTTAAGGGTAATTAATATGGCAGAGAGAATTGAAGTAATTTTCTGGCATTCATCAATTCGGACTGTTTCATACAATACTATCAAATCCAGTGCATATATGTTTCACATATTTTGCATTTTCAGGAAAGTGCACCATTACTTACCTTTTATATGGGTTTCGCAGAATATTTTATGAATTTATTCCTCAATATCGTACACGTCATTCTGTTATCACGAAATATTTTATAAAATTTGTAGTTTGTTATTGCGTCTGTCCGCCTGCACGCTACGACCTCGGAATTTATTGAGTGAAGTATTCAATCCATCATGAACAAACAGTTCCGTATAATAGATTATTGATTATAGTTTAACCCTTAAATGCATAGTACTGCATATGTATATTAACACGTTCACTGCGAACACGTTATATGTAAACTTTAAACTGGTGCGTTATGGGGCAGTTCTGACCCAAACAGGACTTATTTGCAGTGCGTCGTGAGGTCAAATTAACCTCTCCTAAACTTCTGAATATAAATATTTTTTATTACTATTTGGTACACAGTATTTGGAACTAGCATTCAGGAATGCTAGTTCGACATCCTGGCAACTTACAACTAGCAGCGCTTTTAGCTCGCATCTTTAGTTTGTCCTAAACAGAGGGTACAATTTGTGGTGTCATATTGACCCCATAACGCACTGAAGTTATCGAAATACTAGTGATGGGAAACACTAAAATGTATACTTGTAAGCGGTAGGTATTGAAATAAAATACTCATTTACAATTAATGACTGTATTTTATAAAAAGTTTGTTATTAAGTGCGGTAAAGTTTTACAATCGCCGTCGCTATCTCTATCATAATCGTCTTTCTGTTGACATTTTAATTTTGGTGGGGTTTCTATATAATTACGAATGCTCTGTTCATCCAAAGGCATACTTAGCTTCATAAGTTTATCCTTAGAAATGTCGTTTAATAATACACTTCTGCTTAAGTCTCCAAAATTCGTAAACGATCCAGCTCCAGGAGAACTAGTACACTTGTTTTTTTGATGACTCTATTTTATAGATTGCCGCAGTATAGGTGAAGCAACTGGAGAAAACCTAACCTTTTTTAAATTTTGAAATGTGCGGCCAGTATTAGGACTAACATGTATACCTCCATCTTCTTGAAAGCGACGTAACGGCCTCCCACTACACTGCACAGCGCATCACTAATGGCGCGGGCGCACCATCCAGTGCGGGTGTGGGGTGCAGAGGGTGGGGGGTCATACTGACCACACGCCGCACTGGAGAGAAATATTTATCGTTAGGTGCGGGAGAGGTCAAATTGACCCATGATTGTATTTAATATTCTAAAATGTGCCTATTGAAGTAGGAAATAGCGTAGTCTATTTGTCTTTTTCTTTCAATAAGAATTCTTAAAGTTATGCACTCCGCACCAGGTGAATAAGAACTATTTAATTCGCCGCACGGGATGTAAGTTAAACATGGGTCAATAAGACCTCACAGCGCAGTGAACGTGTTAATTAGTAATTTGTAATTTTTTCAAACTACTTTTTGCATAATCATTATACTGTAGATAGTCATCTATTTAATTTTGTTGTTATCGAAATTAAAAAGCTTACGCACTTTAGGGTTAAAGTCATGTAATACACTTAATAATAATAAGCCTTATTATTATTGAAATGGATGTGTGGTGTTACAAGCATGAAAATGTTTGGGGAATTTGAAAGTAGCGTTAGTGTCAGAGATATTGAATAGGAATTTTTATCTCGGTTTGGACAAGTCATGACAAAAGAGGAAACGCATGTGGTGGGAAAAGCAATTGATATGAGTCTCGAAGGATGGAGAGGAAGAGGAAGGCCAAAGAAAAGGTGGATAGAGAGTGTGAAGAATTACTTGAAATAAAAGATATTGAATGAAGGGATGGCGGCTGATAGAGATTTATGGGAGGAGAAAACGCTTTGGGCCATCCCCAAAATGACTTCCTAGTGGTTGACATAGTCGCTCGTAAGCACTTCTTAGTTTTTATTTCAAATTTTGTTTTCAATACATATTTTGTAATTGTGTTAATAGATTTTGCACGAGTTATACATTAACATATCATGTCCGCTTTCTAATGCGACGAATACCAGTCCGTGAAAGCAATTAAATATGCTTCACCTAGCCAACGTTTGTATTTGTATTGATACTGCTTTCAAACAGAAGGGATCGTTTATGTTATTATTGTATATATATTCAGATAATGTCTGTGTAACTTCCATTCTCTGTTTAATGCGGCTTAAACTCCACACAAACAAATTTGTCCTTGTGGTCCACTTTGTGAGGGCCTGTAGAGACGGAAGTAAATTGAACAGCGCCCATTGGTGAATACGGTATAGTCTTTTAATACAATGAAAAGGTTGTGTATTTTGTATTGGTAATTTTAGATCGTTTAATATTGTTGTTATCATATGGTAGCAGACGTATCAGAGGAAAATACATTATAGGAATTTCTAGATTTATTTCGTCATGAAATGAACTCCGCGATTGGTTAGCGGTTAGAGTAGTTGCTTCGCTACAACCGCCTCGCCGGAATGTCGTGACTTCGATTTCCGTACAGGGCAATTATTTGCGCCGAGAAATTAATTGCGGTTATAAAGTCCTTCACAGTATACATTGGCAAAGTTGACAAACAGGCCTTAATAATTACTAGCTGTGCCCGCGACTTTGTTCACGTGGTAATCAAATTATTTAATGCTACATTTGTGTAGTACGTTTACGAACACGAACCAGTGTTGAAAAAGGTCACAAAAATGGGCAAAAAATCGTTTCTAATATTATAAATGTGAAAGTGACTTTTGTTTGTTTGTTACGCTTTCACGCCTAAACCGATGAATCGATTATCATGATTTTTTTTCATACTTAAGGTTTAGCGTTATGATCTCACCTGATCTTAAGTGACGATACGGCCCAAGTTGGTAGACACGCTAAACCTGTGGAGGAACTTGCTCTCAAGTGCAACTGCCAGAACGCACCTATTGGTATTTGGCAGAAGAGTTTCAACTTAAGGGTGCTTGATAGCCAGGCGGGCATTAGAAAAAGCCCTACCACCATGCTATGGTTTCCTCACGATGTTTTCCTTCACCGAAAGCTCAAGCTCATTGTAGGTGCTTGGGTTCGAAACCACGTCCGTTAACGCGAAGTCGTGCACACTACCACTGAGCTATCATCGCTTCAATTACATAGACATAGATATAGACATAGATGGGAATCTGAAGACGATGATAGGTTACTTATTCTTTGAAAAAACTTATTACAAGTGGGGTAAAGACGGAGATAAACTTTGTATGTAAGTTTTTATTACGTCATCTGATTTGTTTCCGCGAGCGAAGTCGCACGTGAAATTTTCATAATTTCATTTCATTTTTTTTTTTTCAGGCAGTATCACAGTAGTGTTTATAGTAACGTACAATTGATATCTATGATGGCCCGTAATTAGTTAACAGTATCCTTTATTATAAATAATTAAAATAAATAAATAAAAAGGTATTATGCAAAAACGCGTGGAAGTTGCCAGTGAAAGCTTATTATAACTACAAGAAAATGAAAAGCTTTTTTCCCACATTAACTGCGAGCTTTTTACTTAATAGTATACATTGGATTTGTCAATTTATTATGTGTAATGTAATATTACTCTTGGCCACTGAACTTGTAAAATATAAAAGCAATCTACTTGCGAATTTAGAGGACTATTCAATGAAACTCGGTTCGTTGCTTTTTTTTTTTTATTCGCTAGAATATTAGATCTGTCCCTTTTGAAATACAATTGGGACTATAAATCTTTATAATTCTATTTAGGAATTGCAAAAATGGCGGACAATGTTAATAATGTATGCGTAATATTGTATGTATGTTTTTCACATTCATTTAATTATTATCCATATTGTCTTGGATCCAGTCTTTGAATGCAAAGACCCGGGAGTAGACATCAGGGTAACCGCGAGCGCATGGCATACCCCAGGATACCACTCCCACCACAGCGTTACCCTCAACTAAAGGACCACCGGAGTCACCCTATAATTTAATTAAATGAACAATTCAAATAAAAAATATATATGCCCTATATGCATATGTCGTACTGATTAAATATCAAATTTAAAAACATTCTTTTATATATGGCCTTCTCAATGAATCTAGTCAACTCTGATGATGTATACGCAAAGCGCTGTCGTTACAAATATTCTATAAAATTCTATGCCACTTGAGAATAGAAATTAGAAATCCAGTCAATCAAATCAAATCAAAAATCTTTATTCAATGTAGACCCTAAGAAGGCGCATATGAACGTCAAAACTACTACCGGTTTGGAATATATAGTCTTTTTGAAACGATACTAGATAAGTTGGTAGTGTGTACGAACGCCGCGTCAAGGGAGACGAGTTCGAATCCACCTACAAAGAGCTTGAGTTTTCGGTAAAGGAAAACATCGTGATGAAACCGTAGCATTTTGGTAGAGCTTTTTCTAATGCCCACCTGGGTAGTTACCATTTTCATGGTGAAAATCTGTGGCGTGTTCCGGCAGTGTGCACTTGAGAGCCAGTCCGTCCACTAGGCTTAGCGTGTCCACCACGCTATTGGCGTGGACCACAGCGTTGGGTCATATCAACAAAATTTGGGGCCATAACACTAAACCTTAACTATATATATATGTATATTTATTTATTTATTTATTTATGGAGATAATATTAGCCTTTAAGAGCCAAAAGATGGTGCGGATGTAAACAACACAGCAGTTTACAACATATTGGTTGTTACAATCGAGAACAAGTGAATCCTTTTTTTCTTAATCTTTTTTGAAGCTTGTAGCACGTAGCACGAAGTACGCAAATAATGGCTCGTAATATTTGAATATAAAATTAATAAGACGAATTAAAAAAAAAAAAAATACTTCTGTCAGCAGTGCTCAAAGGCTATCTATGAACTTTTTTTAAAAACCCAACGTGCCTACAAAAAATTCAATTTGAGAACTAACTTAAATCTGACGGGGAATTAGTCTGGTTTGAATTTATTTTTCAATGTCTAATTTACTTACGTGGCAAGCTCCTTCTCCAACCTTGGTGAGCGAGCAAATTTGTGAAGGGAAGACTGGGTTGATGCTGGCAAAGATGTCTTGACAGTTCTCAACGCTGAGCGCAGTTAAATTTATCATCTGGAGTTGTGATGGAATCGGGCCTGGATACTGGAAATGACAAATATTTTTTATAGTTAAGATTTTAGCGTTACGACCTCAATCTCATCTAATGTTAAATGACGATGTAGCTCAAAATTAAAGACACACTAAGCTTAGTAGAGACACTGGGTCTCTAGTGCAACTGCCGGAACACGCGTATAGTTATTTTGCGGTAGATTTTCAACTTGAGGGTAGTAGTAAGCCAGGCGGACATTGAAAAAGCCCTACCAATATGCTATAGTTTTATCACAATATTTTCCTCTAACCGAAAGCTCAAGCTCATTGCAGCGGTTCGAACTCACGCTTCTTGACGCGGTGACCATACACGCTACCATTACGAGCTTATTGTAATATTATACATAACTATTTTAAAACAGATAACTGGAACTAAATTTGTGGAAAAGACACTGGTTTCCTTATTTTACTTGTTCTGGTTTATTCATATAACTTACCGATAGTCTTCCCCAGCCGCTTAACATGACCTCGGAGCCGCCAGCAGTGTCTTCCTCGGGCAGGTTTATTGGCTGAACGTTGTCATTGAAGGTTATATCCGATGCCAACTTAATTAGACTGACGTCATTGCAAATTGACAGACTGTTGTATTCACTATGTATGATGATCTTTTCTGGGGTATAGCGTTCACCACCGAACAGTAAATTGTTGGAACCCACCACCACTTGCATGTTTCGAATTGATTGGCTGGTAAAGATATTTTTATAGAAAATTAGCATATTTTTTATATCTCTAATGACAAATCGATTCAACGTTTAGTCAATATAGTTTTAAATTAAAAAATAATAAGAAAACTAAAAAAAAAAACTCAAAGCAGTTATGAGGACTGCCGATAGAAACGAACTTAGAACTAAAAACACAGAACTATAAACAAACAGTTGTTATATTTAGATATTATAGTTATTTGTTTAATCCAAAATTAAAACTTGTAAATAAGAACTGTTTACAGCGCAATAGCGTTAATGGTACTAATAGAAACCGATATAGTGTTACCATTTTCACGTCACGTGACTATGTCGATGACGACTTACAGGAATTTAATCCCCATCCAAATCTTCCTATAGAAGATTTCCCAAAAAAAAAAAACTTTTATACCCACTTACCCAACAGTGCAATGAGCGGCGGTCAGTATCCACCTTTGATTCAGGATCGATCCGCCGCAGAAATGTGAGTCGTATGAGCTCCTTAGGGACGCTTGATATGGGATGCGACCAGCGGGAGCTACAGTACCGCCGACTACACGTGCCTCAGGAAGATTTGGTTCCAAGAATGATAAGGTAAACGCTGGGAAACAAACAAAGAATGGTATACGGTTAAGACCTCACGACATAAGTAAAAATCATCGTAGAAATCTTCAACTCACATTGCGTGATAGACTAATCCTAATTCTAGTAATGGATATTCGTAGCGACCTGAACCTCAGAGACTACATCGAAAATATCATCTTCATAATATCTCGGAGACTCGGGATCCTAAACAGAGTGCGACGGTTTTTCATGCCCGACCAGTTGTACCTTCCTGTAAGGCCCACGTACGGCCGTGCATGGAATACTGCTTGCACCTCTGGGACGGATCCGCCCAATATCTCCTTGATACCTTAGGCAAGTCGCAGAGGCGGGCTGTCCACATTGTAAATGATGCAGATATCACCAACTCCTTAAAACTGCTGCAATTGTGCAAGGACATGGCGTCTCTAAGAGTGTTCTATAGTCTTTATCATAGCGATTGTTCTAAAAAAATCTTTGAATCCCTTCTTCTACATTCCACAATAGAAAGAAGACTTCGGGTTCAAAATTCACAACTCATGATGACACCTATAACATCGAGAACGACAAAATTTTGTCGACTCTTATTTCTATTGGACCGTGAGGCTATGGAATCGTCTTCCTGTCAGCGTGTTCTCTCCTTCCTATGACATTGGGTCCTTCAATACAGGCATGAAGAGGTATCTAAGCAGTCCAGCATGACAGCGTAAACTGACAGTGAATTTTGATTAATTGTCAGTCGTCGCTGATTTGGATTGTACTGTACTTAACATCAGGCGCAGTGCATTCACTATATTGCGCAATATAAAAAATCCATTTCATGATGCTTTCCAAACTCCCCAAAATTCTACTAAATTGTTTTTTTTTTCAATTAACCTTACCTTGAGTTCCAATACAGAAGAAAATTACAGCGATAAAGTATTTAATAAAATCCATATTAATTCAAGAGTTATGTTTAAATTATAATGGAATAAGTGTGTTTTATTTTGGTGTTCCTGGAACACACACAATTTCGTTTGGAAATTAATCCTTTTATAGCTATTTACAGATTAGCAAGCTCTTTAGAAGATATGAAACGAAGCGATCCAAGATATGACACTCTCCAGTCGAACGAACCCGAGTTTAAGGACCTTCGCTTTTCAATAAAGCCCTGTTCACATCGGAACGTTGATAATGAAAATTCTATATCCGTATGATTTTATTTCATTCGCAGAAGTGTAATAAGGAACTTGTTTAGTCAGTGAGAACTTGAATAATATTGTATATTCAATAACATGTCGTAGTAAAATAGAGGTAACCACTCGCGAATTTGTTTGTTTTCATGCTCATTACAGAGATTCGAATTTCACTCGGCGTCCGTACACACTACCAACTGAGCCACCATTAGCTCAAATCGATTTTTGGTATAAATATGTTAATAAATTCAAATATAGGTATGTGGACACACTTTGTTACATTGAATATTATTACTGACCATGGACTACTGTTAGAGTGGATACTCCAATTAAGAGTATGGTATATTACAAGAGGTTTTACCTTCAGGTCGAATGACGTAGAAAATTAGGTAGCACTTGGTATCGATCAGCATAATATGACTGATATAAGTATACTCGCGAATGCCAGTCGTATGATATATTAAAGTATTTTCATTATCAGCTATTATCACTTTAAAAACATGCACCACATCATATAATTGTAAATATTTTGCTTTAATATATAAGAAAATATAGTAAAAAAAGGACGTGTTAATAACAAGTCGAACTAAAGAGAAAAATAATCAATTTGCAAGGTGCATAGGACCTTGATCTCATAACCCGAAATCGCTTAGTTTATCCTAATAAATGTGCTTAAAGAAATATAATTAAAAGGAAAATTACTACTACCTAGGTATTTATATATAGAGGTGTATGTGAATATACAAATACTAAGTTTTTATTTGTGTATATATATTTACACGTTATTTAAATCTCGCATTTAATCTTCTAAAAATACAAACTAAAATTCATCTAAGATAACCGTTCTAAGATCGCTAGGCTGTGGATCCAAAATATTAGCTGCACATCCACAATGTATGGCAACATTGGTTTTATGAGAAAGTTAGAAAGCTAGGCTTTTGATGTTGCAATGGCTTTTCCAGTGTGAGTGGACTCACCGTGTTTTTTTTATTTCAGTGCTTACGTACCTATTAATCATGATAATTAATCTTTAAATTAATAAATCTAATCAATTTGAAACAAATTATCTCAACTTGTGTTTACTAGGCGCCTTTTGTTTATATTTATCTTGTGATAAATTAATGAAGTTTTAGTAGAGGCCACTAATTTTTTGTAGTCTATACTAATATTATAAAGATTTGTATTTTTGTTTGTAACGAATAAACTCAACTAACGAAGAACTACTGGACAGATTTCAAAAATTCTTTCACCATTAGAATGCTTAATAAGCCCTGAGTAACATTTTCGGTCCATCTTGTAGATGTTCTTCCTTGAGCAGGTCTGTCGTACATTTTACCCATGATTATGTTCATGCCTTTGGGTACGGCATAATATGTCCGAAGAAGCTTAGAATTCTATCTCGGCAGATAGTAAAATGCCGTGTGGTGATTTTAAGCTCTCCTAACAATATTATATTATAAAAATAAAAATAAATTTCTAATTTGTCTGGTAAGTGAACCTCTGAACAAGCCCTTATTCCTTGTCGTCAAGTAATATCTGTTTAAACACTCCAGTGCATTCAATTTAGTGAGTGCCCATACGTGTCTTAATTTTCTTAAAAAACTTGCTATCTCCGACATGCTCTGTAATGCCACGGGCAGACAAATGTATTTGGTTGTACAAACTGTTTTTTTTTCTGTCGTTTTTTTTATTAATTTACATTTATTAATTATTTCTATATACGTACATATATACACTCTACGTATTAAAGGAACAGTTTACAATAAAAAAAGTATACAATTATACTCGTAAACATTTCGCGTTACTATTAAATCATAAGATACAGCTAAAACTTATTTTTGAAACATTTTCTAAATACATTTTAGACTCTCATAATCTGAAAATTTTCTTTTAATAGTTTACATGTTTAGCACACGATAAACCTGTGGAGTGAATGGTTCTCAAGTGCAACTACCGGAACACACCTATTGGTATTTGGCGGCAGATTTTCAATTTAAGGGTGGTAGCTCCAGAGGATGGCATCATTAAAAGCTCTACCACCATGTAAAAATCTACACATATGTAAAAGACTTCCTCTATCTGGTATTTTACCATCCTCGGCACTAGATTACAGATAGCTCAGCTTTTGAAGCGATGATAGTTTCGTGGTAGTGTGTATATGTACTCCATGTCAAGGTACGTGAGTTCCAATCCACCTATAAAGAGCTTGAGTTTTCGGTGAAGGTAAACATCGTGAGGTAACCCTAGCACGGTGGTAGGACTATTTCTAATGCCCTTCTGGCTAGAAATCACCCTCAAGTTGAAATCTGCCGCCAAATATTACGAGGAGTGTTCCGGCAGTTGCACTTGAGAGCCAGTCTCTCCACAGATTTGGCGTGTTTACTAACTTGGGCCGTATCGTTACTTTAATAACGCGAAACTTTAACTATAAAAAAATATATATATATAACATTACCTAGGAAGTGTACTAGTAATCTATATTTCATGTTATCTCTACCGTAACAAACATATCTTGAGATTTGTCGGAGTCGTTGACCAGACGAAAGCCACTGGAGTATTTTCTAAATAGCCAAACATTATTATTACCGGTCGTAGGTGGAACAGTATAGATCGCGTCCAGAATGCAGTGACTATGCAATGTTTCCCCTGTGGATCGGTCCTGTAATAAAAATACTTTGTAGTTCGCTAAACATTTCACGACTCTCGCGAATAGCATTTATCCACATTTTAAAATGAGTGATTCTTTATTTAATTATCATATTAGTTATCTTCTTATACAATAAAGACATGATTGTCGAATCAATTCGCACTAAGGTGGGGTCTAAAAGGAATTCACGGACTGGCTTCTGTTATTATTTCAGAGTATTGTGTAGTGTACCAGTATAGCAATTCCCAAAAAAGCTAAAACTTACTAACACATTTAATTTCTAATACATTTTTTTTTGTACTGTACGCTTAAATAAACCAAAATAAACAGCTTAGTACTAATATTTACTCTCCTTATGCCCTTATAAGTCTCGACTTATAATCCTACAAGAGTTAAAACAATTTTTAGCTAAAAGTCAATTTATATTAATTTCTCATCTTTGATATTGTTTTTACATATTCTAAGATCCAAAAAATTTAGTTTTAATATTAATAATTAATGTATTAAAAATATTTAATCTCAAGCAATTCATAATTAAATATCTGTATACGTTCTCTTTTCCCGCTTTTTTATATTACTCCGAATATTAAAGAACTCATTTGAATATTTTATAAATTGAAATACTGCTTAAGATGATATTAGTTTATGTGGTAAGTATGATTAAAGTAGTAATTTGTGATTCGTCAAGCAGATGTTTTGTTTTCTGTACACCTAGTACTATCCAAAACATAATAATTAAATGTCAAAACAGTCTAATGTTTCTTTTTTCTTGTTTTGGCACCGTAGAAGCATTTACCAGTGTCAATGTTTAGTTCCTATAGTTGTTTTTTCGACCTTATAATTGCTTTTAGCCTTCAGGGCTTTGATAGCTTCATCGCACTTTTTGGGGCGAAAGCTGAGAGCAGCGGGCGCAAGGGCTTGGACTACTGCTAGAAAACTAACAAAGATTCACGAGTCTAAGTAACCAATAGCTCTTAACTTATTAAGTTTAGTGGGCCTAACAAGTGTAGTCTTTAAAGATCCGTGTACTTAACATGTGGGTGTGATTATGTATTCTCAGTGATGAACAGTGATACTATATCGCGCGAGCAGAGTCACTTGAGTCACTCCTATCCGGAGGATCGAACCTAGGCTCAAGCGTTTGGAGGGGGAGGCCACGGCAGGTGTGCGGGAGCGAAATTAACCACTCGGCTTCGGCGGCCAGGCCGGCAGTTACGCGGGCGTGTGCGCGGACACGTTCAATTGGTGGAGACGGCTGAAAAAAGCACGTTCAATCTCGTTATTTTGTCGACAGGGTCGGTGAAGAATTTACGTACCCGGCGTGAAAAGTGTTTGGCGTACGGATTGGAAGTATAGCTAACTACGTATACTATTTTGGGATCGGGATGAACTGCAGCTTTTCGGAGAATTTCTTCGTAAGGTTTTTAATATATTTGCATATATGGACGGAAGGTCCTTATCTTTATGGAGATCTACATAACGGACATAGGTTGAGGCTTGAACAGCTATGCCCATGAATCTGTTTTGCAAAACTTGTAGTTTGCGAAGGGTGGTGGGTGAAGCGTGATCGAATACGGAGCGACTGTAAGTATGGGCCGGAGGCATACTTTGTATATTGTGAGCTTATGTTTGAGTGACATTTTGCTCTTAGAGGAGGTTAGATTGCGTAGTAGAGCCATAGCCGTAGAGGCTTTTTTTCTGTACATAATCTATCTGTTTGTTGAAGGTAATGTGCCTATCTAAAACTACACCAAGATAATTAATTGGGTTAGCCTAGGGGATATTGACATCGAAAATATGTAATATTTTTCTTATATTCCTCCTCCGTTTCAATAGATATAACTCCCACTTCAGTATTTCATAAGGAAACAAATATGTGACTACTATTTTTTTTAACATAGCTTTTACTTAACCAAACAGTTTTGTCAGTGTCACTAATTATGCATATATATTCAATTAAAATATTTTTACACAGTTTATTTCTCAGTGTTTCCAATAAATTGATCTATTTATGTTTAACCACCAGGAAATTTCTAGTAGAATAAACACTTCTATATCATAAGCAAATAAACTCTAGAATTGAGCCATACGTCCATATATTTAAGTATCGGGTCGAGTGGTGAAAAGGTACTTGAAACTTATGTTAACATTGACTTGGCGTGTATAAACGGAATCTGCTTCTGAAGTATGTCAATTAGTTTGTCTTTATAACTAGCCACAGCAAAAATATAACAGTTAGGTCACTCAACTAATTCAAAAATACAAAGCATTTTTGCATATTTGCACATTTTTTTCTGTCATATCTCTTGTTGTGTTGTTGTGATGTGTGTGATAGTATGTGTGATGTTCGTGTATTATGGTTGGTGAAAGTTTGCAAGTACAATAACAGTGTGAGTCGTTGCGAATCAACATCAAATAAAACTTAACAAATACAAATAAAAGAGAAAGGGCATTTACGACGATATTAAATAGATGTGCCGAGTTTTGGAGGCAGAAAAAACATCGTATTGATGCGAACATAAATATTCGTGGAAACCGTCAGTTGAACCAAACAACATTGCACTATATTCGCATACCGCCGCACGGATATATTTTCAAATAAATACGAGCCGATCTAACACCGTCATGTAATGACACCGTTAAATTCTAAAAAAGTACGTATTACAAACTTTAAGAACTAAGAATTATATATTTTTAAGAATAAATTTGAGATTAGCATAGTTTGTAGGGCACTTCCTAATACCCACTTATCTGGCAACCACCCTTTTTATTTACGTACTGTTAAAAATCCAATATTTTCGGACATCCTCATTGCAACGCGCAAAAGCACTACCCAGGCTCAGGTCAAAGCGAGAGGGGCATGAGGCGACGTATCGGGTAATAATTACCCAACACTACTCAATAAAACGTACCACTGCGACTCTACAAACTCCCGTGTTACCAGAAACCAGGGACAGCTTTCACACTTCTTTCAGTCTCTGGCAAGACCACCCCCTCAAGTTATAAATCTGCCGCCAAATACCTATAAGTCGCATTTGAGAGTCAGTTCGTCCACTAGACTTAACGTTTCCAGTGTCCACCATCTTTGGTCACATCGTATTTTAACATGAAAAAAAATGTGTAAAAAAACGGCGTGTGTTACGACAGAAGTGAAGTCTTCATCATTATATCTCTTTCCCTCCCTTAGTCGGCTCGAGCGGCTTTTACCCGAACCAGAGTTAGATAACTGAGTGTGACAGATCAGTCTCATTCAATACTCACAAAATAAGATGTGCAGATATTTTACTTAAAAAATTAAGCAATATATCCGGTATTACACAAAAAAATAGTACAACACGACGAGTGCATGTAACATTACAACCCTTATAGAACTAATATGATACTGTTTCTCTTAGTTATTGCCCGTAAACTATAAAGTGGGTTATAATTAAACAAAATTCAAAGATATCTTTAGCATAGTACGAGTATTAATGTAACTAAACTAGCTTCAGGTTCAACTGAAAACCAGCGCTATAGCAGTTTGCCATAGCATATGCTGAGCTTGGGTCCCTTTTTTGGTGTTGTATGATGATTTTAGTTTTGTAAGACTGTATTTGTGTAATTACACTGCGTGCTTTGTATATATATCATCTGAATAAATGTTGTTTCTCTCTAGTGTACTTATGAACTCGATCAAATCAATTCAAAAATCTTTAGATCATAGGTAGGCGCTTATGAACGTCAAAACTATCACCGGTTTGGAAAATAACCCATTTATCGAGAAAAATCGACAAGGAATTCGATATATTTAGACACATTTTTAGGCAGATTTGTTTTTAAATAATCTGTTAATGCTTACAATGGTTATATGTAGATAAAAATATATTCTCTATCTAACAGGATTTATGTCACGAATAGCATTATATTCTGCTTCGGTGTAATAGAAGGAAAGATACACTACATAGTATGTTCAATACTGAGTTATTTTTGGCATCTATCGGATGCTACAGGATGTGGATTTTTCACGGATACAGACTCGTAGAGGGTCACGAGCTTCTCGAAATTTTAAAGGTTGAAATACATACGTCGGACAATGGGGTTCGGCGACCTGATTCAACAAAAGAATACCGTGATTCAGCTCAAAAGTTATTGGAGTCCGATATAATTTTGTAGATTTACTGATACTTTGATCGATTCATTAACTAGATGTTACGTGTGGCTTCGCTCGTGTTAATATTAATTTTGTCAAAGAAATCGGATGATTCAATAACACGATTCATACAAAGTTTATCCCTCTTTTTACCCCACATCTATATAATAAGGTTTTTCGCGCGAAAAATTAGCCTATAAAAGGTATTCAGGTTCCCATATATCACAATAGGAAAATTCGTCGTAATCGATTCAACGGTAGGAAAAGCGTAACAAACAAACAAACTCATTGTCGCATTTATAATAATAGTATGACTTCTATAGACTAAATTACATTTGAAAGTTTTATAGATGTAGTTCGTATGTTCTTTACAATTTGTTATATTCCATTCGGAAGTTGAAAACCCAAATCAATCACTATCGGTACTTAAGTTTAATAATTTTATATTAACAATCTTTTAGTGTTTTTACAGTTAACTGTTTTAAAACTCTGCAGACGCCACTTTACGCCACTTTACAGAAGTAAAAGCAATTCATATAATAATTTTTAATACGCATTGAAAATATTTTTCACTTCACTTTCAAGTTATTTTTCCACGCTTTAAATATCTGTATTCATATTTAAAAGCAGAGAAGTTTGTTTCATTGTTTGTTTGTTTGAACGCGCAAATCTTAGAAACCACCAGTCGGATTTTAAGAAATGCACAATCATACAAGATCGTTTTAAAAATCATTAATTTCAGTATATACAAAAAAAATCTTATTAATTTTTTTTTTCGTGAACGTCCGGAAGTCTGTTTGTATGGATGTGTAACGATTACGCCCAAAAAACTTAATATATTCGGACAATTTCTTTTTTAATAGCTGTAGAATGACAACGGATTACTTCCTATTTAATGTGAATACTTAAATCTATGTCGTTCAATTATAATTACGTCATGAGTCGTCTACTTTTGGATTTTCTAAGAAAATCAGATTTTTGTTGTTGTATTTATTTTAAAAACAAGGCTATATATATCTCTACGCTCTTCTTTTTCTGTCTGAAGCCTTTTTTACATCTTATTAGTTTACCGCATCATTTGGGGGCATCACAATCCTGATTCCATTATGATTTGTTCGTTACCACAAAATGCACTGGATAATTTTAATAAGAGAGTTAACGGCTTGATATAGCTCTGTATGCGCCTTGAAGATTTACTAAATGATTGAGGTGTAAAAGGTATCGAATACCATATGAGTTAGACAAGCCATCCTCATTTGCACGCAGTATATACCTTACCAAGAAACCGACGAGGTTCTGACTATTGTTGGGTCCAACTTAGGTTGCTTGCAGCTTGGTGGTAGGGTTATTACCCGACTGGTTAGCGAGCACCCTCTAGTTTAGACTACCGCAAAATAAAGGTTCACTATAAACCTTTGTGTTCCGGCATATTGAACGTGAACCAGCCATTTTCGCCAAAGTTAGCAACATGGCTGTAAGACCTCTAGTGATGTAGCTGTCAATAGGCCACGTTGACAATACTGATGCGATATATCGATGAGGCATCACCCTGTTTGTGCTTATCATAAACAAAAATCTACAATCCATCTGCTGTTAGCTCTCAATATTCGATATGTATTTACGCTTATTAAAAATTTTCGCTGTATGTTTTATTACAAGATAAAAATCGTGTATACGAACTTCGCGTCAAAGGACATTAGTTCGAATCCATGTAATGAGATTGAGCTTTCGATGAATGAAAACATCGTGAGGAAACCATAGCGTAGTGGTAGGGTTTATTCTAATGCTCGCCTGTATAGCTACTACCCTTAAGTAGAAAATCTGCTGGCAAAATACCCATAGGTATATTTCGGCAGTTGCACTTGAGAGCCAGTCTCTCCACAGGTTTATCGCATGTACCAACTTGGGCCGTATCGTCACTTAAGATCAGGTGACATTATGGCCATAATACTGAACCTTAACAATAAAAAAAAAACCTATGCAAAAATAAAAATAATGTTTTAAAAATAGATTTGTAAGTAATCGAGTTAAGATGTTTTTAAATTTTCATTGCTGTTTCATTTTTAAAATAAGGCAATACATTTAAATAAAAATGTACTCTAATACCAGGTGTGAAAGTCGGTTTTCGCTTAAAATAAATACTGAACACAAGGCTGGGTTGTTTGATTGAGCTCCGAGCTTTGGTAACGTTCGTTTCAATACTCACGGGAGCCGAGCGTGAACGATTGAAATCTTATTGTTCATGTTGTTCCAACGGACGGGGATTGAAATATTATGTTTATAACCATGTCTCTCTTTTAATTTAATTTATTTAAATATATAAAACTTTTCACCGGGTCTAATCATTATAAATTCTTCGGAAATCATAGTTTTCCGAATCCTTTTTTTCGGCAATTTATAGGATAAAGGAGAACCGAAAAGATAAATTTCGTTTTTAAAGTAAAACCTTCTTAGGCACGTACGGAAAAAAAATAATTAAAAACGTCACATAATCATCGAAATAGTGGATTATTTTAATTACTCATTTTCATATTCATGCGTACATAATCTCGAGTACCTACTTAGATAAATTATAAATTTCATATAAAAATACAAGCGTCATAATAAGCGTCTCTACGGACAAATGCTCTTAACTTTGATTTTTCTCGCTCATTGTTCGCCATTTTCCCTTTGAATTGAGAAATATTCCGGACGAATTTTAAATCTCAAACTAAGGCATTCGTAGAACGAATGGAATCTCTATTATCGGGAATATTTGACAAAAGCGGACAATCGCGTAGACTTCTATGCAAATTAAATTAATAATTTCGAAGTTTAGCTATAGATTGATTTGATATTTTCGCGCAATGTTGCATATTGCATGGTGCTAGGGCTTTTTCTAACGCCCGCCTGGCTAGCTTCCACCCACAAATTGAAAACCTGCCGGCAAATACCAATAGGTGTGTTCCGGCACTTGCACTTGAGAGCCAGTTCCTCCACAGGTTTAGCGTGTCTACCGACTTGGGCCGTATTATCACTTAAGATCAGGTGAGATTATCGCCATAACGCTAAACCTTAAAGATAAAAATAATATCTCTATACGAATGTTTTGACATATTGTTTTATTACAATGTTTTGCACTATAACGGAAAACTCCAAGCGTTCGCGAGATTTGAATAATAAACTTTTTTTTTATTTGGCCACATCCTAGTGTGCTGTTTAAACCATCTAAAAGGATGAATCATGCTTAGTAATTCAATGGGTATTGGCTTAAATGGGTATTTTATGGGTTTGAAAAATAAGTATTTGATATTTTTTTATATAATTAAAGCGGCCAACAAGCGCATTGCTCACGTAATTGAAAGTGATTACCGTAGGTAATGGCTGCTTGTAGAAACAGCTATCATTAGAGTAGTCGACTTTGAACCTCACTTACTCAGGAACCCTAAAAATTCTACTCACCGCCAACGTGCCTTGCGTGTTTATTTTTTTGTGATCTTTTGTACATTAAAGGTACGTCATTAGCTAGGCTGAGTGAAGCAAAAAAAAAATGTCTAAAGATATTTTTGTGTACCTTACCCATCTTGGTTTATAATAATAATAAAAAAACTTTGATTTCGTTGTAACATGCTAAAAGAAGTTTAGACTCTGTAAGAATCTACACTGTATATGAGTTGTTGCTTTGAGGTTTCAGTTAGATTAATTGTATTTAAAAGGCTGGGTGAATAATTAAAAACCAATAGACATTTTATTACTTGCTAACTGGGTACCTTGCTTTTTTATAGTTTATCGGTTTAGCGTTATGGTCACAATTTTACCGGATCTTAAGTAACGATGTTGCCCAAGATGTCGAACACGCTAAGTTTAGTGTAGGAACTGGCTTTCAGGTGTAACTGTCGGATCACGCCTATAGGTATTTCGCATTAGCTACGCAACTTGGGAATGATAGAGAGCGAGAAGCGCATTAGAAATAGCCTTACGGACATGGGAATATACAGATATTACATTTGTATTATAATATTGATGGATTTAAAGTTTTTATTCAAAGCGATTCATATATAATCGACAATGTTGTTCTTCAACCCCACCCCACCTTACCGCCTTAAACGTGTCCTAACAAAACGAATGTTCATAAAGGCATCACATCGCAGCAATAGAGTTGAGTGCGAAGCCTTGTCCGTTACCACCCATCGCAAATATAACATGTAAATACAAACACAATCTTAGCGGGTGTTTGCTCTGAAACCGTATATTTTAAGAAGTAGATAATTGGTTGTAAATTCAGTTTATATTATTTTTGACGAATAAAAATGTCTATAAACACCTGACGAAAGACGATGAAGCTCGCAAACTTAAAAAAAATGCTTATCCACTCTTTTCTTTAAACTGTCCAGATTATAAGTACATGGGAAGGCAGACACCGGAAGAGAGTTGTTCTCCTTTGCTGTCCGCATAATTAAGGAAGACGCAAATCGTTTTGTATGAATCGTGGAGACTTCTACCACATAAGGGTGGAAATCCGCGCGGCGTCTGGTCGTCCTATGATGAAACGGGTATGGTGAAAGTGGAATTTGTAAAATTGTGAGGTAAGCTACCTTACGTCTATGCTATAGACTGACCATTTTTGCCTGCATCAGTATCACATCGCCCACAAGCCGACGAGCTCGGCGCTCAATGGAGTCAGCCAGTTGATATTTGGCTGATCCATCCCAAAGGTGTCAGCTGTACCGTCTTACTTGCGCTTACTACAAATTAAGAAGTTGGTCCGGTTAAACAAGTTTTTGGTAAAATTGTACATTCATATTGTATTAGGTTAAAACATAATCAAGTACAATAAAATCCAGCAATATTATGGTTATATTTTGCTCTGTAAACGACCGTATTGTTCTAACGCTAAACGATACATCCATATACATATATATATATATATATATATATATATATATATATATATATATATATATATAATAACAGACCGCGTTCGTTACCAGCCGAGCGTAACGTTGGTCGGATCAAGGCTATGGCAGCTCTCCATTTTTCTACAGTAAATGCAGGGATTAACTTCGATAATAATGAGTGAGTTGTTTATGGAAAACAAACAGTCGTGAGGATGGACTGATTTTTTATTGACGTAATATCGATAATGTCTATAGCTCTATTTTGTAGTAGGTGTGTAATGTCATTTTAAAATACTTTTGCCTGACGGGTAAGGGAAATATTTTAAGGAAACATGATTTTTATACTTATATAGTACAATTGTATCTAGAAAAAATTAGTAGATACTGAGTTTGCTTGGAATTTTAAACTATTAACACATCGTAGCCTAGTGTCGCAATTAAACCAGTGACTGCTCCCAGAATGAAGTCCTCGTCTAAGAATAGGTCATGTATAGACTAGTATAATGATTATTTTTACATGAAATTAGAGTTTATATATAATACTTATTTCTTTATATTAATAATACCAATATAGGGCAGAGATCTGGTAGACTTTCCATTTTTAAAACCATTATTTGCTTACCGCCTACAACAGGAAAATCTGTCGCTATATCACATATCGGTACATAAAATACCAAGGATTTGGAGATAGATAAATAAATTAATAGTGAATTGCGATGTGTTGAGCAGCGCTGATAAAAACAAACGATTTTTTTTATGTTTCAGATTAATGTGTTAAAGTGAAAATACATTGCAATAACGTTATATTAAGGCTTAATCCATGATACTAATATAAACTATATACGAGAGCAGTTTTTAACAAAAAGGATCTTGTTACAGGGTCTGTACCTACAGACAGAACAACCTGATCCTATGGGATGTGGGAATTATGAAAATATCTGAGTCTTTTCCAAGCAATATGTCGAAACATTCCGGAAAAAAGAACGGAAAAGCCAAATTTTTTTTAAATATTATTCCTAAAAACTGTCTTTGTAAATTAAAAGCAGTATGTTAATAGCCACTATTTAAATAGCTCAGTGGTTAATTATGAACAACAAGTCATAGTTTTTTTTAATAAATATATCATAAATACTTTCTAATTAGGAATGAAAAACCTCTACTGTGAAACGTGCAAATTGCCACTTACGATATGTTTCCTCAAAAGGCTCTCTATTACGATAAAAACAATGGAAAATATAATACTTTTAGAAAATTCAGACGTCATTGCGGAGTAAAACTACGAACAGTGTCCGAGACTTGCAACACGGACAATTGTCAATACTCACCTTCACCACCCTGTTCAGTATAAATAATTTCCGACAATGATTGACATCATAAACATCATAAATACAGAAGGCTGTGTAAGTAATAAGAAAACATGAATCTTACGGCGCTTCGGTGAAGCTCTAGCTATGTACGATGAATACGCCTCGAGTGCCTCGCTTAGACTGAACCCATAGCCGCGATCACATCGTACTTATATACTAATCGGTGTTATAAACTCTATACTATATTATATTATAAACTCTAAAACTCACTTCTAACAATACTGTTAGCAATTGTCCTCCACGACGACACAACTACCCTCATCACTGCTTATAGCCACTGCCTATAAAAGGGCAGTTAGACCGCCGATGCACTTACTTAGTTCCGAGCGTTCGTCGCGTGCACATCAGTTGTGTTGCGTTAGCGTTAGGCCGTAGCAAAGTGGTTTCTTTTTATTAAGAATTTCTGCTTCTGATTGATAAAATCAGAAGTGGGATAAGTAACTTCTAGCCCACAGAACAGAGTAGTTTTAGTAAATATGACTGGCGGATCCAGTCGTAGATCGCGACGTCGTTCTAGTAATAATAGGTCGCGGTATCAGTCACGCGTTTTGAGTCAGGGTCAGGTGAGGCCGAGCCCACATAAGGTCGAGGCCTTTGTAAATTCACCGGTTCCTGAGAACGTTCGGCAGAGTTGTGAAGGTTCTACCAAATGAAGAATATGAGCTTAAAACTGCATAGCGGCAGTTATGAAAAACTACACAAGCAGCGGCGCAGTATATGGTGCCTTGGCGTGGCGAGTGGTGCCCTGAGTTATGTGCAGCCTTCTTTGAGGGTATGTAAAAGCTTTTGTTATCGGAACTACAGGCTTGTCTAGCCTTGGCGTTCACAATCTGAACTTCAGGCGTAAAGCCTTGGCGTTTATTATCTGAACTACAGGCATTAGGCCTTGGCGTTCATTATCCGAACTACAGGCGTAAGGCCTTGGCGTTCCATTATCTGAACTACAGGCTTTTTAAGCCTTGGCATTCATTATCTGAACTACAGGCGTAAGGCCTTGGCGTTCAATTATCCGAATTTCGGGCATATTGCCCTGGCGTTCGTTGAACTACAGACCTAACATGGTCTTGGCGTTCTGAACTACAGGCTTTAAGCCTTGGCGTTCATTATCTGAACTACAGGCGTAAGGCCTTGGCGTTCAATTATCCGAACTTCGGGCATATTGCCCTGGCGTTCGTTGAACTACAGACCTAACATGGTCTTGGCGTTCATTATCTGAACTACAGGCGTAAGGCCTTGGCGTTCAATTATCCGAACTTCGGGCATATTGCCCTGGCGTTCGTTGAACTACAGACCTAACATGGTCTTGGCGTTCTGAACTACAGGCTTTAAGCCTTGGCGTTCATTATCTGAACTACAGGCGTAAGGCCTTGGCGTTCCATTATCCGAACTTCGGGCATATTGCCCTGGCGTTCGTTGAACTACAGACCTTACATGGTCTTGGCGTTCATTAGACTTCAGGCATATCTGCCTTGGCGTTTTACTTTCATACACAGCCTGGATAGTGACAACGACTGCAAGCTCAATAAAAGCTCTGAATCTACGAAGAAAAATGCCTGGGCATGATGAAAATACGGTTGCACACGAGCCACAGAATAGCGCATCACGCTTTGGGGCCGGTTACTCTGTGCCTTCCCTAAATGTAGACCAAGATCTTGGAGCTGCCGTTGTTGTCGGTCCAAGCAGTTTGATTCCAGGCTCAGGAATCACTGTTAGTGATTCACTGTCCACTGTCACTGGAGGCAGAGACTTGGTCAGTCAATGAAAACGGCACCGGACCAGGCTTCAGCCACGGAGCTTGTGTCGAGGGCGACACTTGGTCAGGAGAGGCCGTGTTAGCAATTGTCCTCCACGACGACACAACTATCCTCATCACTGCTTATAGCCACTGCCTATAAAAGGGCAGTTAGACCGCCGATGCACTTACTTAGTTTCGAGCGTTCGTCGCGTGCACATCAGTTGTGTTGCGTTAGCGTTAGGCCGTAGCAAAGTGGTTTCTTTTTATTAAGAATTTCTGCTTCTGATTGATAAAAATACACATATTTTAATAAAATGCTCCCAATCATCATTTGTCAACGTGATATAGTTAGAAACTAGGTAGATTAAACTTTCAAAGTTTGTTGGATAGCTGACCCACTGATCTATAAAACACGTTGATAGCAATCGACCCCGCTCCGTTCTAAAGTGCCAAACTTTACTTGAATTGATATTGGAATCTGTTTCAAATCACTATCATTAGAGCGTGCGCTTGACTTTACATTTTATTTTATTTGCCGCACTGCAAGGACTCTATTACCGAAAGCATAAGGTTTTAACTTCTGTAACGTATGGTTCAGTTAAGTTTGGTGAATAATTTGTACTGTAACTTTAGTTATGTTGCGTACTGAAAAATTGATTACAGAATAACAGCCGCGTTCAGTTCAAAGATCGGTATTGTGTATCAGGCCATTAGAATCTAACGGTTACGAAGCGAATTGTATTTCCAATATTTTATTATTCACTAACTTTCTCCGCGATTTAGTTCCCGTAGAGCTTAAAATCTAATATATCTAGAACGCAACGTAATATTAGCGTACGGTTGTGTACACGTTTTGCTCCAATATTTAGTTATTTAAAAATAACTATTGTGTTATAAACTTATTATGTTAGATTCCATTGTTCTAATATTTAATATCTTATTATATAATATATTAGTGAACTTGTCTTATAAGATTTTTCCGTGAAAAATATTAAAATGCCTCTGTGTTCAAAATGTAATGAAACTGTTTCTGATTTAGTATTATGCAAGGAATGTGAAGGTCATTATCATTATGTGTGTGCTAGTGTATCAAAAAGTGGCTATCGTAGGATGGGAACGGATAATAAGGCCGCATGGCGTTGCATTTCATCTAAGAATCCATCCCCAGTCAATATAATTGCACTGGCGGATTTATTAAATGAAATTAAAAGTTTCCGGGAAGACTTTAATTCCATGAAAGCTGAATTTACCACGGTAAAATCTGATATTCATAACACTACACAAAGTATTCAAAATCTTATTAAAAGTGGAATGACTTGGAATCTTGTTTAAATGGAATAGAGGGTAGATTCGGTTGAAGAAAAAGCGTTCGGTATATCTACAATACAGAAGAATTTTAATATTGCAAAGACAGTTGTTAATTGTAATTCCAAAGGAAAATAAGAAGACAATTGTTGAGTTACAATCTGTAACTAATCTGCAAGAATAGTTAACTCCTCAAAATAACTTAGAGTTATCAGGTGTACCCTCCCGTGGGGGAAAAAATCTGAATAATATTCTAAGTTACCTGTGCACAAATGTGGGGTTTACACCGATAGACACGATCCATTGTGAGCGTCTCTTTAACAACACTGGAACCGAGGGAAAAAGGAGAAGGTTTACGCCATTCTTCCATTATTGTAAGGTTCACCATTTTATACCTGCAAATAAATTGTTGTCAAAACGCGCCAGGGAATCTAAAGTCAAATGTAGTTACTCTTATCTTTGGGTTAGAGATTGTAAGGTTTTAATGAGAAAAAATGATAAATCAGGTATTATTCGAATTTCCAGAGAATCAGATTTTTAAAAGATAAGGTGACTTTACTGTATTTATTTTTTGTATGCAATATTTATCCATCAAATTTTAACAAATTGTAACATTAATAAGACAAACTTTATAATAATTCTTTATATGTATTCCATAGGAAAATTACCATTTTCTATTTATAATCATTAACAATATTTCATTGGTATTAATTCTGTACAATTTTAATTTAAAAACCATGATATTTGACTTTCAAAATAACAGTACTTTGTTATGCAAACATAACCACAAGCCCAGTTGTTATATTAAACACAAATTACTATTTATTAACAATGATCGCGCAGAGATTAATATAAATCTTATTTGGGTGTTACCTTCATTTAAAACTGCTTAAATTAAATGGTTTAAATATTTACTAACAGAACGTTTGACGGCTCCGCACAAAGTCGCATACATTTCTTTCTAATGTTTTGCATTGTCATTATAATTTGATCTGTCTAACTGAAACTTGGTTAACGTCAGATTTCGATAGTGTAGAATATTTTTTAGTAACAAGAGATCATTCATATACAAGGAATGGAGTTTGGGGAGGGGGTGTGCTGATATCGGGGCGCCGAGACCTTGCTGCTCGGCGGCGTGATGACTGGTGTTCGACGCGAGACTCCGAGGAGCTGTGGCTGAACATCGAGCTGGGCTTGGAGTCCGCAGCCGCGACAGCTGCTCACCTCTGTCCCCGCGCACCCAACCCTTCGGATTAACTTTGCATATTGTTTGTAGTTATTTTCCGCACAATAGTGATAATTTAATATCAAGTTTCTTCGATAATTCATATGAAGTAATACAAATGAGAGTAATGTTATCTTTTTATTCTTAGATGACAATAATATATCTCGAGCGGAATGGGTTTGTGATGAATATTCTCATTTACAGTTGTTAAATACTGCTGATTGTAATAAAGTAACGATATTATCTGACTCTATGAATATATTGAATAATAATTGTAAAGTAATTAATTGATTCGAAATAAAAGGGCAAAAACTTAATTTAATTTCAGCAAAATCTTTAGAATAAAATTCCATATAACGGAATACAGGTTTGAGGTAATCGTAGAAAGGACTTTGGATTTTTTTTAATACGTTATTGGTTAACTCTCAACTTTATACTATTTTTGAAGTGAAACTTTATATGAGAGGGATTTAAATTTCTTACCCGAAACCTTTTTTTGGGACGTGAGTTCGTATCCACCTTTCGGTGAAGGATAACATCGTCATGAAACCATAGCTTGTTGGTAGGGCTTTTTGTAGTGCCCGCCTGGCTACCTACAGTAGGATATTAGTGATAAATTGAGGAGTAATAATGAATACCGTGCGAGTCTGCGACACAACTGATTTATTAGTTTACCCACATATATTAATACATATGGTAATATTACCTACGGACGCCACACCTACCACCGTCAACTTGAAAATCTGCCGCCTAATACCTATGCGTTCCGGAAGTTGCACTTGAGAGCTAGCCCTTTCAATAACTTTAGCGTGTCTTGGCTTGAGCCACATTGTCACTAAACATCAGGTGAGATTGTGGCCATAACGTCTAAAACAGTGTTTATCAAACTTTTTAGAGTACCACCCACTTTAAGGAAAAGTGAATGCCCAGCGTCCCCTAGGAATACTTGACGTATTTTTTTTACGGAAATTTGTAGAGAAATCCACCACCCAACAACTTTTTTAGCCCTCCTCTATATCAATTGAATTTCCACAGCCCCAGTGTAATAGCTTCAGCGCTCACTTTGAGAACCTACGGCCTAAACTTTAACTTAAAAAAAGAACACGCCGTTTTTTTGTAACAACATACATAGTACTTTAATCTGTCTCGTACAAAATTTGCATACAAAAGCGATGTGGTGTAGTGGTAGAAATTCACGTCTTGCATCTAAGGACGCTAAAACAAATTAGCGAGTACCACGCTATCTTGGAACTGTAATTACAGCTCGTTTTAACTTCGAAACGCGACTCCGCTCCCGTTTGGAATCTTTCAAGGATTTAAATCTGGTAAATGAGAAGTTTCTTTGTTCTCATAATGCAGTTTACACATTTCAGTAATTCGGGATTGCATTTAGGTAAAGGATGCAACGATTAAATTAATCTATACTAATATTATAAAGCGGGAAAGTTTGGTTGTTGGACCGTGATAATCTTAGAACTTATTGTATTTGTTTTTGTATTTGATAGAACAATAATTAAGAAAGGTTTAAAAGCTATTTACAATCTCGCTACCGCCAATAGATGCAAAGCTGTATTGAAAAAAACTTTCAAAAAGGGGCAAAAATGGTTGAATTTACGTATGAAGTCACGGGCATAGCTAGTCCTATACATATAATAAAAATCTGACCGAAGCAAAAGCAATTAAATTTTTTAATTGTAATCGAGGTGTTATTTGTCGCAGAAGATAATTTTGTTATTGCAATCTGCGGGAGACAGTGGACACTAAGCTTTTTCGCTCGTCTGGCAAACTACCACCATCAAATTGAAAATTTGTCGCTATATATCTATAGGTTTATACCGGTAGTTGTACTTGAGAGCCAGCATTCCACTAGGTTCAGTGTGTTCACCATCTTCAGGGGCCACAAATCATCAGGTGGCATTGTGGCCACAACGCTAAAACATTAACTACAAAAAAAAAGAGTTTTTCTCCATCTATTCATGAATTTCCTAACATTTTCCATGATATTTATAGTCAAATTTTGACCAACGTTTTATTTATTTTCTATAAAAATGTATAATTATTCTATAAAACACGTATATTATATTATTCCTAATATATCATGTTATTGTATATATAGCTATAGTTTGTGCATAAACATATGTATAGTTCAATGGACGAATTATAAATTATTTCAACACTATATTTGTATATTCAACACAACACATTTGAATGATGTACTCCAAGTCAAAGAAAGTATAGCACGTAGTTCAATTTAAATTTTCAAATTAGTTTACCGCTTATCATTTAGGGAGAGTATAAAAGTGAGCGGACAACGATACGAATAAACTTTAACTACAAATGTTTCAACGGAATAGGAATGAGAAAGAAGTGCTTTGTAATTTGATCTAACTCTGAGAAAGGAAGAATTTCTATTTTTATATAATGTGGAAAATACAGTTCTTTTGACGTGCAATCAGGTCGCTACCACTGAACTCATCGGTCATCATCAACTGACCATTCGATGAGGAGATATTTGTAGATACTTTCTTTTCGTAAAGAAATCCGTTTATGCATACACTCTCGTCCGCAGGGTCGTGCTGGTTCTGTGGAATTCTTCCGGAGTCAACCGAGAATAACCCACTAAAACTCCCCGATGTACCTTTATTTTTTAATTATTATTTTGTCGTGGGGAAATGCTTTTAGGCGTCCCCTCCTTGACGGGCTGGCAGGGGTATGTGAGACTCAACCGGCGAGAGAGTCGCCGATAAATAGATTTTTTATCGCCTATTAGGCCAGGGAGCAGGATCTCTTCACATTGCATCTGCTCCCCAACAGGCGGTGTACCTCTACCGCATACACTAGCGCGACATGGGTTCAAGCTACATATAGTTTTTCGATTTGATTCCTTTTCCATTTGTTATTTTATATTTTTCAATTTACTGTTGTATATGATGAATGCCGTTTGTTTTTATTTGGCATTTTATTTAAATTTTATTTTATTTATATATTTTATAATATAAAAATTTATGAGAATTGGCTTAGGCATGAATACGTAACAAACAGGCAGAATTATTAGTATATTAAATTATAATAATAATTTATTTATACTTGCAGGATGGCTGATAACGATGATATAAGATTATAAAGCGCTATATAGGATATAAAAGGCAAGTTTATGAATTCAATTTTAGTGATAAAAAAGTGTATGAGTTTCAACTCCGACGCAATACTGAAGTGTACTACTATTTAAGTACGATCGTTATTATGATTTCAAAGTGAAGATGTACAAAGTATATTGCGAAATCAACAAAACATTTTTGAGCTTAAGCTCGTCTTATATGGAAATCTATTAATATACAGTAAACACTAGTAAAATTATCTACATTACTATCATTATCCAGGGATAGAACACGTCCCGCCAGAGACGGGAGAAGTGTGAAAGCTGTCCTTAGTTTCTGGCAACACAGGAGATTGAAGAGGCACAGTGGTGCTTTTTAGCAAGTAATTTGATGGTGCCTGTCTCCCGTTGAGTCGCTCCACACCCAAACTCCTCTTGCTTCGTCCTGAGTGCGGGTATACGTATTGTAACGAGGTAGTTCGTAAACGGATTTCTAGACTACGCTTTTGAAGGGATGATAGCTCAGGTGAGTTTAAATCCATCTACAATGCGCTTAAGTTTTCGCCGAAGGAATACATGGTGATGAAACCATACCATACTGGTAGATATTTTTCTAATACCCACCTGTCTAGGTACCACTATGAAGTTAAAAATCTACCGCAAAATACCTATATAGGTGTGTTTTGGCAATTGTACTTGAAAGCCAGTCACTTCATTAGTCTTAGCGTTTCCACCATCTTGGGCCATATCGGCACATTGCATCAAACCTTAACTACAAAAAAAATCTAATATAAAGAGGGGTAAAACAAAGGTAACCGTTTGCACGAACTACATGTCTTCTGCATTTATTTACAAGTCTTAAACTATTTACTGGAACATGTTCGTATCGTAATTTACAACTCAAGAAAATGATATCGATTAGTCGGTTTTTTTAATCACGTTTTATGGACACAACCCGTGTGCTATCAACTGTACGATTATTTGCTCATGCGACCACGGAGTTAATAACGTGAGCTTAATAAGTCTCGGACAAACGTTATCTGAGTAATTAATCTTATGGCATATACACACTGTGGCTTATTATTAGACGTTCGTGTTAAAGTATAATTCTTATTAGCTTATTCACCGTTAATGTGTAACTGACCTTTAATTTTTTTTGGAAACAAAATGGCCTTGTGTTGCGAAGGACTTTATAAACATACAATTAGCCTCAAGGTTTTACCTCCACCTCAACCAGAATGCTAATTTGTGGATCGCACAAATAATTGTCTTATGTGGGATTCGAATCCACAGCACTCAGCGTTGAGGCGATCGACCGCTTAAACATAAATATACAACGTGTGCCAATTCTTTCACCACGATATTAGGTCTTAATTTTTCTACTGTTAATTAAAAATATAGACCCTTTCAGGAAAAAATCGTTTTTTCCTTCCTTACCTGAGAGTTTTTTCATTCCTAATTAAAAGTATTTACGATATCTTTTTTTTTTGTTCAAAACTAAACACTGATCTATTAATATAGTGGATATCACCTAACTGTTTCTAATTTACAAAAATATTTTTTAGGGAGTTACATTAAAAAACACATTTATAAGATTTCTAGACTTACTAAAATGGCTCGATATTATTTGACGTTAATATTATTACGATTCGCGATATATTAATTAAAAAATAAGAACGCTCATTTTTACTTTGAAATTAACACTATAAAACAATGTATATCAACGTTCATGAATTTACTAAATATATACAGGTAAATAGAAATTTGCTGACTCCGAAGTACGTAGTATAATTGCATTAAAACATATTACATATTTACATCTTAAATTTATATAAAAAACAGTATATCGAAAATAATATATCTCAATCCTTAGTTTAGGTTCGTATAAATAACCCTTACTTTTTACTGTTACCTATCTTCAGTCCACGACCTCCCGAGTAATGCTCAGCGACCCATTTTGGGATCGCGTCTTGCAGGTTGAAAAACACTGATCTGGAATACTTATTATTAAGTCTGATTGCTTTAGCAATATTAATTTAGTTTATTTTTAAAGTTATTTAAATATAAAACAAAATATGATAGCGAATAGGGATAATTCGTATTAAGAAAAATGCAAAATGAAACAAACATTATGTAAATATAAAATTGAATCAAAGTCAGTATAGAAGTTTTTGGGATGTCCTTAGGAGTTTGTATGTTTATTTCTTTGTTACGCTTTCACGTCAAACCACTCAACCGATAATGATGAGTTTTGTTATACGAGATAGACGGCAACTTGGAGACGGTGATAGTCTACGTGTTCCAGCGAAATACTTATTAAAAGTTTGGTATCGAGAAGAATAAACTTTGTATGAAACATTTTGTATTGAGTCATCCGATTTGACAAAATCAATATTAACGCGAGCGAAGCCGCGGTTAAAAGCTAATCGTGCATATTTTGAAATTTTTCCAATAAAATGCTGTTTACTTATATGTCTGTGTATATTTATATTTAGCATTCATCCTATTCTTAATGTCTGTTAGTGTTATCTCATTTAATGTTAGGAAAAGCGGCAATAGTTTTCTAGAAGAAGTGTCTCTGGGTTCTGGCAACACGGGAGTTTGAAGTGTCGCCATGGTGCGTCTTAGTGGGTAGTGTTGGGTGCTTATTCCTCGATGAGTTTTGCTACACTTCAACCTTGCCTTGACCTGACCCCGGGTAATGCGTTTACGCGTTGTGATGAAGATGTCCGTAAAGAATGGGAGTTCAAACACCGTTCTGACGCCGTGTCAAGGGACATGAGTTCGAATCCATCTACAATGAGCTTGAGCTTTCGGTTAAGGAAAATATCGTGAGGAAACCATAGCATGGTGATACGGCTTTTTATAATGTCCGCCTGGCTAGCTACCATCTTCAAGTTGTTGAAAATCTACTGCCAAATACCGATAGGTGTGTTTCGGCAGTTGCACTTGAGATCCAGTCCCTCCACAGGTTTAGTGTGTCCACCAACTTGGGACGTATCGTCACTTAAAATCATCTTAGATTATGACCATAACGCTAAATCTATAAATTATTTAAAAAAAACGTTAATAAAAAAAAGAGGCCACTCTTCACTCAATGCGCTGCCACCATCATCCTTCCGACCTTAGCTTAGACGCCCGTTTGGGGAACAGTGGGGAAACCGATGCAGGGCCTGTCACGGTGGCCCCTTCTCTGTATGCTACGACAAATGCTACGACGCTACGGATGCGTCACTCGTGTAGTATCGTGTAAACAGAAATGGACGGTATACATTGCATCGCCGAACTCTATCATCGCTCGACAGAGTACCATGAAAATAGGCAATTGTTTTATGGTGAAAGTTTTTAAAATGTCACTAAGCATTGAAGGGCATTTTTGTATATATTCATATATACGTGTATAACAATTGGTTGAGAATTGCCACTTAATACAAGAGAGCAGTAGTACCTATAAGTATATTGTCCAATACTTTATCGATAAATTAAGTACATATTAGCGATATACAAAAAAAAACTAATTTGGAGGTTAGTGGTCGATATGCGACTATATTTATACGAAATATACGAGAAAAATTTAGAAAAGGTGAAAAAAATATTTCTGTATATGTTTCCACTAATTGTAAATATTCTAATTTAAAAAAAAAATATAGTCCTCAACCAAAATATTTGGACAGAGGAGAAAAAAGTATAAAATAGTCTATTTATATTTATCGATATAAAAAAATCCAAAATTTTTTGTTGATAAAAATAAAGCCATAGTATAAAATAAATGAAGAAAATTGGTTAATAAGCATAGGAGGAAAAGATAATTAACTGTTTTATCTTTTATTTATACATATATGTGAGATACATAGATATTATAGCAAAATACTTTGAGCAGATTGGTAGAATATAAAACCAAACGTTAAGATTCATTAAAAGGAGGAAACACATTCTCTATATATTTGTTTGACAAAGGAAAACATTCCCGGGAAATGCACGCGAGAAGTTTCATCGCATGAAATGCGGTCTCTTCTGTTGATTAAAACGTCGTCCTCTCTTCTTGTTTCCCGTATTCTCAATAAACATACTGCATTATTAAGTGTGCTTTGTGTTACAAATGCAGATATGTTTAAAAGGGTATGTTTATTTATGTATATTTTTTACTTACACTGCAAAGTGCATGGTGCTAGGACTCACTCTCGTAGCCCCAGGAAGGAAACAGACATTCGCACGGTGGATCGTCTGTATAGAAGAGGTGGGACATAGGGCACTAAAAATATTAAAGACATAAGTTTACGAAACTTTATACGCTATTCGATTCCTCTAATAAAAGGCAATAGAAATGTATCTACCCACTTTTTAGATTGGACTTAAGATTCTGGAGTAATTTGAAATAAAAAAACTGTTATCAATGTATGGGAAGCGATCTAAGATTAGGAATATCTCGTGATTTTCGTTCTGACAGTTTCACATTGGTATCTTGTGAATATATGCCACAAGTTTCCGAAGTAACATGGTGCGCCTATTATGCACTTTTTGAGCTATGGCACATAATAGAAAGGAAAATTAAAATATTTACGAAAAATTTGTAATTAAATAAAGGTTTTAACGCTCTTCAATAAAAACGATCCACCGTGGGCTGTAGGGTTTTAGTGGGTAAAATCTGCCATGAAATACCTGCATTTGTAATCAGCCCCTCCACTAGGCTTAGCGTGTCTCCCATCTTGGTATATATTATCACTTAACATTAGCTGAGATTGTGGCCATAACGCCAAGACTAATTGCTTAAAATAAGACAACTTGGCTAGAGGGGAAGATGTGAAATCGTAACAAGCGAACAAATATAGGAAGTCACATTGACTATATTAGTTAAGATTGTAAAAGAATAAGTAGAAGCTGTGCAATCTCAGATTGAGAGCAGGCTCGCCTCGCGCCAAACCAAATTACCTGCCTACAATTTATATTTAAGCCTCCCCGAAATTGGATCTTTCGCTTCAAATAATATTTACAACCATATTTCGCTTCCCGTAAAAATACATATTTCATTGTTCATTGTCTTTTCATTGCAAATTGATTGTACAAATGAATATCTCCGAGATTATTCCATTGTAAATTAAACAGGTAATTTTCCTTTTCCTTATGTTCTGTTTTCTTAATGTATTTATGGTCATACTAGCTGTGTCCGCGACTTCGGTCATCTATTCGACTAAACAATGCTTATTAATGTTTTTCGCGGTACCCCAATTTTTTTTTCTAAATCAAAAGTAGCCTAAGTTATTCCTTGTATCATCAGTTCTGTGCCAGTAAAATCCTTTCATAATCGGTATAGCTGTTTCAGACATTAGCAGAAATTAACTGATAGATAGAAAATAAAATTACAAATAGATTTTTGTATATAACTACGGTACATACTTTCATATGCGTTTATTAAAATATGTTATTTTGACGTTACAATCATGTACTTCAATTTTATTTATTTTTATAGATAAGTAATAGATAGGCGTAAAATATTTTGCCCTCTAAAGTAATGTATTTGCGTATAAATACAGCAGAACTACTTTACATATGCTTTTCGTTTTTTGCTTGAATGAAACCCCTTTATTTGTACCATAAACAGTGAAAATAGCTACTAAGTTCAACTTGGGAATTTATAATGAGTACTTAAGTTATAACGATCTTCGTTTAATAAATGACTCTATGTAGGTTTATTGGTGGATATATCTCGTAAAATGAGTAGGAAAGTACTTAGACTTACTTAAACTTAAACGCGTCTCCATATACTGCAATATATATCCTTCAAATATTATGACACTGTTAACTATAGCCAATGTAGCTAACTATTAGTCGATTTAATTGCAATCAGCATGGTTTTAAACTGGTCATAGTGGCTCTTATCAAGCTACGAGTTTAGTAAGAACGCTTAGTGTATCCAGTTGCCTAGAGATTAGGTTCGAAGTCCTTATTGTTTTGTGACTATACTGTAAAGCATTTATCATACTGTAATTACGTCTTATAAATAAAATGTCATGTTATTCACAATTACTGTTAATAATTCTTTAAAAATCCTAATATATAACTAAAATGAAGAACACGAAAAGGAATTACATAAAGAAATGCCACCATATGATACAATGGTATTATATATATATCTTCTGTATATATATATATATATAGATAAGTCGCAATCACGTCAAAACTACTGACCGTATTGACATGGCCTTATGACTATTCGATTCGGAATTATATCTAGATAGTGTAAGACCATCATAATTTGAATTCCAATGATCTTTTGACATTTTCTTGCTATTTTACTTTTGTGGTAATTTTTCTCTCCCATAAAAACAAAAGACAGGCATTTTCTCTTAATATGTTATCCGTCCGGCGAAGCGGATGGGAAGGCTGGTCTTTTTATGTACTGGGATCTGCCCAGTGGATTTACATTTTTGCCGCCCGTAGGCTATTCAAATATTGTCGTCCCTACCTACCTCCGCAATTAGATTCCACATAGGACTATGTAAATTGTAAAAATAGAAAAATGGTTTTAGACTTAGATTCTAAGTGGTGAAGCATATTATTTAGCAACATTTAGGTATACGCATGATAATAAATCATTTTAGTTTCTAAAAATCAAATCAAAAATTCTCAAAATTTTGTCGCTTCTAAAATCTGCCGCCTTAGGCTTCACGCCTACTCAGCCTACTGGTAAATCCATTACTGTGTCTGCCTATGCAGGTAATTTCGCCAATGTTAAATGAGAATAGCCCTACAAGCAACGAAAACAAACACCCAGGCACTGAACAATTATTTTCACACAAATAAATTGTAATTTTCTTTGTCGTCTTTTTCAATGAGAACTTGTTTACACTCGATTTCCTATATCAATGTCACGCTTCTACGAATAACTAGCAATTCTTCAAGGTTTGTAAGACTTTTTTTATCCTAGTTCGGCATAATGACTGTATTTCACTTGATGGTAAGTTTCAGTATGGTCTAATAACAGTAGTGGTTGCCGTAAGGGCAAATGACCTCTGCCAGTTGCAACTGTCATGCCAGCCTGCTAAACACCTCTTCATGCTTCGTTTAAAAGACTCATTATTATAGGAATGAAAGAACACTCAGATCGGAAGACGGTTCCCCAGCTCTACAGTGCGACAAAGAAGAACTTTTCGAACTTGTTGTAACGAACGAAATTGTTGTAGCAACTCATAAATCATGCTCGAGTTCCTTGATAATTATTCTATTGCATATAAAAATAATTTTAGAAAATCGACTGATAATATCTAAGATTAGCGTGTTCAAACAAAGAAAATTCTTTTGGGATTTATAATATTTTTAATATAGATAATTTATTTCGCTTTAGATTATTATACTACGCAAAATTATATTAATAATTGATAATATAGAGCTAAATAATGTGACCATATGGAGTAGTACTAAAACCATAGCATTATAAGTTAAGATGTCAAAATAACATCTGTCTCAATTTATATATTCACACAAAAAGTCTGATTATTTTTTATATAAACTAAACAACTCATCAATTCTGAAATAAAAATATAATATATATTTATTATGATAACAAGTTATCTTATCTCAATTTACAAATTTATTGTTTCAACGCGCCCAGAACAACCATAATTCATCGGAAAGTTATTTAATCTCTCAAATTAAATCATTATTCTGCCTCAGCCGACGATAAAACATAAATTCTTGAGTACCCATTCAACAGAAGACAGTGTTATGAGCGTCTGTTTCATTTATTGTAATTGATAAGTTCCTTCTACCGGTTTTGTTCACAGTCTTAAATAGGTTTACATATATTTAATTAAACAAGTTATGCCCGTAGCTCTGTACGTATTCACTATTCAATCATTTCTCCGTCTCGCAATTCTATTTTCACCCATTTATCTCAACAGATTTCCCCGCCACATCTATATTATTATTAAAAAGCGGAAAAGTTTGTTTGTTTACTGGGACGCGCTAATCATAGGAAATACTCTTCGTGTACTTATAATCTGGTCAGTTTCAACAGAAGAGTGAATAGGCATTTTTAAGTTTGGCCGCCATGATTGAGATCAAGCGCAAACTTATAAAAGTAAAAAAAAGTACTCGTCGCATTAATTTTTTTTTTGTGTTTTATAGAGCAATCATTGAAGAAGGCTCTAGGCTATTTATTTAACATCACGCTACCACCAATAGGAGCAAAGCTGTATTGCAAAAAAAAAAACAAAAACATGCAGAAATTCTTAAATAAAAATCTAGTTCGAAGCAAACGAAGTGGCGGGCACAGATAGTCTGTTTATATGTGTGAATGCGGAAAGCTCAAAAACTAACTTATTGATTTTCATACAATTTCCATCAACGAATAACGAGATTTACGAGGAAAGTTTTCGGTATATAATTCAGTGAGGTTTTGTGTAAATTGATGAAAATATGACGTTGAATGACGAAGATGTCGGGAAAAGCCATGGCTATTAAGAGCTTTACGTGGCACGTAAACCAATATTCACACGAAAACGACGTATTACGAAACTATTCTTCTACAAAAATCTATGAAATTGTTATATTATCATATGGCTTTTTTCTATAATTAACGAAGAAATATTTCAGGAAATGTTTTTTGAGAATGTATATTTTTAATACTTTTATAGGTTTAGACTGATTGCCACAATATTACTTAATGTTAGAGACAATGTGGCCATATTAAGTGTTTCTTTTTGGTAATTATATTTACGTGTCCCTACTAAACTGCATTAACAAGAGTATATGATTTATTACCTGGGTAAAACCGAGACGGGCTGTCAGTAATAAATAATATATGAGTAAATAGATAAAAATAAAAATAAAAACTCCCGAAAAATTACATGGTTGATTTTGCTGACCCTACTAGGTAAGCGCTTGTTTTAAATTAAGAAGGGTGTGCCCCTGTAAAGAAAAAACAAATATTTGACACAAATATTGGCACTAATGTATAAATAACCTAACATCTTAAGTGACTTGTCCTAATACTTATGTAACTATCTAAAGTTAAACAGTAAGTATTCCGTACAATAGTTGGCTTTATTTATTATGTAAGATTATGTTTAAGGTAACACGAAGGGATTAGCAAACCTCTTTGACAGGCTGGCGAGTTACGTATCCGAAGATACCCTCTGCCCTTTCCTTGAAGGTCAAAGGGACGTTCAACATGCATTATTAAATCTTTATAGTATAAAATATTTTTGGCATATAAAATAAGCATGGTTTGTGATATTATTACGAATAAGGTACAACAGCTATTGAGCCAACACTGGGTGACGATCAGAGGTATCACTTCAATCTTGGTGGTTTCGAAGTGCAAAATTAGCAATGTGTGTGTGTAACCTGCAGACTTATAACGTGATAATACATATAAGAAAGGAACTGTTCATTTTCCTCATAAGTAAGACTGAGGAGCATGTATTTTTTTTTTCATTTACTTTTAGAAGAGGTTAAATATTTATTTCTTTGTTAATTTTATTTTATAACTTAGGTCTTAAGTAATATGTGTTATTTTCCCTTGCGAACAACAATTATTTCTGAACTCCTGCATGCAAATTTTTTTAAGATCGGTTTAATAGTTAAGGCTTCAAAGACTAAGTAATAAATAAACAAACAAATTTATATTCATATTACTTCGATTGTATAATATAGGTTTAAACTAGTAACATTTATGAATATTATAAACCTATAATATAGTATACAGTATACAGTTTGTATGATATAAGCGAACTGTTATCTGCCAACGCGAAATATGACGACAGAAGCAAGCTGAGAGACGTCAGAATAAATGTATCCGGTGTGTAACGGAAGAACGAAGCAAAATCGGCGATGTTATTGTAAAACAGAAGTTACCTTGCTCGTCATTCATGCACTGTTTATTTACAGAGAAAAATTGTAGAAAGATAAAAAACATAGAAGAGATATGTCATATGGCGTAATTGCTAGTATTTACGATGGCCAGAAACTTTTGTATTACAATTGATATGTAAAAAAACACCGTACATATACCTAACAATTACAATAAAATAATTAAACTACGTAAGTAACAAAAAATACAATTTTCATTAAAATAAGTAAATGAAATAAATCAATTGTCAAAAAAGTAATAAGTAGCACATTAGATTAGTAGATTCACCTATTAATTTAGAGTTTCCAATATTTCCACGATGATATTCCAAAATGTAAAAAATAATTCATTCGTTGCATTCTTAATAATTACCGTAAATAATTGATCTTTTATAATTGTTACCCGGACTCTAGTTGAAAATAGATTCTTATATTATATAATAAAAGACAGTCGACAAGAACATGTGTAACAACTGTACAGATGCTAAAATATATTTAGGTCACTTCTAGATACAGTTCTATGAAAAGTGGAATGTCTAATAAATATTGAATGAGTTAAAATAGTTTCATAACCTATATTTATAAGCGAAGTCAACTAATTAGCTTTCAGATGATATTTATATTTGAATCCGAAGTCTTTTATCCAGTAACACGAGTTCCTTACTTTCTTATTTGTACCCTCCTATCTAATTATCACCCTTAAGTTGAAAGTTTATCACCCACCATCTAGAAGAGCCTGCAGTTGTGTTTAACATCCAGTTCTATCTACTGTAAAAAATCTTTAACGTAAAACAGTGTTTAATAACCATAGTTGATAATTTAATACGAGATATCTGAGGGTGGTAAATAGTATAGTTTGTTTATGCTGTGTTGGTTCTATGGCAGGGTATAATAGCGTCGATAAATATATACATTACCTGATTTTTCTGTAATGATGACTATGGTGAAAACTATACCTTCGTTGCAGAGTTTTCTATGCCACTAGTCTGACTTATGAGGTAATTTAATTTTAATAAATTTGCATATACCTATAGTTACGATTCGGTAGGTAGTATTTATAATATCATGTTACTACCAACTATTTGTATGTTGAAGCGATTACTCAGGTTGGTGCAAGGACAACGCGTGAAGGGACGCGAGTTCGAATCCACCTACAATGAGCTTGAGCATTCGGTGAATGTAAACATCGTGAGGAAACCATGGCATGTTGGTACGGCTTTTTCTAATGCCTGCCTGGCTAACTACGATCCTCAAGTTGAAAATCTTCCGCCAAATACCAATAGGTGTGTTCCTGCAGTTGCACTTGACAGCCAGTCCCTCCACAGGTTTAACGTGTCTACCATCTTGGGACGTATCGTCACTTAACATCAGGTAAGATTATTGCCATAACGTTAAACCTTAACTATAAAACCATAGATAACTATCAACAACAACAGATTCCAGCCAAAAAAGCGTATCAAAAATACTGTAATAACGCTTTATAAACAAGTAATTCAAAAGTTACAAACGTAAACAATGTATAAATAATTAAAACCCCACTTTTGTTAACAGCATTCTATAGTAAAAGTAAAATATTCAACAAATAACGTTTGATATTTATCGTGATACGTTGGTATGTAATTAAAAAAGTATTTTGCCGATCATTTACATTACGTGCGTGGGTTAATATTTATTCGAATAATATCAGAAATTTTATCGTGTCGTTAATACATTGATTTATATATATATATATACCAGCGACCACCCTCGGGTTTAGACTCACGCAAAATAAAGGTTCATTATGAGCCTTTGTATTCCACCATAGTGAACGACTTTTATCTGGTAACCATTTAATCATCATCATCATGGACAGCTAGCAGGCAGACGGCCCATCTGATGATTAAATGGTTACCAGATAAAAGTCGTTCACTATGGTGGAATACAAAGGCTCATAATGAACCTTTATTTTGCGTGAGTCTAAACCCGAGGGTGGTCGCTAACCAATCGGGTAATAACCCTATCACCAAGCTATGACGACTGAAGGATTACACGCTTACCCCTCATGATCAAAACCAAAGATGGGACCAATAATCACCAGACCTTCGTAGGTTACTCGGCCGGGTTCATCGTGTGCAATGTAGGTTGGCTTGGGTAACTTAGATTCCCTTAGATTATTCGATACCCCTTACACCCCAAATGAAAGTATGTCATTTTCAGTTTTTATCTAATAATTGTGACGTAAGCTCTGTAAAAAAAATGCTGAATACCAGCAATACTAACAGTTGACGTCCGTACTACTGTGGACCTGCATCATAGATTTCAACGCCTTCCATGCCGTCTATAATTGCACAAACTATAACTAGTTAGTACTTACACGCTTATGTATGGTTTATGTATATCTTTATACATACAAATTCCGTGTCACGCTGTTAGTCTACGATGAACGGATCCTAATAAAATTTGCACAGTGTGCGTAATTTCGGCCAACTTCAAATATAGGATACATTTTATCACGATAAGTGATCATAACGCGATAGATGAGACTGTAGTCGATGTGCTAGACAATAGGAAAAGGCAGAATAAGGTCTGCCAGGTCAGGTGGTACATATATATAAACAATTCGGATGAAGCAATAAAAAGTTTTATTACATATTTTATCCCTTTCTTCACCCTGCTTTCAATAAATTTTTCGTGAGAAGAAGTAGTTTATCACACTGTCCAGGTTCCCGTTTCATCTCCGTACCAAAATTAATCATAATCGATTATGCGGTTTAAATGTGAAAATGTAACGCACAAACAAATACTTTCACATTTGAAATATTAGTGAGAATATCATGTATATAATTGCTATACAATATTATGCCTTGTTTACCGGATATATTTTATCCACAAGGTTAATGGTAGCCAGGATAGGTCCTTTCGGGTGTTTACATCACAGTTGAATAGCTCGACGCACTTCAAAGTGTCTCGTACAAAACCCAGCCAGCGGCTTGACACGCCGTAGCTTGGACATTGCCTCAAAATAGATACTCCATTTTATTTGTTCTCGCGTTTGTAACATTGTGAATTTCACTATATTACTCAGCTAGGTTATAAAGCAAAATTAACATTTCCACTTACATTACATTTCGTAGCGACGATGGTTCAGTTGGTAGTGTTTACGGACGCAGCGTCAGTGGACGTTAGCTCGAATCCACCTGCAATGAGTCCGAGCTCTAGGTCAAAATAAAACATCTTAAAGGTTCAGTTTAAGTTAAAGTAAACGAAATAAATATAGGGCAATTAAAAAATTTTAAAGTATCGAGATGTTTCTGAAGATGATTATTAATAATTTAATATATAATTGTATTAATTTATTATAAAAATTAAATGGAGACATCTTGATCTTGATTAGTCACTGTTTTACATATACTATCACATAGCGTGGCGACGCGTCCACGGCATACGTCGCCACGCTAACAACGGTGTGATTCGTCACATTAGTTTCACATCAAATAATATTGCATTCTATGTCATTAATTAGAATAACCATATTTGCAGTTTAGAATTTAAAATACTGTGTACAATTTGTAATTTTAATTCAAATTTGTTATGCTATAAATGTTTTCTTATTGATTAATGTAACTAGCAACCTATAATCTGCAAAAGTAACTTTTCTCAAAAAGAAATTACAATATTAAAGTTGATACAAAGATTTGTTCGCGTTTTTTCCCCATCAATCCGTGAAATCCGTTCTTGATAGATCTACGTTGTAAAAGAATTTTGCGTAATACATTTTATGACAATATATTAATTAAATTTGAATATACCTTGAGGAGTGTGGCAGCGAAATCACCTGTATAATATATCATCTAATGAAAGCCTTGTCATAATCTGTCATGTGTGTATAATGACATACAAATAAAAGCACAAGATTTTCGCACCAACTTATTTTGTTATTTCGTAACTCGGTTTATTCAAGAATATGTTGTGGCAATTTAGAAAATAAAGAGATTAGCAGAAATGAATTACGGTCAAATATGAGTGAGGCAGACGTCGTTTCGTTTTTGTTGTGAATACATTTTTTACGCATATTTTATTATCCTTATATTATTTAAGTACTTATATTAGCTGCATGGTCTCAATGTGACCTGGAAATTATACATATTATAGGGAATCATAATTGTATTTACTTATAATGTTTACTTGGTCCTGTAATGTGTTAATATGGGTGATATTTTCCATAATATAAATCGGTTATTATGTACAATTTCTTCAGGTTACCATAAATTGAGAGATGTCACAAAAATTCATTAAAATGTCTTATAAAGATGGCCACCGCTTTACATTACTGAAATAATCACAGAACACTCTTTTAATTTGACAATAGGAAAAATAACCCTCTACGATAAAGCTCCGTTGTTGAGTTTACATAAAAAGGAGAAAACATATATGTAGATATAACAAGATAAGGAGCAGATGCAATGTGAAGACAAATCCTGTTTCCTGGCCCAATAGGCGACAGACGAACACCGTGGGTTTTTGTGGGTATTACCGGCGAGTCTTTCGCTTCAGCCCAGCCCATCAGGGAGGGATGCTTAAAGCATTTCCTCACGAAAAAAAAAGATATAACAAGATATATTGAAATGAAAGTCTGTCCATTAAAATATAGAAACCTAGTATCTCCATTAGGTACTTTTAAACAGTATTCGACAAAACATGGCTTGTTACACAAGCACCCACGAATAGTACGTATGTTTTTTTTATACTTAAGGTTTAGCGTTATGGCTATAATCTCACCTGATCTTAAGTGACGATACGGCCCAAGTTGGTAGACACACTAAACCTGTGGAGAAACTGGCTATCAAGTACAGCTGCTGGAACACACCTAATGGTATTTGACGGCAGGTTTACAACTTGAGGGTGGTAGCTAGCCAGGCGGGCATTTGAAAAAGCCCTACCACCATGCTATGGTTTCCTCACGATGTTATCCTTCACCGAAAGCTCAAGCTCATTGTAGTTGCTTGAATTCGAACTCACGTCCTTTGACGCGAAGTCGTACACACTACCACTGAGCTATCATCGCTTCAAATATAGTAGTCATAAATATAAAAGTTTCTAAGTAATTAATAAAACTAATCTTTTACGATAAAAGTCTTTGTATAATAACACAAAAGTATTGTAATAACAAATGGACTTAATTACTAAGTCAGTACATAAAAGTGTTTGAATAGAAATTATAGTTAAATTGAAAAAAAAAAAAACAACACGCATACTATACTTTTCCCTAAGCAATAATATGTAGGGTTTTGGTGAATATTCCCGGCGGCAAGCGACGGGCGAGTCCCCCATAACCTCCAAACCCCGGGGGCTGGGATAGTAATGTAAATGCATTTCCTCACGATAAAAAAAAAACAATTAAATGTAGGCAGTTATTTAGTTATAGACCAGAGTAGTTCTATGACCATGTTTATGTTTTTTGGAGTGTTTAAGAATTGATTTTTTAAATAAGGAATCCACACTATTATCCATACATATAAATGCGAAAGTGAGTCTGTTTGTTTCTTACACTTTTACGCCTAAACCAGTGAATCAATTACAATGCATTTTGATTTATAGATAGATAGGAACCTGGAGATGGTGATAGGCTACTTCTTCTCGCGAAAACCTTATTGGAAGTGGGGTAAAATGAGGGATGAACTTTTTATTTTTTATTTTTGGGTCATCCGATTTGTTTTTTTTTTTATTGTTAAGGCTGTAGTGTAGTGGTGGTTGTGTGTACGACTTCGCGTCAAGGGACGTGAGTTCGACTCCAAGCACCTACAATGAGCTTAAGCTTTCTGTGAAGGAAAACATCGCGAGGAAACCATAGCATGGTGGTAGGGCTTTTTCTAATGCCCGCCTGAATAGCTACCACCCTCAAGTTGTAAACCTACCACCAAATATCAATAGGTGTGTTCCGGCAGCTGCGCTTGAGAGCCAGTTCCTCCACAGGCTTAGCGTGTCTACCAACTTGGGCCATATCGTCACTTAAGATCAGGTGAGATTATGGCCATAACGCTAAACTTTAAGTATAAAAAAAGAATCGTTTTTATCACATAATGTAGGCATGTAACACGCCTAGAGAAGTATTCACTTCAAAAACTATAAGCCGTATAATTACTCAATTATTTTACCTGAAACCCTATTTGATACGTCAATGTATTAAATATAAATGTAACGGTAATTTGTAATAGAAAATTCGCATCTATAGGCCGTGTATAAGTTCTGTCTGCAAACGCCGCGAGCCATCATTCATGACTGTCGCTTTCCATTACGGAGACAAAGGTCTGAAACATCATTAGCCATGTTTTATGTTTTGTTTGTATAATGAATGATCGCAAAATGTCTTGTTACTGACACTTTAGTTTGGAATTTAAGTGTATAACTTTGAATCAAATATGTTGAACGTTGTTTTTCCATCAATCTATTTTAGCGTAGCGGAAAAATATGCCTGTTGTTTGAACACAGTAATCTTAGGAATCAGGAGTTGGAATTCAAAAAATATTTGATAGACGAATTCTATAGGCTATTTAACATCACGCTACCACCAATGAGAGTAAATCTGTATTGACAAAAACTATAAAAATTGGCAAGACTTGTCAAACGACTCTTAGTTCCATGCATACGAAGTTGTCGGTATAGCCTGTGGTATTATAAAGTATAGATACGTTACCTTTATAATATATTTATAACTGTGTCCGCGATTTAATTCGTGAGGAACTATAATTCTGTTACACATTTTTGCCCGTTTTTGTAACGTTTTTAAACACAGTTTTGCTCCTGTTGGTACTAGCGTGATGTTAAATAGCCTAAACCCTTCCCCAATTATTGCTCTATCAAATACAAATATAATCTTTGAAATCTGATTGGTAGTTATTATAAACAGCGTGTTCAAACAAACAAACAGACAGATATACAACCTTTCCGCTTCAAAATATTAATATAGATACACCTTCATTATATTAGTTTCGAAAAAGAGTCACGTATACATTGCTATGCTTCGTGTAAAGTATTAAGGTTTCTTTTTGTAACGGATATTTAATACATACGGATGGATATATTTTATATTATAAAAATATCAGAATATCAATGAAAGTAACAGTAATTATGACTTAAATATGCTCCCATGGACATTATTAGTTTTGTTTGTGCAATACCGCATTACACACGAAGGTATTTTCTATTTTTTATGGCACTATAGATATCAATCGGCGCACAACATACTTCCTTGAATGCCCCTTTGCTTCACCGATCCCGTCGATAAAATAACGAGATTGAACGCGCTTTCCCTACCGTCTCCACCAATCGTACGTGTCCGCGCACACGCCCGCGCAACCACCGCCCTCGCCGCCGAGGCCGAGCAGTTAACTTCGCTCCCGCACACCCGCCACGGCCTCCCTTCGCAGACGCTTGAACATAGGTTCGATCCTCCGGATAGGAGTCCTCGATTGACTCTGCTCCCGCGATACAGTGACACTCTACATCACTAAAACTACATCATCACACCGCATGCCATCCATGCACACCCACACTATCGATAAGGTCGTTTTAGGATCACTAAATTAGTACGTTAGGACCTGTTGGTTAGTTAGGATCGCGAATCACTTCTTCACTTTCCGGCAGCCATCCTGGCACCCTTGATCTCGCTGCCTCGGAGCTGAGTGCCCTCAGCACTCGCCCCAAAAAGTTCAGTGAAGCTGCCAAAACCCGTAAGGATGATAGCGTGCGACAAGCAAAAAAAAAATGTATTCCTGTAGGTGTGAAGGTATATAAAACTTGCGGAAAGGGATATATAGAATACAATAATAAAACAAGTAATAGGAGCGACTGTACAACTGAAGTTTACATTTTAAGTAACATTATGATGAGACGGTCGACTTCATGACTGTCATAGCGAAAGTTGCGCAAGGTACGTTACGCTGAAAAATGTGTCCCATCTGACGTATATAACGAATGGATTTATAAGGAATGAATTCCAATACTATCAAATACATACAATTTAATATCACGGTCTGAAACATTCATATAACGAAATATTAAGTATATTAAATATAGTTTGGAAAATCCATAAGTGCACGCCTCATAATATTTTTTTTTGTTTATTAAATAACAATTAAACCACATCGAATCTAATCGTGAAAAGGTTCTCTCACTAATTGTACGGAAACGTAAGATAAAAAAGACACAATTAGTAAAGTATTTCGGTCGTTATCGTGATAATATACAGGATCCGCACATACAGACACACGGCCGTCCAAATTAGAACTTGTTTAAACAGTTTTTAACTAGTTTAAATAACAAAAAATAGCATCAAAAATATCATGCGTGTTAAAAATAGTGTTTTTTATTAATATATATGTGTGTATATATTATTTTATAAGTGAAATATGCAACGTAGAGACACTTTAAGTTTGAAAAATCAGTTAAGTTTTGCGTGAAGTGACAGTAGTGCCGACCTCAACGCGTCGCATATGAGGCGTGCAGTAGTCAGCGTTTGGACGCAATATCACCTAATGTTAATTGATGACCCGGTAAGCGTTGCTCTTAAACAGCTGCCGGAGTTATATAGATGATTGATGATAGATTTTAACTTGAGTGAGAAGCATGTTTCCGGGTAGGCAGTGACCGGGAAAGCTACCGAAAGTATATTTTTTAAATTTGGTATATCACAACATTACAGAGTTACAAAATTGCAATAAAATTCGTTAATTTTTAATTTAAAAGTTCAACGTGAAAATAGAATTAAATATAATAGTTAATATTATGAAATTTCATTTACTTACTGTTTCTTAGATATTTTTTTATAGTTAAGGTTTAGCGTTATGGCCATAATCTCACCTGATCTTAAGTGATGACACGGTCCAAGTTTGTAGACACGCTAAACCTGTGGAGGAAATGGCTTTCAAATGCAGCTGCCAGAACGCACCTATTGGTATTTGGCGGCTGGTTTTTAACTTGAGGGTGGTTCCTAGCCAGGAGGGCATCAGAAAAAACCCTACCACCATGCTATGTTTCTTCATGATGTTTTCTTTCACCGAAAGCTCAAGCTCATTGTAGGTGTTTGGATTCGAACTCACGTCCCTTGACAGCTATCATCGCTTGATAATTATATCGCTTATATAATGATTTTTCTATAAATGTAGTTTACAAACACTCCTACAAGTGTTATTATAAAGTAATTTCCACCTGAAGAAACATCCTAGTACCACTATTAACCTATAATAATATTGTAGAAAAAAAGCTAACAGTTTGAACATCTGAAAACGAAACTGTGTCACCAATAATGGACCAGAGCGTTTCGTTTATATTGATAGAAAGACTGTTAGCTCAGAAAGCAATATCTTGTTATTACTATGAAGGCTGTACAATATACGTTCTATGATGCTATTTATACAGCAACAGAAATGTCGTGCGAAATACCGTTGAATATAGAGCATAATAATGAAAAATTGACTCAGCTTATATATTAGAGACATTCGATTTTCGTTTACATCATTCTTACTATTAACTTTGTAAAATTGGTAACGAATTTATTTTTATGTGTGATCAAAGACTTACTATCTCTTTCCCATCACAAAGTTTATATATCGACAGCAATTGATATTTAATTTACACGCGTACAAACGAAATTTGTAACTAAGAATCATTTATATATCAACAATATTAATGGGTAAGGTCAATTGCAGTTTAAATTTTTCTGGTAAAAATTAGAACAGCACATGAATATTTATATATACAGAGTTGACGATGATTACACTTTTTTTAATAATTAATAGTAGCCACAAAAAGTACCGAAATTAACTTCAAAACCAATAAATTGTGAGCGAGAAGTGATCAATTCTCAATTTCACAATTACAAAATGCGTTCGATAAGTATCTTTTGTACTCTCATTTCCTAACAAGTATTACATGAATGTTAAGGAAAAAAAAATTAAAAGCGTTTCCATTGAGTACCTCATTATGTACATTCTTATCTCGAGTTATAACAATATCGGAAGAGATTTTAAACAAGCCTATAAAAATATAAAGTAATTTATTTTCTTATATAGAAAATTAATTGCTCTACATTTTTATTGTTGCATATTAATATGTTGGGATCGTGAAAACTGTAATTAATGTTACTCGATTTATAGTAAGATTCCTTAAAACGTCGATTGACTTGATTTTGGTTGATTGACTTAATTGTGTATATACAATGATATCTTCTCTTTATTTTACGATAACTCTTAATAACATAGGATTTTATATTAACCTGTCAGTTTTCAAAAATAAATTTTGTATTCGATAGAGCGATCCTTAAGGAAAATGTCATGGTATCATCAAACTACGACTAATGGAAGCAAAGATGCATTCAAGAAAGTTACAAAAATGGGCAAAAATTATAGTTCTCACAGCTGATCACAATTTGTGTCACAATGAATAAAGCGATGATAGCTCAGTGGTAATGTGTACGATATCGTGTCAAGGGATGTGAGTTCATATCCAACCACCTACAATGAGCTTCAGCTTTCGGTGAAGGAAAACATCGTGACGAAACCATAGCACGGTGGTAGGGCTTTCTCTAGAGCCCGCCCATCTAACAACCACCCTCAAGTTGAAAATCCACTGCCAAATACTAACAGGTGTGTTCCAACCACCAATTAGTGGTACTTGATAGCCAGCTTCTCCACAGGTTTAGCGTGTCCACCAACTTGGGCCGTATCGTCACTTATTCATTAAATTAAGATTACGGCCATAACCTTAATTTAAAAAAAATGGTTGCAGTTAGTCTGCTTAAATATCGATATATAATCGTAATGGCGTATACATTAAAAGATATTTGAGCTTATTAGATTGACAAATCGCTATTTAAGATCGACGTAATCACAGAAAATTGGACCGAGAGTCGCGGCGCGGCTCGTCGAACCCAGCTCGGAAATAATAAAGACTACGCAACACGTGCCTCGGTTGTAAAACCAAACGGATCGTAATGGCAGACCGTGTAATGGGAACGTTTCTTAGTTTAAACAGGACGGGTGATCGTCCTTAATCCTCTTTTAAGCACTTCTATTTTTCGAGCATTTTAGAAACGATCTTACCTGTTTTTGTGACAGCATTCTTGTTTTTAATAGTTAAGGTATCAGCGTACTGGCTACAGTTTCACCTGATCTTTCGTGACAGTGTGGACCATTATGGTGGACACGATAGGCCCAGTAGAGCGACTGGCTCTCGAATGCAACTGCCGGAACACACCTATAGGTTTGTCGGCAGATTTTATTGGCTCGAGACTGGTAGCTAGCGAGGCGGACATTAGAAAAAGCCCTAAAACCATGCAATTGTATTGGATGGTAGAACCAGTACATCATAAAGAGCATCCCGTGATTACTCCTAGTGTATCAGGATTCTGACTAAACCCGGAACGTATGAACACAAAGAGAGTCACTGAAAGGAAGTATGATTTTTAATGAGAAAATTGGACTAAAAAATTGAAACGAACTGGTAATACGCTAACCTTTATGGCTCTCAAGTACAGTAGGTGATTTTTAACACGAGAGGTGAAGCTAGTTAGGTATGTATTTGAAAATAACCTACCAATATATTTTACCTTCATCATAGTTAAGAATATAATGGGTGATTCCAAAATGATGTATACTGGATACTTTGGTGGTTATTGCCCGACTGGTTAGAGACCACCCTGGGGTTTGGATTGCTGCAAAATAAAGTTTCAGTATGAACTTTTGTGTTCGAATATTGAAAGAGAATGAGCCCTTTCCATCAAGGACGGCAACATGTCTGTAATAACTCTGGTGTTGCGGGTGACCATAGGCGACGGTAACAAAATACCATCAGATGGGCTGTCGCTGTTTGCTATCGATCAGCATAAAAAATACTGTGACAGAATTACTATGATGAACCCTACACCGTAAACATGGTTTTATGCGATCCAATGATAACCCCTTGATTAGTGCATATCTATAGACTGATTTCAGAATGCAGGGTACACGTGAACGTGAACACTACATCGATTATATCAGTGGCTCTAACCAAGTTATTTTGAAACAATTGCATCGTAAAGACATAATGAGTAGTGTATACGGACGACGCGTTATTAGACGTCAGCTTAAATCCACTTACAATGATCTTGAGCTTTCGATGAAGGGAAATATCGTGATGAAACCACAGCATTTCCTAAGCTTTTTTTAACGTCCGCCTGGCTAGCTACAACTCTCAAGTTGAAGATCTACTACCAAATACCCATAGGTGTGTTCCGGTAGCTGCACGTGAGATATAGTACAGTCACTAGGCTTAGAGTGTCCACCACCTTGGACCACACCATCACTTAACATTAGGTGAGACTGCGTTTATAAACCTTAATTATAAAAAAATACAAGAAGTCGTCCCATCAACAATTATATTATGACAACTTGGCTAGTAGCACTGGTGTATAGAGATCAAGATGCAACCACACATAATTGTTGTACATACCTAACTAGATTAGCTACTGATAAGACAGAGTAAATAGCTCTTTGTTAGATTTTATTAAAAAACAAATCAGCAGAACTACAGTGTATCACAAAGAAAACATAAAAAAACAATATTAGCGGTAGGTAACGCATAAAGATAGTAACCGTAAATTAAGTTTAACAGAAGACTTACTTAGTTGCGAGCAAATGGGACAGTTGACCTTCAGCGGTGGAGTAATTAAGATCTACATCGTGTACCTCAGTACTTAACAAAATGTATACAGAATTTGTTTGAATGAACCAGGTTCTGCTTTGTTCTTTCTTATCTTAATAATTTAGTAACCAATCTATACTAAAGGATAGAGTTTTTCTATTGTTTAAATGCGCTAATATCTTGAACCACCACTCGAATTTGAAAAAATATTCTTATTTAAAAGAAATTTTATTCAAAATGACATACACAGCAGGTGTACAAAAAGTCAAAGGAATATTGATATCGAGAAATAGATAGAAAAAAAAAATAGTATCACCCATATTCTTAATAATCTAAATAATTACAACTATAAATGTATAATTTTTTTTATAAGATAATGGGATTTTGTTAATTTGAATGAATGTATGACTAAATGAATTTGATTTATTTAAAGAAATATAAGCAAGACTACATAAATCAAGCATAAAAGGAAGCCTATTTAGTTCTTGGTAAATGAAACAGTTGGCCTTAGCGGAAAGCAATTAAGACACTCGCCACGCTCCCCGGGCTGTAAAAGCAAACGGCTCATAACAGAAACTTTGTTCCACGGAATACCCCGTTTTAAATAGACTGAATTAACTTTTTATTCACTCTTTCGTCTGGAAATTTTACGTAGCCCTAATCATATTAAATAACATTAAGTTTTAAACACCTAAATGATTTATAATATTTAACTCATATAAATTCACTTACGCTATTTTATCATTGATCATGCGTACAAATTTACAGAAAGATCCGATAAGTGAAGTAAAAAATAGAAACGGTAATGAAAAATTATTTTCTCTATACACAATTATGTAAATTTTTCGAATATAATTTATTTCAGTGTTGACGGTCTTTTTCATAAATATAAGTGAATAAATCTGATGAGAAAGTACTAACAGAATAACATATAAGTTGTGCAACTAACGGAAATGTTTATGTTAAGTTTAACACGTTCTTTAATTGTTATGTTATACTTGACCGTTTGGGTAAAATGTTTTTTATCTTTTTACGTCTTATCTTGAATTGCGCTCTTCCATTAACTGAACGTCTTTTATAATACCGCACAAAGGAACTTAGAAATAGTCTTATCTAGCGATATACATACTGTTTTAAATAATAAGTTGTTTTTTTTCTGTGTAAGTAGTAACAGAGTAAAGAGAAATCAAAAGTTGTATGGAATAACAATCTTAATACTAAATCGAAGACATATCACAAGACCAATCTCGTAATCAGGGCGTATTATAAACTTTAAAATTCTCGTACATTCGAAACACAACATTAATGTTTTGTTTTATAATTGATAGTAAAGATTCGACGTTCTAACCACGGTGTACGAGGTATATATATGTCGCTGAATATATGTAGGTGTGTTCAGCAGTTGCATTTGATAGCAAGTACCTCACTAGGCTTAGCATTTACCGCCTTGGGCCACATCAATCTACCAGATGAGATTGTGTTCAAATGTTAACATTATAAAACGCAAAAGTTTGTTTGTTTAAACGCGTTAATCTTAGGAACTAGTATTATGGAGTGGAAGGAGTTGGGAATACCATCTGAGTTACCCAAACCGACCTCATCGGGACGGTGCATCTTGCCGAGTAATTTTGACGGTAAGCCATCTAATGCTTTATCCGTCACAGCTTGGTGGTAGGTTTATTGGCCGACTGGTTAGTGACCGTATAGCTAGTGTATATAATACTAATTATGTCCGCGACTCCGTTTGCGTGGAAATAAAATTATATTGAATCATTTTCGTACAAAAAATATGTAAAAAAAAAAATGTAGGATTATAATAATGGTGAAAGAATTACTTTGAAATCGGTTTAGTAGTTCTTGAGTTTATTTGTTATAAATAAAAATACAAATATTTCCACTTTTTAATATTATTACAGTATAGATAAAATTAACATATATCTTCGGGATCTGCTTATAGAATAAAATAATTGAGCTATATTTATTCCTGATATATTGTTATTGTTTGAACCACTAGATTTAAACCAATTTTATTTAAAGGAAAAAATATAATTAAATAAATAATTTCCATTATTCCAGGTGCTTAAGTGCCAGCTTATTCAAATTATACAAAGTTCTGAACAATCAATGTTTGTACCGTGATTTGTTGTTGAGGTAACACAAAGTTGATACTAACAACAGTTCGAGCGAATAATAACCTCGTTTTAACTTTCTACCTTGCTTTGAAGCTACATCAGTAATGTTGCCAAACTTAAGCTGGGATAATCTAAAACTTTCATAGACATCAGAATGTAGTCTAATAACTACTTGGACTTTAACTACTCTTATTTAATAAGTTATTGATAATCAAAGTTAAAGAGAACTCTTTTGCTATGATTAACAATAACTCGGCGGCAATTTATCGTACATGCTTTTTGATTACGTCAAATTAATTGTATTAAAATTTTTAAAAGAACTTTTTTAAACGAGCAAAAATTTGCAATAACATCCGGTAGTTTCCTCAAGATTACGAGTACTACAGACCAAACATAATAAAAAAAAACAAAACCAGATCTAATAACTAGACACTTCGAGCAAAAACTTGCTTTATGTTTTTTATTTAGCGTCAATTACTTTACCTTATTTCATTGAGATGCTAAATCTCTACTGTATTAAATAAAATCCTTCTCTCTTCTCTTTCTTAATTCGTCTCTTTCTCTCACCTTGCTTTGTTTCTCTTCTTCACCTAGCATGGTTTCGCTCTAGAGTGTAATTAGTTCTACGTTCTTCGTTAGTCAATAGCAAAACTTTCCGACACAAAATACAAAGTCATCGAAAAAAGCTTTATATATTATACCACACCATTTATTCTCTGAGTTTAATTAAGTGGAGAGATGAACTGTATGATAAAATAGTTTTTTTTTATCTGTAATAACGTCCTGTAGCGACGATGGGAAATAATTACAATCGTAGGGTATGTGCTTAGTGGGATCGTTTGAGCAGTAAAAGGTTTTAGTCATGCACTTACTTGTTACTTACGCATGCTGCAGGATTCATTTTTTTAATAGCGTTTTTATCAGGCGTTTTCACCGGTATAGACAGGAATATACACCGGTATATAGCGGAAGCAGAAGGGAACGATGTTGAGTGCGGTTGGTAAATGCATGTAGGACAGGAAAAAGGGATGAGGAAATGTCGCTGCATAAGTGCTGCATGTATACGGATGCAAAGGAACTTCAAGTAAAAATATCTACATGTGATTAACGTATTCAGTTTTATAATCTATGAACTTGTAAATAAAAGTCAGATAAATATTATATATATCATTTATTTACATTTTATACAAACACTGTAAAATGTAGTATGCGTAAATAAAAACCAATAAAAAAAAAAAGATTATTTAAATGCATCGAACTTAAAATAAATAATTAATAAGCAATTAGATTCCACGTATAATAAGAAATATTGTTCAATTGAGAATATAAAATCAAACACATGAAATGAGACTTATCCATCTACATTGGAATTTTGCCAAAAAATGTAGTAAATATGTTGACAGTTATAATTCCATAAAATGTTTTAACAACGTGTTCTTTAGACGCAAACAATTTTGCAGGGTGAGTTCAGAATTTACGTACTCGTTCTTACTACCTAATCTTTGCTAGTGAGTTTTGAATAAATCAAAGTTGTAAACAGTTTATTATTTATTTATTATTAAAAGTATTAGAACTATTCTTGCGAGAACACCATTGAAATGAATATAAATAATAGAGTCAATAAATTTTAATATACAACAAATTTGCTACTGATAAAAGAAAAAGAAAACCTGTGATAGGTTCAGGACATTTTGCAGGACTAGGTAACATCTTGCGATTGAAAATATTCAGGTATATTTTTAGGTACTTATAATTATATACTAAATTATTACAATAATAAAACAATTTGCCGTAATACATATAATAAATATTATGTAATTATGTACATGTAAATATTATGTACTTAGGGAACTCATATTTTTTTGGTTCAATGATTTGATTGTATAGAAAATTAATTATTAGAAAATATACCTAACTAAGTTCTCGTTTCCATTTGTTTCAAATACGTAAAAAATAAGTGTAACAATAGAAATAAACATTTTATTTAACATAAAAATAACCAAATTGAACGCTGAAAAAAGGTACGATGAATGAGAATCGTTGATCACTAAAAGGTTTCAAATGGACGACGCTATTGTTGAAAATTACACTAACAATTTCACGAAATGAGGCTCGTTAAATTCATTAACTGTAATAACAATAACTTCGCTTGTATATCTAACAGTTAGAGTTATATCTAGTATTATAAAAATAGGCTTTTCAACAAAATTGAAATACGAGACAAATTCTCTCAAATTCTGAAGGATTACATACTTTGTATTTTTTTGATGTACTATTATCTGCTTGGAGTATTGATATCAATGCATTAAATGCACTTAAATTACACTCCAAATGCGTTTGGATACTAGTAATATTAGTACTGATGCCATACGTCTAGGTTTGTATACACTCATTGAGTCGCGAAGTAAAAAGTTTGCTGATTTATATTTAAAACTTACCGTGGAGCTGTGGAACCGTCTTACTGTCTACATGTTCCCACATTCCTAAGATATGGGGTCCTTAAAAATAGGCGTGAAAAAGTATCTTAGAAGCCAGCATGACAGCGGTCACTGATAGTGAGTTGTGGTTCAATGTCAGTAGCTGCTGATTTGAATCATACTGTATTTAACACCAGGTGTCTAGGTGTAGCATACTCACTATGCTGGGCAATATAAAAAAAAGGGTTCGTGTGTTTCCGTGGATTGAAGTATTTAACGAAGTGTTTGTAAAAGTATATTTGATGCCATGTACCTATAACTCAATATCGAATTCAATGGTGAATCATATGTAGATTACCTATCCTAAATTGGTAATCTTATCTATTTATCTGTTAATAAAATATGAACCTAGAACTTATACTTTACACATATTTAATTTAATATTATGCTATTCGTTATGATTTTAATCAAAAGCAGAATAGTATATGCACTTAAATCTAATTTCTAACTTCTATAATCTAAACACTGACTACGATTTAGTAAGCGTAATATCCATTCAGGCTTATAATGCTGGAAACCAGCTGATGTTATTATTATATAAACACGAATTTAGTTTTTAAATAACATGATTTTAACTCTTAAATATTATTAATGACTAGATTCGCAAGTCATTGATTTCAGACGATAATTGATTGACACCGATTAGCTTAGTCTTAAGAATATATACTATGGATTGAAAACGAAATAGATATAGGATACTAAGTACACACATAATATTCAACAACACTAGAAGATAATTTATTATATAAATCATACAAAAAATATATAAACGTGATTATCTACGCTCTAAATGAAAATTATATAATTTTCGTAAATCATAAAGATTTGAATTTGTAATACAATAATTTAGTTTAATAACAGTTATTTTGAATTATTCTTGGTATTATTTTATCCCTAATTTCAAAGCTTTGTTTACAAAAAATACATGAATTACTCTGCAAAAGAAGCTATGATTGTCGTCTTCTATCTATACAACATACAGCTCTTTTTAAATTTTCAGCGAAACCGCATCTGTTCATTTGGACCTCTGTTTTGCACTGGATTATTTCTGATGCTTTCCTTTCTCGCTCAGTCTTTTCGCCATCATGGCATGCGCTCTCTAATTCTTCATCGGATCACGTGTCCGATCCTGGATACTTGACTATGAGATCCAATTCGTCTTCATTAGGTTTAGTCGAACGTAGCTCAGTTTGTCCTTCGAATATCTTTGGTTTATCTATCTTATTTTCTATGTTGACTAGTACATCAGCAAGACAACGATGATCTTCTGGTGACTTTATTTCACCATCATCATCACCGAACGCAGTTTCTTGTTCTTCGGTTTTGGCATTATTATTTTGGTTATCTTTATCCACATCACCTTTACTTCCTTCATCATCGCTATTTTCTTTTCCCTCTAAAATCATTCTATGAGTAGCTTCTTCAGTGACACTATCTGTAGGTGCTTCATTGATGCAGGAATGCGTCAGGGTAAACGGTAATTTAACCGAAAGGTCTCCACCCATTGCGCTTAGACTGAGTTTAATTTTGACATAATAAGAGACGTATATTGCAAATACGTTCCTGTCTTCAGGAATGTTATTACAGATGACTGTCGAAGCTAGGCTAGCACCGGATTTTGAATAAGAATCTTCAAGCGCTATCCAATTTTTAGTAACCCCTGTAAAGAATAGAATTATAAAGTTCCCTTCTTATTTCTTTTTTGTTTATACAGTCAAGAGAACGAGCATTGTGTATATAAGTTCCTTAAATGCAGGCACCGATGTAAGTCAAATCTTATAAAGTGTGTGGGGTCAGAATTTAATTTTACTTATATCAAATTTATTTTCTTATGGTACGTAATCTTTTTAAAATCATATGTGATCTGTTATAATTACTATTTATCTTACCTCTATGCGGTGTTAAGACGTACGTATCAGTGTGTGTCTGCCCAGGCATAATGGGAGCGCCATTCCCTTTGAGCAGCGCGACAACGTTCTTGAACTTTCCATTTGAGAACATGCAAACGTCAACATGTTGCACGACCAAAGCCTACGAATAACATAATTAAATTTAGTTTCTTCTGGAAAACAACATTTATATTTGTTATTTCGAAATAATATTTTTATAAGTAATTAGAATAAAAAAAAACCGAGAATAGGTATATTTTTCTTTATTAAAATGTATTTTCTTCTTTTATGTTTTGAAATGAGTTTCGGCTTACTGTTTTCTTCCTTTTATAACTGAATTCGTTTAAAAATTGCCTTATTGATTCTCTAAAAATTATCCCATATGCTATCTTTTAAAATTGAATGGGTTCCTTTATTATTTCGCAAAAAGAGAGCAAATAACAAATATTGCAAAATTTATACTTCGAAACAGCAAATTCGTATTATGTGTCAGCGGTATACTTAATTTGTCAATTTATTACCAATTATTTACGACTTTGCTATCGCTTAGTTTTTGCTGAATACGTATTAAGAAGGCGGTTCTATGCTGATAATTATTTCGATTTTATTACGAACCCAGTCTCGAAAGGAGGATAGTCGAAACTATAAAATGTGCCTGTAATAATTTAGAAGCAGATGCATAGTAGAAAATGTGTACACAATTCGGTATGTCTAGACATGACTAGGCAGTATCCGGTGCGGCGATGAATTATGTTATATTTAGACGGTGTTAATGTCGGCTCATAATAAAACATGTTTTTCATCGAACAACATAACTCTCATTGAAGATTAATACGTTCGAATGATGTTGCAGTTAATCATTCTTTATTATCGTATAGTATTTACATTTATATGAATACGTTTTCAAACAAAAAACAATAACATTACAACCAAAGGATAATTACACGCTAGCGTACTATACGCCATTGAAATCATCAAGCATCTTAAAAAGGACCGAACTAAAAGAGAGATGCTGATAGCCTAAACTGTTTATAAGATATACAATATATTCATTCCTTCACAGGATAACAAAGACACCAACGAATTTTTGAGCCAATTCTTACTAAAAATTAGTTGTAGAAGAGATCCAACATTTGTTGTAGCTTGCATCTATGCTGTTTTTGGGTCTGATAGGAGCAAAACGAATATCATAACTTGTTGCTGTATTGAAATGTATACGAATTTACCCTTAAATATTCATTGATGTTATTAAATATTTCATACAATTCCTGCCGGTTTTTAGTGGTTCCCACTTTTTTCTAAAGTCAAAATAGTTTTACCTAATCAATATAAAATACTTTTCGTTATATTCGGCTTCCCATTACAAGTAAACTAAGGTTTTCGTTACCTTAAAAATAACCCTTTTGATAAGCCTTTGCTATTGGTCCTACATTTAAAGGGATCGTTTGAACAGCAACAGGTAGCCGGTCTAATTTCTTAGAGAAATATGTTTAATTATTACAGACCTGACAAACTAAAAAAAATTTACAAACATTTATATACTATATTTACCAAGTGTTCTGAAAAAATATCCATGAAATCTATCTTGGTATTTTACCAAGACTGGTGGTGGTTGTTTGCTGGTATATAGTTTTCATTTAAAACACATATTCTGTTATTACCGGTGATCCGTACTACTGCTAAACAATAACACAACTATGTCACGTAAAATGTCGTCTAAGGTAAAATAGAAACCACTACACAGTATCGAAATTCAGTCAAAAACTTCTTGGAATTCTCCTTTTTAAGACATTGGGTTTCTTCCCGTTTTACATTTCTATATCAGGCAGTTTTACAGTTGCAATTCAACTAAGGTTTTATTGTAATGTTTGTGTAGTGTTATAGCAAAAACTACTAGCCTTTTTTAGGATTTTCAGTCTTTCATACAAGAATTTTCGTCTTTATTCTTTCATTATTTAAAAGTATACCGTGTCATACTGTGTGCGTGTTGGATAAACATACTTTGGTTACACGCAGTATATTACGAGTTGCTGACGGATTATTTGTTATATATTATAGCGATAATATCTCAGTGGTAGTGTGTATGGATACCGTGCCAACGGACGGGGGTCTGAATGCACCTACAATGAGCTTGGTGCTTTCGGTGAAATATCGTGAGGAAACGTTAGCATGTTTACAACGGTAGCATGACAAGCTACATTCCTGTAGTTGAAAATCAGTCGCAGAACACCAATAGGTGTGTTCCGGCAGTTGCACTTGAGAGCTGCAAAGGTTTAGCGTGTCCACCAACTTGGGCTGTATCGTCACTTAACATCAGGTGAGATAAGGGAAATGACGATAGACCTATGAACTATAAATAAAAATGTTGATTCTTATGTTATATGAAATTTTACATAAGATTAATATAAAATAATTGCGCAAACGCGATATGAATTAGAAATAAAAATAGAAATGACCATGAATTGTAAGGTAACACAAAACTCCGAGCAAATTTCTAGTGAGAGAGCAACCAATTCATAAAGACATTGAAATTATCACAACAATTCTTATAATATAGCAGTAATAATCACAATCATCAAAGAAGCAGTTGCCAAGTTGGGCAAAAAAGAAAATCAATATTCGTCTCTTTCTTTCGAATTTGAGTCCATCTTATTAGACAGGTTTCAGGTTCAATCTCTTGTTTAAAAACTATGTTGTGTAATATTATTGACGTGTTAGATGATGTACTCTGGTTATTCGGCGTATATAAAATATGAATTCATGAATAATGGACTCTATTTTACAAAACTGACCTTGATACGTCGCACGGTTTTCGACGAGTGATTCGCGACCATGACGCTCACTTTGACAGAGTCGCCGTGCGAATACGCCGCTTTGTCCAACCAAGCTTCCAATTCCACCCTGGAAAAAATACATATGCAAATATCCCGAACTATATGATGTCCGTGTAATTTTGTGATGTATACGTCAATTGTTACGTCTTGGCAATATCAAACCACATGCCGTTACGGCAAACGGCATGACGTTCTTTTACATCCTTAGGCTTCTACATTACTGCTCTCGACTGATATCAATCCTATTATTATTTTCTCCATATAAAATTCTTCTTAAAAATCGATTTCATATAAGTCAAATGTTTTGGTTTTTAAATTTATAGGTTTAGCGTTATGACTAACAATCAGGTTAAACGACGATGTGGACACGCTAAACCTTGTGGAGAGGCTGTTTCTCAAGTACAACTACCGGAAAACACCTATAGGTATTTGGCGGCAGATTTTCAACTTGAGGGTGGTAGCTAGCCAGGCTAGCATTAGAAAAAGCTCCACCACCATTTTGCGGTTTCATCACGATGTTTTCCTTGATTGAAAGTACAAGTTCAAGTATAGTAAACAAGATTAATACTGTTTCGTTTTGTTATTTTGTTAAGTTGCTAATCGACCTACATTACTGGGAAGCACTGAGTCCGTGGATTTTGAGCTGACTTATCATTTTATATATATATATATATATATATATATATATATATATATATATATATATATATATATATATATATATATATATATATATATACAATCTGCGGAGTCTGTATCCGCACCTTTTTTAGCTACGTGATTTTGTTGTCGTTAAAAAATAGCTTTATAATAGTAGCTATGCATTACACTAAAAACTAAAAAGTGAATTTTATTTTTTTATATTGCACCTATGGAACTATTACACTGATAACCTGACTTATCATTATAGCGGCTAAATTCACACAGAAGGATTATTTAATTACAGCTATAATAATACATATAATATTTTATTACCTTCCATCAGATAAAAGGAACGGTTTCTCCACGAGAGCTCGCGGTGCAGACTGCTCAGTGCTCTCTGAAAATACAAATTATTTAATTACCAACTTATATTTAGCTTGTTCACTGAAAAAGTATTAGAAAATATATTAAATATTTTAATATGAAACACGTATAGGCATTTTCACCTTCTTCTCTCTTCGGTCGACAGTTTTCATCCGGCTCAAGCTTCGATTTATTTTTTAATCTGTAAAAAAAAACAATATTCAATTCATTAACATCAGAAAAGTCTCTTATTCTCTCATAGTCTCTTCCCATAGGGCCATAGGCCATATCATTGCATTATTTAACAATTAATTATTTGAAGAAATCTTATCGATTTTCATATATATTTTTGATATATACTCTTTTATGTACAGAAACAACGCTTAATTTCTTTTGAGTTGGACTGCGTTAATGCAATCTACAAACTGCCCAAAATAAATGTGCTGATATTACACTATCGAACTTTATTGGTTTTCTTTATATAAATCTTATACAATAATATTTAGTTTCAGGTTCGTACAAAGGTCCCGCTTCCCTAAAAACAAAAAAGACAAATCGCGGAGAGGCTTATTATTTCTTAAATATAATTCTAATAACTCAAGCCAATCATTAGTGGTTCTCATTCAAATTCTAGCCTGTCAGTTTTCATTTGATTACCACATTAATAATTATATCTTGTTTGATGTTTATATCAAAACGTGTTTATTAAGTTCCGCATTGCGCCGATCTTTGAAAATTCAATCTCTTGATGTCGAAATTGTTTTATACGTACATTATAACATAGTAATTATCATCAAAGGGGTATTAAGGATAAAGGATGGAGAAATTTGTATGAAATATATTGTTACTAGATTTCACGTGCGGCTTCACTCGCGATGATATTAATTTTGTGAAACAAATCGGATGACACAATAAAAAGTTTTATACAAAGAGTTATCCCTCTCGATACCCCACCTCCAAAAAGGTTATTGCGAGAAAAATTAGCCTATCATAGGTTTAATTCCAGGTTACCATCTATATCTATCCCAAAATTTATCATAATTGGTTGAGAGGTAACGGCGTGAAAGCGAAAGAAGCAAGCAAACTCATTTTGGCATTTATAATATTAGTATGGATTGGAAGAATCCAAATACAATAGAGTGGAAAACATGTAAAGCCACCAATGTATGTACATATTTTGACTAATTTTTTTTTTTTTTGAATAACATATTTTCTCGCGACGTTGACAGTTCATTTACATAGCAATATAGTATGAGCGCACAAACGAAAGCTTTGATATAAGCTGTATGCGGTCGCTTAAATTAGACTACTTTATTATATATATTTATTTAATTGTAATCGAATTCGACTCGAATGGGGATAATCAAATTATATAATCAGTAAATCATACTGTGTAAAGCCAACTAAATAATTAAAGTGGGAATTAGTTGTTTTTAAATATGTCGATTGTTTTATATATAGTTGATTTTTAAATACAGAGAGATATTTGCATGTGAATTTTGCAAAGTTTTGCGTTTAGTATAATACATTTTATGTTGATAGAATGAATGATCCTTCCAAACAAACTCGGTCGATGATACCCAAACCATTATAGTTTTTATTAATGTTGTTTATTATTCTAACAGTCGGCAAATTTAGTGATAAGTATCGGTTTGTTGGTTTAGGACCTATCGCTCTCGAAATAAATCACTTTCCGTTGTCCTGTTTAAACACAATAAAATTGGTAAAATGGATAGAAATTTATCGAAGCGATTCATCACTATATATATTTAAAAAGCTATATAAATATACTAGCTTTTACCAGCGACTACTCTCGCGTTAATAATAATTTTGTCAAGCAAATCCGATGACACAAAAAAAGTTACCAATAAGTTCATCGCGAGAAAAAGAAGCCTATCTCCGTCTCCAGAGTCTCATCTATCTTTATTCCAAAATTAATCAAAATCGAATCAAGAGTTTATGATTGAGAGCGTACATATATATTATATACCACCTAACCGAATCTATCGAATAGTCGGAATAAGAACACATCGAGCATTTACAGAAAAAAACATCGTAAACGCCAAAAATTATAAAAATATTTTCTTTATTTAACCTCCTTAAAATTATCTTTTTAAATAAGAATCAGTGTATTAATGGGAATTATTTAATTTGATCAGAGGTTAATCATAATATTTATAAAGATATCATAAACACTTTTTAATTAGGAATGAAAAATTCTCCCTTAAAATATGCAAATTGTCGCTAGGATGTTTTTTCTGAAAAGGCTCGACATTATAATAAACAAATAAGAATATAGACACATAATAATATAACCACGACATCATTCCAATGGATTGGAATTATATAACGTGTAATTTGTAGACCATTTCTATTTTATAAATATGGTATGAACATTATACAAGATATAAATATTTATTATGGACTTTTTAAATGTTTACAGAATCTCAATTACATTCTGTTACAAAGAAGCTTGTTTATATAAAAAAAAAAACTTTTATTTCCTACGCCGATTTTTTTTTAATCGAGCTGACGTACGCTTTTAGCCCCAATGGCTTTGACAGCTTCACCGAACTTTTTGGGCCGAGATCTGAGGGCACTCAGCCCCGAGGCAGCAGGCATAAGGGTGCCAGGACGGCCGAACCTCGGCTTGGGCTGCTGCCGGTAAGTGAAAAAAGATTCCTGATCCTGACTAACCGATATAATTGTTTAGTATATTCATTAATACGAAATATACGTTAACAATGTGTCGAGTTTCTTGAAAAAAGGCAGACAAATTAAACTTTATAATAAAAAAAAAATATTCTGTTCTTATAACAATTTACAATTATCATAAAGAACGAATGTACAAATTTCAGTTCACATATGCTCACATGTTCAGTATCAGTTCTATTGTGTGTATAAATTTACATGGTCCGTAGAGACTGGATGCGTAATTGGAAAGGACCGTCACAATTTCAGAATGATTGACTGAAGTGCGGGTTGTGGGATCCACGAGCATATTGACTGTTGATGTAAAATAATTGCAGTCCTACCCGCACCAACGTAATATGTCTAAATAATATACGAGATAAATGTACTAAAGTAGCTGTACACTTTGGTTTATGATGGATACAACATTTTGTTTATTATGGAATCTGCCTATGTAAGCAATTTTACCAATACTAATGCGAAGGACTTAATTACACATCTTTTGTTTTTTCTTTACCTTAGCAACTGTTGAAAGGCAGCATGGTTTGAAGCACAGTTACTTTACAGTTCTGTTATATATTAAAAAAAAAAAACATCAAAGCAGTCATGGGGCCTATGTGGCAGATCTCCACGGGTACCCTCTCTATTGTAGAAGAATAGGCGGTCTTAATTCGGACTGAGGGGGGCGGGTCCGGGGACCCGTCTCCCATTGCAAAAGTCCGGCTGACTGCAAGGGCAGCTTGCCAGGTTGCCCGGATGGGGCCCGGCTTACCATCAGGCCGGTCCGGTCAGTGGGTTGACGCGGTGATTGCATGCACAGACCCGTGTAGCACAATGAAGGCAACAGACGGCCGTGAGGTTTTAGTGGGTATTCCTGGTGCCGGGTGAGTCCCACATATACCTCTCAGGCCTCCGGAGCTGGAAGCGGATGCGTAAATACATTTCCTCAGGATAAAAAAGGACTGAGGACAGAACTGAAAACTATATTTGACAAAATAATGTAAAAAAAGAAAAACTCGTATCTGTATGTTGAGGTTTGGAACCTACGCGACCTTGCTTACGCGTGATTATTAAGTCACACGTCAAAACGATCGACCAAGCGTTCATATATGACAAACTCATAATTAACAATCTGCATACACTCTCTACATAAATGGAAAGCGTTCGGTGACGATAACGCGAGTTCCATGGTTTTTGTTCACCCAAAAAGTGCTCAACGCGCCTAAAGAAGTTTTCACTTGAAAAATGTGTGCAGTTCACTCGCATCTTTGAAAGTTCGCTCCGTAATACGCAAGCGCGCACACACATCCTAACACACGTACAACGCTCGGTCCCTGTAAGAAACACAGTATAATGCCTGCTATTTCATTTTCTCGCATGTTATATCCTATAGATGTATGTGGTTGTCTCCTTTTATTGTCGTTTCATCGAGTTTTAAATCACAACGATACTAAACTTTTTATTTCATAAGCATACTTTTTCACTGCTTTTGACTTCGCATAGAAGCCTACCCTAATTGTTATATATTTTATTAAGAAAAATGTGTCATTTACGTATGTTAATAAGGATAAGTTTCGATCAAACATGTATTCATCCGTGAAAAGGTTTCAGCCTACTATATACTAAGTGCTAGATGAAAGATAATTTCGCTATTAATAGTATGGGAAGGATGCTCTCGCCGCACACGGCTTTATCCTGGTAACACAATTTCCTCTTAACAAATATAGGAACGGAAGTTTCTACCGCGTATAACGTAACGTGAATTTCGATAATACCAGTATCTTTACCATAAATCTTCTTACATGTTAACAGCTATTACATGTTTACAGGATGTTGTATTTTAATGGGTTCAATAAATTTATATTAATTTTGCAGTACGTGATTTTGATTTTTGTCGTATGTGTGGACGCCGCCATCGTCAATAGAGTGAGTCGGAAAGCATCCTGATAAAACTGTAGATAGCATAGTGGTGGTACTTTTTTAATATCCATTTGGGTAGCTACCATCTTTTTTTATTAACACGGTGTTTAAAAATCTCAATCTTAACGGACTTCCTCATCGCAACGCGCAGATTCAAACATAATTACCTGAGCTCAGGTCAAAGGCGTGAGTGGCATGTGGTGACTTAGTAGGTGCTTATCACCCAACACTACCCACTAAAACGCCAAGGACAGCTTTCGCAATTCTTATAACCAACTAGCTACCACCCTCAAGTTGAAAATATGCCGCCAAATAACTATTGGTGTATTCCAGCAGTTGCATTTGAGAGCCAGACCCTCTACTAGGGTTAGGGTGTCCACCATCTTGGGTCACGTAGTCACTTAACGTCAGGTAATATTGTGGCCATAACACTAAACCTATAAAATACTAAGAAAGATATAGAATGGTGTCCGTTGCGCTCTGTAGTCAGGAAATGAGGAGGATTGCAGTGTGTTAATATGATTGTCTTTACTCTCCTGAATATTAGTAGTTATTCAAAGAATATACTAGAGAAGTAATTTAGTACTAATTGAGTGTTTAGTAGATAAGTAGTATTAACTTTACTTTAGATATAAACTAGTTTTTACCCACGGTTTCGCTCACGTTAATATTGATTCTCTCAAATCGAATGACGCAATAAAAAGTTTCATACAATGTTTATTTCTATCTTTACCCCACTTCCAAGAAGTTTTTACGAGAAAAAGTAGCCTATCACTATCTTCAATGTCCGATCTATCTTTGTACCAAAGTTCATCACATTCGATTGAGCGGGTTTAGGCGTGAAAGTGTTACAAACGAACAAACACACTTTCGCATTTATAATATTAGTATGGACTATTAAAATTATTAAATATTAAATTATTAATTATTATTAGTAATGATCATATTATTATAAACATATTAAGGATAAGGATTAAATAAATTCTATGTAAATTTTTTATATACGATAATGGCTTATAACTTTTTATATTTATCTGAAAAAACTTGAAATATTTACTTCGGTTTTAGATTAGATTTAGATTTTTGTAAGAGAAATTTCTTATGGGAGGGGGTTTGAAATTCTGATCTGCAACCTTTTTATATAATGCTCGTTCGGATAAAATCGGCTTGAGGCGACTAAGAGAGCGTGAGAGATGTAGTGATGTTGCATTTATATTGTGTGATCTTAAGCACACACCATTTTTTTATTTCGTATATACGATAATTTGCATAACAACATTAACAGATTAGTTCTGTGATTTTATATTGTTACTGAAAGTGATCCTTAACCGGAATAGATCGGGTAGATAATGATAATAAAACCAATTTTCGATGTAGGTAAAAATGTTAAATTTTTTAATATAAAATCTAATATTGCCATCGTTTTCTGTCACTGAATGTAGATCAAAAGACGAGTACGTAAATACAATTTTTAGTGAATTTTCTGTAATTTATCGCGATGAGCTTTACAGTGGAATGCTTTTAGGTTCGTCTGGCGCTTTCGGATTTCATTCGTGCTATCAAACGGCTAGAAACCATTTTATGGTATTACGTACGGATGGAAATGTTTCCGAAGGCGACTTGTTTTCGTGTTGGCTTATTTACGCCAAGGCTTGCACTCGACTACCCAGGGGGAAAGAATTGACCCAAATATATAATCGTGCGGCACAAGTTATGAAGTTATAACTGATTTTTATTTTCTTTAATAATAAGTACTTGAGGTTTACGTTACTTTCCTGCAAGTTGCAGAATATTTATCCTATGCCTCCCATTATAAACAAATGTAAATTAACATATGCATAATGTGAAGTACATCGAAAAAAATATTACAAGCGGACAATGGCAACCAAAACCTACGTAGCCTAGATCTTTCTAAAAACGAATTCACTTCGAATAGTCAGTTTCTTCACGATACCTTCAGAACTTTTGACGTAATTCAACGTCAAAGAAAGATTATTTATTAAAATATCAACCTATTTTAATACGCTTATATTAGCTTGGCCTGTATCTATCTATATATGTAACGGACTCTGTGAACATGATTTTCAATCACTTCAAGACATCGGCTTTACTTTATTACCGTACAATTTACATAATTCCAAGTTGTCACAATAATATCTTTTATTCAAACACATATTTTAAAAATTACAAAGAGAAAATAATTAAACGGTGTAAAATCTAGTATTTTTGTATATTGTATTATAATAAATCGCTATTCACTCGTAACTCGTCCTACAGCCTATATATCCAATGAAGTATAATGATTTGAATTATTTATGCTTTAGTAAGTTGTCCCGGATTACGTCAAATGGATTAAGCTTTACACGTTTATATAAATCTCTTCAAACGAAACGCGAATGCAAATGCCGGAAACATACTTTTTGTATTTAAATATTACAAGGAAGTGATTATAAATTTGTAATAAGGCAGATGCACAAGGATACATATAATAAAAATACATACCTAATCTTCTTTTTATATAGTCTATCTAGTTAATGCTGGCAGTAACGACAATAATTTAGCCATTTTGATGATCCTTTTCAATGTTAATATGTTACTGTTTATTATTAATTTATAGAATATATTATAAATCCTCTATTAAAATCCTCTAAAGTAACTTTGTACGTATTTGCCAATTTGATACATAACATGCCTAAAAACCAGGCAATGAAAACAAATGAATATTATGATCACGCGAAATATCGTGACGTAAATGCGCTTGCGTGGACAGAACGCGCCCGTGTAATTGACACAAGACTATATATTTTTTAACAATACTTCTTAGATTTTTCAATTTTTCTCTTAGTTAAAAAAAAAAAACAAGTATGATTTATTGTTAAATTTTTACGACGTAATCTTGTTGTAAGAAAGGTTCCACGAACGATTTTTTTTTTATAGTTAAGGTTTACCGTTATGGCTTTAATGTCACCTGACCTTAAATGACGATACCACCCAAGATGGTAAACACGCTAAGCCTGTGAAGGAACTGGCTCTCAAGGGCAACTGCCGGAACCTACCTATTGGTATTTGGCGGCAAATTTTCAACTTGAGGGTGGTTGCTTGCCAGGAGGGCATTAGACAAAGGTCTACCAGTATTCAAATTTACAATGAAGACGAATGTTATGGAAAATTGTGTTAGTTAACAATTGTTTACCTTGTTGAAAAATTAACTATAAGTAAAAACCATATTTTTTTTCTATTTTTAACAAAAATGTTCAATACTTTAAAAATTAATCAATGTGTCGTACTTGCTTTTGACGCCGTCCACACATCCTAAAAATGTCGCGCGGAGACCCATTTTCAACTTTAAATTAAAATTATAAATAATGAAGATGAGAATTCCGGGAGCTGGGAGTTTTTTATTAGAATTTTCCTTCTATTTAAGGTTTTTTTTTTAATTTCTTAAATATTATTAGTGTATGAAATATCGGCAAAAATCGAAATGCCTTTTTTACTTTCAATTGTTTATAAATTTTTTTTTTATTTATGTGCTAATACACAATTTAGGCATATTTTTGTAGGCGTTATTCCGGATCCAATGAGATATTACACGGAATTTTAAGAGCAGTATCTCTGCTTTGTACAATTTTCAACTTATCGATTGAAATATACGAGTAACTTAAACCGACACCCGTGTCAGAAGTTCCGGCACCTACTTAAAGTTTCCCTTTCTGCCACACAATGGGCCTGTGTTAAGTAGTAAGTACTTTTTAAGTACGTAAAGAGTATTTTAATATTGCTCTATTAATTATGTCTCCATTTCATGCACTTATTTCCCAATAAGTATACCGAAAATACATTTCGTCGTAAAATTTGTTATCGCTTTATTGTGTTCTTTAAAAGAGGATTTATAGACATACTTTTAGACTGGAGAAAAACCTCCACATTGACCCTGACCTAATGACCTTGTGTTGGTTCCTGCGTTGAGTACGATTTCAAAAGCATCTTGAGAAGATTCAAGATCGGCAATGCGTTTGAGATACCTCTGATGAGATAAGCATCTATATAAATTACCGTGATTGTTTAATTTTACACAGACCTTATGGCATTTTATTATGTATGATAAGAAATAGGTTCTGATAATTAATATTTATGAGATATGTATGGATGGTTCAATAATACTTACCTGAGTACATTATGGTGTGCCAACGCTCCCAGGGTGTGATGAGGTGAATGCGGCGGTAGAACCGCTGGAGGTACTATTCGCCCAGGACCTTGCAGCACTCTGATGCCTATGCGAACTGTATTACGGCGAGATACTTTCTCATCGGGACGCTCTGCTGCTTTGAAAATGTCATCAATGTATTTAAATTGTATATATATATTGTATGGGTCTTTCACATGATTTTGTGCTTTCATATATGTGGCCATATTTTCGCCTGATGTTAAATGATACTGTGACATACAATGCTTACAATAAATCCAAACTATACTTAAATCAATTTTTTGATTTATGAACATTAAAATATTGTCGCCGGTTCAATAAAATCATAGTGAAGTAAAACAGCAAGAAATAGACTTTCTTTTTGTTTCGCAAAGAAATGTTTATAATTTGGAGACATAAATGTTTTTTTTTAATTGTAGCAGTGCGTGATTCAATATAGAATTATCTATATATAAAAATAAATGTATATTTCTCTTGGTAATCGCATCACGCAAGAACGAATGTAATAAATTCGTTACTTCTTATTTTGTTGTATTATTTATTATCAGGAGAAAGTTCTTATGAAGGAAAAAATTAAGTAAATTGTGTGGAACATTAAAAAATTTAAGAAATTAAAAATAAATCTTTGTGATAATAATAATTTTACATAACTGTCAGTTGTCGTAGAACATTACAATAATAAGCCTATGTTTTTTTAATAACATTTTTTTAATTATACTAATTCTAATTCTATTGAATTAGTTAGGACATGACAACGTCTGTCGGGTCAGCTAGTTACAAATAATAATGGGTGTGTGTTATTACGTGTTGCAATATAAAGTACATGTGGACAACAGTCACATTTATCATGTTTAATCGATCAACATAACCTTTTTTATATGTAGACTCAAAAAAAAAAACACACACAATATAATTAAGTCTTCATTACATAACATAGCACAATATCAAAGCGTCTATAGTAAATAAAACGTGGTAATTGCAGTTAGTTCTCGAAAAATATATTTTTATACCTCACGTATAATATGAACACTATAAAATTTTACGATTCAAACGTATAGACCTCAAAATGTATGGTGATTTGAATATCGTAATATCCTAATGGTATTTTGTCTGAGTCTCAAGGACGGAATATAAAACAATAGATGCGTTTCGAAGGAAATTTTATTTTAGTATACTAATATCTCCCCGCGACTTCTTACGTGTGGGACTAAATTTAATTTTTCTATACCTCTGCTATACACAGTCGATCGCTACCAAACCTCTAATACCTTTTCGTTTTGGAGTCCATATGTACATATATATATAGAGACGTGTATATATTATAAGTTTGGTATTTAAAGACTCAATAAAAGCGACGACACTTACACCCCGCATCGCTAGAACAGGGCCAGTTTTCACAATCCTTCCGGTCGGATCGCGGCTACCATGCCTATTTCTTTGTGTAACTAAATAACTTCCGACATATCGGGGATCGCCATTATATTAGATTTTACTATGATCAAATAAAATAATTGATGTAGCATTGCTTCATTGAGAAAATATTATAAATAGAATCTATATAAAATGTAGATATTTTCATACTCTATCCGAATCGTAGACTCGTATTTCTTTACATTTAAGGTTTAAAGTTATGGCCATAATCTCACATGATCTTAAGTGACAATACGGCCCAAGTTGGTAGACACACTAAACCTGTGCAGGGACTGGCTCTCAAGTGCAGCTGCCGGAACATACCTATTGTAATTTGGCGGCTTATTTTCAATTTGAGGGTAGTTACTAGTTAGGCGGGCATTAGAAAAAGCCTTACCACCATGCTATGGTTTCCTCACTTTGTTTTTCTTCACCGAAAGCTCAAGCTAATTGTAAGTGGTTGGATTGGAACTCACGTCCCTTGACGAGAAGTCATACACACTACCACTGAGCTATCATCGTTTCATCGTTGTATCCTAACAAGCTAACTCATCATTACTTAAAATTTGACCTAATGAAATAATTTTACATACGCTCTAAATTAATTTCCTAAAAAAAATTACAAAATGTTTACGTATACAAAACATATACTAATAAAAACATATCGTAAAAGTATATTAAGATCAGTTAAAATGCTTTTAATTAACAGCAATTAAATTAAATTTTAATTCAATAAAAATTTATATTGTGTATCATAAAATTTTATTTAACTCTGCAAATACGGGTACAATTTTATATTAACGTAATACATTATATACTGATACTAGATTATATGTGCGGCTTTGCCCGCGTTAATATCGAATTTGTCAAACAAGTCGGATGACGCAATAAAAAGTTTCATACAAAAACTGACCCTCTCTTTACCCCACTACAAATAAGTTTTTAGCAAGAAAGAGTAGCCTATCTCCGTCTCCAGAGTCACATCTATCTTTGTACTAAAATTCAACTCAAAACAAACAAACTCACTTTCTCATTTATAATAATAGTATGGATTATAAAGTGAAAAAGTTTCATTATTAATCTTAGCGATTACCAGCCGAATTTGAAGAGACCCTTTTACATTTTATATCGCGCAGTTATGTAAGGGTTTAGACTATTAATATCACGAAAACACCAACAGGAGCAAATTTTGTATTGATAAAAATTCCAAAAACGGGCAGAAATTGTTAAATTCGAAGCGATGATAGCTCAGTGGTAGGTTAGACGACGTCGCTTCAAGGGGCGCGAGTTCGATTCCACCTACAATGAGCATCAGCTTTCGATGAAGGAAAACACCGTGAGGAAATCATGGTGGTAGGGCTTTTTCAAATGCCCGCCTGGCTAGCAATCACCCTCAAGCTACAATCTGCTGGCAAATACCAGCAGTTGTGTTCCGGCAGTTGCAATTGAGAGCTAGTTCTTCCACAGGTTTAGCGTTTCTACCAACTTGGGCCGTATCGTCACTTAAGATTAGGTGAGATTATGGCCATAACGCTAAACCTAACATAAACACAGCTTTTAGTTTCACGCGATTGAAGTCGTAGATACATACAGCTAATCTATACATAAACAGGTGAAAACAAAACAATTCGGTACTTTTTCGTTAGTATTTGAAACCGTTTCTTTGTTGTTTACTATGAGCCAGGTTAATTGTTATTACAAATAAAATTGATAACAGATTTTTGAATTGAGACTTCTTGTAGAAGGGTTTTGAAATTCTGATCCACAAACCTTTTGTTTGACGTTCGTTCGGGTAAAGTCGGGTCGAGGCGACTTAAGGAGCGAAAGATATACAGTGATGTTTCGCTTCTGTCGTGCGGTCTTAAGCACACACTATTTTATATATAAACTAGCTGTTCCCGCGACTTCATTCGCCAAGAACTAACAATTAGTTAATAATATTTGCCCATTTTTGTAACTTGTTTCAATAGTGTTTTGTTAGTATTGATGGTAACGTGTTGTTAAATATCCTATAACCTTGCACCAAGATTGCTCTATCAAATACAAAAAAAATGACATCTGGTTAGTCCTAAGATTAACACGTGTTCAAACGAACAAACACATTTTTCCTTTTATAATATTAATATAGATAGGTAAATTCAATTTTGCTTTTTCCTTTACTCCTGTGATTGTTAACTGTTTTTTTTTTGTTTAATAGTTATCATCAAGCTTTGGAATGTACAGAGGGAATGATTGTAAATGAACAGAAAATAAATAATTTTTTAAATTAATATATGTTCTCAATGTTTCAGTAATAAATATGGTCGAATTGCGAGTACTATGTGGTCATTATTATCGTTGAAAACAATGGGCTTAGAAAGTAATATCATTCAGCTTGTAAGCAGAATAAAGTTAAAGTAAAAAAAAAAAACGTCAAGTCCAATTAAAATAATACATTGATTATATTTTATGAGACGGTAACTCTATTGTCGACACCTAGAACTTTTATAATTTTCTACTAATTACTTTAAAATTTAATTCGCACTTCAAAATAGATCTTAATTTTCAGTCGGTCAAGGATTCTTTTCTTTATTATACAGGACAATATCTGCCTACCGGGTTAGTTAAAATAAACGAATAAATGTTTTTAGTAAACAAAAATGTGTATATAAAACAAATACAATACCAACATTGTAGAATATAAACAATACTTTTTAGTCTAACGCATTTCAACACGCAATTGTACATTTAAAAGTAGACGAGAATGAATAGCTAATGACATCGGATAATTGTAAGCGATTTGTTTTTAAGGGAGGTCGAATTTGCCCGACTTTCAAGTCGTAATGTTCTGTAATTTACTCCCCTCGCGAAATTGGAACCGCGAAGAGGGTTTTTCCGTTCACTCGTAATGGATCCATCAGTTATACGTAAGAACTTTTTTAAATGAAAATAAATATTACTGTTAGTGTAGAGACTTCATGTTCGTAAATATGTCTATTAGTAAGTATATATGCTGTAGAAAACTTGATTGAACTTGGGAGGATGAAAATCCACAGGCAAAAAAAATTTTTTTAAAGCATCGATAGCTCTGTTGGTAGAGTGTACGACTTCACGTCAAGGGACGTGAGTTCGAATCCAAACACCTACAATGAGTTTGAGCTTTCGTAGAAGTAAAACATCGTGAGAAAACCATAGCTTGGTGGTTTCTAATGCCCGCCTGGCTGGAAACCAACCTCAAGTTAAAAACCAGCCGCTAAATACCTATTGATGTGTTCCGGCGGTAGCACTCGAGAGCCAGTCCCTCCACTAGGCTTAGCGAGTTTACCATTTTGGGCTACATCGTAACTGAACATCAGGTGAGGTTGTAGCCACAGCGTAAAACTTATAAAGTATAAAAACGCATTTGCCTATACAGACAATTTCGACAACGTCAAAGGAGGAGGACTCTATAAATACAATTAAAGATCACAAAGTAACAAGCGAACATAGAACAATTATTTGTGGACCACAGAAATGGATTCGAACCCATAGTATTTCAGAGCGGCAGGTGCAGCGAGGCAACCGCTTTAACCGCCGGTTCAATCGTCTTTCTGCGGCATTGCATACCGAGTACAGTTGAAAAGTAATACATATACAGCCAATCGATCTTTACTTGCAAAGAAAAATATAGATAGCCTCATAAAACACTATCTATGTCTTATTTTTCGTTCAAATCCTTAGAGCAATTTCCGAGAATTATTTCGATGCAAAATCATTACTTACTTAAAAGTATTAGATAACAGGTATACTTTGTGTTCGAAAACTTTAAATACGTCGTCTATATGTCGCTTTCTTCGAAAAGACTTTTCGACATATACATTGATCGTGCGACGTGAGTTCGAATCCAACCACCCACAATGAGATTGAGCTTTAAGTGAAGAGAAACATCGTGTGGAACCCATAGCATGGTGATAGGGCTTTTTCTAATGCTCCGCCTGGCTACCTACCACCCTCAAGTTGAAAATTTACCGCCAAATACCATTAGGTGTGTTCTGGCAGTTGCACTTGAGAGCCAGTCGCTCCAAAATAAAGGCCGGCAACGCACCTGCGATTCCTTTGGTGTTGTGGCTGTTCATGGACGGTGATCATTTACCATCAGGTGAAGAGCTTGCGTGTTTGTCCCCTTTTCCATAAAAAAAATAACGATAACCGGGTAATAAAATTGTTTACCGGCTTAAACAAACCGTTCCAATAAACAAGTTTTCTCTGTGAAATAAGCCGGTTTCTTTCAAATCCCGAAATACGTGTTACAATACACCAGTATCCAGACTCACATAAACATCCATTTTCACGATGGCGGAATATCAAAGAAATTAGAAATCGTACACGACTATACAACGAAAGCATTTTATAAGTTTTTCAAATGTCACACTAGTTTTAGTAATTTCTTGCATAATAAAATAAAATGCAATTGAGTCCAATTATGCAAATGCATTATAACTCTAATTGTATTGCAGCGATGATAGCTCAGTTAGTAATGTGTACAGATGCCTCGTCGGTAGACGTGAGTTCGAGTCTACCTGCAATGAGTTTGAGCTATCGGTAAAGGAAAACATCGTGATGAAACCATAGAGGAGTGGTTAGGTATTTAAGTTGAAATTTCTATCATCAAATATCTCCAAAGGTGTGTTACTGGAGTTTCACCTAAGAACTAGTATCTGCGCTAGAATTAACGTGTCCGCCATCTTGGTCCACATTGTTACTAAAATCAGGTGAGAATCTGGCTGAACACTATACCCATAATGTATAAAAAATAGTAATAACAATTACCGATATAAGCCCGGACATCATACGAAGTTCCTATGGGAGCACCATGATACTGTTTGGCCGGCACCAGCTGGACACTGGGTGGTGCGAGTGGAGTCAGCTCCAGTTGGAAGGGGTATGCATTGGAGCCGAGTCTTTTTATAAGTGCATCCTGAGAAAGAATATTTAGCTTCTCTATTATCTCTAAAAACTAATTTATCGCCGAGTGTTTTTTCAGAATATGATGATATTTAGATCAAACTATTTTATTTAAGTCTTATTCTTTGGGATAAAATCGGTCAGAATCTTTTTATTTTAGGTATAATAAGTTCATCGTTGATATATTATATTCATTATCAAAAGTTTTTTTTATCATTTGTAGTGGTAGCGGTATAAGCAGACTTGCTAAGTCTAGTGGTAAGACTGATTCTCAAAAGCAATTACCGGAATACAACCATATATGGTTACGTATTATGAGTTAGGTTTTCAACTTAAGTTTGATAGTAAGGCAGACGGGTATTATACTACCATGCTACGGTTTCATCACAAAAACTTTGGCTTATTGTAGGGGTTCGAACTCATGTCCATTGATGCAGAGTCCATACACGCTACCACTGAGCTATCACTGCTTATGTTATACTTGTTTTTATATTTAACAATGAATGCAATAAAATTAAACCTGTAGTGGAGTGTTGGGTTCTCTCTCGTGGTTGCAGTGGACAGGCCAGATCTGCGCGAGGCTCATGATGGCTTCATTGCAGAACTTTAGGCCCATCACCTCCTCATCTTCGCGGCCATATCTGCAAAAAAGTCAATTAATAAAAAATTATGTGTGTGCAGTTCACACGCGATAGGACTGAAACCTTCAAAAATTTGCTACGTAATACGCAGGCGCGCAGAAACATATACTAACACAGTACAACTCTCTGACATTGTAAAAAACACTGTATAATGCCTTCTATCTCATTCTTTTGTACGTTATATCCTATATTTGTATTTGGGTATCTCTTTTTATTTTCTTTCTTTTTGTTTCATCAAGTTTCAAATCACAACGATGCTAAAGAAATTTTCACTTTGATAAACCAATCAATTATGATTATTTAAAAAAGGTTTTTCTCGGTTCAACTATTATGGAAATACACTTTACTTTCAGATATCATGAACAGCTTCCTGAATACTACTAAAAACTACCTAATTTAAATTGTCTTAGAAGTCACCTACTCTTGATAGATTTCCTATCTGTAATATGTTTAATTCATATACAGTACTGCAATATTATACTGTAGCAAATAATTGAATAAGATACTATTTTTGAATAATACCAGCTAATCATTGATTTAAGTTTTTTTTAAATTTGCATTCAATATTTTCATTGTCGCCCTAGAAATATAATCCTTAATGTAACTTGTTTAAACTAAAATGGCAACACTCAAAATAATATTAAAGCTAATGCTATTAGGTTAAACAATGTTATACATTCCATGGTTTGACGCCGTTTCATAATTCAATCCAGTACAAAATCGACATTAAACCTCGCTTCATAGTACTTCATAAAGAACATAGCGTGCTATGTTTGAAATATGAAGCGTCATTAGGCGATATAAAATGTTTTCCGACTTCTAAATTAATATAAATTGAGGTGAATTTAATTATGAGTTCATGGTCGGTGATCGGGTGACCTTCGGTGATTTAGGGACAGAGCTCATTGTATAACTATTATGTTATAATAACGATTTCATTACGTCACAGTTGGGATTATGCTTCGATGGTATACTTTTATACTCTTGATGACGGAGTATAACAGTCATAGTAGGTATGGAATTTAAATTAAATGCAATCTTGATTGATATCTCTGCTATCTATTGACATATTGATATCTAGCAAAAAACATCTAGTAGAATACACAGTTGGTCTATCGGTTTAGGTAGCCACCTCGGTGATGCGTACTGCCTGGTTCATCCCCGCACAGGACAAACGTGCGATCGCTTAAGCCTCTAAAACAATCGTACAGTCAAATTAAGACTAATATTGGGTATTAAGATTATCGTGCGATTGGAATGAAACATTGAACTCAAACGTATGCTAATTAATAGTCACGTGACATAGCTTTCGGCCGAAACGGAAGATAAAACCGAAAGATTAATTCGCCACTAAAATTTTTGAAACCCGGTTATAAAGAATAAGCACTCTTGTTGGGTATAATACATAATTAAAACATGGACATGCAAAATTGACAATAAAGTAGGAAGCGTGAACGGCCGCTCTGTCGATGTACGTGAGGTCGAATCCCTGCAATATGCTTGAGCTTTCGATGAAGGAATACATTGAGATGAAACCATAGTATGGAGGTAGATCTTTTTATAATGCTTGTCTGGTTAGCTACCACCTTCAAGTTGAAAATCTGCCACCAAATACCCACAGGTGTGTATTCCAGTTAAACTTGAGACCAAGTCCCATCAATAAGCTTAGCGTGGCCACCATTTTGACTAACATTGTCACTTAATAACAAGTGAAATTGTGGCCATAACGTTAACCCTACAAAACAATAAAGATAGGACATATTTTAACAATTCCATTGAAATCGGTTGAGCGGTTTCTGAGATTACGAGTATAGTCGAACAAAGTGACACAAGGTATTTATATATAATGATATGTATTTTGAATAACGTGGTGTCCAAAATCTCATTCTTTACGGACTTCCTCATCGCAATTTGTATACGCATTACCCGGGCTCAGGTCAAGGCGAGAGGGGCGTGTGACAAGACCCACTGGGTGATAAGCACCCGACACTGCCTACTAAAAAGCACCACTACGATACTTCGATTTCCCATTTTCTCAGACAACTTTCGCACTTCAAGTCAAGATTTTACCGACCATACATAATCGTTTAAAAAAAAGTGTGTGTAATTCACAAACGGTGAAAGGGAAACATTCAAAATTTCGCTTTGTGGTACGCAAGTGCAGACACACATATACTAACGCACATACAACGCTCGGATCCAGTAAGAAAATCCGTATAATACCTTTCTATCTAATTTTCTCGCACATTATATCCTATAGATGTATTTGGTTGTCTCTTTTTACAGTCGCTTTTTGTTTCATCATGTTTCAAATCACAACAAAATATACGAAGTTTTTACTTCAATAAACCAATAATTATGACTCATTAAAAAGGTTTCTCTCGGATAAAATTTTGTGTAATACACTTTGCTTACGGATATCCTTAAACCTTAATAAACATTTGGTTTCGGCAAACCTTTGAACCGTGATAACGTCCAAACGTTTGCATAAATCCTTATTTGTGGCCGAAAATTGCTGAAGCCGAAACCGTTGCTTCAGCTGGACCCTAGTTAAGATATCTCCATTGTTTTACTTACAATAAACATTGTTTGCTAAGGAAATACAAAGCAAATTATTAGCTTTCCTGTTTTAATTGTCATATTAAGTACGTCTGTTTATTACGTAGCCTCTTTTGTGCCATTTGTGTTTATCTAATTTGGATAAAACGCTTGTCAACTTCCTTTTGTAATAAATAGGAAGTGATATAACGTAATAAGGTAATAGGATTCTGTACCAAACTGGGTCGCAACCACGCAACCGACAGGTCCGTTGCATCGGTACTATTCATTTTCCTTGAACCTAAAGGTCCCTGCTCAGAAAAGAGATATCAAATTCATGTTTTATCCAAATAAGGTAGGGAGCTTCTGTCTTACTTTGTTTTTATGCACACAATTATATCAGGACCAAAATATCAGAAGTCGAAAATCGGACGCCATATACCAATAGGTGTGTTCCGGCAGCTGCACTTGAGATCCAGTTCCACCACAGGTTTAGCGTGTCTACCAAATTGGTCCGAATCGTCACCTAAGATCAGGTGAGAATATGGCCATAACGCTAAAACCTTAACTATAAAAAAAACCTATACTATTGATTTTTAATATACCTGTAGTAGGACAAGTTTAGGTTAGATTTCGTGTGGGTGCTTTTGTTTAGGATTTCATATATTAAATGAAGCTCGACGCAAAATGGAACCAGTCACAGACCCGATCACCTGTGGCCATATATTATAGTTATATGAAAAGGGTACAATGAATATAGTCGCACATGCGCTTCAAAAATAGGCCTGATCAGTCAATTGTCCTTTGCGTAGTTCGTACCTACACTACTCAACACGACAGCAGCAAGTATACCATTTGTAAAGCTCAAACCTTCAGTTTAATATAAAGCATAAACTCTATATAGCGTTTTATGGCGCTATTGAGACTTTTCATTATTAAAGAATATATTTTATGGATAAGGTAAACTAACCCAACTCAAATAATTTCGGTATTTTAGAGATTTTTCGCTTAATCAAAAGACGATAAATGGTGTAGCTATAGTACCTACTGTCTTTCTTATGTTAACGTTATTATATAATTTTGATAATTCTTACCTAAAAGTCAAGGTGACTTGCCCGTAAAGCTTCTTGTTGCTGTCAAAAGCTTCCGGCTCGACTTGAAGCACACCTTGTATCCTATCGATGACTCCATTCTCCACCACCAGATCTCTCGACGCGAGATATAAGGTGAGCTTGTTATTCGGTGATGACTTTTTGAATACGCTGCGATGAAAATACAATATATAATTACGAGATAACACATAAAATAACATAATAGTCGCCTTAGCGCTTAGATGTTCAATGCAGCCCTCAACTACAAGTATAAATGTGTAGGTACGGCATATGGTCTCCCCGAGTGGTACGATAATATTGGGTCAATTAGCTAACTCAGATTTCTATATCGCGTTGTCGGTCAAAGAAGTAACATACTTAAGTACTGATTGATATATCAATTGCCCGAAAGCAACAGAAAATGTCCTAGTGCGAAGTGCGATATTCTGCAAACTATACAAACAAAAATTCTAAAGGTCATGGGCCCACATTTAATATTACTATTTTTAGGGATAATTTGAAGATATTTTTATAAATTAAAATGAATCCACCCGTAAATTTCGTTGTTACATAAAGGAATGTATATAGTTTAGACTATACATAGTAACGTATACACATCTCTTTTTTGCGCCTAATATAAAATCATACTGTCCTACTTCCACGTTCATTGCAATATTTCTATGGACCTCATTAGCGTTTTGGCGCAATATTATGAAGGTAATGTATAAATATATGTTCATAATATCATTTGCCTCCTCCCCTAGCCAAGTTGCTTTTTTATATTCGTTACCGTAAACTTATACTACTATGTATAGGCAAATTTTTAAAACTTATTAGAAGTGGGGTAAAAAGAGGGATAAATTTTATATGGAACTTTTTGTTGCGTCATCCGATTTGATCAAAATCAATATTACAACGCGAGAAGCCACATTCAAAATCTAGTTCAAAATAAGTGATTAAATAATTACTCTAATAATCGAATTAGTTATTGAAATATAATGTTTTTAGTTATAGTTATCAGAGGAAGAAAATAATGATTTTCACGCGATTTTGGAAAATGGAACCATTTTTGTAACTTTGTTTGGCGACACGAGCCTGATGACCGAAGAAAGGCATGGCCCCTTTCAAAACGGAATATTTAGTCACTTTAGTATAGGAGTGAGCGAAACTGCACTGAACGCGTCTCCCTTTAGAACAAACGTGTTACCATCCTGGGTCCCATTGCCACTCAACATCAAACGAGATGTGACAAATTACTAAACTTGTAGGTAATAAAAAGTAAAATATTAACTAAACTTTTAGAGTATATTGCAAATTAGGCTGTGCAAGATACGTTAATTAATGTAGACCTTAATTAGCTGACTTACCGTTGAGAATTAAGCGCGTTGTCAGACGTCATGTCCAAAAAGATCTGGGGAGAAAATATATTTTTTTTAATAACTATATCCATATGAAGTAGAATCAAATAAACTATAAAGCGATTTTTTTTTTGCTTAAAAGCGCTAATCTACTCGATAGAGTAATAATCAAGAAAGGCTTTTTTATAAGTTAAGGTTTAGCGTTATGGCCATAATATCACCTGATACGTGTGTGATGATTAAGTGACGATACGGCCCAATTTGGTAGACACGCTAAACGAGTGGAGAAACTGGCTCAAAGAGCAGCTGTCGAAACACACCTATTGGTATTTGACGGCAGATTTTCAGAGTGGTAGCTAGCCAGGTAGGTATTAGAAAAAGTCCTACCACCATGTACCATGCTTTTAGGCTATTTAATGTCACGCTACTATCAATTGTAACATAGCTGTATTGAAAAAAGTTAATAAGGATTTTTAAAAACGGGCAAAAGTATTGGGAAAATAACGTTTAGGTCCACACGAACGAAGTCACAGACACAGCTAGTTATATAAAAAAAAAAATCTGCAGTAACAGACTACATAATAGGGCTGTTCGTAATAGTAGTGTTATAATATTACATATCTATAGAAGTCTTCTTTGAATAAGTAAATACTAAACCAAATCGAGAAAATATCTACTGTGTGTGTAGTTCATACACGAATAAAAGACATAAATCTAAATATACCCTAGATGTATGTTACTCGGAGTTTTTAATTGCTTGTGTTGGGTTCAATGTAGCATTTAAAATACTTTTATGTTTATTTATTAGCCGATGCCTACGTCTTTATTCACGTGAACTGTAAAAACCATGTGTCTTGTTTGGCTTCAGAACGCTATTCTAAATTATACACACATGTATGTCTAATGAAAATTACTTATTTCAAGACGCGCTCACGCAAAATCTACTGAACTAATAGATATGGGGCTATGAGCATTGGACGCCGAAATATTTTAGGTGGTTTTAGGCATCTTTTTTAGACTCCGTAAACCCTCGGTCATCTTTGTATTTGTTTTTTCATTGATTTTTTTACACCAATAAAACAAAAGACAAATTTTTTTGCAATATGCATTTGTCTTTAATTTGATATTAAAATACATATTTGATGTTTTTACTGAATGTTTGGTCTACTGAATTGACTTACTGATTAAAATTAAGGCCTAACAAACCATTCTTTGTCCTTCTGCATCTACAAGAGATAACTTTTTATATAGCGTCCATTCTGTTACATCCGTCCGATACGAGTGTCACAGACGTGGCCACATTTGCTGCAGGTGGCTGTGGGGTACCGAGCAGAATAGCATCTCCCCTAGTATCAGGTGTCGCAGTAGGCGACTGAGGTACTCGATCAGAGAGGGAAAACTTAGAACAATCCCGGAATGCTACCTCCGTAATGCATTAGCCAGGTCCTGCAACCGTCCCGGTACCACATGTAGTCACTCTTCAGCCCAGTGAGTCCTCCCGAATAGGTCGACAGAGTGGTTTAAGTTCTGGGCATGCTTAAGTCATCTAAAGTACATCCCACGTTATGTAACAAAACAAGCTCCCCGGCTAATAATATTATAAATACTGATTAAATTCTAGAAATAAATGTAATGATATGTACGTACTATTAATCTTTCAAGCCCTCTGTGGGCCTATAAAAGTCTTATCGAGACTAGTTCAGCCGTTAACCAGGACGAATATACAGATGGATAAAACATGTGTTTCAATTCTCCTTATAAACGTAAAAACAAATGAATTGAATAAACTTCTTTTGTTTTGAAATCACAAACAGATATTTCTTATTTGTTTTGTCGATTAGTTGTTCAGATTTATATGAGAGGAACAATTATGATACAGTGACTAACCGTAAGGAGATTCAGTATGTATATCAAGTGAATTCGAATTGCTGCCATGGATACGAGGTTTTATTGAAGAAAACATTTTGATAAAAACATATTTTAGGTAGAGAATCCGTAATGCCTGCTTAGCTAATAATGATTTCAAGTTGAACATCTACCGCCCAGCAACTTTATTATACTTAGGTACTATCTCGGGCCACATCATTACTTAAAGTGAGGCCAAAAAATAAATCTACACTAAAATAAATAAGGCCCTCGTCAAAGTCAAAAACTACCAAACCCATTTCTTACAATTTTCACCAAGGAACGTAGTTATTTATGAAAAAGGTTTAAGAATAAAATGTCCGAAGATGTGGGAAAAATCATGCCGACTTTGTATAAATTGTATGAATTGTATATAAAAACAAAATACAATATTACAGAAACATTGGTCTTAAAAATATCTGTTAAAGAGGTGTGAAGAGGTACTTAAGCAAGCAAGCATGACAGCCTTAATTGGCGATGGATTTTGATACACTGTCAGTCGCTGCTGACTTGATTTGTACTGTACTTAACATCAGATACAATTAAACTGTACAAATGCTATGTCATCTTCTTCTAACAGAAAAAATATTGCTGTTTATTGTTTTTTATAAATTATGCGATTTTTTAACTGAGTTGTAATATTTATATGGACCACCACCAATTTTAGAATAAGTTTTATTATTTTCATATCAAAATAGGAATTACGGTGAAATATGCTTTATGCTATATAAGAGCTGTACTTGTTAAAGGAAAATGGGTCTTATAAATGAGTTATTCGCGGCTAATGATTTAAATTAAATTGGTAGGCGTATATACTCTAGTACCTATACGAAACTGGAGCAAGTTGCTAGTAAAGAATAAAAAAATATAATCTCTCAATATTACATTAATCTGGTTTATAAACCTATATATAAATGTTATAATACAACATTCTTCTGACTGTGCTCTAGAATCAATTTTGGAATGAAATCAGGCGCCGTTTTCCTGCGTGCAAATACTGTAACGATCGGGTGGTGTTTTTATAAAAAATATTCTCTATTAAATCTGTTCAAAGTTTCTGCCACATCATGAATTTTTATGAAATTGATTTGTTTGATACTATAACTATTGGTATGAGTAAACTATGTGAAGATTGTTTCATCTTTCTTATTTATGCGATGAGTAACAAAACGCACGTATTGCCGACTCAAAACTAGTTCACGTAAAAAAGATTATAACATTTTATGAGGTTTTTTTTTATATACAAAATAATTTCTTATAATAATATTAAATTGTTTACTTTTGTACAGCATGAAGTAACTGAGACATATTATCTATATCTGTATTAGTTTTATAAAGCGGAAAAGTTTGTTTGGTTGTTTGTTTGATAGCGCTAATCTTAGGAACTACCAGTAGGATTACAAAAATATTTTCGTATTTGAAAGTAAATCATTAAGGAATGCTTTAGGCTACTTAACATCACGCTACTAGTTACGGAAACGGGCACAAATGATTAAATAATTTTAAGTTGCACACGAACGACGTTGCGGGCATAACTACTTAATATTATAAAGTAGCAAATCTTGTTTGAACGCGCTAATTTTAGGAAATACCAGTCAGATTATAAAAAAAGAATGTGTTTGATAAAACTATCATTGAAGAAGGCTTTAGTATATTTAATATCAGGCCACCAATAGATGCAAAGCAGTATTTTAGGTATAGGAATAGGTTCTTTTTTTTTTTTTGTTTCTAGGCAACTCAATCCTCTTTATAGACTATTACTGCCATTTTCAAGTGATAAGATTTGGACATTTTGAGCAGATGAAACTATATTCAACAAGATGGTGACTCTCTTATCGAAGCTCTCTTGGAAGTTTTTGTGGCCAGTAATATATCATGTTCCGAGTGATTATTCATAATTCACTGCACTTATGCGTTTCAGCTACGCTACATCATGTAAAATGTCAATTATATTACACAATATACGGCTATATAAATAAGTATATGAATAAAAATAAAAATCACAATATGACAGATCAAGATCCCGCCAAAACATCGAACATTTTTGTTTTTAATTATTAAGCCATCTAAATATACATAATTGAAGCCGAACTTTATACTATTCTTGTAATCATACTAATATTATAAACGCGAAAGTGCGTTTGCTTGTTTGTTACGCTTTAACACCTAAACCGTTGAATTGTTTGTGATGAATTTTGGTACAGAGATAGGCTCCTTTTCTCCCGAAACCTTTATTGGAAGTGGCGTATATAGAAGATAAATTTTGTATGAAACATTTCTTGCGTCATCCAATTTATTTGACAAAATCGATATTAACGCTACCGAAGCCATACGTAAAATCTATTATTCAAAGATAAAACTAACATGACATCATAATAACTGGCAAAATAATTTTTATATTGGCATAAAATATTAAAATTATATTTTGCTAAATGCTGTCAAAATAGAGTAAATTAATTTAAAAAATAACATAAGTTAGTGAATTGGAATAAATATCACGGCATGACAAACAAAATTCCGATAGTAACTTATTTGAATAAGTCTTGCTACAGATATACTTTGCACAGTTTGTTGAAGTTATAAACACAGTTTTAAATAATAAAGTATCTCTTCAAAAAATAATACATTTAAGTTTAAAGTTTCATTAACTTGAATCCTTTTTTTTCATTTGCACTGTGCAATTTTTTGTATATTTTCACGTAGTATTGTATCGCATTATCTCTTAACATCAGATAACATTAAACGATAGCCTCTTATCACTCTAATAAAAAGTAATTTATATGTCTTTTATAATTTTTTTCGTCTTCTGTTAATAACGCATTATATAAAATTGTAATAATAAGTAGATATACTCATTACTGCTAAAAGTAAATAAAAGTACTAATAGGCATAATGTACCCTTTATGTCTCAAGTTTCTTGGAAAAGTGCTTCGGAATAGTTTTAGTATTTACGTACTTTCTTCTAAGTTAATGTATCTACTTAGAGGATTACAAATAATGAATTTATCACCAAGCGAAATAAGAGTAAAGAATCTGAGCTTTCGTTGAATAAAAACATTGTGACGAACCCATAGTACCGTAGTAGGGCATTTTGTAAATTTTTACTTGTAAACAATTGTAGTTTTCTATTATAACACAATTATAGGTATGTTTTAGCAGTTGCATTTAAAATCAAATCAAAAACTTTACACAATGCAAGCACTGAACAGTCGCTTATGAACGTCAAAACTACTTCCGATTCTTAAAATAACCTAGTAATCGAAAAGAATTGGCAAGAAACTCGACTTTTTAATTTTTTCTAGGTACACACTATGTTTAAATAGTACATTTAGAATAGTTATTTTCGGATGCACAGAGAGGTGAGCTAATTCCAGATATCACCTTCGTTCAGATTACGGTTCACCCTTTAATAACAGCCTTTTAATATCAAAACATGGTGCTTGAATTTACTTAAGAGCCAGTTTGTTGACTAGACTAAACATGTTACTATCTTGGGCCAACATTGGACCAACATCAGGTGAGGGGTTTGCGAAAATACAAGATTATTACTAAAAACAATAGAAAAACGTATTTACAGGAACAAATGGTAATAGTTTAGAGAATCTAAAAGTGCACACCTAATAATGTAATTACAATTGAATGACATATATTTAAGCATTTATATTAAACAGGAAGTAATCTGATGTAATTCTAGAACTATTAAAAAAGAAATGATCCCAATACATTAAGTTTTTCGGGCATAATCATTTCACATCCACAAACTTCCGAATGTCCACGGATTTTTTTTTTCTTTTCAATTAGATATTTTAGTATATAATGAAATAAATAAATAAATTATCTAGTGTGATAGTTTAGATAGTTAAAACATTTGCGTTGCCGTAAAAACATAAAAGATTTAAAAGAATGATTACGGAAGTCTCTAAAATTGCTCGACTTTGGAATGTTGAGAGTAATGCACAACCTCAAACGATTTGCGTTATAAGGCGTGCAATACTAGTTATGTAGTCAAATTTGCACAAACAAATAATTATTTAAATTCTTAAATTAATTTCTATCCAATTTTGCTATTTAAATTTTCGCTGATATGTAATAATTTTGCAAAAATATTTTTTTTTTAAAGATTACAGTCATTGTAAAACTTCTTATCACGACTCAAGGCTTCATTAATAAAATAGCTTTGAGTAATAATGCTCCTATTCCATTAGTTTTTAGTAGGAGTATTTATATAGAAGGAGCAACTGCATGAGATAGTATACTATAGTTATTTTTTCTCGCGTGGCTTTGCTCGGGTTAATATTGATTTTATCAACCAAATTCTGGTTGTCAATTGATACAGAAATAATTTGTCTATCAAATGCTACTAAACATTTATTTCATGAATATCAACTGAAAATTCGAAATTATCAGTAATTACTCTCAAAAGTTCGAAGCAAATCAGATGACGCAATAAAAATATGCATACAAAGTTTGTACGTCTCATTGCCTTACTACCTATAAGCTTTTTAATAAAAAAGTAGTCTAACGAGGTTTCCATGGAACCCATCTATCACTATGTCAAAATTCATCATAATCGATTCAGTGGTTTAGTCGTGAAAGCGTTACAAACAAACACACTTTCGCATTTTCACAGGTATTTTCGCTAATATCAAGTGAAGAAAGACTTTATAATCACAATGATTATAAATTACAAATCACAAAACTGATTGTTCTATACAGATGACTCGAACCCATAACCTTTCGGAGTGGCGGTCGCACAGTTATTCTCTGTAGCTACCATTTGGGGCATTAAACGACGATAGTTCAGTTGGTAGTGTGTACGGACGTCGCGTCAATGAGCGTAAGTTCGGATCCCTGCAACGAGCCTGCGGATTCAGTTCAGGAAACGATCGTGATGAAACCATTACATGGTGGTAGGGCTTTTTCTAATGTCCGCCAAGCTAGCTGCAACTCTCAAATTGAAAATTTGTCGCCTAATACTATACAGGTGTGTTCCGGCAGCTGTACTTGAGAGATAGTCTCTTCACTAGGGTTAGCGTGTCCGTAATCTTAGGCCACGTCGTCACTTAACTACAGGTGAGATTGTGGCTATAACGTATATAAAATAGGCAGATTAATACCCATAAAATTAAAAAGAAATTCCCATTCATTGCTTTTTATTCCAGCACCGATGTTACAGCGAAAAACACGACCTTATATATTTTGACGTACACAATGAAAAAGAGAAAATGCTCTATCTTAATTCCTCCGGCCTTTCATTTGACGTTATTAGTATTAGGTTACTTTTGTTATTAAATAACGCCTTTATCTTTTGTATAAATACCTAATAAAAATATAATATAGCCAAAATTGAATATATCACGAAAACTGTAATCAGAGTGTAGTAACACACCAATTGGTATTCGGTGGTACATACTTAACTTGAGGGTGGTAACTAATTAAATGGGCATTAAAAAAGCCCTACTACCGTGCTATGGCTTTATCACAGTGTTTTCTTTCATCGAAAGCTTAGGCTGATGGCAGAGATTCGAACTTACGTCTATTGACGCGGCATCCGTATAGACATCATCGCTTTTTTTCATAGAATAGGGGGCAAATGAGTAAGCGTGTCACCTGAAGTGATTGCTGGCGAAAGTTGTAAATAATTTAATCTTATGGATTAATATATAAGATCAATATTTCTATTCAACGAAACAAACGAAACGAACGAACAAAACGAGATATTTCCTCCAGAGCGAAGGGATAAAAGTTCAAATTTTGTAATAAACGTATTTCTTGACGAATTTTTAAGTAGTTTTTTTTGTTTTATAGCTTATATAATAACTAAAAATATAAACTGTGAATAAATGTCAAATTGTATACATATAAAAATGGATTTTTATGTGAATGCAATCGTTAAACTCCGACGCCGTTGGATCGATTACCATTACATAGAGAAAGCATTTTACTATTTATTATTATGCTACTTTAAAATGCGATAGATGCCGATGAGGTCGAATGGACAGTACAACTCCTGCCAGGTTGGTTAGCAACCAATACAATTTTTATAAAACCATCCAACCATCAAAACCATCTTTAATTCTTAGCGGTATATTAAATCGGCATGTGATAGTTTTAATGTTATAATTTATGTAATACTAGCTTCTATATGCGGCTTGGCTCGCGTTAATATTGATATTGTCAAACAAATCGCATGACGCATTAATAAGTTTCCTACAAATTTCACCCCTATCTTTATCCTTCTTGCAATAAGTTTTTCACCAGAGATAGAAGCTTATCACCGTCTCCAGCTTCCCGTCTATATCTATACCAAAATTCATCATAGCCGATTTACCGGTTTAGGCGTGAAAGCACAACAAACAAATTCACTTTCGCATTTACAATAATAAAAATATAATTAAGGTTATATCTTAAGTGACGATACGGTTCAAGTTAGTAGATACGCTAAACCTGTTCAGAAATTGGCTCTCAAGTGCAACTGTCGGAACACACCTTTTGGTATTTGGCCGCAGATTTTCAACTTGATAGCGATATATATAACGTGGTTGATAGCCAGGCTGGAATTGAAAAAGCCATACCACCATGCTATGGCTTCTTCACGATGTTTTCCTTCACCGAAAACTCAAGTTCATTGTAGGTGGATTCGAAATCACGTCCCTTGACGCAGAGTCCGTACACACTACCATTGGGCTATCATTGCTTCATTAGTATGATAGATTTGTTATTATTAGTAATGTACTTTGATTGTATAAATTATAAAACTGACCGACCGACGCTCTACGAAGTCTGCAGTTGCTGAACATTCAGAAGAAGGCTCGAAGCATTATCTTAGATTCGACAAGCCACAAATCCTTGCCAAAGAACACCGATTCCTACCTAGGATGATTCGTGAGGCTATTGAAATTAAAAAAACATCCAAATTTCAATAGAGAAGATGGTTGGAAGCTAGCACAAGCCTGGGATCCAATTATACGTTTAATTAAATCGGAACCCAAAAGACCAATTGCCAGACCTCAAGACACTGTGAGCTCTTTCTGCGTAGATCGGAACACTAACAATAATAAAAATTAAATTTAAGGTAGACATAGTAACATAAACTTTTCTGGACAACCTACACCTCAGTCCGCCCCGTGACCACGAAGGCTGAAAAGCTTTCGAAACGTCGGGATCAAAATCAATAAATAACCGCAATAAAATCCGTTTAAATTAGTTTTATTTCAATAAATAATAAAAATTGACAAATTAACATGCGCGTTGTATTGTCCGAAAAAAACTCTGGACATTCTAACAAAGGAGCCACCATTTTGTTAGAGCTATGTTTTAACTTAAAGATTAGAAAAATATTATGTTTCATGAAGAGTATAAACACAAGTTCCCATTAAATAAGAAGAATCATCTAAGTTTTCAAGACAGATTATAAGTCACCGGGCAAAGGAACAAAGGTCGTAAAGCCACGGCGAGCCAGAGACAACACCTGCTCGGTACAATTAAATTAAATATTTTACAACCGAGCTACTATAGGTAATGGTATGAAATTTCCATTAAACGGATGGGTAGCCCGAGCTTTTGTTTGTGATTCATGTGTTTACATACCTGTTCATGAATTGTAAACGTTTCACTTTGATAAAATTTGTGAGTAAAATTCAGTGTTACGCGATGCTGTGTTTACTGATTTTCAGAGGTAACTGATGTATTTTAAGGTTTTTGGGTGCAGTAATTTTATTGCATGAATTAATGTCGAAGCACACAATTCACTTTTAGAAACAGTAATGGCACAGTTAGTAGGGCGTACGGCTCGACGTCAATGGACGTGAGTTCGAATCCTTGCAATAAGACTGAACTTTCATTGAAGGAAAACATCGTGATGAAATGCATAGTCGCTGGGTTTTTTCTAATACCTGAGTGACTAGCCTTCGCCCTCGATTTAAAAATCTGCCGTCAGAAACCTAAAGATGTGTTTCGGCAGTTGCACTTAACAGCCAATCCCTCCACTGGGCTTACCGTGCGCACCATTTTGACAGCTCGATTGGTCAAATATTTCGTGGATTGCAACAGTCAAGTGCATTGCGATAATTCCACATAAATTTCTTTTTTTTACATACTTATATAGTTATAGTGAGAGAATTTGCTTTCAAGTGTGATAGCTGGAACACACCAATAGTTATTTCACAACAGATTTTCAACTTAGTCGCAATAACAAGCTACCGGCTGCACTCACTCAAAGCCCTCTAGCTACAGTTAGAACCATTAGAAAAAGCTCTACCATCGTGCTATGGTTACACCACGATGTTTTTTCTTCACCGAAAGCTGAACTCGATGGATTTTGATGGATCTTTGTTGTTTTTTTTTTGTTAAGATTTAGTATTACCTTATCAATCTCACTTGATGTTAAGTAACGATTTAGCCCATGATGGTGGATCGCTAAGCTCAGTGGGGGCCTGAGTCCAAAATGTAACACACCTATAAATATTTTACAGCAGATTTTCAACTTAAGGTTGACAGCTAGCCAGGCGGGCATTAGAAAAAACCCCTACCAATATGCATGTTGTTAGAACTTGTTTTTATCAAGCTTCAGGTCCTGCAATTCTTCTGTGCTACTAAGTATAAAAATGTAGGTTAAGAATGATAACAGGATTTTCGAATATTCATTCTATAAATTGTCGAATAGGTCAATCTAGGCAGCATCATACCCAGGTACTTCCTGTATCCTTACTTTCGGATGAGAAAGTATAATGGAAAATCTGTACACTTCACCGAACTTTGTATATATTCCTCATATTTGCGAATGCAAAATACGGTTTTTCATTTAACCGGGGTCACCCTTCCGAGTTCCGACAGGATGTCAATGTTAAGTACACTTCAAGGGCGATCGACTCTCGACTGGGAAACGTAACAATCTGCTTGCGTCATAGCTAAGTATCAAAATATCCTATTCCTTAAATCATTTTAAATTCAGTATATTTTTGTACATTCTATTTTAATTGTAAATAAATTATTAACATCAAAAACACCTATATACATGTAGTAGGAAAGTTAAAAATTTAAATACAAAATTCAATCTAAACCCGACTGTAAGGATTCACGAGAAACGAATTATATATCTTTTTTCTGTTGCGCAGCAAAGTGACTGCGATTAGCGGATACTGACAATCAACAGAGTCATGCTGGGCTGCTAGGTACCTCATTACATCTCTTTTAAAGGACCCAATATCATATAAAGGAAGGAACACGCTGACAGGAAGACGGTTCCACAACTTCACAGTGCGACAAAAGTAAGACAATTACAACTGTATTAGTAAGCAATATAACAGAATGCGTAGGCGTACGAAGCGATGATAGCTCAGTTAGTAGTGCGTACGGATCTCGCGTTAATGGTCGTAAGTTCAAATCCCTGTAAGTACAGGATTTCGTAAAGGAAAATAACCGACCATTGCGCTTAGGAGCAAACCCTTCCACTACGCTTAGTGTGTCCACCACCTTGAGTTACACATCATTTAACATCAGGTGAGATTGTTGTCATTACATTGAATGTATAAACTATAAACAAAAAAAATATAAGATTCAAAACTAAAAAAAAAAAAAAAACTACAGTACAATGTTTTATATACACAAATTTTATTACAAATCAATAAAATTCATTGTATATAAAAACACAAACAATAATCTATGTATACGTATATCACTTACTACTAAGTAGAAGCCTGATAAATTAAGTAGAGATTTTCGAGGTCAAGCATGCTCTAGACTGAATTTATATAAGGCATGTCATTTGAAGTTATGACTGAATTTTTCATCTTCAAATTGGCTGACTGATGAATAAATAGACGTGTCTTTTCTATCTCATAATTTAAACAACTTTTAAGTTAAGAGGAAGCTTCGATAAAAAATTGATTAATGACATTTTATACTTTTTGGGTCGAGTTACCTTATCGGAAGCACGTCGCGATAATAAATAATAACCTTAATTCTTCCGTAATATTATTATTTATTTGATGAGATTATTATCGTATTTATGAAGTTCATAATGAACTCGAGTATTATCCACGATAAGCCTTTATAATATAGTCCAAGGCTTTAGATACTGTTTGAGTTTATCGCATTGAATTTGTTTCGTTTGATTGTAGTATTTCGTTTGATTTCAGGTATATTATTTATTTGTATTATATTTTACTGGTTATTATTAAAGCTATTTTATCTTTTATGCGTAAATCACAATGAAAAAAACAGTATAGCAACTATAATCAATTTCATAAGCATTAATTAAATTATCTAATTTAATAGGAAAAAAATATAGCCTATGTGATATACGAATGTCTCTGAAACTTCAGAGAAAGTTAATAAAACGTTGAATCATGAACGAACAAAGGAGGTTCAACTTCTCCCTACCAAAAAAGACGTACAGTAAATTAATGCTTGTAATCTACAAAGCGTAATGCGACGACAGTTGATCATCTTTGGTGATGCAGGTGATGGTGATACAGTCTGGAAAGCTTGCATATCTCCCCTAAGAATAAAAATAATAATACATTACAAGATCAATCGTACTAAATTAGTATATAGTATATGTGTAGAGTAAGTAGAATGGATTCGATTAGTAATGAATATATTCGCGATAGTATCAAATTATCATATGTAAAAGTTATATTAGTGAGATATTACTATGTTTCTTTTTTTTACTTTTACGTTATAACCTGGTTCTCAAGTGCAGCTACTGGAACCCATCTACAGGTATTTGGGGGCAGATTGTCAACTTAAATATAGTGGTTAGCCAGGTAGGTTTTAGAAAAAGTCCTACCACCTTGCTAGGAACGATGTTTCCCTCCACCGCAAACTTAGACTGACTGCAGGAATTGAACTCAAATTAATAGGCGCGGCGTCCATACGTACTACCAACTGAGTCATCACCGCTTCAAATGTTATGGCAAGAGTTGAAAGTCATATACTAACAAGAATCTTAACTACGAATGAGTAGAAGATCAGAAGAGAGAAGAAAGAAGATGGTCTATGTTAGGAATAATATGTTTGCGGTGGGGGAAAACATCGTGATTAAATTCTAACAAGACTTTTTCTAATACTCACTTGGCTAACTACCATAATAAAAATGAAAATCTGCCGCCAAATACCTATAGGTGTATTCCGACAGCTGCACTTGAGAGCCAGGCCATAACGTTAAACCTATTAAGTGTTTAAAGAAACATAGCAATATCTTACTTATATGAAAGCCGTGATTAGATATCTGCCGACAGATGACAGTGGAAGAGGAAACGTGTTATGCTAACTCTACTTAGCATGAATGAGAGTATAAAAGAAGAAGTACTAAGCAAAATTATATGATGAACTATCTAATGAAAAAAAAATATAACCAGATCGAGTTTCTTGCCGTTGCTTCTCGATGACTGGGTTATTTTCCAATCCGGAGGAAGTTTTGACGTCCATAAGAGCCTTTCCAGGGCCTAAATTGGATTTTTTTTATTTAATTTAATTTAAGAGATTAGGTTTGTTGAAGATTAGGACAACTTCTACAGATTGGATACAGAAACGATTTTTGTTGTATTACAGATTATATTATACCATAAGATTACATATTTTTTACTATTTTATTTCAACGACGTGTTTTACACGCGCTCACTTACAATATTTTCACGTGTCTACTTTACATGCACGCAAAGAGCTATCAATTAAAATGGAATCCTAGGAAACCTGTAACTGTAATCTGTAACTGGTAACTGTCTCCTACAACACAACTATTACTAAGGTAGGAGGCACAGTATCCTTATATTTTTACCCGTAACATTTTGTTTTGAAATAAATTATTTGGTACTATATAATGTACGGCACGGAAAACAGCTAAAATTTATTTATTTTACGGAACACAAAGCCGTACAGAATTTAAGGGAGCTATATTCCAGACGTTTCGAATACCCTTGAACTCGACGTAAATTGATTACATCGAGGTCGAAGTCAACATCGATTTTAATAGCTCGAATAAAAACTATTCAGTTTAATTAATAACGAATTCATTTTTCCAAAGTGTAACCATTTCGAAGGCGGTAGTAATCGTTTCGAGCGATGTGGGGGTTAATGGAACTTCAAAACTAATTCTACCTGTAACTTTGGAATTTGGCGTTACGCTGTTAAGTAATTGCTATTTCCCTGTATTATATTTCATATTTCCAATGATTATTTGATTTTTTATTAGATTATTTGGAAGCGATGACAGCACAGTTGGTAGCGTATACGGACGCGTGTCAAGGGACGTGAGTTCCAATCCACCTACGAATAGCTTGAGCTTTCGGTGAAAGAAAACATCGTGATGAAACTATAGCATGATGGTAGGGGTTTTTCTAATCCCGCCTGGCTAGCTATCACCGTCAAGTTGAAAATCTTCCACTAAATACTTTTAGGTATGGTCCGGCGTTTGCACTTGAGAGCCAGTACCTCCATCAGGTTTAGCGTGTCCAACAATCATCTTGCGGCACATCGTCACTTAAGATCAGGTGAAATTGTGTTCATAACGCTCGTGGTAGGTGCATTCAAACTCACGTCCCTTGACCGTACCGACCGTCCGTACATATTACCCACTGAGTTATCATCGCTTCATATCATGATAGTTCCCGTTACAGACAATCACGTCAAAACTACACTACTAAACATGTCGGGATGCGACTATGACCATTCCATGCGAATTTTTTCGTAGGTGGTCCTAAGAAACTAGATATTGAATTTAATTATCCCTTTATCTTTTTCTTCGATTTACTGTTGTTTAAATTGAGTATTATTGGTTTTTTATAAGCCGTTACATTTAAGGTACTTTAAAATAAAAGACGTCTAGATTAGTGAGCGGGTGGTAATTCTTATACCTATATACAAAAAAGAAAAATCTTGTGGTAAATGAAAGTATCCCAGTTATTATCACTCAAATCGATCTCAAAGAATTGCTCATAAAGCTCAAGAAATAAACGAGATACATTGCGACGAACCAATAACTAGAGAAACAAAAACGTATTAGAGGGACAAAGTTCGAACGAGCGAACTAAAACCACGTTGCAATTCTTTCGCCGTTGTATTTTTATTTTTATTGCTTTTGTTTGAACAGGATGACATCTACAAGTTCACAGAGATGACCTTTTGTACTGACGATTCTTATAACTAGATAAAGGATCTAAATGTTGATTGAAGAGTTGTTCACATATTCGAGAAATATAAAATGTGATGTGTTTATGAAAAAAAAAAACATTATTTTCGAACTTATTTAAGTTGTCTGTACGACGCTTAGCCACAGTTACACCTGATGGAACGTAAGGACAAGGCCCAAGATGTAACGCGTTCGTGCAGTAAGAACTGATTCACTCTTCGTTTGAAGACGGTTTAACATTCGACTTGGCTGCATATTTGTAACGTTAGTATTGTACTTATATCGAAATGATTATTCAGTAACCAAATTAATCCAAAATATTGTAGAAATCGTATTGTAATTTCTATTGACACAAACATTGACACTGGCAAATGCTACAGCAGTGTCAAAACAAGAAAAAGAAAAAGTGTGTTGATCGATAATTGATGTTTCGATTCTCGCCATTACTCCTGGAGTCTACTGTCTTCACCATCAAGCACAATGAAGCTAGTTTGTAGCATTACTATATATAACAAAAACCTTGCTTTCCTTATCTAGATTATTCAAAGTATCATTGGGAAAAATATATTATGAATTTTCCTTGGAATGTAGCCATATGTACACCCACATTATCACCTCATTCATCTTTTTGTCAATATTATTAATGGGTTAAGTATGCGCCAAATTATCGTAGCACCGGTCTGGTAAAACTCGGAGAACCTTGGTACGTTGCCAGTGCATATCGTCACCACGATAATTGCAGTTTCGCATACTATTAATAAGCTATTATTTTCGTCGGAACAAAATTCCAAGCGTCCTGTAGAGAAACATATTATTTTACACGTGCGTTCATTATCGGAGTGACTTTACTCTGTTTATTATTTATTGCTACAATTATACATGGTGTTTAGGTTAAGTGTGGTAAAAATAGATTATCGAATTTAAGTGCCAAATGATTAGCGTACCGTAGACTAACATAAGTACAAAATACATAAAACACATTCACCTGCAGTCACATTATAATTCATATGTGTTAAAAACTACATGGATATTATAGAATGAAGTCCTATGTGTGTTTACAATTATATGCGATATCTGTAGTCATTTTTTTTCGAATGGATATATACTGTTAGCCTGATGGGCTTTCAGAGCTTCATGAGCTTGGAGGGTAAGTACGAAAGGCGGTCAGTTAGGCAGGCAACGAGCGCAAGGGTGTCATGAAGTGGTCGAACCTCGGCTTGGACTCTTGCCGGGCACGCGACCCTAACTTATCCTACTTGGATCCTATGCTAAGCAGCTAACCTACTCAGTTACAACGCGGGTTATGTTCGCACATCTTTAGTAACTTTTCAATAATATTAAGTAAATCTTAAATTTTTGATCTGATTATAACAACTTCAGATTATGTGTCAAAATGTTTTTATTTTTATTTAAAAACTAGCAAGTTTGGAATGTAAATTGGAATCAAATTATGTTTTTGATATAGAAAATTTACCATTAGTTTAAATTTGGTATTCATATTCCTTCATAACGTAGACGCTTACAAAGAATGGATTTTACGATTACGCGAAGTTGATGAATAAATACGCGAACAAAAGCGACGATACCAGTTCGTAATATGATGTAAATTTTATAAACTTCAAACGAGTTCCAAGATATCTCCGGGAACGTATTATGTTTCTTATTGCTTGCGGTCTCTACAACAATACTTTAACGATTTCTTTGCTCAGATTGATGTTATTTAAAATGCTTCACGATAGCTGCCATACGACTGCGGAGTTCGTTCCAAATAATTTAAAAATGTTAAAACCATCTTCGGTCCCTACTAAATCACAAATTAGAATAATTACAATTAAAATAATACTTTATTGCTCTGGTTTGTTTTTAGATTATTTTAAAATTAAACTACCTACACTTCAAATATTACTTCATTTTTATTTACTACGCTGGCTTAACGAGTTTGCCATCTTGGGCCACATCGTCACTTAACACCAGGTGAGATGTGGCTATAACCCTAAACCTGTTAACTATAAAAAAAACCGTTCATCCAGCACACACCATAATATAAAATTTTTGTTGACTTTAATTACATATATTGTGATTAAATATTAAAAGTACATATTTACCGAAATAAAAAGTAATCTATAATACACAAGAATAATATACCATTTTAACAGCGAAAGAATTTTCAAAAACCAGATCAATAGTAGCCGAGTTTATCACGAACATACAAATCACAAGTCTTACCTCTTTATAATATTAGTATAGTTTTTTTTTTGGCTGTTCTTAAATCTTTCTTTTTTCCCAGAACACTACGAGTTGGCTAACAGAAAAAGTATTGGTTTTATCGGTGTACAGATTAATAAAATATACATTCCTTTGTTAAATCATTCATAAACCGAGTGAAACACAAATGCATACAACTCAGCTTCTTCTATTGTGTCAAAAAGACAGCATCAAATTAAGTTGGACCAGTATTCAGCAATTAGTTTAGCAAGTAGTGTTTATATAATTAATATAAATATCATTATAATATATAAAAATGTAGTTAAATATGAATACATTTGCGTATTTATTGAAGATTAAAGGAAACGGCGATCCCGTTTCATTTGATAATACAACACTCGAAGCGTCAATTAAATAAATACGATTAATAGAGCCGCGATGACCATCATATTCACGGCTATCTGTTTATCTTCATTAATTAATATTATATTTTGCATTTAAGCAACAAAAACGAATAAATAAATCTCATTTTAATCATAATACTAGATTTTACGTGCGGGTTCTCTCGCGTTTACATCATGTATATATAGGAAAAATAATAGATTTAACCGACCAATTCGTTTCTCCTTTAAAATTAGAATAAATAATTATAATAAATAATGATACCTTTGGACCAATGTTGAAAATCAGGAATGCAGTACTACTTAGTTTTACTATCGTATGGAGCTGGATGGGGACGTCTTGTAAAACTCTTACAGTCAACTAGTTAAGACTACTACTTCGTTTGCGTGCAACTAAAAGTTGTTTTTCTTTACCGTAGGGATCTTACTTATTTTAGATGCAAAGTACCTTTATATACCTCGCAATGTGTACCCAAAATGTCTTGATGATAAGTTGAATTGTTAATGCGTGAAATAATAGCAAACAAACTCACATTCACATTAATAATATTAGTTAAGGCATTTTCTAATTTACTTCCATATACGTGATGGATGTTTATTGATTTTGTAAAATCAATCGAATGGCGCAAGAAAAGTTTATCCCTCTCTTTACCTCACTTCCAGTAAGGTTTTTGCGGAGAAAAAGTAGCCTGTCGCCGTCTCCAGGTTTCCATATGTCCCATTTACGAAACCCATTATATTCGATTCAATTTAAATTTGCTAAATTTTTATTACGGCATCCGATTTGTTTGCTAGAACTAGTATTAACGCAAGCGAAGCCGCAGGTTAAACTATTTCATAAGTTTGAAACCAATTGGATGATTCAATAAACAGTTTTAAACAAAGTTGATATCTCTTCATAAGTTTTTCGCTAGAAAAACTATTCTATAACCGCCTTCAGGTTACTATATAACTATATAGTTAAATATATAAACTTTATGTAATCGACGCAGTGGTTTAGGCATAAAGTGTAACAAACAAACAAACTCACTTTATAATATTAAGTATATTATTCGCAAGGGTAAGCCATTAAAAGTTATACAATATAAAATAATGGTTGTACCCGAAATCTTGCATTTTGATATATCTAGTCAGTATAGCAACAAATCGTATATACTATACATATAAGTAACTAGGCGGTAACATTTGACTTCGATTATGTTTCTCCTATCCGTCGCATATACTTATAAATACCGTTTTAGTAGGAAATAGGTATATATTTGTTAAACAAACATGCGTATTTTTTACTGATTCGTATCTTTTACTGTTCCTACAAAATCAGTGCTTTGATGTAAAAACTGTGTCAAACACAATAGGTCGGTGATAATACAAATGTAATTCTAGTTCAACCAATTCGTTTGACCAATTTTGATTTAAATCGTTTATACATGTAAACGCTATTAACGGTTTCTTTGATAACGTTGAAAGGACAAGATAATAACACCGTCTATCAATAAATCAACCCTCACAGATCCTGAAAGCATTTTAGGAGTGGAGTTTTGAATGCTATAAATTGTTATAGATAAATAAGACAAGAAGATCGATTAAAGAATACTGCTTCTCTAACTTTAGGTTTTTAAATTTAGAACTCAATTAATATATAGGGCAAATATATTTTATTTGCAGCGATGATAGCTCAGTCGGTGGTCTGTACGGACGTCGCGTCAATAGCCGTGATTTGAGATTTTGGTAAAGGAAAACATCGTGATGAGATCATAGCATGGTGGTAGAGCTTTTTTTAATGCCCACCTGGCTAGCTACCATAGTCAAGTTGAAAATCCGCCGACAAATATCCATTGATGTATTCCGGCAGTAGCACTTGAGAGCCTGTCTCTCCACTAGGCGCGGCGTATCTACCATCTTGGACCATGTCGTTACTCAACATTAGGTGAACACTCTCACAAGGTCATAAAGCTAAAACCTGTTAACCCTAAAAATATTGAAAGCCATAATCTTCCAGCTCTATCGACACTAGCCACGGTTATGGTGACAACTTGTCATTTTGTTTATCATACGTTTGTTAACTAGGTTACATGTACACGTGACGAAGTCTATACATCTGTTCCAATAATAGACTGAATTTAGAAAATGAAATCTTAAATTCAATTACTTATATACACAGTAAAATCTTTACATCATAACAGAAATGGAGAGAGATACACTGGTAAAACGTCATCAAGATGGCAGATCCAATTTCAGAGTAGTTTAAACATTAATTTCGCGGAGCCAATGTTTTACAGTTACGCGTTCTGAATTCACAAAGATTTGAACTAGATATATGAATTTATGTATTACTGAAAACATGAGCAAATAACTTTCAAAGGTTGCAAATATTAGATTATAGATACAATGTTTATTACAGATTTTATATATTCAGGGCCTACCGAAAAATCCTCATAAAGCGTTTAAGAACCGAATTTAAGTAAATAGTTTGATTTTATGTATTTATATAAAAGGACATTTTAACATAGAAATTTATTCTCTCGTTGAATAACCTCAAACGTATGTGTGAATACAGTGAAAGAGATATTTAGATGTCCTTGGAAATAACAAGATGTTAAGAGATATTTGCAAATCTTGTGTGGCTAAAAGGCATTAGAAAACGAACAGAATCCGTTTTATTTGTAGACGTTTACCGTTTTAACTATTATCTCTCACCAAGTTAGATCCTTTCTTAGGAGAGTTTGAACTTTAAAGCGATGATAGCTAAGTGGTAGTATGTAGGAACGCCGCGTCATGGGACGTGAGTTCGGATCCAACCATCTACAATGAGCTTGAGCTTTCGGTGAAGGAAAACATCGTGAGGAAACCATAGCATGGAGGTAGGGCTTTTTCTGATACTCGCCTAGGTAGCTACCACCCTCAAGTTGAAAATCTGCTGCCAAATACCAATAGGTGTGATCCGGTAGTTGCACTTGAGAGCCAGTCGCTCCAGAATAAAGTCCGGCAACGCACTAGCGATTCCCCTGGTGTTGTGGGTATCCATAGGTGGCCATGATCACTTACCATCTGGTGACAAGCTTGCTTGTTTGCCACCTATTACATAAAGAAAACTGCCAATGACACAAACCAATGTCACCAATATAGGGTATTTTTTGTCAAACAGTTTTATAAATTAGTGATTCTTGCTTCATCATTTTAAAGTGTTTTTTACTCTTCGAGAATTACTTGCAATGATTGAAGTTTACAAAATAATCTACTCGAATACAGTTACTATGGTCGAATTTCGATAAAGCCGCGACGCGACACCTTGTAGTATAACTTAAGGCTTGTCCGAATTCGGTAAATAAAAACATCAGAGAGAAAATGGATTTTTCTACATTCGCTTGCGAAAAAACAATATATACCTATACTAGTTTGTACTTGTGGCTTTGCCCGCGTAAATATTAATTTGATGAAACCAATCGGACGACGCAATAAAAAATTTCATATCAAGTTTGTCTCTCTCTTTACCCCACTTCCCATACGTTTTTTTCCAAAAATAAGTAGCCTATAACCGTCTGCAGGTTCCTATCTATCTCTAAACCTAAAATTTATCATAATCGATTCAGCGGTTTAAGCGTGAAAGCGTAATAAACAAACAAATAAACTCGCTTTCGCATATATAGTATTAGTAAGGATAAGTATGAGATTTGGGATATTAAACTATATTAAATCAACTGGTTATAGCGTGTTAAAAGCAAGACATCTTTACTATCAGTTGTGAAATGAATATCAATGGTGCATTTCGAATGTATGCGAATATTAAAGTTTTTGTGTAGAAGCTCAGATATCGGCTTTAGATCAACCGCAGTGCTTTGCGGGCGATAGTGTGCTCCAAATATCACCGCAGTTTAGAATGTTTCGTTACTCGTCGTTTTATCGTAAGTTATAGCTTTTTTATAGTCCAATATAAGTTTTATATCTCCGACTTTTTCTCACAGCGGTGTGTTAGTAATAACAAAATTCGGTGATTTACAGCTTTTTATTCAGGTCAAAATACATGCAAATTCTACCGGATGATAGACATAAAACTCAAAACTATCTGCACCTCCGTTGTCTATTAAAAATATTGAAGAGATAATTTTTTTTAATATATTTTCCGATCGATCCATCTAATGGACCTTACATACCTTACATACATTATATTTAAATTACATGATAATATATGAGGATATACTGCAATTTATTTTTATCTTATCCTGCCTCATAAACATAGTGATTTATGAAAAACAAAATATTTATTAAAATATTATAAACAATAATAACTTAAATGCGTTACTTCTTGGTATTAAAAAAAAACATTTTCTTCTTCCTGTATTTAGGGTTTTATATTCTACTTTAAGGATATGCTCTTTACTTTATAAATATAACCCGTATTAGGGCCGTGACATATTGGGTAAGAAAAATCACGTATAAGGAAAACCAAACTTGTCGAGACACCTTGCAAATGTAAATATTTAACATTTCGTGATGTATGGATCTGAGTGCTCGGCAACGGAAGGGATGGATAAAGAACATTATGTGTGACAGAAGTACCAATATTAAAATGAATTCGTAATAATGGATTACATGTGAAAAATATATGTGAGGAAATATGAAAATCGTCCCGATGATAGAGAAGTAGACAATAAGATACCATAAAATTAGGTAAATATGGGAGTGTCATTAAATTCCATAGGAATAAAAATTATATAACTAGACAAGGTAAAGGTATCAATCTGAATATTTATATGTATAAGATTAAACATTAGAAAAAGTACGAAAGCTATTCCTGGTATCTGGCAACACTGGAGTTTATACTGTGGGCGTGGTGCGTTTTAGTGGGTACTGTTCGGTGCCTATCACACGACTAATCTTGCCCTATGGCTCTCCTTGACCAGAACCCGGTTAATACGTTCAGGCATTCTTGCAAGAAGACCGTAAAGAATAGGATTTTAAACACCACGTTAGTTAAAAAAGGACAGAAGAAAGACTGAATAACGTATGTATGGATGATTGAAAAGAGTGGAAGAGAGATACATATTCAGTGGACCCTAATGAGTTGGAATGAAAGTAAGAAGGACATCAAAGAAATAAAGGAGAAAAGCTTTCATTACAAAACAAAGGTACATTAAGATTTAATTAATATCAAGTAAATTGGAGCCAATCCGTTAAAATTAAATAAAGAAGTCAACACAAAGGCACCTACACAAATTTATTATACAGCTTATTACTGAAAGAAAACCCGAATAAACAACAACAGTAGCTCTTAACTTAACTGATCTGATATAAGAAAATACTAAAGCTAAATTAATTAATTACCTAAACATTGTTTGTAATACAATGTCCGCAGAACAAAAATGTCATATCCTACAATATATAAAATTCTATATACTGCAAATTCAATTTAAAACGATATGAATAATTAGTGGTATAAAGTTGATTCCAAAATAACATACATTTTAATTTTTTTTATTTCGTTGCACGGCGTAATGATTTCGCTGAACCTAATGATAAACACCGTACATTTAAAATCGAGGATCACTGGAAGACTAACATTCTATCATGGGTCATCGGTATCAGGTGTGAAAGACTCTCGGCACCGTTTTTTTATTAATAACAAACTTTGTATAAATATCAATTAACTTGGTGTAAAAATTCATTTATGAACTTCGTCATCGCAATGCCCAAATAGGCTTAACGTACTCACCATTTTGAACAAGATCATCACTAACCACAAGGTGACACTGTGACCATAACGCTAAATCTATAAACCATAAAAAAGATTCGACATCACACTGGAATTCAGCAAAATACATGTTGTTTTGACTATAGAATCTAATGTAATTCCGATCATCGTTTATGAGTCTAGACGCATAATTCCGTACGTCCGTTACTTTACTTCAAAACAATAATGAATGTAAGCCAAAATTGGTCCGTAACATTATACAGTTTGGCAAAAACATCTTTTCTAACCTCAGTAAAATCTCCCAAACGATCTCAAAATAGAAAACGACATAAAATGCAGAGTTCTAAATTACCATTCGTTATTTCGCGTCACAGTTCTAAACCATTTTACGGATAGATGTTTACGCAGAAGCACTTGCGAGAGTATGCAAATTAAAATAGACGTTTAACTATAGAACCTATTTTATTATATAACCAGTCTCTTTTGGATATATTTTAATGTATACAACCTGTACCTACGAAATCGTTCGAGTGGAACTAAAAAATATTTAACCTTTTTGTGAACATTTATCTATACAGCTTTGCACGTATTGGTGGGTAGAATGATATTAAATCGTGTAAAGCGTTTCTTAATGTTTGCTCCATCAAATACAAACATAAAAAGCTAAGGCAAAAGAAAGGGAAGTCTTATATTGTAGGGATTCAAATATACGTCCATTGATGCGGAGTCCATACACAGTACTAACTGAACCATCATCGCAAATAGGACAACTCAATGCATGTCTAAAATTGTAATCAATATTATTATACTGATCTCAATAGAAACCTAATAAAATGGGCTCCAATAAGACTATCAAGGCAAAATCTATTGGAACAGTAACTTATATTATACCTTCAAATAAATCAATCTGAGTTTGTCAACATGTTTTCTATCCCGTAATTCTACTGTTATAATTTATTTCTGCGGAGATTTCTGCGGGATCTTTATTTCTAACGTGTTGGTTAAAACTCATAATCGTGTGTTATTTGAACTTACATAACTTCATTTTGATGGCAATTCATATATTTTCGTTCGATTAATGGACACAAGTGCAATGAGTAAAAGATCTAAATATACCTTTTTAATCTAGCCGGTGGCCGATAACTATAGCACCCCTGACATAATGAAAATTTTATTCCATTGCAAATATCGCTTCGAGTCATAAACACTCCCAGGAGACAGCTAATACGGTTGTTGTTCAAGAAAAATAGAAAGATAATACATTAATTAATACCACACCCACCCACCCATACAAAAGTTATACAATAACAACAAAAATATACAAATTACTAGAGTAATTACATAATAAATCAAGTAAAACAAAAACATACGTAGTAAAATTTTACGCAGACAGTTAAATGATATTCTAGTAAACATAAAACTAACATATTATGTTCAATGCAATATTTCACTAGTAAACGTGTTTCGTCTAAATCTGACTATCATACATAGTATGACGTATAAAGCAGACGTCCGTTCGTACATCCCGTAATTCGGTTCTATTTTTACAAACAAATGCTCTAAAATCGACGATGCGTAGGCATCGTACATTATTTTTAAATTATCCATCTCATTAACGTCCAGTACTGACAGCGTACATAAATACATTAGGTAATGTTTTATTTATACTTCATAGGTTTAGTGTTTTGGCTTTGGACAGAAAAAAGAAAGAAATAAAGAACATTTGAATTTGAAGCAATGACAGCTCAGTGGTAGTGTGTACGACTTCGTGACAAGGGACGTGAGTTCGAATCCAACCACATACAATGAGCTTGAGCTTTCGATGAAGGAAAACATCGTGAGGAGACCATTGTATGCTGGTATGGCTTTTTCTAATGTCCTCCTGGCTAGTAACCACCTTCAAGTTGAAAATCTGGTTGAAAACCAAATACTAATAGGTGTGTTCCGGCAGCTGCAATTGAGAGTCAGTTCCTCCACAGGTTTAGCGTGTTTACCAACTTGGGCTGTGTCATCACTTAAGATCAGGTGAGATTATAGCTATGACGCTAAAACCTATACAGAAAAAAAAATCGATGATAAACAATGCACACAGTTTAAATATACTACAAATACAGTTTTACAAACTAATGTCATTTTGTAACATTTAAAAAGGGACTCAAGCTCAGCATAAACCTAAGCATAAGCATCAAGCGCTTTGAAAAACTGCTATAGCGCTGGTTTTCAGCTGGACTGAAATTTGTTTAATTACATTACTGATAAACTTGGATCAAAAGGAGTGGATAAGTTAGCGTTCTACTGCAAAATAGTTTTAGAATTAGAGCCGTTAGTTAATGAGAGTGAAGATAAATAAGTAGATGATTAGGTAAATAGGTACGGTAGTGCATTTACTACGAATAAGTCCGTAACGAAAAGGATTTTGATCACGACGTTGATAAAAAAAGGGTTAGCGTTTTGGCTACAATCTTACTTAATGTTAAAAGACTATGTGGCCTAAGCTGGTGAGCACACAAAGCTGGAGGGACTGGGTCTCAAGCGCAACTGTTGGAATTCACCTGGTGGTGTGGCAATTACCATGCAGGTGGTAAATAGCTATTCTACCAGTTTCCCGCTAGCATTTCAACCACAGTGCAGAATTTCTAGATTAAAAATTCTTTATTAAATTGGTGAGAATCGCCTTCTCCTCCTCGAGGTAAAAAGTTATACATCTATACTTACCGTAAAACTTTAACTGATTGTACGGTACTACAACTGTAGTGTTAATCTGTACATGGTTTTTCTATATGATGCGTCATTTATTATTTATAATAATTGAAGGTTTCTTTGTACGCGCTAATCTTAGGAACTGCATATCGGATTTAATTTTTTTTATTATAAAATTGTATTTGATAGAACAAACATTGGGAAAGGTCTTCTTCCAATGAAAATAAAAAAAAATCAAAATCACGCTGCTACCAATAGGAGTAAATTTTAAAATAAAAATTACAAAAAAAGGCAAAAATTATGAAATAATTTTATAGTACCTCACAAACGAAACTGCGGGTACAGCTATTTATTATTTTGATATATTTTGATTTAATGTTAACTTATTACTGTTATATTATTACTGTTTATAATTTATTAAAATATTTGGTTTACTTATAATTGTTACAAGCACACAAGAACTATTTTTACCCTTTTTGTTGTTATTTATATTGTATTAGATCTCTCGACGTTTCTGTAGATAATAAATAAATTGATTAGAAGTTACATTACATTGGATTGGAGATTGGATAAAAGCATTATATATGACATAAAAGTCACACAAGAATTTAGCTTGGTCATCTCAGTAGAGTTTTATAAGAAAAGTTGAAGTAACTAGCCAACGAAAGTTTCTTACTTCTTCTTACAAGCGTAAATAAAACGGACACACAAGAAACGAATTACAAATAAATATTTCTTTTTATTTTTCTACCACGAAATATACGATGAAAATAGTGAAGGAAGTTATTGGCGCACTCTGATTTTACTTGTATACGAATTTAAGGTGTATAATACATATTTACAATATATAGATTTTATATACTTCGCGAAATTTAATAGCAATTTGTATCTACGAGGAAAATTGTAGTCATCTGTAGGTGGAAAGGTTTGTAATTAGAATTTTGTTGAGCACTTCATTTTGTTTCCCAAAGCCTTTTTTGTCTGTTCACATTGTAAAGGAAATATGTTCCCAAATTTCAAGTCAATAGGTAAAGTAATTTTGGAATTCTGGTGATTATTACTAAATGATTTTTTTAAATATATATGCGCTGTGTCCCCAACTTCGTTCGGATGGAACTACAAATTATCTAATATTTTCTGCTTGTCATTGTAACTTTTTTCAATACAGCTTTGCTTCTATTGGTGGTGCCGAAATGTTAAATACCTTAAAGCCTTCCTGAATGATTGGTCTATCAAATACATTTTTGAAACTCGTCTGGTAGCTCCTATGATTAGCGCATTCAAACAAATAAATAAACTTGTCCGCTTTATAATAACAATATAAATTACTAATGTAAAAGTTCAAACAACGCACTAAAAAGATGGTGGCTTCCTTGTTAAAACTGTTCTCCGAGTTTTATGTATATATGGTTCCGATAGTTGCACTTGAGAGCTAGTACCTCCATTAGGTTTAAATGTGTATCATCGTGAACCACATCGTCACTAACATCTAGACAGATTATCGTGAAACGCTATACCTATGAAGTATAAAACTTTATTAGTTTACCACGTTTTTTGTCATGATGTTCAACAAAGTGACAGCGCTGTATCTGATGTTAAGTACAGTAACATGCAAATCAACGGCGAATGACATTGAACACGAATTCACTGTCTGTCACCGCTGTCATACTGGCCTACTTGCTAAAGACAGCTTGGTATACACCAATTGTCGACCAAACGGCTGAACCAGTGCAATGGGAAGACGGAGTCTCCCGAACCATCTGCCTTTGGCTCAGCGCGAATGACATAAGGAGGCGCAATTATCTTTTTTATAGTTAAGGTTTAGCATTATGGCCATAATCTCACCTAACCTTAAGTAACGATATGGCCCAAGTTCGTAGACACCGTAAACCTGAGGAGGGACCGACTATCAGGTGCAAGTGTCGGAACATACCAATTGTTATTTGGCAGCAGATTTTTAACATGACGATGGCAGCTAGCCAAGCGGGTATCAGAAAAAGCCCTACCACAATGCTATGGTTTCCTCACGATAGTTTCCTTCACCGAAAGCTCAAGCTCATTGTAGGTGTATTCGAACTCACGTCCCTTGACGCGGAGTCCGTACATACTGCCACTGAGCTATCGTCAATTTTTTCTTCTTTACGACAGTAGTCGTTGTTTTATTTATTGTAATGTGCTTACTATTAAGTTCCGTTCAGTCCATATGTCGTATTAGAATACAAAAGAATACAGTTCATAAATGAAAATATAAAGTTATTATTTGTTAGTATTCATACTAAGCTTCTTTTACAGAACAACTCTTACTAAAACATCTTGAAAAGTTGTAAAACTTCGAAGCTCAATATCGACATTCATATTTTCTGCTAGAACCCACTTTTCTCGTCGTACTTTTCCCATTTCTTTTATGAGTTTACAACATAATCTACTTTTATTAACGTCCGATATTTGGACAGATATGCAACTTTTTGAGAGAAGCAATTCATTTGCTTAACTTTTTTGTAGTGACTACCAATTTTTCTTATTTTAAAATCTACCGTACTGCCATTTACCTCGAGTCTTCCATTTACCTAAAATTCTAAGTTTTAACTTCAAAGTTATTTTTTCTTCAGTAAATAAATATAAGATTCAACTGTTGAGAACCACTTACATAATTCTCAAAAACAAGGCAATAAAAAAATAAAAAAACAATTGTAAATATTTGCAACGATACGGGAGATTCTTACTATTTGCGAATTTTGCTAACGTTTTGCTTTTAATAAAAAAATAATGGGTTGGAACTACTTTCGATACAAAGAATTTAAATGTAAAGCAAATGAAACCCAAGCTCATTAATTAATTGGAATTTCTGTGAATTTATTTGTACCTACTTGTAAAAAATATGATATTCTTAATCTATAATTGTAATAAACTTATTAAATAAACAGGAAACTGCGTGAGGATTAAAACAATGTATTGTTTCCGTAAGTAGCGTCACATTTGTAATAGATAAAAAAAAATTAACAGGGAATACAGGCTGCATTCTGTTCATAGAAACATATTCTTCTATTCTATCCCTGGATAATAGCACTGGAACAAAATATATTTTTCTTTTTTTACCATTCCAGAATCGTGTTCCTGCCACGGAATAGGTAACAAAAGGATACCTTCGACCTATCTTGAATTCAGTTACCTACCAACGACCACAGCCCTGCAGTAGGCATCTACGTTATCCTTCAAAGACATCGCTTCGGGAATTTCGAAAATAAAATATTTTTGAAGTGAAACTTCTTATGGGAGGGCTTTGAAATTCAGATCTATACCTTTTTGTGTGACACTCGTTCGGGTAAAGTCGGCTCGAGGCGATATAGAGAGCGAGATAGATATAGTGATTTTTTACTTCTGCCGATGGGTCTTAAATATAAACCATTTTTTAAAATGAATTAATGTAATTTCATTTTTAAACTTAATTTTTAATGATTTTTTCGACTCAATCATAATGTTACTAAAAACGGTAGGCCCATATTTGAAGCGAAGATGAAATGCTAACGATCCTTCAGAAACTTCGAATATAATTATCGTCGAGTTGTTAAAACTTTCTACAATACGATAATAATATGAATTACCCGCTTAATTCATTGTTCAGATTACTCGGTAGAGCTTTTCGTACAAAATATAAGAAGAAAATAAAGAATGTTATATAATTTTCGTATAATCGAACTTCAAGAAGTGCTTACAACAAATTATTGGTAACGAAATTGAGTTAAAGAGGGCAAGTACTCGGCATTCTTTGATAATTGCATAAACTAAGGCGTGTTTTTATTATGTTATATAGAAATGTGATTAGCCAAGTTGTGTTAAATCAAAACCAAGTGTAGTCTTAGTAAAATTGAATTATGTGAATTTATTTCCGCTCTTTGTGATGGCATGAGTAGCTTTTGTGTCACATGGATGAAGAACCACAATACTATTACTCTAGATATTTTTTGTAGAAAAAAAATCCAGTTAAAGCGTAATGTACGAAGCTTTTGGTTTCGAATAAAAATCAAAAGACGGGAGGCGATATGTTTCGTGTTACGATTTGCAAAGATTAACCAAACGGATGTGGAATACAACAAACATTATTACTTTATCCTACGCACTTTATAAATTATGTAAAATAATCCAAAATAAAGTACATTGAGGTATTTTTATTGTGTTATATGAATGCAATTGTATTTGTTATATGTCGATTAATTCGATAATAGCACAGTAATGGACTAACTTCCAAATATAAGCGTTTGAGGGCAGATTTACAAAAAAAACATTCTCAACGAAAGGAAACGGGTATACAAAAAGCTGTATCACCAAGATATAGTTTAAATATAACTTGTCCTTCACGAAAAGTTAAATATCACTATAGGGTTCAATCCCAGATTGTTCAAAGCGATCTACGAATAAGCTAGTACTAAGCCAATACTACTTCAAAACTGATCTCCAGATATCAAGTGATCTCTCATACTGGAGATAATAATATAACCAGAATTTCGACAGCACAAGATGAATACTAAGTCAAATTACGGGTGGTATCAGAGCTTTTTGTCTAGCACCAATCGTCTCAGTGAATTGACTGAAGTTACAATTAAATCGAGAGTAACGGTCGAGGCGCTTTCATCCTTGGAATGACTGATTACAGTCTAAAGCCCCGCTTTACTAGAACCTTGTTCTCAAAAGATAAAGTATTGATTGGAATTTAGGAAAAATGTTATTTAACGTTGTATTATATTTTATTTTATTCAGCGACCAATTTTATAACTATATTTTAAATTCTTTGTCTAGAAGACAATATATACTTATCTGTTTCTCCACATCTGCTGTACCAATTTGGATAAAATCTACATAAATCAATATTACGAAGCGGAAAAGCTTGTTTGTTTAAACGCGCTAATCTTCGGAACCACCAGTAGGATGTCAACAAAATACGTTTTGTATTTGATAGAGTAATCTTTGAGTGAGAAATTAGGCTATATAACATCACGCTATCCTCAATAGGAGCAAAACGGTACAGAAACAAATAACAAAACGGACAACAGCTAGTGTTTTTAGTGTACTAGTGTTTTTATTTTTCGATTTTCCCTGTTTAGGTAAGATATCGCGCTAGGCTTGGTCCTACATATATCTATGTTGATATTTTAAGTATATACAGATATGAAACCGATAATCGAGTTTTAGTGTTATTTTATATCATTCATCATTAATTTCACAACATAGTAAGAAATTTTTAAAACGTGCTAACAACTGAACAGCAAACTACGCAGAAACCTAACAGCCATCTATCTACTCTTGAATGTGAGACCAAACCGGTGCCAAAAATGCGACAGTTAAATTTCGTATTGAAAAACCGCATAATTCTGTATGATTCATATCATGATATAAAGAGAAAAAAATATTAAAAATGATGACAACTTAGAAAATGATTACATAAATTTCAATATATTATAAGTCAATATAGCATTACATATAATCATTTAAAATGGGACCTAATTGCAATGACTGCTACAAATTTGGACATAATTTGACATCCATTTAACCTTAATTTGTAATATTTACTATACAATTACATAAGATAAAAACCTTTTTTCTTCAACCAGCTTCGTTTAAGCATTTTTCACCGACCATTTTATATATTCCATTCTATATATTGCAAGTTCAATCCAATACGTCAAACCGTGAGGCTTATACACTGAAATGAATATTATGTAGAAAATTCGGATATTTTTCCATTACATTATTTTCTTTACACTAAGGCTATGTAGCTATCTACAACCTCAACTGATAAGAAAGGATGTAGGTCAAGATGGTGAACACGCATAACCTAGTGGAAGGACTGGCTCTCAAGTGCAACTGCCGGCACATATCTATAGTTGTGGTATAATTCGGTCGCAGATTTTCAACTTCAGGGCGGTAGATAGCCAGTTGGATACTAGAAAAACCTTACCACCACGCTATAGTTTCCTAAAATGTTTTCCTTCACCGAATGATCAAGCTCATTATAGGTGGATTGACCATTCTGCTACTTTGATAAACAAAATCGAAAATTCCTTCACTTAAGCCCTTGATAGAAATAAATATGATCGTGTTGTTGCAGACTTATTTTTAAATATAGTATCTTTATTCATTCTACTTACATGATCTAACTCAAAAGTTCCCAATCTTTTTCAAATCGCGGCGCACATACATGCTTAATATTTTGTCGCGGCGGCGCCCTAACATATCTGATAGATATCAGATAGGTACAATGACACTTGTTATTTAGGTAGGAACGAAATTTAAAACATCCATATTATGAATCCAAACTGATTATTTATATGAACATTAAATTAACAGTTTCCGAGCACACAGAAAACTTACGTATATAAATTAAATTGTTTATTTTGTACTCGCGAAAACTTAAGTTGAGGATTCGGAGAATGGGAAAGAGAATCGTTTCACGGCGCCTTTGTTCATTCTCTGTGGTATGGCGAACCAGGGAGCCGCGGCGCACAGTTTGGGAATCCCTGGTCTAACTACATCTTTAATATTTAAATTTTTTGAAGTGTAAACGTTTTTAGTATCGTTGTAGTTTGAAACTCGATGAAATGAAAGTAAAAAGTGCCAACACATAAATCGTATCGTATATTACGTGCGAGAGAATAAGATAGACGGCATTATACAGTGTTTCTTACAGGACCCGAGAATTGTACGTGTGCTAGTATGAATATGTGAGTGCCTGTGTATTATGAAGCGAATTTTTTATGGTTTCACTTCTATCGCGTGTGAACTGCACACAATTTTTTTTATATTTACATTGACTATATAGTGCTTAATTGTGATTATTTACTTTCTATTTTATGAATGTAGTGAGCGCCTGTAATTGGTTCGCATGTCATAATTAGAAAATGCAAAACATAATAGCGAATATATAATAAGAGTATTGTTGGTGTTGCCTTTTGAAATAAATAAATATCTCTCTTCTGCAATGTCCGAGACGTGCATCTAATGTGGTCCGGTCACGTAATACTGAAATCGTGACAGAGTAATGAATTTTAGTAGTGAATTTTAAGTCGACTCGGAGTATCCCGAGAACACTTCGAGTCGACTTAAAATTCATGATCTGTGTTATTGTTTCGAACTCGCTATACTTGCAAACATTAAAGGTAGTGTATCACAAATTATAGAAAAGGTTTCTTAATCAACTTAAATAACTATTAAATAGTTCTTAATCACTATATGTTATGAAACGAAGTCTCCAACAGTGTTTGTCTGTCTGTTTGCGATAAATTAAAAAAACTACTGAAAGGATTTTCATGTGGCATTCACCAATAGACATAGTGATTCACGAGGAAGCTTTAGATGTATAATTTGTTAAGGTTTGGTGTAATTTGTTCAAAAAGTGACTGTTGAAAATATCGTAAAAAGTGAAGCCAGAGAGCTTAGACGCCTGGCGTAGGTAGAAGGCAACATAGGGTATCTTTTATTAAAAAAATCCTTTGATAAATGGAATCAACATTAAGTCTAGATAATAAAAATATATAAATCTGCGACTATAGTCGGGATATAATAATGCGAAAGCATGTTTATTAAATGATTTTCCATCAATCACACTGAAATGACTACAAGTATTATTTTGAATTTTGTCATGACAGTGCATTGAAGAAGAGTGTACAGGGCTAATACTACACTAAGTAGAGTTTTTTTTTTAAGGGACCTACACTGTTAGCCTGAGAGGCTTTCACAGCTTCATCGGACTATAAGGGCAAGCGCGGCGGGCGCTTAAGCCCAAAGGGCTACTCGCGCCACCAAAGGGTGTCACTAGTGACCGAAACTTGGTTTGGTCTGTTTTATAACAAAAGACGCTAGCGTAGTGGACGAAGTATTAGCAGCATAATAATAGCAATAGTAGATAATCACCTTCTTAGATAATTTTTTTAAAGTTGATCAGTAAAATGGCGCCACTGCCTGGCGGTGAGCATAGTTAAAAACAACAGTGACTACCAAGAAACCAACAATCTACTCTAGACAACATTAAGTGCATGCCTAGTCATCTCGATATGTGACAGATCAAATGAGATAGATTTATCTTCACGTGTTCATATGACCATGGTTAGTGCGACTCAGTCGGGTACCGAACAGTACCAATCCGCCTGATTGATATACACCGACTGATATGGGATCGTGATAAGCGTCTCAAAACGCTAGATAATTCACCTCGTGTATTGCAACCACGATATCAACCTACCACTCAGGTTAGATCTTACCATTGGGTAATGTAAAAGATTTTAAATTTATAGCTGGTAAATCAAAACTCATTTTATATTTAAATATTCCAAAATGTACAAAAAACTACAGTAGGTAGTTATATACCCTCAGTCCACCCCTGCCTTTATATTTCAAAACGCTACTCAGCAGTAATGCATCTACATTGGATAATTCTTAGTAATCGGATCGCCCACGCTTGTCCGGTGCAGATAATATTTTTATTTAGAGTAAGAAACTAACATAGATTTTTAATAATTTTACATTTAACCACCATTGGAGAAACATTAAAGTTCTAAAATCAATTTCGAGTTTTTAAAAAGACTCCTGAGACCCGTCGCAATTTAAGTAGGTATATGATAACACTAGTTATTAAATAAATACACAAGATTAATTATTGGAAAGATATACTACATTTATTTATTTATATATATTATGTATTCATTATCGCGCGGTACGGATGGAATCTAGACAGATCAAAACAATAGATTCTTCGGCCACGACCCTTTCTTTAGTCTGTTCTATATTGCATTACAGTACTATAGTGTTGACGGTTATTCATAGCGTGTATGCTATTGGCTGTGCCGAGTTATAGGAGCGCGCTTATTGGTGCAAGACAGCTAGTAAGTTCTCTACGGTTGCTCAGATATAGTTTGTGCACGTCATACGTGTCAGATATTTCGTAGCGTATTATACGTATTAAAATGAATTGAATAATATAGATTCTAATATTTATTTTCATAACTAGCAAAAATATATGAATTACAACATTTTCTATCATTTCTTCAATACATTAGTTATCTCTGCGTTTCATTTCATTACTGTCAGACGCTAGTAATTCATTTATTTGTATTTGTTTACCAGTAATATAATTAATTTATCAATAATAATTATACTACGTAAGGAAATTCGTCCCAACCGAGTGTTCCACGACCCTCACACATATGTTTTTTTCTTTTTTTACCTTTAATATAATTACGCTAATAAAAGTTTTTACAGAAAAATCGTAGATATATATATATAGATTTCTTAAACTACGCCAAAAATTCTAGAAGCCGAGCGTCTGATTTAGGCTTTGTTCAGATATGGCGGAATCCGCGCGGACTGAAACCGGACGGTCGAGCCCCGCGGGGTTTATTGTAATGACATCCTTCCTAGACGTTCATACTACACCGTGCGAATCATATAAACCAGCTGTAGTCTCCTCTCGACCGCTAGAAAATGAATTCTCGCAGACGCCGCCGTGTCTATTGAGTTGCTGCGTAAAATCCGCGCGTATCGGATGTTTGACAATAAGTAATAGAAAATGTGTTAGAATAAAGCGACTGTCATCCTTCCTCACTCCGCACACACATCGCACCTGTCTGAACACTTTCAATCCTCGCGGATTGGACACGCGCGGATACCTCCATGTCTGAACTAACCGTTAAAGACACGAGACTGCCGGCTACTAAATTGAAGAGTAACATTTAAAATAGTGATGTGAACACATCAGCTACGATGTTTTTCTTGAATTCAAAGTATTACACTTATACTATACTAATATAATAAAATTATCTCATGACTATAAAACTGTCAGCATATCTTTGAATAGAACTTGATATTTGGCATGAATATGACAACGTAAGCGCCCACTGAGAAAGAATTTTACGATCACGTGCGATTGACGCAGAAAATACGAACATAAAGTAGCTAACATTAGCTAATAACTATTAAAATATACTGCAATGTAATAATGTAAAATCTTCTCACGGAAGAGCTTTGAAATATTGATCCGCAACTTTTTTGTGTGACGCTCGTTAGGGTAAAGTCAGTTCGAAGCGGCTATGGCAATGAGAGAGATATATAGTGATGTTCACTTTTATCTTATTAAGCACATACCGTTTAATTTATTTTAATATTAAATTAATTTTCTCCCGACCTGCTTAAATAATTTTCACTTCAACAATAACATGGATTTAATTACTCACAAAAATGCCCATCTTTTAGTATATATAAAAACACATTAATTATCACGACGTTTGTTCGCAATGAAGTACGAAATTACTTAACTAATCTTAATGAATGGTATACATGGTGGAAGGGCTTATTTTAATGCCCGCCTATATAGCTACCACCCTTAAGTTGAAAATCTGCCGCCAAACACCTATCGATGTGTTCCGACAGATGCACTAGAGAGCCAGTCCCTCCACTAGGCTTAGCGTGTCCACCATCTTCGGTCACATCGTCACTTAACAATAGGTGAGATTGTGATTTTCTAACCATACCTATAAAAAAAATGTGCGGCGCAATTTTTGGAGACTGCCGATAGAAGTGAAAAGAGAGTAAAAGAGAGACATACTGTTTCTATATGTCGTCGGTATAGGCGGAGAGCTAAATAATAAAGAAAACAGTAAATTGCGATTATCTCAGAACTAGAAAAAATGAGTTATTTAGTTCTCCATCTACACCAACGATATATAATGAATACTAAAAAACAAGAAATAAAACTCTTATCCATATGTTGAGTTTGCAAGCTAAGAACTTGCTTACGCGTGATTATTAAGTCGCACTTTAAACCGATCGACCAAGCGTTCATATATGACAAGCTCGTAATTAACAATCTGCATACGCTCTCTTCATAAAGAACACATATATACACAGTAAACATATAGCTCATGGAAAGCGTTCGGTGACGATTACGCCAAAGCCACGAGAGTCACTATAAACCATTTCCAATAATGATTTACAACACAAAAATGATAGCAGTGTTATAATAAAAAAATATTAATCTTACGTCAGTTAATTCAGTAACATCCCAGCTACGTACGATGAATATCTGGTCTCGAGTGTTTCGCTTTGATGAACCCATAGCCACGTTCGCGTCACGCTTATATAGCAATGGGTGCTAATAAACTACTCTCCTACAGGTCCCTTCTAACATAATGTATTTTAAAATTTGTAGCTTTTTAGTAGTAGTGAAACTATTTTACGGAATACTTAACTAATAAACATTATCAACACAGTGTACTTGAAAGTTTAAATTATGGTGTATACAAATTTTGTGAAGAAAAGGTGTGACACCATTAGCCATCATACGAGAAAAAAAACATTGTTAAGCAAGGGAGAGATATTTTGACATAATTTAAAAACCAGCCCAGATAAATAAATAACATTGTTTTGAGTTTGGATGTTTGTGTATATGGCTTGTATAGCTAGTCTCACTTGACATTGGCGAAATTACCTATATAGTCACAATAAAAAAAAACGCTAATGAAGTGGTAAAAAAAAACTGTCATAATCATAGGTAAAAAAAAAATGTTCAGCTAAAAGCACAATGTTTTTAAACATTAGAGATGCTATTAGATTACGAAACAGACACTGTTAAATCGATAATTAATTTCTACAGTCGATTATCTGAAAGCCCGCATCGAATTTGTTATTCATGATACGATATAGGGGTATTCATTAGGTAATACCATACAAATTGCGTTTATCGGCATACTCAATTATTAGTGGGTTCAAATCGCTGCTACAAAATATTTTTCATATTTTATAGGATGGCCACGTTATGGTCACAATCTCATCTGATGCTATGTGCCGATGTGGCCAAAGATGGTAAGCACGTTAAGTCTAAGAGGTACTGGCTCTCAAATCAAGCTTGTAAAAGCTGAATTTATTGAAAGATCGGCATAATTTAAATACTACTAATCATGACAAACTGTTTATTTAGGTTATAGTGTTAGATTTTACAAAAAAGCCCCTAAGCACATTACTTATTTACCGGATGGTGAGTTCAAGCATCAAGTCAAGCCGGTTTTGATGTCAGAATGCTATTATAGGGTGGACAAAACAAAATGTAAAGTATAATACAGTTATCATCTAATCGCCGACTTATATCTCAACATATAAGAAATCAGAGGGTGTTACTTTTTGTAAAATTTACATACATTCGAAACACGACATTGATATTTATTTCTCATCTAATAAAGATGCCATTTTTTAACACGCTTTGGCAAAGGATTTTGTTTTGAGATTTAATGTTTAGAATGTCATCATATACATTTTCGTTCTTTACGTTGATTATTGTAGAGAAAGGCAACTAGGCTTCGGCGACAAGAGCTCATTTGACGACAACTCTCAATAATCTATACATATAATAAATCTATAGAAAAGTCGTTTTTGTACATCGAAAACATTAAAAAAAATTCAGGATGTCTGTGCACGCACCACGTAAAATGTAAATAACTTTTATACGTAAAAATTGTACGCAACTTGGAGTATTACTCAGTATTTGTTTCTTTGCAACCGGTTCACTCTATCAAGTGATATCTTTACATAGTATAAAATGAAGTCGCTTCCGCTATCTGTTCGCTTAGTTCTTTTAAACTATTTAACCGATTTTAATGCAGTTTTTAGCAATAGATAGAGTGATTTATGAAGAAGGATTATATGTATAATACATACGTATTAAAGCGATGATAGCTCAGTGGTAGTGCGTACGACTTCGAGTCAAGGGACGTGAGTTTGGATCCAACCACCTACAATGAGTTTGAGCTTTCGGTGAAGGTAAACATCGTGAGGAAACCATAGCATAGTGGTAGGGCTTTGTCTAATGCCCGCCTGGCTAGTAACTACCCTCAAGTTAAAAATCTGCCGCCATATACCAATAGGCGTGTTTCGGCAGCTGCACTAGAGAGCCAGTTCATCCACAGGTTTAGCTTGTACACCAACTGGGGCCGTATCGTCACTTAAAATCAGGTAAAATTATGGCCATAACATTTAACATTAAAAAAAAAACAATATACTATATAATAATACTATATAATGTGGTATGAATTTCACCAGGTCAGCTAGTACTATAGTCCCGTGAGTGCTTCAAAGCTTACACTGTCGTTGTAAAGGAAACTTCAACTCTCTCATCACGATATATTCTAAACTGTGTACCCGTTTGATTTATAATTTGGCATTCATGTTCCTTGCACAATGTAAACAGTCATTAAGAACGGATTTTACGATCATGCGCGGTTGACGGGAAAACATGTGCAACGTCGTAGGTACCAGCTACTTATTTTAATAACCCAATATTTAATTTTGTAAGCAACTCGATATATTATAACTTATTAGCCTTCCTTCGTGCCAAGTTCCAAAACTGTATGCCTTCAGTAAGTGTCTCCTACATAGGTTTTTTGCATGTCTCATAAACTAATCGTTGAGAGGTGGGTACTACTGTCACTTCACGCAAAGTAACTGATTTTTCAAACTTAAAATGTCTCTATTTATCATATATCGCACTTGTAAAATAATATATACACACGCATATCAAGAAAAAAACACTATTTTTAACACTCGTGATATTTTTGATGACATTTTTGTTGTTTAAACTAGTTAAAACACTGTTTAAAAAAGCTCTGTCTTGGACGTCCGTGTGTCTGTATGTGCGGATTCTGTATGTTATCACGATACCGACCGAAATATTTTACTAATGAAGTCTTTTTTATTCCTAACGCTTCAGTATAATTAGGAATAGAACCGTATTACTTTTCACTGTGTGATTCGCTGTGGTTTAATTGTTATAAAATAAACAAAAAAAATGAGATTATTAGATGTGCACTTTTGTATTTTCTAAACTTTTTAATATTTACTACGTAAGTCTGTATTTCTTCAATGCGTTAACCTAAACATTTGTCATTTTTACTGTAAAACTCATACACTTTAGTTATCGATATTAATTATTTGATACGATTTGTGGGAAAAAAAATACATTTGTTGCATTATAATTCCATACGATATTACAAAAAAGTGATTTTCGGATTTATTTTTTAAATTACATCAAAGACCTCAATCAGTGCCGAACATCAAGATTATATATACTCAGTAATCAGTTTATTGCCATGAATTAGGATTTCTTATAGCAGTGTATTATCATAGATGTAAATTTATAGTACAAATTTACTGAATGTAATGAGTATTTGAAGGTCTTTATACTCTGACAAACAAAGAGATAAATAAATATTCCATAAAACCTAAATTTTTTCTGAGATCTAAAAATCAAATCTGTACAATACGATATATTCTTGTCCATGCCCCATATATTCTGGTCTTCACATAAATAATTCAACATTTCACCAAATTAAGAAATACGATACAATTTTTCTTGTATGTGGCGTATACACGAATTTATACATTACATTTCTGATATCGAATAATGCGTATCTGTAGCGACTCAACAATATAATACATTTGACCATTATTTGACGTATAAAATTGTACCTTAAATGCTTATTATTATGTAATGTACTGTATAACTTACTGTATTATAGTATACATTTCAGTTTATTTTAGTTCCAAGCACTTTCAAGTTCCGGGCTGACTATTCGAATCCTTCTGCTACAATGCAGACGGAGCCCTATCTTCACCTCACCTGATATGCCCAGAAGTACCGCAATGCTTTATCCTAGCGCCTTGCCCGTTCAACTTGTTCATTAGTGACATACCCGTATTTTCCAACGTCGCAGTATGTGCCTACACAGACGGCAATCTTCTCCAACTCGGGCAGGAATAGGATTTATATATACTGCTGCGCCCAAAGGCCCGTCTCTACGTTTGAGTCCTGGTGCCACAAATGGCGCACAGGAATAAACCCAGACAAAAGAGAGGCTACCATGTTCGATCCTCACGCAAGGAGGAATATTAGGAAAATATAACACGTTTTTGGTGTCAATATCCCGTGGGCTAACCAAAGTAATTACTTTGGTGTAGTTTTAAATAGGCACCTAACCTTCAACAAACATATAGTTAACGTACAGAAAAAAGCGTCCACGGCTATGACTCTGTTACGCAATCTAACCTCCTCCGAGAGTGAATAGCGAAGACGATCGATACAGTCCTCAGATGAATGAAAATGTGCTTAATTATTTTGTAATAACTAAAGCACTCTTAATAACTTTATAATTACACGAGTAGGTAAGTGTTATTAAATGAATAGATACTGAATTATTGAAAAAATATTAATCATAACGTAATAATTATAATTTAATAATAAAATAATGTTTGAACAAAAGTTGTAGAGAATTTAATCCTCTACAATATTTATAATGATTACATATAGTATAAAACCCATAGGAAACGAGATATTTGCAATAAATGTGTATAGTGTAGCGATAATTAGTGGACTGTATTAAGTTGGCAAAATGTGCTGGTCGAAATTTATTATTTGTGAATCGTTAATGGGGAACAATTGGCGTAGAATAGATAAGATGGCTATTTACGAATAGCCTACAACAATGATGTTCATGTCTCTAGGTTCGCATGGTTTAAGTTTTCAGCAGTTGGACGGAGGACGGGCGGGGGCTGGATACAGGGATGGGACAATAGCATGTCGATTCACAAACACGATCGATATACTGATAATAAGACGCAAACAGTGTAAACAAACGTTTTTTTTTTATCTTTGACCTTGGAATATTTGTAGTCGCGGAAAAGCTACGACAAGTAGGTTTTGAGACAAGTTTTAGAGTGCCAAAATAAAGGTTTATACAACTTTATAGCTGACTATCTCTTATTACGAGATTATTGCTATCATTTGACTAATATTCTAGGAATATATGTGGATTTTATCCCATACAAAGTCGGTAACAATGAACGAGAAATGACATTATTTAGCATGCGTGGCACGTAATAGAGGAAAGGGGAAATGTCATGCAAATTGTGTTTATTGTCGGCAGCAGATATTCGGATTACGGAACGTGATCAATCTTAATGTATACAGAACTAGCTGTATCATGAATGCGTTCCAATGTCACGGAATGAAAAAAGTTTTTTCTGTGATAGATCTATAGGTATGGGCAGAACAACGAACCAAAGGTTTTCACAACGCGAAGAATTTTCAAGTATATAATAAAAACTTTCATTTTTATTTACATACTAGTTGACCCGATGTACTTCGTATCACCTGTAATCGATTTTGTTTATTCTTGTTAAAACTTAAACAAGGTTTGACTGATTTGTATTGTTTTTACCTTTTTATTACCTATAATCAATCCAAATCAAGCATCCAAATTCAATTCGATAAGATCAATGGAACTGGCTATATCTAATTCCGTTTCTTTCGGTTATTGAATAAAACCTTTTATTACTCCAACGAATTACATGTATTTTAATCATATGACATTTAAATACAGTTAATAAATATAATGCCTATTAATAAACCATAATTTTTGTTTCTTTTTGTGCTGCGTAAATATACATTTTCATATCCTACGCGCAAACACCCGACATATATATTTGTCCGTTTATGATTCTAGGAAAACCCAAGTAGAGTACGCAAACTTTCGACGACTGGTTTTATTATTTATTAGGTAAATTCGTTGGAATCATTGGTAAAAGTGAAATCAAGACATCCTCTTCTTTGTTTTTTCCTTGGATCGTTGCTTCATTAATATTGATTATTAGCCTTTTTAACAGCCAGTCTCGTTATATTGCATAGTCGTTTTATTAGTATTGGTTTATACTGAGATACTTCGTCATTTGCATCTGTTACAGCAAGAATTACCATATAACTGCCTTTGTTAACTTATTTACGTTTCTACTTTATTGACTTGACGGAGTTAAAGTATACAACATTGATGTGACCCTCATAAACCTTGGACTATATTGGATAGTATGGCATAATCTAAGTGTTGCTTATATGAAAATCTGGTCTTTTAAATATTTTGGGTATCCATCATTACGTGTGAGTGTGTCTGAAATCAGGTTTCGCTTTGTTACCGCTTGGAAAACTTGCCGTCTATTATACAGGAATATCAGTTAATATAAAAAATTCTGTAGTTCATTACGTCATTCTGGTGAACAACTGTATCGATTGATATGAAGATGAATTATTATAACTGACCTCCAAGAATATTCTGAATAGACGCATTGAGATAAACAATTTTATTTTTCTTCATAGCCATTGCTCATACTTTCTGAATTGTAGCGATTATTTACCTTGCCATATTTTTTTTCTTTACAATATGCGTTGCGCCAAACGACATTGTTTGGATACAACTGTTTTATTTTTTAATGTTGGCCAGGAAATTGTTTGAATCACATCCCATTTCATAAACCAGTAAGCGTAATAGATCTGATAGTGGGACCAATTGTGATCATTTTGCTTTTCCACCTGCACAACACAATCTCAACTCTTTTTGTCAGTAACTCTCGAATGCAAAACAGACATACCAATACTACTATTCTCAATATCTGTCGCGCTCTACTCATCAACTCGGTTAAAAAGTGAGGTGGCACGTCACACATTTGAAATAATAAAAGTAATTCGTTTACTCGAGCAATTTAGAGCTTCGTTTAGAATGAAAGTTTAACTAATGTACCACTCTATGACAATTGTAAAATGTAACGCCATTTTGTAAAATGTACGAAGATACAATTATCAAATATTTTATAACTAATTACGTTGTATTTGTTTCTAATATTTTTTAGGTTTTCTGCAATTATATACTTTTCTTCGGAATTTTTTTTAAATAGATTTCGCACAATCTTCACATTAAGTCACTCACTTTTCATATTATTACATTTAAAAAAAAAAAGTTTTTTTTTCATTTATACAAACCATGTTCTCCAGATAATAACGAACAAAAAAAATATCCGATTAGGTGCAGTCGTTCGGAAGTTATGCGCGTACTTACATTTCGGTGATTATTTTTTTTTATATACAGATTTTTAATATTACGCTCAAGTTCCTTAATTTTTACATTCATAAGAATCTTCTACTTAACACAACAAAAAAAGAGAAATTATTCCATCAGTTCACGCGTCATGCGATGACCAAAGGAAATAGAGATTCATTTTCATATGGATACATAAGATAAAAACAATAGTGGTGATCATGGAATAATATTATAAGCGATGATAGCTCAGTGGTAGTGTGTACGACTTCGCGTCAAAGGACGTGAGTTCGAATCCAAGTACCTACAATGAGCTTGAGCTTTCGGTGAAGGAAAACATCGTGAGGAAACCATAGCATGGTAGTAGGGCTTTTTCTAATGCCCTCCTGGGTAGCTACCATCCTCAAGTTGTAAACCTGCCGCCAAATACCAATAGGTGTGTTCCTGTAGCTGCACTTGAGAGCCAGATCCTCCACAGGTTTAGCGTGGCTACCAACTTGGGCCATATCGTCACTTAAGATCAGGTTAGATTATGGCTATAACGCTAAACTTTAAGTATACAAAAAAAAAAATTAGACTTCCACCGCTAATCCAAATGGCGTGGCGGCATAGGCAGAGATGAGTCAGGAGGGTTAGATTCACACCATCAGGCCCCTCTTACAAATACCGAGAAAAGGGAAACCTCACTTACCTATACAAACACATGCACATTTTCTTACATAACTGTATCTACTACGATATATTCAATAATAAAAATGCATCGTGTAATGTTTAAAAATTACTTAAAAACGATTTTTTTTATTTAACTTCTTACGACAAGGCTTTAAAATTCTGATATGCAACCTCTTTCGTGACGCTTATTCGGGTAAAGTCGGCTTGAGGTGGCTAAGGAATATCTTACTTAGTTCGGGTGTAATTTAGCAAACATCGTTTTATTATAACTCACGGCAGTGTAACCAGGAGCAGTACTACTTTTATTTATGAACAAATAATTGAAAGTCAAGATCAAAATATAATAAAAACATTGTAAAATTTACGCCCTGGGAAGGCGCTTATTAACGTCAAAACCGGCACCGGTTCGAAAAATAACCCAGTCATCGAGAAGAACCGGCAAGAAACTCGATCTGGTTATATTTTTTGGGCAGGTACGTATTTAAACAGATAAAGTTTTAAATACATTAAAATAGGTTTTAGCGGATGCACAGTGAGTGGTGTCAATTAAAACAGCTCCATCGTTCACATATTGATCCACTCTATAGTAAATTTTGACATTGAATCCCGCTTGACATGGTACTTGAACCTACTTTTCGGCAAATTGGTAATATACTTTGTAGTATAAGTTTGTTATAAAATCTAACACTATTACTTCTTTTTTAGTAGCAAGATCTTACATAAAATACCCACCTTCCGCTAGGCAGCAAATATATGGGTTATGTCAGATTCTTACGGACTAAAAACCTACGGCCTCTGTACATTCCGCCAGGATTGATTGAGCGCTTTCACATTCATCATCTAATCCCGGTAAAGTCCAAACCTAATCAATTTCTCCCTCTAATGGAGTTGGAGATCGGCACACCCAGGCAAAACCTTCGGAGAGGTGCGCGCAGAAGTTTGTCACGCTACTTCTCGGGCCTTTACTGCAATAGCGACAGATGTACCCGCATCTGCCGCCGCAAGCCCCTCTAAACTAAAAACCTACCTACCTACCTAACCGCTACCTAAAACAAAAAAAAATATCTAAAAGATTTTATTTATATTTATGATAACATTCTTATCGTAAATAAATCTAGTTTACAGATACATCCGTAAAAATAAATCAATAAATTTGATTTCAACGTTTCAAGAATTATTATTTTTCAAAATCATAATTGTAAATTTCGTTATATATGTTATAGTATCGATATACATACCAAATAGGTATTTCGATCGAAATTAATAATAGAAAATTTTCTACGTAACGGTGTTAACGACACGTCTTAGTGTTTCGATACTTCCAGTAAATGTATAAGGTACGTTTGAGGACTCCGTCCGATTCTAATTCTGAGAACTCTGTAAATTCCAATTTTAAGTTGTATTAAAGCAATTTCCAGTGGTAATATGCTGTTATTATACTCTATCAGACCTTTAGGAGTAATTTTACTTTAAGACTCCCAATATATGGACCGTTTATTTTGAAAGTGGTGTAAGTCCGTTATTGAGAAAAATGAGCTATCACGTAATTCGTGCTTAATTTAATGTAATTTTTTTATATATAACTAGTCCGTGTTTAATGTCTCAAAAAAATCCCATGTTTTGTATAACTTTAAATCGGTCGGTAAATGAAATTGCATTATCAACAAATATAGTATAACCTTTCATTTTCTCGAAACAAAAGAAAATGGACTTACACCACTTTCAAAATAAACGGTCCATATATTAACTAGCTATCATTCGCCCGCTGACCTATTCGTCTTTTGTTTATATACACCCTGTTACAGTATTGAAGTTTTAGTTGGGATTCCTATTTTTGAGGTTTAAGAATAACTTTATTTTTCATGAAGAATTACCTAATTCACTTACTGAGAAAATATGCTTAAAACGAAAAATTAATATTTAGAGCACAGAAAGGTACTAGGTTGATTACAAAGGGAAAAATAATAGTAACATTGATATGGGAACACAAATAGAATACATATACCGTAAAGAATTGTGAAATTCGATCCTTGCAATGGAGAAAAATGAATGCATTAATTAATTTTAATGTTAACTAGATGCGGCATTGATGGCATAGTCTCGTATTATTTTTCTTCTCTTCGTTCATCTTTTCCTTTTTTACAAAATTTTGGATAATTATTATACGTCTACTTTTATTTTATGAAAGGAAAACATCGTGAGAAAACCATAGCCTTATGGAAGTGTTTTTACTACTTCTTAACTGTCTAGGTACCACGCCCAAATTGAAAATTTGCCGCCACATACCTATAGATGTATTCCGGCAGGCAGGTGTACTTGAGGCCCAGTCCCTAGGGTTAGCGTGTTCAATATTTTGGGTACACCATTACTCCATATCAGGTGAGATACTAAAAATATAAAGTCCAAAATCGTGTATCGTGCTTGCGTACGAGTTGGCCACAATTTTCATGTTACCATTTTCTGCCGCATCATTATTCTGGTAAACGCTGAACTATAAATTCAAACAACTACAATGACGTGTGATGTAATACTCGACAAGATCAGTCTTCACCTGCACAGATTAATAGCTACTGCACATTTATGGAAAACAATGTATAATTAAGGAATCATATAGGCGAATATAATCCCTATGCACTATACGGCGATCACAAGAGACGATTGGGATGCCGTAATACTCTTCCAAATGTAGAAAAAATGATATTTGTATTCAATGCACTCGATTATTTATTAAATAGGCCCAAAAGCGGCATGTTGATGAAGTAACACTAGATGTGTTTTTTATTGGTATTATATAATAAGCTTCTGCATTTATTATGCATGTGTACAATATTGGTAATGTCGTCATTCTTGTAACTTTATTTGGAGAAGAGGTTATCGTATAAAACAGATCTAAAAGTTGATAACAAGAGGATTTAAATTATACAAAAAACTCGTCTACAATTTTTTTCTGTAGAAATCTACAATTCAGTTATACACTTGGTATATTTAAAGATTGAATAGTGGCGCATTATAAAATATATGCAAATTACAATGAAATGCTGTAAGAACTTTGCGCAATAATTGGGATATTCGTATCTAAGTACGAATCCCACACAGCGCAATCTAAAAGGTAAAAATATGTTAATAAAAATATGTTCCTGTATAAAACTATACTTTTAATTTGCAGTAATAAAACTTTTTCCTGATCAATTCATTCGTGGAAATCAGGAATAAGAGAATCAAGAGTAAATACAGTCTGCAAGAATAAAATGTTAACAAAAACTATTGCAGTGACGTTATGTCCAAACAACAGCATAGAGCCTAAAGAGGTAACTAGCCCTCGAACTGATTATACCTACATTGATGCAATCAATATTAAAGTTATAATGACTTATTGATACCGAGTATAGAATCAGCTTCGATAGACGTGAGTACGAATACCTGGAACGAGTGGAACATGTCCATCCAAAAGTTATCTGGAAGATATTGTTGTTAGTAATAAGGCCGCACTTTGTACTAACCAAAATATTTGTTATGTGTACTTATACGTTTTAAGATGTACAAAAAAGATTAAATAAATAAATAAAAATACCTACAAATGATCTTCAGCTTTCAGTGAAGGAAAATATTGTGAAGAAAATCTAGCATTTCTAATTGCCCCTAAGCAACCAAGTTAAAAATCTGTTGGCAAATATCTATAGGTCTGTTCTGGCAACTGCACTTGACCAGTTCCTCCATTAGGCTTAGCGTAACCAATGTTAATTAATTTAAAGTAAGATTGAGTGAGTTAAGTTGATGAAGTGAGTGGATGAAATAAAAAAAATATCACAAGTTCATATTACGATTTTTTTATCTTCTTTCGTGACGGGATTAGTTTTATTAATCTCTGAAAAAAATGGACGACGGAATTTGCTTATGAATTTTGTCAACTGTTAACCTTAGAGGTATAAAAAAATAAAATACAAAAGGTATCTGGCTGACAAAAAAATATTTTATACTAATGTCGGCTGCACGATTACAAAACAGACAAAATATTACATTAAATAATTAAAGTAAACTTTTAATCTACCACACAGTGTATAAAACACGCCAACTACCCTAATGCGTGAGATGTAACAATTTAAGGAACACCTCAACCGGCACTAATATGAATGAAACAATGGAAAATAAATCTCAGTAAAAACGTGGGGTTTGAAGGTAAGCGACTATTAGCATGAAAGTTTCACCATGAATATAAGTTATGTATGTGAGATATATTAATTTATTAGTTAACTTTTTAAAAGAAAGCAAGAATCAGAAGTTACATTAAAGTGTTTCTAATCTGTTGGCTGATGTAGTGGTAAAGTTTGGCTATTAGTCGAGACAAGCGAGACACCAAGCTTCTCAGCGCTCCGTTATCTCGATAAAACTCGGGCTGCAGACAGCTTACTATCTCGCAGTACGATTGAAGGTTAACGAAGAAGTATAGTAGAACAAAAATAAAAATCCCGTACATCTGAAACGCTTCGACGAACACATATTAGAGTTTGTCACACGGTAGTGTTGGTTTTATATTTATCTCAAAAAGTTTTATTAATCTGGAAGTAGTTTGTAATCTTAATGAGATAAAAGTTAAACGAGAAAAGGCTAGAAAGGGGAAGTAGATCAAATATTTCTCCGGATTTATTATTAATATCTAATCATAAGGATGGATCGACTGAAGGTCGGGTTATATTAAAAAAATATATATATTCAAGTCAGTTCATTAAAAATGTGGTGATTACTTACCGGGGTTAGGAACCGGCAGCGTTAAAATTGGTGGGAGAATAAATAGATCATCCCAGAATATCTGGCGGTCGGTCTAAGCCGCTCTGTCACCAAAGGATTACCACTAAACATTGCGAGGCATTGATTATATTGTAATACTTGAATTCTAGAACAGGAAATAAAATAACGAAGCTTGAAAAATTAATTAAAAGGATAGAACTATCACACATTTCGCATTTTTAAATCACTTGCACTACTTTTTAGGCCGCCATCAAGTGTTAGAAAAGAGGGCAGACGGCCTTTTTTATATTTTCAGTGGAGGGGACGATTACCGTAATTTAAATAGCGAAAAGTTATAATATTGTATAATTTGAGACCCGCAATTAATTTCTATATTATAATGTATACAATACGCGAAAGTTTAAAAAGTAAAATTCCATATTTGCAATAAAAAACATTCTAACGTTTTTTATAATCGGAAAAATAACAATAGGCAAAGGCATTAATATGGATTAACAAAAAGTCGACTGGTAATTGTCTTATGATTCATTAAATAATTTACTAATACTGAGTTAGTTTCTCTATATTAAATAAGATAGATGTATTAAATAATATATAAGCACGGTTTTTACAACGTAACAATATATTGTTTTTATGTGCATATTTTTTTTTTTCTAATTACGTGTCAACAGCGATATAACCTGACAATTTTATAAAACTTTTATTTCTTTAAATGTTCATTAATGGAAAAACAAATGATCGTGTAAGTATAGATTGTATGATATAAAAATTAAAGCTAAGGATAAAACAAAGAATGATTTGTATGATCTAAACGTCGCACGTAATTCCTCTTAATAAAAAGTTGTTGGTGTCACAGAGCCTGCTTTTGCATATTTTATCTCCGAAAGTTTTACAACACGACTTTATATTCTATCCTGTTTTTTTTTATTTATATATTTAACGCCATGCCTATAAGCGTTACGCGTACATACATCACATAAGAGAAAGCAAAAAGTAAAGACCCATTTCCTGTAGGTTCTCTAAAGACGAGAATATAAAGAGAATAAAGCTGAATGATGAATTTAAAGAATTAATGTAATATAATACAAGTCAAAACATGTGATCCCGCAAGTATAATTTTTTTTAAGGTTAGCTTATGGCCATCATCTCACCTGATCTTAAGTGACGATACGGCCCAAGTTGGTAGACGCGCTAAACCTGTTCTCAAGCGCAACTGCCAGAACACACCTATTGGTATTTAGAGGCAGATTTTCTACTTGAGGGTGGTAGCTAGACAGACGGGTACTAGCAAAAGCCCTACTACCTGGCTATGGTTCCCTTACGATATGTTCCTTCACCGAAAGCTCAAGCTCATTGTAGGTGGATTACAACTCACGTCCATTAACGTGGATTCCTTACCACTGACCTGTCATCGCTTCATTACTATGGGATATATGAATGTTAGCAGGCCGAATTTACATCGATCTGCAAAGAGTGGTAGTTATAAATAAATACCCGTTGGTACAGGTGTAAATATACGGATCATAAACTTACCCCATGACAACATGAACCATAAGACAGAGTGCCAACGGTGAAATGAAAGAGAGATACCTACTAGTGTGTAGAAACTACCTATGGGTTAAATCAAGACAGATGAATCACAACTCACAACGCACTTGAAAATATATGCCCACTTACGCCTAAAACACCCACTCAAGTATCTATGACGTATTGCTGACGATGTTCAAAAAGGAAAGTGGGTGGAAGTAAAAATAACAAATGATTAGGGTGGAAATATTTATAGAAATATTGATGAAGTACAAAAATACAGAAATTCACTAAGAAATATAAGAAAAGCAAGAAATTATAGCTATAAATAAGAAGCCTGTACTCGATACAAGAGCAGCATGAAATCTAAATAAAAGTACACGGAGATAAGAAAAACAGAGTAGATTTTTCCAGTAACAAAAGAAACAAAAAAGGATGTCTCACTATATTCGTAAATAATATGTATAGATACAATAAACAGAGCACTCCTAACATACAAGTAGGATAAGAAAGGTAATTAGCTTAACATGGGGTCCGAAACCCGAACAAACTTTGCGGTGTATATTATCAAACTATAACTTAATAATAGAACGTGAAAGCAATAAAAACGGTAAAGGAATAGTACAATCCGCTTGAGAAGTGATGTACCTTATCCCAAATAGAATGTATACAATTATAAAAGAAAAATAAGAAAGTAAACGTTACATCGAGTAAACATAGGTAGGCACTGCTAATTGGGATAGAGCCAGGCGAGATAAATTAAAGCCGAATATATATATAAAATAATAATACCACTTTAACGAAAATATGGACTACAAAGTGAAATTAACTAGCAAAATTAATATATAAATGCAAGTAAAAAGTTAAAGACAAAATAACCTTATATTAGTAAATTTATTGAATGGTGATCTAAATCCAAGAGTATATATATTATACCTACACATGGTACTTATATGCAACAGAAGACTATTATACACCCCCGGATATTAATATTTATAGCGGCAACCATTGACGTAAAGAATAATTTCGATCCAAAAATAAACAACAAAATAGATTAATATGTCATCACTCTATTTTACAACCAGACTAGTTTTCGGGCAAATCATACAGGGATATCTGTGACGGAAATCCAAAAACCTAAAAACAAGCTAAGACTATTAGAGCTACTGGACATTGGATAAAGTGAACGTTTAAAAGCTATTCGGGCATTAAAAATGTTCTATCACCGTGTTATGGTTTCATCCAGATATCTTCTTTTACCGATACCGACGATAGCTCAGTGGTAGCGTGTAAGGACGCCGCATTAAAATACGTGAGTTTGAATCCCTGCAACGAGCTTGAGCTTTCGTTGAATGAAAACAATCTGCCGCCAAATATCAATAGGTGTGTTCCGGTAATTGCACTTAAGAGCCAGTTCCTCCACGCGTTAAGTGTATCTACCAACTTAGGCCGTATCGTCACTTAAGATCAGGTAAGATTATGGCCATAACGCTAAATCTCAACTATATAAAAAATTCATAGCATGATGGCGGAGTTATTTTTAGCATCGGCCTAACCAGCTACCAGGGACCAGAGAGACTGACTCAAGTGCAACTGTCGGATGTACCAAACCACACCTCTAGATATTTGGTGGTAGATTTTCAACTTGAGGGCGGTAGTTAGCCAAGCTAATTTCTAACCCTACCATCATGCTATGGTTTCATCACGACATTTTCCTTCACCGAAAGCTCAAGCTGTCATTGGTAAACTATCTGCGTGTCAAATTTTATCTACATCTATTCATTTCTTTTTGCGTAATTAATAAATATTTATAATATAGAATAACATTTATAATATCAATATAGATATAAGTTAAGATAATAAATATAAGGAAATGGAGAAGTGGATAGTTTATCCGTAACATAATGGTCACGTAGCTGGAGGTCTCGAGTACTTCACATGACCCTCTTGACAGATCGTGGGACGTTAGCTTGCGACGAACATGTTCACCATTTCAGCAACGATATAAAGGAAAGCTCGGAAAATGTGACACTGAAGAAAATATATTATGTATTAAAATATTTACTTTGGCATATACTTTTGTTCAATATAATTTTTACGTATACAAATATTTTTATGCCTACTTTACTGATATTATTCTACAAGTGTATACGTTTGCCGATATTTTCTTCGTGGCTTATGTTTTTTTACGGTTTACTATGACTTACTCCGAAATACATATATTAACATATATTTAAGTCTATATAAATATATTTGAATGAGTAGAATCTCTATCACAAATATATAAATTCTCTTGTGTTTATTATAATAACAATTAAATGCACTTATTTACATTCTGAACTTCTGGTAAAAAACGTTTTCAAATTTGTCAGTCTATTCCAAGTTAAATCGTCTATAAGGAAATATTTCAATCGTACTGTTTAATTTTAGGATAAAACATGTTTTTTTGTTTATAATGAGTTATTATTAGTTAAAAAAATGTACTGTTTACGCTTTATTCGCTATATAAATCGGCGATTAATATAAAGTGGCGATTAAGGAAACTTCTAACTTATACCACTGTCAATATATTTATTAAATGCATTCAGGTCAATTATCCTTATTTGAGATCTTTTATTCTAACAATGCTATGATAATGGTTTCATCATGATGTTTTCCTTCACCTAAAGGACGTAGGGTCCGTACACACTACCAACTATGTTATCATCACATCAAACAAAAATATTTGTGATGTCACTATAAAAGAGTAAAAATATTATACATTAGTTTCGATAAATACATTCGTCTGTTACCTAATGGTACAATCACGCGTGATCGTATGGAAGTTTTTCAGAGGCTTTCATTAAAACAACATTATCATAGTTTCCGTCGACGTGACGCACGCCCCCGACCTCTTATCAGATAGCAGCATTTTTTCACCGATATCCAATATAAATTTGTCAACTGTGCGCCGTATTGGATACACAAAGAGCTTTTGTACCTTAATTCGATATAGATTATACCGATTACGACGAACACAGATGGAAAATTATATTTTAATATATTTTTTTGAAGCTATGATGGCTCACTTTCTAGTGTATGCAAACGCCGCGTCTATGCACGTGAGTTCGAATCCACCTGCAATGCGCACGAACTTCCGATGAACAAAGACATCACGATGAAACTACTACCAACTAGCTACCTACCATCCTTAAATTCCTGTAAGTGTGTTCCGGCAATTGCTCTTGAGAGCCAGTTAGCAGGCAGGCTTAGCATGTCTACCACCACGTAGCTTGAGCGACATCGTCACCTAACATCAGTTGAGATTGTGGTCATTACGGTAAACCTATAAAATAATAAAAAAAAAACAGACAACTAATAATAAATCCTAGAGTATCATTATTGAAGATTTGAGACAGTTCTTATTGTGGTCGGAAAATCTTTTTGAGTTGTTATTGATAACATTAAATTCCGTCTACAGTTATTAAACCAAAAAATAGGAGATGCTTTTTAGACAAAGGAAAAGGAAGAACAGACTTATTTTATTTTCCCTTACTTATTGGAACTATATATCACACTAATATTAAAATACAAAAGTGAGTTTGTTTGTTTGTTTGCTTGGTATGTTTTCACGCCTAACCTGCTGAATCTATTGTGTTGAATTTTTGTACAGAGATAGATGGGACCCAGGAGACGGAGATTGGCTACTTTTTCTTGCAAAATATTCATTGTATGTGGGATACATATTAAAGATAAGATTATATAAAGATAATATATAAGATAATATAAAGATAATATAAAGATTAACTTTGTATGAAACTTTACTTCACTTTTGTATGAATATTTGACAAAATCTATATTAACTCGAGCGATGCGGTTTTGTTTGTTTGTCTGTTTGTCTGTTTGTCTGTTATCCTTTCACGTCTCCATTGCTTAACTCTTATGAAGAGTACAGAAAAGTTTATTGGATACTGTTTATCCAGTACAAAATAATGTTACAGCGGTATAGATATATGAATCTCAGTTCCACGCAAACTACATACAAACTCAGCTAGTTTATAGAAATATCGACGTAAAAATGTAATAGGTGGTCATGTAACTTCAAACGAAATAAGCTTTTACTATGATAACTAAACACTTGATATTGAGGAACCAGAGATATAATCAACGGATATGTCTTCGACAAAAGTCGCTTACGGTGAGGCACAGAGAAAAATATCTTTGAAGATGTTTTTCTATTTGTGACAGCTCGATTGGTGAAATATCTGTATTCAGCAGTTGAACGTAATCAAATATTATTTTTCTGGGACGAATTTGATTTCTGGAGTTGGGTAAAGAAGTTTCAAATTAGTAACACGGTAGTGATCCTTTTTTTTATACTTTATAATTTCAGCGTTATTGCTACAATATTAGCTGATGTTAAGTAACGATGTGGCCAAGATGGTAAATACGCTAAGCCTAGTGCAGGAGCTTTCACTGAAGTGTAACAGCCGAAACACAACTATACGTATTTGACCTCTGGTGTTACAATCGTTGATAACTAATATACTACAGTAACCGCATGGCATCAGACCGGCGGTAGGTATCCTTGTTTGATATATTATATTTATAAATATATAAAAGTCACGTACTACGATGTTGGCCTATGCTAATCTCGAAAACCTTAAATTGAAATTACGTATTTGTTAAAGCTATGATCGTTCAGTTGTTAGTATGCACAGACGCCGCGTCGAGGGACGTGAGTTCCAATCCACATGCAATGAGCTTGAGCCTTCTGTGAAGGAAAACACCGTGATGAAACCGTAGCATAGTAGTAGGGCTTTTCCGAATGCCGATCGGGCTAGCTACTACTCTCATGTTGAAAATTCGCCTCTAAATACTGCAAGGTGTGTTCCGGCCGTTGCATTTGAGAGCCATTCCAATAGACTGTCTAGTGTCTCCTCCATCTAGTTATAATCGTCACTCAACATCAGGTAAGATTGTAGGCATAAAGCTAATCCAATAATAATCATTTTTCTTTGTTTCATGAAAAGTGTAGTGTCTACTCCAATATTTAATTATGAATTACCGGAAATTAACGCTTTCGTCAATCAAATATGCTGTAAAATTCATCAATAATTTTCATTACTACATAATTAAAACTTTTCATCATTAACACAATTACCCGTGAAAGCCGTAGCAACGTTCCTTTGTTTGCTCTCTCAGGGCCCACTATACTTAGGGGTATGGTATAGAGAAAATTTCACATATTAAACTCTTCTGCGCTAAAAAAATATAATGGTTATGTAATATATTTGTATATTGAAATTATATTAAAATTGCAAAGGGGCGGCAATTTATCTTTTTGTCCTAGACGCCGTAACCTCTAGAGCGGCTGCTGGTTCTTTATTTCCTACCACATTTATCTGATATTCATCCAGGTATAGAACAAAAACACTGAATACAAAGAATATTACAACACATGCCTTGCACAGTTAATACTAAAGAATAATAAATTAATTCCTAAGAATATTTTATGAAAAGAAACTTAATTGCGCTTTAATAGTTATAATTGAAAATGAAACGAAAAAGTTAATTAATAATTACCTTCTAATAAGTACAGTCTAATAAGAGTGCAACGATCTCAAAATAATATGAACTCCAAATATTATGAAAGTTATTTTTTAATCTTTTTTGTATTTAGTTGCAAGTATGCAAAGAGATCTTAATTAAGCTCTATACAGTAATACCGTTTGGCTATTTATTTTGTTCTTATTAAAAAAAAAACGTTATTTTCTTTTTTTTCATTACGCCTTAGCTGAAAGAATAAGTAATGGTTTAAACCATAAATATCTAAGTAATAATTACAGTCTAATAAGAACTATCTCAAATATTATGAAAATAAAGTTTTTTTTTAAACCATTTTTGCAAAGAGGTTTTATTTAAGCTCTATATAGTAATACGGTTTTGCTATATATTTTATTGTTATTAAAAAAAAAACGTGAAACTCTAATTTCTTTTTAATTTATTCACTTCTCCTTAAATAATAAAGGGAGGTTTAAACCAGTGTACTATCAATTCGAAGTTCGTAAGTTAAAAGCTCGGCAGGTACAAACGAATATCGGAATTTCGGTTCGTTTGCTTACTTAATTTTTTTTATATTAACGTAATTATAAAACATACTTCCATTTATTGTTTTGTTAATGGCTATTGTGTTTGTAAAAGTTATGCGCAGTTATACTAGGAGTCGTAAAATATAGCACGGTAGATTTATATTGATATATTATAGTATTGATTTAGTTTGTTCTGTGTAACAATGCCTAATAAACTATACATACAAGGATGTAAATTTAACGTGTCTTTACCTTTTACATTTATGTGAAAAAAATATTGCCAAAGGACTAAGAAGCATCATACTAATATTATAAATGCGAAAGTGAGCTTATTTGTTTGCATGTTACGCTTTCACGCCTAAACTGCTGAATCGATTGGTTGATATATATATCTATGATTGTACATACGGACCCTGGAGACGGAGATAGGCTACTTTTTTCCTTTAAAAACTTATCGAAAGTGGGATAAATAAAGGGATAAACTTTGTTTGAAACTTTTTATTGCGTTATCGGATTTGTTTAACAAAATCGATATTAACGGGAGCGAAGCCGCTGGTAAAAGCTAGTTAAGTAATAAAATGCGTTTACATTATTTAAAAAAATGTCTGTATGTCTGTTTGTTTGTGCACGTATCTCTGCCAAAGTGCAAAGTTTATGATAAAACGTCACCAAGGAAATCGTAAAGCGTATCCTCGAGTAGCAATTAGTCTTTGTTTCATTAGAATCGGATAACTCTATCAAAGTTATTGTATTGTACAAAAGTATTGAAAGACGTCGCAAGGATAAATTTTAGTTCCTCGCGAACACACAGTTCGCAGGCACAAACAGTAATTAAACATATTTAATCACGTAGTATGTCAAAGAACTCTTTGTACTGATTGTAAGCAGAGTTCAAAACAAAAACTGCGGTAACCGACGACAGATCAGCAATACATCGACGACCGATGTTATTTTACCGGCCTGCAAACATCTCGACTATCGGATAATTGGACATATATATACTGGTTAATCTTGAAAAGTAGGAAAACAAAACAAAGTCTCTTTAACGAGCTAAACAGAACTGCGGGTTCCACGGCGTTTGAAGTCACACAGTCTTGAGGATGCTAGGCGAATAAGCCTTTACCTTTATCACGGAAAGATGCCTTCGATCGCCTATAGAATTTGTACTGTTATAATGATTACTGTTTGAACGTAATCAAGCGGCCGAAGAAAATATCACATTTGGCTGGGTAACTACCGTAGAATATCACTGAGTACTAACTCTATAAAATATCTTGCAATCCTTTACCATACTACAGTTTTTCATTTAAAAAACTCAGGTTCCTCAAAGGCTCAGGTTCGTTGCAAAAGTCGAATCTAGATATAAATTTTAGTAAGGGAGATTAATCACTTTTTAATCTACTGTGTTATAATGACTTCAAAATCATATAGCCATTTTTCCATAATTATTGGTATATTATTGGTAATAAGAAAAAATCTAGAACCACAATTTAAAATCGTTTAAAAATAACTTATAACTTCAGTTTGTCCTACAAGAATTTTTGAAATCAAACTTAAGATTTCCGACGCATTAATCGCAAACACTACCAATAAATATTAATTCATAATTACAATATTTAAAAAATAAGAAAAGCTAAAATTGTAATAAATTTTTAATAAAAATAGACTTACCTCTTAATAAAAATGAGGAAAGTTTTATATTTAAAATGGAAAGTTTTTAAAATTATTCTACGTTTTTATAACACTAAAAACACTTATTTTTACATCCGTGAAAATTAAGTAAACGAACAGTATTAAAAAAAAATCAAATTCGCACAAACTTTTCTACGTAACATCTCTTAAAAAGTTTTCATCACATCACACAAGCCTGATTGAGAATTTAAAAAAAAGTTTAAAATATTTTCATTCCACGCGACTACAGCTAGGCGAAGGGCGAGCGCACGTTATGCCACAGCAGATATTCAAGCCCGACTGAGCTGGAGACTCAACTAAAACTGTAGATACAGACTATACGCGGTAAACACGACTGAAAAGTTGGTGTGCGACTGTAGATACATGCAACAAGTAAATACAAAGTTGTAGTACATGACAGAATGACTAATCAATGATATACGATCGCTTTGTATTTTTTTTTATTTATAATCTAATAGGTTTTGGTGTTGTGTTTTAAAAGTCATTACATTTATGATGCCTTTAATCTGACGTAGGTGATGTAAATATATAGCCATAAATATCACGGTTGGCCTAGAGGTTGAAGCATTTACCTCTCTGTAACCATTGAAGAGCTGTGGGTTCGAATCCTTTTGTGTTTATAAAGTGCTTTACATTTGACATTGGCCAAATTGTGTACATAGCCAAATTTCATAATAAAAAGTATCATCTACGTTTTGAACCTTTCCAGGTTATTTCCGAGGTCATAATAAAACATTATAAAATATTGAAACGTCCGCTTAAACTGTGAGATAATTTGTATGTTAAATAATATAAATTATAATTTGAAATGAAATATACCTTGTTAGCGATACAGAGTCCAAATACATTTTATTTTAAACCTTTGAAATGAAAAATTCTTCTGTTGCACTGAGGTCGTTCATTTTGTGGGAATGAGCAGTAGCGCCTAGCTACTATCACTTTTTCGGGAAAAGTCGACTTAAGTTGAGTACGGAAGCGAGACAGGCAAGTAATCACTGCTATAGTCACTCTGCGATCGTTATATGATAGCATATTTTTTAATACAATTAAGGTTTGGCGTTGTGACCATAATCTCATCTGATCTTAAGTGACGATACGGCCCAAATTTGTGAATACGCTAAACCTATGGAGGAACTGGCTCTCAAGTGCAGCTGCCGGAACACACCTTTTGATTTTAGGCAGCAGATTTTCAACCTGAGGGTGGTAGTTAGCCAGGCGGGCATTAGAAAAAGCCCTACCACCATTGCTATGACTTTATCACGATTTTTTTTTTATGGTAGCTCGGCAAAGTGATTGCTCTGTACCTGATGTTAAGTACAACACAGTCCAAAAACAGCAGCGACCATCGAAAGAACGATAATCCATCGCCAATCACTACTGTCTTGCCGGCCTAAAATGGAAAGGATGTTTTCCTTTTCCGAAAGCTCAAGTCCATTGTAGGTGAATTCGAACCCACGTCCCTTGACGCGGCGTCCGATCACACTACCAACTGAGTTACCATCGCTCCAAAATTCGCAAGCCTCTAGTCGCAACACAGTAGAAGAGTGCATACTTGGCATACAGAGTGAAAGTTTAGTACATTATTACAAAAAAAAAAAAACTTGTGATTTTTTAAATAATATCGTGCTCACAGCATGTATTGTAAAATACTAAACACCCCAAAGTAGTATTTATCTTATATGCCGAACTCTTAGTACTAGTCGCACCCAATACAACTAATACAACTTGACATCATCTACAGCGCATTTTATAGAAAAACAAACTATTTGTTGCATTTTTTTATTATCTATCTTTCTCGTAATATAATTTGTACTAGTTCAGATATATGTGTCTAAATGGTCTAGTAAATTACAAAGAATTAGCTCTTAACAATGCATACATAATGCACGTAGATACTCATGAACAATGCGACTCATGTGAGACAATGTTTATACAAGTAGGATTGAACATTGTATAACCCATATATACTGTTAATATAAAATAATTCCATTTCTAAGCATATTAAAATCGAAAGTTACTTATTATATATCTTGAGGACGTGCATAATTTACTGTCTGTTTATCTTTTATTTAATGCATACGACGTCTTTCATTATTATCTACGCCAAGAATATTGGTAAAAAAAAAACTGTATGTGTAATTATGAGACAACGTGGTGGTTGGACTCGACAATTGTCTGACTCAATTTCGAGCACTATACAATAGGTGCCGCCGGTACTGTGGTTCACTTAGTTGTATCGAGTTCAAAGGTTTAACCGGTATGTATCAATCGAGTGAGGCAGTAAAAGTATATATCACACTGGCTATGCATGGTAGAACGGCTTTTTCTAATGTCTACTTGACTGGCTACCAAACCAAAAATTGAATCTATAGGTGTGTTACATATATATACACCTTCAGTTATTTACTTCGGATACTTTCACTCGTTACCTTCCGAATCCTTTACAGTAATTTTTCCGCTCGATTTATACGTTAAAAATATAAATCGATAATAAATATCAATATAGTTAAGTATCAAAACAATTGCCGAATATATATTATAGATATTCGTATCAAAACTGTAACCGAAAGAAGGATCATTTTATTCGTTTTTTTTGTGATTGACTAAATGAACAACTAGTTAATTGATTGAATAATTAAATAATACAAAAATCAAAACAGACAATGAATGAATAATCAGTACTTGTGCTATATTAATAAGTTTATATAGTTTTATAGGTTTTGCGTTACGGCTATAATCTCACCTGATGTTAACTGATTATGTGGCCCAAAACGGTGGACACGCTAAGCCTGTAGCAGGACTGGCTCTCAAGTGCAACTGCCGGAACACACCCATAGGAGATTTTCACCTTGAGCGTAGTAGCTAGACAGGCGGGTGTTAGAAAAGTCCCTACACTATGCTTTAGTTTTATCAAAATGTTTTCCTTCACTGAAAGCTCAAGCTCATTGCAGGAATCCGAACTCACGTTCTTTGACGCGGCGTCCGTACACACTACCACTGAACTATCATCACTTCATTTTTAAATACCCTAACTCTATGTATAGCAAAGTAAATTTTTATATTTGAATAGTCTCTCATAACAGAGGTTCAACATAAATCTTGTTTCTTTGTTTAGTTCAATAAGCAGGTACAACCCACGCCTTATAGTACCCACCCTCGTTTTCATTCAATTAACTTAACTTATTTAAAATAGCTTTATGTTGAGAAACTTACTTATAATAATTAGTTTTTCTTTGTACTACTCCGGCTGCATGACGTCACTGAACTGAAATGCTAAGTTTTGCGGGTAGAAACAAAATATTAATAAAAAAATGTGACTGTCGGTGCATCAGTAATTCATCAGTAGGCACAATGACTACTCTTGAAGAGCGGTATACCAAAAGAAACGTTGGCTAGATCTTACAAGGAGTTGGTTGCTATCAACGCACAGACAAAAGTACTGAAACCAGAAACATGAAATTTGGACTTTAGCACCCTTTTGTAACGTAGAGAATCCTTAAGAAGTGATTTTTCAAATTTCAAACCCTATGATGATAGGGGGAGCTGACAAAGTTTATATGGGAAAGAAGCAATTTGAAGCGATGATAGCCCAGTGATAATGTGTACGACTTTGCGTCAACCGACGTGAGTTCGAATTCAACCACCTACAATGAGCTTGAGCTTTCAGTGAAGGAAAACATCGTGAGGAAACCATAGCATGGTGGTAGAGCATTTTAGTAATGCCCTTGTGGTTAGCATCCACCCTCAAGTTGAAAATCTGCCACCAAATACCAATAGATGTGTTCCGGCAGCTACACTTGATAACCAGTTCCTTCACAGGTTTAGCGTGTCTGCCAACTTGGGCTGGATCATCACTTAAGATCGGGTGAGATTATAGCCATATCGCTTAACCTTAACAATAAAAAAAAAATCTTCATCTGTTGACTTATTGGATGGATTATTGGATTATTGGTCAACAATTATTCCTCCAAATAACATAACTCTTTATTCTATTATAAAAAATACACTGCTACAAAAAGGGAATCTACATTTTTTGAAATTTATATCACTTCAAAGTCTTTTACCGAAAAAGTTTTTTTTTTTTTTGTGCCAAGGTTTACTATTAATAGTATGTAGTTAATATGTGCGGAAGTGAACATGATTACTATCTATTTACTATATCAATTTGATTGATTTCTTTTATAAACTAACTGGATTAATGAAGAGTAGAAGCTTATAGAATATGTTTTTTAAATATTTATCGTTTTTTTAATAATGCAAGAAACATTATGCGCCTGGCATTTTTGGATCTTTCAAACTATTTAATACGTGTAAAATAGCAGATGAAATTTTTCACTACTACTTACTGAGATATCTCCAAAAGTACGTGACCCATTGAATGAAAATTTGCCTTGGATATTCCTCGCATGACATAGATGTCTTACTAAGAAGGGATATTACGATAACCCGTGATTGACGGGAATAACGCCAACGAAGTCGCGGGGCACCGATTAGTCCAAATCCAAAGAAAAGTTAGTCCAAAGAAACTTATCACCACACAAAGTAATATTACTTCGTCAAAACACTATATCACTTCAATCAGTTCATGGAAGTTTACCGTCGAGTAATCACAGTAAATGTCAAAATCATCCATTTTGACATAACCTGTTGTAAACTCATCGAACTAATGGACAAAGTTACGAGAGGTGCCCGTTCTATAGACTCAATTACCTTATTGATTTCGGATATCAATTTCCTGGTCGAAGAGAATTTCAAATTTACGTAAATTACGTTCCACCGGGTCAGAAAATACGCCTTCGACTAAGTAAAATCGACAGAATGGAAAAACACTGAATTATACTTAACTAGCTGTTCCAACGACTGAGTTTGAACAGTTAAAATAAAGTCTTTTAGTATTGCTTTGATTAGTCCACTTAGCTTTTGTGACTATTGAAAATGCATATTTTTCATAGTTAAGGTTGAGTATTATAATCTCACCGCATATGTAGTGACGACGTGGCCCAAGATGGTGAACACGGTAAACTAGTGGAGGGACTGGCTCTCAAGTACAATTGACGGAACACACCTATAGATATTTGGCGGCAGATTTTCAATTTAATAGTGGTAGCTAGCCATACGAGCATTAGAAAAAGCCCTCCCATCACGCTATGGTTATATCACGATGTTTTCCTCCACCGAGAGCTTCAAGCTCATTGCGGGAATCCGAACACACATTTTTGACGCGGCGCCCATATACGATACCACCGAGTTATGATAGCAAATATAGCACCGCATAGTTATAAATAAATAAAATAGCAGTAGGTAAATGCTAGACATGAACATCAGTTTTCACAAATATTAATTAAGAATTAACCTTGCAACTCATATCAGTCGTGACATCTCATACAAAAACATACTTTTTATTGACAATTTTTCGATTTAACGCAGTCGAGTCTCATAAAATTCGTCTCGAGTCTACTGGCAGGATATAAAAATTTGACTAGAAACGTGACTTTATGATCTATTTTATTGTATTGTATAAAATGGAAGGATTCAACGTCCAGTAGCATATCAATTTCGATTTGATCGTAAAAGTAAAATATTTCAAATGTTTTTTTTTTCTTCAATATGACATTGGAATCTAATCTAAGGGACACCAAAGAAATCTATTCTTAAATTGTTTTTGAAATAAGTAGTTTACTACTTATAGGTTACTTTTTGTTATAAATGGCACCTAATATACTCATATATTAATTTTTTTATAGTTATAGTTTTGTGTTATGACCACATTCTCACCTGATGTTAACTGAAAATGTGGCCCAAGATGGAGGATGGACACGCTAAGCCTAGTGGAGGGACTGGCTTTCAAGTGCATCTGCCGGAACACACCTATAGGTATTTGACGCCAGATTTTAACTTGAAGATAGTAGCTAGCCAGGAGGGCATTAGAAAAAGCTCTACAGTCATGCATTACTTTTCAGAGACCACGGCTAGCTTACACAATTCTTATAGGCACTCTTGGATTGTCCTGTTACTCTACAAACCAGCAGGTTCATTTGTAGCACTTGCTTACTTAGACAGTCATAAATTGCAGGCTGAAATATATTGTTTTGTGAATTCAGAGTATATGAGAAATGAAAATACGGAGAAAGATGGGAGATCAGTATAAACCGCAAACGTCACGTAAATCGTTTTAATACGTCTAGACGGTATATTTCACGGAAACTTGCGGGAACGGACGAGTCATTAATATCACAACTTAATACTTAGAACCACTTCTTATTATCTTAAACAATATCCATGAAATACAAACATATTTATAATAAGTAGTACTCGCTCAAGGATCGAAATTGGATATTAAATAAATAAATTTTCAAGTTTGATGAACGTTATTAAGACTCTCGACCATTGCATATAATGTGTTCAAAATTTCTAAAAAATGCGACATTTATAAAATGCGTAATCTGTTGGAGTTTTTGGTGGCTTAAAATTTGTATTTTTTTTTGTTTATAATTTTATATATAAAATTCTTATGTCACAATGTTCATTGCCATACTCTTCTGAAACGACTTGACCGATTTTTATGAAATTTTATATGTATATTCGGTAGTCCTGAGAATTGGTCGTAATCTATTTTTCATACCTCTAATTGAAAAGGTCTGTCCACATCAAACATTTTTTTAAATTTTGTTGACAATTATTTATGATTTGGCATAAAAAATACAATCCTAAATTTTCAACCTTCTACCCTCATCTTCCCATTTTTTAATACGACCAAAGTATTCATTAGAAATGATTTATAGGATAGAACAAAGTTTGTCGAGTCAGCTAGTACTTGATATGTTTAACCTTATGACCATAATCTCACCTGATGTTAAGTGGCGATATAGCCCAAGATGATGGACACTATAAGTTTAGTAGAGAGTGGCTCTCAAGTGCAACTGCCGAAACTCCCTTATAGGTATTTGGTACTACGTACAATAACAGAAACTCGTCCCACCCGAGTGTTCCACGACACACACATTTTGTTATTATATCATATAGACACATTTTAAAATCAAACCGAACGGCTTCGTATATTAGAGAGACGTCTATGATATTGAGAATAAAGTTCAAATAAGATTTGCTATGTTAATTTTCTTTGTACTTTTCATTTCTTTGTTACCTTCACCTGGATCAAGAAAAATGACATTCGAGCAAGAGTACTTCAATAAATTATTTATAATTAGGGAATTCATTACTGTACAATTGAAAATTAAATATTCGCAAAGCATGTCTCTGTTCTTGTGTTTGTCTTAGTTGAGTAGGGTCGGCATAACCCACCAGCTTTCGATTTTGTGTTTTGCGACCGGTCTCTTGCTTAATGCCAACCCTGCTCGGGATCTTCTTGGTTTTGTCTAGCCCGGTGTTAGCAGGTACACGGTAACTATCGTAGATGGACGGTATATTTAACTAAAACACGTTCTACGGTAAAGATCTATTACCGTGTTTTTTTCTACGGTATTTTTAATATAAATTACCGAGATAACTGCCCCAACTCCAAACCGCAATGTGAGAGATTATGAAAGAAATAGACTAATAACAACCTCTGTTAAAAGAAATATTTTGGCTCAACAATGTATTCAGCGAAATGGAAATTTTGTTGGTTTTTCACTATCAAATGATATGATAAACAAAATTACTTCTTCTGTTTACGACCAAGAAGTGAAACTTTTGGAATAATAAAATAACGAAAAAATAAAAATAGGTAAACGTCTTATTTTCTTTTACAATGATATAGTATTATATATTATAACTTAAAAATAAATTCAACGTAATTTATTATATTTAGAACACAGCAATTTTAGCCTGCTGACACAGTAGTTTAAAATTTTATATGGAAGCTCTGCTCTAGCCGTAATAACTAAGTAGTTAGAGACCTTCCACCACCACGTTTAATTTTTTAAGCTAATCTAAAATAATGTGGCGTATCTCGATTCCAACTAATCTAATCACTATCTGGTAATGACTTTCCTCGTACTTCCCATATGATTAGTTATTTATTTCAATAGTTTTTTTTATATACTTTATGTTAAGCGGTATGTCCACAATCTCACCCGGTGCCAAGTGACGATGTGAACCAATATGGTAGATACGCTGAGCCTAGTGGAAGGACTGGATCTTAAGTGCAACTGCCGGAACACTCCTATAGATATTAGGCGGCAGATTTTCAACTTATGGGTGGTAGCTAGCCAGGCGGGCATTAGAAATAGCCCTACCACCGTGTTATGGTTTCATCAGTATGTTTTCCTTAACCGAACGCTCAAGCTGTAGCTTGAGCTTGAGCTTGAGCAAGCTATAGGTGGATTCGAACTCACGTCCCTTGACGTAGGATCCGTATACATTATCAACTAAGCTGTCATAGTTTGTGTTGATTGTTATGCAAAGAAATAAACCTTTAATAGGTTTTCTACCAATCGTCACTACTCTTTACAATATCAAGTTACTGTGCCTAATGGAGGAATTTCCCTTGTTAATATAGTATAAAAGCAAAAAATCTGTAGGTGCTAAGATAAGTTTTAAGAGAGCGCTATCAAGCCAGATAATAATTATAAAAGATACCTTATAATTATTAATGGCTTGAATATTCATAATCGAAGAAATTTTGTTCCACGAATATATTCACAAAATTTTACCTATTTATAATAATAGGCTTTCTATTTATGCCCAAGGTATATACGTTGAAATGACTGAATATTAAATGCAACAATAAATACATAAATTTAAAATATGAGATACTGGAATAAACAAAGTACACAAATTATACGATTCCGTTGATAAGAAATTTAAATACATTTATTCATAGAATTGGAGGAGTTTGTTATGTTATTAAACTGAGTTTTGGAGTGGCATTCAAATTTAACTTAAACATGCAGCCTGTAAGGACTAATGGTGGAAATTACCCACCAGAATTAGAATCTTGTACTTATAAATATACCAATTTAATATATTAGTGAATTATTAAAAGTGTTCTACCTGTGGCTTCATTCTCGTAGACTTTTTACTGTGGCAGGTTGTTCGTTGTAAATGGTAATCTCCAATGTAAGGTTTTGTATGCCCAGTTGTTTTTTACTCAATCACGAAAACGGTGATTGGATTTGGATCGCATTTGATGCACGGTTACCTTATTAGCTGGATTAACGATTAATTTGTCGTTCTGTCGATAGTCGCAAGTGTTTTTGGATTGTATTGTGCTTAACATCAGGTAAAGTGCCATCACTTTGGCGAGCAAACATAAAAAAAACACATAGGATATGTTATTCCACACATAAATTTGGTCCTTTTTTTTAATACAAGACGTGGATGATGTCACGGGTAGCAACTAATATTTACATATTTGTTAATTACGTAAGATCCTTGGATACGGCGCGTTACGGGTGAATCAAATCTGTCAATATTTAACTTATTCATTAAAAAGGGGTGGGAAAAATCTATAAAACAGTTGACTACGGCCATAGTTTGTACATCCATTTCTAAAAAAGAGAACCTCACAGTTGACTTATATTAAGTAAACTAACTTCAGCAGTCCTTGCTTTCCGGCCGAATAGGCGAAGGAAGGACACCGTGGGATGTTATGGGTGTGTGGGTATTTCCAGCGGCCAACAGCCAGAGCTTGGGAGGGAGTCCATAAATGCATTTCCCCGCGTACAAAAAAAGAGGTAAAATAATTCGTACCCCTATATATACTTGCATATATATCTGCACTATTTTTATGTCTATTACGTCGCAAGAAAATAAATAATAACTATAAAATGCAGTGGTTGATTTACCAGTAGGCTGAGTGGGCTGCAGATTTTAGAGGTGGTAAACTTAGACTATTTTTGTTTTATTTTTTAGAAACTGAAATGATTCATACTTCTACATATACATAAATATTGCTAGATAATATGCTTCACTACTTAGAATCTAAATCTTACATAATTTTTTTGACAATTTATATAGTCCTATGTGAAATATAATAGTAGAGGTAGGTAAGGACAGCAAAATTTGAATAGCCAACGAGCGACAAAAGTGTAAATCCGTCACTAATATAATGACACAGTTATATACAGGGCTCATTCACAATAAGGTTTGATGTTAAAATAGCTATGTCCATCCTTGCGATTGTGATGGATTGAGTTTTTTCTGGTATTATTAGGTAGTCTACAAGGACGTCTGATATTTTTTGTGAAGCTAAAATCGATGTGTACATGAAAGAAATGGATATACTCTAACAGGTTTGAAGCGCCGATGGCTGAATTTTTATCGTTCAAATTCGAACAGAATAATAAAGAAATCGAATAATATATGAAGCAATATACTATCAAGTTTTAAAACAATACTTATGTATAGTCATAAAATGTATCCTCCAAGAAAAACTCGAGCGGAGCCAGTATAAATATAACGCGAGATGCAATAACAACGGTAGAGTTGATATATTGCTTTCATTTCTTGTGTAGGCGCTTATGGTTTATTCATGACTCCACATGAACATCTTTTATTATTATATATTAACAATATTCTGTATTTGTGATCAAGTGTTATGATTTTGAACAACTTTGATATTATAGACGTGGTTAGAAGCTATTGGAAAGAAAAACATGTTATTGCTTAGAACTGCCTAAAATGATAATCGATCAACAGTTTTTTTTTAATAATATATAGGTTAAGTGTTATAGCCAAAATCTCACCTGATGTTTAGTGTTGATTTGGACTAAAATGGTGGGCATGCTACACTTACACTACTGGCACTCATATGTAACTGCCAGAATACAATTTAAACAATTGGAGTCCTGGTATTTTAAGCCAAAAGCTATGACCAGTTTGTAAAATGTGGATAGTAGTTACTGTGATAAGCGCTAAAAAATGCCCAACTATAGGGGCATTCTTTCAATATCTAAAACCCAGGCTGCCGGTCAAGTTACAACGAGCATCGACAATTACAATATCTAGCATTAGTAAATTTATTGCAACTGAATGGATCTACAGATTTCATGTAATTTGAATAGCCTGTTTTTCTTATAATAATGGAAAGCAAACAGGCAGACGGCCCATCTGATGATATATGAGTGTTATCGCCTATGGATAGCCCGCAACACCGTGTTACTGACTTTACGGAAAAACTGGTGGTGAAAAACTGGTTCTCGTTCACGTTGCGGGAACATAAAGATTCATACTGAACCTTTATTTTGCGCTAGTCTAAATCCGAAGGTGGTCACTAACGTATCGGACAATAACCCTACCACCAAGGTGTGATGGATCAAGAATTACATGGTTAACCATCATGAGCAAACCCAAAGGTGTGACCAACAATCACTAGAGCCTCGTCGTTACTCGATAGGGTGCACCGCGTGCAGGTGAGGCTGTCTTGAGTAACTCAGATGGTAGTCGATACACCTTACACCCTGAAATGTCTGGTATATAGCTTTTACCTTTATTCCGTCAAAATGAAGTGATTCCTGCTTTAAATAAAAGACTAAGCCCTAGCGACTCTATCGATTTTAAAGAACATCCTTCGTCAGCATTTTACCAACGCGTAGGATAATGTATTCAGGGATCCAGGCATCTTGTACACCAAGTTTCACTTACCTCGGTCTAAAACTTTAGAGGGCATTCAAGCAAGCCCTTATGCAAATAATAGTGACATCTGATAATGGCACCTCTGAATTATAAACGTACCTACCATGTTCTGTGAAACGAATTTATCAAACTTAACTATGTTCGAACGTATCATCTAAATAGCTTTTAGAATCCTTTGACTACGTTTATGCAAATTCCTTTCATTTCAAAACTGCAAACGTTACTCGGAGTAAGTTGTTAATAAATACCCACCACTGTGTATTCACACACAATATGTTCTGATAAACACCCTTAGAGACCAGAGGTCACTGATTTGCGTCAATAAGCTATTATTTGTAAACAAGATCTATCTTTAATTAAACAGCCCAAGGTCGTAATTGGCTTGTAAAATCAACATGGATATTTTGTTTGAAAGTAGATGTAATATTAATACCAACAGTATTGTAGTTTTAAATTACTGTTTAAAAAGTTAAAGTGCATACACCTATTCTACACCTATTATCGTTATCTTTAGACTATGTCTTGCGTAAAGTTTAATACAATTTTAAAACAAGTTTAATTACAATAGTAATAAATTGCTGTACCCGCTGCTTGGATACTGAGAAACATTATGAATGTATAACTTCACTTCGTCTGCTTTATTGCAATGTTTAATAGTTGTAATTTGGTATAATCCTTATTATTTCTATACATATTACTGAATATAACAAAACAAGCACTAAAACCAGGCCATTATACCATCAAAATACTTCAATGGCTCTCAAGTAATAAAGAGACTCACGATCGCCTACATATAAGCACAGAAGGCTATATAACATCAAAGATATAGTAAGTTACAAAAAAGAATACAAATTTATGTTCAAAACTATAAAATTAGCTAAACAAGTAATTTTATAACAGCTTTGCTAAAAACTTAGGTAACCTTCTACAAAATATATTTTTTATTTTTCATTCATCAACTTAATCTAGCGATCATGAACTCTGAAGAAAAAAAAATTGGTTAACTTAGATCATCGATCCGATTCCCGTTTGAATAAATTAATTTAGTAATTGTGTTCTTTCAATGCTTCATTACACAACATCCATAAATATACATAGTAAGTCAACTAGATAATTAATGACTTTATCTATAGAGCGAAATCTTTATAACGTCACTCAGTTTAACGACAAACACCTTAAACAGTAAAAATTGCTTGGCTGTGCTTGGTTTACCTTGTTTTATGTACATTCAATACATTCAATATAGCGTTATAATCATTCTATTTTACGGCAATAATACGACATTATAAATCATTAAGCAATACTTTCCTAATTACCAAAGTTGGTAAAAACTACAGCTATGTACGTTCTTTGGTTTGCTGTTTGTTATATTATCTAGCACGTGTTTACTTTGACTGATATACCGGAGTCTCAATGAAATTTCGCTTTTTGTTTTTGTATGATGAACTTCCACAGGTTTATCTCGGTTACTAAACTTTTGTCAGGATATCAGTAAAATACATAAGAAAATACTATTAGAATATTGGAGCAACGAATGAAATTATTATTATGTATTGCTATACTGTTAATATCTATATCGTAATAAAACTTTGAACGCAGAGTATTGTGTCAGAAACATATTTGCTTGTCTGTTAAGTTTCGCGTGTGGTTTGGACCATGTTAATACAAATTTTAAAGCACGTTAGAATTGTAATCTCCATCGTATTATAATGCAGTTATTATTTTATATAAATAAAATACAGATTTGTTATTGTTATAATGCCTAAACGAATAAGAATTAAATTGAAAACAACAAAATAACAATATTTTCTATAAGGCTAAAATAGTCTAAAATGTGAAATCTTATAAAATATAACTACAGATAGCCATACGGGAGTGGGTGTATATTCTCACGTACTTACAATACAGTCATAATATATACCGCGGGAAAATATGGCATCTTATATGCGGAAATATTGCATGGAGTTGGGGTTTTTTCTAGTGCTCGTCTGGCTAGCTATCGCCCTCAAGTTGCAAAGTCGCCGCGCAAATACATATAGGTATGTTCCGGCAGTTGAGTTGGGAACCAGTCCCTCCATAAGGTTAAATCGTATATCATCTTAGGCCTCATTATCTTTTAACGTTACAACGCTAAACCTTAACTATAAAATATAATAACAAAAAGAATTAATATTATAAATACGAATGTAAGTTTGTATGTTACGTTTTATATGGACTTCATCTTTCTTCATGACAAGTCCGTACACGCTTAACTTTTACTCTTCAGCCTCTCGTCACAGGTGCTACTTTCATGCTTCCTCTAATAATTCCTCTTGTTAAATCTTATCCACTGTAGTTACTCCTTACACCCATTGTAACATTCCCCTGCCACATGTAATTTTCTTTCATCCGTCGTACAGAACATTATTTATGTACATAATGATATTATAAGTAAAAATATGTAGATATGCATTCCGAAAGTAGCACGCTATTTTGTGTCAATTTTAGCACTTAAATCCCAGTATCGCGTCGGTGTTCATAGAAATTTGTCGCGTTCCAACTGATTAGTACCGTATAATAACAGAAAATGCCGTCGTATGTAATGCAATATTGTAGAAATAAAAGTTCTTAACATTTAGCTTATAATTATTACTATTTTTGTTGATAATTTACTCCTTGTCCTAACTAATATTATAAATGCGAAAGTAAGTTTGTTTGCTATGTTTTCAAGCCAATATTGCTGAATCGATGATGATTTATTTTTGGTATAGACATAGATTGGCACCTGGAGACAGTGATAGACTACTTTTTCTCTCGAAAAACTTATAGGAAATGGGTTAAAGAGAGAGATAAGCTTTCTATGGAAATTGATATTGCGTCATCCGATTTGATTAAAACTTCAAAGAATAATTGCCTATAACTTCGAATTTTTGGTGAATTTCTTATCTACTAGTATTGACTATCATCCTGAAATAAATAATTTAATAGCATTTTATAGAAAAAAATATTCTTGTATCAATAGACAATCAGAATTAGTTAACAAATCATTATTAACGTGAGAGGAACAGCGGGTAAAAGTTAGTATTTTTATAAAAATACATGGACACATTCGTAAATTTTCAGTTACTAAAACGAAACATTTATGCTGTAGATGGTGCATAGCAGCGAATACCATGTCTCTTTCACGCCCGGTATGAAAAAACATACTGTCCAACTTCCCTGTTAATTATAATATTACTATGAGTACATTAGCGTGTCCCTTGTTTGGGCGAAATATTATGAAGGTAACGTATATATACTTTTATTATAAATTATTACGTGTATCTACATATGTAAATATACTTTACCTCAGTTATATCATAAAGGTTTTTGTGAGTTTTCAACCGCAAGATTACGCTGCCAATAAAATACCTAATCGCTAAGTTCGAAAGTACATCCAGGTCGTAACATCCGCTCTCGATGGTACAGTAAATACCGCAAATGGAGGTAACAAACATTATTATTTCCGGTAGACATTCACGAACACGAATACACTGAGCAAGTTGCTTTTCCTCCATTGAATACGAATAGAGAGAATTCGTAAATACTCTTCTTACAAGATCATTCATGTCTCTGACCCTTTACAATGTTATGAATAGTGGTTTTCGATTTGATATGATAACATGTTCATTCATCCATACAACATTTGTGTAATATAAAGAAATGATTCTAAATAAAGTGATTTCTTAATAGTCATAATGTCGAAACAGATTTTGTAGGCGTTAAGAACCCTAAAGGTTCATAATGCAGATATCATGTCTAAGAAAAATACCGCGCTTGCAAATTAGTATACCTAACAGAAGTAGAGCTTCTTTGCCATTCAAATAACAACCTAATAAATAAATCAGTATAAATTCGCAGCCTGTATTTTTTAAACTTTTCTCATTGTACCATGTTCTTTGATGATTAATTAAGTGTGTATAAGGTTGTCCTTTCCTTTCGTGTTCATATATGAGCCTCTTACCTTTTAAAAAAAAGTTATCTCATATTCTCTTTGATCATGTACATTTTTATTCATTTACATTAGAAACGGTGCGATATAAAACGTTGCGTAGAACTTTTACTCTCATCGCGTCCAAAAAAATTCTACTTCAAACAATTGATTATATCTAATAATACGTTTTAATAAGTCAGTTAAAAGTACTTTGAAAAACAAATATTTATAATATAGTTATGTATTATTTATTTTTAGTTATTAACAATAAATTATTCTCCAAAATTTAAAGCAAATCGGATGCCACAATAAAAAGCTTTATACAAAGTTTATCCCACTCTTTACCCCACTCCCTATTAGTTTTTCATGTGAAAAAGTAACCTATCGCCGTCTCCAGGCTCCCGTCTATCCCAATGCTTTTTATTACCAACTGTTGATGTTAACGATTAATTCTTATTGAAACTGACACTGATATTACTATATCAGCGAGAATCTAATAAGATACCATCACAGATGTTGTATTATTGAATACGGTGTTGACAGCGCTGCGTTCGATATCGGCCAAGGTGTGCCCACAATGGGCCGCTTACAATGATGGGAAACTCCCAAGTGGTTCTTAACGCATTTTCGCTAACCTGGCATTCTATGCTCGGAATATACACTCAAGTCTTAAGCGAAAGCGACAAATTCTTTCCATCCTTTTTTAATTAATGGCTTTATGACCAAATTAATTAATTCTGAAACACAGTTGTTTTTTCTGTTAATTAACATAAATATGTGTTTACCTTTTATAGTTTTAGCGTTAGGAACACACTCATCCCATGTTAAGTGAATATAGAGCCCAAGATGGTGGATACGCTAAGCCTGATGGAGGAACTGGCTCTCGAGTGTCACCGTCAGATCACATCTATACATTTTGCCGACAGACTCATTTGGAGCTGAAGGTTGGCATTAAAAAACCCCTAGCACCATGCTATAGTTTCATTACGATATTTTCATTCATCCAAAGCTCAGGCACATTGCAGGAATTGGAACTCACGTCCATTAACGTTCGTACACACTACCAACTGAGCCAACATTGCCGCTCATATCAATTTCACGATATCTGTTTATTTTTCATCTTCATTATGTTTACCATAAATGTAAAGGGACGAGTGTATCAATAAAAATACTCAATTAATCTATACCATACACTAACTGGTACCCTTGATATCGTTAATAGGTGTAATAATTTTGAATATACAAGTCAGTGGTAATTTAGTTATACATATAAAGTTACTGGTGCCTGTGACTGCGTTTGCGCCTTTCTCGTCAAGCACTTGTGTAAAATTAGTTCTTAAAGGCTGTATACAATGTGCAAGAAAAGTTCATGCCAACTTTCTAGTCAACTGGTCAGAATTTGCACGGTGGTAGAGCTTAACTTATACCTATAGGTGCGTTCCGGTAGTAGCACTCGAGCGCTAGTCTCTCCACTAGGTGTCAACCATCTTGAGGCATATCATCACTTAACATCAGGTGAGATTGTGGCCATAATGCTATACTTTCACAATAAAAAGATATATGCGTGTCAGAGATAAATCGTTTATATATATAAAATTACATTGATTACATTTAGATTGGTGTGAACTAGATTCACGAGAATTTATTTAAATCACTATAAACTTACGACATGCACCATCGTCCCAAAGATGAGTGGACACAAACTGTGACCTTGTGATGAGACTGTCTCACATTAGAAGGGAAGGAACGGAAACGAACCTTGTTTTGCCATAATAGATACCTTAATCGAGGGCAATTTGAAAGCTAAAGGTCTGTACACTGCAAGACGAAATACAATTTGGAATGAAATATGTGCAGTACTAAACTTGAATTAAAGAAACGCAAATAAATTTTCTTGACATGATGTGTTCGAGCTCATTGGTTAGACGATAACATTTTTTTTTATATGTTTTGGAAGCAAAGATGGCTCATTTGGTAGTGTGTACGGACGCCGCGTCAATGGACGTAAATTTAATTCCACCTGCAGTGAAATTGAGTTTTCAGTTAAAGAAAACATCGTGATAAATCATAGCACGGTAGTAGAGCTTTTTCTAATACCCAGCCGGCAAATTGCCAGGTTCAAAATCTGTCACCAAATATCTATAGATGTGCTCCATCAGTAGTACTTCAGAGCCAGTCTCTACTACACAGCATGTCCACCATTTTGGACCACATCGTCACTTGACATCATGTGAAAAAAAATGGTTTAAAATCAAACACCTTTTATAAACGACTTTGAAACTTTCATCGGTATACTCCGCTAAAAACTGTGCGAATACGTAACATAATAGATTTAGTTAAAGAATTTAAAACTTTTACAAGGAAACTTTTACTGTTATAAAATTTCCGGCACAAAGTTTCTACTTAAATAAAGCCGATCCAAACAGTGTTCGTATTATTTCACATCACTTGCATAAAAGTGAAACGATTGTGAAATATCATACATTTAAAGATAAATTATTTGTGAGAAGAGAACGGTGATGAGTTGCATTCATCTTTATTTATAATACTTAATAAGTACATTTTAAACTTTCACTGCATACTTATGCAATGATAACTCAGAGGTAGAATCTACGGACGCCGTGTCATTGTCAATGGACGTGAGTTTGAATCCCTGCAATTGAGCTTGAGTTTTGAGTGGTAGGGCTTTTTGTAGCTACCACCCACAAGTAGCAGAAACTGCCAAATACTTGTAGGTGCGATACAACAGTTGCGCTTGAGAGCCAGTTCCTCCACTAGGCGTCATCACCTTGGGCCACATCGTCACTTAACATAATGTAAAATTGTAGCCGTAGCGCTAAATCTATAAATTCAAAAAAAAAAAATTAACGCTCGCTTGAATTACTATAAAATTGTTAAGTTTTTTAATGTATTGAAATGTGCCTTATAATTATGAACTGTGTTTAACCGATCTGAGTTTAGGAAAACGGTACGGAGATTTCTTTCCTCTTGTTGAAATACGTTTATTCAACACAGATCACGGCCAAATAACTTTGTATTTTAATGCTGCGGTAAATAGGGATTCACAGAGTTCCTTTGGGAAACATACCGCTAGCTATACTTGAATACACTTGATTCCTACATTAGTGTTATAAAAGAAGATTTCAAAAACATTTTACAGAAATTTTGTGTTCAAAAATGTCGTTAAGTTTTATTTTAGGCTTTATGATATTTGAAAATCTGCCGCCAAATCGCTATAAGTGTTCCGGAAGTTGCACTTGAGAGCCAGTCCCTCCATTAGGCTTATTGTAAAAAAATACTACACATACTTTATCCTTGCAAATATTCTAAATTATATTTTGTTCTGACAATAATACAATATTAAGACTGTGTTTTATCATCTCCACATGCAAATAAAGTCCCCCGCCACGTCTGCTTGAACACTATTAACTCGAAACTAGGTAAACAGATATTCAGAAGGTTTTCACCAATACGCCATCTCGCGGTGATTCATGCAGTAGCGGATTTACACTTTTGCCGCACATATTAGCCGTAAATTAAAAAATCGATATAAGACATATATACTAAATGGTAAAACCTATTGTCTAGCAACATTTACATATATGTATAACCCTGAAACATTTCAATATACCCAAAAAAATTAAAAAGAAATACTATAAATCTGCCGCCCTAGGTTCCAGTCAAGTCTAATCAGCCTACTGGTAAATCTACCACTGGATTCATGAGAGAGGTGTTTTTTTAAGGAACAGGAGGCAAACGAGCAATTTTGTCACCTGATGGTTATTGATCACCACCACCCATGGACGCTCACAGTACCAGAGAAATCGCAGGTGCGTTGCCGGCCTTTATAGGAGGGACTGGCTATCAAGTACAACTGCCGGAACACAACTAATGGTATTTGGCGGCAAATTTTCAACTTGAGGTTGGTAGCTAGCCAAGCGGACATTAGAAAAAGCTCTACCGTCATGCTATGGTTATCTCAATATGTTTTCCTTCACTGAAAGCTCAAACTCACTGTAAGTGGTTGGATTTAAACTCACGTGACATGACGCGGCGTTTCCACATGCTACCACTGAGCTATCATCGCTTACGGTTTATGTAATACGGTTTTAAATAAACAAGCAACAAAATTATGATGGTTTTTGAGACATGTGGGCTGGCAGTTTTACTGACGTGCGCTGCATAAAGCAAAAGAGTTATATGAAAACAATGTATCGCGGAATTATTCTTCCAAAACAAATTTATTAATCTGCGGCAACACTATATGTTTATCGTCTATGATTACAAAGTCAGGGCACGTTACTTGTTTTTTTTTTATATTTTAAGCCTACAGTAGAAGTGATGACAGCTGAGTTGGTAATGTGTACGGACACTGCGTCAAGGGACGTGAATTCAAATCCGCCTACAATTAGTTTGAGTTTTCGGTGAAGAAAATTATTGTGATGAAACTATAGCATGGTAGTAGTGCTTATTCTAGTGCCCGCCTGGCTAGCTACCACACTCAAGTTGAAAGTGTGCCGCAAAATATTTGTAGGTCTATTCCGGCAGTTGCACTTGAGATCCAGCCCCTCCACTAGGCTTAACGTGTCCACCATCTTGGACCACATCGTCACTTAACACTCGGTGAGATTGTAGCCATAAAGTTAACTCTTAACTATAAAAAAATCTGTCAGACCGTGTTTGAATTATAATTGTTGGACAACTGTCAAATAAAATCTATCAATATTTAAACTTATAAAACTTGAGTGTCTTAGAACTCTAACAATAATTTTTGTATTTATTCCAAATATAAATTTTACAACTCTATTAAAAGCTCAAATTTTATAATTTTTAACAATCGATATCCAAATAATTAAAAAAATTGCATGGTCTACCACCAGTCAAGTTGTAAACCTGCCGTCAAATACCAATAGGTGTGTTCCGGCAGTGGCACTTGAGAGCCAGCCCCTCCACAGGTTTAGCGTTTCTACCAACTTGGGCCGTATCGTCACTTAAGATCAGGTGAGATTATGGCCATAACGCTAAAACTTTAAAAATAAAAAAAATACAATAATAACTAAATTTATATATGTAAGTAAAGTATTAGAAAGCCGTTGTGTAGTTTTATATAAGTATAAAAATTATATGCGTGTAATTATTTTACCCTTAATTATTACCTGTTCTTTTTTAAACAGTATTAACCTTATTCTTGGTTTTACTTTTATTATCTATTGGAGTATTTTAACCAAATCTCTGGTAGTACAGAAATCTTAATGATGAAACTGACTCTTATTTGCCACTGTCAGCACAGACCAACAAATGTTTGGCAACAGAATTTCGGATTGACGTCGATAGCAACAAGGTAGGCACTACAATATGCCAATGTAATGGTTTCAAAACAATATTTTCTTTCACCGAAAGCTTGAAATCGTTGCAAGAATTAAATCTCACTGTCTCTGTAGAAGCTACCACTGAGCTATTAGTGCTTCAATTATTCGTTATGAATTTATTCTGCTTAAAGAAAGTACTCTGCAATTTCTTAAATCTTTTAGTGAAGAAGATTGACCTCTTTCAATTGCTCCACTCCCTGAATCTCTTGTAGTAGTCACCTTGAAAAAGTAGCATATAAATTGTTTATAATAACAGTAAAAACCATCGGTTTTCACGTTTTCCCGAAAATTCATCCAACACCGACCCTCATTTTCAAGTCTACCAGATAGATTCTGATGTCCCGTATCTCTGGATACCACTTTCATCACGATCAGGCGACTTTAAGACTGACGAATGAAAAAAACGTGAATACCGGCTCATTAAATTAATAGTGATTGTTACACTGGTTTTAGTAAAAAGTACTATAATACACCAAGCAAAATCGACTAACACATAAGTCAACAATAACAGGAATTCTAAGCATTTGAATAAACTATAGCTAGAAGTCCTCTCCAGGGATAGCTTTTTCTATCCTAAGATAGTAGAAGGATTACTCCTCTCTTACGAGGATATATATATTTGGATAGAAAAAGATGTAATAGAAACTAAAAAATACAGCATTTTCAATCTACGGACTAAAACTATTTTCGCTTGGGATCGAATAATAACTTAATATATAATTACTAATATTAACTTAAGACTTATAATAAATATACAACATCTTGGTCGTGAATTACATACAAAACATTAAATAAACATACATATTACAATACACCTTAAACTAAGAAGTGTCACAAAAGAGGTCAACGTAAGTCAGAAACTCTGAAATCAATTTGCTAAGCGTAATAAATATCCGCTTACGTACAACTAAAGTGTTGTTTTTTTATAATTGATAAAAAAGGTTAATAGATACTAAGAATATAAGTAAGAAACCTACAAGTAGTTAAATAGTAATAATGTAGTTTTTATTATCATACTGTAGAGTTCAACAAAGTAGAGTCTGTGACGCTACTTAAAGGGTGTCAGTAAAACAAATAGTCCACAGTTTTATGGAATTTCGTTATTAATTCTAAGACTTCTAAGTAACTTTTGTAAGGTCAGGGTACGAATAGACTGATATATCCTTTGTGGACCTAACTCCCTAAATAACATAAATATATAAAAAAGCTATGAACTAGCTAAACAATGACATTTTTCACACATACCATAACAGTATACGTTACGTTTATTTCATTAAATATTTATTGGTTAATAAAATAAACAAATTTAAATTTAAAGACAATGTATAGGATCAAAAGTATAGTAATTAGTTATTAACCCGTTAAATTTTGTGAAAAACTATCCAAAATAATGTTCATGACAAAAAACCAAAATAAAATATTTAATACTAGATTTTACGTTCGGCTTCGCTCGCGTTAATATTGATTTTCTCAAACAAATCAAATGTCGCAATAAAAAGTTTCATAGAAAGTTTATCCCTCTCTTTAACGTACTTCCAATAAAGTTTTCGCGAGAAAAATGAGTTTATCACTGTCTCCATGATCCCATCTATCTTTATACCAAAAATTATCATAACCTATTTAGAGGTTTAGGCGTAAAAGCGTAACAAACAAATAAACTCACTTTCACATTTATGATATTAGTAAGGATATATCGATAGTAGAACATAATGAAAAGTTTGGCTCAGTTACACTTATATTGGAACGAAAAGCGTTATAGCACTGTACGGATGTAAGCTAGACAGATCAAAATGTAAGATTTATCCGTCACGACAATATAATGCAATATATAACAGACTAAAGTCTGTTCTATATTTCATTATATTTCTGTAGTGTAGACAGTTATCCATAGCGCGTATGTTATTGGCTGTGTCCAGTCATAGGTGCACGCTTATTGCTCGAGTCAGCCAGTAAGTTCTCAACGGCTGCGCAAATATAGGCTACATACGTTTTATATGTATTATCATGAACTAGATGAATTGAGTGATGTATAATTTATTTTATTTTATTTTCACAAGGGAATGTGTATTTATTACGAAATGTCTTACCATTCCTTAAATTCATTATTTATCTCTGCGTTTAATTTAAATGATCTCAGACGCTGTAATTCATTTATTTGTACTTGTTAATCGATTATATAATACATTTATTGTAGTATATAACATGATATATTTCGTAAGGAAAGTCGTTCCACGACACTCACACATTTTTATATGTATAGTAGTATATATTATAATACTCGGCTGTACGTCGCCGCAATCACTCGAAATAAAATCTTTAGCGGATAAGAATCTCGTCGTATGATGTTGAAGGCAACAAGGGCTTGTCACCGAGGCACTCACCCGCAGACCTTGGATGGTCGATGCGTAGATACATGCCCAAGGTCGCGACCTAACTTGTTTCTCATCACGGTGCACACCACATTAACTGGGTAAGCAGATTTTATTAATAACACATTTTATTGTAATACTGTCAAGTGACCAAATCTTGTATACGATTATTAAACGACATATAATGGCCTTTTAAATAACTCTATGGTTGATTTTAGCTGTCGTGGGTTCTGGTAGGTAACATAGTCTCGGGCAAAGTTAATAGTGATAACGTTCATGTTGTATCTAATGCAAGGTAAGTAGTTCCGCAGACTGAAAATAGTTCCCGGTCTTGATAACAAGGGGGATTGTAGTCGCGTTGTATTTTTAGAAATGTTTCTTCTCACCCAGTGTGTCTTACATGCATTTGTTGCAACCGATTTTTACCATGTTAACAAAAAAGTATAGGTAGCAGTCGTTTGAGAAACTTTTTCCCGTAGCCGAATTGTATTTTTATACAATCACTAGCTTACACCCACGGCTTCGCTAGCGTTAATTCATATTGTCCAACAAATCGAATGACATAATAAAAATTCTCAAATAAAATTTATCCCTCTCTTTACCCTACTTTTTATAAGTTTTTCATGAGAAACAAAATAGCCTATCGCTGTCTGTCTCCAGGGTCCCATCTATCTCTGTACCAAAATTCACCACAATCAATTCTGCGGTTTAGGCGTGAAAGCGTAAAAAACAAACAGACTCAGTTTCGCATTTATAATATTTGTATATGATTAGGGTAAAAAGAAAACACCAAAAAAGTATGGAATGATATTCCATATACTAAATAGATAACATATCTCAACTTCAAAATTTTGTGTAGAGAGTAGTGTGTAGAAAGAGTGTAAAATTCACATACATTTGAAACACAACATAGATAATTATTTTAGGGCTGACAGTATAGATGCTGTGGTTTTAAAATACATGTATGAATTTAGTGTTTAAAATGTGATCACATGGATTTTTGCTTTGTTTTTTCACTTTATACTGACGACTGTAGAAGAAGTCAACTTGGCTAGGGGAGAAGGTAGACCGTGGAGCGGATAGTTGTAAGCTGAACCCTGAATTATACATACAGGTATTAAATTCTACACATATTACTATAGTTATAGCTGCACTCGTTGCTTTGGAAGTGTGTTTTTTTATGTTTTTATAGTTAGGGCTTAGCGTTATAGGCATAATCTCATCTTTTCTTAAGTGAAGATACGGCCCAAGTTGGTAGACACGCTAAACCTTTAGAGTAACTGGCTCTCAAGTGCAACTGTCGGAACCCATCTATTGGTATTTGGCGGCAGATTTTCAAGCCCTACCACCATGCTATGGTTTCCTCACGATATTTTCTTTCACCGAAAGCTCAAGCTCTCTGTAGGTGGTTGGATTGGAACTCACGTCCCTTGACGTAAAGCCGAACACACTACCACTGAGCTATCGTCGCTTTATTTCGTTTTCTGCATACCCAGCAAGGTTTTCCCTCTCGCAGTATGCCGGGAGGCTAAGAAAACTGTATATGGGATTAAGTTGTTTATAAATCACCCGAAATACTTACCAAAGTAACCCTACGACGATACCGCATTCTCTCTTGCTGGCAAAGACGAAGGATCGCTTTCGCAATACTTCTAGTGTTTCTGCGTACCCCTGATTTTTCCTTCCCTTTTCCTGGAATACTTTTTAACCAGTCTAATGTTTGCAATAATTCTATAACGGTTCTTTATATTTATGTATTTTTGTGGTTCTTTATCTAAATTCCTTACAAAAAAACATAACTGTATGTTGTTTTCCTATTTCCGTGTGGGTTTGTTATGCATTCAATTTCTTTCGTTTTTTTATATTTTTCCTTATATTTTATCTAAAAATATTACGGTCGAGTCCTATACTTAAGTTGAGGGATCAGAAATGACTACCCTGGGCAATATCTCATCAGAATAGGTTGAAAAAATTTGAAAATTATTTCTACGATATCTAAAAAAATATTATCATTTATAAATTGCGCTATAATACATTTTCCACCTGTATTAAATTACCTAAAAATCAGTATTTTTCTTGTCAAGAGTAGACAAAGATAATAATATCATATTTTTATTATTTCATGATAACATTTTATAGTTTTGATATCAAAATTTGAAAAAAAAAAGAAATAACATGGACAAACAGAACTTCAGATTTATTTATATACAATATACATTAATTAAATTAGTTTCCAAACCATTGCGGGTTTCTTAAGAAACGACTGTGCGTGAAATTGCCTTTCAAGACTGTTTCCTAAAACTATTTATAAGTATATTAAACTTATTATTCCTTTACATATTTGTTTTCTGTATGTTCCTAAACTATACAAGCGATATCATTAGAAGTTTATTTAGTTCTTGTATACATATGCATGATATATTTTCAATACCCCAGATTTACAATAGATGGGTGCATAGGTCGTTTTAAGTTTAAGCCAACGAGAATAAATCCGCATGTAAAAGGTGATATATAAAATGAATGTTTTTACCTACAGAGTGGATTATCGCATGGTCATCAATATTGATTAAAAATGACAAGGATTTAGAGAACGGTATTTAAAATTCGTATATTATTTTGTCTATTTGTAAAGAACATTTGATGTGTCTAAAGTCGTCCATATTTAAACGTTTGGATTTATTACGCAAGTACTTACCAATTTAAACTAATGACTGTGTAAGGAACTTAAGGGGGATTTTAGAACAAAACCGTTAAGTGAAATACAATAACAATGTGTATAAACAATTGTCAGGATTTAGATCAAAAATACACCGTATAACAAAATAAATAAATCAAGTGCGTACAGTAGTCATACGTATTTAAAAGCAGACATTGATTAATATCATATTGATTGAAATTAAGAACTAGGTAAACAAATTAGAAGTATGTTAAAGCACTATCGTCAAGAGAAATTCAGTAATTTTGTATGAGTATTGTCAAGATTTACCTAAAGATACACTTAAAATGAATAATACAATTAAAACGAAATAGTGAAGTGCCTAAAGTCGGTCCAAATTTAAAAGCTCAGAACTAGTATACACCTACTGATTTAATATAAAAGGTGAGCAAACATCTTAAGAAATACGTTAAAGTTTTATTAGGTGAAATACAGTTTTTTATACAGATATAATAAAACTGTAGTTAGCAAATACGCGTAACATTAATATGGCAAAAGGTCAAATTATAAGTAAAGCCAGGTTTTTCTATGATACTTTTTCTCATTCTCAGTAGAGCATGACTAAAATACATATAATAATACCGTACAACCACCAATTTATTAACTTACAGTATCACACATCCCCTTATAGGAACGTAAGACGTGTATTGAATAGTGAATCCGATGGTCACAGCAACCGTCTATTCAAATAGGCCGCAAAGTTCAATGCACACGGCGACCAGAGGTATATACCTAGCGATTTCAAGAGACGTTTAATATAGTCGCAAATAAACTGTGCAAGGTGCATTCGTAACGCGGTCAATGTAAACGAAGCTTGTGGTGAGGTTTAAGCCGCTACATTCACCTGCTCAGGCGACGATCCCACAGTCGTAAGAAGCGCACCGAGCTAGACGCTGACAATTGTCAAACGCGATTTGATTTTAGAACACATCTTTTTAAAAATATATTTATAAAAAAAAATCGTTTTCGTGTGGCATCAGTATCTATCGGAGACAGATTTGACTCGGTAAGTATTTTGTTTTTTTTTTTTAAATATACTTTAAGGATACTATTGTACGCAGTTTATTACAATCTTGTTTGTTTAATGCCGGTATCAAAGTATGTAGTATAATTTATGAATGTAATGGAATGTTTTGAGGGCAAAAAAAAACTTCACCGCTAAGACTTGGTGGAACGTAGAAAGGAGGTTGAGTGTGTTTTTATTTCTTATAAAAAGAGGTTTTAATGTGTTACCTGTCTGCATCTTATTAGATTATGTCACACACATCTGAGCACGCAGACAGTGAAAGTAGGAAAGTACTTATCGGAGATATGAAGGAAGCTGCATCAACATAACGTTTCCTTATTACATGACCGGTGATTACGGTTCTGAAGAATATTGATGAGCCAACAGGTTGTTAAATAAGCTGCGGTTTATTCTCATAACAAAATCATTTCATTTTTTGCATTAATTTATTGCAATCGCTCGTGTTGGTTAAGATTTTTTTATACATATAGACATATAGAAAAAATAGTTTATTATCGCATTCAACGTAATATTTAGGAACGTGTAGGAGACAAAATAAAAAATACATATAATTCTTTAAAAATAGTTAATAAATTTAAACTTGTATTAATTCTCTTTAATAGATTGTATTATACTCGAACCGTTCTACCATGTAGCCTATATCAGGGATGGTGAACCAATGGCACGCGATATAATATGCATTTTGACCACGCCATAGCTCACAAAATTAATTATGCTCTGAAAAAACAAAACTTAAATGTCTTTTCTCAAAACAAAAAAACCATATTCCTGAAAAATAGTTGTCAATAATAAAGAGTTGTGAGTTGATTGTATTCAGTAATTATTTTTCCAATAATGACGAATCCAAAATTATTTGGCGGCATGTCTATGGTATTATTAAATATTGCTTTGTAAAAAATGGCACCTTGATATATTACCACCCCTGGCATACATCATCATTCCTTAATTACATGACACAACAAATGACAGCTCATTGATAGCATTTTCAAAAATAGCGTCGAAAGACGGGTGTTGGATGTCTACAACAAAGATGGGTTCTTACAAAAAAAATGCTCATAAAGATGTATTTTTCATATGAGTACGTTTTTCTACAGCCTTAAATATATCTTGCTAAGCACCCATAGGTGTGTTCCGATAGTTGCACTTCAACATCAGGCCATCACTAGGTTTCGTAAACCACTTTGTCACTTAACATAAGTAAAGGTTAAGGTTAAATATATAAGCATATCTTAATTCTTGCAAAAGTGTCATTAGTTAAACGTGACGCGATATTTCGATCAATTGATAGATTCTTAATTTCCATACTCAATAATTGATTAACTGCCTACGAAGTTCTTGTTTCAAATTTGTTCACAAAATCGGCAGCTTCCCTAATTAGGAAATCAATCACTTTATTAATGTTATTAATCTGCTCTTAACTACCCGGCTGAGACTCGACAAACGTGCATATGGTTATAAACTCGGTATAGCGACTCAAGTTTATCGCTTTTTGTATCTGGATAGTAGAGACGTCCAGACCCACATGACTGTTAGCACCGTCGATAAATTTCCGATCTTACAATAGCCGTTGATTTTGGATTGTAATGTGCTTGTATTATCTAATAGTGTCATTACTTTCATATTCTATTTACAAAATTTTGAAGAAGACTCAATGTGTAATGTATCATTTTGTAAATTATGTTTCAACCGCGACATATTTAATTGTATTTTTGACATTTCTACAATTGTAGTACAAAATTTAACATATTTAAAACATTCAGTGCCGAATGCAAGATAAGCACCATTTATGTTCATTATTTATAAACAAAAAGGTCTCAAGAAAAAGTATAAAACTCATATCACACACAACATTATGTATTTGTGAAACAATTCATTATATTAATGTAAAATGTATTAGATCCTAATAGGTATGATACAATTGTGTTGTATGTTACTATGTCCGCGACTATATTCGCGTAAACTTAAGCAAGTTCATTCTTTTTTTTCCACCCGACATACGCAGTTAGCCGTAAGCGCTTTGACAGCATCACTGAACTTTTTGCGGCAAATGCTGAGAGCACTTAGCCCCGAGGCAGCGGGCGTAAGGGTGCCAGAATGGCCCAAACTCGGCTTGGGCTACTGCCGGAAAACGAACAAAGATTCGCGATCCTAACTAACCAACAGGTCCTAACTTACTAAATTTAATGGTCCTAACAATGCCATAGGGCAAGCCGAGCAGGGGCCACGGGAGTTAACAAGTTCATTCTGTATTGTACTCCCTCAAGGGATGTCTTTTCAGAAACACGAGACACTCTTTATTTTTATTTTCAAAGTATGTTCATTTTTATATCTCTAACAAATGTTGAATTCTCCGTACAATCTTTCATCCTCTAATATATTCAAATGAGTTTAATTTTAAGGTTTAAAACTATCCCCATACTAAGATTCATTGAAATCAATTCAGCGGTTACTGTCATATGTATAATATTAATTATTGGTATTTAAAACTACTTTAAATATGCTGTGCAGTTTCATATCATAAATAAATAATTTATTCTTAGCCAAATCGTTTGCTACTTGAATCACAATAGGCCGAAGGGATCAATAATGGCTCCCTAAGCGGTTTTTCCTTTGAAAGCTCTCAAACCGTTTGGGTCGCGCATTGATCTTCTACGGGCTTACAACCAATTTAAATTATGGATTAAGCTTTAAATCGGTACAAAACTTAATTTATTTGTACCGCTCTAAAAGATTTAAAGTTTGAATCCTACAAAACGGACAAGCGCGTATTAAGACGAAGGACTAAGTTTCGGAGTATTAGACTAAAATTCTTCGAAAATGTTACATCGATTTTTTTTTTGGCTTAATTGTAAATTATATTTAGTGTGACTAGGGATAGGGTTGTAATCCGTAATCTCTGACCCGTTTGATATGCATCTGTATACAAATGAACTTTCAGAGGAAGAAAAGTTACGAGTCGTAGTGATGTTATATTACATTAATACACAATTGTAATACGACATATTCTATGGCTTTCTATAGCACAGAAAACTGTATGTGGAATTAAATATTTAACAATGAATTGTAAAATTGACATGTAAATTATATTAATATATTTTTAGAAATGTTAACCCTAACTAAGCATGTGATTTATATCTACTATATATTCATTTTTAAAGCGAAATATGACATCATAGAAATATCTATAATATACCAACTACAAAACAATAGATGCAACTAGACGTATATTAAGGTGAATAAACGTAGGAGAATAAGAAGATCAAAGAAGGTTAAGGATGAACTGTGTGAGAAATGATACGTGTACAAAACCAGTGATTACAAAGATGACAGCTAATAGAGTAGAATGGAAGGGGAAAACATATTACACCCACCTTACATAGTTCAGGAGCAAAAAGTCGAAGGTGGAAAACTGATGCCCCTATTTGAATATAGATAGATATCTTGTTTATCAGTAAATTTTAGACTAGGCCATTCGGTAACTTAGAGTTAAAAAAGAAAACCTATGTGAACTTAAAAATGTTTCAAAAAGTATGAGGGGTGTAAGCGCAAATCCACTTCAGTCCAAAATTTAGATTTTTTTTAAGCATGTATACCAAATTGCAATACTCGAAAGCAGCAATAATTTGATATACTTACTTAATAAATACCAATTATTGACTGAGGCAGATTTACTTTTGCACCTCTCATACTAGCATATTAAAAAATTATATGAATATTAAATTTCGTACGCAAATCGTTAGAGCTATTCTAGATTAACACATTACCTAAATATATCAGTAAACACAATTACACATTAAATAATTGAGACACTTGGGTACCGGTTAATAGAGTTTACATTAAATACATATTTTTTTTTATAATTCCAGCGATGCATTACACTCTAACTCGTTATATATACAGGACTCATCAAAACAGTATTCAACACGTAAATTTAATTCCGACTCGTAAACAATAAAAATACACAAAATTACATTCTGCGAGATCTTTCATGTCTATAGTAAGTGCTAATTACACTTATTTCCATATAAACTTAACACCTCACTTTGATACATCGAACAAAACATGTCTTTTAATCTCTTACTTTTTAATAATTATTAAATACTCTCAGCTTCGTTCGTATAGATCTGAAATATGGTTGGTATAATTTTTGGACCTAGTTTCAACGTATCCTATGCCCATTGTAAATGTTACTGACACAAACTAATACGCACTAATTGAAGTTCAGTCATATTGTCATATCTACTATGTTTTCTCACAGTGGATGACTAATGCTTTGTGAAGCGTGCACCTAGCCATCATCTAATGCAGGGGTTCCCAGAATGTGCTCTGCGGCGCCCTGGTGCGCCGTAGAGGGTGAAGAAGGGCGCTGTGAAGCGATTCTCTTTACCACTCTCGTATCATTGTACCTATCCATTTCGATCAGCTATATAGATTAGGATGCTGCGACGAAATAGTATCCATGTATTTGCGCCGCGAACTCAAAAAGATTGGGAACCTCGGTGTCTAATAAATACCAGATTTTTTTCGAATAACTTAACATTACCTGTGATTTATCACAAATTGGTACTGAAAATAAAAATAAAATTAAAGCAAGAAAGACTCGGGTAAGATTTATAATTTACTTTGTGTATCCCAAAATATAATTTTATAGGCATACATAGATCGATTGTATGTTCCCTATAGACTCCAGAACCGGTGAAACGATTTTCATGAAGTTTTCAAGCAATCTTCAGATAAGTCCAGTGATACTGCAAAATTTTGTAGCGATCATCTATCTGATCTCCATTGATACAAATATAAATATTAGTTCCAGCGAAATATAATTATAAAACATATTACAAAGTTTCCGAACAGCAGGATCTAATACTTTCCAAATTTAAATTAACTATGATATTATTACGTAACAGTAATTATAATGTATATCAAGAAACAAGTTTTAATTGGATTAAGCTTATCATCATACGGGTTTGATATTTAATTATAATCGTGATTATGAAAAGTAAATGTCAACAAACCGGTATCAGAATTTTAAGGTATTCTAGCAAATGAAAAACGTTCTTAGGTTTGATATTTGAACAGATTATTTTTTAAACTGACTTACGCTGTAAGCCTTAGGGGTTTGACAGCGTCACCGAACTTTTTGGGTCGAGTGCTGGGGGTACTCAGGCCCGAGGCAGCGGGCGCAAGGGTACCAGAATGGCCGAACCTCGGCTTGGGCTGCTGCCGGAAAATGAACAAAAATTCGCAAGGTTAACTAACCAACTGGTCCTAACTTACTAACTTAGTGATCATAACAACGACCTTATTGGGCAAGCAGCACAAGGACCTCGGGGGTAGTCCCTGACAGCATCGTGTACTTAACGTGTAGGTGGGTGTGTGGGAATGGTATGCGGTGTGATGATGTACTCTCAGCGATGTAGAGTGTAACTGTATCGCGTACAGAGTTATAACGTATTGAGTGGATGTATGATACGAATATTGAACGACCACAAGGCACAAGACCTGCTGTAATAAAATAGTTGCCGTCGCTGCAACTGCTGCGCTAAAGTGCCATGGGTTTGAGTCCCGCACATGATAATATTTTTTGTCCTTCACATATACTTAATTGTCCCAAGTTTGGTTGTTACTTTGTGCTCGTTAATTGAGTTAAAGTCCATCACATTTAACATTGGCGAAACTTCCTCCATAGACAGATGCTAATATTAAAAAAAACGTAACAGCCGAGTATACTATGAATTTATTAATAAACCACAGTATATGGTTTATCAATCCATAGTATAATTACAGAGTACAAAATATTGTGATTTAATATTTTGAACAAAGTGGTGGTAAAATTCAATTTATGCGTTAACAATGCTTTGCGGTGAGGTTAGATTAAAATATATTGGAAAATCTATACGTATAATAAAACTGTAACTGATTTAAATGTATATTTTTTGAAAATTTTAACGGTTGTACTATATCGCCAATATAATGGGTCAAAATATATGTTTTTTTTTTTTTATTAAGTCTGCTTGTCTCTCAGAATGCTGCCATGACACACGTGTTATTCTGATTCTACTGCATTGGTTTTGATAAAAATGACATGTTGATAACTGATATTATGAATGAATGTAGAGAATGAATTTAATATAACAAAATAGTTCCTACGGGTGAGGGAATTGGATGATAGTATAATGAAATAAAGGATGATGACGGATTTTGATGCAATGCTGTTCCATAACTGAAATATAAGATGTGATTGTATCTCAATTCGTATACATTAAAATGAATGCGATACGTAGCTATTAATAGTATATAATAATAAAATATAATTATTTTTAAAACTTCCTTTAACACGCCATCTTTCTACTGAGATACCTTGATTAAAAAATTAGGCACAATAATTTTATATCTTATTAGTTTTCTGTTACTAAATTTACTTCTAAATTTAGATAATTCAAATAAATCAAGAGAAGTATACGTTTCTATTAAACCATGCTATCTAAACAAATCGAAATACATTATCCATGTGTATAGCGTATATGCATTACAATATTTAGTCAGATAAAAGTATAAAACGCCAATTAACAGGGCTAAGAGCTTCCTTACCGAATACCGGATGTATGCGCTGTGAACAGGATGAATGCCAGCTTAAGTCAGACACCCTAGAGACGTGAATTAACTCAAATACAGTGTGCATTTTAAGAGCTAGAAGTTTTAAATTGAATACGTTGTTAAATATGGCGATAAAATAGGGGTTAGATCGAGTACAGTCAGTCAGTCAATTAGAATGAGTGAGAACTGGATCAGCGACAAAACTCTATAAGTGAGAATAATTCATAGCGATGGTAACTCAGTAGATAGTGTGTACGAACGCCGCGTCAAGGGACGTGAGTTCGAATCCACCTACAATGAGCTTCAGCTTTCGGTGAAGGAAAACATCGTGTTGAAATCATAGCATGGTGGTAGGGCTTTTTCTAATGCCCGCCTGGCTAGCAACTATCCTCAAGTTGAAAATCTGCTGCCAAATAGCAATAGGTGTGTTTCGGCAGTTGCCCTTGATAGCCAGTCCTTCCACTAGGCTTATCGTGTTCGTCATCTTGGGCCACATCGTTACTTAACATCAGGTGAGACTGTAGCCATAACCTTAAATCTTGTCTACAAAAAAAAGGAGTATTAACATACAAGCTTTGTCCGCGATGATTTGAATTATGTTTTATATGTATAGTTGTAGGGCGTACTTTTCAATTTCACGAGGATTTAGTCTTACCACATTTACTGTCATAAATATTTCATAAACCTATTCAATGAACATTTCATAAGCTCCGTTACGTTTTCATTTTTTACGAGAAAGTTCATTTATTGCAGAGTGTAACCATTTATCCCTTATCCCTGAGATATTATTTCCTTTTGTTAAATAAAAAACATAGATACTATAGATATAACATAGCTACAATATCAGTTATCACCGAGTCAAATCTCCCTGGAATGTACTCAATAATTTCAAAGTGTTACAAGATAAAACTTAAAAGGAAATATTTCTGACTTTTATAACAATAACAAAATACACTTCGATTAGAATTTTCCGAAATTTGCTTATTGCACTGGTTTTGTTCAGTTACAGTATTGTTATTGATATATTTACATTTCTCTTCCATTCTTATATTAACGTTTAATATTTCTTTTTAAATATAATGTTGAATACGTGTGTACGAAGTTCATAATTATTACTATATTTATATTGATACACGTATGAAATATATTTACGGTGAGTATTTTGATACCTTATTGGTCTGATTTTATTAAATTAAGATTAATGTAATTTTAGTCTACATGTTCTCCTGAAATATAAAAATCAAATAACTCATTTAATATACAGTACCTCGACGACCGAGCTTAGCTCAGGTTTTTTGAACTTGTGTTTATTTCAAAAAATATGTGTAAAATCGCATCACATATTGATTACACATTCACCTCTTATAATGTAACATACGTACAAACTGATTGTTTAAATTAAAAAAGGCAAATTTCACGTACCTCCTTTACATGCACGCAAAGTACTTTAAATTAAGACTGAATCTCAGAAAACCCTTGATTTAGGCTTTTAATGCACAGTACGTTATAAATCTTTTCTTTTTTAAAATTGTTTTGTATTATTATAGTGTATGTAAACGCTCCACGTCTTATTATGTAACTGTCTCCTACAACACAGTTATTACTAAGGTAGGAGGCAGAGTTTTCTTATATTTGTACCTGTAATATTTTGTATTGAAATGAAATAATAATAATAATAATTATTATTATTAAATTTAATAAATATTTTTTAAATTATTTTTTGGGAAGGGAAACGTTTTTACTAAAAATACAACTACTTGTTACTAAATAAAGCAAAAATCTTTCTTAATAAACAATTTCACTTCATATATATATATATATATATATATATTATTGCTTGAAAAATATCTGTTACACGTCAAACTAAAGTAACATATACTCAGTTGCGACACATAATGGTTGAGTTTGTTATGTTTATTTACAAGTTTATTTAACTTATTGAAAAGCGTGTAGAGTTACTTAACATGTAATATAAGTATATCTATGATTATTACATTATGCATTTTAACCGGTCGTAATAGTTTTTTCTTAAAAATAAGTGGTTCCACAAAAAGATATCGGGTGACACATGACACAATAACAAACTCTATTGAATATTATTCCACATGGTTTTTGTTTTTCAATATAGAATTTCAATGACACCTTGACGTGTGTCATTTCAAACATTTTTGTTTTCTCTTTACATTAAGAATGTTGAATGAGAATTGGCTAGACTTGGGTTGGCTAAGGGTACTATTTTTTATAGTTTTAGCGTTATGACCGCAATTTCACGTGATGTTAAGTAACGATATGTCCCAAGATGGTACACACGCTAAGACTAGCGGAGAGACTGGCTCTCGAGTGCAAGTGTCAGAACACACCTATAAGTATTTGGCGGCCGATATTCAACTTGTGGGTGATGGCTAACAAGGTGGAGATTAGAAAAAATCCTACCACTATGCTATGGTTTCATCATGATGTTTACCTTTACCGAATGCCAAGCTTATTGCAGGGATTGAATTTACGTCCATTGATAAGGGGTCGGTACACACTACCAACTAAGCTCTCATCGCTTTAAATTCTATGGAGGTCATTATCTAGTGAGGTGCAAATGTCTTCAACTATACAACAACTGGTTTTATTTTAACTGTTTGTATTTTATACCAATATTCTTTATTGATAACATTCTTAATATATATAATAATGAATAAATTTAGTAAAGAAATTATATCTCGTAGATATATTATTTTTGTAAATTGAAACTAAGTTCGACGTTATAATTCAGTACAAACAATATAAAGTTAATAAAGGTTAAATAAATTAGTCTTATTTTGCTTTTTAGATAATAAACTGTTTACATTAAATTATTTTTTCTCGTCCTTTATACTTTTTCACGTTTTATTTTATTTGCCGGCATTGTCACCGGGCAATTCTAAAAGTCGGTCACTAAATTCGTTACAATAGCGAAACTCTTCGTGTATTACTCATTAAATTCGAGTCGCGTGTCTTATTTTTGTTATTGACGCTTCAATGGTTAACAAATATTTTAGTTTCAATGCGTTCGAAGTCGGTCAATAAACGAGTATTCTGTGAGAAATCGTTTATTATGTAACGGAGGTCGATTATGTGAATGGATCGTCGATTTTGAATGGGTTCAATATTATCGATTATTAAAAGTTTTGTTACGACTTGTTGTTTTCTTGACAGCGCAGGATTACTGTATTTCCGAAATACTGCGGGTTATTGAACTTTATATTCCTCTCACCTGACGAGACATGCATTTTTGATACAATGATTTAGTAGTATCGTATACGGACACCGCGCCGATATATGTACGTGAGTTTGAATCGATGCAATAAACATGAGTTTGCGGCGAAGGAAATCGTTATGAAAGTATGGCATGTTGGTAGGGTATTTTTTCAAGTCCGCTTAACTAATAAACACTTTCAAGAGATAAATCTATCCAAACACTTATAGCTGTGTACCCGCAGTTCCATTTAAGAGATAATTCATCAACTAGGCTTACAGTTTCACCATTTTAGACAACATTGTAACTTACTATCAAGTGAGAAGAGGCCGAAAAAACCTAAAAAAACTAAACAATTTTAAATTCCCCACCACTATATTATAAGAATCAGGTAAACCAATATCCACATTTTATGAACATTCAAACTTTGTTAAGAAATTTCTTATTTATCACTAGAATGTGTAATAAAGTTACATGTAAATAATAGATAGAAAATTAAATGAATCTCGAACGGGAAATTGTTTGCAGCCGGTACGATCAATCCGTGAAATATTTCTAGAACAGTCATTTATGCATTGGCTCATCCATAATTTATAAGGTCCACTCGGACGTGTGTGGAGAGAGTTATTAACCAGCTGCATTCATTCACAATAGTATAATATAGAACAAAGCGTGTATGTAAAATCAACAACAATAAGGTTTTTCCTAAAGTACAAATATGATAAGTGCTTACAATATTTTTATTAACTCTCTTTCTTTTATCTCCGTCAGGGTGGAATTCTGTAATTTTATAACTAATTCTCGATCTGCTATATACTTGAATATAGCTCAAATGTAAGTGATAGATAAACAGAATTTATCAAAATGTTACTCATATAACCCTAAAAAGTAGAAAATAATATTAAAATAAAAAAAATACAAGGACGATGTTTTTATATTACGAACTAAACGGATAAAAAAATTGAAAAAAAGATTGGAAACGAAAAACACGGAGCCCATCCAATCCATGACTATAAATATCCAATCTACTATTTTCTACTTTTTAGTCCCTTATAAAAACATTGAACATTACATTTTTATATTATGTTATTATATCCCTTCTAAATATTAGAAACTGAAATAAAAAAATATGTTTCCCGAGGAATTTAAGTTGCGAATGAAGTATACAAAATACTGAAATGTTACCTTCAAGTAATATCATATAGCAAACGGTTATATCGAACACATTATAGTTAAGTCAAATCATGCGAAAGCTGTCCCTGTTTTCAAGCAGTATGGGAGATGGAGATGAGAGTCGCCATGGTCATAATTTTTAGTAGGTATTTGCCAGTGCTCCTTACCTGATGAATCTCCACAAGCCCTTCTCTTGGCCCAAGTTGTAAACCAATACGGAATAACCAATGCATAAACGTATTTTCACACAACGAAAGCTCAGAAAAACTAGTCTAGTAAAACACGGGGGCAAACTCTACGGTGACCTTAATACACATGGGGTGACGTACACAGCAGGGGCTTCCTGGAGTGTCGCTTTTCAACTTTAACTTTAACAGTGTGTAGAATTAAATTAAATTAAAAAGCTCGTATTGTTACCACATATAAAAGTTGTTAAGTGAAAACCTAGCGACAGTTAGTCAATATAAGTATAGTAATAATACAATCTATATTTACCACTGTCTTATTTATATGTATTGATTATTGAAGTGAAAACTAATTAGGCACATTGGGTGAATATTCGTAAAGGTAAACACTTAAAAATTCGCGTCACAGGACAAGAACATAGAAAACTTACTTCCATTATATACAGACTTATTATGTACATTAAGATTTCATTAAGTTCAGTACTACGCTCAAGCGCAGCCCCTCCTTTGTTTAATATATATATATATATATATATATATATATATATATATATATAAACCACATAAAAATGAATGTTGTTATTGTTACTCGAAAAACCCGATATTCATTTTGAAATTTCAAAAAAATCGCTGCTAATTTAAAAGTATTTTCTTTTGTGGGCACTTGTTGGAACAAAGTTCTTAATCGCACGGTACGGATGGAAGCTAGGCAAATTAAAATGTAAGATTTTGGCGACACGACCCTTCCTTTAGTCTGTTCTATACTGCATTATATATCTATAGTGTAGACGGTTATCCATAGCGCGTATGATATCGGGTGTACCCAGTCAGATATGGTTTGTATACGTCATACACATCAGTTGTATAATAGCGTATGATATGTATTATAATGAACTAGATGAATTAAACGATATAATCAAATGTTTACTTGCACGACTAGTAAAAATATAATTAATTATGAGATTCCCTACCATTCCTTCGATTCATTAGTTATCTCTGCGTTTTATTTCATTGCTCTCAGACTCTGGTAATTTATTTGTTTGTATTTGTTAATCAAGAATATAATACTTTTATGAATAATAATATACTACGTAAGAAAATTTGTTCCAGCCGAGTATTCTACGATACTCACGCATTTTTTTCATAATTAATTATTATAAGAATAAGGAGCCTTATACAATTAGAGCACTGTTATCAGTCATATAAAAAAAATTGTCCAATAAAGAAAATATATGTGTACCTAATGTCGTCCTTACATTACTCTTGAAAAACATTGATATCGACCCAATTCTCGAGGAGAAAACAGAGTAATACAAGATTAGGGTTTCGTGTATTTTACATGTATTAGGCAGTCAGATGCAAACTTAGCTTTGGCGCTTTATTCCGTTGTTCTTATTCTTCAAATATCTTGCTTACTTCGTCTCAATTTTTATTCATATCTCAACCAGATCGAGGACATTCTGGTGAAAGGCCAGGCTAAAAGTACCCGTAACCAAAGAGTATGTATGAAGGTGTTTATGAAAGTAGAAGAAGCGAAAGATGTGTGTCAGGATCGTAACATGTGGAAGGATGTGGTCTCTGCCTACCCTTATGGAAGAGAGGCGTGATACTATGTATATATGTCTGTATTTTATTCATACAAACAAGATCTTGATTGAACAGAGTATTTATAAAACTAAATAATTTATAGATTTAGAATTATGGCCACAATCTTATCTGGTGTTAAGTGAAATAGGAAGTCTCTCGACAAAGTTTAGCGTGTTCACGATCTTGCACCACATCGTCACATAACATGAGATAAGATTGTGTCTGTAATACTAAACCTATAAACTATATAAAAAATAGCTGACCATAATCTCAAGTGATATTAAATGAATGAATGAATACTTAATTGCTCTTTAAATATGTGCTCTGGCGAGCTTAATACCATAAGCCATTTTCTTTCAATTAACTAGCGGTAATGTAGTAAGAAAAATAAAAAGTATAACGTTGAAGGTAGTTGAGATAAAATAATTTGTGAAATAACTAAATTATATTAATAAACCTTAAGAGAGACTGGATCTTAAGAAAAGTTGTGTAATTCACCTGTACTTGCTTTTCTTTTACATTGTCTGCTACCCAAACGAGTATCAGAAATTGTTATTCTACGCTTATTACTTAACTAGCTGTGGCCGCAACTCCGTCCGCATGGAACTAAAAATTATTTCAATGTTTTTACCCTTTTTTCTAAAAAAAAATCCATATAGCTTTGCTCCTATTAGTGGTGTAGCGTTATCTTAAATAACGTCAAACTTTCCTTAATGATTGCTCTATAAAAAACAAATGATTTTTCCAAATTCCACTGGTAGGTCTTAAGATTAGCGCGTTCAATTAACTATTTTTTTGTTGTTTTATAGTTTTAATAAAGATATAATTTTCAACTAAGTTCTTTAGGCTGTGGTAGACTAATAAGGTTGTCCCACTTCGTTCATGTTTATTAATCTCACGATAAAACCCGAAGGTAGTTAAAAAGGTGAAAATATTGGGGAAAATAAGGCCTGCCCTAATAGCATAAGTTCGGGATAACTTTGCCGTCGTGCGCCAAGTCTCACCCGGCTTATAAATACGAAAATTTATTAATTTTAATCCACCCCGAGCGTGAGACTAGCGTCGGTCGGGTTTTAATACAGATAAATTTATTGACACAACCCAGCGCCCAACAGCAGGCGTTCAGTCGCTGTATAAACTACACTGAGTTACGTACAAGGCCAGCTTAAATGCAGGCTTCGGGAAATATCGCGTGAAGAGTTGTGCTCTCACTTTTAAACCGACGACTTATCGATACTCCTATGTCGACTTAAATGATACAAATATATCGTTCTGCGGCTTCGCTAGCGTTAATATTGATTGCATACGAAGTTTCTCCCTCTCTTAACCCCACTTCCAATAAGTTTTTCAAAAGAAAAAGTAACTTATCACCAGCTTTAGGTTCCCATCTATCTTTGTACCAAAATTCATCAAAATTGATTCTGCAGTTTAGGCATAAAAGCGTAACAAACTCACTTTCGCATTTATAATATTAGTAAGGATATGTTATGTTAAATTTAAAAGTATGTAGTAAATTGAATTTTTGACGGATTTTAATACAATTTTCTCAGTTCCATAGTTGAAAACATAATTAAAAATAAGGTGTCATTGAATTATATACAGGGCTGTCCCATAAATCAACGTCGAGAATAAATCTGATGATAGGGCAGGTAGTGGCTAACCCCAGAAAATTAAGAAAACAAATACATATCACATTTTTTTTTAATTATTGCCATTAAAAACTATAAATACATTTTATACACCCTGTCAATGTTCCCTTTATTACTATGAATACAAAACTTTATTTTTATTTTTTTCACTTTTATGTTACCATGAGTAATCCTCCTGAAAACAACAAACGGAAAATCATACTAGAATATCCTGATTTTCAAAGAAAATAACACTTTATCATTCCATGTACTCAAAATGATTATTACATCCAACCTAACTACATGAAAATGAACGCGGTACGTACTGAAATAGTCTTTTTGTGTTTAATAAATCAATCAATGAGCTACCAAAATGAGTAAAGCTGTATTGAATAAAATGGACAAATTTTATTAAGTGTCAAATTTATCTTTATTTCCATGCAAAGCAGGGGACACAGTTAGTTCAGTATAAGTAATTCGATACAGGACAATACTAAACAAATTAGTACAGAAACATTTAAGACAACGACATCGACAACGTGGTAAGAGCGGCAAGAGTCCTAACTCTTTCATAGACTTGTTTAACAGTATAAAAATTTTATTAATAATAATTTATGTCGGTATTTCCCACTGGTATACTGTATACGTTCTTAAACCTTATTATGTCAACGAAAATCAGGATCTTTCCATGTTAATATAAAATCAAAAACAGAATGTAAAGTAAAACTTCCTATGATCGTTTTATGTCTAAGGTTTAGCGTTAGGCCGACAATATCACCTGATGTTAAGTGATGATGTGGCACAAGATGGCGGACTCGCTAAACCTAGTGGAGGGACTGGCTCTCAAGTGCTACTGCCGGAACATATCTATAGTTTTTCAGTGGCAGATTTTTAACTTGAGCATGACAGCTAGCCAGATGGGCATTAGAATAGGCCCTACCACTATGCTATCGTTTCATCACGATGTTTTTCTTCACCGAAAGCTAAAACTCATTGTAGGTGAATTCGATTTCACGCCCATACACACTACCGAATGAGCTATCATCGCTTCAACAAATAAATAAATAAATATTCTAAATATAAAATTAATAAAAAAGTTTTTGAAGTGACAACTTGTTTAGGCGCCTTTTTACGTTACACAGTGAACAAAAGTGAACCGTCACGCTCAGGTCGAACTTATAAAACCTTTTTACAATTTAACAAAATGTACTTTACTAGTACTAAACTGATGATACCTACGTCACGGCAATTTCCTAGACCGCAAGAACAAGCTATCTCGATTATACCTGTTACTAGCGGGAACACAAAAGATTCATAATATAGATAGCATGGAAGTGAGATTGAACACGTTCAGGTGTCTTCAACATTGCTTATAACGGAATTTCCAGCTCACATATTGTGAGTAACGCGTAAATTGAATCCATAATGAACCGTACAATTTCATATCACGCCGCATGATCTACAACAGAGAACGGGTCCTTTGAAAACGGGCACGTGAGTTTTGGGGAACAGTTTATTTCCGGAGCAAAAAGATTCACTGTGATAAATCTTCATAAATGTAATCGCTTTTGTATACTCAGTTAATTCGTCCCATTTAAAAAAAAAACGACGCATTCATTTTATTGTATTTTATTATCGTTTTCAATTATATTTAATAGAATTTTATTTATATAAAAGATTATATCATTCCCGAGAAAAATTGTGATAATTTATTAAGAACATCTTTACTAATATTATAAAGGTGAGAGTTTGTAAGATTGGATGTTTGTTACTCTTTCACGCAAAAACTACTCAATGGATTATAATGAAACTTTATGTTACTATAATTTATGCATCAGAATTAAATATAGGCTATCATTAAAAAGGTATTGTGTGAATTGTCCAAATTATAACGATAAGTGTCAAGTAAGTAGGAAAAATGTTTGCCATCTGCGATCTATTCTGGCGTGCGCTGCAAAAACTGACTGACTGAAAGGTGTATGTGGGACTCACCCGGCCTTAAACGCCGGGAATACCAACTAAAACATCATTGCCGTCTGTCGCCTTCCCGTGGCGACACGGGTCCGTGCATGCAATCATCGAGTCAAAATCAGCGCGTAATGTGGTCGGACCCCTCCGAAACGGCTCGAGTGATTTTAGTGATTTTTTTAGATATATTTGATAGATATGAGAATAGGTCGTAAAGTATATTTCATGCGACTAAATGATTAGAGTGTCCCTATTCAAAAAAAGTATTTTTTTTATTCGGCAGCAAGAAACATCTTAAATCCCAAATTTTCACCCTCGTACCCTCACCCTCTCATTTTTTATCAGTATGTTGCAGAATATTAGTGACGGTCTTAGTAAGAGACCGTTTTGGGATACATCGTCCATAGGTCCTACCATCACATTATATATGACGTTTTGAAAACAATAAAAACGAAACGTAGTAAAATAGGTTGTAAAAACCGAAAATTACAGCTCGAAACGATTATGCGTATTTATAAAAGACAAAATAATAATGTTGACTGATATTGATATAAGTCCAGAAAAGTCAGAGAATTTGAGGTATGTCTAAATCGTTTAATATATATATGTTTTTGCCAAACTCTGATAATAACTATATAATTTGGTAATTAAAGAGAGCTGCAACTTCTTACTATAATAAACTTATCAGAAAATTAAAAACTTTGTTATAATAAATAAAGATTTTACGGTACAAGCAATAAAGGCATAAATAAAGATATACATCTGTATAGACAACATATTTCCTGAAATTCCTCTTTCGTCGAACGGAAAGTAAACAATTTATGAGAATTATAATATACTTATTTAGGTCATACAGTACAGCCTTCTTTCAATTCAAAACAAATAGTCACAAAAACAGAATTGAAACTGCACTGTCATCTAATAACTTTCTTGGAATTAAGCCAATCAACTTGATCTCCATATCTGAAAACAAGCCTACAGCTTAAGAAGTGGTCCTACATGCAGCGAAGTTAACTTTATCGACATAGTTTACAAGTGATAACATGGAAGTATCAAAACATAAAATTATTTGTTTCATAAAATTAAGTGTTAGTTTCTTCTATTAATTCTGTCATTCTTGTTTGTAAAAGAACATATACATTTTACTAAACAAAATCACGATATAAAGATTACGTATCGGAGAAACGAAGCTGAGTTCCATAAAAATATAATCATTATTCAGCAGCATTTTGCAATATGATACTTACAGTACAAACTAAATAAAATCCGTGGCCAGTTACCGCTATCGCATCAGCTTGTAAGTGGCTCGATAACTGAATATAAACTGGATGATTTCGATGTATCACCATGAGAATTGTGGTACATGGAGGATACAGAATTCGCCCACTTGGTTGTTACATTTCTACCTACTGATATTGGAACGCGACGTGTGTAAAGGTGTTGAATATGGCATATATAGTAATCACGATTCAATAGTAAGCACTTGTCATCATCTAACACTTCGTAAAAGTAGAATATTATAAAAACGTAGTTATTTACTAAATACCAGTTCTACTACTGGTAGATACGACCTAAAGCTTACTACATATGACTTTCCTTGTTTTCACTTTAAACTTTTAATATTCCAATTTTGTTTAATCTAAGAATAACAAACGTCTTTATTAATAATATAGAGCAAAAAAAGTTTGTTTGTTTGAACGCATTAATTTTACGCACTACCAGCTGGATTTCAAAACTTCTTCTTGTATTTCAGAGAATGATTATTGATGTAGGCTTTAGGTTATGTAACTTTCCGATACCACCAATAGGAGCAAAGCTGTATTAAAAAATTCATTAAACCAGGCAAAAATGATTAAATGATTTTTAGTTTTACACGAACAAAGTCACGGGCACAGCTAGTGTAATAACATTTAGAGTTCTTTGGAATCATCAGACACGAGCATTCTCTCGTGTACAATCCACATTTAGAAATTCGGATGTATTTTCTCGTTCGGTAGTTTCAATAGGGAATCCGCTCATCGTAGTCAATATTACCGCGTCCCAAACGACTAACCAAATTCGGCATATCGAACCAGCATAGTCGGTTACGTCACACGCACTAATTGCTCTCGCTTTCACTCCCTCGGCGAATCTCAGTAGGCGGTTGCGAAAACGCGTCATTTTTTTTTTGTTCTTAATACCGTCCTCGGAATATCAACGTACGTTTCACAATAAGAACGAATGCGTGAGAAAATATTTTTCATCAAAGGGAGATTCTCAGACATTCAAACACTGCGTAATGTTGTGTAGATTTAGCGCGGAGTGGAAATGCGCAAACGATTCACAACGGTTTCGTCAAATACTTAAACAAGGGCTAATGAGCTTTAGATTGTGAGGGCACATTAAACTAACTCGTAGTTACTTCGCAATGTTAAATATATGTAATGACCAAAGCGGTAATTAATGTGTTATAATTTTGGATATATTCATGCTTTAGTTCCAATTATCTAACTACATCTTAATGAAGATGTTAAGATGTCGGTAATTAAGTAGTTTTTATGTAATCAACCATGAATTTCGTATTACATTTATACTTTTTGGTTTTCTTTATGGAATAAGGGGCAAACGAGCTTGCGTTTCATCTGATGGTAAGTGATCACTGCCGCCCATGGACACACAATACTCGAAAAATCGCAGGTGCGTTGCCAGTTTTTATTGGAGGCACTGGCTCTTAAGTAGAACTGCCGGAACAGACCTATTGGTATTTGGCGGCAGATTTTCAACTTGAGGGTGGTAGCTAGCATAGCATCATGAATTTATTGAGTGTTTTTACAACTAATTGGATACATAACCAAATTACTAGCAAGATTTTTTATGGTTCATAGATTTAGCATTGTGACCCTAATCTCACGTGATGTTAAATGACGATTTAGCCCAAGATGGTGGACATGCTAAATCTAGTGGACGGACTGGCTCTCAAGTACAACTACCGAAACAAACAAAAAGCCTTTTACTGCAGATTTTTATCGTGGCGGTAGCTTAAAAAAGCCCTACCACCATGCTAGGGTTTCGTCAAGACATCTTCCGTCAACAAGAATTCAGACTCATTCCTGAGATTCGAATTCACGTCCATTAACGAAGTATATTATTACAAGCTGTATCCGCGATTTCGTTAACGTAGAAATAAAATAATGAATAATTTTCGCCCGTTTTTGTAACTTTTTTAATACTGTTTCGATCCTATTGGTGGCAGTGTGATGGTTAATAGCCTAAAGTCTTCCTCGATGATTTCTTTATCAAATACAAAAATAATGTTTAAATCCGACTGGTAGTTTCTATGATTAGCGCGTTCAAGAAACTAACTTTTCCTCTTTATAATGTTACTACCCTCTATACTTCGCAATGTTTTAAAACTAAACAGATTATTGACGTACCGTAATATTTATTTACCCATGTTTTACATCTACATACATAATTTTTTGACTATAAAAAAAATATTTGTGATTAATTATATATGAATATTGTAATTTATTCCAACTCACGAATAATACTTATATATAACGAGTTTATAATTAATCAAATCAATATTTATAAACCTGATATAATCATTTGTTCACTCATGCTATATTAAATCCTAAATGAGGCTGTATTTCATGTACACAATGAAATTATACATAAACGTGTTACCGGGTATCTACATTTAATTACATATGCCCGGATGTGCAGGGTACCGATTCGTAGCCAATGGATTTACGAGACCCCCACTTTATTAATTATTACTTAACTAACCCGGCGAACTTATCACCTATAATCGTTGTTCTTTAACCTCGCTAAAACGCAAAATTGGTTTAATGGAATTGTATTTTTTTTTCTTTTATACAAACTTTGTCATGACAATAACGAACACAATAAAAATAATTGACCAATTTGATACAGTCGTTCGAAAGTTATGCGCGTTCATATATATATATGGATGAATATCTCTTGATAGAGTGAAATTTTTTTTTATTCTTTCGATGTACAAAAACGACTCTTCTACAAATTTATTGTGTGTGTAGATTTCGGAGAATAATTTTATTATGGCTAATAATTGTACGTTTCCCCACGATTTTATCCCATGTAAGTTGGCTAAAGATGGTAAAGCGAAGTCAAGGAAAACTTGGTTTTAAATGCTGCTTCGGAAATACTCCTATGTATGTTTGACAAGAGTTTCTCAAGATAAGAGCGGTAGCTAGATACGTGTGTATTAGGGAATGCACTGCCATTATTACGCTATGAATTCCTTCACCAAAAAACTCAGTCTCATGGTAGGGTTTTTAATTTACGTCAATCAGTCGTAAGCGAAGATAGCTCAGTTAGAAATGTGCATAGAAACTGCGTCATGGAACGTGAGTTCGAATCCACCTACAATACGCTTGAGATTTCGGTGAAGAAAAATATCGAGATGAAACCATTGCATCATGATAGGACTTTTCTAAAGCCAGCATGACTAGTTACCAACCTCAAGTTGAAAATCTGCCATAAAATACCAATACGTGTCTGCGCAGTTGCACTTGAGAGCCAGTGCCTCCACTAGGCTTAACGTGTCCATCATCTTAAGCCACATCGTCACTTAATATCAGGTAATATTGTGGCCATAACGGTAAACATAAACTATAAAAAACTCTAGACAATGTCTGTGCACTCTACCGCAAAATAAATGTTTCAATAATTACATTGAACATTCTTAGAGGATCTAGTTTTTTTGAAGCTACCCTTTAAATCTCCTACTACATTTGACTCAAGTTAAATTTCCAAAAAAAAGCATTGGTATATCAGCTAAGTGCAAACTAAATGATATCTGGCAGACCTAATATTATTCGACGTTCACGGCTGCTGAATACATTTTAAACCGTATTAATTATATGTATAAGTATTATATAATTTGACCTTTGGAATATTATATTAAAATTATCTCCTCAGGGCTATGTCAATATTGGCATATTCATAAGTTTTTCTTAGTACTGCAAATTAATTACTTATTAAATTTAAATATGCAATAACGATGTTGCTCAATAGAAGCTCGACTCTAATAGTCTAACACTGTTAGACCATATTAGTTATGAATATTTTCATACAAAAATATATATAGATTTGATCAGTGCCACTAGCCAAGTTCACTCTCAACAATTGCTAAAGTAAAGAAATAATGATTACCCATACATTTGTTGCTATTTTATAAAATATCAATGTAACTTTTACACGCGTCATCTCACACATTTTTTTGGTTACTCTTCACGTTAGCAGTTACCTAAACAATATAACAGTAATTATAATTTTTGTTTTCTATTATTAGTTTTATATTGAAATTAGTATAAGCATGAAAAGCGAATGTTAAAAAAGAAACTATTTTGATGAATCAATCTTTTGGATCGCGATTTTTTGTGAATTGATTCGTTTCATTTCGATTCGAATCGATCTAAGAATAGATCTTTTTCATAAAAAAACAGCATCCTCACTATGCATCACGCTTAGCGTGTCCCCTATCTCGGACCACACCGTCACTTACATCATGTGCGTTTGTGGCTAAACGCTATACCTATAAAGTAGTAAAAACATATGTTAAAATTCTTATTCTTGATTATTCTTATTGTTAATATTATGAGAGTTAGAATCGCAACTAACTGCCCGGAGCACCTCTACTGGACATACTAGAGACTTGGAGTCTCTTTCAATCAATTCCCATAATAAAATACGAAAGTAATGTACCACGAAACTTTGAACTTGCTTCGTATCTGGAACTCATTGTTATTCGTATTGTTACAGACTGTAGACGAACTGCGAGCTTCAATATGTCAACTGGACATCACTGGACGGGTTTTATCGGTGAGTTAAATATACAGTTATGCTGTACAAGTATACATATATGTAGCTATGTTAGTGGTTGCTATGTTGATAGTACGACAGAATGTAAAAAAAGGACGATTCAGATTTGGAGCTTAACAGAAATATATTTACACGAGCTATGCCTGTCACTTCCTTCGTGTGGAACTAAAATCTAATATTAGAACGTTCAAACAAACAAACTTTCCTCTATCTAATATTAATACAGATGTGGCCAATGGTTATTCAAAAATAAATGCTTAAAATTAGGTTCGAGAACTTAAAATACATAGTCGTACGTTTGAATGTTGGCTGTCTATTCAGTAGCCAAGATCGTAGAAATCTAAAAGGTTACGATCACAATTCCTATTGCGATAATCTGGTTATTATAACACTCTTTTGTTTACAACTGTTTAATACCGGCCAGTATATATAGAACTGCCTAGAAACTTATAAGCGTGTATGTAGAAGCGATGATAGCTATGGCTAGGGTGTGCTAAAGCTATGTCAATAGACGTGAGTTTGGATCCCTGCAATGAGCCTGAGCTTTCGGTGATTGAAAACATCGTGATCAAACCATAGCACGCTGGTATGACTTTTTATAATGTCCACCCACCGGGCTAGCTAAATACCTGTAAGTGTGTTTCGACAGTTGCGTTATAGAGTCAGTCCTTCGATTAAGCGTAGCGTGTTCACCACCTTGGTTGACATCGTCACCTAACAGGTGAGATTGTGGCCATAACGCTAAAGTAATGCAGTTTATAATAAATTACAATAGGCATTTGAGCCATTGATATGTTTCTGGTCTTCAGATTTATAATTATTTTTAAATTTAGTCATACCCTCAGGCAAAGCAGTAGTGGCATCTCACCGTGTTATACTATAAAAAGTATACATAACTCTACCATACATTATCTTAATTTTCGTAATAGATAAATTAACATTACTCAATTGACAGCGTTTTCTATGTCAACTATTCTATTCTAATATAAGAAGATTATTATAAATTTCAAAACCAAACAGTAAGCGAAGCGTTGGCTGCAAAGTTTGATAGGAAAACTTTTGAAATAAGCACTGTGTCAAGTTTCGCTTTGCCGTAATTATGTTAAAGATAGTTCACACCATTCGATATCTTTATCACAAAAAACCATATACTCATTATTTATATTCCTTTTTACATTAAAATATATTAAATATTCGTTAGAAATTAATTAATTAGTAACTAATAATTTCTTATTTCGATCTTGTTTCATATGAATTGTGAATTCATGTATTGTAAAAATCAAGAGGTTATTAAAAATTATAATAATAACCAAATTGGAATTCAATTTATTAAAAAGGTATTTCAAATTTGAAATGGTTTTCTAAAGTACCGAGAAATATGTGCATGTTATTTTGTAATTATTCGCTAATATCATAAACAGCGAATGAACTTTAAACTAACTAATAGTAAGAAAATTATACCTTAAAATGTGTTACTGTGGGATATAAATTATCAAACTGAAAGTCGTTAATAACTGGCGAAAGTTATTATTAGAAACTATGTATGTATTATAACTTTCCCGTTCAACAACCCGAACACGTTACTTCACACCGATTCGCACGCATCTGGTATATTATTTGCCATTAAACTGTCACAGTAAACTTAAGTGTAGCACGCGGTTTTCCGTTTTATAAATATCGCAACGGATCCGCCGCGTCAGCGTAGTCGAAAGTTGTGAAACAGGCTTTTCGTACATTGACATCGGCTGTGTGTTTTGCTTGCAAAACGGAAAACCACTCCACCGCACCGTGACAAGGACCTTAGAAATTGTTTTTCTTATCAATTTGTTACATTCAAGGTCGGGCAAATGTAATGAGAAATTTATCTGATAATGTATTGAAAATTAACTCTGTTTAGACCTACCTCAAATGGTATTTGTATGTATTATTATTTTAAATAGCTTGTATATGCTTTTAAATCCAAATATAACAAACGGTTATAAAATATAAATCCATAAAACGAATGACTCGGCCATAATAATGTATGTAAAATATATATATTTTTTCCATTAACTGATACGAAACGTAAACCCTTTTAAATATCCAGGTCATATATCGATCGTCGGAAACCCATTTGTTAAGTTATTAATTCCTTACGGCCTATTTTCAACTTTGTAATCAAGTTAATGCACGGTAAAAAAAAGTTAACGTCCGTGTCGACCGCTGTAAGACTTTACGGCTTTTGGCGTGGCATTCTTATAAAGAACAGCTCTTACAGACAGTTCTTCAGACAGTTTCTTTGTTGTCGGCACTTTCTTGAAAACAGTATTATATGGAAGCATGATTTCTGTAGTTAGATAGGTTATTAAATAGCTCAAGTAACTATGGTGAACCGAATAATAGAGCTTTGAAGTAATAATGGCTTAGTAGTATAGTATACGTCAACAGATGTGAGTTGGAATCTGTGTAATGAACTTGAGCTTTCAGTGAAGGAAAAGCTCGTGATGAAACCATAGTATAGGAGTTGGTAGAGCTTTTTCTAATTCCCACCTGACTAGCTACCATCCTCAAGTTGAAAATCTGCCGTCAAATTCGTATAAGTGTGTTCCGGTAGTTGCACTTGAGTATCAGTCCTTTCACTAGGCTTAGTATATTCACCATCTTAAGACACATCGTAACTTAACATCAGGTGAGATTGTAGCCGTAACACTATACTTACAAAGTATTAAAAAACCTCTGAATATAACTTAACTTCTTGTGCTTTGAATATCACATAAATCAATTTTTATAAGTCACACTCGCAAATATGTAGAGGTATTTACAAACCTGTTAAAATATATTAAATATATACAAATATTGTACATAGAAACACACACATTGCTCGGTTATGTTTTTTTTTTTACATTAAAGTCATCATTTTTATTGATTGCATTTATCTATATTATATATATTGTTCTATTATTAAATAGTATAAGAAACATTCTTGTAATGCTTGATAGCGACTAGAACACAGTTTTAAACCACATTAGTTGCTAAAACCAATATTGTTATTTTAGTAAATATAATAATTATAAAATAAAATTTAACGTCTATTTTACCTTATAATTGAGAGTTTAATAGTAAAGTTTTATTTAGGAATTGCATCGAATTTTAACGCCAATATATTTCTAATTAAGTCCAAATAGCAGTGCTACAAATTTATATGGACATTTATATATATATATATTAAAATCTAAAACCTTTTCAATAATGTCTATGCCATTCACAAAGAACTTTCAATGTAATTTAGAATGCATTTATTTATCTAAGATAGTACAACAGAATTTTAAATGAACGTAACCTTTTAACGAATTAGCAAAATTGAAAAATTTCAAGCAACTATAAAAAAGGTAATATTATGTATTCTTATATTCTCTAAAGTCAGATTAACAATTATAAAAAGACTTTTATATGAAGATAAAGAATATGCCAAAAACAACATAAAGGGTACTGCAAACGTGTCTGGAAAATACACTATAAGTATTATAACTAATTTATGACTATATTCTTTATAGGTTTATCGTTGTTACCTATATAGTAATGTAAGTCTGCAAGCCTCTTACCTGAATATATTCTGACTAATTTCTAATCACGGTAAGCCAAGAGAGTATCACTAGGGCGGATTTGTAACCATATGCATGAAAACCTGATACTGATTAATGAAAAATGCCTAATTTCGAAAGTTTAATTTTAAATTTAAATTTGTTAACTTTAATTACTGTTAATTTGTTAACGAGCCTAGATATAGTTCCGAGACTAAATTATTCGAGTAAATTGGTTTTACTTTGGTTCATAAGCAGATTCCTTCTAAATTATTCGAAGTATTGATTTCCGCTTAAGGATTAAGAGGAAAATTACAAAATCTCCGTAACCTCTACAGAAATTTGCGGAATAATTTAAATAACAAGTTTGTAGATGATACTTATTTGAAAAATATATTAGTATATTAATAGTGATATTGTGCTACTGATATCAAATGCCATTTTTATAAGAAACAGTTATCTTTTTTCTTAGTTCAGGTTCAGAGATTAACCACAATATCACGTTATGCTAAGTGATGTAGTCATCCAAAATGGTAACACGCTAAACAGTAGTCGAACTAAGTGTTACCGTTTGATTAGATTTTATAACTAGATTAATAAAGGTAAAATTATAGAGAGGCGTATGTTAGTTTAAAGTTTTGTAACTAAATTTCTCTTCTATCAAATTTACGGAATTGCAGACACGTTTTTAAAAACATGTATTTCAAACGTTTGTAGACACAAGGAAGTCAATTAATCTCCTATATATAATTAAAACATGCTCTATTAAATCTATTGAATAGGTTTTCAATTACTTTTGTTTCCTTAACTGTTCAAGGTTTTTAAGTGAACAATTTCTTTATATCGTTGGATTCGAATACGCGATGATTATATGGTGAAACCGTAATTTGAGAGCTCTATTACGACAGTCTGTTGCCCACTATCAAGTACCCAATATTACTAAGGATATATCGTTTCACGACTGCTACTATCTCTTATAACGCATTCTTCAAATTATCTATTTCGAAATGACTGATAAAATCGATTTTTCAAATATAAACCTCGATTGAAAGTTATAAGAATCGATAAATATTTTAAAAGAACATATTAATATCAGATGACTTCAATAACTGAGTAAAGAGTTATGCCTTTACAAGATATACCATAATTAATTAAACTGTAGATTAGAGATAAATTCTTATAAACAAAGAGACAGAATAACTACACTATACTTAATTGTAAATAAATACTACACTTTTCCAAAACGCTATACTAAGTCATGTTATCTCTAAATATTTTAAGTATAAAGTCCCCTCTACCACATTTGTTTGCCTGAACTCGGTTGACTTAACGGTTTTCTCCAATACACCGAGTAATTCATTAGGAAGGTTTAAGTGTATGATTAAATAAGTTTTTGTGTTCAACTGCCTAAAATATGACGATGATTATCGAAGAAGTCGAAAAAAATCATGACAACGGAGAGCTAATCTGCCTTGTGTCATGTAAACCAATAGACTATAATAGGAAATTATTGCAAATATCTATTAAATTTTAGCAATGCTATATATCTATATATTATTATCAAAATTACCAGCGCGAAGCCGCGGCGGTTTATTAATAATATTATTTGTAGTAAATTTTGTGGTTTTCGTTGGAACGTACGCATTAATAATAATAGCTCCAAACCATATAGGATATTTAAATTAACGTAAGCAAAGTCAGAGCTTACAACGAGGTATGTAATGAATTCATTAGGCATTCACCAGTTTACTGAAGGTCGTGTGAACAAACCAGCTAACTCTCAACACCCACCGTCCATTGTCTCCGAAGAACAATAAAGCTTCTGGAAGATTAGAGGATTGCCTATTCTTGTTTTGTAACAGACAATTGAAACACAAGGTTCACAATAAAGCCTGGAGATTCACACATACAATTTTGTAATTCGTAGATACAGCTGTAATTGTCAACAGAAACAATTGGGATGGCTATTATAAATAATGGAAATATTTTTGCCCGGAACTTTGTTAGTGTGGACTTTAATTATTTATCGTATAATTATAGTCTATTTTTCAGGCATGGTATAACTGTCACCATTACCATATTTTCGTTAATCTGTTGAAACTCAATCTTATCACATAGTTATAGTGTTTTCTGGTACTTTGTGTCTAGTGATATGCAAAATGTAATGTTATATTACCAAAGGGATGTCAGATTTTCTGGGAACAATATGTAAGTAGAGATATAAAACAGGAGTTGACAAATAAAAATATAATAATGGATATTTAAAAGCCAGAAATGTTCATCTACAATTCAGACCAAATCAAAAACATTGTTTCTATGTACTGTCACAGAACTCCGACGCTGCTGAAAAAATCGTTTTTGACATACTAGATTTTACTACTCTCATGCAATAGAAAGACATAGCTTTAAACATAGCTTTTTGACTTTTATCCCCAATCTGGGAGAAATTGTTTTGATCTATGGAATAAGAAGTAATGGCAATTAAGTTATAGACTTCGCCAAACCATTGAAATACAATTAATTTCCATCCATCCATTCATTTAATCGAAAGACGTACACTGCTGGACATAGGTCTCCCCCAACGATCTCCACGGCGCCCGGTCTTGCGCCACCCGTATCCTGCGGATTCCTGCGAGCTATAGTAGCTATAGGTAAACTGTGAATACATATCATCGAAATAAAACTAATTTAAACGGATTTTATCGCGGTCATTTATTGATTTTGATCCCGACGTTTCGAAAGCTTTTCAACCTTCGTGGTCACGGGGCGGACTGAGGTGTAGGTTGTGCAGAAAAGTTGATGTTACTGTTTCTACTTTCAATTTAATTTTTGTTACGCATAGAGTTCCGATCATATTAGTTTTATTTCGATGAATAATATTCACGTAAACAAAAGAAATCATTATGTGACTACATATATTATATTGCTAATACCATTTATCTCCATATTAAGCCTTAGCTATATCTATCCAGTAACTTCAGAGTGACCGACGCACAAGGGAAGATAAAACCAAAGGTTTGAAAATCTAACTCCATTTGATATAAGTCGGTCCCCAAAAAGGCATAGATCTTTGTAACCTTTGTTGATTAGTGATTACATACCGGTTGATCCCAAAATGTGTCTCTTTGGCCGACGTTAGACCTGGCGTATGGTGCTAGCATTCTATACAAGATATAAATATCATGTCTAGATCAATAAATAGCTTCAAGAGAATATACAATAATTCGTTCTCAGTTACAAAGTTCGTGACACTAATAGACCATCGATGTAATCTGCTGCTAATTTTATTTCACAGTAATCGATAAAGCTTCATAGAAATCTCTACAGATAAAAAAGATATAAGTTCTCATTTCACTCTCGGAATATTAAACTTTTACTTGAACCGTTAAAAATGCAAAGATCTCACACACAAAAGAACCTTCATTTCCAAGACAATAGTTACTTTTTAATATTTCTTGATGAATATAAAATGTGCAGTGAAGTGACTTCGATGAGTCCAGCCAGTTTTATAAGACATTTCTCATTACTCATTATATTAAATATTCACTTAAGGGTCGACGATTATTGGTAAGTTGAAATTAATAAAAAATCGTTGAATAAGATGTAGTAACGCGTAACTGCATCAAAGAAATTTTCTCGAGTAGATACGAAAAATATAATTGTACTATAGATTATATATTACAACTAGCTGCGTCCGCGACTTCGTTCCCATGGAAGTAAAAATTGTTAATAATTTTTGCTCGATTTTATAACTTTTTTCAATACAGCATTGTTCCTATTAGTGGTAGCGTGATATTTAATAGCCTAAAGCCTTCCTCAATTATTGCTCTATCAAATACTAAAAAGATTTAAAATTCGGCCGGCAGTTTCTAAGATTAGCGCGTTCAAACTAACAAACTTTTTCGCTTAATAATATTAATATAGATAGTTAAATCAGAGGCAGTCGATATTCTAATACAAATCTTACGAACAGCAACTAAAAATAGTATCATGGTTAAGACCATACGATAGACGTGAAAGAGCACTGTATCTCTCCCACCCCCTTAGATACTTTTAGTCAATTTTACCCGATCGAATCTCAGACAAGAAGGCTGTGGATCAGAATTTGAAATCCCTCCCATAAGAAGTTACACTTCAATATTTATGTATACTGCCAGTCTGAAAATTAATGATTACCTACATATAGAACTATATAAAGACTATGTCCTCACCGACTAATAAATGTGCAATATTACTAAAGACAGGGTCCTATATGTTCTACAGAAATGCGTAAAACTTTTTATCTCGTCATTAGCATCACCATGTTAGCCAAGCACCAGTAGTTGTTATTATTTAAAGTGCATATATGTATACACTTTTTATACGTATATGTATACATCTGTCAATATATTTAAGGCAAAGAACTTGTGAAAGTGCCACATAATTATGCAGAAATCATTACGTTATCTTACGCTGGAAGCGATGATAGCTCACCGGTAGTGTGTAGGAACGCCGCGTCGTGGGGCGTGAATTTAAATCCAACCACCTACAATGAGTTTGAGCTTTCGGTGAAGGAAAACATCATGAGAAAACCATAGCATGGCGGTAGGATTTTTTCTAATGCCCGCCTGGCTAGCAACCACCCTCAAGTTGAAAATCTGCCGCTAAGTACCAATAGGTGTGTTCCGGCAGTTGCACTTGAGAGCCAGACCCCCCAAAGTAAAGGCTGGCTGGTGTTGTGGGTGTCCATGGGTGGCGGTGATCACTTAGCATCAGGTGACACGCTTGCTTGTTTACCCGCTATTACATAATAAATAAATAAAAGTTGAAAAGGGAAAAACATAAACGTAATCCGAGATTTTATGTGTAAAGTTAATTAGACTGTAACTCATTATCGTGGTTATAATGAGTAACTTGATAACGTACATTCCTTCTTCCGCTTTTTGCATATATCATTTAAAAGGTATTGATAATGTTAATATTGATAATAGGTATAGCGTATTTATCTGTTGATTAGTTAATGAAGCAAAGGTTACACTGTAGCCAGGTAGATATCAATTAGCCGTATTGATTATAAGCTTCTTTATTTTGGTAGAATAATATTATTATGAAGCCAAGTTAAATGAAGGCTCATGCGAGAAAAGGACGGGCAATACGGTTTAACGTTCAAAGACAATATTACTATAGAAAATAAAAGTAGTATCTAATTTAAAAAATATCATAATTGTTAGTTTCACATACACCACAACTACTTTAATTAATTTTAATCTAATTTGAAAGTAAAATAACAATGAGAATTTACTACATACTTTTTATTATTGAGCGTTACATATTTTAACACTTGGTATTCAAGCTCTCCGGTCTCTGTACTCCCTCCCTAATTCACTCTCTAATTATAAGTTCCCTCATGAATATGTAATAACTCCCAGGTTACTCTAGTCATTCTGCGAAGTCTAGAGAGTCTCCTAACCAAGTCTATACAATCGTAATGATTATACTAATATTACGATGTATCAGTATTGTCAGACCGCTAATTAAACAACACTTCTCGATATATATAGATAGCATGGTTAGAGACATAAACATTCTGTGCCACGCCCTTATATAAGATCAATTACGCTGCTACTTTGCTGAAAAACACTGTATTACATTTCTAGTCTACAGAATATATGATCGGAGTGTCATTTCAAAAGGCAAAACAATATCAAAAAACTTTAGGCCCTGGGAAAATAATCCAGTCATCGAGAAAAACCGGCAAGAAATTCGATCTGGTTATATGTATGTATATATATAAACAGATCATTATACCAGATCGAGATGTATATATACCATCGTTTACATATTGATCCACTCTGTAGTAGCCCTTTGACATTAAAACTCACTTGACATGGTGCTTGAACTTACTATCTGCCAGATCATTAATGTGTTTTGGGACTTTGTTATAAAACTTGACACTTAACAGCTTTTACCTGTCTCACTGAGTGTAAAATATGGTATGAGTTAAATATATGTATCATAGATGCAGACAATAAAGACTATGTTAAGGATAATAGCATAATTAACACGACACTAAGCCTAGTATCTCTCTGGTCTTAGAAGGCTTAATGTACGTCTCCAAGCTCCAATTAAGATAAAGCTCGTTGCCCTGCCACATTACTTTCATTGAAAAATAATGGCTTTGCAGAATGACTAATTATGTTTTAACTATTTATTTATCACCATTTAGTAATTTAATAATAACATTTTTAAAGCATTAAGACAAATTTCATTGTCGTATTCATATTACATTTTATATAACTACTAGATTTTACAGCGGCTTCCTCGCTATAATTAATTGATTTTGTTAAACAAATTAGACGACGCAATATAAAGTTACGGGCAACGTTTGTCTTTCTTTACGCTACTTCCAATAAGTTTTTAGCAACAAAAATAAGTATATCTCCGTCTCCAGGGTCACACCTACCTCTGTACCAAAATTCAGCGCAATTGATTCAGCTGTTTAGGTGTGAAAGCGTAACAAACAAACTCACTTTCGCACTTAATATATTGGTATGGTAAATAAGTTTATGCGAAAATAGCATGGGTTCATAAATGTATCTTATATTTATTTATTTAGGAGACCAGGCCCCCAATAACTTATTCTTTTTTTTTATATCACGGCGCTATTATTTTTTAAAGCCAACACAGTTTACACTAAACAGTATAATATATTATTTAAAATTAATATAATAAATCCAGAGAAAACCTAATTACCTAGCTATAATAATAAACAATGAAATGGAATAATAATATTTATATTATTAATTATAAAATGTAATATTAATTAAAAAAAATATAATAAAAATTAAAAAGGATTTATGTTTATCCCTCAACGGCACACAGCTTTTTCTATAAAAGTGTACAGAGATCATATAAAAATGTCTAAAGTTCTTCCTATTTGCTATACAGTATAGATAACCTATCCATCGGTAAATGTATCCTGCTGTGGGGCTTTATCGCTGGTTTTTTAATAAATTTATAGGGTACTTAGGCTATGTGCGTGTTATACCAAACTCCTAAATTTCGAAATATTTTATAAAATAAATGTCCTTAAGGTGTTCAGCTTTTTATATAACAAAGAGATATTATTATAAATCAAGCACCTTTGTCGTTTGGTCCTCTTTTGTTTAAAAACATGAAATTTCTCACTACAAAAAAGATGGCGGACAGGTAAATTATTACATTGTGGGAGTCTTCCGTGCGCTCGCTTTCTGGGGTAATATATGAAGCTAAGTATTTGAAATATTTTGATGTCATATTTTAGTTTAAATGTATGCTTATACTTATGTTATTGTTGTAAGAAATTGCAATAATAAAACGGTGTTAATTTATACCAAGAGTAATATAAAAAAACTTAGTAGACTCTTTGCTAACGCATCTAACTTCCAAGCTGGTACTAGAGTGAGTTAAAATAAAAAGTTAAAGCATAATAGTGTGTCCATTACCTTGTATTTCTTATCCTAATATTATAAATATTAAGCTGAATTTGTCTGTTACGCTTTCACGGCTTGACTCTTAAAACTATCATTACATACCTTATGGGGTTACCGGAAAGTATATAAAGTGTCTTACATACAAAATAAATGTTTCCCAGACATATAAAATATATTTTTTATATTGCCAATATCTACATTAACGGAAATTGAGGGCAATAGCTCTTTTTGTATAATTCAAGAATCAACGATTAAACATATGTTACTAACCTAAATGTATAAATAGAAATAAATGTAATTCTAACATACGCGTCGTTTTATCGCAAACGTATAATGGACAAGCTATGTACACAGTACTCGCTGACCGAGGATGTCTAATATAAAATGCAATATTGCGGGATATTGCAGTGGTTCGATCGAGACACACACGTTGTGACATCTAAAAGCATTTTGCCACATTGCAATTTCAGCTGCAATATAAAGCGTTCCCACATCCCATAAAGATAATTCGTAAACTAAGACCATACTATATAATAAAACCTATACTGTGGTTAGATTATAAAGATTTTCTTGATAATATTTGTTTATATGTGATCTACCTTAATATGAACGTTTTATTAAAGACACAGTATATTCGACTATAATTTATTTAGTCATTGCATTTTCGTATTATTATTAGATATTTAGAAATTAGAAACAATCTCATTTAATGTTAAATTACGTTTTGAGTAAGATAATAGATACACTTTAGAAAGATACACTTTCATCTGTTTATCGGAAGGGTGCCAGGGAAGGCAGCAAAAATTCAGCAAAAAAGTCAGCAAAAATTAGAAATCACATTAATAAATTTGGCGTTTACTCACATACATTGGGCCATTATAACTTAAAAAACGAAAAAGTAAAAAACCGACATAACATGTACCTAGATTTTTATGATTTTGAACCTGGTTACATCTATTAACTTGTTTTTAGATAACGCAATAGGTTAAGATGAACAAATAATTATTAATTTTAACACTGTCTTTAGAAATGAAATAAAATAAAATTTAATTACTTTTAAAATGCCGTCGTCAATATGATAGTCGAATATTATCATTAATAGCAAAGTATTACACGAAACATATTAAAATAACCACAACAAATTATTTATCAGGATATCCTTTGCAAGGAATAATGAAAAAGAATTACTACGAAACTGTTTCTTGCCTATTTAAAAGGCTTATTTCCGACAATAACCGTGCTAACCGTGACATTACAAACCCGTAAGGGTCAGGAAAGTGCCCTTTAATGTGACTATGATAGGCTTTGCCGGCTTGGCTTTAGTGTCGGTTTCTACTTGGCTCACGATAAATACTAATATATATTTACTGTGAATAAAATTTTGAGATTACATAACTTTTGAATTCGTCGGTTTATCGAAAATAGAACGTTCAATTTCTTACAAACACATAAGTCGCACATTAGAATCCATTGATTAGTTTCTGAAAATGTTTTTCCGTGTTGCTTAAATGGAAAATAGAAATCAGTGCTGAGTGACCTCTAAATATTAATATCAAGAGCTCCGCTTTTAAGAGGAATCTTTTGCCATCTTTCTGAAAGAATTACAATAGTGATTTAGAAAAAAGAAAGAATAGTCGATTTTTTTGTCTGCTCATTTATATGTATATACGATATACTAGTTTACTAAAATGACGCATCAAAAGTATATTACATATTACTAACAAAACAGTTTTCAATTTTAGCAAGTTATATGCAATGTTTCGAGTGCATAGTTATGTTATGCTCTTATACAACGTTGTTTGTTGTTAAAAGTCATAATCAATACAGAGACGAATCTAGTGTTAACGGATATTCAACCTGGGGCATGTCTCAATGAAAAATAATGGTGAATATTCCCTTACCTTTTATATATATAAATGTCATGTCACGATGTCTGTTCGGGCTAATTTCCGAAACTACGGGATTGATTTTAATGAAATCTACAGAGATAAGTAAATTTGTCCAATTTAAAATATAGGCTATATTATAAAAATTGTAGTGGAACTTCTTATGAGAGAAATTTCGAATTCTGATCCACAACTTTCTTGAATGACACTCGTTCCGGTAAAGTCGGCTCAAGGCGACTGAGAGAGCGAGAGAGATATTATGCTGTTTCACTTCTGTCATGGGGTCTTAAGCATACCCCTTTTTTTAACATAGTGAGCAAAACGTCCTATGGTAAGCACGGTATAATCGAGAAAAAGTGGCCACTACCATTAATCCATGAATGGTTGGCAATGCCACGTTTTTTTTTTAATTCCGTATCATTCTTCTGACTCTGGTCAGAATCTTTAATTACGTTCATAAATTTTTTTGTTACCCTTTTGTATTTGTTTGTTAATTTGGTATTTTTATATCTTACATCAATTACTTTCTTATTTCAATGTTTAATAATAAAAAAAATTCACTACTAATTAAAGAGTATTTATAATATATGTGCAAAGACAATTATGACTTGTTCATAGTTAACCACTGATCTATCAAAATAGTGGCTATTAACATACTGCTTATAATTTACAGAAATATTTTCAAGAAGTTCGATAACAAAGGTCATTTTTAAGACTTTTGGCGCTTACAATATTTTTTATGAAATGGCTCGATATACTGGTTGAACTGGAAATAGCAAAAACCAAAAATCGGTAATATTAAAGTTACAATGAATTTCCGCTATGTTTAAGGTTTCTGCGACCTACCAATAGAACTCACTTTAATATATCTCATTATATCATTACTATATATTTTATTATAACAAATCGGATAACATAATAAAAAATTGTTTACACAGTTTATCCTTCTCTTTATCCCACTTTCAATAAGTGTATCGCGACAAAAAGTAGCATATCACTGACTCCAGATTCCCATCATTCCCTATACCAAAATTCATAATTATCGATTCAGAGGTTTAGGTGTCAAAGCTTAACAAACAAACTCAATTTCACATTTATAATATTAGTAAGGATGATAAGTCCAATTCACCCCTGAATACGTATCTCGCTTACAATGAAAGTCTCTCACGAGTACGTGTGTATGCTCTCACGGTTTCATAGCTTAAGTAGATTTATATCCGTTTAAAAATATATATATTTGAAAGCGTGAGTTTTTACTTGCCGTCGTGCACTTCTATTGTTATTTAACATCCTAGTTTACCTAAAGAAATATTATCTCACATGACGTGGGAAGCAAATAAATCATTAGTCAAACGGTTACTTGTTATGTTATTTCATAAGACTGTTAGCGTAAAAACTTTCACAATAATTCGTAATAACTCAGTGTAGAAGGTTTGTTTAAGTATGTCTGTTCAAGAATTAAGTAATACAAGAATAAACTGGAATCTAAAGCTAAAAATAAAATATAATTGTAACTAAACCAAATCAGTACATAAAATATTTTTGAAAAATTATAATTTAGGTGTGCTTTCATTTTTGGTATGGTGGTAGGGCTTTTTCTAATGACTCCTGGCTAGCTAATACCCTTATTTTTTTATTAACATGGTATATAAAATCCTATTATTTACGGATTTCCTCATCGCAACGTGCAAGCGCATTACCCGGGCTCATGGAAAGTCTCAAGGGACATGTGGTAACTCATCGGGTGCTAATTACCCAACACTACCCATTGAAACGCATCACGGTGACACTTTAAACTCCTATGTTGCCAGAGACTAGCGATAGCTCGGGAAACTAACTCAAGTTGAAAATCTGCCGCCAAACACCTATAGATGTGCATTTGAGAGCAAGTCCCTCCATAAAGTTTTGCGTGTTCACCAGCTTGGGCCACATTGTCATTTAACATCAGGTGAGATTTAAGCCATAACGCTAAATCTATAAACTATAAAAAAAAACCATAGAAATCCCAAGTATTTTAATAAAAAAAAATGTTTGATAATCCACCGCAATTGACCAACGACCTAAAGTTTAACACACTATCTATAGGGGTTCCTTGTTCTCTCTTAAAAAGGCTGTTTTGGGAAAGCGAATAACTCTGTAATGTATTGTGTATCTGATACCTAAAACTAAACTAAAAGTTTAAGTTGTATTGTCTCTCTACTATGTACTAGCTGTGCCCACCACTTCGTTCGCGCATACGTTCGTTAGCGCGTTCAAATTGAAGCGATGATAGCTCAGTGGTAGTGTATACGACTTCGCGTCAAGGGACGTGAGTTTGAATCCACCTACAATGAGCTTGAGTTTTCGGTGAAGGAAAACATCGTAAGGAAACTATAGCATGGTAGTAGGGCTTTTTCTAATGCCCGTCTGGCTAGCAACCACCCGCAAGTTGATAATCTGCATCCAAATACCAATAGGTATATTCTGCCAGTTGCACTTGAGAGCAAGTCTTTCCACAGGTTTATCGTGTCTACCAACTTGGGCCGTATCGTCACTTAAGATCAGGTGAGATTATGGCCATAACGGGAAACCTTAAAAATAAATCTTTTTGAGTAGTATCGTGAACACTCTAATCGTGAAGATATAAATCAAACCCAGTGGTTATATAGAAGGTGGTCCCTGTTGTTGTCGGCAGATGCAATGCAGAAGACAGACAGATCCTGCTCCCTGTAGGCCAATAGGCCAATAGGCCAATAGGCCATAGAAGAACACTGTGGGGTTTTAGTAGATAGTACCGGCGAGTCTTTCGCCGGTTAAGTCCCACATACCTCTCCAACCCCATCAGGGTAGGGATGCCTAAAAGCATTATTAAAAAAAAAGCCCAATAGTTATCTTTGTTTGTTTTAAAATATTTGTTTGTTTTTTCTTGATTCTCAACATACAACAGGCAATAAAGTCATTTGTACACCTAGTAAGACAATAAAGGTACAACTGGGGTTTTCATTTGAGACATTCACCATAAACCAAACTGTGTAGTTTTACAAAAGTATTTATACATTCAATTTTACCTACATAAAGACATTATAAGTTTAGCTGAAGTAACTATTCAAATTATACAAATACGAGTTAAGATGTAAAACAAACTTACAAATACTGCCATTATATTTTATAGCCTGTTATTTGATAGATGACATAAACTTTTATGTGTAAAATTTCATCAAAATCGATTGAGAGTTGTTAAACAATCATTTCTTAATTTCTTAAAGTTTTCTTAATTAATCTGAGACTATATATAATTAAGGAATGATAAACATATATGTTTCTAGTTTATATGAGCAATCCAAATCTATTGAGTAATGATAAACATTTTGAAATATTTTGTACTATTTTTAAATGTATTACTGAATATCAGTCATACTCGTGACAACCTTTACGTGGAACTTTCTTTTTTTGGAATTTCAAAACGATCGGTTTAGTAATTAAAGTATAAAAAAGTAACAAAATAATTAAAAAATAAAGAGTAACAAACAAACACACTTCACAATTAGAATTCTTATTACCAGTTGATATAAAACAATTCAAAGTAAACAGTGAAATCGTTTTATGTGAAATCCACACATACAACTATTTCATAAAATCTCAATGGTGACTCGAAAAACCTTTGTAAAAAAATCCAACCATACAAATCAACATATAACATTCTTTTTCTCTCTGCATTATCAACAAATCCTTAAAGACTTTCTAATTGTCATCTAACAAGTCAATTGTCCCTTGATTTGTCATGTTAAAAAATATCAAAAACATAAATTTAATAAAAGGATACATTTTCTGCTAAAAGTATAGAAATATCTTGGAAAAATAAGAACTTCAGCTCATTTAAATTTAAAAACATAAGCATCGTCACGGATTCGCCGCCATCTTTAATGTCACGGTCGCAATAACAGTGAACAGGGCACGCATCTTTCGACCGGTTAACCGCATAAATAAATATACATTTACATATAGAAATACTCAAGTATTTTACTTGAAGGCTATTAACGCTGGTTGTTGGTTCTTTTTCATATTTCACGTTTATTATAATTGTCACTTTGACTAATATCTAGCTGTTTGTTACAAGGCCATCGACTTCAAAATATTATGTTTAGGTATATCTGTTATACAATATATCGAAAGGATAAAAAACGAATTAATAACTACTAAAAACGGCCGTGGTGAAATCAGTCTAATCAAAGCACATTAATATATGTTCCGAGGTCAACATTAAAATAAAAACTCAATTTTAGGAACTAAAATATGAAATGTTCTTGATAAATGATATTGTTCTAAAGGATTTTTCTATAGTATCTTTAAGTAGTTGCAAGATAAATTAATGGTCCTATGGTGACCACTGAGAGGTCTAATATCCACCGGTAGCCATAGCTGTTACGCCGTCATTCATAAAAATGGCCTCACGTTACGCTCACCTGTTAATCTTATAGAAAGGATTGTATTGGCATTCCTCTTCAATTAAATCTAATAATAATTTATCAATTTACTTTCACCATTTTATTTATGTAGTCTCTCGGAGTTTTTCATATTTCATTAGATTGTATATAATATTGGACTTAACCTTTTAATTTTAGTTTTAACCTTTTTTAGTGTGAAAAATTTGTAACTTTAAGAGGCATTTTAGGACAGGATAATATATGCAATATAATTTATATACGCAATAGATTCTATTGAAGTATATCCTTCAATGGAGTTTCCTCTTAATGATATTTCCATGTTCAATGATCTTTCAAACAAGAACTCAAAACACAAATTTCAACAAAAGATCTATTATTTCATGTTTCCCTTAGAACTAATAAAAGTAGTTCACATGTGTAGGGATTCTTATATTGTATTTTAAAAAAAGGATTCTAATATAAATACATTAACAATAGGTAAATATTCGTAATAAAAGTTTTTCGTGATGTTTATAATATCTCGAAACCAATGTTAATGAGTATAAACAAAAAAAGAAAAATAATATTTTTTTTCTGTAAAGAAGCTCATAATAACCCTATATTATGACTATCTTTTAGATGCAGCTTCGCTCGCGATCATATTAATTTTATCACACAAATTATACGACATAATGAAAGGCCTATTACCTTCATATAAAGTTTTCCCTCTCTTTGCTCCACTTCCAATAAGTTTTTCATGAGAAAAAGTAGTCTCCGCCGCCAGGTTACGCCTATCACGCTCTATCTCTATGCCAACATTCATCATAATCGATTCAGCGGCTTAAGTGTGAAAGCATGACAAACAAACAAACTCACTTTCGCATTGATAATATTAGTAAGGATTTTTTTGTGTTATTTAATAAAAATCATCTAAACATATGCTCAGTTATTATACAATTCCTCTATTGTAGCAGTTTTTTTTTTAATATTTAAATTATTTCTCGTATAATTTAAAGGAACAGATATGAGTAGAAAAGGGTGATCCTGATTTCATATGAACAACTTGCTTCCCGTTAACGCATCGTATGATGGCAATGTTGCTTGATGTCACATAAATATATTTATTTTGAATTACGTAATTGTCTTGAAGCGATAATAGCTCAATTGGTAGTGTGTACCACTGAGCTATCATCGCTTCGAATATCTACATAATCTGCCGCCATATACCTAGTCCCCATTTGAAAGAGAAAAATGTTGTAATAACTGCATAGGAATATTACTTTGAGATACAGACTGTAACCGAACGTAATGTGACGATTACTACATAGGTATTATTAGCCTACACTGCTACAGATATACAAATATATAAATCAGGTAAATCTCATTAGAGCACCGTAAACAGAATGAAATCGACTCATATATCTTACATAGGTAGCGTGCAACTAAACACTCGTCTGGTCCGACCGCATTGCCTGTCCCAGATGTACCTACCGGACTCATACGCAACTGTCATGCCTGTCGGTGATGGCCCAAGTTATTGACTACCGACGATAATTACTCAGCGTTTTTATCACTTATCCCGTGATTATAACCGAGACGGTAAACGGAGTATAGACTATATAGGATAGCTAAATAGTTTGTGGTGTCAGCATTAATGTACATATGTATGATAGTGGAGGTAAAACGTCAGTCGCCCGCAAATCATTCTAGTGTCACTCTCGTCGGGCTAGTTATCACGTCCAGGTCACTAGGTGTAGTGTTCTCTATTATGACAAAGGGTCCTACTACCTAATGTGGGTTGTCTCAAATAATAGGTCCAAATAACTATTATATTTCACCCAAACGTAGTGACGACACTAGGACGGTGTGCGGAGGACTAACGTTGCACATCCACGATCATATATACATACATTAGTACTGACACCACACTATTATCATTTTTCTACCTAATTCCACTGCAATTGCATCAAAGAGAATATACTTGTCTCGAATAAACGTCGAACAAATTGGCCGTCATTCCAAGTTTTTTTATTCGTCATTCTTATGCCCTTCAGCTACCACTAGGCCTTTTAGATCAGAAGAAGTGTGGGCACAGTCCCTGGTCTCTGGCAACATAAGAGTTTAAAATATCACTGTGCTGCGTTTTAGTGGGTAATGTTAGGACCCGATGAGTACTGCCCAACGTCCCTCTCACCTTGGTCTGTGTCCAATAAGAATAGGAAGCGGCCTTGTACTACCACTGAGCTATTATCGCTTCAAAATAACTTTGTAAATTTGTAAATAAATACTTTTTAATTAGGAATGCAAATCTCTCCTGTACAAAGTGAAAATTGTCGCTTATCATGTTCTTTCTGAAATGTCTTGATTTGTTCATTTTTTAATAAACAACGAAACATAAATTTACAAATTGTTTAACATTAAATTTGTGCATTCAACAGTAGATATAGAATACTGTAATCCATAAGTAGAACAATAAACAACTGTGTCAAAATCTATATGTCATATGCTAAATAATACTTACATTTCATAATAAATCATTTCGTTCGATCACATACAGTATACAATTTTACAAATAGTTTAAAACGAATCTATTAAGTTTATATCTCCATCAATTTAATCCAAATTTATTAATTATAATTGTTGCTATACTGTTAATATCCTCTTACATCTTACACCACACAGCACCAACCTAAATACCGAAATAAAAATTAAAATCACTTAGTAAGAGATGTTACTCAAAGAGTTACGTATCGTATTTATAATTGATGTATATTTTTATAATGGTTTAGAAAGTCGGCCGTTTTGATGTGTTTGCAATCATTAATTACATTGGATATTATTGTTTATATGAGTTTAACGACTATAACAATCGTCTTAATCTCGATTGTGTAAACATCTTTCTGATGTACAAAACATAGCAATTAATTCAGAGTCCAATTAAAAGCGTTCAACAAAGTTGCAGGATGGCGTTTATGTCTTGCTAAATTCTATAATATAGAATACACATTCATGGAAATGTTTAAAAACGGTTGCAACCATAGTGGGCTAATGGTTTAGTCTAATGGAATATCAATTCGGTATCCGTATATTCGAACTCGGATATGTACTAACAGATTGAATAGAACTCGTGTGCATTTACTAGTTTGAATTTGTAACACATTTGGAATACATCATGAGGAAAATGAAGATTAAACCCGTGCTGTACCTAGTTGAAGAGGCTTCGAAGATTCGGACTTTTATAGACTGGTTTTATTATGTATTATATTACCATATAAATAATTATTTTAAAATTTTCGGGAATATTTACTAAATAATTAGTTATCATCGTGTGTTAATTTTTTACTTTAAGCACTTATATTAATGCCCACCTGGATAGTTACCACCGTCAAGTTGAAAATCTGCCGCCAAATACCAATAGGTGTGTTCCAGCAGTTACACTTGAGACCCAGCTCTCCACTTGGCTTATCGTGTCCACCATCTTGGGCCACATCACCTAACATCAAGTGAGTCTGTGGTCATGACGCAATGCCTATAAGGTATATAAAAAAATCGGTCAAGTTCTGTCAAAATGATGTGCGGGCTCACACAAAAACTTATTTGAAAATATTTTTGCTCCATATATTAATAACAAAGTAATCTTTTTACTACGAAAGGCAGTTTTTGAAAGCAACTTACCCTTACCGAGGTTATGTAAATTGTACAATAGTATAAGTTCTTCAGTCGATATTCACGTGAACAGTTTGCCAAGCTACCGAGACTCTATTACTGAAATACTAATACAAGAATAGTTTACTTAAGTTTTCAAAATTGTTACTTAGATCATTTATTTTATATATAGTATAGTTTAATTTACTGTATATATGATTTAGAAAATTTCATTTAAAACTGTGTTAGTCTATAATTAGTTAGTAAATTAAGCATAAGTGTATTTGAATTGAAGAAGTTATGTGCAACTGATGGCAGATCTAATAAAGCAAAAAAAAAATTGCACACAAAAAACCTATTTATTAAACCTGTACAGTGGAATCATTGAATGTACAGTCACTGTGAAATTTACAAACCATTTAAAACCAGTTTGCCGAACCCGTATGGGATCGTCGATCAGTCGACGATAACTTCTGTCATATTTAATAATTGTCTAATCATGAATGCTTGTAACATAAATCGAACAGTTATCAATTGATACGTCAGTGAACCGGTTTTATAACCACATTTCTTGGATAAAGTAATCTAACTGAATTTCAAATGGCCCGCACGTGCCGTGAACGAAATGTCAGCCGGGGTCATACCTAGGACGCCATAGGTCACCGAGTCACTTTAGAGTGACTTCCGAATAATCATTCCGGTCCATCTGTGTAATTAAATTGCTACCTACGCGTTACACGTCAAACCATTTATCGAATATGAACGTTAATATGATTAAGTTGCGATGAGAAGCGATGATAGCTCAGTTGGCAGTGAGAACAAACGCCGCGTCAATGGACGTGAGTTCAAGCGCCTACAATGGACCTGAGCTTCCGGTGAAGTAAACATCGTGATTAAGCCATAGCATGGTGGTAGGGCTTTTTCTAATACCACCTGGCTAGCTAATACCCTTTTTTTATTAACGTGGTATTTAAAATCCCATTCTTTACGAACTTCCTCATAGCAACGTGCAACCGCATTACCCTGGCTCATGCAAAGGTGCGAGGGGCATGTGGTAACTCATCAAGTGCTGATCACTCGACACTACCCACTGAAACGCATTACGTTGACACTTCAAACTCCTATTTTGCCAGAGACCACCGACAGCTCGGACAACTACTACCCGCAAGTTGAAAATCTGCCGCCAAATACCTATTGTACGTTCCGGCAGTTGCACTTGAAAGCCAGTCCTTACACTAGGCTTAGACATCGTTTGGGGCCACATCGTTACTTAACATCAGATGAGACTGTGGTGATAACGCTATAAATATAACGTATAAAACAAACAGTCACGGGTCGTTGTTTTATACTTCAGTCTAATTAACTTGTTATTTCCAGATAATAAGATTATATGAACGCTTAATTCCGCGAAGCTTTCTCAGAGCGCGGTGAGTTCCCCGATGATTACATAATATATACTTAAAACAACGTAACAATCGGACACGGTGATTTGTTAAACAAATACACATTAACCCGTGTCATATTGTTGGGACACAGTTTTATGCCATGGATTATGTAGGCACATTACCATACAATATGTCGGGGACAGGCGTCAACTGAATTTAATTGAGAGTTACAACATCAGAAATAATTTTACTTTGAAATACAAGTTGCAAGCAACATTCGATATATAATTCTATTTATATATGATGTAAATAAAAAGACCTTGATCATAAATATTACATCCATAAAGATCATTCGTCTTTTTATTAATATATCTAGATTTAGCTTAAATACGATTATGGTAAAATTATGCATATAACATACCTCAATATATAACCTATAACTATTATCCAAAATAGATGATTTTAGAATCAAATGCAATACAGCGAAATGCATATTTTGTATAACTAGTAGTTGAATGTTGACAATAATCAATATTGAAAATTGTCTGTTAGTTACTAACATTTTCTTTGAACCACATATCGCTCGATCAATCGATTTAAAACTCTTCCACAGCTATGTGTATGCAAAACAAGTTATAAGAATAACAGTAAATTAACTTACAATTTATTATAAAGTATTAAACATTTGAATATAAATTAAAGTGTAAAACGTTTAAGGAATGTTTTAATAAGTATTTAACCAGCAAAGCTAACATCTGATTAGCCAAGTACTCGAATGATACAGCTAAGACACAGGATGAGTGTGTGGAAAATCTATTGCAAAATTTGCGTACATAATAATAGTTATTGGACTTTATGGGCTTGTTTAGAAAACCTCCTTCAGTATACAGTTAAGACATCTGTCTGTAATGTAACCAAACAATTTGTAACACAGTTTATCTCCATTAAAATTTAAATATTAAGCACTCGTTATACAAAAAAAAAAACTCCTCATCTCAATGTTTTATTTGTTGAATCCGGCATTGGTATTTTTGTTTTTATTAATGCTTAATTTCAAAAAGAAAACTTTATTTATAAAAAGAGAACTTGTCATATGACGAATCAAGATAAGTAACCTATCGTATGGCAGATTAAGGATTTTTTTTAATAAAGATATGTTTTCTGAATAGGATATAATATTAAGCCACAAATTGCGGTGATTGACTATCAATGTCCAGCTCAAACTACTAAGGATAGGAATTTGCAATTTAGCGGCCGAAAGTGATTTATTATTTAGATCCAATTAATAAAACTCTTATATCGGTGTTCTTCAAAATTCAACCCGTAAGGTATACAAAACTTTGCAAATAAATTATTATTTTTAGGTTTATCTATCTTGTAAGTACCTGTAAGCATCCTAAGTTTAAAACCAGAGACTTAGCACTACACAGTATAATAACTAATATAGTATATAAAGATGTAAAGTAACCTTTTATTAAACAATTTATCAATTTATATACTCACAATACATAAAACAATATATAAATTTGTTTGAAACCAAATAATTGTAAAAATTATAGTTTACATAAGCGAAACCGTGGGCAGAAAGTTAATAGAATATAACGAAACTGATAAATACATTAGTAATAATTCAAAACAACCAATAATTTTCTATTCCACTTAGCATTTATACGCAATGTACTTACATATATTATTATATAATTTACGCACATCAGTAGAGGATCGCTACGGGCTATAATAAACCTTATTCAGGCAGTTTGTATGTTATATAACTAAATCGTAATTATAGTATTTGTTACACGGATTACATACACCCTCAGGTCGTAAAACTATAGGATTAATAGCAAGATATAGCCTGTTTAGAACGTTGCTCCCTATCCCAAATCACCACAAAGTAAGGTCGAAATCTTTCCCACGGTTCTTGAAGGTCCCTTAATTTATGTTTCATCGTAACTGAAATAGCTTTATATATAAGGAAGATATTGTAATGACGTTCAGTGGTAGCGTATATGAACAACGTATCGATTTATGAGTGATTTCAAATCCTAGCAACGAACCTCAGCTATTTCAACAATGTAAAATGTATGTAAATCTATTCTTCCAAATACACAGAATTTAGAATTCAAAAAAATATCGTACTTAGCTCGGTGGTGCAGGTACATACATTTTTTTTAAATACTTTATAGGTACAGTTGAGCTCTGATTCTCAAGTGCAACTACCTGAACACACCTATAGATATTTGGCGGCAGATTTTCAACATTAGGGTGGTAGCTAGCCAGCCGGGCATTAGAAAAAACTCTACCACTATGCTATACATTGCATCATGATTTTTTCCTTCACCGAAAGCTTAGGCTCATTGCAAGGATCGAAATCACGTCCACTGACTCGGGGTCCGTACACACTCCAACTATGATAGCTTCAAGACAGCGTATTACAAATTACAGAGTTTTACCGACGCAATTTAATTAATTCTGCAAGACGTGCGATTACGAAAGCCTTTCGTTCCTACCTATGTAATAAGTTTCATACATGCACCTATGTGTTAACACATGTATTTATACATTATGTATGACTGCTTCCATCACATCACGGTTTGTTCATAAAGTTAACCGATACGTGTCCCTACATTAATGCACTTTCGCTTTCCATTTACACGGTTTGTTTTTGCGTTCAATATATGAGCTTGATTTTGATGAAAGAAATTGCATGAATATATTATTACTAGATGTTACGCGCGAGCTCACTTGCGTTAATATTGATTTTATGAAACAAATCAGTGACGCAATAAAAAGTTTCATATAAAGATAACCCTTCTCTTTAAGGTTTTTGCGAGAAAAAGTAACCTATCACCGTCTCCAGGTTCCCACCTATCTCTATACGAAAATTTATAATAATCGATTCAGCGGTTAAGGCATGAATGCGTAACAAACAAACAAACTCACTTCCGCATTTATAATCTTATTAAGGATAAAAATAATTACGTAAGTGCATTCTGACATTAACTCGAGAATAATGCACTTATACATATAAAAAAACTTTTGAGTACTTTTTTATCGCAACACGCTATAATATCGGCGATCGTCGAAAGAACTACAACTCCAAAATATACATCGGCTGATACGTAATAAATAGAATAGGCAGGCAATTATTTTAATCAGATAGAATCATTAATCACTTATTTAAAGCAATGATGGCTTAGTTGGTAGTTTGTACAGATACCGTAGCAATGGACGTGAGTTCGAATCCCTGCAATGACCCTCAGCTTTCAGTGAATAAAAACATTGTGATGAGTATTTCTAATGCTCACCTAGCTCTAGCTACCACCCCAAGTTAAAAATCTACCGCCTAATACCTATAAGTGTGTTCCGGCAGTTGCACTTGAGAGACAGTCCCTCCGCTGGGCTTAGCGTGCACATCATCTTGGGCCCCATGGTCTTTTATCATCAGGTGACATTGTGAACACAACACTAAAAACCTTAAATATAAAAAAAACCTATAAAAGTTAATAAAATAGTAGACATTCAACATAATATATTGTGATGATATCAATAATTTCCAGTATTCGACAAATATTAATGTCTTAGATTTATTTGAATTCGATGAAATGAAATAAAATACAAAGAAAGATGTTGAACGACATTTGTATTCCGAAGGGTATGGATACTACGTGCTAATAAAATGAAGTGGAGAGGAAGCCTTTTCATTCAATATAAAAAAAATCCTCAGAATATAAAATATAACAAAAAAGAATTTTCTTTTCACAATTTTCCTGGTGGCTACATTCCTGAGAAATGTTAATAGCCACTCTAGAAATATCATGACTTTTCTGATAAAAAAAACGAACAGCGATTCGTGAAAAGAAAGACTTTGATCGTATTGTATCATGAAAGTATTTCATTTGTCCAATCTGAATTTAAACATGAATTATTCAGGAGTCATACCTACTTGACGTACGTTTAAAATTCTAGTGAAAATAATATTCATTGTGTATATGCACTGTAAAAATACATAACTTCACATTGATATTACGTAATCAGCATGGGTCGTCCTAATCTTTATATATAAAATTTTCGAGTCACATTGTTTGTCCGCGATGAACTCCTAAACTACTGAACAAATTTTAATCATATATTTCACACTGTATGCAGTTTGATCCAACTTAAGAAATGGGATACTTTTTATCTCGATAAGTGATCATAACGCAATAGGTGACGCAGTAGTCGATGTCATTGATAAGGTCAGCTAGTTAATTTTATAAATGCAACAGTGGGTTTGTTTGCTTGTTACGCTATCACGCATAAAGCGATTAATCAATTGTGATGAATTTTGGTTTAGATGGAATTCTGGAGAAGGCTAAGCACAGTCATTTTTACAAGTACAACACAGTACAAGTACACACAAGTACAGTACAAGCACAGTACAGTCACTCTCTCTCGAATCCTTTGCCCTATAAATTCACTATTCAAATTATTAACTTCAATAGCCTCGACAATTTATGACTCGTAAATTCTTCCGTTGTCTAGCAGCAGCCCAAGCCGAGGTTCGATCATTCTGGCAGCTGCCTCGGGGCTGAGTACCCTCAGTAGTTACCCCAAAAAGTTCCGTGAAAATGCCAAAGCCCTTCAGGCTAAGAGCGTATGTCAGATCGAATTAAAAAGGATACGGCTATGGACCAATTTTTCTTGAGTAAAACTTTAAGTTGTGTTATATCATATTAAAGTGATATTTAGAGAAGTTGGAACTTATTATTATTACTATAAATAATTATCGATATATTATTTCGTCTTTTAACTTAAAAGTATTGATATATACTTATACATAGACATACTTTACAGGGATATATACATACACTTGTAACCGACAAGAGAATAATTACTTTATTGCGATAAAAATAAGATACTTCTTGTAAATAAATATCTAAACAACGATTAATATTCAAAATACAAAAGATCTTAAAGTCCATTCTAAATTTAATTGAATAAATCCAAGTCTACCTCAAAATGTAATTACAACGAGAATGAACAACAGTTCAGAACTTTTCAAGGACGTATATTAAATTTTCCTTTCCTAAATTTATTAATATCAACCAAAGTGTCACATATATTTAAGTTTACAGCGTGTATTATTATAAAAAGTTATGCCTCGAGTGTGTAAAAAATGTAAAGTTTAATTTGGGAAATAATATGAATAATAAACAATCGAATATATGTATATCGCCTAGCCGCTGCCGCCTTGTTGAGCGCTCTGGATTCGAATCCTGTTCAGGACAACTATTAGTGTTATTATTATTTTGAGTCTGTTTGTTACTTAGTGTCCATTAATTATATGTTCGTAAGTCATATTCACTCACTCATTTATACACACCAACCACAAGTGATAAGATTTATTTATTTTCTATGGGTGAAACCCAAAACAAAAAAATAGTGAAAATTTTTAAGAGGTTCATATGTCGAATATAGTGTTACTGGCCGAGTCTAATGTAGTAAAAAACTATACAGATAAGCATATAGAAAATATGTCACACCTTTTAGTAGGACTTTTCTTACTAACATATAAATATACTGCATTTGACGCGCGGTTTCGCACGCGTTAATTTTGATTTTGTTATACAAATTGGACGACGCAATAAAATGTTTCATACAAAATCTGTCCCTCTCTTTTCCTACTTCCTATAAATGTTTATCAAAAAAAAGTAGCCTATCTCAATCTCTAGGTTCGCATCTATCTCTATACCAAAATTTATCACAATCGATTCATCGTTTTAAGCGTGAAAGTGTAACAATGAAACTCACTTTTGCGTTTATAATATCAGTATACAGATAAATAAATAAAGCCATATTCCATTGTTTTAGTTATCCTGGTGATCGCTGGATTAACATCATGCGCTCAAGTCGAAGACCCTTGTAAGGCCAAAGCACGTATCGTGGCAGACGACAAGTACTGCGACAAATACTGGGAGTGCGACAACGGTCAGTCCATACAATACGACTGCCCCAATGGGCTGGTGTTTGCTGGAAAACATAGAGGGGTCACTGAAGGTTGCGATTACCCGTGGAGATCGAATTACTGCGAGTACCCCAAAGTTCAAATAAGTGAGTATATTATGCCACATCCCTTCCAACGCCATTTTTAGATTATTAAACTTCGATGACATAAGTAAACGATTTTTTTAATAAAACCCTAAAACAAGTATTTCAGGTAAAATTAATGTAATATGAGCATCCTACATAAAGTACATTTTTAACATTTATCTTATCTAAACATGCTTTAGGAACAAAAGTTCAGAACATCGTGGGGAAACCATAGCATGGTAGTAGGGCTTTTTCTAATGCTCACCTGGCCAGCTACGATCCTCAAGTTGAAAGTCTGTCGCCAAATACCAATAGGTATGCTTCGGCAAATGCACTTCAGAGCCAGTCCCTCCACAGGTTTAGCATATCTATCAACTTGGGCCGTATCGTCACTTAAATTCAAGTGAGATTTGGACCATAACACTAAACCTTAACTACAAATAAAAACTAAATGAAGGATATCCTATATCACTCTCTGTACCTCTCATAAAATGTATGCAAATTTTCATAGTCTACAATTGAGTAGTTAATGTTTGAAAGCGTAACAAATAAATAAATAAACTGACATTCTTCTTTACAATATCAGTTAATATATATTTTTTTAATCTTCAAGACACCGATAAAACATTATTATAAGTGCTATAAAGGATTTTATTTAAGGAACCTATATACTTAATTGCTTATTTCTCCAGATGAATATTTGCTTCAAATATAGATTATTTCTCCCCTTATTAAACATTGCATTGTAATTAAAGCAAAAGATAGTACACAATAAAGAATAGAAGCACTCAAAAGAATGTTATTTCATTAGGTATACAATTATTGAAATAAATATAAAAAACCTAACAAATTTCTTTGTAACTTATTTTGTTAGATCCGCCGATCGGTGTAGAGCACTGCGACTGGCTGTATGGAATCTTCGGGCATGAGACGTCTTGTACCCGTTATTGGACCTGTTGGAACGGCACAGCCACCGAACAGCTCTGCATCGGAGGTCTTCTTTACAATGAAAACGCCCATTCCTGCGACTGGCCCGAAAACGTCGACGGTTGTCAGAAACACCGTATGTCATTTTGTTTTTACTATCAAATAGTTGGACAAAGCCTGTGCTCACAGAACAAAGCCTGTGCTCACAGAACAAAGCCTGTGGTAGTAAAACTGAAACCCTGACATTGATTCTCTATACAAATATAATTGAAATACTACTGACTAACTTTAGAATATGTCTCTTGAATCTGACTGTACACACTAAAAACGGGTTTTACGATTAGTTGCGTTGGACGTGAAAAATAGGGCCCACGTTAAATAAATTCATTTTAATCTCAAGAAAAACCACGGACGTTTATATATTTACACACAAGGCGTTGATTCATTTTATAATTAACTTTATTTACAAAAAAACTCTTAATTATTTTAATAATAATTCTAACTAGTATTCGTTGAGTGGTGGAAATAATATCATTTTACCGAACACATTGAAAGTTGTCAAAAAAAAACAAGACATAAAATTTACTGAACTATTTTATGATTGCCTATTTATTAATAGACAGTAAAGAGAGATTTATTAAACCCGATAACATCTAAATGAAAACACAGCATAAATGTATATAATTCGGTGGCATCCATCAATAACACGTTTATCAGGCATCAATCCGAGCGTGGGCGTGACAGGTTAACATTCATTCCGTATAAATAAATTATTGTAACATTTTCAAAAGGAGACCTTAATATTAAATATTACGTGTTTATATCTGTACAAAATAATAATATATATATATATATATATATAGATTTTTATACATTAAATATGTATATATATATATATATATATATATATATATATATATATATATATATATATATATATACATATTTAATGTATAAAAATCTTGTGTACGTCTCTTAGGGATCGTGTAATTTAAAAACGGGTTGACATTGGAGGAAAAAAAACTCATATAATATATTTCTCTCACCGAGATGATGGTTCATAGCTATTCCATGATATGATAATAATATTACCTACTGAAATTGCACTTAGTTTTGGATCAGTTCATAGATGACGGTAACCAGTTATAAAGTATTGACCGCTTGCCAGTTTGCTTTATTTTAGCACAACACAAAGCAATTGATTACTCTCGGAAGATAAAGATTCAAAACTCCTCAGTCCTCATCTATGAAAAATTCTCGATTAAAATTTAATGTTTCGTTACTATTTTACCACCGCTAAGCCTCGGATAACTTCTATAAACTTTATCAACACAGTATCACTTAACATTAAATGTTATACTAAAATCATGACATGTTACAAATCACTTTTGACATATCAATCTTTGTGTTCACTCAATTCTAATAAATGTTACTGTGCTATATGAAACATATAACCATTAAGACTTTGTCAACAGCCACTTCATAATCATTCATTAAGAAGTCCATTTCAACTTTGACATGAAAAGCTCTTTTAAATGATAATCTTCCAATACACTATCCGATGTAATAGCCTAGTAACGTAGCTATTTAGGGTTGGCACTGGAATGAATAATTTAAGCTTAGATTTGCTATTTTGTTTGCTTCATTGCTCAATTGAAGGTAATAAATATTCGAATTTTCTTGGATTCATATTAGCAAGTGCTAGACAAATTATCGATCTAATATAATACGAAAATATTATACGATCGAAAAATATAATATCGAGAAGTAATAGTTAACAGATGACTCCCGAATGGTTATAACATGCAAATATTACATAACATAATATACAGTTTCAGTAGCTTAACAGCTATCAATGAAATTGCGTGTATAAAACTCAATAAAATACACGCAATACTATGTCATACTTTGTTAACGGTGGTATACGACTGGGATGTTACATTTGACAATGTAGTCGAATATTGTAAAATTTAAGATAATTGGCATTTGACAATACTCTTAATCAAAAACTCGTTGCAAATCTGCAGCAGTGCTGAAGTACCACGTACATTATGATCTTGATTAGGCTTGTGCACTTCTACATCGAATAGTAAAGACATATGGATTCTTCTATACTTTGTGATGTGAAACATATATACGCCTTCTTATGCCGTCGAACTCCCTCTACTTTCTTGTGTGTGTACGCTTATATACTTCGTTGCTTCTTTGTGTACGCTATATAATATTATTGTTTTACTCCTTATATTCAATACTAGATTTTACGTGCGGCTTCGTTCGCGTTAATATTGATTTTGCTAAACAAATTGGACGATGTAATAAAAAGTTTCATACGAAGTTTGTCCCTCTCTTTATCCCACTTCCTATAAATTTTTAGCAAGAAATAGTAGCCTGTCTCCATCTCCAGGATCCCATCTATCTCTGTACTAAAATTCATCACAATCGATTCAGCGGTTTAGGTGTGAAAGCATAACCAACAAACTCCCTTTAGTTTTTATCATATTAGTGCGGATTGTTCTTTAATAACTATAAATTTTTATATTAATTTTATTCTATCTGAACAAACCCTCCATAAAAAGTAAAGATAAAAAAAAATTCACAGATGCTGTAATACGCCGAAAAATACGCTTCCGTTTGACTGTAGCTCTACCGATGTTTAATGATTGATGTGGCTATAGTTTCTCATATTATTACATTATAATGCATACAAAAAATTAGAACAGTCATACTAAATTAGTGCTAATAGGTATAGATAACTCAGTGATTAATTATCTAATTTGTCTCAACACTAGAAATGTCACACAGGCACCTGTCAAGCGCATAAAGTTATAATACGAAATATAATTAAGTATTATTAATTAAAAACAAGTACTGCTAACCCTACAATTGATCGATGAGACAGAAAACGAGCACGTTTCACTCATCAATCACCATGCTACTTTCACACTAATTGCGTTCAGTAATAAAGCGTATAATCGGATAATACGGCGCGGGCACAGAGACACACATTCTTTATGTAAGTGAGTAATTGATAGATGTCTATACGATTCAAACGTATAATCGTTAAAAGGCCATTCACAGGGAATGAAAGTGAATTCATTGATTAATGTTCAACCGTCTGATTGATATTATCACCGACACGTCAATGTGAACTATTGCAAAAGAAAGCTTCTATTACACCACTTAGCAACCGTTTCTTTCTTTCCTTGTTCCCTTGAAAATTATGAATATTATATTAAGGAATATGAATATTCCTAGAAAAAAAATGTGCATATATATATATTTGCTAATTGCAAATATGCTAATTATGCTAATGGGCAGAAAACAGGCAGACGGCCCATCTGTTGTTAAATGGTTACCGTCGCCTAAGAACAACTGAAACACCAGGGCCATTACAGCCATGTTACCGACCATGGAGACCGTATTTCAATCTCTTTTTGAAGAGCAACATATCATAACCTTGGGGTAAAACCGTGCCGCGCAGTCCGTTCCATAGATCAAATGTGCGCGGGAGGAATAGTAACTAAAAAATGGAATATTCTTCTATTATAATTTAGTTTGTAGTGTGTACACGTACGCCGCGTCAATGCACTAACCCTGAGCATTTACTGAGGGAAAACATCGTAATCAGACCGTAGCATAGTGGTTGGGCTTTTTCTAATGCCCGCCTAGCTAGTAAGTTGAAAATCTCCCGCCAAACACATCTAGGTGTGTGCAGGTAGTTGCAATTGAAATCCAGTCTCTCCACTATGCATAGCGTGTCGACCATCTTGGTCCACATCCAACGATAACGCTAAACGTATAGTATATTAAAATATTCTTGTTTAATAAATACTGTACTAGTTACCGTAAAACAACATACATAATAGGAAAACATATGAAATCATTTACACTTTTCTATTTACTGATTAAGTAATAACCACTTACGAAACTTAGTTAAGTATATATGTAACTTATCGCAAGTAATCCATATATATCTACTACTAGAATATGTATAAAAAATAAGATTGTCAGACAAACAACTTACAACACAAACCGGTCAATGTAGAAGCTTGTAATTTAGCAAAGAAGTTCCTTATATAACTTAAGCGTGCTCTATGGAATGTTAATAATAATCTAATTTTCGTACTCTACTGTTACTAAAAAAAATAAAAGGTGCAAGTTTAGTCATATTTTGGGATTTTGATACTCCATTCTCTCCCTAATTTCTCTTAAAATATACAATTTTATTATACAGGTGTTACACAATAGAAAAAAAAAAAAGATAAAGAAACTAATATATTGTAATAAAATCTTAAAATCACGTTTATTTATTTATTAAGACATATATAGGTAAACTAATATAGAATATAAAGTTACGAATAATACAATATTTTTTGGCTGGTTTATTACTCAAATTTACGAAAAATTACATAATGTGTGTAATGTAACAAAATTACATCGCCATTTCTGAATAAATAGTTAACAACATAAAATTAAAATAATGAGTTATATTTTTTAACTAGCTGACCCGGTGAACTTCGTATTACATTACAAACCTTTAAATTTTTCGGTTTTTCTGCACTATAATATCTATATATTATACATATAAACGTTTTTCCATAAAACACTCTATCTATTACTGAAAAGTGCATTAAAATCCGTTGAATAGTTTAAAATATGTAAACGAACAGATGGTGGAAGCGACTTTATTTTATACTATTTAAAGATATCTCTTGACAAAGGGAACCGATTGCGATCAAACAAAAACTAAGTAATACTCCAGGTTGCATACAATTTTTACGTATAAAAGTTAACTACATTTGTCTAGTACATTTTACGTGATGCGTGCACAGACAAACAGACACGAATACCAAAAATGCTAAAAATGTGATTTGTTAGTTATCCTTTAACACCCTACTATTTTTTGGAAATATTTTTAATGTACAAACACGACTTTTCTACAGTTTTATTTGTATTTCAAGTATTGTATACAGTTGTATTCCAGGCTATCACGTGTATATGTGTGACACGCTAATTTTAGTACTCCATTACAACAGAAACATAATTTGTATTTTTAGTTATGTTTTCACATATCAAACGCAAAACGCATTATCAAAATCCATTAAGAAGCACTATAAACTATCAACTTTTATCTACTATCTCGAAGGAATAATTTCATTTTGTAAGATAAAAGGTAATCTTTATGTTGATCCATTATATTAGTCTCCAATGAGTTAAATTTCAGCAAAATACATGTAATGATTATAGGGTATTTCACGAACAAAGACATAGATAGACAAATATTAGAATAAAAGTATGCTTAGTCGCGGATAACTAAGTTAAGTCCAGCCATAATATGCATAGAAACAGGTTAAAAAACTAAAACCCGACTACTGAAAAATCATGTTCCAAAAAGTAGAAAACAGGAAAATTTTGTCGTATGAAATATTTATGTACAGACTAAACAATATTTATAGTCTATTAAGCAAATAAGTCAAACGTTATATATTTTAACTAATACATACTCACAATGATGTTTAACGCATGGCCGTAGCCGTATGCCATATAACCTACTAAAACAATACAAACTATCAAGCTTTAGGGCAAAGAACATCACACTATACATCTAATGAGCGCCATATGACTGATATAAGTGATATATGTCCCTGTATGACTGGTGTATGAGTCTATAATCAGCGGATGATCAAAACGCTTCCAATGATATATCACTTATTGAATTTAGAAATTATGAGGGAACAGATGACCATTCATACATACATACCGGTCAAACTCATAACCCTTCTCTTGCTACGCCGTAGTCGGGTAAAAACAGCTTATTATACAGCGTAACTTCGTTCGCGTTATTCTCTTCAATCACGCGTGGTCGTAATGTCCCTTCTTAGTAGGTGTCTACGTCATGAAAGTAATATCCATGACAAATGTATAATCAATAGTTCTTATAGTTTTGGATATATCTCACTAAAAGTATAATTGAAAATTTCATCGCCTATTTTACTCTCGTAGGGAACGAAATTATAGAAATTATGAAACACGTATTTATTTATTTTCATGAAGAATTCTTTATGTTAACTTTCAAGTCAATGGTTAAAAAATCTTTTTCTTTCTTATTCGAACTTTTTCAGCTCCGTTTACTCCCTTAGGGATTGAGATTTTTTCCACTGTATAATATTAAATATAGATAACATACACATAACCATAGAGTTAAGTGTATTTATTCTATGCACATAACCTTAGTAAATAATTCATGTAATCATGTCTGTCAATCATGAGATTGAACTGTTTCGAACAATACTCTCGTATAGATTGCGTATTCTAGCCACGTTACATCGGTTTTAACGGTCATTGTCATACGACAATTCACTATTGTTCGCGTTTCCTGAGAACATTTACAATTTATATAAAGTATATATATACCTAACAAAAGTCGAGGAAAACTGTATAAACTGAACCGACTAACGAGACAGTAATTGTAGTTACATGGAAAGCTCTATACAGTCACCGATACAACGATAAGTAACATGAAATGAGAAGTCTTTAAATGTTCGTTATTGGCATGTCTCACGACTTGCACTGGTTGATTCCGAAAGCTAACAAACCAAAATAAAAGTCGCTGTGGCTAGTTTATTACCATGTGACTCAGTACGGTACAGATTCCTACCACCCCCCTAACATTACTAGAACTAAGAATGTCATCATGAAAATAATAAAAATAATAAATATACTATGATCATAAAAAAATAGTTTCCAATACCTTTTATAGTTAAATTATAATAAATAATAACCGACCAAAATGGCCTTATGATTCTGTACATTTTAAGGTCAAAATATTACTAATAAGGCCGAACAATATTTATCCGAATTATATTCCTATAATAATCTTAATATATTTTGCTAATACCTTGTTTTCTAGGTTTTGGTTCTGACATTTTTGATACCTGATCTTTTAAAGTTTTTTATGGAATAGGCGGCAAACGAGCAAGCGCTTTACCTGATGGTAAATGATCACCGCCACCCATGGACTCCCACAACACCAGAGGAATCGCAGGTGCGTTGCAGGCCTTTAAAAGGAGGGACTGGTACTCAAGTGCCGGAACACACCTAATGATATTTGACGGCAGGTTTTCAACTTGAGGGTAGTAGCTAGCCAGGCAGACATACACTTAAATTTAACCATATATTCATTTATTTGTTCATTGATTCATTCATTCGTGGTGCCTAGATATTACTAGGGCCGTCGTGCCATAACAAGGCTAAAAGTCAATTTTCTGATCTGCTTCACAGAATAAAAAGCCTTTCATGGTACACTCAGCTTATAAAATTATAACATCATTTCAGCCCTCTGCAACGAAGACCCTAACGGCAATGTGCCCCTTGGAAAATCCTGTAATAGATACTGGCAGTGCCAAGGTGGGTACCCTCGCCTTCAACGCTGTCCGGCTATGCTGGTCTTCGACAGACGTTCGCTAAGATGTGTAGTCCCACCTACTGAAGAGTGTGATGTCCCAACAACCACCGCACCTCCACCAGAAGAAGAAGCGCAACAGGATGTCAGACAGGTAGGAGGATAAATCAGACATACGTATTTCTACCTCATTTAGCGTTATGGCCACAATCTCACCTGATATGAAGTGATAATGTGGCCCATATAACAGTAAACACACTAAGGTTATTGACTCTCAAGTGCAATTGCAGAAACACACCTATTGGTATTTGAAGACAGATTTTCAACTAGAGGGTGATAGTTAGCCACTGCTAGAACCTTGAAGTGTAATAGCTATCCCTAGTCTCTGGTTAAACGGAAGATCAAAGGTTCGTCATGGTGTTTTAGTAGGTATTAGAAAGTGCTTGTAATTCGATGAATCGCCAAATATCTCTCTGGATGTGATCTGCGCCCAGGCATTAGGTTTTTCGTGTTCCATAAGGAAATCAATAAATTGAATTTCACTGCTAAAAAGCATGGTACCTAGCCAGACAGATATTAGAAAAAGCCCTTGGCGTACCACTATAGAAATATTCTAGAATTTTTTAGGATTATCTTTAAAACAATCAATCCAAAACGGCCGCTTTGTTAGCTCTCACTTTAGTTTTCTGTATCCTCCACATAAGTGTTTTAATACGGACTGAATCACGCTGTATCCAATTCATCGAGTCCCCACAAATGCTTTATAAAGTTAATACTCGGGAGTCCGTATTCAATATAGACGAAACGTAACCAAACATAAAGGGTAAACAACATCAGCCAGCAAGTATGATTTATTTGTCTGCATTGAGATATTGAGCAAACAGCAAACAAAGCTAAGTGTAACGTTCTGTTTGTCCACTTCTGTTATTTCGTTTCGAACCTGGACATATTCCAAATGAATTTTCGGATGGAACAACAGTTGTTGACTTTTAGTATGTCTACGAATGGTAAATGTGTTGAACTACGATTGGTAAATTATAAAGGATTTGGAGATTGTATAAATGTTAGTAAATGTATCGAGTTGCGAGAAAGTCGTTACATGATGATGCCCGAAATTAAAAATAATTTAGATTCCATTAACCATATTAGTTTAGATTAGTTTTTGCAACATAAATCTGCGTCCCCTTCCAAAGTTAAATAAATCTATTAACCATAATATAACTATAATCAAAACCCATATTGTTCATCAATCCGCTATATAACTGTAATGGTACAATTCTTAGGTGTCACTTCTACTCACTATTATGTAACAAACAATTGCAGGTTATGGTAATGTTTTTTTTTTTTATTACGATAAATCTATTCCTTCCTATGCACAGTTTTAAATTGTTGTATTAAAACAAATGTGTTTTTCTTTACTAATTATATCAGAGTATCAATAAGTAAGATCATAAGTAGGTTGTTCAAATATTAATCGTATAAAAAACCTTATTAAAATTACACCAGACATAACTTTAATATTATTAAATTTGTTTAATCCCAACCCCATTTAGAGATGGATTAAACGTCACGGAGCAAGTTAAAGTTTTGTAAGATATTATATTAAACATAAGTTTTAAGAAAATTTATTGATTTGATTATAATATTAGAGCAATTATAGTGAAAGTACTATAAATATGGTTAACTAACTGGAAATCAATTTCATTTCCATATTTTAATTTTACAATACCGCTCATAGCTTAGCTAATTCTACCATCCAGTTTAAACCTGGTCTTATTGATGCTGCTAAGTACTAACACTTTAGCATGAAGCTACTGAGAACTTATGATAGCTCAGTAAGTAATTTATACGAACATGACCTGCAATGAATATAGAACCATTGCATGATGGTAAGGCTTTTTCTAATGTCTGCCTGGCTAGCTTCATCCTAAATCCAAAATTTGCCGGCAAAGACCTATATGTGTATTCTGGCAGTTGCCCTTGAGAGACAGTCCTTTCAGCAAGTTTAGCATGTTCTCTATCTTGGGCAACATCGTCATTTAACATCAAATGAGATTGTGAGTATATCGTTAAACTCTAAAATATGAATATATAAAATATGATTTAAATCTAAATACCTTTTTTCAGGGTCAACAGACACCCCAAAAGCGACCAGGCAACGAATACCAAGAAACGCAGAGCCGTCAGCGACCTAGAAACTAAGCCAATATTTGGGTCAACAATTCTAAGTTTTTTTTTAGAATACATTAATCTTAACCAAAATATTTTTAAACTAAGCCTGTATCTGCCAGTGCATCCCACCATTTTTCGATTCAGCGCGAAATCTGGCTAAGAAATATTGGTCCCATAATTTTGTACTGCAAAAACAAGTGGCGTTTTTAATAAGAATTTAGGTATTTCTATCTTAATTTCAAAGTGACTGTTGCAATGTACCTAAAGCTAACATGATTCTTAAAGCTATAAACATAAAATATTAAATTTTAAAAAAGTATCAGCTCACATATGTCTTCTAGAATCTGTAACACAAGTCTATTGTACACTTTAATGTAGTGTGTAGTCGTGTAATTATTTTAATGTAATTACTTAAGTGTGAAATACTGCCACAAAATAATTAATACTCAATAAGGTGTCACTGGTAACTTAAACACGAAGGTAGGGGAGCGGGGAGCTTGAGGTGTCGTAAAAACGTAACTATTATATTTCCGAAATAAGCAATCATAATTAAAAAATATTTTTTTATTCATTTAAGATTAAACTGTAACTATTGTAGATAACTGTATGGCAGATATGTTACATATATGTAAAATGAAGTAAATCATAATTTCGGATTTCTCAGCTCACTAGTTCAAATGTATACTCATTCCTATTTTTTCTCTCTTACGAGATTCCTTTTAATTTTTATTGTTTACAAATATAGTCTAAAGTTGTCTGATAACAGTATTCTTACTGTACATTTCAGTCAATTAACGCACCTAGTTCTTACAATATTAATCATGACAAAAAAGAAGTAGCGGATTGCAATTGTAGATAAATATTGTATATTATACTAATATTTCCAATTTTAAAATAGAGAAATACATAAATGCATATGGCATTAACGTCACCCGCATTTCTTCTTAAATCTAGTAAAGTTTATTAAAAATTCAACACAAACAAAAAGAAAAAAAATGTTCATCCTTAAATACTATCATTTTCACTATCATCTTCACTATCATCTTCACCATCATCATCACCATTATCATTTGATTTCATTCATGCAAATTCTTCACAAGCTTATGACACACATCTTGAACTTACGCCATTCGAATTTTCATCAAAAATAAACCAAAGATCACAAAAATAAAAACATGAACCTAACAACGGCAATACTTCTTCTGTCAGTGTTTATATTTTTACATTACATACAGTATATAGATCACATTCAAAAGTAGACAAAGATAAATTGTAAGAAATCCATGGCCAGTTATATTTGCATACACGTTTCAATACGACCTTCAAATTCTTCAATGTACTCCGACTTTATATTCATAAGAGTCATAATATGTATGAATATCATTTATTAACAATTAATTATACGTCGACTTCTATTTACATGCAAATGATTGCACCAATAAGCTCCCCTAGTATCTTTGTTTAGTAGTAGAGTTTGTTTAGTCAATATTTATACTTTTAAGTTTATATTTTTTTTATTGTAGCCAATAAAAGATATTATCTATTTATTACTTTTATTTAATCCGACTTTGTGATCAATGTATAGAACTCAAACGTACTAAGTTAATGAAACATTGTAAAAGTTGAAATGGTTACGTACACGAATGGATTGCGACCACTGTTGAAAATCTGCCGCGAAGTACCAATAGGTGTGTTCCGGCAGTTGCACTTGAGACTCAATCCCTCCACAGGTTAAGCGTGTCTACCAACTTGGCCCATATCGTCATTTAAGACCAGGTGAGGTTATGACAATAACGCTATACTTTAACTCTAAAAAAAAACTGTATTTATAGTGTTAAGCGCAAGACCCTTTTGTTAGGTTTTTCGGGTTCCAAGACCACCCTCCTTCTTTTAACGTAGTAAAAATATCCATTTATAGTTTTGTTCTCACAAAGCGTAATCGCACTATCCGGGCTTAGATCAAAAGGAAGGAAGTGTGGCGACTTATCTAGTTACAAGGTACTGTCAAATAACCACTGCAACAAAACCGTAATAATACGCAAACCCCCATATTGCCAGCGACCAGGGACTGGACTCACCTCTTCTGGCCTCTGACGGGACTAAGCCGAACCCCCAGGCGAAGTTATGTTTTTCTACAATCGTTAACGTAATGAGAAAACATACAAAACGTTTTGACATTTCTAATCACTTCTTAACCCCGGGCCGAGTCTGATCACGGGATTTAGTGTTGATATATCTCGTCGATTTAGTATTTAGAATACCTATCATTCGATACACTTGTTTTAACTTTGCATTAACGGTGGTAGAAAAAGACAATTTGGCTAGGGGCACAGGTACGTACACTCGCAGACACATTTGAAGACCGGTATGTAACGACGACTCGAAATTATTAACAAATCTCTTGTTTTTCGAGAAGAAGAGAAACAAAACGTTTTTGCCTTGAGCTAATATCTTCGCTTTTCTAATTCTTTTCAAATTACAATTCATAATTAGATTCTTTGGTAAACTATTAATATACAAAATCGTAGTTTTCTTTGTTAGTAGGTCTGTCTGTGTCTAATGGTAATTACTAAAGGCACCCTGAATGATGTTTACCTTATTATAAATAAATTTTCATAAGTCAACTTTAGATACACCGAATTTCATATTTACATAATATAAAGTACAGTGGCTCACGTCTAAAAACATATTTCTCCCTTGAATTAATTTCTTAATAAGAAAAATAAATAAATATTTCGTTACAGAAACAATTTTCTCGGTGAGTATTTAGAGATAGTCGAGAATTCCCTTTTTAAGGTAATTAGTAATTCAAGTAGACCAATTTATCTACCCGGATAGCAAAGCACCTACTGACAAAGAATATTTAGCAACGTTGAAAAGGTTTATGTTCAGTATAATGCCTACAAAGTAAATAATTTAACTATTTGTACAAATATCAAAATTTCAAATCAAATCATTCACATGTTTTGTTAATATAGATAAGTATACATTGGTTTCTTTTTTTTTTTTTTTTTTTTTTTATTGCCTCGATAGGCAGACGAGCAAGCGGCCCGCCTGATGGTAAGCGGTCACCGCCGCTCATGGACTTCCGCAATGCCAGGGGCACAGCCAAGCCGCTGCCTACCGCTGAAGGGATACTCTTTTTAAGCCTCGTTTGAAGAAGGACATGTCATAGCGCTCGGGAAACACCGAGGCAGGGAGTTCATTCCAGAGCTTACACGTGCGTGGAATAAACGAACGCTGGAAACGTACGGTACTAGATCGTATTGTTTCCAGGTGGTATGGATGAACTCTACTGCGGTGTCGGGTGGTACGATGGTAGAATGGTGACGTTGGCACCATCTTAAACAGTTCCTCAGAGCACTCCCCATGGAACAGCCGATAAAACACGCAGAGAGAACCAAAGTCTCTCCGCAGTCCTAACGGTTCCAGGCTATCCGTGAGATCAGGATCATCGACGATTCGGACAGCTCGTCTTTGCAAGGAGTCAAGTGGGTTAAGCAGGTATTTTGGGGCTCCTGCCCAGAGGTGGGAGCAGTACTCCACGTGGGGCCGTACTTGAGCTTTATAGAGCATCAATCTTTGGCCCGGCGTGAAGTACCGCTCCGCTCTGTTCAGGATACCCAGCTTTTTACTAGCCAATTTGGCTTTGTCCTCCAAATGACTCCTGAACTGAACTGTGCTCGAGATTTCGACGCCGAGAATCCCAATACTCCCGGAAACCTGAAGAGGTACTCCTTGGAACTGAGGCGCTATGACAAATGGGTCCTTCTTCGCAGTGAACGCGCAAACTTGTGTCTTCGTAGGGTTGAATTGAACTAAGTTCGTTTCACCCCATTTGGAGGCCCGCCCCAGAGAGCTCTCGATTTCAGACACAAGTTGAGACCGTCTTTCCTCTACGGTGCACCGAGGAACATTCTGGTGGCCGATGTATCGCGCATCATTCGTGCTGTCATCTGCATAGCAATGCATGCTGTCAATAGACAGCCTATTGATATTGATAGCCCATAGATAGACATAGTTTCTAATATAAATATTCAATAAATTATTACATATATCCTAACTAATATTATAAATGCGAAAGTGAGTTTGTTTGTTTGTTACGGTTGCACGGCTAAACCGCTTAATCGTTTATGACGAATTTTGGTATACAAATAGACGGGTATCTAGAGACAGTGGTAGGCTACTTTTTCTAAAACTTTTAACAAGTCGGGTAAAGAGAGGAATAAACTTTATATGGAACTTTTAAATGCGTCATCTGATTTGCTTTAAACTATACAGAACAAGCAGAGCTGCTGGTAAAAGATAGTTATTAAATAATTATGTTACATTTTAATGCTTCCCAAATATGCCGACACAATCTCAGACATTGTTGACTTTACCCTATGTTTCTTTTGGAGTAGTTACGAGACCAGAAACTTCATTTCAACAAAGCGCATATGGTAACCTCAATAAACTTCTTCCTGTAGATACATATTTATCATTTGTATGACTGGTATAAAATTACGTAAAATGAGAAGAAACTATCCTCTCTAAAACATAATAAAATAGTCTATGATCGCGAAATACGTCAATATTCGCTTGTTTCTGAGAAACAAAATACTTTGATGTCCGAATAAATAGTACTCCGCGTATCGAAATCCGATATCTTTCCTCGTGAATTTACTTTGTGGAACATTCGAAATTAAGACGATAAGCAATTTTAAGCAGTTCAAAAATAGGTTCCAGGTAATTATTCATTTACTGTCTTAAAGTACTGCTTCTGGTAGTAGTTTCTTTTATCTTCAAATATTAAGAATCTTCAAATATATCTATTAAGAACAATTTTAAATTTAGTTACATACTTTGTCATTTTTATCTTTTAATACGTTTTCTAATATTATTATATTCGAAGCGTGGTTCAGTGATAGCGTGTACAGACGCCGCGTCAAAGAACGTGAGTTCGAATCCAACTACAATAAAATGTAAATTATTTTCATTAAGAGCACAATAGTCAAAGCAATAGAAAATACATTACAATGGTGCGGAGCCAATAGTCTGCAGTGTATAGGAAAAAAAACCACCGTCAATAAATTTGAGCTTCCGGTCAAGGAGTACATCGTGATTAAACCATAGTTTGGTGGTAGGGTTTTTTCTAATGCCCGCTTGGCTAGCTACCACTCTTAAGTTCAAAATCTGCCGCCATATACCTATAGATATGTTCCGGCAGTTTCACTCGAGAGCCCGTCTCTCTACAGGTTTAGTGTCTTCACCAGCTTGAGCCACATCCTCACATAAAATCAGATGAGATTGTAGCCGTAACGCTAAACCTATAAACTATAAAAAATGTTTTGTTAATATTTTTAACGTCGTAATTGTTCTAATCTTGTCGTGGTTTTTTACATTCTTTTTTACCTATGTAGTGATTATAAGGTTTAATAACATTGCCATTTAAAATTATTATTGTTGTATCATATTGAGTACACTAACCACTGGAGGTCCAATATTTATTGTTTTCCCTTTCAAGACATTCTTTTTTGTTGCCCCTTCTATACAGAATAACAAAATTTTAGACGACCTCAGAAAAATAATCGAAATAAGGAATACGATATCGCTTAAATAAATCAAAAAGCGGAAAAATCAATAAAAAATCCATTATATCAACCCACCTACATTGTTACTCTGGGGGAAAGAATGCCCCAATTCTTCCTTTGCCCTCATTGAATTACAGCATAGTACAGGAAGAGCTATTACTGTCAAAACATAGACCATGCATAGTATTTTGCCTTTCTGATATTTATTCAAAATTAGCTTAATTCTAATAACCAGTGTTTAACCATATTTTCTACTTGCTGTGCATGCGACTTTGTTCGCGTGAAACTAAAAATTATTTCATAATTTGTTCCCGATTTTATAACACATTTCAATACAGATTTGCTCATATTAGCGGTAATGTGATGTTCAATAGCTTTCTTTAGAGATTCCTTATCTATATAAAAAAACTGCTTCAAAATTATATTTATAGATAAAACTGAAACTTATCAACAGTAACTAAATTAAAAAGGGAATTCTATTCACAAAAAATGGAAAGAAACTGAGTAACTGTTTTGACCGTATTAGTAACTTTTTTCAATGCAGCTTCGCTCCTATTGGTGGTAGCGTAATATTAAATCACCTAAAGCCTTCCTCAATGATTGCTCTATCAAATACAAAAAGATTTTTTTTCTAAATTCGACTGGTAGTACCCAAGATTATTGCGTATAAAAAAATAAAAAAATAGTTCAGCTTTATAATATTAATAAAAGTAGCTTGAACCAAATCATGCCAGAATAACTAAACAAAAATGCGTAGATATTATCCGCGAACTCAAATACAATTGAAGCGATGATAGCTCAGTGGTAGTGTGCACGACTTCGCGTCAAGGGACGTGGGTTCGAACCCAAGCACCTACAATGAGCTTGAGCTTTCGGTGAAGGAAAACATTGTGAGGAAACCATAGCATGTTGGTAGGGCTTTTTGTAATGCCCGCCTGGGTAGCTACCACCCTCTAGTTGTGAACCTTAAGCATAAAAAAAAATACACGGTGTCGTTTCTAGTATTCATATACGTTACCTCAATGTTCACATTTCCAAATTTGCCGGCATCCACTTCACTCGCCGATGTATCCATTACGCGGCGCACTCCAGGGAGCAATACTATTTTGTGATTGCTGTATTAAATTAGATGAATATCGTAGGTAGATATCGCGGTACGACACGCTTTTAGGGAAATATGGTAAATAGTTGTAAAATGAGTGGGCGATCACGACCGCTGTTCAATTAAACCAAAAAAGATCTATTTAACTATCTTTTACTTGCGGTTGCGCTTGCGTTAATATTAATTTTGACAAACAAATCGGATGACGCAAAACAAAGTGTCATACAAAGTTTATCCCTCTCTTTACCCCACCTCCATTGAGATTTTCGCGAGAAAAATCAATATCACTGTCTCCAGGATCCCATCTATCTTTATACTAAATTCATCATAATCGATTCTGCGGTTTAGGCGTGAATGCGTAACAAACAAACAAATAGTGGTAGAACTTTTTCTAATGCCCGCGTTACCACCCTCTAGTTAAAAATCTGCTACTAAATACCTGTAGGTGTGTTCCGGCAGTTGCACTTGGGAGCCAGTCCCTACATTATTGATGGAAACTAGCCAGGTAGGCATTAGAAAAGCCCTACCACCATGCTATGGTTCCCCGCGATGTTTTCCTTCACCGAAAACTCAAGCTCATTGTAGGTGAATTCGAACTCACGTCGGTACACTCCACTATCGTACCACTGAGCTACCATCGCTTCAAAACTTACTATGGCTACACTAATTGTGTTCATAAGTAAAAAAAAAGAATTCTAGAACACTTTTTCTCAATTAGGTGCTACGGTCCTTCTCACGTTTTAATTAGATTAAAACTGCGACATACGCACAAACTCTGAGAGTGTAATACAATTTTGGAAAGACTTAAGGGTCTAAAAATAGCAGAGAATTATAAAGTCAGCGGCGCGTTGTCGGCGGGAAGTCGAAAATCGTCTCCAATTTGGCGTCACGTAAAATTGTGAACTCAGAAATTTAATTTCGCGTAAAGTGCCAAGGCGCCTGCCTGCCCAACTTTACTTTACTCTGTAATGTTTTCATACTCATTCAATTGAATTAAGCTGAAATAGAGAAATGTAAGATAAAAAATATATATGGCCAGTTCCGAATATTTAACTAACAGATGTTACCTGTATCTATCAAAACATTGTGAAATTAATTTATTAAATGTAAATCTTTAAATCGACTTAGTTATATCTTCTTGTTAAGATTAAATTGTCCAATTTATACTTTTATTTGTATTTACTTCAAAAGAATCTATTTTCATATATGTAGAAAACCCGGTATGGATATGCATAGTGTAACGCATAAGGCTTTTTTTAGTACCCGCCTGGCTAGCTAACACCCTCAAGGTGAAAATTTGACACCAAATACCTATAGGTGTACTCCACAGTTGCATTTGAGAGCCAGTCCGTTCTCTAAGACTAAACATGGTATCCTCCATCTTGAGCCATATCGTTGCTTAACATGAGGTGAGATTGTGATCATAACGCAAAACCTGTAAAGTATAAATAAAAAATAAAAAAACATTTTATTCAAAGCTATAGTCAAATTGACAAAATAGATTTAATTCTAATACAACTTGTATTACAATGAAACTCGATTTACGATATCTAAAATGCTCAATTCACATAGTAGAAATTCCTTACTATGCAGCGTTTGCTGCATATAATGTAATATTGTCTATTCAGTTCGTGAATTAATATTACCGCCCGCTACGTTCATTTGAGCTATGCACTTTCATTACGATCCAATAAAACGAATTCCGATGCTGATAAAGCTTTATATTTTATTCTGCACAGCATCCATAGATATATAATCAGCATTCGAAAACGTAAGTACATGGACGAAGGTTTAATTAAATTTTCGGCATTCGTGATTATTTAAAATATATTCCACGAATTTTTGTACAAAGTAAACGTATCATATATGCTTTGATATATTTATCTATATTAATAATATAAAGCAGAAAACCTTGTATGTTTGTTTGAACGCGCTAATCTAAGGAACTACGAGTCCGATTTCAATTATTATTTTTTTGTATTTGATAGAGCAATCATTGACAAAGGCTTTAGGCTATATAACATCACGCTACCAGTTAAAAGCTACATAGCTATATAGCTGCATAGAAAAAAATACAAAAACGGACCAAAATGATGAAATAAAATTATAGGTTCATGCGAACGACGTCGAGGACACAGATAGTATGAGATATGTTGACGATTTAGTGTTATAATGATGCAATAACATACAGCCTGCAATCATACATTTTTATACAAAACAAAAAGTGTTATGTATGCTGTGATAATATTTATCTATACTAAAGTTTATTTGAACGCGCTAATTTTAGGAACTACCTGTCCGATTTTAAAAACTCTTTATGTATTTGATAGAACAATCATTGGTAGAGGTTTAGGCTATTTAACATCATGATGTCATCAGTAGGAGCAAAGCTGTATCGAAAAAATTACAAAACCGAACAAATATGATTTGATAAAATTTTACTGCCAAGCGAACGAAGTCGCAGAAACGCCTAGTATGTCTTGGACTCACTGTTTAGACTGTCATATAGCTTACAATCATACATAATCTAAAACGGGACCGCGATTCAACTTGAGTGTAATTACATATGTCATTACGCCTATTGTTAATTATTTACTTTGTATCAGTATCATTATAGGCAATTTCAATATATTTTATACGAGCTGTTAGTCGCCCACTTCACTACCATCTTTCGCAGGATTCTAAAAAAAAGTTCTCTATCTTCCGCTGCATACTCGATTTCTATAACAAATTTCATTATAATCTGTTGAGCCGTTAGAGTGTGATTAATAAATAAACATTCAAACAAACCCAATTCCACATGTATAATATACATTAGATTAGATTTTATACCAAAGTAATCACCGATGAAACACTTATCGTTTTTAGCCTATATTTCTACCAGTTTAATAGCACTCTCATTCCTATGGGTTACATAAAAAGTGCAAAACAGCGATCCTGTCACGTGTTGTAAACTTCCATAAATATTTATTTGCTTGTAAGTAGAAACCCTCTCTCTGACACACGGACACCGCAGACGTCAAACATATACATGCATGCAAATCGGACCTAACATAACATATTGTATATTGTGATTGTGATCGGCGCACCGTGTGGTTTAGTAGATACTTTTCAGTGACCACGCAAGTGCCGCGTCCCCCTTTCAGCAACCCTGACATGAATGTAAACAGATTTCTTTACATAAAACGGCCAGCGCATATTTACAAAACTACATTCAAATCGATTGATCATCCTCCGAAATATTTTCAAATCAAATCAAAGGACTTTATTCAATTTAGGCCCTGAGAAAGCGCTTATGAACATAAAAACTACTACTGGTTCGGAAAATAACTCACTCATTGAGAAGTATCGGTACGAAACATTCATAGGTTTATATCTTTTTTTTTCATAATGCATTTGCAGTAGATTTTAGCATATGCAGAGAGAGCAGTGTTAATTCCAGACATCAGCATCGTTCACATATTAATTTACCCTATATTGTTAGCCTTTTCACATCAAAACCCGCTTGACATAGGGCTTGAACTTACCGTCCTACAAATTGGTAATGTGTCTTAGGACTTTGTTATAAAACCTAGATTAGAATTAACGAACTTCGTGACACGGGATTTTAGTGTATAAAGTTTTTACAAACAACATTTCAGTGTGTCACAGTACATTTTGCATGTTCCTCACGCACTCCATGAGATATATAGTCACCTGGGGGTTCGCAAACTTCCATCTCGGTTGTACGAAAGCGAAAATTCGTATTAAGCTCAAATTACACACATATTCAGGTGAACTTTAGTTAACTTGCCAGTTTCATGAATAGGTAATTAGTGTTTTGAAATAATACCGACACAACCTTTCTGACATATTCGGGTGTTCTGGATACATAAAATTGTCAGATCATTCCAATTTTCTAACAAATGGGGACATATATTTAAACAAAAAATAAGGAAGAAGCACCATACACTTGATAGAAGGAAATTTGGTAAAATGATTCGCACAAAAGGAACTGACATGCGTCTGCGCTGGAAAGTGTATTTTGTGATATTTACTAAGGTAATGCTCTTCCAATATAATGGCAAAATCTTTCGCAACACCTTGGGAACAGCGTTATTGCCTCAGGTTTATCGCTGCACTGCGATCGAGTGCAGTGATTGCAGCCATCGTTCTTAACTAATCACCGTTTCGCTAATATCTGTTTCTAAGCTTAAGGTACCAAGGTTCTTTTAAATTTGTGTGGTGACCGCTAGATGACCTCTGCACAGGAGCTGCAGACGCGAGAGGAGCCGGAAATCAGGACAGCAATCGTTGCCTTAGAGCTCGAGGTGCCTTTTCGGTTCAAAATATTCCTTTATATTGAAAATTTTAAAACTCAAGAAAAAACGTGATTCTTTGGCATACATTCCACTAAAACCTCACCTCAACAATGTGCATTATCTGAATTTTTTGTTAGTCGTACAATAAATGTCTTTCTCCTCCTGACTACGTGATATTACATCACTCTGTATAACTAAACGTGATGCGTCTTTGAAATTTTACGCTGAATTCTCAAGCAATTACCTTTTTACCTCCTGAATATATTCTCTAATAAAAAAAAATATAAGTGGATAAAAAACTGTTAGTACGTCCTCATCGACTATTAGAGTTTGCTCCTTAAGCACTATTGCCAAAGTGAATGATGCACAAGGAACGTTGCGCAAGAAAACATACCTTCTTTTATTCCATTTCACTCCTCACAAATACTCCATACCCGGGATCGTATATGAAAATCGATTCTTAAGAAATAAATTCAAATTATTAATTTACGAAGAGATAATAGGTATATGGTTGAAAGTTCGGTCAACGAATCGATGCACATGCGTTCGAATCCACAATGCACAGGTTTTGCGAAGCATCTATCATTTTTAAGTTGACACGTATAAAAATAATACTCCATCTAGCTTCAGTAGTTTATATTCCCTTGGGTATTCTCCATTTAACTTAGAATTAGATTATAATCGAACACTAAAAACAATATTTTTAAAAGTACGTAATGAAACTGAGAAACCAACATGCGTATAGATCACCTACAAGAAAATACTTTTTTTACTAACTGTGATGGACACTTTCTTACATCGTCTATTTCTTTTTACTCTATTCTAGCCTAATAATACAGCATTTTATCTTAGTTTATCACAAAATAATATATTTACTATAGATAAAACTGGTGTTGCATCTTATTTTATATCCAATGTTCTCTTGTTTAAATTTATCTTTATATTTTATTAAAAAGCAAAATAATTTGATAATCCAAATTGAAAAACCGGAAAGAATAATACAATGAAATAAAAATATATTTATTTTGGCGCTTATCCTATAGAACAGAAATTCCTTTCTGTTAAGTTTCCGTTAATATAACATAGAGCCGTTTTGCTTTCTATCAAAACTTATTTTAGAAGGAATACGCCCTAAACGTGTATTCATGCATATTTAAACTATTTCGGTTATAATTAATTTTAATTAAATAAGAAAAATAACACTATGTATATGTATACAATAATAACAATAATATGTGGCCACAAACTCAAGTAATGTTAAGTAACGATGTGGTTAACGATAGTAGATACGCTAAGCCTAATGAAGCAACTGGTTCTTAAGTGCGACTGTCGAAACAAATCTATACATATTTGGAGACAGATTTTCAACTTGAGGGTGGTAACTAGCTAGACGGATATTAGAAGAATTTCTACTACCACGGTATGATTTCATCACAATATTTTCCATCACCGAAAGCTCAACATTATTGCATTCATTCGAACTCACGTCTATTGACGCGTGCCACGCGGCGTCCATACGCGGCACTATTAAGCTATTTTCGCTGTCTTGTCTACCTTTTCTCAAGCTAAACAAGCTCAAAACAACAATATTTACGAATACTTAGTCTCGTGAGATATAACCACTCCTGTTTGTGGAAAGTTTACCTGTTTGACAACCAAAGTTAATCCCTCCGAGGACTAGTCAAGTTTACATGTAGCATGAGTAATTTTAGATTTAAATAAAGTGGGAAGTTTTACAAACGTCCGTACTGTTTCCTTGGTAGATAAACTTCACTGGCACGTCAGAAGTGTCAAAAGTTTGCCATTATGTACATTGAAATAATTCGTATCTGAGCTTCATTAAAATTTCAGAGTTTGTCGCTAAGAGTTCTGTGTGTATAAGAGTATATGTTACATATGATATACATAATAGCTTTGATTCTATAAAATATACGAGTTGATCAATATGTGAACGATGACGATGTATGGAATTGATACCCCTCACTGTGCATGCGCTAAAAACTGTAAATAGTTTGGAAAATCCAAAAGCACACGCCTCATAACGTAATTATTATTGAATGGCATAGATTGAAGCACATATATTTAATAAGAAGTAATCTAATGTCATTCAAAAGCTATTAAAAAAAAAGGTCCCAATACATTAAGTGTTTTGGCCGTAATTGTTACACATTCATACACACAGATATATACGTCAGCGAAATTATTTTTTCAATAAGATTATTTTTGTATATGAAATAAATGAATTTAAAAATCATCCAGTGTGGTAGTAAGAGTAGTTCTCTTGATAATATTTCCGTAAAAGATAATTTATAGTAAATAATGATAAGTTATAGTAGTAAATGATAATAGTAAATATGATAATTTATTTCCGTAAAAACACAAAAGATTTTAAATAATGATCATAGAAATCTCTAAAATTGCTCGACTTTAGAATGTTGAGAGTAATGCACTACCTCAAACGCTTCAAATCATGCCGGTTCTTCTGGATGATTTGGTTATTTTCCTGAAGGATACTTTTGATGTTCATAAACGCCTTACCGTGATTTAAATGGAATAAAGTTTTTGATATGATTTGATGTACAGGCGCTGATTGCCTAACTCATCAAAGCACAGCCGAAATTACTAAAGCTAGGAAAATGATACTTGGAGTGTAGTTCTCATTTGTAAGTTAGAGGCTCACCACGAAGGGATTTTGTATTTTATTTAAGAGATAAACGGCTGTAGCAAAGTTTGTATAGGGGAAAAATATTCTATTGACTTGCAATCTAATAAAAGACCCTTTGATAAAAATAAGAAAATACGTATTTCAGGGTTATTAAAAATTGTACGTCCTAAGTGTGCAAAATAGTGTTTTTTTTTTTTTCATTTCTACATTTACCGAAACATCTCCAAAAGTGATAGATCTATCGACTTGTAATTTGCAATGGATATTCCTTTCGTGACTTAGACCCACAAAGAAGAGATATTACTGCGACACGTTATTGACGAGTAAAACGTGGAGGATGTCGCGGTTCACCAGCTAGTATCTTGTAAAAGTCCGCACAATGACTAGAACTGCTAGCCCGGCTACAGTTTAAGCCGAGGTTCGACCGCTTCATAGCATCCTTACGCTCGTTACCTCCTAGGCTGAATGCCTTCCACACTCAGATTAACAGCCTATGTCCATTCGCAAAAAAAAACTACGAGCGCTAGAACTATATAAACTAGTATGGCATATCAAATCAGCTCATTGAGATCGAGACCAGACCAGCTCTGGCATCATCTAAGGAATTAGCATGAAAACATAAGTAATCTGATTAAAGACCCGGCATGAATATTAATTACATAACTAAGTGAAATTTACGCTCATTGAAAAGGAGAACCCGTGGGACGATACTGAGTAGAAATCATTACGGCTATTTATGATGTTAGATATTGAAATAACAAAATTACATTTATACTGTAATATTTTACTAATATAACAGATTTGAATATATTTGATGTTGAAGCAATGATAGCTCTGTGGTAGTGTGTACAGAAGCCACGTCTAGGGACGTGAGTTCGATGCACTTATAATAAGCTTGAGCTTTCGGTGAAGGAAAACAGCTTGAGAAAACCTCTCTCTCTTTCTTTCTAATGCCGGCCTGGCTAGCTACCACCCTCAAGTTGAAAATATGCCGCCAAATACCAATAGGTGTATTCCGGCAGTTGCTCTACAGGTTTAGCGTGTCAACCAAGTTGGGTCGTATCATCATTTAAGATCAGGTGAGATTATGACCATAACGTGAAACCTATAAACTATTAAAAAAAAAGATTATTTAAAAACGTCGTAAGCCTTGTGTGGAAATGCATTTACATATCTCGTCCGTGCCCACTACACACTCTAACCCCATGGCCATCTGTCGCCATCCTGAGGCGACGCGAGTTTTATACAGCAATTACCGCATCGACACAGCCCTCGGCCCCACCTGATGATACACTGGGCGTCCAAGTTTCATAGCATGCTTTAACAAGATGCTGACTATCTTGTTAAAAATCTCCAAGATGTTTCTGTGATAACTATTAAATTAAACTTCGAATTATCCTTAATTTTACGTGGGGAAATGCATTTATTCATCCCTTCCCAGCCCGGGTGGACTAAGAGGGGTATGTGGGACTCACAGCGCCGGGAAAACCCAATGACACCCCACGGCCGTCTGTCGCCTTCCTGGGACGACGTGGGTCCGTGCATAAAATCAACCCCGAATCATCCTTGTGTTTACCAATAATATTAATAGCGAAAATGAGTTTATTTGTAACGCTTATACGCCAAAACCGCTAAACCGATTATGTTGAATTTTAGTATAGAGGTAAATGGGTCCTTGAATATGGCGATAGGTTACATTTTCTCGCAAAAAACTTATGGCAAGTAGGACAAAGACTGGGATAAATTTTGTACAAAATGTTTTATTGCGTCATCCGATATAAATACTAAAGTGAGTTTGTTTGTTACGCTTCCACGCCTAAACCGCTATACCGATTATTATGAATTTTGGTATAGATATAGGTGCGACCTTGGAAACGGTGATAGGCTACATTTTCTTGCAAAACATTTATTGGAAGTGGGGTTAAGACAGGGACAACTTCGTATGAAACTTTTTATTGTGTCATCTGATTTGTTTAACAAAATCAATATCAACGCAAGCGAAGCCGCGGGTAAAACCCAGTTAGTATAATATTTATAATTCACTTACCTATTCCACAATAACCAAAGTATGACACTAAATATTAAAAAAATTATAGACAGTATATAACGTAGACCAAAAGATTGTAAGTTTATCAATTCAAACAATAGCCACAGAATGACATATTAAGATCCTAAAAAAAACACCCACTTCTATCTTCTTGTACTAGGTTTACAGTGTGAGAGGACCTTGATATAGCCAACTTATTCGCTATATATTCATTAATCCCATAAAATATACGAAAATTGTTTGGCATCAATTAAAAACGACGCTAAAAATATATCTTAGGATATTGATTTTAATATCTAAATTTTGTCTCAAAGATGGAGGAACAACGAAATTTTTGCCTTAACCAAGTTTATCGCGTTATCGTGTTTTATCGTCTCCGAAAAGCATGTCGTTATATTACATTGTAAAACAGTAATTGGCATGATAATTTAATAGTTAAATTTAATGTTCACGGCGTTTCATTCTTCAGATTTATGTGAACGGCCTAATTTCAAATTATATGTACCGTGAAATTTGAAAGCAATAGACTGTTAAAACTACTATGCAGTTTAAGGTGTTATAACCTTTTTTATTTATAAAAATATATATGTATATATATATTTACAGCAGCAGTTTAATTTATACAGCAAATTTTGTCATAGATTTTGGTAAAGCAAGTAAAGAGATACTAATATTATACGTTCTTGGCTGCAATATTTTCGCATCTAGAAATAAACTCTATCGGTGCCGTCTTCAAGTCGTTGGTTAAAAATAGAAACACTTGTATTTCTCCGACCATAAAAGCTAGAATATTTGCATAACAAACGAATCAAGTCAGCAAGCACTCGGTGTATCCGCACAAAGAAATAGACAGAGTTGTTATTTTTTATTTGTTCAAATAAACCTTATTGGTTTTTACTAATAATCATTCTGTATTAAAATATAAGTAAGACATCATGGAGAAAAAAAAAACAAAAGTAGACTTTTATCAAATACGATCAATCGCTTTACCTTTTTTATAGTATATATGTCATTTTGGTCACAATACCACCTGACGTTAAGTGACGATGTGACCTAATCTTGGACGCGCTAACCCTAGTGAAAAAAATGGCTCTCAAGCACAACTGCCGAAACACACTTGTAGATATTTGACTGCAGATTTTCAACTTGAGGGTCGTAGTTAGCCAGATAGACATTAGAAAAAACCCTACCACCATGCTATAGTTCCATCACGATGTTTTCCTTCACCGAAAACTCAGACTCATTGCAGGGATACGAACTCGCATGGACTCGTCCATTGTTGCATCGTACTTACACACTACCAATAGAGCTATCACCGCTTCAAAACCTTTTAGTAATTTACTTTAAATAATAGTAAAAAAATCATACGTATTTTATAGTACACAATAAAGTGCAACAGACCATTATAAAACACGTGGTAACACTAGAAATTACATGAAGTTGTATTTCCATATACATAAATGCTTTTATCGTTCCCAATGACATCGGTTTATTTGATGTTCCAAATCAGTCAGGAAAAGCAAGGATTCCTAAACGATCTTTCCACTTATCTCTTATTTCAGTGCTCGTAAAGAAGAAACCGTTAACTTTTATATCTTTATATATTGTCTGGTAAATTAGTTTTCCGCATGTGCGTCAAAAAGTTTGCCTCACTTGTTAGATAACGTAAAGGAATAGAGGATATACATTGTTTTCTTCTTTCAGCACGGGAGGAATTTTAATGAATTGATCAGGGGCCTTTCATTAAATACGTAACGAAAAATTTCACCATTTTAGACGACCTCCCCTCCCTTCGTCACGTTACGTCACATTTTCTGCGACCCGCCTATCAATATTACGTCGCAAATAATAAACCTCAATCACCCTGTTCAAGATATTTTACAATAAATAGCACTAGACACAAATCTCAATATATTTCTAATTATTTATTGCTTACATTAATAAAACATTAATTATATAGAAACTTTACAAAATTGTTTTATGAACTGCAAACGTCACGTTTTTCTAGACCACCGGGCTCTCAATTGCATTTTGTCATAGTAAGCGATACTTCAACTTCACGTAAAACTACGAACGTCTTTTATGAACGGGCCCTTATGAAACTAGTTGACTTAATCATATTTATTTTTAAATTAATGAATAAACGTTTTACATGGATTATAAAAATCCATACCAATATTATAAATGCGCAAGTGAGTTTGTTTGTCTTTTTGTTACAGTTTCGCGCCTAAAACGCGGAATCGATTATGATACATTTTGGTATAGAGATAGATGAGAACCTGGAGACGGTAAAAGGATACTTTTTCTAGCAAAAACCTTATTGGAAATAAGGTAAAGAGAGGAATAAACTTTGTATAAAACTTGTTACTGCGTCATCCATTTGTTTAAAAAAAACATTAATAACGCGAGCGAAGCTGCACGTAAAAGCTACTAATAACTAAATACGTATATTTTAAATCGTCTCAAAAACTCTTTAATCAATTCTCCTATCAAGGGTTTGACCATTTTGTTAGCGTGCGTTGTTGGCATTCTATAAATTTGCAAAACATTGTATTCGAGTGATATTAGAATAATTGTATATTATAGAACAAACTAGACAAAGATATTATACACATGAACAATTATACATGGAATAGGTAATAACCTCGAAAGCCAATATTCACTCGACAAATTCCTCTCGAAACTGCGTACCTTTATACCTATGTAGGTAAATCTGCAATTACTATGAAATAGGCCACTAACTAGTCGATTCTCTTACCAAAATCGAGCTGCTTATTATTAATTTACGTAACTATCAACGTGGGCACTTATTATATCATAATATTACAAAATAAGCGCACTCTACTTGATTGTAAACATAATTAAGAAATAATAACAAATTAAAATTAAAACGGCGCGGCAAATAAAATACACCCTCGCCTCGTGTACAAATTAAAAAATATATATATTAATTAATTACACTCACCACCGACCTGCAACCCAGCACGCTAAACTTATATACTTGGGCTTCCACTTTTGGTATTCTGCTTAAGCCACTAACAACGCTCACGAAAGAAGTCTATGTATATTATAACATTCGATTTGAGTCTTTTCTATATATTCACAACTACACAAGCACTTTATGATTAACAAAGGGCGTGAATTTCTTGTTGTTTTGACGTAAAAGCATTTATTTTGATGAAAGTTCGTATTCTTCTTTCCATCTTCAAATATAGCTCCAACAAGATATTAATGTCATTGTGATAACTGTCTATAGAGCTTTTAGCTATTCGGCTAGTTGTTTTTAATAATTAACCTCATTTATGCACAATTATCAAGTCCTATCACGTAAAATGTCCCCATAATAAGTAAAAAAAAAACCGTTATTTATAGTGACAAATCAAGATTCCGCAAAAGACTGTAGAAGTGTTTTTTCTTAAGTGATGACAAAACGGATTTTTTTTTTGTATAGTTTTTCCTTTCAATTTTTAAAGGAAAAGGCAAAGATATCTAGACCATGCAGCCAAGTCAGATTTTGTTTTTTCATTAAATCTATATTGAAGTTAAAACGCTAAAGTCATGTCTTACATGTAATTCATATAAAGGCGGAGGCCACCTCTGACATGTTTCCAAATAATCTTCTTATCCATGTCTGTAGTTTCCTTATAACAAAGTCCAAAGCCATGTCTTAAATTTTCTTAATATAATTAAAAAATCAGTATCCAAGTCTACTGTTTTTTTTTAAAGCCGTAGTGGTTTTCGTACTTTTATGTGTTTATAAATGAAAGCCATTTCTGAGTATATCTTCATAAAGAAGAAGTATTATATCCATGTTCAGTAGTATAATTAAATATCTCCAATTGTACACCGTATATATAGATGCATATGGAACGGTAACACTGCTGATTCTTTAAAATTTCTTGCAGAGAGCGTGAGATATTCTCAGCCTTTTCAAAAATAGAAAAACGGAATAATAAATATTTCCTATTTCCAGTGGCAACAAGAAGTTTTTACTCCCACCGCATATATTACGTACCGTGGCAGATGAGATGAATCCTAATAGAAGTAACTAGTATATTTGACCTAGATATACATTTAATCAAACTTTAATATTTGAAGGCGTTAATTCTAATTTACTAGGTTTAGTACAACAAATTATACACGCGACGTGATGCTTTTGTTATTATTAAAGACTATTTTAATCCAGGAAGTATATAGTTGATTTAAAAAAGTACCTCGCTTCCATTTCGACTCGTAAACACTATTTTTTATAGGTTTCAACTTTGAATTATAATCTCAAATGATGTTAAATATCGATGCGGCCTAGGATGACTTAACACGATTAACCTTTTTTTTTACGTGGGTAAAAAGTATATCTATGTGCATCCTCTTGCAATCTGAAGTAGCCTTGCGATCTTCTTAAGCCTTTCCGACATAATTTATCTAATCGGTCTGATACAGCAGACACCGTAAGAGACACAAGAATTCTGGGAATTACCCTTAAATGCATGTGGCGAGATTACCCCTTAAGGTAAATAACAGTGGGTTTTGAAATTAAGGGCAGTAGCTTGCCAAACGTGTGTGAGAACACACACGATACGGTATGGTTTTGTTAGAGTTAATTCACTTACCTGCTATCAATTAATACATAGGGGTTATTTTAGTGGACCAGTAAGTTAAACGTATTAAGCCCCTAAGAAAGTCACACTTCTTTATTATACATTTACTTTGCCTACCTAGCAAAGTAAATTTATAGCCTTTACATGATTTAACAAATACATATAATAATATTTCGTTTGACCTTTCTAAAATACTGTAAGCGCCGGACTTTAGAAGTACTTAAGTAATGGAGTTTAGCCGTTCATTGAATTGGAAGAGAAAGCCCTTTGCCATCCTTACGTGTGACCGCAAGTTTTTTAGGTCAAAACTATTACTATATGTTAAGTCCGTATAATAAGCAAACTTAAGTACCTATCAAGATTATTACTGTGTATTATTCGTATATTCCTTTGATTGCAACTTAGGCATATTAAAGAGTAATCAATTCATACGGTATATCGTTTTTCGAAATCTGACTAGTAGTTCCTAAGATTAGCGCGTTCAAACAAACAAACAAACTTTTACTAACGAGGATCCTTAATTTTTTCTAGTAATAAATATAGCCTATGTTACTTAAGGATAATGTGTTGTCGTAATGGTGAGACAATGTTTTAAATCGCTATTGTAGTTTTTGAGTTTATTCGTTACAAAAATTCAAAAGTACAAATATATACTCTTTGTAAAATTAGTATAGATATAGGTTAGGGCAGTAATTTGACATATACACATTCTTGTTTTTTTTTTTAATAGTAAGTAGCAAACAAGAAGACATCTTATCTGATAGTAAATAGTTACCGTCGTCAATGGACAGCTGCAACACTACAGATGTTACAACCATGTGGCTGACTATGACGGAAATGGCTGGTTTTCGTTCACTATTGCCGTAATAGAAAGGCTCATAGTGAACCCTTTTTTATAGTTAATATTTAGTGTAGTGGCTATAATCTCACCTGATCTTAAATGACGATATGGCCCAAGTTGGTACATACGTTAAACCTGTAGAGGAAATGTGTTTCAAGTGCAGCTGCCGGAACACACCTATTGGTAATTGGCGACAGATTTGCAACTTAAGGATGGTTGCTAGCCAGGCGGGCATTAGAAAAAGCCCTACCACTATGCTATGGTTTCCTGACGATATTTTTCTTCACCGAAAGCTCAAGCTCAAGCTCATTGTAGGTGGTTGGATTCGAATTCACGTCCCATGACCCGAAGTCGTACACACTACCACTGAGCTATTATCGCTATACCTTTATTTTACGGCAGCCTAAACCGAGGGTTGTCGCTAACTAGTCGAGCACTAACCCTATCACCAAGCAAAATTGAGTCGAGAGTCGAGCTGATGTCGAGATTTGAGTAAATTTAACTTCCTTGTTAATATTAGTCCTACACATATTAGCTTGATTTCGTTAGATAAATTAAATCCCTCGTCTAAGTAATAAAATTATATCCGAACGTGTTTATAGATTACGAATTCACTGAACCGGAAATATACCACTTTACATCATTTTGACATGACCTCTTTGGAAGTTCCTCCATTAAATTATTCTTTACAAAACATGTCACAGATAAATAAAAATCCTAAACTTTTTTTCTAACTTAACAAGTAACCCTCAGTATAGAATACTTTTCTTTTTTATAGTCTATAACTTCGGCATCATGACTACAATCACACCTGATTTTAGGTGACGATATGCCCTAAGCTTTTTAACACGTTAAACCTGTGGAGGGACTGGTTCTCAAGTGTAACTGCCGGAACATACCTACAGGTATTTGGCGGTAGATTTTCATCTAGATATTGATAGCTGGCTACGCGGGCATTAGAAACAGCCCTACCGCCATGCTATAGTTTCATCGCAATGTTTTCCTTCATAGAGAGCTCAAGCTTATCGCAGGGACTCGAACTCACGTCCTTTGACGTAGCGTCCATACCCGCTGCCATTGAGCTATCATCGCTTCGAGTGATCGCTATCATTTGCCAGACTCATCTTTGTGCAAGCGATTTTCCATGTACAACAAGTTACTGTTTACAAGGAATAAAAACATAACTTTAATTCTACGCAAAGTTTCGAGTACAACTAATCTATCTTTCTATATATACATATAAAAATGAATCGCCGAAATTTATTTACGTCCATAATTTCCGAACGACAGTGCCAAATTGAATAATTACTTTTTTATTGTGTTCGTTTTTGTCAGGACAAGGTTTGCATATAAAAAACACATATAGATTTTTTGATTAGTCTCATAATATGAAAGTAATGAAACCATGATAGCTCAGTTGGTAGTGTGTACGGACGCCGCGTCAGAGGACGTGGGTTCGAATCCACCTATATTTAAATTTTATATTACTAAAAGCCATTTCAATTCATTGGAGTACTAAACAACTTTCATTCAATAACCAAAAGAAATTAAAAACAGAAACACAGAATAGAACAGAATTTAAGTTGGAAGGTTGATTAGGATTGATTATAGCTAATGAAAATGTAAAAAAAATACGAAGTTCTCCGGGTCAGGTAGGAATACATATAAGATCTATGTTTTTATTAAGTTTCGTCTACTAACTTCGTCTAATATTTTGCCCCAAAATAAATAGTTATCTCAGCAAATGACGGAAAACACTTACGTAAATGATATAAAAATAGTTAACGTGAATTTTCCACAAGCACAGCAAAGTTAGGATTAGGTAATTTTTTTTATTATTAAAGGTCAGTAATATTTGGGTATATATCTATTAACTTATGGAAGAAAAAGTATTTTATTTATAAGTTGTTTGATATAAATTACTTTAGACACATAAAAAACTATTTTCATTCAAAAACTTATAATTTTTTCCTTAATAAAGTTAGATTGTATTCCATTTTCAAAGTTGTTTATTTTCCATGTGATGAAATAGTACGGTACTAGTAAATACTAAAAACCGTGGTCCATATATTCGCTTAATTGTATGTGTAGCTCAACTTTATTACTGTAGATAAGCTATTTTTTTTTGTTTAGTTTTTCTGTTGTTACCATTGCGCAGTCTTTTAGAAAAAAAAAACAAAAACAATAAAAAACGCATGAGATGCCGGCTTTCGAAGTTTTATAATAAGGAACGATCAATACGTGCTTTGAATTTATGTTATTCTAGTGCTAATTGAAATTAATATGTTATATTGTAGCTCCATTAAACTTTACTTAACTCCAGTTAGTAACTAAACTCCATTACTTAATTTCGCTACGATTTACAAATAATTTTTCGGCCCATATACTCGTTTGTAGTTGACCTAAATATGGAAGATGAATTGATATTTAGCGCACTAAATTTTGTTCTTTGTAAAAAATAAACCCGAACTTTCATACACTTGTCGTCAAATAGTTAAAAATAGTATAAACTAAGATCTCAACAAATAGTTAGATTACTTAAAAATGATATTATCATCATTTGATAACGTTATCAGAGCAATAAACAGGTATAGACATATCTTTGGATGTGTAAGCATAGTTAGCTTGAATGGATGGGACTAGTTGGATTCGATTCGCAAACTGCATGCCCGGCACAATTCAAACCAAGGTCACTTGGACTTTATCCACCTTGCGCTAGTTGCCTTATAGTGTAAATTAGGGGCTGCCAATCATTTTCAGTACGCGACGTAAATACATGTTTACTATTTTTTCGCCGCGTTGCCGTGCCCTAATTTATCTAGTTGGTCGAAATAAATAGGTACAATGATACTAGTTATGTGGATAAGCACAAAATTTAAAACGTCCACATTTTTAATTCAAACTATTTATTTATGTGAACATAAAATTAAATTTTCGAGCACGTAGGTCAGTATATAAATTAAATTGTTTATTTTATACCCGCGAACACTTAGGTTGAGGTTTCGAAGAATGAGAAAGAATATCGCTAAATTAAAACTTTTCACATCAGATGTACGTACTTCTATTACTTCTAGCTCTATACTATATACGTATTATACTTGACAGTTGGACTGCAAGTTTGTTATTTAGTGTAAACTTAATATTGATAGTGGTACAGCTGATAGGAACTGGTGTCAAAGACTAAATGTCATTGTATAATACGACTGATTGAAATACAGTGATACATTGGTGAGTTCTACTAATTCACCTTTTTAATAGTACGCTAAAAACAATATACAAAGGCACGAACTTGCAATTTTATTTGCAAAATCATTCCTGTTATCACTTAATGCATACATAATTATCACTTTCATTTAAATGAAGTTAGTAGCAGGTATTTACAATGAATTTATTTTTATCAAAAGATTTGTAGATTGACGTTTTATAGCGTTATTCGTATCTTCGTCTTTATAGGTTATAACGTCATTTATTATTTTTTATGTAACTGTTTATCGTTATGATGTTTAGGAGTGGACATACGTTACTGTCGGTTGTTAGAACAACCAACCCTGTGAAGTGGATTAATATAGAAAAAATTGTAAGAAATCTAAGTTGTCCTACTGGTATTATGGCGGATAAATTTGGACTTCCAAAACGATATGGAGCCGGTGAAAAAAGTGTGTGGTAAGTTCATGTGTATTATTTTTATTTTTGCATACGTTTCATCATGTTCTATGAATGTTTTTTTTAATATAATGTTTTACGTAATGTCTTTAGTTAGAATTTCGCAAGTATATCGTTTCATTTTATGTTAGTAATGACCGAAACAAGTTCGTATTAATACCAATAAGTCTTAGATATAGTGAAAATATAATATAAATTTTAAGGTTAAGAAAAAATCAAATTTTATTTAATTTCCATAATAAAACGAAAATTCAAAGCATAGATTAATTTATTATATATTATCTAAGAATAATATTTATTACTAGATAAATCAAAGTAACGAGTTTGTAACTTTAAATATAATTTTAAAATGATAATAAGCTCATGTTTATGACGTTTACCTAATACTGGGATAAATATTTCAAGATGTTAGGATTTAGTATATTATAATGATAAAATATATGTAGGTTTTATAATTCATATTAAATAATAGTCAATAAATAAAAAAGGTATTTGATAGTAAGCACTAAAGTGTTACAAACGCTTATTATTTTTTTTATCACATAATGTATTTCTCCTCTATGTCATTTCAATTTAGAATACAATTGACAATAACAATGTTGATAGCCAAAGTTCACTTCAACATATTGTATTTATTATTTCTCCAACTGAGATTAGATCTAATGAGATTTTGAAGTGATAATATTTTAGTGCTAGTGTATACAGTCAACACATCAAGGGGCATGAGTTTAAATCCACCCACAAAGAGCTTGAGCTTTCGGTGAAGGAAAACATAGCATGGTGAAAAGGCTTTCTCTAATGCCCACCTAGCTGCCAGTCTCAAGTTGAAAACCTGTCTGTTCTGGCAGTTGCACTTTAGAGCCAGTCCCTCCACAAGTTCAGCATGTCCACCAAATTGGGCCATGTTCACACTTAAGATCATGTGAGATTAAGGTCATAATGCTAATCCTAAAACCTATTAAATTTTTTTTTATCATCAATGTTATATCGAAACCTTAATATTTTTATTTAAGGGTTGAGTACATTCAGCTTGCAGCTGAATATAAACCAGCGGTGAATCTCGGACAAGGTTTTCCAGACTACCATGCTCCTGAACATGTCACAAAGGCACTCTCTGAAATTGCCGTGGGTGACAATCCCTTGCTTAACCAGTATACCAGGGGTTTTGTAAGTATTCTGTTCTCAAATAATTTATAATCCTTTCATATTAGTTGACAAATAAATAGTTTATGTATTCACGTTCACAGTCTTCCTTTGTTTAGATATGTATAAACTCTTAAATTTTTTATTAACAATGTACTCTTTAAATTGTTTCACATACTTGAATACAATTGATTTTAATCTATATTTATAAAACAAAGTTGGGTTATCAACATAATTTCTAACTCAAGTCTCTCTAGCTTGATTTTAATGTTTTCTGATTTGTTGCATTCATCTCTGCTCACAATATCAGTTTTTTTTTAGTATTCCTTTTATTAAGTTAATAAATTGCTAAATTAAGTTTAGCTAAATGTTAACACATTATTCATTGACTTTTAGGTGGAATGTAGTTTGCCAGGTCTGTTATTATTAATATAAAACAAAAATATAAAAATATTGCTATTGTTTTTGTAACATACTCATTGTGAAATTAACATAAACTATATATAAGAAATTGTTAGCAAAAAGTATATTCACAAATAAATACTAATTACAAATGAAATAATATTACCAAGATCTACATTGAGTAGTAATAACTTTCAACCAATAAGACAGGCGAAGGAATAAATTCACACTGGCAAGTCAGAGGTATATCTAAATTGAAAATGTATATACCATAATTCTTTTAAATGTGAGTTGAGGCTTAAGTCTTCTTTAAAACAACTACTATAAAGAGATGAAGATTTTATGCAAAATTTCTTTTCAACCTGATCCTTCCCCTTTCACTTACTCTTACATATTTTACACATACATTACAGTTTCAGCAATTTTCACTAACCAATTGAGTACATTTTACAATACAGTAATCTTTAAAAGTTTATTATTACTAAGTCATTTCCTCCTTATACAACCATAGAACTGTTTGACACTGCAAAAGTTATATTTTTCATACTTTTTTAGTAAGATATTTTATTGTAAATGATCATTTTAATTTTATAGTCTATTTATTAAGGAACATTTTAAACTTTATACCTTCACAATATGACTATAGAGCAGGCAATTCAATAACATGCAGGTATAATGAAAAATTTACTGATAATGAGACTATGGAATACTGCTATTCTAATTGTAAACTAACGTAAGAATTTATCTTTACAAATTTACTGATAAGTGTAAAGTAAACAATGAATATGAACACTGAAGGTCTAATTTATTTGGAAGAATAGCTGATAAGTGTGATATAATAAATAACACTTCTTATTTTTAATATGATGAAATAATTACTAAACTAATCGTAGTATTCTGTATAGAATTTATAGAACTTCTTGTAGTATACTAGATTTTACCTGCGGCTTCGCTCGCGTTAATATAGATTAAATAAATCGGATGACGAAATAAAAAGTTTCATACTATGGTATCCAATTAAGGGCAGTTAACGTACATTGACAGATGTTAATGTCAGGACACCATTAATGTAGTTATACAAAATACCTGAGGACAGTTGCTGCTTAAGTTGATCTCTTTTAGTCTCCAGCTCCCGCCTTCCCTAATCTATTAATGAAAAAAAACCACCCTATCTAATAATATAGTTATATGTACTTTTATATGTAAATTAGAAACTGTTAAAATTAGACCTATCTCAGAATGATTAATCTTTTCAGGGCCACCCTAGACTAGTGCAAAACCTGTCGAAGGTGTATTCACCTCTCGTCGGTAGGGAAATTGACCCTTTCAATGAGATATTGGTCACAAGCGGTGCTTATGAAGCTTTGTTCTCTGCTATACTCGGTAAGGCTTTTAATTTGAGCACATCATTTTGTTTTATATATCTTAACAGGTTACTACTCTTGGTGATAAGAATAACATAATCTGAAATCAATGTTGACTATTTAGAAATCAGTAATCCCTCAACGGTCTCTAGTTTGTATGCTGGTCAGGCAGCCTATGTGCATTGGCTAAATCCGATGCGTGACAACCTAAAAGAAACTCACTGTAATATGCTTTCTTAACATATGAACTACACCTACTCCGTTTGGTTTATGGATATACATTGACTGATATTAGAAAGCGAAAAGCCAAAAGAACTTAAAAACTTAGTGTTGGATATGTTCTTTCTTTCATATTATCAAAAATTTTCATTCAATTATCAATAATGATTATAATCCAATTTTGACCACTAATCTAAAACTAGTTATACTAAATAAAACTTTTCTACAATAAAGTATTTTTATAATAGAAAAAAATAATAATTTTAACTAGTTATTAGCCTGATTTGACAGTAAGTCAGTTTTTTCATGCCCAATAGTCAGCTTCATATTTATTTAATATTCTATTGCAGGTCATGTTGATACAGGAGACGAGGTGATTGTTATAGAACCGTTCTTCGATTGCTATGAATTTATGATCAAGTCAGCCGGTGGAGTGCCCAAGTTCATAGCTCTTCAGCCGGTAAATATACACAAATAAATGATTCAAATTGATTGTAATTTAAAAACAAATAACAATTGTTTAAAACATATTTGTAAATAGCCAAAAGCAAAAGAGTTCAGTACCTTATCCTCCTCTGTTGTTGGAGCGATGATAGCTCAGTTGTAGCATGAACGGACGCCACGTCGAACGACGTGAGTTCGAATCCCTGCAATAGGTTTGAGCTTTCGGTGAAATAAAATATTGTGATGAAACCATAGCATCGTGGTTGGGCTTTTCCTGATACCCGCCTGGCTAGTTACCATCCTCAAGTTGAAAATCTGCTGACAAATACCTATAGGTGTGTTCCGGCAGTTGCACTTAAGAGCCAGTTTTAGCATGTTCAATATCTTGGACCACATTACCGCTTAACATTAGGTGAAATCGTATACAAAACGATAAAATATAAACTTTTTTTATTTTGTTTAGTCTAGCTATTGCCCATCTCTAGTATTTTTCCTACCTTTGTAAGAATTTTCTCATATTTTCAGTAGTTCGACCGTTGGGTAAACATTAATGAGCTTAAATTAACCACAATGATGATCAATTTATATAGTACTAGGCATAGAAGTGGATAGTGTTTTAATGGCATAGTTACATGGTTTGGTAATAATGTTTACCAACAAACTTGATAGATATTTAAATTAATTAGATTTACCATCATAGAAGACAATAGTTCGCACCTTTATTGCTTTATGACAAAGGGGCCTTTCAAGTATTACGTAACGGAAGTAGACGGGGGGGGGGGGGGCTTTGTAAAACGTTACGATGCATCACAAAGACGGGAGGAGGGTTTTAATTATATTTAATTAAATAACTAGGAAATAGAAATTTCTAATTAAATTAATTTAAAGTATAAACTCTTTACGTTTACATTTTAAGGGGAATCCCTAGACTACTTCTAATGGCAACATCAAAAATTGCATTACGTAATATATGAACGGCCCCCAAAGTTAATATATTATTTTTGATAAAAAAAAGCACAGCACTAGTTTTTCCACCACGATTCACAATATTTCGATAGCGATTTTAAAATCGTCTACCGTCTGGATCAAGAGCCCGGTATGCAGTTGCCCATAAATGTATTAAGAAAAAACGGTATTTTTAAACAGAAAAGCACCGGCGAGACTATCACATCGGGTGACTGGGTACTCGATGGGAAAGAACTGGCTTCATTGTTCACCAGTAGAACTAAAATGATCATTTTAAATACCCCCCACAACCCATTAGGCAAGGCCTTCACGCAGCAAGAATTAGAACTTATAGCGGACCTGTGCAAGAAGCACAATGTCATATGTCTCTCTGACGAGGTCTACGAATGGATGGTTTATGAACCTGTGAAACATATCAGAATCGGTAAGCTTTAATTTATCTTTTACATGTAGGAAATAAAAAAAATTAAAACCGGATTAGTGTTGCCAACTTCTTTCAAGTAAACTAATTTTAGTTTGCCATATTCTGAAACTTATTAATACAAGAAATAAAGTGTTTATAAAAAAAAATATATTTCGACACTGGAATGCAAATAATATTATAGTATATATTATTTGAAAAAGAAAAAACAAATCGATTGAATTCGGTCTCGTTCTTCTGTGATAAAATAAAAAAACTGTTTGATACAACATATAAAATATCGTTTCTCATTTATATAACTTTTTTTTTTTAAGTTTTGTGGTTTTCGTGTAATGTTCGATTTTGCGAGAGATACTACAGATATGCTTTCCAACGTCAAAATATTTTTTCTTCAATTATAAATTATGTAGCACATAGCTGATTATAAACATATTATGTGGTTGTATAGAGATGGGAAGGGATTTAAAATACTGTGCTTTGTCGAAATAAAACTAATTTAATGGATTTTATGGCGGTTTTTACCGACGTTACGAAAGCTTTTCAGTTTTCGTAATCACGAGGAGGACTGAAATCCTGAAAACTGACTGAAAAAAATCCGTTTAAATTAGTTTTATTTCGATGAGTAATATTCGCATAAACGAAAAAAACCATTACTTTGCTTTGTCTAAAATAGATCTATAAAATTAATTGAATATTCATATCACAAATTACATAAGCTTAAATAATCATATTTTTTTTTCATTCTCATTTATGCCTTTTTACATTAGTTTCTTTAATAATAAAACTTTATTCTAATACCACCATACTGGGGCCAGAAGGCATTGCACCAAAATTACTAACGCCATAGCCACGTTGTATGGCAATGTTGATTAATTATGAATAATTTAAATATGTAATTTCCACAAATAATCATCTTGTTAATAATTTTCGTTTGGTAAGATTTTCGAACCTCTTCCATTTTAACTATTTACTATTAGATAGTGACTAATACACCGAAAATGAATTAATACTATATAATCAATTTATGGGCATATTATGGTCGTTTAAAAGGTCGTTTAACTGTAAGGTAGACAGTTATAGTTGAAATATTAAAACGTTAAATGAAAAGTTTAAAAGTGATTTATTGTATAAGCAACGTTGCCGGGTATGTGGGAGCGCACCATCACCGTGGGCTCGGCCGGAAAGACTTTCTCTGTGACCGGATGGAAGACCGGTTGGGCTTACGGTCCCGCTGATCTCATGAGGAATCTCCAAGTGGTCCATCAGAACTGCGTCTATACTTGCTGCACGCCGGTGCAGGTACTTTTTTTTTATGGTTGTAAATTCGATGAAACGAAAAAGCGACAGTAAGAGACAACCACATACATTTATAGGATATAACGTGTGAGAGAATGAGATAGAAGGCATTATACAATGTTTCTTATAGGGTGCGAGTGTTGTACGTGTGTACAACGTATGTGTAGGGAACTGCACACGTTTTTTTAAACCTCCGCATTGTGGGTCAAAAACTGTGTTTTAAGAGACTTTACAAACAGGCATTTGAATTTAATGCAAATAATGATCCTATGTGGATTTCGAACCTACAGCACTAAACGTTTAGGCACTTGCGAACTGTTCAAACAATCGGCAGATACCTTAAAATCTGAAAATTAGTTGACTTTAACCTTGTTGTTCATACGAGGGTATATTTTCTTCATGACAGTACAACTTTAACTCGATAGTAATCTATACTTGCTGCACGCCGGTGTAGGTACTGTTTTTTTGTGATTTGAAACGAAAAAGCGACAGTAAAAGAGACAACCACATACATTTATAGGATATAACGTGTGAGAGAATAGATAGCAGGCATTATACACTGTTTAACAGATGGTCCGACAGTTGTACGTGTGATAGTATGTGTGTGTGTGTGCGCGCGCCTGCGTATTACGAAACGATATTTAGAAGGTTTCTTTTCTATCAGGTGTGAACTGCACACATTTTTTAAACCTCCGCATTATGGATTAAAAATTATTTCTCGAAAGATTTTACAAACAGACATATAAATTTTATGCAAATAATGACCTATGTGGAATTCGAACCTACAGCACTTAACGTGTAGGCACTTGCAAACTGTTCAAACTATCGACAGATACCTTAAAAACTGGAAATTACTTGTTTTTAACCTTGTTGTTCATACGAAGGTATATTCTCTTCATTACAGTACAACTTTAACTCGATAGTATTCGCATTCCCTTAAGTATTACTATATAGAGTTTACACTGTACTTATTTTCCATCCCTTTCGCATCAGAAACGTTGCTATGGAAAGCGTTACAGTAAATTTCACCTTGGAATTTTACTTTCAAACAAACTAATTTTCATTACTTTTAGCTAAGAAACGTTACACTGAAGTTCGACTATGGAAATTTCTTTCAAACAATATATGTCCATACCTTTTGTGTCAGAAATATTACAATAAAAACGTTGCACTAAGTTCGAACTTGGAATTTACTCTCAAACAATTTAATTTCTAGTTTTGTATTAGAAACGTTACAATGAAGATTGTTGCACTAAGTTCGAACTTGGAATCTTATTCTCAAACAATATATTTCCTATACCTTTTGGGACAGAAACATTACAATTAAAAACGTTGCACTAAGTTCGAACTTGGAATTTACTCTCAAACAATTTAGTTCTAGTTTTTGTATCAGAAACGTTACAATGAAGAATATTGCACTAAGTTCGACCTTGGAATCAACTCTCAAACAATAAATTACCTTTTAGGTCAGAAACGTTATAAAGATAAACGTTTACTCTCAAACAATCTATTTTATAATCTTGTATCAAAAAACATTACACTAAACTTCGAACATAGAATCCTCTTCACAAATGATATATGTCTTACATCTTTTACGTCAGAAACATTGCAATAGAAAACATTTTTATTAACTTGTTATTTTAGCCAGTTACTGGAATTTATATTAGGACTGAATGTCCAGGGTTCTAGACTTAGAATCTGGTATAGACAAGAAATTCCAATTAAAACTTTGGTACTCAGGAAGCGGTTGCCCGGTCATTCGAGTACGAACTATCTCGGATCAATTCGCCTGATTGTTACTTCTATTCACTGGCCCGGGAGTTGCTACCTAAAAGGGATTCTCTAGTGAAGACGTTAAAGGATAGCGGCTTCAATCCGACTATACCCGAAGCTGGGTACTTCATCATAGCAGATTGGACGAAACTCGGTGAGACGACTGACTCGATATTTAACCTTAGTCCTTTAAACCCAATATCCTTCCCGTATACATTATTTTTTTTCTATTAAAGAATATACATTCGTTATTTTTTTTAGATTCTGATTATATTTAAATGGTTCAAAGTTTTTGTATAGAAGCACGACCTAGTTACAACACTGTGGCTAGCTCATAATAATTAATCGTGGTTTGACGCCATTTTTTTTTTTCTAAAAGAAATATACTTCTTACAGTAACTTAATCCTTACTAATATTTACATATGAATGTGAGTTTATTACGTTTTCACGCATTTACTACTTTTTTGTAGTATGTAGGTTTAGCGTTATGGCTACACTCTCACTTGGTGTTAAGTGACGATGTGGCCCAAGCTGGTGAAGGTGTGGAGGTGTAGAGGGACTGGCTCTTAAGTGCAACAGCCGGAACACGCCTATAGGTATTTGTCGGCAGATTTTCAACTTGAAGGTGGTGGAACTAGCCAAGCGGGTATTAGGAAAAGCGCTACCACCATGTAATGGATTCATCACTACGTTTTCCTTCACCGAAAGCTCAAACCCATTATAGGTAGATTCGAATCCAGCAATCATCGCTTTAAATTTTACATTCAGGTAAAATTAATTGCACTTGAGAGCCAGTTCCTCCAAAGGTTTAGCCAGTCTACCAACTTGCTAACGTCACTTAAGATCAAGTGAGATTGTGGCCATAACGCTCAATTTTAAAATTTTTACAGTGTTAGTAATAATGAATTTTCCTTTTTTATTATATACGGATAGCAAATAAGATCGATTTATCCTCGGAACCGGATAAATACAAGGATTACAGATTCACGAAGAAATTTGCCAAAGAAGCCGGTGTACTCACGATACCGCCCACCGCTTTCTATTCGGAACAACACAAACATCTCGGCGAGAATTTCGCCAGGTTCTGTTTTATTAAGGTAAGCGTAACTTTTTTTTATATATATATAACGTTTACCGCTACCGATCCCACCTGATCGTAAGTGACGATACGGCCCGAGTTGGTAGGCACGCTAGACTTGTGGAGGAAATGGCTTTGAATTGCAGCTGCCGGAACACACCTCTTGGTATTTGGCGGCAGGTTTACAATTTGAGGGTGGTAGCTAGCCAGGCGGATGTTAAAAAAGCCCTACCACCATGCTATGGTTTCCTCGCGATGTTTTCCTTCACCGAAAGTTCAAGCTCATTGTAGATGGTTGGATTCGAACTCACGTCCCATGACGCGAAGTCGTACACACTACCACTGAGCTATCATCGCTTCAAAAAACTTAAATTTGATGGATATAGGTTATATTTTATGTGTAAATGCATTTCTCTCGCATTCATACAATTTCTGAGTGATTTTATTAAAAGGGACGGAAGTCTGTATGTAACGGGAAGCATCAAATGGAACAGTATATTTTCTATACCTTATGTATAAGAAACGTTACAATGAAAAACGTTGCACTAAGTTCGAACTTAGAATCTTACTCTCAAACAACCACCAATTAACCAATTATGCTTACTAGGCTTGATGTGTCTACCATATGTATGAATGTACAGTAGAACCTCATTAAGTCGAACCTCGATAAGTTGAAAACCTCGAAATCTGAAAAAAATGTTTTGTTCCCTTCCCTTAAAACACCAAAATCTACGTTCCCTATAAGTCGAAAACTCAAAAACTCGACTTTTTTATCGTTTCCCTTGACGTTCGACTTATAGAGGTTATACTGTATTATATTCAATTTTAGAACCCTTTTTAACTCATTATTTTATTAATTTAATTCATGTTTAATTTTACTCAATGGGTCTTTTTAAAATAATAACATCGAGAGAGATAGTGGTCATAACGCTAAACCTGTAAAGTGTTAAAAAGATATACTAATGACCTTTTTTCTATCAGCTGTGAAATACTTGCTAATATTGTGTTTCAGTAACATGTGATTTTTAAGGTTCTGGTGATGATATTTAGTGTTAAGATATGTCGTCGGTTTAATGTGTCATACATTTCATACATTTTTGTTATCTCGAGACTAAGGGTCAGTGGTGGATTTACCAGTAGACTCGAACCTATTGTGGCTTATTTTACAGGCGACAAATTTAAGGTGTTTTTGTTTTGTTTTTTGGAAACTGAAATGATTCATACTTATACGTATACCTAAATGTTTCTAGATAATATGTTTCAGAATTTAAGTCTTATTAATATAGATTTTTTTTCTACAATTTACTTAGTCCTATATGGAATCTAATTATAGTATAGGGACTGCAAAATTTACGGTCTAATTAGCCTACGGATGGCAAAAGTAATGTTCCGAACCGAAGAATCGTCTACAAATAAAAATATGATTTTGTTTACAGAAAGATGAAAACTTAGACCTGACAGCGAAACTACTAAAAGAATGGAACGCTAAGAAAAACTAACCAATACGATATCATATGTTATAAAGACAAATTATAAAATACATGTCGTGCCATGTGATATTTTTATTTTTACAAATAAATATTTTTTTTCATAATCACATATATAGAAAAAGTAATTATATAAAATTTCAGAATGAGGCTGTAAGAAACCATAAACAAATTTAACCATAAAGTGTTTATATTTTTTTACTTAAATATTTTCTATTAAAGACGAGATAAAATCTCAAAAAAAAGCTTCGTTATATGATAAGAACATTGTAATTTTTTTTAGCTGTGTTAGAACCAAGGGTCAATTGAATAGATAGCCTTGCCAGGTTTGTTATAATTAAAAATATATATTTTATTTTATATAAGTATACAATTTTTTTGTTAAACCTTTATTAGTTATCAATAAAACACAATTTTTGTTCTGTTTCACAAGCCTTTTATTTCTTTCCAAATCAATGAAATTTCTCAGATACACTTATACGATTTCAATATTACTATCCAAAAACAATAAAATGTGGTTATGAAGTGAAGTCACCACGCAACCAACGTTTCGCATCTCTAGTGTCATTGCCGTATGTTTTACCGAATCTAGAAAAATATTTTATTAAAACAGTTGTATATTAAAAGTCCCCTGAGACTAACAGGAAAATAGTATAAAATATTCGAATCGAATTATTCGAGATATACAAAAAACACGTCTAATAAATACATATACCAAGTAAAGTTATATCTCAGGTAACAGAACCAAGATTAATTCAGTATTTTACAGTAATTTAGTGTTGAAAATATTTGTCACAATAAAATTAATAACCAAAGTCTACGTCTTCATTCAACTTTGCATGGTGGTATAGCTTATTCTAATGCCTGCCTGGTTAGCTCCTACCCTCAATTTGAAAATCTGCCGCCAAATACCTATAGTTTTGTTCTGGCAGTTACACTTGAGAGCCATGTGCCTCCACTAGGCTTAGCGTGTCCACAATTTTGGGCCACATCGTGACTTAACAGCATGTGGGATTGTAGACGTAACGCTAATGTAATAAAGTAAAAACAAAATGAATTTCAACATATATTAACTGTCGGAAGGTAAAAATAAATCAATCCTTTGAGATTATGATAATTGTTAGAAAATCTGATATGATGCAAGTTATAATATACGCTCACCTGAAAACGCAACCAGGGACGTGGCCAGCATAGTTCGGTAACATACCTACATGCTTATGATAGATCTCGGTCGGATTGATAGATAATGGTGGATCAGGTCTGGAATACATACATTATAAATAGTTCAATATATATTAATAAACGGTGAAATTAAAAATACAATATGGAGATATAATACTTGACTGGTCAGCTATCTCTCTCAGTTGAAAATCTTTTTTTTATATACTTAAGGCTTAGCGTTATGGCCATAATCTCACCTGATCTTAAGTGACGATACGGCCAAAGTTGGTAGACGGTAGATACGCTAAGCTTGTAGAGGAAATGGCTATCAAGTGCAACTGCCGTAACACATCTATTCGTATTTGGCGACAGATTTTCAACTTGAAGGGTGGTAGCTAGCCAGGCGGGCGTCAGAAAAATCCCTACCATGTCATTATGCCCATACTATACCATGCTATGGTTTACTCACGATGTTTTCCTTCACGGAAAGCTTAAGCTCGTTCTAGGTGGTTGGATTCGAACTCACGTCTCTTGACCCAAAGTCGTACGTACTACAACTGAGCTATCATCGCTTCACTAAGCACAGAACTGTGCTTGAGAACCAACACACCCGCATAACTTGGCGTATCTATTATATTGCCTTCTATCAGTCAGTGTATATCTATAGATCGTCAGTTAAAATATATTGTAATTAAATGATAAATCTATTAAGAATTTTAAGAATGTATTGTCTTAACTTTACAGGTATCTAAAGTATAAACGTCATTCTAGAAATCGCTTCTTTAGAATTCTAATAATTCACTTAATATTGAGGCAAGATCATGTTTAACTCTTAAATACATAGGAATATTTATACATTAAAACTATTTTTTTACTAGAAAATATCGGTAACCTTTTCACTTTCAATTATATCTGCATCCCACATTTTAATGGAATTAAAAAAAACTTGTACTTAAAGAATAAAAAATGGTAAATACCACCGAAAAAGTACCCATAACGTATTATGTAATTAGTTGTATAAGTAATTACGACGAAATACAAAGCTCATTTAAAAATATAAACAACTATGAAACTGAAATAACATACCAGAATTAACAGTTTTAATTAACCTTCATTTATCATAACACGGTTTAAGTTAGCATTAAACGTATACAATTATATGTCAAGGACCACTATATAACTAATATGTAATTGACTTGTTTGATATTACCCATCCGTCCCACGGTCCAAAGGGGGCGAGAGATTATTCAAATTCTGTTTATAATTGTAATTTATCATAACACGGTTTAAATTAGCATTAAACGTATACAATTATATGTCAAGGACAACTTTATAACTAATATGTAATTAACTTGTTTGATATTACCCATCCGTCCCACGGTCCAAAGGGGGCGAGAGATTATTCAAATTCTGTTTATAATTGTAATTTATCATAACACGGTTTAAATTAGCATTAAACGTATACAATTATATGTCAAGGACCACTATATAACTAATATGTAATTGACTTGTTTGATATTACCCGTCCGTCCCACGGTACAAAGGGGGCGAGAGATTATTCAAATTCTGTTTACAATTGTAATTTATTACGAAAATCAATCAAATAATGTGCGAAGTATTTATACGGTTCGGTTGTGCCTGAGACTTGGTTCGCGTGGAACTAAAAAAAAATTAATTATTTTTTCTCGTTTTTTTTTAGATACAGCTTACACCTATTGGTGGTAGCGTGATGTTAAGTAGCCTAAAGCGTTCCCAATGATTATGAAATCAGACCGATAGTTCCCAAGATTAACGCATGCAAACAAACATCTAAACTATTTCCGCTTTATAATATTAATATATACAATCATATTTAAATTATAGTTATTACATATAAACTACTCCATATCACTTTTTGATTTTGCTTTAGTGAAAACGATAAAATAAAAAGAAAAACCTTTGAGATTATTTTTTATTTCCACTGAACAAAATAAAAAATGTAAATAGAAACTCCACAATAATCACAAATCTTTATTATCATATATATTTTTGATTTCCTTAAACCAGCATCTTGACCATGTAAGGTCCCTCGAGATGGTAACCAATCTTAGCATAATAATTCCTCGTCCCAACTCCAGATATGACGGCCATCTTGTCTGAACCGTGTTCCTCTTTAGCTATCCTTTCGGCTTCCTCCATCAACAACATTCCAAAACCTTGATGTTGGAATTTCGTTGGATCTCTTGCATTTACCTGCACGAAAATATACATCACCATTACAAAAACTGAACCGATGATAGCTGCGTTGGTAGTGTGTACGGCTTTGCGTCAAGGGACGTGAGTTCGAATCCAACCACCTACAATGAGCTTGAGCTTTCAGTGAAAGAAAACATTGAGAAGAAACCATAGTATGGGGTTGGAATTCTTCTAATTCCCGCATGGCTAGCTACCACCCTCAAGTTGAAAATCTGCCACCAAATACCTATAGGTGTGTTCCAGCAGTTGCACTTGAGAGCCAGTCCATGCACAGGTTTAGTGTGTCCGCCACCTTGGGCCTCATCATCATGTAACATCAGGTGAGATTGTGACCATAATTAACTCTAAAACATTAACTACAAAAATAAAAATTAAATTGAAGGTAGACACAGTAACATAAGCTTTTCTGGACAACCTACACCTCAGTCCGCCCCGTGACCACGAAGGCTGAAAAGCTTTCGAAACGTCGGGATCAAAATTTAATAAATAACCGCGATAAAATCCGTTTAAATTAGTTTTATTTCAATAAAAAAATAAAAATTGTCAAATTAATTATCAGCGTTAAAACTCACCGGTACAACAGATCCATACACATGTAACTCTCTGACGATACTGCATTGTTTGAAATTAGCCTTAGGTCCGGGCTTCAATTCAGGTCTATATGTGTCGGTGGCACATTTCCTTAGCCGAAGCAAACCGACCAGAATGTCTTGATCTGGATCCTCATAGGCTAAGAACGTCTCCCAACCGCCATTTGCTACATAATCCCGTCTAACCAGTTCAACCTGAAAACATAAATTTTTATTATGGCCGTATAAGTCCACAACCTAACCCAACAGAGATGCTGCCATGTCTCAGGTTAATATATAGGTATATTTAACATAAAATACATATAAACGCAAATTGATAGGGAAGAATTAACAAAGAATTTAATTTTGGTTCACTGTCAATCACCGCTGATTTGGATTAACATCTTAACTTAACATCAGTGCAGTGCAATCACTGTAGTGTGCAACATCAAAAAAAGACTGATTGATACGTTGTATTATGTATGAAATCAAAGAGAAAAAAATAATGGAATTTGGTATAAAAAAGTCAAAGAGAGCTGCCTTATATACCATGGTTTGCTAGCATTGCTCGAAACAGATATTTAGTTGTTACGCGAATAGAGTATGATTCGGACGCATACTTCTCAACAAGTATGCATTTGTTATGAGAAAAAGTGTCTCACCCAAGTGCATAATGTGTGGATATCTATTGAACTCTTGCAAGATTTGTTGGCGGAATGTGAAGGGAAACAAGCTCAACGGACAGTTGTCATAGACCAGTTGGGACACAATTTAATTGATCAGGGAACGTTCCTGCAAGTGATAATGCCAGGATTTTATGGATTTTGTTATTGATTCTAAGTAATTTTTGTACATATTGTAAGGTCAAGTTAATATGGGACTGACATGTTCTTTTTGGACCAAAGTCCCTAAGTTAATAAAATAACTAACAATTTAGGAGAATTAAATAATAAAATCCAGACAACTGGATGTCAACAAAAGAACCACCTAGTAAATTGTAAAACTATTTGGATGATACCACAAGCACACAATACATACACTATTATATTTTATGTATAAATAATAGATGTGGATATTAGTAATTACTACAACATTTCTACTTCCTATTTGTTATTAACATTAACATATCAAAATAAACTATTTGTGTGCAGAGGAATCTTATAGTGACCGGACCCCACAGATGTTATTCCTTTTTAAAAATTTTAACCACAGTGACCCCAATCATATAAAAGAATAGAATAAAAACTGACTCCAAGAAAAATATATAAACATGCGATAATTTTCATATATATCAGGCAACATTGTTCACTTAAATTTAAAAAAAATAAAATAAACGACAGCCATAAGGACTGCCGACAGAAGTGAAAATTTTAAACTATAAACAAACAGTTGTTATTTTTGGATATCCAAATTAATTGTTTGATCTTAAATTGAAACTCGTAAATCGAAAGTATTTACAGAGCTATAAGTTATACTGATAAGAACAGATATAGTGTTATCATTAACACGTCACGTGACCATATCGATGACTACTTATATGAATTTACTATCCAACCAAACTTTCCTATGGACGTTTACACTTGAAACAAAAAAACATGCGTGCGTACAAAGTACACATGTCAGAAGTGAAACTTCTTTGGCGAACTAATTTTATAAATCTTGTTCGCTCTGTCTCACTTTTTCTCTCAATCTTTCTCACTCGCTTGCTCCCTACTCTCACTCCACGGCTAGTTGCTCATGCTACGTTCGCCCTGTCTTACTCTCTCTCAATCGGTCTCGATCACTCTCTCTCTCTCTTTTCCGACACTTCCGTTGCATACCGGCGTGACGTTTCATCTGTAAAAATTTTACCCTCATGCGCCTAAAGAAGTTTCACTTCAAAAATAATCAAAACACCATTCACATAATTTGAATTACTAGGAATTTGTGATAATCCTACCTCGTAGGGCTTGACACGGTTATGGATCTCCTGTATGCCCACTTCCCTCGTTCTGACGTCCCTACAGTCGGTACCCAGGTCTGCCATACGAGCCAGTGCTAATTCTCTCAAGTTGCCATGTTCCACCCCTGAGGAGACCAATGGCATAGGTATATCACGCTGTACTCTGAAATAAGTAAAAAAAATCCTTTTTTTTTTCGAAAGGACACACGCTGTTAGCCGGAAGTGCTTTCGCAGCTTGACAGGTCTTTCTGGGGTCGAATGCTGAGGGCACTCAACCCCGAGGCAGTTGACACAGGCGTGCCTTAGTGTCCGGCCCTCGGCATAGGCTGCTGCCGGAAAATAATAAAATAACGATGGTAAGGACTGGCCTCCTGGAGATTGAAGCGATGATAGCTCAGTGGTAGTGTGCACGACTTCGCGTCAAGGGACGTGGGTTCGAATCCAAAGCACCTACAATGAGCTTGAGCTTTCGGTGAAGGAAAACATCGTGAGGAAACCATAGTATGGTGGTAGGGCTTTTTCTAATGCCCGCCTGGGTAGCTACCACCCTCAAGTTGTAAACCTGCCGCCAAATACCAATAGGTGTGTTCCGGCAGCAGCACTTGAGAGCCAGTTCCTCCACAGGTTTAGTGTGTTTACCAACTTGGGCGGTATCGTCACTTAAGATCAGGTGAGATTATGGCCATAACGCTAAACCTTAAGTATAAAAAAAAGTAGGCCTTTAGGTAAAAAGGAAATCAGTGGAGTAGATTGTACTGTGCTGAAGATATAAATTCCAATTAATGGGGGCCTTCAAGTATCACGTAACGCAATTTGGACAGAAGGGGAGGGGGATTTTGTAAAACGTTAAATAAAATTTTATTTACATAAACATATTTTAAATACGTTTATATTTTACGGAGAATACATGAAAAGAAGTGCTGATTGTAGCCAAAAACGTATGCAATTCCAAGGCCTAGTGAGGAAAACGACGTAAGTAGTTAAAGAAATAAAATAAAATTAGTATAAACAATAATAAAATATAAGACATAAAAAATATAATTATAATAAAATATGTAATAATAGTAAAAGTATATTAGGAAAGTTTTGAGCTCATTTTAACATGTTTTAAAATTAAGAAAATGTTTATTACTTTATGTCCGATACTTTGCTCAATATAATTATGACTTAGGTAAAAATAGCCGCTTGGGTGTTACGTAACGTTCAAGAAGGGGGAAAGGGGTACAGAAAAATATTATACCGCTTTACATGGAGGGGAAGGATGTTTAAAAACATTTAAAAACTGTGTTACGTAATACTTGAAGGCCTACACTAATTACCTTTTGAATATTATTATTTTTAAGACGTAACTTATGTGATTAAGGTTACCTATTAGAAATATAACGTGGAATGTGATTTATTTCAAACAATGATTAGTGATAGTCACTACCTCACCTTTTTAAACTATACCAGAACATTCACAATACTATTATATTATATTGAAAATTTTTACATATTTACATTACCTTTACAATATTTAACATTTCAACAAAGATTATTTGTATGGTTATTTAGAGTATGGTAAACAGAATTTTCTGGAACGTATTTAAAATTAGACATTATGAAATATCCATTATTTTATTTGCAGTTGTATTTTTTTATTTTTCACAATTATATTGGCAAGCCTCCTAGCGAATTGTTATTGAAGCCTATAGTTGGCACTTACTATACCAGAGTTATCCTTTGTAGGTTATAACTCTTTACTAAATTGTACTCAGTACTGATGATAATGTTGATGACATCCCGACCATATTCGGTCACTGCAACTGTGATCTGACTATTCAGAGCTTCGTTGGTATACTTTTAGGTGTCTGATATAGCCTATCCTTGCAGTGACCACATTCACTGCAAGTCAGCACCCCTTTAACATATTTATAATGTATGGCCACAGGTGGTCGAGCTTTGAGCTCACCCGTTTTGCATCGAGCTCTCTTACATTGATAGAAAACGTAATACTCAAATCTATCGAAAATCATGAATTTTTGCAAGCAGCCTAAATAAAAAGTGATCACCACAAATTGTATAGTTTCAGCACCCAAGCAGATTAACTATAGCATAATATCTGAGATCTCGCTGATAAGAAATCTTATATGTACATAGTTAAGAGTTATAAATACATGCCCCAAATAAAATTTGTATATAAATTACCTGTAAACCCTTGTCCATGGTGGTACAAGAGCTAATATCTTCGCAATCAGATCAACCAGTGTCGACGGTGGGTAGCTTCTGTACCTTCCCGTTTTCCACAACTCATATAATCCAGTCCCTCTGATTACTAATGTGGGATAAATCTTGAGTCCATCAGCACGGAACGCTGGGTTCTCAAAGAACTCTATGAATTGTTCAACGTCTCGCTCAAAATCCACATTGGGCAGGTCAGGCATCATATGAGCAACAATCTAAAATAATAATGTTAGTGTAATACATTGTAACAAAACGTTGAAGCAGTCATGAGGACTGCCAACAGAAGTGAAAACTGAAAACAATAAACAAACAGTTCTTATTTTTCGATGGACAAATTAATTTTTTGTTTTTAAATTAAAACTGTTGACAGTGTAATAAATTATACTAATAGGAACAGATGCAGTGTAATCATGAACACGTCACTTGACCATGTCGATGTCGACTTATATGAATTTATACTTCCTATAGAAGTTTTCACTTTAAAAAAAAACGTTAACACATTCCTAAAACCTTTGTTAAAATAACAAACTAATGTAAAAATTAATTGATGGACAGTCATGACAATAATCGTACTAATCCTGAGACCTGATAGACCATAAGGTTACTATAAAGTGTGTACGGTAAACACAATATGGTCTATTAGAGATCCCTAACACCCAACTTGAGTACTGGACACTAAAAGGCAAATTTTGAAACAAGACAAATTAATTTCTAACAACAAATTAATTTCTTGTCACAAAAATGCCCATTTTTTCATCTCAGAGTATATTAAATAAGAAATGTATCTCCAGTAACCGTAACTAGTCTTAATTAAAAATACTAAATCAAAATGTTTTTTTTTTTTCAATAAATGTAATACAAGGAAAACGCAGATTAACTTAAATCTTGAATTTAGAGGATTGAGAAAATTTAACTCATGTAATAAATGGATGCCCCAAACTAAGGCAAGTGTCACACATGATTAAAGGTAGTCATGATACTATCATTGTTTTACCTTTTCTTCATTGCCTGTGCCAGTTTTTTTACTTTCAATGGAAATACTATACAGAGAATTGCCTATATATTAAATTTTTAAACAACAATCACCAATTTACCTACTCAACCCTATTCTAAATGTTTGTAAGTTACAATATTTTTTTTTAAATAAAATGAAAGTTTCTACAATTGCAAATATTATTTAGACTTGTAAAAAATACCTTGTAACCAGCATCCTTTGCTAAATTAAAGTTTTCACAGACAGCTTTAACCGTATGCCCTCTGTTAGTATCACGGGCAATATCTTCATACACAGACTGTACACCAATTTCCAATCTATAAGAAAAACAAATAAAAATATTTTTATTACTGTTTAGTTATTGTATAATTAGTAGATGTGATAGGTAGAAAATGATTTTTGGTGGATCAATATCAACAACAGTACAACTTACTGGTTTCAACTATTGTCACAGCGATGATAGCTCAGTGGTAATGTGTACAACTTTGCATCAAGGGACTTGAGTTTGAATCCAACCACCTACAATGAGCTTGAGCTTTCAGTGAAGGAAAACATCATGAGGAAACCATGGCACAGTGGTAGGGCTTTTTCTGATGCCCGCCTGGCTAGCTACCACCTTCAAATTGAAAATCTGTCACCAAATACGGATGAGATTATGGACATGATGCTAAGCCCTTACTATTTAAAAAAAAAATCAACAAAAATGTATACAGAAATGGATTCTGTATCATGTATATGAATATATGAAAATCAATAAAACCATTTAGAATACAGTGTACATTGGAACTTTACATAGATTTATTACCTGAAGATACCTATACTATAATAAACCTTTTTACTAATTTACATAATATAATAAATATTTTGTAATTGTTACAATATGTATATGGTTCAAACAAACTAATTATTCATATATCATAATCATATATATTAAAATGTTGATAAGGGAAAGATGTATAGTGGATAGTATATCTAATATTTATGAATGATAATATAACAGACACATTTTAACATCAAGACCTGATTTGTACCCAATAAAAACAAAATACAATTTATTTTAGATAGCATTTTGGATTATTCTTTGGTAAATGTAATGTTTTAAAAAACATCATCATAAACTACTTAGATTTAAAAAAACATATGTTAGGTATATTTAACCCTACACACCTCAAACAGAATTACATTAATATACTGCACATTATAGTTTATAACAATGAAAAAAAAGTATCACACAACTATATATATATATCATAAAACCAAAATTTTGTTAAATTAAGAACTTAAGAACTTTCTTAAGAATCTTTAAAAACTACCAATTGGATATTAAAATTCCTTTTGTATTGTATAGAGCAATAATTGGGAAAGATTTAGGATAGTTAAAATCATGCTACCACAAATAACAAAATAAAACTGTGCTGAAAAATCTTACTAAATTACTAAAATTAGTTCTAGAGAACATATCACAGGACACCTAATAATATATATGTAACCAAAAATAAATCATACAAAACCAGAAAGTAATTATTCTACGAGTTACCTTGTGCATCCATAATTGAGCATGTCACTCATATGTCTTTGGAGACAGTAATCAGGTCTTGTCTCTATCGTAATACCAATGCATTTTGTCTTTGCTTTCTCTGAATACTTCACAGCTTCTGCTACACAAGTTGATGTGTGTCCAGAGAGTGCATCATGTAAATTCCTAAAATAAATCATAGATGTAACATGTTTAAATTAATATTTTTACAGTGATTAATTCAAGCATATGAATGTGGTAGGCAACTGGATAGGAACAATAAATTTTTTATCTTATATGTTAATTATATAAATACTGATACTGATATATAAAATACTGATACAATAATTAGCTTAAAAATGAAGTATTCATGTAGTATCTATATTAATATTATAAAGTGGAAAAGTTTAGTTAGGTTGAATAACTAACATTAGAAACTACCAGTTGGATTTTAAAAATCTTTTTGTATTTGATTTGATAGAGTAATTATTGACAAAGGCTTCAGAATATTTAACATCAGGCTACAACAAATAGGAGCAAAGCTCTATTGAATAAAGTTACAAAAATGCGCAAAAATTAAAAATTTATTTTGTTCTATGGGAATGAAGCAGCAAGCACAGTAATAGAAGTAAAGTAAATAAGTATAATAAATATGTATGTAATATTTATGAGTAACTTTTATTATTAGGTTTATGTAAGATTAGCATTTAAAACATATTGTGATACATAACTTTAGTGGTCAAATTATAAAATATAACAATTTTACTAACTTACCTTATAAAATAGTCTCTATAGTCTTCTGGTAAGCTCATAAATGTCCCTCCCATGACTATAAACTCCACTTTGTCAACACTATGCCCTAACTGCTTCAATTGCTCTACTCTGTGTCGCGTCTGAAGGTATGGATTGTACCGGGCTCTTATAGCTCTCATAGAGGTTGGTTCATAACCTGTGTAACTTTGTGTAGAATATTCAAAATCAGAATCCGGACCACCGGGACAATATACACAAATATTACCAGTAAAATTAATATGAGGGCATCTGTGAGGCTTGCACATAACAGCAACAACCGCTATTCCAGAAGCCGTGCGTATAGGTTTAGCTTTTAATTTTGGCAAAAGTATTTTTTTCGCATCCGCCGGCACAGCAGCAATGATATCGACTAGCCTGGGTGATGTCCCTAGCCCGTATTTCGACGAGATTCGAGTTTTCATCTTGTTTAGGTTAACATCTTTACCCTGACGATGCGCAATTAATAACTCTTGAATTATCTCAGAAATCACTATCACCATCTTTTCCTCTTTAGAGAGGTTCGATAAAGGCTTCTTTTTAGTCATTTTCGATATTTATTCAACAAATTATATTACAATACGATCACAAAACAGCACGATGAGAAAGTCGATGTCAAAATTATCAAACGTCAAGCACAGTCCACAGAGATAATACAGAGAAAATAAAAACATACTAACAAAAATAGGGGGACTGGATATTTATCTTTTAAGCAAGTCTATTATGAAACTACTAAAATCAAGAAAAAACGTAACAGCACACATGATATCAATTTTCTGCCCGATGATTTTTAATCATGATTTCATTGCTATTGTTAGATATGCTTATTAAATCTATTTATTGAATAAAACAGTAGATAAAATAAATAAGTAATTAAAAATAAAATAAGTACGACGTATAGCAGACATTTCAAGTTAGTCTAATCAGAGTATTATAGTAACTTACTTGACAACGTTTACTGGTGCCCATTCGGTACTTTGTCTTCGCCTGTAGTTAGAAGAAAAATCGCACAGTGCAGAATTTGTTAGCTTCTTCGAAGAGTCACCAAATCGTTGAAAGCCATAAGGCACGTGACCACCAAACCCTGTGAATAATTTTCATGAAGGTATATAAAAGAGGAAGCTGTTACAAATACATGATTGATTACATAATTAGAAATAACTGTTACAAAGCAAGTGATACTTTGATGGGTATCAAACATAATACTCCAAGATAAATAATAAATAATTTATTGAGAAAAGACTGATATATGAGGTTATGAATTAAACCGCAAACGGAGCAGTTTATCCGTGACTTACCCAATTTCAAATTATAGTCTTATCCAGTTCGCATTACGTAGTTATGGAATATTTATAAGAAACTTCTGTCGAGATGACCAAATACGTTATTATAAAGATTTTTAGAAGCTAATGTTGTTCTTATTTATGTTGCCTAATGGATATTTAATTTAATGATCACAAAGAATAAAGTACGTCCTACTTACGCACTGATTGTGATGGATTATACCCCCATATTTGATTTCTTACAAATGAAGAGTGGATTTTCCCGTATGACATACTCTTTTACCCACTTAGCATATAGTAGGTATAGGTTTACAAAAACTAAAAGGTGTAAAAAATCGTAATGTATAATAACACTAAATTTATGTCAAAGTTGTCAAATTTGACATTCACTAAAGTGACAATAAATTAAACCAGTTACAAAATGAATCTTGCAGGTTTTATGTCACTTTTACTGTTTGTTGGTATTATTAATGTTTGATTATTGTTAACGATTTATCATTACCTTTCTTGATGAATTTTTCAGGATTGTCATTTTCCATAAAATATGGGCTGACAGAGTGTGATGCTGGTGACAGTTTGGGTTCGTCCAGAGGTAAATCTCGTAGTATGCCTGCACATTCGGGTCGGACTACCACCAGCGGTAATTTAAACTCTGCGGTCGCCGACTGTATAAATTTGAGATGTTTCAGTTTATTTAAATAGAAAGTTTTGCCTGTATGATATTGTACGAGGAAACAGATCAATCAAATTCTTTTTCACGTAATAGGCGTATATTTTTTTCTAGCGTCATTCCTTCGTCTCACTTTCATTCTTCTTTCTTCATCCATCTCTTTTCATGTATGGTTTATTGATATAAAACAATTCAAATTTAAAATCTTTCATTTTTATATGTATATACGTATTTTCTATAGACAATTCATTGTATAGTTACATTTGTAATATCACTTACAAATCGATCGGCCAGATCCCATGGTTGGCCTTTACCGGCTTGTAAGTCCACAACTCGTTCTAGCTGGTTTCTTGCAGTACGTTGGTTCATTTGGAGCCTTTGGAATTCGGATAGACCCTCGGTCGCGGCAACAGTGTATCTTTGGCCGAAGTGGGCATTCAGACGGGGAAGGAAACCTAATTTGCAAGCATCTAATTCTGTTTATCTTGGCACAGACATTTGTCCATTAAATATCATCTATTTTATTATAACATATCCACAATAAATCCTCATAGTTATATGACATGAGAGTTAAGACAACCAGTAATGTTAAAAGAAATACCGGTATTGTTTGCGTAATGTAATTATTCAAATTTTTCACCAACACTGGCAAGTCAATTACTCTATATCCGACAACTATTTCCTTTAGTTTAAAAATAAACACAGTAATAAGCACCTAAAGTTTTTAGATTTTTATTATACCAATAATGCATGTATAACGAACCTGTAGTAAACTCTCCGCTTCTTAATCTACGAATAATATATCATATAAATCTATCAAATATCCTAAGTTCTGTTGTCTTACACAAGTAGTTCTGTACTATAGAAACAAACAAGACTGGACCAAGCGTAAAACCCGTTTCACTGTAAGACGTATAATGTATTTATGCAACATTAGAAAATTTTGAATTGGTTTACGTTTGTAAAGTTTATGATGCATTTGTTAATTGTATAAACACTTATCTGATTATACTCTACTGTACCTAAAATTTTTGATTAGATAAACTGGAGGTTATAAGGAACGTAGAACTCTTTTTTTTTTAACTGATTGTCACTATTGGGCTACGTCGGAATTTAGCTTATTATTTAAGCAAACATTCCTCTAAGGAAGATCAGAGATTTTTGTATTAAACATATTACAATAGAAATTTAAATAAAAACAAACATTTACTTAACTATTACAAATAAAACAATTAATAAATAATTAAACTAGGTAAGTAGCATAATATTAAATTAACGTAAGTAAAGTAAGTCAATAAATATAAGTAACTTGTAAAAGTAAAGTAAACACCAGATTTGTTTATTTATTTAACGATAGTTTTTAACAAAGATAACGATAATTTAACGATTTAATTTTCAACGATAATATTAAAAAAAAATATAAAACTTTCACGCAATTCGTTGTTACTAATTAACGTAGGTACATAATTGATCTTTCGTGCATTTCGTTAACTGATAGCCCGATTCTATTTGAAATCGATTCTTATATTGGAGAATCAACGACAGTCCACAGGAACACCAGAATCGAAAATTTATATTTATATACAAGCCTGTATAAATTTAAAACATTTTTTTTTTTTATAGTTAAGGTTTAGCTTTATGGTCATAATCTCAACAGATCTTAAATTACGATACGCCCCAAGTTGGTAGATACGCTAAACCTGTAGCGGGACTGGCTCTCAAGTGCTACTGCCGGAATGCACCAATTAGTTTTTTGGTGGCAGATTTTCAAACTTGATGGTGGTAGCTAGCTAGGCTGGCATTAGAAAAAGCCCTACCACTATGTTCTGGTTTCATCACGATATTTTCCTTCACCGAAAGCTCAAGCGTATTGTAGGTGGATTCGAACTCACGTCCTATAACGCAAAGTCCACGCTTTAAAATTGTACTAAAATCAAAATTATGCATTAAATATTTAAAAAAATGTATAATTGAAGTAAACTTTTTTGTCAGTATAAAGGCCAACAATTTAATAGATCATTCCAAAACTAATGAATATTTAAATTGTGATGAAATATTACATGGTGATAATTAATATGTAAGATCAACATATAGAATACCTTTAGAGATGTAGATAGGAGATAAAAATTAAAATTTCAACACCGTTCATGTGATTATCTTGAAAACTGATACATTGAACGTAACATATATTATTATGGATTAATGGAAAGGTCAGGAAAGTCTGTTGACTCATTTAGTTTTTTAAATACTTGTCTGCATACCAATAATACCTAACTACCTACCTACCTTGGCCATCAACGACCAAGTACCTAACATTATGAACTGTATACCTAATATTTGCAATAAAAGTTGCAAATACATTTCAACCTTTACTGCGTAGTAAAGTTCACAAGTACACGACATGGGAAATGGTGGGATTATATAAAGACCTATAACGCCCACGTCCAGTCCCTTATAATGGTCAACAGATCAAGATTATTGCGAAACAATGCTGTCTCAGAACAGTTTCTATCTCTTAATACAAGCACAAACTTGGAATAACCTAGTGGATAAGACCGGAATGTTATTATACGTCTGCTAAGTTTATGTGGGATTTATTTATTTTATACGTCAAATATAAATATTAGAACTTTTACTATTAATTATAATGATTTTCTTAGATTACAAAAGATAATAGTTTATTTTATTGTAGCCACGAATCAGGCAGCGGTACACCAAATAGCAATTTACAAAAACGCCACCTTTTTATAGTTTATAGATTTTAGCGTTATGGCTAATAATGATAGTTATTTTGTGACAGGTTTTCAACTTAAAGGTGGTAGAACCAGGCGGGCATTAGAAAATCCCCATTACCGCGCTATGGCTTCATCACAATATTTTTCTGTACCGAAACCTCAAGTTCATTCTTATATAGATGGATTCAAACTCGCCTCCTTTGACGTGGCATCCGTACACACTATCAACAGAGCTATTATCGCTACAGTTTTTATTATGAATATATATCTGAATTAATTAAACTTATAACTCTACTAATTGCACACGTATGTTATTTCATTTTAATGATGCAGAAACTGCACGTATAGTGTATATCTGATATTGAGTAACAATCAATTAGGAGCTTACTGTATTTTCGTGTCTTTATTCCATCACTAGCTTTTACCTGCGGCTTCGCTCGCGTTATTATTGTCTTTATCAAACTAATCGGATGACGTGATAAAATGTTTCATACAAAGTATTTCCCTCTCTTTATTCAACTCCCAATAAGTTTTTCGCTAGAAAAAGTAGTCTAGCGCTGTTTCCAGGTTCCCATATATGTCTATACCATAATTCATTAAAATCGTTTCAGCGGCTTAGACGTGAGAACGTAACAAACAAACAGACAAACGCACTTTCGCATGTATAGTATTAGTATTTAAAGATTAAATATTAGTATTAGTTGTAGTATATTAGTATATTAGTATTTAGCAAGGATAGTCAGGCTAAGGATGGTAGCGTTTTGAAATAGATATAAGGTATACGAAGAAGATGTGTACATGAAATTGTAATAACACAAAATTTAGAATAATAAAAAAAATGTCTAATAACGCAATGCAGGTTTTGTTGATTGCAATACCAATAAAGAAAATTTTTAAGGCTTTATGTATTAGATTATATAAGATATTGAAACTGTGGAATACCGCAGATCAATCTGTCGTGACTCATAACATAACTTCTTGAGACAAGTTACTGATTCACCGAGACCCAGTTTAATTTCAACATATTTGAAATTCTTACACAATTCGATCCGTTTGAGATCCACGACAGATTGTTATTATATCACAAGGTTAATGCGATTTGTTTTTTTTTGTTTTTTTGCTTTTGACCTGACATTTTCGTAACGAATAACGAATGTTGCGCAATATTAATTTCCTAGCCAAAGGTGAATTTGATTGGCAGATATAATAAGTCATTTTTAGATTGCACGATTGGCCTACCGATTAAACCAGTAGCAGTCAGCTGTAGGTTCGAGTCCCGTACAGGACAATTACATCGAGCCTTTTCGAGAAAAACATCGTAAGCGCAAAATATCTTCACTGGTTCAGTGGTATATCTTCAGTTCGTCAGTGGTAAATTACGAACAAGTCATAATCTATATCTATACCAATATTACAAAGAGGAAAGCGTCCACCATCTTGAGCCACATCATCACTTACCATTAGGTGAAATTGTAGTTATAATACTAATCCTATAAACTATAAAAAAAAACTTTGTATTTTTGTTTGCAACGAATAAACTCAAGAACTACTGGACCGATTTAAAAAATTCTTTCACCATTAGAATACTACATTAGTCCTGAGTAACATATGCTATATAACATTTTTTTATTAAAAATGATTAAATAAAATTTTAGTTCCACGAGGACGGAGTCGTGAACACAACTAGTTGTTTATAACGATATCATAAGTACTTTTTAGTTAGGAATGAAAAATATCTCTCCTGTAAAAAAGTGCAAATTGTTGCTTAATTTATCTTTCCTGAAACGGCTCGACATGATCCATAAATCATTGTTCTGAGTTTGGGTGTGACTTTGTGTAAGTTAATTGTGTTAATAAAGCCCTTCATACTTGACATTGGCATAACTGCCTACATAGACATATGCCATAATAAAAAAGTAATTTTGTATTTAATGTTTATAGAGGGTAGAGATAAGTAGCACCATCTCTGTATCTGTGTCCGTGAAAACACGTTCAATAAGGGTGGCACTGCGATAGACTAGGATAAATTTTAATGAAATTGTCGAAAATAATTAGAATGAGATAGATAAATAATTAAGGACCGTCCAATCCGCACTTGATATAATGTATTTAACATGTTAAAAATGTTTTTTTTGAAAGAAAAATACTATGTCTTATGGGTTTTTATAAATGAGTTGTAAATGTTACACAAATCAACGAATATATATAGAATTCAGCAAACTTCACTTCGTTTACAACGGCTATGTTCATATCGTAGTTAATCGGAAGCCAGCGCTATTCTGGCAAGTACTGGAACCTCTACTTTGAGTATACAGTTGGATACTTTTTCAACTTTCCGTCCATACGAAATGGTAATTCTTATCACTACCCTCCATATTAGTGTTATTCGAAATTTGTCATTCCATGTAGGTACATTGAACTATTGATATACTCGTGTTTACATAAACATTTAACTGTAATAATATCATTTACCTTCATATCCGGGTACCATGGGATGTTTGTAAACTGGATCTCCATTTCGAAATCTCGCATTAACAACATCGATATCCGTTTGAGGTGGACGAAATATCTACGGACACATTTAATCACATCATAATGTATGTAAACGCGTCATCGCCGGTATGTCATCGCTCTATTAAGTTATAATTAAGGCACCTTCGGTTTAAAAAGCGTTCGACTCTCTCCATTACCCAATACAGGACTCTAAATACCTTTGGTGTACCTAATTCTATTCTTATATAAAATATATAGAGTAGCCGGATACGGATATTCGACAGGAGAATTCCTACAAATTCAAATACATATTCAAAAAAGACAAGGGTTCGTTTCGAAATGACCTACGGAATTAGTATATTTTCTAATAGATTCCTAATCAAGATGGGATCTTTTAGTCCCCATTAAAATGCTAATAGGTAAATTAGGACAAATAATATAAGTATCGGAATACCTGTTGTTTCATTTTTTTTAAATAAGCATACTTACGTCTGATCATTCTGAATCGACAAACAAAATTTAAGAAATTTAATAAAAGAGATATTTGATGATTTCTAAACTATATAGCAACTCACTTGAAAATCGTCAGCTGTTCTGTCGGATAGTACGAGCCTCTCTGAATGCTGGACACTCGGGTCCAGGAGTATTTTGTGTGTCGTCGATCCATATGTGTCGCCGATACGATATTTGTATTCGGGACAATGACCGGTGTAACTGTAGATCACATAGAGAATGTACAACTAATTACTAAAAATTATTACAAATTCTTAACATTGACATAGATCTAACGATTAATACAAACAGATACATCCAGAAGCATTTAATTTTATACAAAAATCTGTTATTTAAGCATGTAACCACTAAAATATTTTTATTAATGTACTCATATCTATACGCATAAAAAATCCTATAATGCATTTTTATAACCGCTACTTTTTTTTACGTAGAGAAATGCATTCACGCATCTTCTCCCAGCTCGGGGGACTGGGAAGGTTATGTGGCCATCTGCCCTCTTCTTGAGGCGACGTTTACAGTACCTACAACATTTTGTAATACTACACATATTAAATATTGATTATATATTATAGGTTGAAGAATATATAAGTAGGTACATGTTACATGACAGTATATAACAAAATGACGAAGTATTTATGCGCACTGTAAACTTATTCTTAAGACAGCCTATGTAGATTAATTTAATCTTACTATCAAGATAACCTTTCGAGATTGAACCAGTACTCATAAAGACCACGACCACAAAAGTAAGAACGTACTACAAGATTCTCTTTTAGTAGAGGTTTTCTGCCTGTTAGGCAAGTTACAGAATTTCGTGACATTTAATTAAATTTAATTCATAAAAAACAGGAATTGCTTATGCGTTTTCTATACACTTTCGCAAAGTTTCTAATCCCGTTTATTTCTATAATACAACTGTATTCATAAATACTACTATCAAGCCTCTTACTAACGCAAAGTAGTAATATTCTACAACTATGTTTCGATTAGAAATGTGTACTTAACAAGACGCCTTAATGCCTGTGACCTCAGGCCTCAAGACTAACATCCCGTTAATTATTTCCCATTTATATTGCATCCCATTATATTGGACACAAAAAACGCAACATTGGTTAAATAACCACCTACTAATATCAGTTGAACTGCTACCCAATTTGTTCATACTACAAAAATTACATTGAAGTTGAAGACGTTACAAGTAGGATTCAACTCCAATGCCATAACAACTCTCATATTCCATACATAAATACCCATTAATCACGGTTTAACGCACTTCGCAACAAACGCACTGCCCTAAAAACTTTATTATCGTGGATTGCGTAATATCCTCTTAAAGATTTTCATAACGGACGAGGCTCATCAATAAAACGTTTCAACGGACCGTATTCTCAACAGCCTCGACATGAGTTACGATCGGGTTCACATTTAATATAAGGCAGTGTTACGACATTAATGCAACAGTAACTAACTGTTTATGTGAAACGTGACAGCGCTGATTGTTATGAGCATTAAGATAAAATGTCCTTATTATTAATGTATTTTGTAAGTGTTCAAAAGTAACATGTTAATGAGTAAGTTTTTTTAATAGGTTTACCGTTATGGCCACAATCTTACCTGATGTTAACTGACCATGTGGCCCCAGACGGAACCTAAGCCTAGTGGAAGAATTGACTCTTTAAGTGCAATTGCCGGAAAGCACCTGTATTTATTTTTGGTAGGAGATTTTTAGCTTGACTGAAATTGAGGGTGGGCATTAGAAAAGCCCTACCACCATGCTATGGTTTCATCACGATGTTTTCTTTCACCGAAAGCTCAATCTCATTGTAGGTGGATTCGAACTCACTTCCCTTGACGTGGCGTCCGTACACATTACCAATTGAGTTATCATCGCTTCAATCATTGTTTATTGGCTATATTTTCATCGAATACATAATATCTCTTATCCAGTAACGGGTTGAAATGAAACCTCTCGTGTTGATCAATATATTTGTATGTTTGCTTATTACTCATATGCGTAGGATTTCTCCTTACTTTCGGTAGTATTTTAGTTTTTACTCTCTTTAGATTACTGTAATTGAAATTTTGCTAACGACTTCAATGTAGACCCCTCTTGATCTTGAAGTCTTAAGCTGAGACCTAGTTAGCCTATAGAAACCTCTGGCCCTGTTCTTAATGCGTTTGTATATTTTAGTTCCAAAATAACCACATTTAATACTGGACAGGTTTAGCGTTAACCAGCCCTTACCGTCAATGTCAGCAACATGGCTGTAATACTTGTGGTATTGCGGCTGTTCATAGCCGACAGAAACTATTTACAATCAGATGGACGTCTGCATGTTTGCTGTCCGTTAGCACAAAAAAGGGTATATGCACAATCTTACATGATGATAATCTTCTAAGTGTTGTGGAAGGAATGATCCTCAAGTGCAGCTTCAGGAGCGCACCTATAAATGCTTAGTCGCAGATTTCAAATTGAGAGCGGCAGTTAGTCAGACGGGCATTGGAAAGCACTATGCTGTATACACCTAGTCAAGTTGTGTTTCGACAATCGCAAAGGCATCGCTAATATAAAGAATTACAAAACACTCGATGTCTCTCGCTCCCTTACTTACCCTAAGCTGAATTTAGCCGAACGAGCATTATACAAACAGGTTGCTGATCAGAATTTTAAAACCCTCCCATAAAAAGTTTCACTTCTATAATCCTAGACGATATAACATGTAATATTTTTTATGTGTCTTTTTATACAATTTTTGTTATGCCTTACATTCACAATGCGTTAGTTATCATTCGAAGACAACTTGGGTAAGGGCAATAGTTTCGTTACGATGTTTTTCTTCATCGAAAGTTGACACTCGCTGAAAGATTCTAAGTCGGATGGAACAATGGCGTCTTAGATATTACTCATATGCAATTGAAGTAAAAAAGAATGAAAGAAATGGTGTAATCCTTATAAAAGACAGGCGAGCAACAAAGGAAACTATCAATAAAAAAAAAAGTAAGTAAATAATAAACTAATTATCTAAGTACTATCTCAAATGCTTAATTTACTCTTCTTTTATAAAATTATAATAGACTTTGTTCTTATTTATTAGCGTTTTAAAATTACGGACGTTATGAAATAATACCCAGCAATTTCACTTACCAGTTGTTTTGGTAAATTTAAATACATAATGATCATGTTTTTATAAATATGCATATTATGTTAAGTTATACACATTCTACACTTTACCGTAAGATCTCTTTAATATTGTTCTTCATATAAAGAAAATTAAGAAAATATTTATAAATATATCGCGTATAAAGGAGATCTTTTACAAAATTGTAGAAACGAAATAATAATATGAGAATCAGTTGTTAGTATTCTCGAAAAAATCTAGTTTTTGCGCTCTCAGTTAAATACCTAGAGACCTAGAAATCCGTTATTACATAAATCAATGATATACTTAGCAAGTTGTTTTTTTGTAATTTCTTATTACTTCGTCTTAACAAAGAAAAGTGGGTGAGTCGTATAAAACCTTTTTTATAGTGAAGGTTTTTGCGGCTCACGTTGCTAGACATTCTAAACCTGTGGAGGACCTGGCTGTCAAGTGCAGCTGCCGGAACACACCTATTGGTATTTGGCGGCAGATTTTCAACTTGAGGGTTATAGCTAGCCACGCTAGATAAAGCTCTACCACCACGCTATGGTTTCCTTAGGTGGTTAGATTCGAACTCACGTCCCTTGACGCGAAGTTGTACACACTACTACTGAGCTACCATAGTTTCAAATATAAAATTCCCAAATTCAAAATTATATTTACATAATTTTATTAGTATATTATTTTCTCCTATGTTGTTTCAAAGTTTAAAATATGATTCTAATATACTTCATGCTGTGTTCACAGATAATGGGGTTCGATATACGATATACTAGGCTTATAAGTCAAGTAAACCTTATATAAATAAAATCTATTATAAAATCTAACGCAAGTAAAGTTACCACTGTTTTAACGTTGGTAAATCCTTTTACGGACACCTCTCACGTCTGGATGTGCGTGACTAAAAGGGGTGTATACGCCTCGACTAACTAGTAATAGTGACAAAAACTTCCACTATGCCCTACATTCCACCCAATGTATTAGGAATTAGAATCACTGTCGCATTTCTTCCAGTAAAAAACAACTATGTTTGAGAAAGCGACCGTAAACGGTTCGTCGACTAATCCGTAGTTGTACAGCTATATTGGACCTCAAGGTTGCAATATTCAAAGCGTCAGGAAAAGAAGTCAATCAAGTTTATGGGACACTGCTCAACAGTTCGCTCGAGCGAACATCATAACTTATAAAAACTAATTAATACGAACAGATAACATAATAAATAGTATATACTTATTTATTTTTACAAAAATACTTTCGTATATATATTTACCCAGGTATATAATGCGGTTGGGCAATACTGACGAGATCCAAGGCCATTTTGATAAATGTTATAAACACGGGCACATAGTCAATACATCGTTAAATTTAAACAGATAAACAGGAATTTTGTAAATGTAAGAATAATCAAACTTAGGCGATTTTGATTACATGACATTATTCATTGACGTTAATTTGCCCAAAAACTACTGGCAAGTGGTCAGTTGCCTTAGCAAGCAGTGTATGAAAAACTTGAATACTGGCTGACTAAAAAATATAATCAAAAAAGTTGAATAAAGGGAGTCTGGTTAGTAGTGTTTTATCGATATCAGTCAGTGTAAAACCAACTATCGAAAGAGATGTAGGTTGGAATAATACTGTATTTCGTCCAGTAGAAGTGGCGTGACTTTGCCGTGTCAGAAGAGTAATAAACATAACAAATATATGTATGTACACGAAAAATATAATGGTGAAACATGACATAAAATATAAACAATAACATATAATAAAAATCGTTCGTTGAATAATAACTAAGAAAACAGAAAACCTAGGATGTAATTAGCTGACTAAAAGAAGTGCGAAAGCAGTCCCTGGTCTCTGGCAAAACTAGATATTCTGTCGCCATGGTTCCTTCCTTTTCTTGTCATCCGATGAGTCTTCACATGTCCGTCTCGCCGAGGTAATGCGTTCATGCATCAAGAAAAGAAATCCATATAGGAATTTTTCGCCACATTATCGAAAAAAGGGTGTCTCGCTACATCCTGCTGATGAACTCCCAGTAGTTTGTTTATGAAATTTCAAATATTTGTAAAGATAATACTGCAGTCCATGCAGCAAGCATAATATTTATCTCCCCTTACTCGCTACCTTATCTCTCTCTAAAAATAATCCTAGGAAGTTACATATTTTACAAACGCGATCGGGAAGAATGGTGACGAGTGTGCATATTTTATATATCGTCAATTATAGATCACTTGTTTATTTTAAATTATATATTTGTTCAAGAATCGATATTGCAGGCATTTCTTTAATTGTCGTGGTTATAAGACCGCGAAACTAAATTATTTTTATAATTGCTTTATTTTACGCATAATTTATATATTAAAAACATATTCGTGAATATAATTACAGTTGGAGATTTCATATATGAGAGCTACTTCAATTTTGACTCCTAAATAAGGACCCATAATAAGTTTATGTGCATACAAGAGTTTTATTTGTACACGCTTTACAACTTTCGTGGTTAAAACTTATTCCACGCTTAGTCAAAGAAGGTTTCGTTTACTGTTTAACCGAATCTGTAGATGAGCGTTGAGCGATTTCACAAATCATTCGCTCTCGTCGTCATTCTTTTCGTTCGTTTATTCGATCGCCATATTGAATTCAACCGCTATTGCGGACGGTTGTGTTGTAGGCTCTGCGTACAGTGACAGCCAAACCACGATGAAACCATAACTTTCAGAAACTTTGTGCTATAATCAAGTGTTATAAATTTTTATGGTTTTAAATTATATATACAGTGTAAACAATATTATTACAATACATAACATATTTACAACTTAACCAGTGCCTTCAAAATGCATGCATTCCAATGAGACTGTTGAACTTATTTTTTTTTGTTCGGTGGTCACTTTGATTCCCGAGTAAAAATGTAATAACATGTAGTTCTGTGAACTATAGATATATGAGTTTATTTTATTATACGTGTTTTGTACAAAGCAACGGACTGTGTTATCATATATAACACTATCACTTATCGACAAGGATTGCCGAAACTTTCAAGGTAAGGACAAAGTTGTTTTCAAAGGTCTCGAAATCTTTCTTCATATTTTACATGACCAATCTGCGATAATATTTATTTACTTTTAAATATAAATAAAAACTTATTTTCTAACGTATCTGTAAACAGTTGTACTGTGCTTACAAAATCGTATCTCTATAATGAAAATATGTGCCTTTTTAGAAGGCATTAGAGCTCTTTATTTTCGAAGATAAAAAGTCTACAATAATTGATCAGCTATGATTTTGCTTGTTATCAAACGTTTATGACGTAAAAATGTCCATAATTCGTAGAGAATCTCATATAAAACAATTTAAAACAAAAGTGATCGACAGCAAGTACTCTGGTACGCGAAGATGGTGGTAGAATACTCCGTCAGAAACTAAAGAGGCTATGAAAGCTGTCCCTGGCCTCTGGCAATACGGGGATTTGAGTGTCGTCGCGCTATCTTTTTGTGGGTATTTTTGACAGTGTTTGTCTCTCGATCACTCCACATATACGTATCTGTTTATACGACTATAAGACTTTGTATCTATGGTCATGAATAAATAAAAACTAAAAATAAACATATCCGTCTCGCCATTGCCTTAGCCCGAGTAATGCGTTTACGACTGCCGACGTTTTTGGATTGTACTCTGGTTTACCACCAAGAACAGTGCAGCGCAGCCATTTCACTATGCTTCTTTAAAAATGATACACCTTCCAATACCGGAATGATAAGATTTCATGAACTCTTCAATGATTACTCTTTAATTATTGCAAATCTATATTAAAAAATTATATTAATTTTATAAAAAAAAAAATTATTTAATAGAGCGATCTCTTTATGATTACTGTGTGGAACGCTTTAAGCTATTTAACATTACGCTACCACCAATAGGAGCTAAGCTGTATGGATAAAAATTACAGAAACAAACAAAAATTGATAAAATAATAATTTTTAGTTCCACACGAGCAAAGTCGAGGGCACAGCTTGTGCTTTATATACTTGGGCCCAAAAAAATATTATTTATTATTGAAAGTCGTTTAGATGCACTATAATATAGAAAAAATATAAACTAGGGTTCGGCCTTCGAAACAATGTTCGCCCCTATGTCAGTCGTGTAAATAACATAAAAGTTTGACATTGAAATGCTTTGACTGTAAATCATTAGCTGCATGCAACAGTATCGCCGTTTCTTATCAACAAATACCTAAGTAATTGATTACATCTGATTACGTGTCCGTAAGTGCATGTTGATATCACGCTTTCTGCTTCAGCCTAATGTACAAGGTATAAGCGTTAATGGTTCAGATGTTCGTCGATTTCGAGGTGGTAGGGATTTAGGCCCGACTGAGCTGTGGGCTGTGGGACCATGTACACATCTATAAACCTGCCACTATAGCTCTTCGTTTGTGGTTTGGAACCAGCCGATTAATATCTTTTAGCCGAGAGGTTTTCAGGTCAATGTGATATCAATGTCTGGCTTTGAATTGCATATCTATCAATAGTTGACGTTATCTTTGGATTGTAACATTTTTACCAGTACACGGTGTCGTCACTATACCGTGTTTTTTTATATAGTTAATGCTTAGCGTTATGGCCATAATCTCACCTAATCTTAAGTGACGATACGGCCTTTTAAACCTTTGGAGGAATAAGCTCTCAAGTCTCAAGTGCAACTGTCGGAACACAGCTATTGGTGTTTGGCGGGAGATTTTCAACTTGAGGGTTGTAACTAACTAGGTTGGCAGCAGAAAAAGCCTGGTTTCCTCACGATGTTTTCCTTCAACGAAAACTCAAGCTTATAGTAGGTGGTTGGATTCGAACTCGCGTCCGTTAACGCAAAGTCGTACACACTACCACTGAGCTGTCATCGCTTACTAAATACAAACCTCTCAATAACTATGTTTATAGGCATTTATAAAGAGAATTGCATACCTAACTGGATTGTACCAATTAAAAAACTCATTCGATAAACGCGTAAAAGTGAAAATAAAACAGCATTTCTTATATTATAGTTATTTTTTTTATTACCGTTAACTCAGTCATATCGTTCATATTAATTTTTACGACATAAAATAGTGATTAAGTAATTTAACTTATGTTACATTGTGCGTACAATAATGTTTACCAAGTATCAAAAGGTCTGTAGTCCAGAAATTAGTCATAACAGGTTGCTATACGCAAGGGCCGAATTCAAACAATTTGTAAGGGTGCTTACAAAATTTAACTTTAACCTGAAACGAGTGCTATTTTTTCCTCAGAATAATTGCTGCGGTGGGGCATTACTAGTTACTCAGCAGGATTTTACCGCTATGAAGTTGTCAGAGTTGTATACCAATGAACATGAGTACTGCTAGGTTCTGAGCGGAAAATGAATTTTGGTCCAATTAGAGTAATACTAAACTAAAATTAAACAGATTAACATTGTGATAAAACTATGGCATTATGATATGTTGTTTTCTAGGACTGCCTAAGGTAGTCTATGTTCTGGCAGCTGTACTTGACACTCCTATATGTATGACCTCGCTAAAATCTATTACCATGCTAAGCCATATCTATACTTAACATCAGGTATAATTCTGATCGAACGTTAAATTATTATTTTTGAAACATGTGATCGAACTACATCTACAATGCTGTGGTATAATGATATATCGATAGTAGTAAGATATCAGATGATTTTCTAATACAAAACTATCTAAGAAATCGCTTTCAAATAAAAAATCTGTCGCCATGCTGTAAACGGCGCGGCGCGGCCTTACTATTCCAAAAGCAGCACTCGAAAGCCAGTTCTATTTCTAGGCATAGTCTGTATTTGTAATTCTGATTAACCTTCATTTTTATATCTCGATAAAACTACCTTAACAAAATAATTCTTAGTTCAATTACATAATGAATAATAACAAATGAATTTGAAATATATGGACCGTTTATTTTGAAAGTGGTGTAAGTCCATTTTCTTTTGTTTCGAGAAAATTGAAGGTTTCTTATTTGTTGATAATGCAATTTCATTTACCGACCGTTTTTAAGTTGTACAAAACATAGGATTTTTTTGAGAAATTAAACACGGACTAGTTATATATAAAAAAATTACATTAAATTAAGCATGAACTACGTGATAGCTCATTTTTCTCAAAACTGGACTTACACCACTTTCAAAATAAACGGTCCATATATTAATATTATAAAGTGGAAAAGTTTGTTTGTACGCGCTAGCCTTAGGCTCTACCAGTCGAATTAAAAAAAAGATATTTGGTAGTGCGATATAGTGCTTTATGATTACTGTGGAACGCTTTAGGCTATTTAACATCACACTACCACCAATAGGGGCTAAGCTGTATTGAAAAAAAATTACAAAAACGGGCAAAGATTATTAAAAAAATTTAGTTTCACGCAAACGAAGTCACAGACACAGCTAGTTATAGATATAACGAGAAGCTGAAAGTGATATATATTTTTCTGATGATTGCTAAACCAGTAACAGCCTCAGATAAGTTTTAAGTTGGAGAGAGATTACAGTATGGTGTTCCACTTGCCGCCCCTAATCGTGCAACCATGAATTGAACATAGACCCAACTGGTTTACTTTTCAAGATATTCTCATTCGGATAACAAACCGAAAAAAAAATCCCCTCTATTGTTCCTTGTCACTGAAACGTCCTCGGAACTTGACACTTGGACTGGCCACTCCATTCGTATTGTTAGACGGGTCTTGGTATAACTTTGTTCCAAAACAGGTCTCATGGGGGCAGGTATTAGCAAGCTTTATTATTGAGCCACGAACGATTACGGATTCGATCAGCGGTTTGAACTGACTTATACGTAATAATTATAAATGTCAGCTTTTTATTTAATATAAGTTTTGATTTAAGGCACTACGTTTGATATTGTGGTCTTATTTTATATTATACTAGCTATACCCAGTGTATATAATTACACGAAAAGAAAAAAGTTCTATTTGCTCGAGAATTTTACCTTTGCTAAATAACTCAATAAAGTGTCATTGCAATGCTTTGTAGACAAACATATATTAGTTACTATTTATTTAGATATTTGTATGTACTCCTTTATATAACTGTGACCTCGACCCATGATAATATTTCACATTTGGCCTAAACTATTATCGACTTAATAATAAATCGTCTTGAAAACAAAACGTACACTTTGGTTTACATACAACAATAATCTTATCGAAGTAAAGATAGCACGTTACCAAACAATGAAACAAAGCACCCATTCAGACTCAAGTAAAACGTTTCAACGGAATCCAGTTTGGTAGTCGAGAGAAAGAAACAAAACCAAGGGACGACATAGCGTTGACGCGACTCTGCCATACGAACCAAAGATGGGCATGAAACCTGTAACCCACTTTGCACCTAATCCGACTAAAATAAAGTTAAAAATAAAGATACAGTGTACGATTGTATGCCCACAAATCCCATTTCTCGAGATCTAGTCGTCAATTCTTCTGTCGTTTGCGTGTAACCACATATATTATATCGATAGGACGCTTTCAAAATCAATTTATAATGAAAATGTATTTTAATTCCGTTGTAGATACGACCGGGCGACATCGGTCGTTTAATTTAAATTTCAAAGTTATACACACACCATCAAATTACACGTTCACGAAACCGTGAATTACTGTGATAACGCGGCGTCGGAATTAGGGTTGTCATTTTTAATATACTACAAGTTATTATATTTAGGTACCTTAAAATGTACAATACTTGCACATTTTGGTTAAAATGCTTAATTCAAATTTCAAATTGTCTCAATAAAATCATCAAGGAAGGACAGTAATAATTTTGTAACCAAACGAAAATATGGTACATGAGGTAGGTGAAGGAAAACGTCTTGATGAAAACATAGTACGTAGGTTAGTTACCTAAAATCGATAAGTGTATTTGACAGCTGTTGCACTTGTGAGTAAATTCCTCTACTAGGCCTACTACTTAACATTCAATGGCCATGTGATCAAACATTGAATGTACTAAAGAAATTATAAAAATATAATTACACGTATAATTAGACTATTTCCTATACGTTTGTTTTTGAAGTGAAACCTATGGGTATTGAATGAGACTAAGACGTCAATCTTGGCTATGTAACGTTCGTTCGAGTTAATTGGTCTCCGGTCGAAGAGAAATATAATGATGAAGTTTTCGCTTCTCCCGTATGGTGTTAAAAACACAGTGTTTTTTATTTAAAAGAATGTACTTCGAATATTATTTATCTTTCTACTCAATATCAATGAATTTAATGAATCATCAATTAACATTATCAAATATTTATTATATAAAGTATATCTCGGATAAATAAAGTCGGCAGCCCTAAACCGAATAGCGTTCGATGATATATTTTTCGTTAAATCATAGAGCACAGAATCGTTTGGCTATAGGTTTTAGGAAGTCTCGAACGTTGGACCGGTTCGTATGAAGAGTCGATTCGTTCGGTTCGCGATATGAAAAAAGAATACCCACGGCGGTTGATATTCGAGGTCGTAACCCAAATGGGGACCAGCCGCAGGTACGCATTTGTAGTACACTTTCACCGATGCGTGACGCGCTCGACCAGACATTTCTCCGTAGAGTATGTACCACCTGTACTGTACAGTCAATAACCTGGACTGAACGTTGTACTCGCGAAACTCTATCATAAATATTAGATTATCTCTTGCGAGTTTCACTAAAGTTACACTTTCTATGTAAACTGGGACGTGAACAATTTACGATCTTAATTGCTGTGTGTCATCCATCAAAAATGTTAAATAAGGGGTAGAGCTTAAAATTGATAGTACTGGTATATAAATAAATATTACTACTAGTGATCGCTTTTGCGTTATCTCTATATCTTAAATATTATTTTTCGTTATTATAGAAACTTTGATGTTATACTTTCTAATTGATTTTATACGATAACGCATTATTTAATTATCCACACAGAATAGCAACAATTTAATGTCAGTACATCGGTTTAAATTTTTATTAGATATCGAGCCTTTTCAGGAATTAGCACCAAAAAAAATTAAATGTTTTTTTTTATTTGTAACCTTCTAAAAAATCCCTGTGTAAATAGAAGGCAGTATGTTAATAGCGACTATTTTAATAGATCAGTGGTTATTATAAACAACACGTTATATTTTTTTATAAAGATATCATGAATACTTTTTAAGTGGAAATGAAAATCTCTTTCCTGTAAAAGTGCAAATTATCGCTTACAATGTTTTTCCTAAAAAGGTTCGATTTTTTAATCTACTTGATAGTTGTAAATTTTCCATATAACTCGATACGATTTTATAAATTCTTAGTAGATTTTTACGTACCCTTAAAGTTTTGTTAAAGATGTTGTTAATGTGTATTAAATATTATCAAAACTTTGATCAGAGCGAATATTAGCCATCTCAAAAAACTCTGACGTCTCTCACGCACTTAAATCAACACGAATACCGTTAATTGAAGAATAAAAGAGTATGATTTCTAAATACCCTGCTCCATATCGAAACTAACCAGTAATTCTGATCCGTCCAACAGAGGTCATCAATGACAACCTATATCTTAAGCTACGTTAGTTAAATAAACGTATTCACAAGCAAAGAAATATATTTTTCTAAATTAGGTAATTACAATTAAGAGATGAAGTTAATAAGTAGGTATTGAGAACAAAATTCTAGAGCGCCGGTCGCGACAAGTGTCCATTGACGACGACAAATATCTTGTAAATATCATTAACCTCTAAAACTGAGCAACTGAACTGATCAATTTTTTTTTAACCGTTATGTGGAATTAATAATACGCCAGTTTACAGTTTATAATATTTTCATCGTCTGTATAAGTAAATAAACATAATTTATTACTAAATATTTATTTACATACTAGCTGACCCGACAAACGTTCTGTTAGATAAATTATTTCTAGTGAATACTTTGGTTGTATTAAAAATGAGAGGTTGAGGGTGAAAATTTAGGATTTGTGTGTATTTGTTAATCATAAAAAAAGTTGTCAATAAAATTAAATAACATGTTTGGCTTGGACAACCCTTATCATTTAGGGGTATGGGGTGACGCGGTGATTGCTAGCACAGACCCGCTTCGTCATAGGAAGGTGACAGACGGCCGTGGCGTTTTAGTGGGTTTCCCGGCGGTTAGTGCCGGGTGAGTCCCACTTTCACCTCTCAGTCCCCACGTTAAAAAAGGAGTATGAAAAATAAATTACGACCGATTCTCAGACCTACAGAATGTACACACAATGAATGTACACATACAATTTTATAATAATAGGTCAAGCCATTTCAGAGGAGTATACCAACCAATGTTGTGACACGAGAATTTTATATATAAAAAAATCGCATTCATGTATGAACATTTAGGTCTTATGTTATAATATCTTTATACATAAATATTGAATAAGAAGTACTCTTGAATAGGCTACAGCAAAATATTTGAAAACAGTTTTTATTTTAATTACACGTATCTATATATCAGTATATACTATTTTTACAAATATCAGTCAATATTCTATATCATATAATTATTTAATTAACTTACAATTTAAACTTGTTATATTTTTTATATAAATATTAAAACTTTATCTCTATAATGATAGATGGGTATTTTAAGCAATCTAAAAAATAATTAAATTTTCAGTTATTTTTCCACAACCTTCCATTTTTTTTAATTTGCATTCATCCTTTAAACTTATAACCTCCCTAACTTTGTTAATTTCGACCGAAGGAAAAAATATCATGAGACCTTTTTATATAAAATTTTAAGCTCAACATATTTTATTATAACTTTTTCGTCTACTTTTTACCGTTTTCGAGTAATTGCGATAAAACACTTTTGACATTTTTTTTTTCAACCCTTGCCGAGAGTTGCAGACACGAATACCTTGACACATTATTTTGTATTATCATTAAAACTACATTATACCAAAAATGCAAAGTTCAGTGCCTAATTTTAATTTCAGATCTTATTTGACTGGACTATAAGACCGAGATACAAATCTAAAATGTATACTCATCATACAAAAGTCAGTTGTGAGTGAGGATTGAATTCGTAACCGGCGTGCTATAGACCTCAAAATAGGAAGTTTATAGAGAACCTAATAAATATAATAAACTATTATGTATTATATATCCTCGTAATCCTAAATGTGGCTATTTATAGTGAAAATACTTAGTTTTACTGTTTTCATCGTGTATTTATCGTTATTACTTCGCCCCTATAAGGAAAAACGTAATAATACATAAAACTTTATCGTGCCATGTAAACTTTGTAATACAATTGGGTGCATATTATAGTATGCGGGTTCAAAATGGTTAGTAAGCACATTCAAAAGTAAACATTTAACAGAAAAGTATTTAGAATGAATCTGTATAATAATACATTAGCTTAGTTGGTAGCTTGTACGGCCATCGCGTCAATGGACGTGAGTTCGAATCTATCTGCAATGAGTCTGAGCTTTCGGTGTCGGAAAGTATCGTGAGGGAACCATAGCATAGCGGTGGGACTTATCTAATGCCCACCTTGCTAGCTACCACAGAACCAAGTTGAAAATTTACCGCCAAGTACCTATAGGTGTGTTAAGAGAGCCAGTACCTGTACTAGGCTTAGCGTGTCCACCATCTTGGGCCACATCGTCACTTAACATCACTATATAAAGACTACATCAACTATAAAAAATAATGAGAAAAAGAGTTAGTTATTTTTTACGCCTTTACTTCTCAATCGTTCGTCATAAAATTTTGAATACGCGTTACCAGGAGTACAGAAAAATACAAGGACGGAGAAATAAAGGACGTGTAACAGATTAAAAAGTTTGTACGGGGAATACTCTTCTTTGAAACAAATGCAGTCTGTGCGTATTAACCCAGATATAATTGTTTAATGTGTTGATTAAAACATAAAAACATAACATTTAAATTAACTTAAACAAAATAATTAAACGTATACATAATTAAAACTGTAATTAGAATGCTAAAATATAATAGATGACTTTTGTATCGAAAAATAACCGTCGAAGATGTCTGGCGGACGACTGAGATCATCGCAAACAATCAGCCAATAACGGTCAATCCAGTATGGTATAGTCAATGTGTTTTACGGGCAACGTAGATGTTTCTTAACAAAATTCGTGTCCATGACTCAATCAACGGTTCTTATGCAGATTTGCTTCGGTTCAATGTGAAATATTTAGCTGGTTTTTCTTTTTATATTTCTTTTACCATCGGATTATGTTCTGTAGTTTTATAATTTGTCTATACAAATATGTACGTATGCAGATTGTTGAGATAGACCGAAATTTATTAACGATACATTTTTTTATTGTGAAAATTCTGTAAAAATTCTTTTTGTGAAAATTCTTATCTCGAACTTTTTGTGTGAAGCTAGTTCGGGTAACTGCGACATAGTGACTTTTGATAGAGTTAACCGATTGTTATGAAATAAAGACTAAATGTTACTCGAAGATACGCTTTATGATTTCCTTGGTGAGGTTTTATCATAAAGTTTGTACTTTAGCAGTGTGCACAGACAGACAGACATATATTCTAGAAATTCTGGAAATGGGTTGTGTTGGTTATCCTTTAACAATCTGGAATTTTTTTACAAATATTTTCGATGTACAAAAACGACTTTTCTACATATATAATATATGTATAGATATAATTTATGTATATATGTAATTTCTTTGTTTTTTTTTAACGAACAAAAATTAACAAACATACTCAGAACATTTTTTTGTGAATTTTACGATTAATTGTCCTATGCGGGACTCGAACCCACTGCGCATCAGTACGATGGATATCGCTAGACCAATCGTGCAGCATCGTTTTACCGAACTATCACAAAAAATATTAAAAAGTTGTTAAAACGAAACCCCATTCATAAAAACCCTTCCATTAGAGGCTTCCTGCGCTTAGATACAAAAGCAGCCGGAAACCAATTGTTGTTTTTGAAGGAGCAATTCACATCTCGCTTTGGAACAGACTTATCTCTCCGGACTTTATCGTTCTCCAAAATCTACCGACGAGTGTGATATTTCTCAACTACTTATCATCTACGAATGTGATAACGTCAGATGTTATCAGAAATCGCCTTAAAGACGTATTGTTACCGATGTTTAGATTTCATTTTTTAAATATTTAACTGTTTATTACCTCATGGAAATATAACAAGAACATAATTTAATTCTTATGGAAGGTTCAATTCTCTTTTTATCTGAAACCGTGCTGAACACCAAGTGATAGACAATTCATTATCAGTCACAGTCATCATGCTGGCTTGATTAAAAAGAATTATAATCAGTTTTTCTTTCAAATGTAACTTCAAACCGGCATTACAGAGATGACTGACTAAGAATTGTAAATACCCCTCGGTATTCGCATTTATTTTCGGAAATGCATTGTTACGATCAAATACTGTGCCACTATATAAAAAGGTGTTCAAATATTTAATCGTGACACGCAAGATATACATCATACTAATATTATAAATTCAAAAGTGAGTTTGTCTACGTGTTTGTAACGAATTTTTGTATAGAAATAGACGGAAACCTGGACACGGTGATAGGCTGCTTTTTCTCGTGAAAACCTTATTGGAAGTGGGGTAAAGAAAGGAATAAATTTTGTTTGAAGCTTTTTATTGTGTCATCTGATTTGTTTGACAAAATCAGTATTACCGCGAGCGAAGCCGCACGTAAAATCTAGTATACATATATTTTTACTTAAAACAAAGACACTCTCGTTCACATTCACCTTGAAATATTATTGTACTAATTTAAGTTGATGTATAAAAAAAAATCCTACGTTAAGTTCGAAAGCTGTTACAGTTTTTAGTTTGAAGAATATCAAATAATACCAGATATCATCTTGTATTGTCACCATACGCAGCCAGCGTTACGTGCTGTATGATACCTACGTTTTTAACTTATTTCAAGAAAGGTGTAAAAGTTATAATTTACTGTTACATTTCTTATGCTTCGCGTCATCCTATTTGCGTTCTGTTCATGCTCCAGTCGCCATGCATTCCGCATATATGTGGATCATACACACGGTTTTTAGTTACCTACAGTGATAATATTTCAAGCAAACTAGACCAGCCTATATTTGTTTTTGTATATCGAGCTAATCTATATCTATACTTAAAAATTTATATTTCTATTTGTAAAGAAATTCAAGAACTGCTGGACCGATTTCAAAAACTCTTTCACCATTAGAATGCTACTAACTAATGCTATAACTTTTTTTTTTAATTATTAAATAAATCAAATTTTAGTTCCACGAGAAAGGAGTCGCGGCCATAGCTAGTTAATATTATAAAGCGGTAAAGTTTGTTTTTTTGAGCGTGCTAATCTTAGGAACTATCAGACGAATTTTAAAATTTAGTTTGCTTTTGTATATCAATCATCGAGGAAGGCTTTCGGTTATTTAACATAACGTTATCACCAATACGAGCAATGCTGTATTGAAAAAAGTTGTAATAAGGAGCAAAAATGATTACATTAAATTTTAGTTCCACGCGAACGAAGTTTCGGGCACAGCTGGTATGTAATAAAAATGGAAACGTGTTTGCTATAACTCATCTTTAAGTCCACGGACCGTTATACACATTTTTCTTTATCTGTCTTTCAAGACAGGAAGTAAAACACTTATTAACAAAAAATGGTGTATAATTATAGCTCAAACCAATTACTACAACCTTTTTTTAACTTGACATACGCTGTTAGCCTTAGGGGCTTTGGCAGCTTCACCGAACTTTACCACTACTAAAACCTGGGCAGAGGTTCGACCGGGATTTTTGAATGTAAGCTTTATTTCGGGTACCAATAAGTCGACTGAATTTTTAAGGTATATTATGCACTTATATTTGTTAGAACATATGATTTTTGCAATCAAACAACCACATGATGGGTCTACATATAGTATAGTTAACATATATTTTTATTGGTTACTCTCAAGTTCTAACTATACGTGTAAGTTTATTTCTCGATAATTCTGTTATAGATATTACTGATCCCATGAAAAATAGTTTCCCGTATTTATAATTATTGATTTAACTTGAAATAATATATTCTAACTTCTTAAGCGATTTTGAAAAAAAAGTTTACTTTTGTTTCAAACCGTTTAAGAACTACTAAATATTGTATTACAAATGATTAAATAGAAAGATACAAAACAAGGAAATATCTACGTAAGAAACACGTACGAAACCGCGGACGCAACTATTGGATATGTTTGTATTTAGTTGATTATAGATAACATCGTATATCACCACAACAGTTGTTATATAACTGGAAACGTTACCGAGTATTAATTAACTAACGAATCAACTTCGGATTGAAAAGAAAAGAAAGAACGCGAAACTAGATCTCGTAGAAAGAAATTTCTATTAAGTTTCAATTTCGAAAGTTTTATAGTTCAATATATAACTTAGATTAAGTCACAATCGATCAAAACATGTTGCGCAACGAATAACTATAGGAATACCAAGGCCAGGTTACTTCGGAACTGAATTGTGTGCGATATATTTGTTTTTTTTTTTCGATGTGGCATTATGTAGGTCGTCGTTTGTAGTGTTAAGACCCACTATACAATATTTAAAAAAGGAAAAAATAAAGTTATATGGTTTCACATCGGGCGGTTAATACAATTATGGTTATTAAATATTTCACTACATTAAGGGATTTACAAACCATTGTTTTTATTTTTTTAATGAATAGTGCCTGCGTCCGGAGTATATATTTCTGCTATGGAGTACAAATTTGGTTCATAATATTAGTTATCACTTTGCCAGTTATTACCAACATTCATCAAGTAGTTGAATCAGTAGAGGGTGGTAGCTAGCCTAGGCATTAGAAAAAGCCCTACCATCATGATATAGTTTTCTCACGATGTTTTCCTCCACCGAAAGCTCAAACTCATTGTAGATAGATTCGAACTCACGTCCCTTAACGCGGGGTTCGTCCACACTAACACTGATCTATCATCGCTTCATATCATACGATGATCGTATTCTATATGCCCTTTCCATCATAGAAAACTCTTGGTACTGTTATCAAGTTTCGGATCTTGATAAATACGTACGAAGTCGCAATAGTTTGTTAGTTCGATATAAAAGTAAAGGTTATCTATTAGACATACAATTTGAATCATGTTAGTATGTAGTAAATGCGCTTGCTTGTGTCGACATAGGAATGTAAAGCGTGTGATATATATCGAGTAACGTTAGTTACGTCCCATTCATGGTCTAAAAGATCACGATGTGGATTTGATAGGCGTTGCGAAATGACCTCCCTTGTTACCTTTTTAACTTATACATATATGTATTAGAGCTTTGTTCACTTTTTGTTATACTTCCAATCCCTTCTCTTCAATATCGAATACGTTTAATAATACTTTTGTTTAGAATAAATGACCTGCATATGTTAGCTCTTCAAGTTTATTCTATAATATAAACCATTTACCATTCACTGTGTATATCATATCACTGTGTACTCATACTATATCTCCTAAACTACCAGACCTATTTGCATAATTTGGCATGTATATTCCTTTCACGACGTAGAACGTATTTACAATCGCACGCGGTTCATGAGAAATACGCGAATCAATCGTAGGTACCAGATAGTATAGAATATTATAAGAAAACATACATTATTCACTACAGATGGATTCAAACTCACATCCATTGACGAGGCGCCTGTGCATACTACCAACTGAGCCATCATCGCTTCAAAATTATCACATACGTACTTGTACATATTTCACAAATCCACTGCATACATATTCAATAGGATATAGATAGGAAGTAACACGTCGGCTTTACCTATTTCAGTTGCTCGGGCGAAATAATCCAATTTTTTTTTTTATTATTCGGTAATACTTTGCAATAAACATTCAGGGTAACCTAACTTTCTAAAGCCACAGAAACCTATTATTACCACTTTCTCATAACACTTAGAATTTATTAAAAAAAATGTATTGATTACCTAATTGTAAATAAATATTTATTATAATAAACTTTTATTTCACGGTTTTTAAAAATTATTTCTAAATGCATATAAATTATTTTCTTAGTATACGTGGAGAATCATTGGAATTATAATTAGTATTTTAAATAAAAACAACAAAAAGAAAATTTCATTTTTGCATAGATAAATTTATTTTGTGAAATATTATTTATATATATTATATTCTTATTATTTAAAAATCTGTTGAATATTTATGCATATGAAGTTATGCGAAATATATGCAAATTACCATTTCGGATGACATTATGTTTCAACCTGCAGATTATTACCACATACAAATTCAAAACCGCAATATCATTGGAAGTTTCTCTATTATAGAAGCGCTAACAATCGACGTAAACAAAGTCAGTTAATGATTTTGAAGTTTACTTTCAAACAAATCAGTAACGATTATAAATGTGCTGATAGGATGTTTGTTCTGTAAAAAAACATTATTTACATCAAAAACCAATTTTCATTACCGCAAAGATATTCAAGAACCACGAGCAAATGCATTGGCAGAGTGGTGTGATACTACAGCTGTCTGGATCCAGACCACCATACACCGTTGGTAACACCTAACATGGTAACACGTGTGTTACGTTCTATAGTCAGTTAGTTTATCCTACGTTTGCATAGATGTAATAAAATTGTTTAATAAATTTTGTCCGTTTTTGTAACTTTGCTAGCTTTGCTTCTATTGGTGATAGCATAATGTTAAAATAGCTAAAAACTTCCTCAGTGATTGCTCTATCAAGTATAAAAAGAATTTTCGAAAAATGTCTGGTAGTTTCAGAGATTAGCGTGTTCAAACAAAGAAACTTTCCACTTTATAATTTTAATTAGCTACCTCCGTGAATGCTCGTTTTTGTAAATTTTTTCAATACCGTTTTGAATTCAGTTTAGTTACAGTTTCAAATAACCTTACACGAAAGTAGTCTGAAAACATTAGTAATGGCTCTTTTGAGCAATGGCCATACTTTTCAACGCATATCATTTGGCTATGAGATTGATATGTATAGAATAGATAAATGTTTATATACAGCGTGAACATAAATAAATGTTAGCAAATTGATTGACCCTTAACATTCTGTTAAATGAACTAACTAATAAATTTATGTTGTAAATTTCCAAAATGTTACATTAAAATTTGATCAAAATGCGAATTTAAGAATGATTGACCAGAACCCGGTGTGGTTAAATCAATATACAACGGTTCATACTGCATCGTAGTCTCGGTAATACGCTTTTAATAACTGAAATCGTAAATGCATATACCAGCACAATCGATATCTTCACGCTTCATAGCGCGTAGGCTTAGTACAGTGATTCGACATACCTACTGTCCTTGTTTGGGTTCGTACATGGTATATAAGTTTTAATGTGAAACATATATTTACGCACCTTAACATTAAAATCTACGTCATATGACGGCAATGGCGTGACGGCAAATAGCATCATGAACCTCTATGTAACCTCTCTCAACTCCCTTGTATTTGTACCCGCGTATACCATACACTTCATTTCTTTTACTCCATATTTTATTTATTATAATGTTTAAATATTATAAATTTTAACATTAACTTAATTGTTTCACATCTACCGGGCGTCCCGTGACGGCTAAGTTATTTTTTATATTGTTATAGACTTAGCGTCTTTGATATAATATTGTCGACGAGGATGGGATAAGTGAAAGGCTTCGCAGATAGTTACACACTGTGTACCTAATGTATAAGACGTTACCACTCAGTACGACAAACAAGCGCAGATCCACCGTTGAGAGCTGGAGAAGCATGCCCACAACCCTAATAGACTTGTGACGTCACACTTTTACAGTTAATGTTTGCCCAACAGCTTTACCCACTCCCATTTAATTTTTAAACAACTCTGTAGGAATGCACTATATTTATCATGAGTAAGTTCATACGTGGCTCTGACCACAACGTTTTTTGAGGGCTGGGTTTGTGCTTGACAACAGATACACATACATGTAATATAACAACACGTATTTATTATGCTTTTAACAGAAAATTGATTTAAAACAAAAATAAGCTGACAAAAATAATTAGTCACACCCGTACAAAATATAAGCTGATAAACTGGGCCTTGGAGGCACGGTGCGTAAACGGCATGTCGGTAATCTAATTTGTAGGTAGCCAAGAAGCTTACTAAATGTATTGTTTAAATTTTATCTTGTGTACCCGTTTTAAAAGAATAATATAGACATTTATAACCAGCGTGATGTACTGTACATTCTTTATACCCAAAAGCTGTTCGCCTTAAATGTGAACTCATACCCAAAAATAGTAACATATGTGCTGCTTATTTGGTATCCGAGGCTATAGTTGCGAGAGTAATGTAACCTTTATTTAAAAAGCCCATATTTTACAACTGAAATGTATTTTGTAGCCGCTCTATTAAAAACCATTTTTTTCTTTAATGCTGTTGAATAATCATCATCTTTATACCAATAACTAGTCGTGCCTGCGACTTTGTTCGCGTGGAAATTAATATTATCTAATCATTTTTGCCTGTTTGTGTAACTTTTTTAAATACAGCTTTGCTCCTATGGGTGGGTGCGTGGTTGCTCTATCAAATACCACAAAGTATTCTAGAAATCCGTTTGGTAGTTCCCAAGATTAGCGCGTTCAAACAAACAAATGAATTTTTCCACTTCATAGTATTAAGGAAGTCAATCTCTTACAGAACTCTTAAAACTAAGCTTGTGCGCTCATACATCCTTACAGTGGTAATCTGCTAATAGGGAAGTATTATGAATATACACTCTATAGTGTATACAAATAAGTTACAATCCATTTGTCTCTAAGTGGTTACTATATCATATAAAACATTTAACATATAGGTATTATTAGCATTTTTATGTATAAAATCCATTTACGGACTTCTCGCAATGCGTAAACTCAATACCGGAGCTCATGCGAGGGCATCATGGGTGTGTGAAAGATTCAACGAGTGACAAGTCAAATACCCACTATAAACAGACAACGGCTACACTCAGAATCCCCGTATAGCCAGAGACCAGGCACAGCTTTAACAATTCATCTAATCTCCTTTGTTCACCTACCTAGCATGTTGCCTACCTAGAACCTACTTCTCCATCTAACACTGTTATTTACCGCAACTTTTGGTGAAGGAAAACATCGCGATGAAACCATTGCACCTCTTGCAACCATTGTAGGACGTTTTCTAAAGTGCCTGGCTAACACCCTTTTTTATTGTCGTGGTGCTTAAAATTCCATTATTTACGAATTTTCTCACCGCAACGCGAAAAAACTCAAACGTATTGTCCGGGCTCAGGCCAAAGCTAGAGGCGCACGTGGTGACTCATCTGGTACTAACCACCCAACACTACCCTCTAAGACGCACCACGGAAACACTTCAAAGTCCCGTGCTGTCAGAGACGAGGGACAGCTTTCACACTTCTTGTAGTAGTACACTTTGAAAAATTGAATATCTTACTCTGGATACCTGTAGGTATGTTCCGAAAGTTGCACTTTAAAGCCAGTCCCTCTGCTAGGATTAATGTGTCTACTGTATTGGGCCACATAATCACATAATACCAAATTAGATTATTTCCTTACGCTAAACCTATAATGGATAAACAAGCTATGAATTTCTGCAGGGTATAGATATTTCACCAACCGGGCTGCTCCCAGTAGAGACAGAATTCCTAGAAAACTATGATTCCTTACTCGCTTTGCTAACTATCTATACCTTCACACCTTTCAAGCCACAGGCTAAATTCATATTGTGAGCTCGTAAGAAATTAATTTGACTTCATTGCATTCTAAATCATACATAATGTTAGAGGCTTCGGGCGAACGTCTACGGCATTGTCCGTACTTTCCATCAAAAGGGTATTCATTTTTAAATAAATAAACTAAACCCCAGTACTAACGTGAACATGAATATAAAAATATAACGAACGAGTTATATACCTATTCTCTTCACAGATGTTTTTAGACACAGACTGTACTTATATATATTTCTAGAAAGTTCTACTAAAGATCCCTATTCATAGTAACATTGTGTATGCATTCTCACAAAACGTTCAGTTTTAGGTATGGATTCTTAAATTACTTCTTCAATGCGTTTGTAATTACAAAACTAAATTATCTTTATAAACACAATAGAGTTTATCAACAACAAAGAACTGTAGCAAAACGGCGTAATCTAACAAAATCCGTGACGTAAGGCATTTGATTACCATACTGTGGCTGTTTGAATAATTGTCCACACCAATTAATTCTTAATTTGAATTCAAATATATACATTTTTTAAACCAAGCACTCTGTGGAGCGTGCTTATTTTTTCTGAGTTGCTGAAGCCACGGCAGCTGTACAAACTGTTTTGTGTATGAACTGCTATTGACGTATGGAATTCTTGGCACAATTTAATGAAGTTATTAAAATTCATGAAGGAATCGTTACAATTTATTTATGGTACTTGCTCTAAATATTGATAATAAATCAAAACGCTATCTAAATTGACTGGTATTTTTTTCCATTGTTAAGTATATTAATTTAAATTCAGTTATAGACAAAACTTAGTTTTTTTTTTATTTCATTTCCAAAGGCTGTAATGTAACGACGATAGTGCCTTAAATGTTACCTACATTTTGAACTGTAACTAATTTATGGTTCAACACTTATATCACACTTTTTCATATGGAAATATACAGTTTTTACCTAAATACTTATGGACCTTCGAAATCAGTTGTAATAGAAATTAAAATATACACATAGTCTCACAATTAGAAGTTGTTACATAAACGAGTTAGTCTTTATAGCTGTTTCTTTCTCGTCTGTAATAGGATGAGAAGCGTGAAGTTATAATCAATGTTACTGCCTTCAGATGGTTTTATAATGTCGTCCAATGAGAGGGGGCGATGGCTTAAGGCGTACTAGTCGGCACGATGGGGTAGTAACCTGGCAACTAATGCAAGGGTGTCCTAACCTGATCTTAGCACGGTTTAGGATGTTGCCTATTACGCTTTATTAGAATTACATGGATAATAATATAAGGTTAGACACGAACTACTTTATATATCTAGCTTTTCGCACTGTGATAGAGTAAAATTATAATACGACGTGAAGGAATTACAGACTAACTTTAAGGTATGATCAAATTGAATTTGTATGTCTGAGTGTTAAATATCTACGTATGTATAGGAATATCATCAAATAGATTAATATATCACAAGCTATGCTTATTTTAAAACTGAAGTACTGCCATAATAGTGTGGCATTGTTTTTTTTTTACAAAAATATATTTGGGTACGAATAATATTCTGATTAAACATTCACATTGTACGATTTTATATACTTATGAACGGTATATTTAAATATATATCTCGGATATTACAAATATTACAAAAAAAAAAACGTTTTTACAAAAAATGAACTATATAGGTGGATTCAAAACCCGAAACCGAAAATCTGATTACATGCAAAACTTTCATTTAAATCGTTGGACCTTTTTTGGAAATTTCTGAAATTTATATGTATACGAGAGTATATCCATCCATAGTAATATTATAAATGCGAATGTGAGTTTGTGTGTTTTTTACGCTTTCACGCTTAAACCGCTGATTCGATTGTGATGAATTCTGGTACAGAGATAGATTTTTCTTACTAAAAACTTATAGGAAGTGGGGTAAACAGATAGACAAACTTTTTATTGCGTCGTCCAATTTGTTAAAAAAAAACAATATTAACGTGATGGAAGCCGCACTTCAAATCTAGTATTTTATAGATTAGATAATTGTGTCTCAAAATTATGTTTTACATTTTTTATTATTGTATCGCGCATGCAGCAAGTTAACGGACTCGAGGATCAGACCTACACATAGTAGACGTCATTTCATTACTATATCAGTGAACACAGTAAATATTTCCACGTAATATAAAGCGTACAAACGTTTATTTTATAACCCGAAAGCCTTTTTCATGGAACGATACTTAACGACAACTATGTAAGGTAACTAGGTGATAGTCAATGCAGCTAGAATCTTAATGGCGCGCCGTGGAACAGCCCTACACACCATAAAGGTGTAACAACGGCTGACCCGTTTCCACATGTATGGATATCCGGTTGGCTCGCACGTTGCACCGGTGTAATTGCAGGCCAGGGACGACGTTAGGAAACTATGAGATCCGCCGAGGTTAAGAGAATTATTCGCCGTCACATTGTATCGTTTCCCGGGCGAATATGATTATAGTGAGTTACTCTAGCATCCATTTTTTTTTCTTTATTTGTTCTGTACCAACAGTTGTAATAGGTTTAAACTAAATTATCTAAATCTTTACTTCTTTACTAATATTATAAATGCAAAAGTGAGTTTGTTTGTTTGTTACGCTTTTACGCGTAAACCACTGAATTAAATATGATGAATTTTGGTATAGAGATAGATGGGAACCTGCAGACGGTGAAAGGCTATTTTTGTTGCGAAAAATTTATAGAAAGTGAGATAAACTTTGTATGACATTTTTTTTTGCGTCATCCGCTTTCGTTGACAAAATCAATAATAACGCATGCGAAGCCGCAAGAAAAGCTGGAAGAAATAATGGATAAAAAGGTAAAAGACAGTTATAAATAAACTGAATTATCTAATCAAGACTTTTCGAAACATAAGTAAATTATTCTTGTACCAGTAATTCATTTATAGTCTCGATAGATTGGAAAACTGTCCACATGCTTATCTACTAAAGAACTTACACTATTGTACAATTTACATAATTTCGGTATGGGTGAATTCCTTCCAAGAACTGTCTCTCGTAGCGATGATACTAAAGTGGATATTTTTTGGCACGGATATCCAACAGGTTCTCGGATATTTATTAGGGGTTACTAGAAGTCTCTGCCACAAGTTGTACAACATTTTTGTGATCTAGATATAATTCGTCTAAGTTTACCTAATTTAAGTAAAGAATATGTGTACCCTTACTGGCTTAACTAATGTTATAAATGCGAATTTGAATATATTTATTGCGCTTTCACGACTTAAGTATCCCATCGATCATCGATATAGTTGGTGAAATTGTACAAATACATGTCGTCAGGAGTACAAAAAGGGCATAGAGTACCCATACATTCAGAAAAGTAGTGCTATTCCTGAGAGATAAATTAATATATATTTTTCACAAAATCTACATTCATGCAAGTATAGCCGCGGGAAAAATCTAATAAGATATATTAAATATTTTTTTATAACAGACTACTTTTAATTGAAGTATTTTCTTAAAACCTTTTTGAAATATGAAACTTAAAAAAAAAGCCGCATCGGTGCAACTCTCTCATGTGATGCGCCTATCAATAAGCAGCATATTACATTTATTAAAATCTCACATGATTATCTATGAAATGTAAATTAAGTACTTAAATTATTACCAACTGACATGATCATAGAAGCATTTGTGTAGATAATAAACATGACCATTTTTAGTTATGCTCATTGTTTGACTCTCATAAACGTCTCGACTTTAGATGAATACGTTTTCTTTTGTTAGAAAGAAGAGTGACACAGTGAGTAATAGGCTCTGAACGAAAGTGTATTATTTATGTTGTCACAATAATAGCATAAGAGTTTTTCTCCACAAACGTCGGCCTAAATAACAAAATGCGTTTGGAAGATGAAGAGAGGTATATCGCAGATGCTTTTTTTTTATCGTGGGGAAATGCATTTATTCATCCCCTCCCAGCCCGAGGGACTGAGAGGGGTATGTGGGACTCACCCAGCGCTAAGCGCCGGTAATACCCACTAAAACCCCACGGCCATCTGTCGCCTTCCTAGGGCGACGCGGGTCCGTGCATGCAATCACCGCGTCAAATCACAGATGCTTACTGTTACAAATGTATACAAAAAAATCAGTAGTACATCTAGTAGTTACTGCATTTTCTTGAAATTTTACAAGATGATACATTTATACGTAAAACGGTTTTTGTATACATTTAATATCGAAGTTTCCACAGATACGGGAAATTATATCCGACAGGTGAGTATATTAAAATTTATATATCAATAAAAATTAACGTTTCGTTGTATCTTGGATCTACAAACGTTCCTAAGCCATTCATCTGATTGTGATGGAATTATAGATATGTATTTGTTGTGCGTATGGCTGCGAAGGATTTTTTTAACGACAAGACATTTATTTTTGTGGCATTGCAATGCCTCTCGTTTGCAATTAGTTTTTTATTTCCACTTGTACAAGAATTACATCAAATGTGCAATAATAATTAGGTTGAATTTTGTCACTGGACAAACGTTATTATAATATAATATAATCGTTCTTGTTTTTCCCGGCATGGTGGTAGGGCTCTTTGTAGAACCATTAAGATGATAATCTGCCGCCAAATACCTATATGTGTGTTCCGAGGGTTGCACTTGAGAGCCAGTCCCTCCACTATGCATAGCGTGTCCACCATCTTAGGCCACACTGTCACTTAAAGTCAGGTGAGATTGTGACCATAACGCTAAATCTATAAACTATGTAAAAAATTACACTACAAGTAGGCTTCGTTTTGTATAAGTCATGAACTAATTTTTTTAATAGCTATTAGTTTGTGACGTCAAAGTATACATTGACTTTGTAAAAACATTCCCCTGTATTTACTTATTTATCATTAATTATATTATTCAAACAATAATATTGTATGTAAAACAGGTGTTAAATTACTTAAAATATATATTAATGTATATAGGTGTTATAATTAACACTCTTCGCATTAATTTAGTTTCACTTATACTTTCAAATTATTTATGTTGACTGAATGAATACTTTAAAATATACGTAAGAAGGTAATATATCAATACACCACCTTATACTAACAGACTCATTAAAACATATTTTCAAGCATCATTTACTCACATCCGATGAAGCGATCCAACATAATTGGAAGCGATGATAGCTCAGTAGTAGTGTATACGAATTGCGCGTCAAGGGACGTGAGTTCGAATCCATCTACAATGAGCTTGAAAATCTGCCGCCAAATACCAATTGTTGTGTTCCGGCAGTTGCACTTGAGAGCCAGTCCCTGCACAGGTTTAGTGTGTTACTAACTTTGGCCGGCCGTATCGTCACTTAAGACCAGGTGGGAGTATGGCCATAATCTTACTTTAAAAAATAATCTACTCATGGTTAGTATTAAATCTAGGAAGTTCGCTTATAATCCAAAATTCCCTAAACAACATAGGATTTAACTGATATCAACCATTTTTTAAATGTTTCCATTTTTTTTTAATATTCAATGGCTGTGGTCGCTTCCTCTTTAGTGTTGTTTATATATATTTTTAGCAATAAACATCCTGGTTTTACTACTGTTGATGTATAACAAATAATAGGTGTGACCGCGATTTCGTTAGCGTGCAACTAAAAATTATTTAATAATAATTGCCGATTTTTGTAACTTTTTTCATACAGCTTTACTTCTATTGATAGTGGAGTGATGTTAAATAACCTAAAATCTTCTTCAATAAATGCTCTAACTAATGCAAAAATAATTTTTGAAATCCGACTGGTAGTTCCTAAAATTGACGCGTTTGAACAAACTTTTCTACTTTATATTTATATTAATATAGATTTAAATAAATTGTAATATTACATCTTATAATTGTAAAAATGTTAAAATTAATTCGCAGCAAACAATTCAACATCACAGTCGAATCTCCTCTTTGGTTAACAATAATAATTTGAGTACTTTTCGAGCGAACGTCCTTGTAAATATAACTTTAATCACTTGAAATAATTACCACGTCTTTATTAATTTTAATAACAAAGAAACAAAATTAAATCTTCTTAGAACAACAAATGACGAAACAAGACACGATCATCTTTTAATCTCGTGGCATAGTTCGATCGTTTGTTCATGTTCCGTGAGAAGACGATTCACAGGCTTATGTCAAAAGTCAGCAGCGACAAGACCGTGACATCAACGGCGGCCTAATCTCGTTAGCTTCAATCTACCTCCACGGACGTGTATTGTCACCTCATTAGAATAACAAATACACATTCGTCATATCTATATTTATTACTGTTCCATTAGTGTTCTAAATTCGATAATACATTTGACATTTGAGGAGATTCTTATATAAGAGGAGTAATAATCGATTTACAAATCTTCGAACTAAAACATCGTATGGCAAGGCTTTGAAATTCTGATTCGCTATATAGTTCGAATAAAGACGGTTCTAGGCTACCAAGGGTGTGAAAGAGATACAAACATTGTTGTTTTAATAACGCTAAAAATCGTTGCTAGCTATTAAATGGCAAAGAAAAGGAAATTCGATTGGCCAAAAAGAAAAAAATACTGCACTAATTGGAGTAAGCGATTACAATAGCGAGTACAACAAATCATCACGTTGGACCATCTGAAAACCATTGCTGCAACGCATTATACGTTGTAGCATTTTGGACGTTGGACCATTTACAGCCTCACACAACTGATTAGTGGGCACCCTCTGCCTATTAAATTTACTAGGCTATTGTTGTTTTTGTTTCTCGCCCTAATTTTATATTATTATGTAGTAGTCATTTAGTCATTATTATTATTGTTTGAGTTCCGTAATAAATGTATTTTCTTTCTTTCTTTCTTTCAATAGCTTAGATGCAGTCTCATATATGAGCTCAATACGTAAATTTAATTATAGTAATAATAGACTTTTGTTGGTTGTCAGTTTTACATTCGTTAATAAAGAAAACATTACGAATATAGTCAGTACAATCATATAGATTAGTAGATTTAGTTTCGCGTACATAATCCGCTTTGTAACTGGGTTAGTTAGCTGCTTAGCATAGGATTAGTCAGACTCGCGGTATCTCTTTGCGCCCCCGGCAACAGCCAGAGCAGAGGTTCGGCCACTTTATGGCACCCTTGCTCTCGTTGCCTCCCGGGTTGAGTATCTTTCCACACTCGCCCCACAAGCTGGATGAAGTTGTGAAAGCCCCTTAGACTAATAGCATATGTCTAATAAAAAAAAAACTTTGTAAGCCACCGCGTCGAAGCGCGGACCATTGTTTGTGTGATGCAACAAATAATTGTTCCCAATTTGTTTGTTACTTTGTATTCGTTAATTGTATTTAAAAGTTCTTCTTACTTCTCGTTGGCGAAATTACTTACTAAGTAAGAAGTGTGCACTAATTTTAATCATTTTTTTATTATAGCAGCTCGGCAAAGTGACGGTACTGTACCTGATGTAGCACAGTACGATCCAAAAACAGTGGCAATCATCGAAGGGACGACAATCCGTCACGAGTAGCCCCTGTCATGCCGGCCTTAAAGCCTAAGTCTATTTTTATAATAACATATGTTTTTAATTGATATATAAAGGTTTTATGACTATAATTTCTTCTACTTCCATCTAGGCAGGGTCAATACAACATGTTTTCTTCTTTCACTCTATCAGCTGTGATCTCGGTATTCACTTTTTGTACACATATCATTCCTGACACAGTCCATCCATATCTTCTTCGGTCTTCCCCTTCTTATTTGATGTTCTTCTAGTAATATGGCTTTCTTTTCTTCCCATAACATAGCCATAACACGCTAACCTATTTATTACTACTCAATTTCTCTGTGCCAAATGTATTCGACTCTATTGATTATTTTTAATAATTATTATTCCTCCAATAAACTTATAAGTTCATACCTATTACATTTTTACGAGAATTGTGTTCAACTGTTTGATAAATTACTTCCAAAGTAATTTTACGTGCTGATTCTAAACGTTTCTACGTGCTTCGAAATTATATTACCGAGTTTGACAAACAAAACAATATACGCCATTTACAATACTTTTGCGAAATTAGAGTAACGACCTTATCTGATTCACTACATGATATGAATTTTAAATTTTAAAGTACAACGTACTCCTCTAAAGGGCCGTATTGAATCGAATATCGAATGTGAAATATGCGAGGAATGCCACAGTCACAAACAGGTAGAAAGAACACAACCCACTGGGCGGGTTTTGACTTTTTTTTTCTGTGTTCGATATGTATTAGTTAAATAGTTGTACTGCAAAATAGAATGTAGAATATCTGTGTAACAAATAACGAAATACAGATCGTTTAGCTAATTTTATATAGAATTACTTATATCTATATTCTTATTATAATGCCGAAAAAATTGTATTGACGCACTAATCTTCGGAATTACCAGTCGAATTAAAAAAAAATATTTTATTTTAATTATCTTTTATTTGATAGAACTATATTTTAGGATGGTTTTAGGCTATTTAACATAATACTACCAACAATAGCAGTAAAGCTGTATTAAAAACGGGTAATAATTACTTAATTATTTTTAGTCCCACGCGAACGAAGTGGCGGGCACAGCTAATGTAGTATTAGTAACAGTACCGTTTTATTGTTTATAAAATTATTGAAGGATATTTTTTTTATAATGATTTCTTAGGTTTACGCGAATATTATTCATTGAAATAAAACTAATTTAAACGGATTTTAAATTTTAACGGAAATAACCGCGATAAAATCCGTTTAAATTAGTTTTATTTCAATGATATTTTTTTTGTGATCTCCGCCGCCCACGGGCACCCATAACACCAGAGTAATCGCAGGTGCGTTGCCGGCCTTTATAAGGCCGGTCTTTATAAGAGGGACTGACTCTCAAGTGGCACTGCCGGAACACACCCATTGATATTTGGCGGCAGATTTTCAACTTAAGGGTGGTAGCTATACAGGTGAGCGTTAGAATAAGCCCTACCACCATGCTATGGTTTCCTCACGACGTTTTCCTTCACCGAAAGCTCAAGCTAATTGTAGGTGGTTGGATTCGAACTCACGTCCCATGACGCTGGTTTCGTCCACACTACCACTGAGCTATCATCGCTTCATATTAAAGTTAATTTATATTCAAGTAATTAAAATGGTTAAAAAATTTAACTTAAAATAAAAATAAAAACTGTTTTGACTTACCGTCGGTTGTCGCGTTCTAATTGGCTGGCCTATTACTGTACCTCGTTCAGTTGATAAGCATTGCTCTACAACTAGGCAACGCGGCCAGCCTTCTGGCTACGTTTCCTTCTAGCGGCGAGTCGAATGCAATCCACTACTTGTGATTTTGTTTTAGTTTAATTATAATGTATACTAGCCTTTAACCTCGGATTCGCTCACGATAATATTGATTTTGTCGAACAAATCGAATGCTCAATAAAAAGTTTCATACTAAGTTTATCCCTTACTTTACTCTATTTCTAATAAGGATTACACTAGAAATAGTAGCCTATCACCTTCTCCAGGTTCCTGTCTATATATATATACCAAAAATCATCATAATCTATTCATTGGTCTAGGCGTGAAAGAGTAACAAACAAACTCACGTTCGCATTTATAATATTAGTAAGGACTAGTAAGAATTATTTTATTTTGTGTTATGTGAATATATTTTATAATAAAACTTCGTGTTCTGAAGAACATAAAAACTTTCTCCATAATCTACACATACATGTATGTATAAGGAATATACACTTCTTTGGCATGTCCAACTACTGAACTTATCAGGACGGGACTGTGACCATTCAATGCGGAGATGGTTATAGTTTAATTAATTTTTGGATTACATAGTCCCTTTATATTTTTTTTTTACTTTACTTATGTATACATAATTTTTTTCAGCCAACAGAAACAAGAGACGACGATATATAATGTATACGGCATCAGTCAGAGATGACGTTAAATAGAGAGATGATACCAAATTCAAATTACTTTAACATTTTAGGGAGTATGTCGTTAAAGGGAATTTACATTGCATTTAGTAGTCATTTAATAAAATCAATGAGCAATAAACATTCACCATTCATTAGCAACATCATTTCTATCAGTTTTATCAAATATCAACTATCACTATCATCCTATCATCACCTGTAGGGAAACCTCCCTACAGACTCAGTACACCTAACTGCATCGGAATCCTAACATTTTTTTAAGCCTTTTAATATTTTCACAGAAACGATATTTACATATTTGATTTACCAATTCGCACACTGTTTAATGACCCGAATCGGATCTGGTTTTGCAGCTGCCACAGAATAACAAATAAAATAACTAAAATTGCAAGATTAATCTTAATAAGGCTCGGGTCGTGACTGGTCTATTTGTGGCCAAGGCGTGCTATAAATCGAATGGTTAATTTTTGACAATGTTCAGGACATTTTCAAGGGTAACGAGATTATTTGTACCGTGCGGCTCGTGATCTAGGTATTTATGGGTTCTCTATATTTATACACTCATTGAATGCTATCAAGCGTCACGCTTATAACATATCAATGAATTGTGTGACACTAAAAGTAATGTTCCATACCAAAGTGTGATGGCTAAGTGATAAAATTGTTTATTATATCATAAGTTGTTTTATATATATTTTGTAATAGTTTATAGATTTAGAGTTATGGGCACAGACTCACCTGATGTTATGTGACGATGTGGCCCAAGATAGTGGACACGCTATGCTAAACGGCTTAAAATATTGTATATATTTTAAGAACATTACGATGGTCTTATAAGCCAAGATTGTAATTTTCTTGAAGCTCTATGCAAATACAAACTATATGGTACAAACTAGACGTAGCTTGTAAACGAATAATATCCATTTTACTATAATTAAGTCGTAATTATAATTAATAAGATCTCCGACGCTATGTTTTACGCCTGCTTCACTGATACTGCAGGGGTTATATGCGCATAACTGGTATCGTTCCAAAAATCACAATGTTAGAAAAATACAATAATATACAGAGATACCAAGAAAGATGATAAAATGGAATACAGTTGAGTTTTGTCTCAAAAAAAGAGTGTCATAAGCAAAACTAATATTAAAAATTATATAGTAAATATCTGTAAACTTATGCACGGTGGTACGACAGTCGACATGACAGTTGTATCTGGCTGGGTTACGACCACTAGTGATTGTGTTCTCTTTCTTTGTACTTGTTTTTAATTCATTATACATCTTTAGCGTTAGGGCCCTAATCTTATATAATGTTAAGTTACAATGTGACCCGAGATCGTAGACATATTAAGTCTAGCGGAGAGACTAGTTCTGAAGTGGAAATGCCGGAACACATCGATTTTATTCGATTCGGCATTTAGCGGTAGATTTTTAACTAGAGTGTGGTAGCTAGCTAGGCGGGCGTTAGAAAAAGCCCTGTCACGATGTTTTCTTTCACCGAAAGCTCAAGCTCATTGCAGGTAGATTCGAATGGACCTCCCTTGACGAGCTTTCGTACACACTACCGACTGAGCTACCATCGCTTTGAAATTAATTCCTTCTCCTTGGTTTCCCCAGAACGGTTGGTAATTATATTACAATTCTTCTTTTTGCTCTGGATATAAATAGTTTTTCAAGTTGTAATCACACCTTTAGGTATTCTTGATTCGAGGTCGCGATTACAGTTTACATAAAGAACTAGTAAAAAAGTAAATGAGAATTGAAGTAATTTAAGCTTTCTCTAATTTTAGCTTTTTTCTTTTATTTTGAATAGAAACTATCTAGTGCTGCTTTCTACTGTTTCTTAGCTAAAAACTGTACGTAAAATACACATTTTAATAAAGATTATATTTTATCTAAGATCGAAGTTTTTTTAAAGTGTACGTGTAGCGGTTAATGTAACGTTTTCACACTTTTACTTATTTTTAAGCATTTCACTTTTACAAACTATAAGTCTAGATATATTTAAAACTTGACGAACTTATGTCATGGTCATGGTATATATAATATTAGACGTAACATTTTATCTAAACAACTCCTTATAAGACATATATGTATAAGACGAAATAGGCTTATTTACTTTTAAATGTCATTGAATAAACCTCTTGCCGCGTCACTGTGCGCGTATTAACAATGATCACATTTATTAATTGTTATTATATAAAGCATCTATAACATCATCTATATCTGCATTGTGGTAGAACTTTTTCTAATGCCGGCCGGGCTAACTAACACCCTCAATTTAAAAAAAAACCTGCTGCTAAATATGTATAAGTGCGTTCCGGCAGTTACACTTGACAGCCAGACTCTCTACAGGTTTAGCGTGTTCACCAGCTCGAACTACATCGTAACTTAATATCAGATGATATTGTAGCCATAACCCTCAATAAGAAAACAGTTTTGTATTCTCTTGTTTTACGTAAAGTTAAATTCACTTGTGCTGCATCGTTTGCTAAGCGGCGATTCGCAATAAGGGCACGCTTAGGTGTGTCATATTTCAGAATCAATTGATTTATATCTACTAATAAAGTGAGTTGGTAGCAATCACTATTCGACCATCTCTAAATTGTTTATTTCTCAGTGTTCGTCGTTTTTTTGCAATTGTACTGAGCTTACCGCTCTGCGTTGTAATTATAAAAAGAAAATCCTGCCAGTTATGTCAATAGTTATCAAAGTTACTACACCTTATTAGGTCCTTAAGACCGCAAGTAATATGACCTTACTTCTTTTGCTACTTACATAAATGACTCAATGTGTGTCTTTGTTCGTGAATCAGGCATACTATTGCATCTCCTACTCTTTGTAAACACTCGGTTATTCCCACCTTATTATTTCTTAGAATGTAACTAACGTACAAAGTTGAAATCCGTAAATCACAAAAGACCGTGGTGCCATTTTTTGTTAGATCACTATCTTGTCCGCACTGAACCTCACACGATGAAATTCCATATTATTCGGTGTTACGTATTTTCCTTAATGTTGTTTCTTATTTTGGACATTTTATGGGTTCTCAGTTTTTTTTGCATGTATAGTTATATGCAATATAGTTATTATGTAGACGTTTTTCTTTGTTTTTTTTTTTTTTTTGTATAAAATCTGTTTGGTTGTTTCCTTACAGCACTTTTATAATAGTAAATATTTTCTCAACTTACAATTTTAATTTATTATTATGGAAACGAAGTTGTAGGATTAGTTGACCATTTGGTATTACGTGGTCATTGCAATATCCAATACTATTAGAGTACTCGGAACCACTGTACCGATTTGCATATTTAGATAATGTTTTACTTTCCGACTTTACTTAGAAAGTTGTTTTTTTATAGCCTCAGCAAATAAATAACGCTAAAACCACAATTGTATTTATATTATATCCAATACATACTTCAGAGGTCTTTGTCGAAACGCCTTATACACAACCAATGCGTTCGCTGAACCCTATATCTAACAACAGCGTGATTACTTCTGGTTTACGAAAACATCTCGACGGCTTTATTCAAAAGCGAGATAATTACAAACTCGATTAAAGGAATATACCGGAATACTATATTATTATTATTTCGTGAAATACATTTTATTGCACAGCGTGCAATAATTATTATGTAGAAAATAAGTGACATAACCATTGGAATGTAAGAAGTTATTTCGTGAGATAACTTAAAACGTTATGTGGACGATATATATTTAACCTCAAACCACACCGCGGAGTGCTCTGTAAGGAAGCCGTCATACTCCATTATGGAAATTAACTTGAATTAATAGGACATTATGCTGAATTTTTAATATACGTATTTCGAGTTTTGTGTAAGGTTTTTTTTTTGTTTCAATTAAGTAATCCATTTTGGATACTGGAAATAACATATTTGCTCTACCGAATCCATACTATACTATATATTATAATGTTATAAATGCAAAAATGAGTTTGTTTGTTTGTTATGCATTCACGCCTAAACTACTGAATCGATTGTGATGAATTTTAGTACAGAGATTGATGGGAGCCTGAAGATGAAGATAGGTTAATTTTTCTTGCTAAAAACTTATAGGATGTGGGGTAAAGGGAAGGAACAAACTTTATATGAAACTTTTTATTTCGTCGTCCAATTTCTTTTACAAAATCAATATTAACGATAGCGCAGCCGCACATAAAATCTAGTTTTTTTTTTTTTATAGACAAGGCTTAGCTTTATGGCCATAATCTCACCTGATTTGAAGTGACGATACGGCCCAAGTTGGTAGACACGCTAAACCTTTGAAGGAACTGACTCTCAAGTGCAACTGCCGGAACATACCTATTGGTGTTTGGCGGCAGATTTCCAACTTGAGGGTGGTAGCTAGCCAGGCAGGCATCAGAAGATGCCCTTCCACCATGCTATGGTTGCCTCACGATGTTTTCCTTCACCGAAAGCTCAAGCTCATTGTAGGTGGTTGGATTCTTACTCACGTCCCTTGACGCAAAGTCGTACACACTACCACTGAGCTATCAACTCTTCAAAATATCTTTTAGATAATTGATAAGTAATAAAATACCTACATATAATATTTATTTTATTTCCGTTTTAAGATGTACAAATGGGAATAAAACGGATATACAAGTAAATGATTAATACATGTAATAATAGGAACCATATGTATCTTCAAATAATATATTCCTCTGATTAATTACAAATGAAAAATATTATATTATTTTCTTAATCATATCATTATCTGTACCTATAATATAAATACTGTTCGCCAAATTGACATTGACAGTCTTTGCGTTTTTGGTAAACATTTTAATGATACCAGATAAATACCTTGACAATGAATGAAAATAAATAATTTCATACTTTTCTATATAGACTCGAGTATATGTAAGCTTTTTTATCATTCATTCCTTTAAAACAAACACAAATAAATAATTATATCACGGAAAAGGTAGCGTAATAGTATTAATAAACGGACACCTTAGATAACGGCAATTAATATTTACGATCTTAAATTAGACAGTACGGACACTGTCGTTGATTTTTTCATCTCGCACCTGACCTCAGTGAGTCGATGACCCTACGAAATATAAGCCTCTACGAAAACATCACGTAGAAGCAACGGCGCGGCGCTGCGCTATGCCGCGTCACGCATCGACCGTGTAACATTGCTTTAAAAAATATAATTGGTAAAAAACAATTTAACCAGAGCATCTCCATCCAATTTCGTTCAAGGTCTCGTATTGTGGTCGGTTATAATAAATAAATAAAAAACACCTTCTTAATTATTTTATCCAAATGCGGCTACTTCGCGGAATTTATTTGCGCGCAGAAATTTATAATTTAAGTTTAAAAAGATTCACTCGCAATTTTTTTTAGTTTTTATATCATACTTTCCTTCTCAGTCAAGCGGCTCGCACACGTCTGTGTATAGTTAATAATCATTATCTTTTTAAGTATTGATGGTATTTATTTGTAGCTATATTATAATAATTAAATTAGGATCATTCACTTTTTGGAATTTCTGCTCCCGCCTAAAATACATTGATAACTTGTGACTTCTATCTGTAGGTTAGATACCGTTTTGTCATTATGTTTTTCCTATATATATAGCTATATCTAACAAAAACAAAATAAGAAAGTTACTCCAACATATGTACATCATGGCTATAAAACACATTTTGATCCACATGATGTCTACAACTGGTAATATATTGTAGGTATCTCGGCCGCAGTTTCCTTGAATTGCATTGTGCTTGCCAACAAATACTGTCTTTTTATCGTTTTTAATAAAAACTTACAATTTCTAGAAAAATCCAATATTGGCCCCGCTATTCGTCCTAAGCATGTTTATTAGTCATCTCATTGCAACTGTGTGAAATATGAGTTCATACGTTGATTTAACTATGAGTTATTATACACTCATTTATGACCTTTTTTGTATTTACATAATTAGATCCCACGATCGTCGTGTCTTATTCCATACCTTATCAGAAGCTGACTTGATTACTTTTTGCTCATCAACTTGACTGTGCTATTAAAGTAGTTTAGTTAATAAAATAGAAGCTATGAACAATTAAAGCGATTGCTGGAAAATTTACCGCAAAATGAGTGAAAAAATTCAAACGTGTTAGAGTAAAATATGGGACAGTAGAATACGACTAATCGTGACTGATCACGTATTTGACTAAATCGCTACCAATATCCAAGAGGTGCAATATCCGCCAAAGTGTGCACTCAGTTAGGTCTTTCGTGTTCAGAGATCAGCCGGGATGTATGCACCAAAAAGAATTGTGATAACGGAATTTCGCTCATGTATATGTTGGTTATGATCTGATTGAGTGACTCGCGTTGCAGCATCAGCCAGTTTATATTCAGCCGCCGTGATACTTATAAATACTAGATTACTGGATTTCTTGCTATTGGTTTTAGATTGTACTGTGCTTATTATATAAAATCCTTGTAAAATATCCAATGAACGCGAAATTTAAGCTGCTTTGCATGGTTGAGAGGGCAATTCTACTTTCAGCGTGCCATTAATGTATGATTCCATTCTTCTGTGATCTATGTCCAGATGATTACGATTCAGTGAGCTCATTTGCCATTATTGTCGGCGGATTCTGTTAATTGATTTTGTATAATTTCCTAACGGTTTCCGGTCGTCCGAAACTAATGGATTAATTGCCTTTCTATCCGGATGGGTTGGGACTTGTGAGAATTTAACGGTATTATTATAATTATTACATACATAACATTTATATTTCTGTGTGTTTTATTTAATCCTAACATCTGTCGCAATTTGGAAGCTAAATGATTTAATATTCGCAAAATCATTTTAGCATAACTTCGTGCGGTTGAAAATAACTATAGTGTTTCTTTACTTATGTATACTTTTTTTGTTTAAGACAATATTATTAGTACTATGATTTATAGTTTTATTACACCTCCTAAGGCGGAAAACAAAGCGTGCAGCCGATTTCAAAATATACGATCACCATAGCCTAAGGATATTAGTTATATCAGAGTTATCACTATGACCTTGTTTGATCTTGAAAAAAACTTCCTGTTAATCAAAGATTGAATTGCCCCAAGTAGAAACAAATAACTTCAAACGAGTATTTGTCCTTACTAAGGTGCTATAATCAAGAAGCAGTATTAAATGCTTAAGTTGACGAAATACGAATGTTTGAAATGTTACACAATTTATTACGGATCCATGTAAAGAGCTCTAACTCACTCTCATAAAAGGTTATACATCCTGGCAGAAAAATATTGAGTACATCTACTTCAGCTAAATTCTATATCGGGTAAGAGCAAACTTCGTATATTAAGGTAAACGAAAAGACGGTACGCGTAAAAAATATATTCATTATAATTGGTACATGATCGATGTTTGGAAGATCCATGATAGAAAGAATAATATACAACATACAGACAGACATGTTTTATTTGGAATATGTATATAGTCAAACAATATTCAATTTCATTTACAATATGTCATAACTTGTTAAGTTTTTTATCATACTCTGTACACTTAGAATCGAAGACTCATGAACTTGGTTTATTGAAGTGATAAATACGAAACTTTAATTTTGTAACTTTTGCGAGGCACTTATATAAGACACTAACATTGGTTATGCATTTACCACGGAAGGAACTATTTGAATTAAACAAATGATGGCGCATGTGGTTGAAAGGGGGGACCAAAAAAATAAAGAAATTAGCAACACTAATGGGGCAAAATATAAATGAAAATACTAAAAATTATTTGCTTACATTTGTTTGTGTGAGTATGTAAATCTTGAATAATCTAACATGTATCACTAATAGGTAAACCGTTATTACTGGAAAATTGAGATTTTTCTCGTGCATTCGGCGTGTCTGTCACGATAGTATTAATTGGTTACGTGCCGTTCCGGATGATCGTCCGCACTCAACCTACCTGCAGTCTCATCGGCAAGTACCACGTGTATTGAATCTGCATGTTCTTTTATCTTAGTACCTATAGCTTTGGTATTTGAAACGCGGTTTATATGAAATGCGATGTTACTTTTGTTCTGTTCGGTGTCTTTTGTATCGTATGCCATCTGTGATAATAAAGTTTATTTAATAATTAGTTTAATTAAATTACTTTCAATGTATGTTGGTGTACATGTTACCTGGTTGTTTTTAAATCTTGTTTTTATGTTGGAAAACAAATATAACATGTGAATAATGCAAAATATGCCGCTTGATCAAATCCTTTACAACATTCTTGTGTAAAACCTTTCAGACCTTTAATTTTTTGCCAAGTGATTGGCTTTTATATTCGCATAATTTGCTATATCCTGATATTATCAATGTGAAAATGAGTTTGTTTGTTTGTTACTCTTTCACGTCTTAACTACTCAATCGGTTATCATGAAATTTTGCATACACGTTATCAGGGGTACATAAGAAAGTATAGGATACTACTATTCATCTTAAAAAATACTTTTCCCGAGTGGTAGAAAATATTTTTGTAGTGAAACTTCGTAGGAGAGGTTTTTGAGTTTGAAAAACTGATCCGCCACCTTTTTGTGTGCCGTTCGTTCGGGTAAAAATTGCTCGAGACGACTAAACGAGCGAGAGAGATATAGTGATGTGTCACTGCTGTCGTATGCCATTAAGCACAGACCGACTTTTTAGTTCCACTCTAAGTCGCGGAAACATCTAATTTATCAAATTTCAAATTTTAGATCACTTACTCGAAGAAGTGTTATTTAGAGTAGTTATAAAAAGTGGATATAATATCCTCACTAATATTACAAATGCGAAAGTGAGTTTATTTGTTTGTTACGCTTTCACGCCAAAACCGATGTACCGATTGTAATGTATTTTCGTATAGAGATAGATGGATCCTTTGAAACAGTGATTACATGGTTTACTCGCGAAAAACTTATAGGAAGTAGGGTAAAGCATAGAATAAATTTTGTATGATTTTATTATTGCGTTATCCGATTTGACGAAATCAATATAAACGAGAGTGAAGCCGCGGGTAAAAGTTAGTACTAAAATAAATAAAAATATCTTATTGATTTTATACATCTGCACGAACGTTTATGCATATCCTATGACATCATCATTACTATGGACAATTATTATACAACGTTTGCTTTAAAACTGTGTAGGTAATTTTAATCTATAATTTATTCGCGCTTAGTTGATTCGAATTACATAATTTTGACGACCGACTGCTCGTTTTATGGTATTTAGGCCGTCATATCGGAATCTAAATCCTGGACGTGTTCAACACCGGTTCCACAATCACTTCCTATGTCGCTACACTAGTTTGTATTTATAGTTTCAATACGTTTTATTGATAATCGCAAATGCACCACGTTTTCCTATTGAGAAAGTGGGTTATTATCATATTTATATATTATCTGTACACTAGACACTATTTTTACTTAAGTAGTTAAGTATCTCTATAACCGAGTATAGCTCGCTATTTATTTTATAATCACATGTTTATTTCAAAAATTATATATAAATACGAGTCACATGCTGATTAAACATTCACAATTTACGATTTTACATACATATCACAGCATTTCAGGAAAAACATCGTAAGTACCAAAAATTTAAAAAGGTTTTTTTACTGTAACCTTCAAAAAAATGTATTAAAATAGAAGCAGTATGTTAATAGCTACTATTTTAATAGATCAGTTGTTAATTGTAAATAACAAGATTTTTTTATAATGGTGTCATAAATACTTATTAATAAGAAATTAAAAATATCTCTCCTGTAAAAGGTACAATTGTCGTTTATCTGTAAAGGCTCGATAGGACCTGATTATTAAAATTAAAAAAAAAGGTTTTAATGATTTTAGTATAAATAATTTTCTTAAAGTAAACTGTAAACGAAAAATACAACTATACATTGTCGAATTCAAAAAACAAGAATCAGTTCTAGTACAAAATTTCATCCCAATTGTTATAATTTATCGTTATCTAAATTCTTATAGATTAGATAGCTCGACTACAGCACCAACTAGTGCTTTCAGTGATGCATAGCAACCATAGGGCTATAGAAACATTCTGCTTGTATATATATATATTATATAATCGTGATGGAGTTTAGTCATACAGACATCCATTTTTATAATTTTTGTCTTAGACACGCTATTTTCCAATTATTGATCATTGCATGGTGGCGGGATTTTGTAATGCTTGCTTGGCTAGCTACCACTCTCAAGTTGAAAATCTGCCGCCAAACACCTATAAGTGGGTTCTAGCAGTTGCACTTGAAAGCCAATTCTCCCTCTAGGCTTAGAGTGTCCACCATCTTGGGCCAAATCGTCACTTAACATCAGGTGAGACTACGGCCATGACGCTAAATCGTAACTAAATATTTTTTAATAATTATATATAATATTTATAAATACTAAGTTGACTTTTTTCGTTTTATAATAAGAAGTATCTTATACGTTTAGTTTTCTATAATATTAATTAACGCCAAGTCATATTACAATAAAATTTACCCAATAGGTTCAGAGTTAAAACGCTTTCAATGTGACAGACGAAGAATCAAAAATCTAATCTTCTGTAAATCTATATTTATTATTTTTTATATTTTATATATTTATATTATTTTATATATTTATATTATTTAATTTTCACAATAAATTGTGAAAATTAGAATTATAATTTTCAAATAATATTCCGTGTACAGATTTGATTGAACCACAATTTGATTGAATTGTGTAGATACCCCAAGTATTTAGAAAAGTATCAAAATGTGGACTGTTTTATCTGATCATGTCCAGATTGCTAAATTAAATACATTTTTGGGTCAGTGGGTTAAGTTTTTATAAAGTAAACATTTCATTGATTTCTCTTATCTTGTATTTTATTTAAGATTGGATAGAGATAAATAAGATGGACTCGAGTGGCCGCTTGAAATGGAAATATATCTGTAGAAAACTTATTCGCAGTTTATTTATTTATTTACCAGTCGTATATAAAAAAAGTTTTTTGTATGCAATAAAGTAATCATCTAGAAAGGTTGCATTGCTGTATTGAAACAAGTTACAAAAACGGGTAAAATTTATTAAATAATTTGCTGTGTTTGCAACTTTGTTTGCGTGGTACTAAAATTTTATTGAACTATTTTTGCCCGGTTTCGTAACTTTTTTCAATACCGCTTTGCTCCTCTTAGTAGTAGCATAATGATAAAATAGCCTAAAGCATTCTTCAAAGACTACTTTAGCAAATACAAAGAACAGAAATAATAGAAATAATTTTTGCAATCCGACTGGTAGTTCCTGTGGTTTGCGCCTTCGAACTAACAAACTTCTCCTTTATAACATTTGAATAGACATAGATTAAATTTAATCAATCTAAGGCAATTCTATCCAGTGAGCAAATGATAACAGAAAGATGAATAACGGAATGTGTTGCTTAAGAATGATAATGGGTTTATATAATCCGCTAAAGTATGACACGATCAACCCTAACTCGGGGCAATATGTGTTTTACCGGCGGTGTCACAACAGCGCATTTTCTCATACGACCCATTGTTTTCGTCGCGCTTTCCTTTGTGTATACGAAGGACGCAGATTACATTCACAATGTAACATGATAGTAAATACGATATTGTCTTGTAACCATATAAGTTGTTTGTGCATTCGTTTATAATTGTTTCCTATTAAAATTATTGTTAGCTCGTATTTAACTTACTTTATTGTTTTTTTTATTTTTTATGCTAGCTCGGCACAATGACTATGCTTCACCTGATGGTATGTTTCAGTACGGTCCAACAACTATAGGGACTGCCGTAAAGGAAAATAACTTCCGTCAGTCTAAACTGTCATGCCGACCTTACTGTGTTTTGAAACATAAAGTAATAGCAATACACTAATGGTACGCAGGGTAGAAACAAAGGTATTTGCGAAGAGATCAGCAGCCATTCTCTCGGCAGCAGGATATGTAACATAGAAATCGAGTCTACTTAAAAGTTCATGCCATGTCTATAATGGTTGAAAACCATGGAATATTTGGAGGAATCGTGTTTCCATCCACTACATGTGTCTAGGATAGGGACCTACTTTTTCATTTCTTACTGTTTATTAATCGAATGAGATTTCCCATAAGTAAAATCTCAAAAATAAATTCAATTTTGTAGTTCTCAAGGAATTGAGTTTGAAGTGAAGTTCACCTATTGTATATAAAAACATTAGACGACACTTTACACTTCTAAATACGTCGAATTAATCCTGTATGCGTGCCAGTAGTAAGAGTTATGTTAGGTATTTACATGAAGAAGATAAAAAAGAAACTTAACAATTTGAATATTGTAATACATGTATAATTAATCGAACCGCGAGATCGATAACACTTGATTTATATTAATATTCATAAAATTATTCAACATGTCAAAGAGCGAAATTTATAATATCTGTCATATAACTCAGACGTGTTACGTTTGATATATATTGGAAGAAAGCAAAAACAGTGCAAATTGGAGAGATTTTTACGATTTATTACATTCTCAATCGTTTAAGACTGTATAGTGTTAATATTAATTACTTTTGACAATGAATTTGGACAGGTTACAATGTGATGCATAAAGAAGACATGAGAGAAACTTTATGATGGATTTAGTTTAAATTATTATTTATGGCATAATAATTAATTATGACATTTGAAAATAAAAATATCTAAACACAATCGACAATAAAAGTCTGTTCTGATTTACGTTTCAACTTAGATGTGGTTTAAATGAATGGAGAAAGATTTAGTATACAATAATCAGCAAATCATCCAGATACGTCACAGTAGAATTTGAGAAATGAATTTGACTGACTATTGGTAAATTTATCATGTCTGTCAACGTCCAAATGTATATTTCATGCTTTATAAACTTTACGTTACAGCCACAATAACTCACCTGATATTAAGTGAATTGCCGAATGTGGCCGAATATGGTGGACGCGCTAAGACTAGTGAAGGGACTGACTCTCAAGTGCAGCTGCCCGAACATATCTATAGGTATCTGACGGCAGATTTTTAACTTGAAGGTAGTAGCTAGCTAGATGGGCACTAGAAAAAACTCTACCACCACACTATGGTTTCATCAAGATGTTTTTCCTACACCGAAAGCTCAGGCTCATTTCGGTAATTTGAACTCGCGTCCTAATTCAGAGTGAATAAAGCGCTAACACCGTATACTGCATTGGTTTTGAATAATTACTTAACTGTTATCTACAGGAAACTACTTTGACTAAATCTATGATAATGTTGCATTGAATGCGGACACTCTTAATTTCATTGGCTTAGAGCCTAGATTCGACGAAATACATATTCTTTGGCTACAATATAACTCGTGCCACTCAACAATCCACAAACGATTGGATAATCGAAACCATTTACGATTAAGATTGTTTTGTATAATACCCGTGGTGTTTATTGTATTCTTAACCAATGGGGATTCGTACTAAAATAGAAAATATAACAAACATAATTTTGATAATTCAGGCGTTAGATGCATTGCCTTAATCTAAATTAATTACTATTATTGTTTCTCTATGTCTTCTGTGATTGCACTCAGTCAATCGTATGATTTTGTTTTATTTTCCAATCAATTTTAAAGGAACTTGTCAATTTTAACTTATAGCTCAAACGAAGAATTGATTCGAAAAAATTAGTAATGTTTAATTTCTGCAAGTGAGTTATCTCAATAAATTATCATTTAGACTGTAATCTACATCAGTGTATGTATACATCGGTTATCGCTGTTACAAAAGTAAACAATAAAACAAGAAAGGACACTTCAACAATAACAATCATAGCTCAGTCAACTACAGCGTCGTGGTACACTGTTGAGTTTATATCAATCTTTCGATCTTAATTTTAATGGATCGGGACTGTCTTTTCAAACATCGATACTCTTATCTAAATTGCCAATATTATATTTCAACACGTATAGTTTTTTAAGATCAACGCATACAGATACAGCACGATCTTGGGCAAGAAAGTTTTGACCTTTAAAATGTTGTCTGCTGTCGTATATTATCTTTTAATGGTCGTGTTTTAATTGCTGTAAAGATAATAGTGTTATAAAATATTTTAAATGTCAAATATAAATAAAATATTAAACTGACAAAACACACTTTGATTCTTAGAATTCTTCTTATCACTTATTACCTATGCCTGCAAATCCGTTCCTGTGAAACCAATAATTATCCAATATTTTTTCCCTTTTCTGTATCTTTTTTTCAATACAGCTTTACTCTTTAGTGGTAGCGTGATAATAAATATCTTAATGCCTTTCTCAATGATTGCTTTGTCAAATACAAAAATATTTTTTGAAATCCAACTGTTAGTTCCTAAGGTTAGCGCGTTCAAACAAACGTTTCCGTTTTATAATGTTAGTATAGTGTTATAAAAATAGCTCAAATGTCAAATGTAATTTAGTAAAATAGTAATCAATCATAATCACACGTTGAATTCTAGAATTCTCTTTGTCACTCATTGTATTGTTGATCTAACAGTATATTCTGACAGCAATTTATTTTCTATTTTTAGTAAGTTACCACAATCATGGTAATTTAACATTAAGTATGAATAAATATAAGTGACCACAAGGTTTTGTTACTTTGCAGGTTGGCATAGTTATCGAAAATCACGGTACCCGGAAGACCTTCAGTGCTGTCACTTACGCTTATCATCCACAAGGGAAGGAGGTGACTGGCACCTCTGTGATGTGCCGGCTACATCGCACCGAAGTGCATATCGAAGTCACCTGATGGGACAATCTCTATGATCTACCATGAAGTTCTCCACGGGTTCAAGTTCGAGCAGTCTCGCAAGCGACTCGCTGTCGAGGAAATCAACTTTATGCATCTACACAGAAGTGGACGGTCCTATTATGCCGCCGCCATGCGAAAGGGTAAGTCAATCAAAGTGATATTGTTACGAATATCCACAATACTATATCCAATAATAATACTATTATCGATAAATCGATGTTTCTTCAATTTCACAAAAAAATGTTTTATGAAATAAACATAAAATTAAATCACGCAGCTGAATCAGGCAAACGAATTACATTTATTTGAGCGACAATAAAATTTAATATTGTTAAAAGATTGACTAAAACAGCTATAAATATCAATAGTATTAACACAAACAAACTTGCGAAAAATAAGTTACTTATAATCAATAAAAAATATCAATAATTAGTAACTTGCTCCTCGTCTGGTCTAATTAAATTATTCGTGTACTCATTTGTTTTAAATATGCGTTCGCTGTTAAGGTTTATGCCTGTTACTATGTACGTTATCTGCATTTATAAGGCTATAACACCGATTAATCGAAAGTGTTAAACGTTAACGGCCTCACATCTTTAACTGATGAAAGATAAAGCAAATCGCTTTCAGTTTTTCTCTGTCCAAGTATAGCACCTTAAACTTTCGGCTTCGTGCGACGTTAATAATGCAGCATTAACAAAAACAATGAAAAAAAAAACAACATTGCGTCCGGGTTCTCTGAATATACGAGAGAAAGTAACCTGTCATCTATGGTCTGCACACATGCAGGCGGTTCTGATCATTTTACAACACCTTTAATATTTATTATCTCTGTTATCCGCCCGTTCTCGCTTTAGTACTATAATAAATTCTGATTAAAATGTTTTAAATACTCGGCATTTATGCATGATTTATTGAAGCGATGATGGCTCAGTTGGTACGGACTCCGCGTGCATGTCGAAGGAAAACATCCTGATGAAACTATAGCATGGTGGTAGGGCTTTTTCTAATGCCCGCCTGGCTAGCTACCACCTATAAGTTGAAAATTTGCCGCTCAATCTCATCTCTAGTTGTGTTCTGCCACAGTCTCTGACAATACTGGAGTTTGAAGTGTCGCCGTTGTGCGTTTTAATGGGTAGTGTTGGGTAAGCACCCAATGAGTCACGCCTTTGACCTGAGCGCAGGTACTGCGTTTACGCGTTTCGTTGTAGAAGTCCGTAAAAAGTGGGATTTTAGATACCGCATTAATAAAAAAATGTATGTTCCGGCAGTCGCACTTAAGAGCCAGTCCCTTCATTAGACTTAGCGTGTCTACCATCTTGGATCAGATCTTCACTTAACATCTGGTGAGATTATGAACGTTGAACAACACAAGTATTAAAAAAAATAACTCGAAACTACTGTGCTTAATAAAACTTTATCCAAATTAAAGAATCGAGAATTCGTGTGTACATGTAAATTGAAATGGTACATAACAGTTTCGGAGTCGATGACGCACATGTTACCGTTATTTGCTAATATTACGTAGCCTTACGTACCTGAAGCTTACCAGTAATCAAACACAATTCTTCTCGTCCGCTCATCAATTATATCATCATTATTATCGCGTAACCAACGGCCTTGGTTGATTTCAAACTAGCAGTAAAACCTTTGTTATACATTGATATTCGTTTTAAATACAGGACAATGCGAGGATTTAAAATAAACTTTTGATTAATGATCGCAATGTTGCAAGCTTATAATGGTGTATTGGTTAATGCGAGGTTTCGTGATGCTACGGAATATTGTTTGTAACTTCGTGTAATACATCAAGGCCGACATTGTTTAGACTATCACACACAAAGATCGTCCGTTATGGCTTATGCACTTTCACGCTTCTAATAAATACAATGCAATAATTTCCACATATTATTTACATTTAGACAATATCAAGTCATAAAATTAGTAACGACTTGTGTCATTACCATCTTAGTAATAATTTTAGTTATCTGATTTTTTATATTCACTAAAGTCTACTAAGTCTATATTTAATGGATAGTTTTATAGCGAGGGTTAATTTTTATTAAAATTATATTTCACATTAACCTCGATAATATTCTGCTTTAATTGTTTAAAAATTTAGATGTCTCTCCTTTCTCCTTCGAATTACATTCTTAAAATCTTAATTTATGTTTCACATAAAGTTATATTATACTAGATTTTCGTTAGTAAAATAAAAGTAGATAAATAACCCTTTTAGGATTATTAAAATTAATAAAAGCGTTCCATGCAATAGCGATAGGTCTATAGCGATAAGACTAGCTGCGTTTGCGACTTCGTTCGCGTGGATTTTTTTTTTAGTTTTTTGCCGCTTTTTCTAACTCTTTAAATTTAGTGTTGCTCCTATTGATGGTAGTGTGATGTTAAAAAGCTTTCCTCTATTATTTCTCTATCAAATACCAAAAATAATTTTTGAAATCTGTCTATCATAGTTCCTAAGATTAGCGCGTTCAAACAAACAATCTTTTCTGTTTTATAATAATAATAAGTAATAATATAGATTTCTAAGTATACGGCGTAATAAATTTAAGGACCATGTATACTATTATTGTAGAAAGATTTTTTGTAATTTTACACACAAACAAAACATTTATTAACTGTAGATAATATTTATACTGCAAATTGACTGTAAACCCGATTGAGTTTTTTCTTGGTACATCGAACAGTCTAGACTATTTTCCAAGCGTATACAAGTATAATGCATAAAGTGTTTATAGATTCTGGCCTCGATTCTTGAGGTTACTACAATTCTACTGATGTAGAGAAAGCTATGAAATATAACAAAACTTATTACTTACTAACTTCTCTCAGACATCTGCATTTTTTCATTCCGAATTACCATAATAACGTAACACAGTGGTAGTATTTCAATTATCTCATGCGACAGACAACAAATGACGAATCACTTTCGCCAGATAACGTAGGTGTCCAATCTGTAGATAGGCGGCCGATGTTTAATTCTTTGTCCATTGTTCTCTTAACTAATGAACTTTTACCGGCCGAATATAAGATGAAAGTGTTCCTAATGATTGCGTTTAGAAAACTGATCGGTCGTGAACACGCCTTATCTTTATTGATGATTTGATTTTTCTTCGTGTCACGCCAAGGATTTATCTGATGTGACAAGTTGTGTTTCGATTTCTAAATTCTTAATCGGTATTATTTATACGGGATCAATTTGAAAGTATAATTCTAAGACTCGTTTATTATTTTCTCATGGTAACTACTTTTAGTATATGTCAAAGTTACTTACAGTCATAGAGTTATACAGTATACATTATTACGACCATTATGTTTGGTGTTTAGATATTTTTTACGCTTGAATGGCAAGTTTGTTTTAGGCAACTAGTTTATTGGCAAGCTTAGTTTTTAATCAATAGAATCTATTTGAAGATTGGCTTAATAATTTCACAAAAAATTATACTATATTAAAAATTATATGTAGGGTAAAAGCTAGTTTGTTTATGTAAACGATATACCATTTTGCACAGTGGCAAGACTTACCAATTTTATCCTAATAGGTCGTGCTGAAGTTTCACATATCGCATTTCGTAATCAACTTTATAATAATTATGAAAGCCTCCGCTAACTAGGCTTTCACCTCCACAATCTTAGGCCACATGAGGTAAGATTGTGACCATTATGCTAAAACTTATAAAGTATGAAAATGTTTAAGTTTAGTTCAGTTTGTCAAATGTGTTCAATTATTAGCCTATAAGCTCCGTATATCATCAAAGGTGTCTCATATCATCAACATTATCTGTGCTAATAGACAAGATAATACCTATGTTGGAAACCTAGTCCATTTTTGTTTAAATATAGCAACTTGCTCCGGTTTTGCGAAGGTAGCACTAATTATCTATATCCATATGACAATAAAGAACGGTTAAACAGGTCGCTACCAAATTTGTTCTGTGAGAGATCACCTTAGCTCTGAATGAGTTTCGGCCTTTTACGATATGGTATGATTGATCATTGTTCCGTAGTACAGGACAAGTACATTTAGTGACAGTCGTTCCACCCGAAGACAAAGTCAGTACTATCTTATATATTAGTAAGTTTAGATTCGTCTACATAACCCGCGGTGTCACTGAATAAGCTAGCTGCTTAGCATAGGATTCAATTAGGATTAGTCAGATTCGTGGTATCTACTCGCGTCCCCGGCAACAGTTCAAACCACTTCATGGTGCCCTTGCGATCGTTGCCTCCCGGGCTGAATGCCTTCCGCACTTGCCCCTCAAGCTCAGTAAAGCTGTCAAAGCCCCTCAGGCTAACAAACAGCATATATCTATCCGAAAAAATAATTCCTAACATTAACGCGATTCCTAACTTTTCCGCTTTATAATATTAATATAGATAGATAATAAGTACCCAATGTTGACTATGTAATCGAGTTGTATACTAAATTCCATTACAATCCGTCTAGCCGTTTAAGACTGATTGACGGACAAAAACTCCAACAAACATACTTTCACTTTCATAATAATAAGTTTACTTGTCATATAACCGAATTTTAATTTTGAATGCCTACCTAGATGTGGTACGGAATGCGGCGTCAGTAAAGTATTTTATATAATTATACCTTTTGCGCTAGAAATTAAGATTCAAATAATTAACTAGATCATACCGACCTTTCTCTCTGTTTACCGGAGTGTATATTTACGCTCCTTTTAATTTAAGTAATCAGATACGAATCCGTGCTTTTTCCTTATTCATATGTTTCTATGCCTGCTAATTTTGTTTACTTTTCAAATAAACTCACATTGACCTAATTTTTGTTAATACTTTTTTAAATGTCAAGTGATTCTTTAAAACCGCTTTCTTGGCATTCGTCGTATTATCAACTGCAGGTGCCCCGCGGCTGCACGTGTTTATTTGGTTTTAAGATTGATAAAAAACTGTCAGTTGTAGGACCGCACATCAGCAGTGAAAATTTCTTTGCTTCGCAAACTTGTAAACATTATTGTTAGGTTGTTAAGCATTTTTTTTTAAGAAAATATTTTATTAGAAATATTTTTTTATCAACGTATTATAATAGTGATAAAATTTTAATTTCTTCCACCGTTTTATATAAAGATAATGATTATCAATTTTAATATTATAAAGCGCAAAGGTATCTTTATTTGCTTGAACGTGTGAATGTTAGAACTTACCAGTCGGATTAAAAAAAACTGTTTGAAAGAGCAATAATTCAGGGTTTAAGCTGTTTAGCATCACGCTACGGACAAAAATGATTAAATTATTTTTAGTTTCTCGTCAACTTAGTTGCGAGCGAAGCAACTTTTCTATAAAAAAGCTGTGTTTGTTAATTTTTTATTAATTATTTTAAAAACCTTTGTTTAGAAAAAGTGTAAAAATGTTATGAGGAAGTGGAAGCCCAAAGAAATGATGGATTGAGTGTGTGAGGAATGACATGAAAAAGAAGACTGAACGAAGAGATGGCGACTGACAGAGATGTATAAAAGAGCAAATCGTATTGCGCCGACTCTAAATAACTTGGGATCAGGACAAGATTATGATGATCATGATTTTAAGAACTATGTAATTTGGAAACATAAATAATCAAATCATTTTGATACAGTTTTATAAAGTCTGGGGGTCGCTTTTTGTTCGTGATTTAATAATAAACTAAGTAGGCTACTCAATCCGTTTATTATCTAAACGTATTTCAGTATTGCTACATAAAAGAAATAAAATATATTTAACATTCCATATTTTATCGGTTTTTTACATAGCTCTCTTATCGTGTAGTTGATTATTCAGATAACGTTTATTAGATAATGGATAAAGAATAACATATTTCTACTTATTTTTAATATAAGTGCAAAAATGACGTACATTCTAGAATCGCACTTATCTCTTTTAAAATAAGATAGGCATTCCGCAAAGTGTCTGTCCAATTAAATAATTATCCACGTTTGGATATGGCTTGGCAGTGTTTTTGTATATTCTGTTAAACCGATGTCATTGTGTTCGAGAATTTGTAGACAGGTAATGTTTTAAATTCTTAATCCTTTTTCATTGTATACTGAGGGCCGTTCATAAAATACGTTCGCAAATATTGAGAAGGGGGGGGGGGGGAGATGTCGGTTACTGTGACTAAAAGTGATATTCGCAGCTCGTAAAACAATTTTGTAAATTTTACATATTATTACAGATATTTATTAAAGTTTTATTAGTGCAAGTAATCAATATTTATAGTTATTGAAATTTGTGTACTGCTGTTAATTGTCATACACTATGTACGGGGTAGGAGATCCACTGTTTGTGACATATTATTGATAGGGGGTCGCAAAAAATTTGACATAGCGTGATAAAGGGCAGGGAGGACGTCTAAGAAGCTAACATTTTGCATGAAGTATATTATGAACAACCCCGTATTGACTTCATTTTATAGCGCAAAGTTAGAATTTATAATGTGTATTTTTTATAATAATACCTTGTTATACATGAGGACTATGATGATTTATCGAGTATACATAAAATGTGTTTGGCTATTTTATAACATTGTTGTGTAATTAGATGAATAATTTTAGTTCGCTTTTCTTGTTTATATAACAAACAGTCATTACATAAACATATTTCATAACGATATGAAATAAAAAGCCTATATATTTAATGTAAGTTTCATTTGTTTTAAAGTAATTATAAATAATTTATGTTAAAATCTATATGTGTTTGACATTTTTTTTAAGTGGATATTGTACGTTTGCTATTGTTTCAATGAAAACTATAATGGCAAAACCCATTTTTTTGTTGATATTTTACTGGTTGTCTCTAAAATATTTGTTAACTCAATTATAAAATAATAGCGGACCTGTTTTACAGACGTTGGCCTTCCGTTGATTAGTGACTAATTAAAAATGTTGAATAAAAAAAATATTTTTACGATCTGTAATGTTGAAAATGAATGATTACCTTGTTGTTGTCATGTGAAAAAGACACGAAAATATTTAAAAAATTCATGGGAAAAATTTAAAACTATTTCGTTCAGTTGAGTCGCACAGTTTTTTTTTATAAGTTTTGCGTTATAGTTATATAGGTATTTGCCAGCAGATTTTCAACTTGAGATTGGTAGCTAGCCCTATCAACATAGTATGGTTTCATCATTATCTTTTTCTTCAACGAGAGCCCAAGCTCATTACACGGACTCGAACTCACGTCCTTTGACGCGGCACCCGTACCCGCTACCACAGAGCTATCATAGCTTCAAAACATTTTTTTTAACAGTAGAGATGTATGTCCCAATAATATATGTCCCAGACGGGCTACAAGTAGAGCGTGTGGAACTCATTGCATGAAAAGCATTGTTAAATAAATAGGTACTCAACAGACATCAAGACCAGCCGCGTTAAACCTTCCTCCCTAGTGTGACGTTACATATTATGCAATTTTAGATCAAGAAATTATGAACTTATTAAACAGCATATTATTAGTTCATATTTCGTGTTTTATAGCTTAAATATATTCGATTTTGAAATTTTAAATGAGGAAATTTACGGCCACTCTCTCTTTGTCACATAAAGTTACACTTTGTCGACCCGATCCACCTTCTTAACGTGTAACGTAATTTATTGATGGTTCCTTGCTATCTAACGTGAGTATCTCAACACCATATAAATCGACCTTACTTCGCGACGAGGTGTTAAAAATACATTCTCGATATACAACTTTTTTGTCTTCTCACCAGGCATAACTGTATTAAAAGTAATAATAATTTATCCTGAGTAATCCACCGCTAAATAGAGTTAACCAGACCCGTTAGTTGCATAACTAAATACACGCATTCCGATCTCACGTTTTTTTAACAGTTACCTGTGCGTAAAAAGGTGCATTCCCCGGTAACGCCAGTCGTGTACTCATGATTTCCTTAAACGATCGACTTCAGAATCAGCCAGCATCTGGCTCAGGCGACAGGAATGTTCGCATTCCATTAATGTGAGCTTTAATTCCATCGTCATTACATATAATAAGTTATCATAATAGATTTGTATTTTTTTCCACTTCGGTGATTAAACTAGCACCCGGTTAGTTAGTAAACAGGCATCGTGGCTTAAGCACACTTATAACATATTGGGTCCTTGAATAGAGGCGTGAAGAGTTACCTGAGCAGGCCAACAGGACAGCGGTGATTGGCAGTGAATTCTGCTCAGTGTCAGTCGCCAGTGATTTGGATTGAACTATACTTAACATCAGGTCCAGTGTAGTCACTATGCTGAGCAACTTAAAAAAAAAAAAACACAGAAATGTATGGGATACTTCCAAGGAGCTTAGGAATACGTATCGCGTGCGATCTTATGTAGAGCGAAGACCTACTAGATAAGGGCCAACAAAATCAAAGACTACTTGTTACGTGACGACATCCATTTAAGTACTATACATTTCCCGCTAACCTCACATATCTCATATTAAATTTTTTCTCAGTATCATAAGCAGGGTTGCCACCATTTTATAAAGAAAAAATAATACTTTTGTAAATCATACTAATATTATAAATGTGGATGTGACTTTGTTTGTTTGTTACGCTTTTACGCATAAACAGATGAATTGATTTTGATGGATTTTGGTATGTAAGAATATATGGGAACTTGGAGGCGGTGATAGGCTACTTTTTCTTCTGCAAACCTTATTAAAAGTGCACATAAAATATATTTAAGTTATAAAGATATGATACTTTTGAGAAAGTTAAGGAAAATAATAACACAAATTGATTTTTCATTATTTATTTTACAAAACAATTTAGATTCATATTAAAATAAATAAATACTCTACTTTAAATGATATTAATAGATGCTCTGTTTCTTTCTTCTCACTGTTTTAATTAAATTAATTTTAATAAGTCGTGTGAAATATATATGTAATAAAAAAATAACAATTTGTTATACCAATATTTCTATTACTGACATAATGTACACATTCCACTATTACATATTGTAAATTATTACCTTTAATCTTAATACATGTGGTGGTGTTTATCGGTTTAATGTTTCCGTGATTGTAAAACTTTCTTAATTCATATTGGAATGTTCTCAATTTTACGACAAATTACTACGATTTCATGTACACTTGAAACTATGTTACGTATAAATGATAAAAATATATTAATCACAAATTATATTATAAACTAGGCGTGCCCCTGACTTTGTTGGAAATAAAAATAATTTAATAATGTTTTTCTATTTTTGTACAGTTTTTCATTACAGCATTGCTCCTATTTGTGGTAGCGTGATGTTATATAATCTAAAGCCTTTCTCAATGATTGCTCTATCAACTGTAAATATTATTATTTTTTTTGGAATCCGATTGGTTGTTCCTAAGAGCAGCGAGTACAAACAAACAAACTTTCCCGCTTTACAATATTAATATAGGTAATAACGGTTACTAAGAATTTAAACACATTAAATTATAATAGAGAATTAAAATTATATCATTATTGTTACTACTTCAGGGACTAGATAGTGATGAGAAATTAAATTAAAATTGATGTATATTGGCTACAATCTCACTTGATGTTAAGTGAGGAACTGTCTTGACAATTGGAGAACTGCCGTACAGTACCACCTTGTTGTTAAAGTTAAGGTTATTTACAGGGATTCGAAATAAGCTCAGTCTCCAGTGTTCTTATTCGCTACAATTAAACCGTGTTCGCTTGAAACATTAGCAAAACTTATTATAACATTTTGGCCGTAATTGTTGACGAAATCGAATCTTTTTAGGGTAACAAGATTATCGGTGTGTCGATGTTACGAGATCGTCCTTGCAAACGCGTGCACGACATCACGTTTTGTTCCTAATCAGGTCTGTGTTCCGTCGTAGACGCTTACATTTCTTGGAATATCATCAAAAAAATTTAATAATTTTCTCCTATTGTCTCACGTTCGCAATTATTCATAAACGATGTTCAGTGATGTCGGAATTCGTTTATTTATAACATTCATCACGTTTTTCATATTAATACTCAAATATTGAAATTATTCGATAATTTAACGGAATTGAGGGTTTATTTTAGGTAAATGTCATGATTAGACAAATTTTGTTACATGAGACAGAAGAAAGATAGATAGTAGTTGAAGTAAGAGAGCAATACTTTACACATTTAGATTACGGGCGGCCTCTTTTGCGCGACCTTTTAAAAAGTTCCAGTTCTGTAACCTGTACAATGTTAGATGCGCATTTTTTAGAATTATGTCTACTAAATATGTTATTATTGAGGTGTTTATAGTTTATTTAATGGGATAGGCGGCACACAAACAAGCGTGTCACCTGATTGTAAGTGATTACCGCCACTCATAGACATCCACAACACCAGGGGAATCGCAGGAGCAAAACCGGCCTGTATAGGAGGGACTGGCTCTCAAGTGCCAGTGCCGGAACCCATTAAATGATATTTGGCGGCAGATTTTCACCTTGAGCGTTGAGAGCTAGCCAGGCGGGCATAGGAAAAGCCCTACCACCAGGCTATGATTTCTTCACGATGTTTTCCTTCACCGAAAGCTCAAGCTCATAGTAGGTGTTTGGTTTCGAATTCACGTCCCATGATGCGACTTTCCTACACGCTCCCACTGAGCTATCATCACTTCAAGGGATATCTAAAATTGCAATGATATCACATACTAATATTTCGTTAAATACAGATAGAATCAATTACTTTTGGTCGGAATACATTTCGAAAACCAAAAAGAGCTTAATAATGTCTGTTAATCGGTATTAGTTCAGATGATAATGTTTAGTTATTGTACTCATAGATGTACATTGATGTATGTATAATTACATCAATAATTTTCTTCTATTTTTTATGCTTTACTTATCCGCTTTATGAAATATATTTAGGTATAGGATAATATTTGCTTTGCATTTCTTTGGTAACGAGTTCGCGATTTCATATAAACAAAGATCCACTGTTATCAATTGAATTTCACCAAAGTTACCATAATTTTTCCAATGTTTGTTCTAAGAGAATTATATGTAAGGATAATTAACTGTAATAGGTAGGATACGTCCTTCAGTCTTATTCTGCATTTGCTAAATATGATAATCAGTTTTTCCCGTCCCGTGTTTCTGTTATCAGTGTTTTCGTTTAGCTATGACCTCACGAGAGCTCATTATCTTTGTCGTGTATCTGTTTATTTTTACTTCAACGGCAGTTGCTTACTGTGTCTAGTGTCGCCATTATTCACAAAACCATACTGATTAGAATTTGTTCAATAATTCATCTTATCGTGTAAGTTATATATCATATTTTTTGTTTGTCTCAATAAATTGACTAGGAAATATCTATTTATATTAATATTATAAAGCGGCAAAGTTTGTTTGTTTGTTTTACCGCGATAGTCTTAAGAACTACTAGGTGAAATTCAAAACTTGTTTTTGTATTTGGTACAGCTACATGAGGAAGATTTTAGACTCCTTAACTCTACCTTTTCGTTTTTTTTACATTCGATAATATACTACTCCACATTGTGCCTGTTTATAATTATTCGATGTATTCATATCGGGGTTGGATATTTATTTTTTAATTCTACAACTATATTTTTCGACTAGTGACTTCATTCGCGTGGAGATAATTTTTTTTTTCATGGAAACCTATTTTTTCGAAAATAAAAGTTGCCTAAGTACTCCTTATATCATCAGCTATCTACCAGTTCCTTTCAGTTCAGTCTAAGTTCCTTCATAATCAGTCCAGTAAAGGACAGACAACCATTTTTTGATATGTTTAAGTACATATACTTTCATATGCATTCAGTAAAAAGCTGTTATTTAGACACTTCAATTTTTTTTTATTTATATATATGGAGTTCTGTAATTCCTCTGGTTTATAGATTCCCGCGGTGTTTCTTTGTGGTACTTTCTCCGAACAAAGTTGTGAATATAGCAAACGGAAATTTTAAGATATTAAAATGCACTCAGTGTTTTAAGTTTGTTGTAATCACATTATTGCATTTGCATATGACTTCATTTATTACCGTGTGAACATGACAAATATAACGTTATCGGAATATTTTTCTTGATCCGTTTATAAATTAATGTAATATTAAGACATTTATACTTTCAAACTGTAAAGTTTTTGGGGTAAGCGATGACACATTAGTGGTGATTGTTGAATTAATATTTTCTTATAATCTATATTAATATGAATATTATAATGCGAAAAACTATGTATTTTAGAACGCACTAATGTTATGCTTTCAAATTTTTTTTCGTTGATTGATTAAATATTGAGGAAGGTTTTTGGCTATTTAGTATCACGCTACTACCAATAGGAGCAAAGCCGTAAAGAAAAAAGTTACAAAATCCAGCAAGTATTATAATAATTTTTAGTTACTCGTGAACGAAGTCGCGGCCACAGCTAGTATTTTATTATTATTTATTATTATATACATCTATAGTAAGCGAGATATTATTGTAAAAATAATTATCAGTGTCACTATTCGCTTAAATAACTGCCCATCATTATTGTTATTGCAAACGTTCCATGAAACAAGTTTTTCTAAACTCGCCCCTGATTCACAACGTACACTGCAGATTAATTTATGATAAGAATTTTATAATCTCACGAACCACATAACCCTAATTATATATGTGTTTTGAAAGTAGCAAGACATAGTGACTCCACTTTACCTAATGACGATTACCAGATCGGTATTCCATGATAGTTGTTATTGAGCGCTGGCATGCAAGCCTCTTGAAAGGCGGTAATACACAGCGCTTCGTACATGCGAGAACCAAAGGACCATGTTTGTAAGGGGTTATGGTTCTTGCCAGGAACCTGCTCCCTACAACCCAGTTTGATTACTGACTACATCTGTAGCAGTTAATCCCAGAACACGACACGCGTAAGCATATCACTGTAATAAGTGGAGATTGCATTCAGTAGAAGTATAAATTGCATCTGGACACATGTTTTACCCTTTTTTTATAGCACCTGATGTTAAGTGACGATGTCGACCAAGGTGGTAGACACGCTATGTCTTGTGGTAGAACTGGCTCCCAAGTGCAATTGCCGTAACACATCTATAAATATTTGAGGGCGGATTTTAACTTGAGGAATGGCTAGCCAGGCGGGCATTAGAAAAAACCCTATCACCATGCTATGGTTTCATCACGACATTTACCTTCACCGAAAGCTCAAGCTTATTGTACATAGATTCGAATTACCTCCCTTGACGCGGCGTCCGTACACACTAACTGAGCTATCCCCGTTTCGATCCCCTGATCGAAACCCTGATTGGTGTCGGTTCTTGTATGGGTTAGGAAAGCATAGTTTATGGAAAAAGTGCGTCCGCATTGTAGGCATATGAGAACAACACTCAATGTATTGTTTTCTTGGAAAACTGCGTCCGCAATGCCATTCGAGAACACCGTGTAATATAAGTACAATTTATTACTGTTTGTGGTCAGGCTATCAGTATATCTGATCCCGTGTATCAAACGCTTGAGCCGATGCATTTCAAAGACTCGAACCTGTGGAGTTGGACGCAATTAACATATCTTACCACCCAGCATCAACGGCAGCAGTTTGTTGTCATCATTTAAACCACAACATCCAATTTCACAAGTTCGCATGCATTACGAATATAACAATGGCGGTATGTAGAAATTTACCCCAGATCTTTCTTATTCCAATGCAATTTCACGCGAATTTGCATACGTGTTCAATTTGCCGTGCGCACAGATAGATAAAGTCGTCAATCTTTAGAGACGCACGCATGTGCCTTATTGTATTTGTGCGATAGTGTTCCTGGGTGATAGGCCATGGCAGGGCCTTCTGACTGCATTTCGAACACCAAGAACATGGTGATAAATCTATGACAATGGCTACTCTATAGTTTATTGCACTTTGATATCAACCAGTATATATCCAACTGTTGAGTGGTTTAGTTATTGATAATTTCTCGGTGATTGAGAATCTGATGTTGGAGTGTATTCTGCTTACCATCCTGTAAGTTACTGTTAGTTTTGCATTCTATTTATATCTCCCTTAATAGTCTTTTATTACTTTATAGGTTTAGAGTTATGTTATTTCGCCCAAGATGGTGGATGCGCTAAGCCTAGTGGGTAAATTGGCTCTCAAGTGCAACTGCCAAAACATAACGTACGAACACATACGTATTTGGTGGCAGATTTTTAACTTGAAGGTGGTAGCTAGCTGGGCATTGGACGAAACCCTACCACTATGCTATGGTTTCATCACTTTTTTTTTCCACCTAACACTCAGGCATATTGCAGCGATCGAACCCACATTAATTGTTGTTCACGTACATACTACTAACTAAGCTATCATCGCTTCAGATAGTGTTGTTTTACCATTGATAGCATATTTTATTTGGTAGCTCGATCTTGTGATTCACATATCGATATAGCTACTCATTAAACTGAACTGTTATCTCGTTGCCTTTACGTTATTCTGTACTTTATTCAGCAAGACTTCTAAGTAAGCTATTAAAAACAAGTTAATTATATTGCCCTATTGCTATACCTATTGATCTTCACAACTTGGTACTAAATAACAACTTATATTTAATGCACCAAAACCTTTTAAAATCAGGCTTAATCATGGCTCGCTATACGCAACCACGTGAATATGGAAATACAAATAAGTGAACAATAGAAGTAGCTACGAAAATTATTCTTGAAATAAATTCGAAAAAAAGTTCCAAAAAATGTGCACAAGTTGGTAAGAAATCCTAAGCTAATATAATAAAAGTGTTCTGTTATTACACTTTTACGTATTAATTAATTAACAGATTATCATGAAATTAGTCATACACATTTTAACGGGTGCTATTTCCGAGAGATATAAATAAAGTTCCAAACGTTCGTCCAACACTTGAAAATTAACATTCACGCAAGCAACGCCGCCGGCTCTCATAGTACTGCATATTCTATAGGTAATGAACGTCGCACGTTACAAAGTAATAATCTCATTAAGATTTAAATCCCCGCTGGCAGTGAAACCCCACAAACTAAGACCGGTACCAATTGCAAGTTTTTTTCTCTACAAGGGTTTATAAGTAGATGGTCTGATTTTTTGTTCTTTCTTTTTGTCTTCACTCAATTCATCGCTAATGCATATAGCTTGTTTTATAATACTTTTATGCACATGTGGTCTCGAGTGTGAGATAAGTAACTCATGATTTAGAAACAAAAAGTGTCTACTTGAAGTCGAAAATATAACTTCGTTAGTATATACAGTTAGATATAAGTCCAGTTATAATACTGTTTTGTAATTATGTATTTGAGATAGCTCAGTGGTAACTTGTACGGACACTACATAGATACCATATACGGAACTTTTCTGTAATGTGCGTTCATATTAATCTCGGAAACCGCTCAACCGAACTCAATGAATTTGTAGTGCTTTTCCCATCCTGAGATAGGATAGTTTTTATTCCGATCTTTGAACACGATAGATGGCATATGATCGAGTTATTGACTATTGAAAAGAGCAGAATAAGGTCTGACAGACCAGTCAGGCTTCTAATAAAATCTGTATTCAAGCAGCTATAGGTTTGATCCGGCAGCTGCACTTGAGAACTCGTCCTCCCACATTGTTTAGCGTGACTTGCCATGAGTTTAGGTTGTGACTAGAACCTAAACCTATTATATAGAATATATAATTCTTTAATAATTACTTAATTTTTTCTATATATATAAATGCAAAATTGTATAATAACAATCTAGATATTAACTATGTCAATAGCTTAACTTGGAATTACTATTTTATTCGGTTTTGTAATTTGTGACGTAACACTGCAATGAATAATTGTCGAAATCATTTTATAAAGTTCATTTCCTAGTATATGTAATATGTCGTTAATCTTTTTAATACAGTGTCTTGGTATTGTTTAATAATTCTTACTTAAGCCGGTACAGTTCTCTGAAAATTACTCGTAATGTGTTTTATTTATATTATGTAAATAAATCTATTATACATTACAGAAATCAAAATATATAGCGAAAGTAAAGACACTGTACAAGCTAGGCGTTTGCTAAATTCAACCCTTCTTTATGACCGTGGTGTTTAAAATCCGAGATTTTACGGGCTTCCTCAACCCAAAGTGCAAACGTATTACCCGGGCTCAGGCCAAGCCGAGAGGGACATATGGTGACTCATCAAACGCTAATCACCTAACACTGCCCTAAAACGCACCACGAAGACACTTCAAACTCCCGTGTTGACAGATACCAGAGACAGTTTTCGCATTTATTCTACTCAATGCTGAACTCAACCATGATTTATTTAATCAATAAAATTAACGCACTATCCGGCTCAAGCTAAGCCAAAAGGGGGAACTGGCGACTCATCAAGTGACAAGCACCCGACAAGGGTGGCAGTTAAATACCCACTACAACCATACCACGACGGCACTGAAATGATTGCTGTAATGCCAAAATCCAGGGACAACTTCCACACTTCTTTTGGAGGTAATTGATTCCTGTAAGGTCCTAAACTAGTATTACATCTCTTGCATCATCTACCTTGGTCTAATATTTCTTTACCTTTATTATTCAAATCGCTACAATACTTTCTGAGAAACTACTGATATGAAATTCTTATACAAAATTACTTATTACTATATTATTCAAAACTGACTAAGTCAGAGGCTCAGCTTTCGTCATCTACAAAAAAAAATCGTTTACTAATCCTATTAAATGTTATTTATGCAAGGAAACGTGAAGAAAGTAATTTTTTGTCGTCTTAATCAACGTATATAAAAAAACTTAGGCCGGTAAAAATCATTAGTTATTTAAGAAAATAATAATTGGAAATTGGTGCAGGAGTTCTCGAGGTATGAAGTATCGTCCTTTTATAATATTCTAGCTGTGCCCGCGACTTCGTTCTCGTGGAACGAAAATTATTTCATATTTTTTGGCCCGTTTTTATAACTTTTTACAATGCAGCTTTGTTCCTGTTGATGGTAGCGTGGTATTAAATAGCCTGAAGTCTTCGTCAGTGTTTGCTCTATTATATACATTTTTTTTTTAAACAACTGCATCATCCTGGGGCTCTCGAGTTTCAACAATTCAAACGAATATACTTTTCCGCTTTATACTGGTAATAATATTAAGACAGATGTAGATAATACATCTTACCAACAGTTAACCCAAGAGATATATACGTAGTCCTATTCATATAACATTATTTCAAGTTATTTACGTCAACTATACATGCATAACAAGGCAGTGAAACTCGTTCAAAGATTGATGAAGTCTTTAATGTCGCGTTGTAGGGAAGCCGTCTTTAAATCTGCCAACGACAGCTTTGCTTAGATAAACCTACGGTGAAGTTTAATGGTCCCTATTATACGATATATATAGAATATAGTTAGTACCATTATATATATTTATATATATAGTTAGTATCAGCGACTGCGTTGCAAAGTTGCCGTTGGATATGGTCGCGGAGTCAAGCAAAATTGTTTTGTTTTTAAACCATGTCAGTGGCAAATATATAACAGTTCCCTGGTCTTTAAATTTTAAGGAAAATTTAAATTGAGTTTATAAGGAAAATATGCTTTAGTATAAAGCTGTTATGTTGACTTTACAAACATTTTATTTATTTGTATTTTTTTAAAACAAATTTTAAACCGAATCAAGCATTCTATTACCTCTTAATTACGTATTCCTAAATTTCTCTTCTTTATAATAATACTGTATAATGCCCTCGCATTTTTCAAACGATGTAAAACACATAGAAAGTAACCAAGAAGGGCAAAATTTAAAATAAAATACAATTTATCAATTTATCGTTTATCAATTTTAGTATTTGTACACACATCTGAATATTCGCGAACCAGCCTAAGACTCTTTATGTAATTGCTTGGTAATTAAAAAAATACTAATAATTACTATGTCGTACTTCCGTAACGTAAAGTTGTGAAACAGTCTAGCGGTCCATGTATTCCCTTCGTCATACAACATCGGATGCTTCAATCGAAACTTAAAAAAGCATTTACGAAGACCGTCATGACAGTGTAGCCTGGAATATTGTACTCTCTATGGTCTCTGCTGTTTTTGGACTGTTCTGCGCTTAACATCAGGTACATTGCTGTCACTTTGCCTAGCTACCATAACAAAAAAAGTAACTTCATGCGAATAGGTAAAATATAATTGTACATGTCAATCATTTTAAAGTGTTATTACGATATAGATCGTATGTAATTTCCTGTAACATGAACTAGTACTGTATCCGTGAATATTTATATTGCGTAAGTGCGCACGAGCACGCACCGTAACTAACCGTTGTAAATCTTGACTAGAACGCTAAACTGCATAATATATTATTTGGTGTCTGTTGGCTGGACGGTTGGTCCAGTGGTTTAAGCAGTTGCTTCACCGCTGCCGCCGCGTTATGTCCTATTATAGACCAAAGTTATGTGTCATCTTAGGTATGCCACTGAGGTTTGGCGAAAGATTTTTAACTTTTAGATAGAAGTTAATTAGGCAGTAGACATTTCCTATCGTCATTTCAAACTTTTCATTTTACTTTTTTCTTACTGTTCTTTTTTCGATCTGACTAATGTTGTTGGCTGAATTGCTTCAACACCACCATCAAACTTTTAAGTTGGGTGCAAAGAAAACTACTGGCACAACTGAGCAAAAATTCAAGGATTCAAGCTATATAATTAATGCATTTATACGTGTCTATGATATGGCTATATGTCATTAGTGATCGGTTAATGGTTACTACCTTTAACTACTCATATATCTACTGTGTGGGTTGTGCAGGTCTGCAATGCATTGTTATGTTATTATACTACTAAATGATAGAATTACTATATCGCGCGAGCAGTAGTCTTTGAAGGCGCTTTTCCTGAGGATCGGGCTATTATTTACTATCCTATACGTATTAAACGAATAAGTTCATTCTTACCATCATACTATTATTATAATGTAGTGGACTATAAAACAATACCGAGACCGTTATTTAAGTATAATTAACCTTAACTAGAAGTAGAATCCATTATGCAAATTAGAAATTTTAACTTGCGATTCCAATCTATGTTTTGCTTCGTGTTACTTGGCAACTATCGATCGGGCTTAACAAGTTCGTTATTGAACGATCAAATAACTGATGTGACATTTTGTTTAAAGATTAAGTTATATAAAAGTACATTTGTATAAAGGGCATTGTCCCGACTAACTCTTTTATTATTGTTTATCAATGTGACTTACCTGTAATGAGAGACTGTATTTAACTATAAAGTTAAAAGTATTATTTGATCCCCTGATTTTGGAAAAGTTTTGGCCACGTTTAGGTAGCCAGTAATAATCCTATCGTGCTGTCATGACTCTTGAATACCAGTACTATAGCAATAATACCCAATAAAATAGAATCGTTTGGTCACCATTGCTTCTCGATTGCCCTTACCGTCAGGTTCAATATCATCACTTTGTCGTTCTTCCATAAAAAAACAGTGTAACGCGATCTTTCTAATGAACTCTCTATAGTTGTGTTATAAGCTAAGGTTTTGCCGCAACCATCGTTGGTTATTAAGTAACATTTTGTTCACAAGTTCATGCTATACTTAGGGGATCGTCTTTCCAATGTGGTTGATGTAGAGATACGTCCATGATGATAGCGTTTCAACTTGTAGGAACATTAGACCTTTATTTTTAATGTTATAACCTTTGAAACATCATAAATAGCGTATAACCGACTAACGCGCGTCCACGGTTGGTTGGAGCGCACGCGACTCTATGAACGTTTTTTTCTTGATCGGTTGCATCATTTTTCTTTACGCTGTCGGTCGATCGCAAGTTTTTCTGCGGAACAATGGATACAAGTTATTCAACGGGTACAGCTTTTTGTCATGGGGATAAAATTGTTGGTCGTCAAGAAATAAATTGACGAGTCGCGACGTATTGTTATTAAGTAAACAGCAAAGCGAGAGAAAATAAATTGTTTTAACGGCGAAACTAGTGTCTTTTAAAAAATAATAATATATTTTTGTTTTGGATGAGGAAAAACATATTGTTATTATATTATATCATGATGGTAGGGCTTTTACTAATCTGGTTAGATACCACCCTCAAGTTGAAAATCTGTCGCCAAATACTTGTTATAGGTGTGTTCCGGCAGTTGCACTTGAGAGCCAGTTCCTACGCAGGCTTAGCGTGTTCACCAGCTTGGACAACATCTGGTGAAATGGCAGCCATATTTATCAAGATTCATTCATATAGGATGGCAGGTAATCCTATAAAAAATTTTACTAACTGTTAGTTGACAATGTGAATAATTTCTGCAGCTTTGGTTGATTCTAAATTGAATATAGTGTAACTTCTATGATATTATTACAATATTTTAATATATACCTAACGCTGCAGAATTATCTATTATTTCCAGGATTTTCTACTACTAAACAAATAATAGGTATCGTAGTTAGGTTCGTTGCAATCGATTCAATTGTGGTAGATATATGGTAATTAGGTTCTGATGATGAGCTAAGCAACAGAAGTTAGTGTAAATTGGTAATTAATTCTAACTTTGGCGTAATTGGCGGGACCAACATGATAAAGTTAACCTTATAGGTATTCGGGGTTATTAATTATAACTATCAACTTCAACTTGACGACATAGGTTATAATCGATTTTTCAAGTGAAACGTTTTTGTTAAAAATATAATGAAATATTAAAAAAGTGATATTCGCCCGTTACGATTTAACATCACAATAACAGACGTTTGTTAGTAAATATATCTGGTATATATTGCCTCTTCGGCAAAAGTGGATAAAACATAGATTGCTATAGATGCGTGAAATCTATATATATATACAATGAAAATTATGTTTGTTTGAGGCGCGATGACGTCAAAACCACTTATCGTATCGCCATATCTATTCGAGGCGAAATTATTTGTAAAAGGTTTATGGCTACCCATTATTTGTATTCCAATGATCCTTCATCGTTTTATTGCTATGTTACTTCCATGTATATTTTTCTCATCAATAAAATCAAACGACAGGCATTTTCTCTTAATATGTTATTCGCCCGGCAAAGCGGTTAGTTTAATTGTTAATTATTTATAAATAACGTACAACATAAGGAAGTTTCATTTCTTACAGGTACACATAGACGCATACTTTTATATCTGATAACGATACGTCGTAGCTTATTCCTAACAGTACCCACGTCAAGATACATGTGGCGCATGTCTATCAGTGAAATGATTAGCAAGTTCGTGCAAGAACTAGCCAGTTACATAACCTACCCCGATGTCGCCTGCGGTCGGCGCCAGCGTAACTTGACCGCGCCGCGTCGCCGCCGACAGTGGAATGTTAATTAAATCCGCCGCACGAGACGTGCCAGCAAGAAATAAAAGGGCACACGCGCCATCAAGCAACCGTAGTCCGGAACCATTTCGGGCAACTTACCTTCACTCATTATCTGCGTAACTTCAGCTAAAACTAAATAAATCCGAAACTTTTTGTTTTTGTTGAATACTCTAATCTTAAGAACTATTCGTCGGATTTAAATCATTATTTTGTATTCGACTGAGCAATCATTGAGTAAGGCTTTAGGCTATTTGGCATCACGCGACCACAAACAGAAGCAAAGCTGTATTGAAATAAGTTACAAAGCTGGGCAAACATTATTATTAAATATTTTTTATGATATAGTAATTCAATGCGGGTCTAAAACGCGACTTATTTTTTAATAATTTCTCGCCGTTTCGGTCTGGTTAGAGAGCCGGTGGTCAGAAGCCGAATCAAAAAAAAATCTTAGTTCCACGTGTACGAAGTCACGGACGCAACTAGTAAAATAATAAGTCTAAGTTGAATTCTTTTAGGGTTTATATATAAACATGTTATCCGAACATATATTGTTCTGCTATTTCGAGTAGCTGTTAACTCTCGATTACTGCCTAAATTATCGCGTTCACGAATAGCATGAAAACCTTCACCGGGGCCACATGACAGAAGTGATACATCACTATAACTCTCTTGGTCCCTTAGTCACGTCGAGCTGATTTTACTCGAACGAGCGAAACACAAAAAGGTTGCGGATCTGAATTTTAAAGTCCTGCCATAAGAAGTTTCACAAAGAAAAACCCTAACAGACTAGTGCGTATATATCGCATATTATCGTAATAACACACCAAATAAAACTGTTTGATTACATTTCGTAACAGATTACGTTTGCATGTAGAATTAAAACAATCCAACAGCTGCCATGTTAATTAAATTGGTTGTTTGAAGATGGCGCCTCCTAAATATTAAATATTTTTTTACGCTATATATTAAACTATTTATTTATATTTCGTTTATAACGGAAAACATAGTTTGTAAAACAATTGAATATTAATTGAAATTGAGCATTAAACTATTAATTTTGACAAAGAATAAGGTTATTGCTGCAAAACCTTCATTGAGAAAATATAATGTCTGCTATATTTTTGGCTTACACAGATCGATAACACACTCAGAACAATCGCTTGTGGATGACACAAATAATTGACCTATGTATGATTTGAACCCAAAGCGCTCAGCGCGGCGGCAGCGGCTAGGCGACCACTTAAAATGCTGAGCCCATCGTTTATGTATTATAATGTAAAAAATTAAGGTTATATTTACTATTCAACAACTAAACTATGTATGTAAAATAAAAAAAAAAGTATATATATTAACTAAATAAAATAAGATGTCATTACAATTTTCGATTAATTTGATTCCGTGATGTTATAAAACCAAATAATCTCTTCTAAAGGTCAATTACATAAACATCGGCAAGTTGTAAATGGAACGTTATTTAACATCTTTCGTACAGTGCGACAACAAAATGAATGTTATTATTTTAATCTGTGACAAGACACTGCGTTGCATAATGCAACAACACAATAAGACGGTATTTTGTTATAAAAAATCACCGAACATTATTATGATTGAATAACAAAAGGTCGCAAGGCGTGCTAGCAGGTCTGCATAACATTAATTTCATAAACAAGATTATTAGAAATTCATTTCAACGATTTAAAAGTAACTATCTATATTTAAAGGGGATTTGATGTTTGTAGGTTCCTTATGTACTCCAATCCGCTGGACCGATTTAACTATACAGGTACCAACTTTGGTAGCGATCTGATGAACAGATGTTTTGGAGTGAAACTTTTATGGGAGGTCTTTGAAATTCTGATCCATAACCTTTTGGAGTTCACTCCTTAAGAAACCATTTTCACATTTAGTCCGCCTTATAAAAATTTTATGAGGAGTAAAATTGAGCGTTATCTATAAGTGAGGCGTTACGTTCTTTTGCGCAACGTACTTTGACTATAGACATTATGTATGAGTGTATACTTAATATTAGGTGAATTAGTTTATGTTATATATTTCATTGGAATAATGTAAATAATATGAATAATTATTTAAATATGCTCTTAATTATTTTTAAGATGCTTTAATTTACCCTCTTTTTACATAATTGACATAATAATAAACTCCAGTCGTGCGTCGGATCTAAAATACACCCTTTTTGTTTGTGTGACGCTCGTTCGGGTAAATTCGTTTCAAAGTGACTAAGGGAAAGGGAGGGATATAGTTAATATTTCACTTTTGTCGTATTGTTTTAAACGCACATCGTTTTTTGTCTTTGTGATGTAATAGTAGACCGGTCTGTAGGTACTTAATAATAAATATAACTTTTGTGGGTACCATTACTGGTTGAACTGTTCGCTCTTATAATTCATCATCAAATAATGTATTATTTGAAGATGACAATACCGATTTAACTTGTACAATCTATTGTCTATAGACATATTAGTTTTGTTGACATATGTTACTTCTTCCAAATTTCTTGATAAACATATAGATAGGTAGCTATTAGACGAAATACTGATTACTATTACATAAGATATCATATTATCTGTTTGTATAATAGGATTGAGATAAAACCCGACGTTTTCAAAGGCAACAATAATAATTTTAGAAATACATTGTTTTTAAATCTCTGAACCTATTTAAACTACAGTGCGTAAACAAGACTAACATTTCAATATTATTTGAAAGTTAGTGTTAATATTAATGTATTAGTAAGCTACTTGATTGTGGCCAATACGCTAAACCCGTAAAGAGTAAAAAACTGTGTGTGCAGTACACACGCGATAAAAGCGAAAAGTTCCAAAATTCGCTTCGTTAGACGCAGGCGCGCGCACACACATATACTAACTAATACAACACTCGGGCCCTGTAAAAACACTGTATATTGCCTCCTATCTCATTCTCTCGTACGTTTCATCCTATATTTTTATGTGGTTATCTCTGTTTACTGCCCCCCGTTCGTTGTTGTTATCCGCAGCATCCCAAGCCGAGGTTCGGCCATTCTGGCACCCTTGCGCTCGCTGCCTCGGAGCTGAGTGCCCTCAGCACTCGCCCCAAAAAGTTCGGTGAAGCTGTCAAAGCCCTTACGGCTAACAGCGTATGTCAATTCAAAAAAAAAAAAAAAACTCTGTTTACTGTCGGTTTTACGTTTCAAAGTTTTAAATCACAACGATACTCAAGAAGTATTTACTTCAAAAACACTGATTCTTTCATTGTTCATACTTCCTTTGCGATATCGTTGCCCTTACTCTATGTGCATATAAGCATATTATTGAAAATCATTCTTTATTTTAAATATAACTTCTGTTTATGTAGGCCATTTTGCCAAGGTTGAATGAATTTACGTTTTAGTGTTTCGTAGTCCCTCAAAAAGAGAATACATACGTATAAGCCCCTTGTTCATTGTCATAACAAAATAGGTACTCAAACGAACACACTAAAAGTAATTATATTGATTTAATGCCTGTCACTACCGATTCGATTTTAGGATCGTTTAATGAAACAAATTCAGGACGATGTTATTAATCGATAATCACATACTTTCGTTGCAGCTCGTGACTCATTATTAACCATTACTGAGAAAAAAAATTGCTACACTTTTTATTATAAATATTACTTGGTGATTTGCCGTCGAGAAAGTTGTTATTTATTTTGAAGTGAATCCGGGTCAATGCTGTTATTTTAAGAGAAAAAAAAATTGCGTATTGAAGTAATTAGCTATTTAATCATGTTGCGAATATTAAATTAATGTATATATACTTCTTTAATTATATGCGATTACAATTGAATAAGTATAATTATTAGATATTCATTTACCCAGCAAAGTTGCAACCTGTTTTCATAATAATTAATTTCATTTAATATCCTTTATAAGTCTGTGTTATTTAGAAATTTATTTTTAATCATCATGTATATAAACTACTGTTTTTGATATATTATTGTAATTAATTAATTTTAAAAATACTCTTTTATTATTTAGTCGAAAGTCGTCGAATTAAAAACTTATAAAACTCCAACGATAAGAGAAATTTATAATAATACCTTTTTAAGTTAAGCAATTTATTGCACGAAACAAATCCACCTTATGAACCCAAACGTATGCAAAACTTGATTTAACAACTGATTCCTGAATACAGTCTATTGAAATGAGCACGACAATAATATTAGTGCTAAATTAAGTATTTAGAACATCACAAACTCGAAATAAACATACACATCCATTATATACTAGCTGTACCTGCGATTGCGTTCGCGTGGAACTAAAAAATGTGTATTTATTTTTACACGTTTTTTGTAACACAGCTTTGCTCCTATTGGTGGCAGCTTAGTGTTAAATGGCCTTTTCTAAAGATTGGTCTATCAAATACAATGATATCCAACTAGTAGTTCCTAAGATTAGTGCGACAAACAAACAAAGAATCTTTTCCTTTGTAATATATTAATAGAAATATATATGTATTGGAGTCAACGTTGCTCAAAGCGGTTCTGCTCTCTAAAGACCTTGAGACAGCTTAAATACTCATATTCCATTTTACACATGACAAGTATAAACTTTTGTAACCAACGGCGTTTATCAATATTTGCTAACATGTATTATAATATTAAGCATGCATTTCATACTGTCATCTAAGAAAAAATGTGGTAAAAAGACATTCGCCCAACGTGGGGCTCGAACCCACGACCCTGAGATTAAGAGTCTCATGCTCTACCGACTGAGCTAGCCGGGCTTGTAACACTATTGTCGGAAACGGTAAACTGTTTTTTCTTATCAATTTTTTTTTAGAAGAATGTGATTTTATTTTGTTTGTTTAAATGAGACCAAGCGTGGGAGTCGTGAAAGCTGCATTCAAGGTTAAAACACAATTTACATTATCGTAATAGTTCCTGATTTTAAATCTAGTCCAAAAAACTGCGCAGATATTAAGAACGATGTGAAGAAATTGCCTTATCATTATTACCACAATTGTTGCAAAAGTTTCTTTTATTTGTTGTTAAGCGAAAAAGGCAACGTTTCTGAGCTTTTAGAGTTTCGTATATCATAAAGAAAAACCAGAATCTTGTTAGGACCAATTAGTTGTTCTTTGAGGTATAAAATTGAAATTAATATGATATAATTTTACTTTATAAAAATTACTTTCTTGTGTAACCGAATGAAGATATTGATACTTTTATATTTAATCTCCCACTTCGATTATCAAAACCTAAACAAGTCTCGTGATAATATAAAGTAACGAAGTCATACGAACATATTTCGGTGCAGGTACTCCAGATTCCGTCTAATGATACGGTATTACGTTATATTTGCTGTTATCTTATTTCGTAACTAGCTCTGCCCACGACTTCATTCGCGTAAACTTGAATTATGTTTCCATTGTAGGACCATTTTTCAACTCTGCGGACATTGTATTCAGATTTCCAAGTTCAATTATTCAACTTTTGTATCCTACCACACAAGTATTCTTTGGTTTTATGGAATAAAAACGTCCTAGCAATCCATATAATTAGTTATCATCGTGTCAGCTTTCATCAAAATCTATCTAGTAGCTTTAGAGGTGTGTACATACAAGAAGATAGACAAAAAATTAAAATTCATATTAAAATTACACTTCGACTATAATATAAAAAATAGATTTTAACGAACGGATTTATCTCAATTACAGATGTATGTATAGATAGGTATGTATACTGGTGCTATAGACACCATCGAGCGTCGGAATCGTCAGATAATTGTATACATAAGTTACAAACAATATTGATGTAAAATATGTAACAATGATACGGAAGCCTGAAAACAAGTTCTACTCGCGCTACCTGCACACATATTTTAATCGAGACTAAAAATACAGCTAAAGAAATTAGTTTCGTAGTTCAAGTACCTGTTTCTGGCGACGTATAAATTGACAAATTGTACATCAATTAAAGCTAGGGCTGTCGCCAACTAAAATGTGCATGTTTCCGGTCATCTGAAAACCAGTGAAAATTTTTCGGAATTTCTTAAAATAATATAGTGAAATAAAAATAAAATCATTGTTTTAATCTTTTATATCTTATTTTTTATTAGTTATTTAATCTGATTTTCTCTAAATGTAAAAATTGTCAGGGATTAAAAACTTTCCGTGAACGCTTTTTGAATTAAGAAAAATTTAAAGACTCCCCGACGGATAGCAAGTCTTAATTGAAGTCCAAAGTCTTAGAAGTCAAAGATTAGAAGAGAATATATATAGATGTGAACTTAAGAATTGAAAAAAAAATCCTGATCGGTTCTCTGAAGACAACACCCCGCATTAGTGCTCAAGCCCTGTGTCGCGAGGAACATTACAGTTTATAATTAAGGTACTTCACGCTTGGTGTAGCAATTTAAGCGGTCACGTCGTTGCTACCAGCGCGCTGAGTCAGTGGCTTCGATTCTTACACAGAACGTTTATCTGTGTGATCCATGAATGATTTTTCTAGGTTTGAAAGATATATTTTTTCCACACGCAAACTCTTGGTCCGAACTCTTTTAAGTTAATTGGTATTTTATTATTACTTTAATATTGTATATTTAATAAAAGCAATATTGGTGTTGTTATGTGTATATTAATTTTATATACTTTTTATTAATATCGTTATTAATATTGTAATTACTATATTAAAATCGTTTATGGTGATAATATTGACTTACTGGGTCAGCTGCCGTTAACTCCTCTTCCAAGATGTTGCTAATATTTTTTACTGTTTCCATGTTCCTGTTGTTATATAGTCATGATAATGGTTTGTCTATCATATTGGGTGATACTTCATGGTCTTTAGTATTCTTGTTACACAGAACTTGATGTATGCTACGTGAACTGCCACTCTTGTTAAAATTAACATAACTATACCATAGACTGAGAACAATCATTATTGGGTCGCCAAAGTAATACACCCGAATTCGAATAGTGTCAAAGCAATTCCTAGTGTTTGGCAATAAACTGAAAATGCGTGGTCGTCGTTGAAGCAATGATTAAATTGGTAATATGTAGAAAAGCCGCGCCAATTGACGTGTGTTCTAGTCCCTCTTTTGCTTGAGCTTTCGTTGAAGGAAAACATCGTGATGAAGCCATAGAACAGTTGTAGGATTTTTCGTAATGCACACCTGTTTAGCTGTTACCCGCAAGTTGAAAATCTGAGACCAAATACCTATAGATGTGTTCAGGCAGTTGTCTTGAGAGCCCCTCCGCTAGACTTAGCGTGCCCTTGGGTCACTTCATCACTTAATCAAGTTAGATTGTGGTCGTAACGCTAACTTTAACGGAAAAAACAAATTAAAGCAAATACTCAATCATAGTTAATTTTTTGATGTAAATAAATAAAAAAACATACAGTGGATAGACTCCCGGTAATCCGGCCCCTGTCTAATCCGGCATCCCCTATAATCTGACATGTCAACTATTATTGAATATTATTTCACAATCATCGCTAATGTAGATAATGGATGATTGAACAGGTTACAACTAGTACGCGCCAACACTATTGCACTTGACGTGTATTGACGTTTTGATTCTGACTGCTTAGTTTGAATTTGATTACATATGTGTTGTTTAATTTAAAAATTCAACATACATAATTGAGTATGATTTGTACATCAAAGTATAACATATAGATGCTTTCATTGGACCTGTAATTTGTCGGATTACAATGTACTCTTTTGGAAACAAAATCCGGACTATAGGGGGTCTTAGGCTACTCTATAATGCGATAAATTCGATAGTTCGACACTGCTCTGCAGAACGTTTGTCGGATGTGTGTGTGTGGAACGTGTTTCACTGTAACATAATAGAGCTATGAGTTATAAGACTGGTTACACACATATAATTGTCACACAGTACTCTACCTAATTACAAAATAACACGGTACAATTATTTTTATTAAAGGGTAATTTAGTAATCTTAGCGGTCCACTAATTTGGGCCACATCGTCAGTTAACATCAGTTGAGATTGTAGTAATAACGCTAAACCAATAAAGTATCATCGCTTGCCTCGTTTTGGGATTAGCAATAGTACATTCAGTTACCGAGAAGAACAAGATGAATGTATGAATAACTCCGTTTTTGGACTGCACTGAACTTACTGTCAGTAAAGTTACGTTACCGTACTACGATAAAATACGAATAGCTTTTAACTTCCTTCCGGCACATAGTCGCCTCGACAATGAAAGTGCATGACGACGGTCAATGCACAAACAGGAATCGACGCGACGACCCTGACCACATATCGCGCGGTGACTCAGCGTTGTCGCCTTGACTGACCAAAGTCGGTCGCAGTCAAGGCCGTTTCATGTAATGACCAAATCATGTAAGGAAAATATTTGTATTAACTACAAAACTTCGCACTGTTCGCAATGCTGTGTCTAGATTTTGCGATAACTTTCCGCTTATATCTACGATGACGTGAACAATAAGATGTATATATCTATGTTGTTTCTAACAGCGGCTTCGCTCTCGTGACTATTAATTAAATTATAAGCAATTATTCTCTAAAGTTTGAAGCTAATCGGATGACGTAATAAAAAGTTTCATACAAAGTTTATTCCTGTCTTTACTCCACTTTTTATTAAGTTTTTTGCTCTAAAAAGTAACATATCACCGTTTCTAGTGTCCTATCTATCTCTGTATCAAATTTATTACAATCGATTCAGCGGTTTAGGCGTGAAACCATTTAGCCCTTCAATTCAGAGTGATATATTTATTAATCAATATTTTTCCAATCTATATCAATACTAATATTATAATTCTGGATTATTTGTATTTTTGTTTGTAACGAATAAACTCAAAAACTAGTGGACTGACTTCAAAAATTCTTACACTATTATAATGCTATATTATCCCTGAGTAACGTAGACTAGAAATTAGGTTAATAATTTTCAGTTTCAGGCGAAAGAAGTCTCATACATAGAACATATAAGAACAGGTGTAGCTAGCTTACAATAAAATAAGCTATAAAAACATAGTCTATGCTTAAGATTAAATGAAAGAATTGAAAACTTTATCAAGGCGTGGTTAAAAATACAAAATACATAGAACTATATCGTATTAAATAAAACGTATTAGCACGGCACATTAGGTGTTTATGTCGATATTGAATGCGATCGATGTTCTCGTCCTTAGTCGACGCGAGCCGACTTTACTCGAACGAGCGTCACATAACCGAACGTTTCGGCTCAGTTTCATTCAATACTCACCAAACGTATCTAAAAATGTTTTTTTTTTTATGTTTAAGGTTTAGCGTTATGGCCATAATCTCATCTGATCTTAGGTGACCATACGGCCCAAGTTCGTAGACACACTAAACCTGTGGAAGAACTGGCTCTCAAGTACAGCTGCCGGAACACACCTATTGGTATTTGTCGGCAGATTTTCAACATTAGGGTGGTTGAAAACCAGGTGGGCATTAGAAAAAGCCCTACCACCATGCTATGGTTTCCTCACGATGTTTTCCTTCACCGAAAGCTCAAGCTCATTCTAGGTGGTGGAATTCGAACTGACCTTGACGTCAGGTCGTACACACTAGCAATGAGCTATCATCGCTTTCACTTCAGTAAGCTAAAGTATCCGTAAACTTTAACACTTTTACAAATAAATTTTAATCTGTCTGTTTGTTACATCTAATCTCCGAAACGCAAAATAGCTAATGATATAGGAGTAAGTCGCCGGGTAAACAAATTTTTAAATACATTCCGACGCGTTCGTATGATTTATTTAGTGTGTACTTCGATCAATAAAACATATTGTATTCAATCGATATGACGTAAGAATCCTGAGATCACAAGTGTCGGTGCGGTGAAAGCAGAGGTTATGTCCGTCAGTGAAAACAATGGGGTCTGTTATAAGAGAGCCGTGTACTATGTAACTAACTGGTTACCACTCGTAGATTACCCATAGAAGTACTATGATTATGTATAGTTGATTATAGGTCCCTTTTTAATATTACATACACATTGTCTGGGGTGCAGACAGTGGCGGATTTACACTTTTACCGCCCGCAGGCTATTCCAGCTTTGCCGTCCCTACCTACCTCTGCAATTAGATTCTAAGTGGTGAAACATGTTATATAGCAACATTTAGGTATTTGTATAAGTATGAATCATTTCAGTTTCTTAAAAACAAAAAAAGTACATAAATTTGCCGCCTCTTATATCTGCCGCCTTAAGCTTCAGCCTATTCGTAAGTCCACCACTGGCTACAGACAGTAACATAGAGTATTTATCATTCAGAATATCGGTCTTGTGATCCATAAATGGAATAATAAAGTTTAAGTTCTACGCGAACGAAGTTCCGGGCATAGGTAGTTAATAATAAAAAGAATAACAAATGTGTTTAGCTGAAGAAATATACAGTATATTTATTTTATTTGGTTAGAGTTGACCATGTGTGCATATGAAAACTGTTTATTGGTTAAAACTCCATCTAAGTTCAATTATTTTATACGAAATGTTTAGAAACTATGTGCATAAACAAGTCTTCCTCCTTTGTCGCTCTTTCTATTAGTGAAAATGACATCGAAATCCGTTCATGGTTTGGAAATAAGCCGAGAAACAGAGACAGACAACAATTTTGTTTTATACAATTTATTAAGGCTTTCGATTATGGCAGTCGCGTACATAGGTAGATGTCGTAATATGTATAAAGAAGAAAAAAAAAATTTTTTTTGACCAGACTCACCAGATTCCTAGTTCTGGTATCCAACACTGTATACAATAACGCGATATTGTATCTACGCGATTGTGTAATAGATGAATTCTATAGGACTACGTACTGATCCGATTTTTTAAATTATTTTACTGATAGAATGTTACAGTTTATACATTTTATTAGTATTAAATTTTATTTAGTTAGTAATGCGTATAAAACCTGTTGACTTCAAAATGGATAGACATACTTTTTATTATATATACATACTAAGAATGTATTGTCAAATCGCATGCGGTTGATTGAAAGAAAAACGGGTAAGAAGTCGAAGGAAACAGCTAGTATATATAGATAAATTCTTAAGTTAATAGTATTCGATTATAATCTTAATATAGTCACTCAACTAGTTTGAACCAAAACTGTCAGATATATAGATTGATTTATAGTTACAACTTCTATTTCAAAGGTTACTTAATATGTTAACAAGTTTTTACATTTCGAATGATGTTCCTTTAAATTATCTAGATTTATTTATTATAAATGTCATCATTATGTTGTATCATTTAGTCTTGGTCTTTTGGTCATTCCGGTTTTCTAATTAATATTATACTAATTACAACTGCCAGCTTCAGCTACGAGGAATTGCTTCTATTCTGCTTTTTATTCGTTACCTTTTTCAATGTAATTTTATTAATTGTCCATTTTACGAGATTGTAAACACAATTAAATCCAAGAAAAACGGTGACCGTTGAAGAATCTGCTATCAATTGCTAGTCATCACTGTTGCGCCCGTTAACTCTGATATCCGGGTTCCAGTTCCCGGGTTTTGCAGTATGAAAGACTATGATATATTGAAATTCATAGAAGAATCCAGCATGTATAATTTTGTCAGGAAAGCAAGACGATAGAATGAAATAAACAACTCTACAGAACTTTGTTTTATATGCTGTAATTCCCTAAAGAATTTGGTTTGCAGTATCACTTTTTATCACATACCTACGTTATGAATACGTTACGTTACGTTACGTTTTATAATAAACCAATAGGAGAATCTTTCAGACATTAGGATGAAGATTTTTTTTATTCTCGTTTGCGTCTACAACCTTGCGTTTAGGAAATGATAATCGTTTAGCAAAACTTTTTGTCCGATTGTGATAATTTTTTTTTGTGTGCATTCATTGAATTAGTTCCAAAAATTATTTTACTAAATACATTATACAATATAAAAGTTTAATAGAAGCCTAAGCTTAGGCTTAAGCTTAATCGATACAAGCTCAGCCGACCCCTTTAATATTGCAGTAAATAAAATAATGCATACTACTTGTACATACTTGTACATTTATATATATAAAAGGTAAAAAAAAACTGTATTGATATGGCTTCACAACAAACTAACAAGTAATAAAACTGTATATATATAATAAATAGTGTTTAATTAGGTATATCTAATAAAAATAGATCAAGAGCCAAAGGTTAATTAAAATATCGAATTTCAAGGTAATCCCAACATATTAGTTGAATAAATAATAAAACACTCCTACAACTCACAACTTCTTTGTAACAAAGGGCCATAATTATGAAAAATAAGTAAAAAACTGAGGTAACAAACATCTATATATATATATATATATATATATACCCAAATATAGACCCAATACATTTAGCATTTAGGCTATTTAACATGACGTTATCACCAATAGGAGATAAGTTGCATTGAAAAAGTTACATAAACGGCAAAACAAAATAATTACTAGCTTTTACCTGCGGCCTCGCTCGCGTTAGTTTTGATTTTATCAAACAAATCGGATGACTCTTCACGTCGCTTCTAATAAGTCTCTCGCGAGATAAAGTAACCTACCACCATCTAAAGGTTCCCATCTATCTGTATACCAAAATTCATCGCAGTATAAGGATTTTTAATACCACGCGAACGAAGTCACGAGCACAGCTTGTGGATATATGTATGTATGTAAAATACGAGTTGTGATTAATTGCTCTACCGCTGCCGCCTGCTATGGGCAAAAACTTTCAAGGCGATCCACTTATGCGTTTTAGACTTCCCTACTCCGTTTTATCCACTTTCGTTACAATTTCGATATGTTTAACGTATAACAATTATCGCTTGTGTCATTCTGTTGATAACATTCTGCATAACTCGCTAATGATTTTGTCCATTTCGGGAGCAAAACACGGTGTTGTTAACCCCGATAGGTGGAATAGTTAGCGCCGCCTATTAAAATTCTCGTATGATTAAATTATTGCCGCATACCGCATACGATGACATGTGAAGCACACCGATTGGTTCGAATCCCACACAGAACAATATGATGAAAAAGCGTCTGCAATTTCGTTCCTCGTTTGTCCCATTAACAAGCCGTCATCGTAAAATCCCTTTTAAGTTAAATAGGTTACGTAGTTTTAATGATCTAGTAAACGAGTAGATGGAAGACTTTTTTAGCCATAGATTTCTTTTAAAATATTTTTTACAAGCTGTGCCTGCGTGGAACTAAAATTTTATTTAATAAGTTTTTGCCTGTTTTCGTAACTTTTTTTCTATACAGCCCTGCTCGTATTGGTGGTAGCGTGATGTTAAATAGTGTAAAGCCTTCCTGAATAATTACTCTATCAAATATAAATACTATTTTTGAAATCCGATTGATAGTTCCTTAGATTAGCATGTTCAAACAAATAGACAAACAAACTGAGCTTTATAATATTATAATATGGATGTAATAAAATAGTATTCTATGTCGGTTATTTGATAGAAATATGAAAGACACTACGTAATAAATTTGATAGTCAAACAACAAAGTCGTGAATCACACTATATGCTGTATATATTTACTTTTTTTTTTGTATTTACATGTAACCTGAGGAGACGCCTTCAGCGTGTCATTATGAGTAACTACAGCCAAGGTTTTCTTGCGGTTTTAGAATCACTTTACATATTACTTATACTGCAGATATATTTATTTATTACTTTTATAATAATAAACAATAATACAAGATTACTACTGTGATACTAAAAATAATTGAATATTTTTTCCGTTCTTGTAATTTTCTTTAACTTTGCTCCTATTTGTAGTATTGTGATGTTAATTAATAAGTGAAATAAAAATAATTTTTGAATTCAGACTGGCACTTCCTAAGATAAGCGCGTTCAAACATACGAACAAAGTTTTCCACTTTGTAATACTAATATAGATTCAAAATTTCGAAAATAAAATTACATGTGCCGCAGGTTTTTCAAGCGCCCATAAACAACGATTATTTTTAATTAACAAATAAGTCTCTTGCAATTGGTACGTATACTGACATATACGCGTTCATAATTACTTTGTCAATTGGTAGAACGCTGTCGGTAATGCGCATCTCGCTTACATAAACCATCAATTAGTAATTATAGTATATTCAACTTGGCATAATATAGCGACTGTTTTGTACTTATAATCATTGTTATTTGTAACTCTATCGAGTAACTGATCTTTCGATTTAATAAGAATTTATAATTTTGTAATAAATATTTAAATACATCTAGAACAACTTTATTCGCACTGTATTAATTTAACAAATTTTAACATCAGGTAAGATTGTGGATAAGCGCTAATCCTATAAACAATATTTATATATTTTACACTTAATAAGTTTATCATTATGACTACAATCTCACCTGATGTTAATTGTCTAAGCCCAGTAGTGGGACTGGCTCTCAAATGCCGGTACACACCTATAGGTGTTAGGCGGCAAATTTGCAACTTAAGAGTCGTAGTCGGACATTAGAAAAGGCCCTACCACTATGCTATGGTTTCCTTACGATGTTTTTCTTCACTGAAAGCTCTGGCTCATTTCAGGTGGATTTGAACTCACGTCCACTAACACTGCACGCGTACACAATAGCAACTGGTTATCATCGCTTCAATAAAATATTATCGGAATATGAAATAAAGTGCATATACTCGCGTACTTGCGTGGGTGAAGCGTCAAACGAAACAGAAACTATACTGTGTGATATTAAGATGTGATAGAGTTAAATTAACTGTCAAATTAAATGTTAAACGAGCTGAGTTAACATGAAGGACCTCGGTCCACTTTCGTTTTCAAAGATTTCGCGTTTCGATGCGTAGGCGGCGTGTTTGTTGATTTCCCGCCCGCGAGTTATCGACCTACTCTTGTTATTAGGAAACATTTAATTATAACAAAAAAAAAATCGGTCTTGCCTCATTCACAGGCACTTTCTATATTATCGCATATGCATGCATACATATAGTCTTAAAAACTATAGGTGCGCTTTCAACACCGGACTGGAGTATGTATGTTTTTGGGATGAACATTTTTCCAGTTTATGTTTATTTAAGCTCAACTTGAACGGTGAAAATTCATTAAAATAAAGGAAAAGGGCTTTTATTTCCGGAGTCTGTATAACATGGTTTATTCTACCGCTCTCAGTAGTAAGTATCTCAGTATGCACACCTTTTATACACATATCATCGTTCACGTAGTAAATATATATCTTCCTCGAACTTCCTATACTCCTGTATATAATAATCTGTGTATACCGGTGTATATTTATTTCTAAAAAAATATTATTACTGCAATTACCATAGTATTAAGTACATAATTTGTCTGCAGTGAAATATGTAAATGGATAAGTAGGTTCAAAATTGCAATATACGTTATTTGTCATAACTCTGATTGATCTGTCTTCAGGTATAGACAAACTTTATCAATACACTATCGCACGCCTCATAACGTGAAGCGTTTGAGGTTGCGCATTACTCTCAGCATTCCAAAGTCAAACAATTTTCGAAACTTCAGTGATCATTATTTTAAATCTTTTGGTTTTGTTTTCGGCAATGCAAATATTTTATTATCCAGAGAAATACTCTTACTAGATTCATTTATTACATAATTTTACAAAAAAAAACTTATTGAAATAAAATGTTGATGGACGTTCGGATATCTGTTGTGTAGATGATGATAGATAGATGTGTAACGATTACACCCAAAAAGTTAATTTATTGGGACCATTTCTTTTTGAATAGCTCTAGAATGACATTGGATTACTTTCTGTTTAATATGAATGCTTAATCAATTATTATAACGTTATTATGACGTGCACTTTTGGATTTTCCAAACTATTTTAATTTTAACCCGCGACTTAGTTTCCATTGTGTTTTAAACAAAATGATTCTTTTGAAGCCTAGTGTATTGTAAACCAATTTTACTGATACAAATTTATACATATAAATTGGTTGAGGAGCTTAAGAATGAATAGGTGAGGAACAAATTTTCGTTTTTAAGTATAATGCAATATAAAGAAATTCAAGAGATCATCAAGTAGGTATTTTTTACTCTACAGTACTACTCTACTCTACTCTAATACTTCATTATAAGAAGTAAAAAAACAGTGAATAAATCTAACTAACAATTAGTTAATGTTTACTTACATAATATAATAATAACGTAATTAATGATTTTTGATATTATAATATACAAATTTTGTTTGTTACTTTCTATAGTCATATGTAAATATAAATTAAACTCATTTAATGAATGCATTATTCTAAACACAGACTGTTAACTTTCACTCTCGTTTTCTGGTAATTAGTAATGCTTATATTTTATTTTATATGTATTGAAATATATCGGAATCACCTTCATTGAACGTAAAAAACTTTTGTGATAGTGTAGCAGCATTGACTCAATTAAACGCCTATAGAATAGACCGTTAAGTATCATCCATTTATTATTTTTCGTTAATACTCGTTGAATAGTAAGTTGTGGGTTAGAAGTGATAACTTGGTCATATTTCTCATTTTTAAATAGATTTTCTTTTCTTATCGACATTGAATTAAATATATCTTCATTAAAGAGAGACAATAAACCGATAACACAAACCTTACTAACATTAATGTTTATTAGCCGGTGACCGAGTGTAGGTCATTTTTTTGAATTGTGTTTATTTCAAAACGTATTTTTCAACACTAATCACATATTGTTTAAACATCCACAATTTACGATTTTACATACGTATGAACTAACTATAAAAAATACACAAATGTAATCAATCAATTTATTAGATTTTCTTTTAATTTAATAATACAAAATTCAATCTTCATCGTTAGAGCCCTTTTGGAGATACGTGAAATTTATAGATATTTAAGAATGGCTCATTTAATATTATTAGATAGATATTGCATTTATTTACGTATAAATAATTAAGTATTTATCGTTAGAATGTCTCTTGCGTTATGAAGAGAGCATCAATACATGGAATGAAAGCAAACTATCTTAATTGATGTAATGTTGCATGGAAATTTGCATTATAAACAAATGCGTTATAACGAGCTCTCACTGTACATAAAAGGAAAGGAAAAGATTCTAAAATGTATAGAGGTAGCCATGAATAACATTATAATAATGGTCCATACCATTTTGAGTAATAATCGAATGTATGCACACGAAAAATTAAATTCGTTTATTCATGTTAGTGAATTGAGATCTGTGTTATCAGTTAAAACTAGAAAGCATCCTGTCACTACTACAGTTTGGTTACAATAATCCTTTGCATCAAATGTTCAGACTTGTAGGATTCAAAAGCAATACCATCGAAATAACATCCAAATATACTACAACAGACCAATTATTATGTCGTATTATGATTTGTCTTTAAATCATTAACTCACAACAAACAAATTAAGTCAGCTATTTATAATACAAATAGCTTTTTGTCTAATTAAAGGCTTACTTAATAGTAGCAGTTTCGAAGCGATGACAGCTCAGTTGATAGTGTGTATGGACGCTGCGTCAAGCGGCATGACTTCGAATCCATCTACGATTGAGCTTGAGCTTCCGGTAAAGGAAAACATTGTGAAGAAACCATAGGTGGGACTTTTTCATATGCTCTTCTAGCTCTGCTAGCTACCGCCCTCAAGTTGAAGATCTGCCACCAAATACCTATAAGTGTGTTCCGGCAGTTGCATTTGAGAGATAATACCTCCACTAGGCTTAGCGTGTCCACCATCGTGGGTCACATGGTCACTTAACTTCAGGTGGAATTGTGGCCATAACTCTAACATTTAACTAAAAAAAGCAAGTACGATTTATTCCGACCTTAAAATGAACGCAACGATGAAAGCCTGACTGATCAATCATATCATCTAAACTATAGACACATGAATGCTTATTGCTGACGTGCGTACTGATAGTGCCTAAGTGCCTGCCCGTGTTCGCTATTGTGCCATATCTTCGATCGAACTCCCGCGTCACGTTATCGTGCGTCAACGACCGTGACTTCCGACCGGCCTGTTCAAGGCGAATGACATGTTTTAATTATCATAAGAATTGGTGCCACCACCTATGTACTCCTAATGTACTAGCTATGTGAATCGAACAAACATTTCGTTCACGCCAATACATACGTGATAATATGCGGGTTTGGGAGAAACAAAACATAGCGCCCGCACTTCTGTATCGCGGTGTGAAGGATGAGGTTGGTGTCATACACAGGGTCACGTCTCGGTATGTTTGACCTACTTTTTAGTGTAGCGAATATATCATAAATTGTTGTCAATTTCTAAGTAATATGGTCGGATGAATGTGTCCAGAAGGTATGTAAAAGCTGTTGCTGGTTTCTGGCAATATGTGGGTTTGAGTGTCGCCTTTTGTAATCGGTATTTGACATTTATTATCACCAGATAAGCTTTGCAACACAACCCTCTTGTGGCCTTTTTTTTAGTTAACGTGGTACTTAGATTCCCAGCAAATATATTACCCGGGCTCAGGTCAAAGGTGTGAGGGGCATGGATAGCTCATCGGGTGCCAATCAACCAACACTATCCACTAAAACGCACCAAGGCGACACTTCAAACTCCCGTGTTGCCAGAGACTACGGTCAGCTTTTGCAATTCTTATTGTCTCCCTCTCGTGGCTTGGCCTGGAGGCATTGCAATTACGCCATACGAGAGGAAGTCCGTGAACAGATTTCTATCACCAACATAACAAAAAAGGTTAAATAGGTGGGTGCCAAAGACTAAATTATTAGCGAAAACAGTTCCTAGTCTTTGGTTACAAGTGGAACAGGGTCTTCGTGGAGTCGATATAGCGAGTATTTCTAGCGATTTGCACCATGTAAATATCACATGCCTCATTCGTAAGTTGCATATTAAAACAGAAGGTGTATTTCTCCACATCTTATGTACGTTTTTAGCCTTTTTTGTTGCATTGTTTACAAAGTACCTGTCATTTTTAGAATGCCTTAAATTACACATGATAATAATAAATATTAATAATGATAAAATAAATTATAATAATACGTTGCAGAATAAAACATCAATTCAAAATGTCAAGTTATTGATGTACTCTAATAACTTTCTACGATAATATATCATAATAACAAAGTATGAAGTGTTTGTAGACACACTTGATGTAATATTAGTTTCTTTGATATATTTAAACAGTATCGATAGAGCGTATTGAACCTCATATATAACATTTTACTATCAGTCGACAATCGACGAAGCGCAGTGAGTTACCCAGTAGCTCTTATCGGTAGATTACTGAATAGCACATAACTCACTGGTAACAATACGTTATCAGCCGGCACGTGAATCAACATTTACACATACATATTGGCTATAATGCTATATGCTTTGTGACATTACAGATGAAGACCACGGTCGTTGTGGTCGCGAATAACTCACTAATGATATCACGTCAAGCTCAAAAGTACTCATCAATGGTAGAATTATATCTCATTGTACTTGAGTTTTTTTTTATAGTTATACCTTTATTGTTATGGTCACAATCTAATAATCTTATGTTAGATTACGTTGTGACCCAAGTTGGTGGACGTACAAAACCTAGTCGAGGGACGGGCTCTCAAGGGCAACTGCTGGACACATCTATAGGTATGTGGAGGCAGATTTTCAACTTAGGAGGTGATAGATAGTCAGTCGGACATTAGAGAAAGTTCTACCATGCTATGGTTTCATCACGATATTTTTCTTCACTGAAAGATCATGCTCATTGCAGGTGGATTTGAACATACGTCTATTGACGCGGCCCCCGTACACACTACCATCTGAGCTATCATCAATCAGTTAATGATTGTAACGCTCGCAAGCAAGCAAGTGGAACGGGAAAAACCGCGGTCGTGAATGAACGTACTCGTCGTGGAGTTGTACCGTTACGTTCTAATATTGTTGCAATAGTCACCGTAGCCTTATACATCACTATATTGTTTTACCGTTCCTGTTTATTCGACTTGTTATTCAATTATCATGCTCCCATGGAAATGTTATTGAGCTGTTAATAGAACTAGCTGGTGCCTTCGACTTCGTTCGCGTTTGTTCCGTCAAGCACATATAATCACAAACACAGTTCTTAGTGAGTTTCTACGTCGTGAAAGGAATATCCACGCCAAAATCCAAATCTATAGATATGGTAGTTTAGAAGATATCATGATGAGCCGCTCAATGATATTTCACTTTTATGTCCTTGTATGTATAGATTATTGATTATCTTATGTTTAAAATTAGGTTCTAAAATTATGCAAAACATAATTGAAGTGTACGAGTAGGCGAATTAAGTTTTATCTAGTTTTCTCCAGCATTAACATATAATAACGAATAAGTGACTGTAATATTGAATACATATGGTAATCACAATAATAATAAGCACATAATTATTTATAAATAACCGGTAGTATTATAAGATTTTTTTTCATTGTTAGTAGTAATAAACAGAAAAATTTTGAAATTAAATATTAGAGAACTGTTTCACTTTCCGCCTGTCTAAATCAATGAAATGCTCTTTCAAATATAATGCACGAGATGTTATATTCGAAGTTACATATTTGGTTAGCATAATGTTCCTATTGTAACACCTCGCATATATGTACTCGGTCTACTAATATACATTAAAGAAGGTAAAATTATAGTTTCGAGCACTGCGAAGCTCATTTGTATACATTCGTATTGTCGAGATATATAAAACAAATTCAGAAAGTTAAAAACGGAACAAAATCGGCATACAAAAAAGTGCCGCTCTCAAAACACATTGTCCTACATTTTGAAGACACAATAAACGATAAAACTTAATACTCCTATAAAAACTTACTATTATTGATGCATATGTTTTTATGTTTACAAACTTGACTGTTTTGCAATTCATCGAAACAGACAGATTCTGCCCGCATTCGCCAATTTTTATAATTGATACACTTGTTGATCGCTGACCGCGTTACCCAACTATTACGCAGTGGACTTTGATCAAAACAAACCCGCCATCGTTATACGATAGTAACGATGCAATGGCATTCATTAATAGAAACCTATTCAACTAATAAAGACGCAACGTCATTGCAGATAATAATTTCATTTAAAAATCGTGCTTCAGTAATACTTGACATTTCACTAATATCTTATCTTGTAAGTCGACTGTTTTAATCTAAATGTCAAATAGATGGTACTTGTTCTGTGTCCTCATTTCAAAGTTATTCATTATTCTCTTATTGTCTTTTCAGATGGATAGCAGCTCTGAATCTATGGAGCTCCGGCGGGAACTAGATGCCGTCAGGAACGCACTGCAGCAGCAGTCGGAATCAGTTCTGAAACACCGACATCAGCTCGTGGAAGCCAATCAGGCTCTCGCAGCTCAAGACAAGCAAACGGCCCAAGAAAGACGTCTCCGCCAAGACCAGCTTGCTTTAGTGCTACGTTCGTTAGTATTATTAGAATCACGTCTTACAAGAGAACAGAAACAAATTCGTATTGCATTGCATCAAAAAGAGAAAATCATCAAATCTCAGCAAGAAGAAATAACGAAGCTCAAAGCTAGAAAATCGTACTGCAATAATTGTCAGCAGCTACTCGGATTTACAAGTGAACAAACAAATATCGAGACTGACCCAGAATTCCAAAGCTTAGAAAGCACAGATTCAAGGTTTCAAAATACTTTCGTCAGAAGTAGTAGTTATCGTGAAAGAAATTCTCCACCGATTTTCCAAAAAAATACTAGATTAAGTAAGAGCTTCCAATTACCAAAATCAGATGTTGTTTATGGAAACACAAGCTCAAGTGAAGAAGGGAATAATGCGAGTCTTAGTAGTAAGGGAACGTTCATTAAAAATAAACAGAGTTTCATTAGAAGAGACGTTTTTCGTAGATCACGAAAATATTCCGGAAGGAAGAATAATAGTAAATACAGTGAGAATATTAAAAAAGGCTACAACAATCAAGTTAATAATAGCAGTAGTACCGAAGAATGTTTGAGCCTGAGCTACCATGTAAATACTGATGATAATGATATCACTGCAAACCAAATAGCAAATGACATCAGACGAGCATCAATGAAAATTGATCAGTTAATTGGTGAAGCAGCAAAAAAAGAAATACAAAATGATGCAACTGATTCTGAGAAAACTCACTCAACAAAAGTCGGTAGAAGTCATGGCGTCAAGAGACAAGCTTCCGATGAAATAAAAGCAAACAGGCAACTCTTTTTAAACAAAGTTCTCAATGAAGAGAAGAATGAAAAACCATGGTATTATAATGCAAGTGACCAGGAACAAGAAACAGATTGTTTAGAACAAAGAGTTGCGTCTAAAACAAAATCAAAGTCAAGTGATGATCTGTTTTCAGCAAGTTTTAAGAACAGCTCATCTATAATCAACGTGATATCTGCCAAAAATGAGGTGCTATGTAACAATATGATGAAAAACAATAATACAGAATTGAATACAGATTTCGATCGAAAGGATAATAATATTGATATATATTTGAGCAAACAGGCAGATACAGCTGAGATTAATGAAAATTGGTATGCCAGCACTAGCGATGCTGATGATTGTCCATCGAATGAGATATACAAAAATAATCCTGTTTTAGAGTGTGTTAATCAAATACTACTTCAGAATTCTTTGGATGATAGCAGCAACGACAATTCAAAGTCTAGCGAAACGCCTAGTCCAAAGGCAGCTACAAAGCGTGTGCAATTTTCTACACTGAATAGCATTTCGTACGAGGATAAACTGAGACCTAACAGCGCTAATCATACATTACCTCGATCAGACAAAAGAGCGAACAAAATAGTCAAATTCAGTCTGGAAACTGCCTCTGAACATAGTTATGAGGTGCCCAATACGGCGCAAGGGTTTCAATACGAAATCCAAAGTATTTACAGCAATGAATATGAACCGATTGCTGCAAAATACACTGACAAACCCTTGCCATTACCTCGTACAGCGCCTAATAACGACAAACCTATTGTACCGAAAATCAGGGGCTCTATTGTAAAAAATATAGCTGCCAATATAGAAAATCGTACAAATAAAATAATTACAGAAAAAAAGATTGAAGAAGACATCGGACAGATGAAAATTTTTAACAGGAAAAAAGTACCCCGGACTCCTCCTGCACTGCCACCTAAACCAAAGAACCTTTCGGCTAAGTGGAAAGCTGAAAACGGTATCAAAATCATGGCAGAACCGTTAGACTCTGAAGCCGTTGCGGCTAATCAACGGGTTGCAGATGTTAAGATGAGAATTGTGGGACAAGTCGCGACTGTGAACAATATAGAACCGGACTACTGCTCCATTTCTGAGATAAATGTTCCAGTAGTCAGCAATTGTAAAAGGGAGTTGCTGCTTACACAGCCGACGGTCGAGATTCATAACGAGCAATACCCAGTGCATGCCATAAGTCAGAGGAACAGCGTAGCTAAAGTAGTATCTTTACCAAGAATCCAAAACAAGATCAGTGATAAAGATATACCTAAACTGCCGCACGTTACTGAGATTATAATTCCCGATGAAGATGAGAAACCGAATGATGAACAGAAACGCACATTCCAACAATCAGATAGTTATTTAAATAACTTCTGCGTACATTCTCTCCAAGCAAAGTCGGACCCTCGTGCTTCAATACAAATGGGCAACACAGTGTCCTCAATATTATCGGAAATAAATAAGGGGGGTAAAGTCGGCAACAAACAGATAAGCTTAACAGAACTCGACCACCAGTTCAATCGTGGAAAGAAAACTCAATCCAATGGCGAACTTCATAAAGCAGAGTACTTTGATGACATTGATAAATTTGACTTGTCACAAAATTTTGAAGAATTTAAAATCGACGATGAACTCGGCAGCATTATTGCAGAAGAATATCGCATCAGCTCTGGTAGCAGCGACGGTTCTATGTCTGATGTAGTGACAGAAAACATCACGAACGTTTCTGATAAAGACACACAAAACAACATAATTACCAACGACGACAGTGGAAACAAAGATACATTTCTTGAGCAAAAGGAAGGCGCTCTAAACAGGGGCTCGTTGAAGAACGCTAAACTGTCTAACAAACCTGATCTCCTATCCAATATAGAGAATTTAGAGACTGAATCTGTAAGAAATTCCGACATCGAATCTAGTAATTCGTCTGGAAGCAACAGTGGTTCTTATAATACCGTGAAATGTGAACCGCGTATGATGTCGAATAGCGACATGGAAAAGCCCGCATTAAAACCGAAAGGGTCTTTCGATTTCTTCCTTGAGACGTCTGGTCTTAGTTCTAAGTCCATTTTCGCGGGGAACAAGAATTACCTTGGCATGAGACCGCCGAGTGCGAATCATAAGAGCGTGCTTAAGCCCAAAGATGTGAAGATGAGAGTCAAAAATCCGATTACAACGAACAAACTCAACGAAAAAACTATGACGACTGCTATTAAGTACTTTGAACCTTACGTGTAACTAATATACATAATTCAGCATTTTTATGCATATATTTTTTTTATGTTTAAATTTTATTTATTGTAAAAATGAACTTGCCGGCATAATATAACTATATAATTGTACATACTATATTAAATATACTTAGTTATTTTCAATTATAAAAATATTTAACATTAATAATAGTTTCATTTGAGTATCCATCAATGATAACGCAGTTGGAAGTGTGTACGGACTCCGCGTCAATGGACGTGTAGTTCGGATCCACCTACAATGAACTGGAGCTTTCCGTGAAGGTATATACCATGACGAAACCATAACATGATGGTAGGGCTTTTTGTAATGCCCACCTTGCTAGCTACCACCCTGAAGTTGAAAATCTGCCCCCAAATACTTGTAGGTGTGTTCCGACAGTTGCTTTGAGAGCTAGTCTCTCCACTAGGCTTCGCATGCCCACCATCTTGGGCCACATCGTAACTTAATCTGTAGAGATTGTGGTCATAACGCTAAAATTAACTATATGAAAATAAATAATATTCAATCGTATTTCATTTATTGATACAATTAAATTAAAACATATAACAAAATAGAGCTACGAGTTATAAGACTAATCACATACATATAATTATCACGCAATACTATACTTAATTACAAAATAACTCAGTATAGAGACTTTATTTTACAAAATGGTTAAAAATGCTATTTGTTCTTCAAGAATCTTCTTTTATATTTCACTGCAGTTTGTTTTAGCTGTTTAAAAACATTTTTATCGCTTCTATTATTTTCTGTTGTAGATGTCAAAGACATCGTACTTGACGATATAGTATTTATTTCCGAATAATCGTGACAGTCGATTTTGCCTAAACAATTAACCACTTTATCTCCGTTTATTAAAAGTGGAGATGTAATTGCTTCCAAGTCATTAAGAGATGGTACTTTGTATGAAGAAATGTTGCCGAAAGAATCATTCCTTTTGATATTCTCTCTCCTTACTCTACGTTCTTCGTACCGCGAATACGGCGTGAGACGTGGTCTTCTCGATTTTAAGAAATCTTCGGAGGAAAATGTAGTTTGATTATAGTCTATTACGGCAGGTACACAAGGCAATGATTCGCCGGAGGTGTCCAAGTCGACTGGATTGCCCCACTTTCTATCCAAAGCCCGGAAAGCGACGGACAAATGTAAATGCAGATCCATTATTAAACCTGATCACTTTCAGTACTTTCCTTATGGGTGTATCGATAATTATGACGACATATTACTATACCTTCATTTAAATACGTATATATTAATTAACTCCATATCCCCACCTATCGATTTCTAATTATAAATTAACCAGTAGGCAACAAATGGTTAATTATAGTAATTGAACATTTAAATTACACATAATTATCTACTTAAGCAGATTAATTATATCCGATACTTTTAATTAGACATTTCTACTAAAGACAGATGACATCATTAATTTGTGATATTTGCTTTATTATAATTTGTTCCTCGATTACTGCGAACTATAAATTAGTAGAATTAATTATATGGGACTAATGACATTGTTCCCACGTTGTAAGTTAGATAATCTACGCTTTTCCCTATATGATGTTTTTACTTGTAATATTCCTCGTCCTACTAACATGAAATGTGTACTGTCATTAGTTATTACTCTTTTTATAAAAATCCTGTGTACATTCATTGAATGTAATAAGATGAAACGTTAACCTTTTTATTCTAATATTGCTTTTATCCTTTGAATTGTGTTTGTCATATTGTGTTGTAGTTGTAATGTTTTGAATGGGAGTTAGGTTTGTGTGTTATGATGCCCTTTCTGTTTTATGTAATCTGGCTTAGAGACAAAATCTCACCGGTTTATATTAGTAAAAATACTGTAGCACGCTACCGGCCTATCTTCTTTGTTTTATCTTCTAATAACATGACACTGGCGGAATTGGGCACTTCACGTATGTCGCCATTACATTAAAAAAATGAAGAAGATAAGAATCCAAATATATCATATAAATTTTGTGCATTGATCGCTTAGATTGTAAAGAGACTGTGATTCTTACAGAATCGTGGGGCAACATAACAAAGGCTAAAGACCAAACCATAATAAAAAAATTGAAACAGATAGTAATAAATAAAACATATGGATATGCGTAGGACTTCGAATTCGCAGGTATAGTTGATCTCAATTTCGGTATGACCTAAAAAAACAGTCAGCCTGTGGTATGCTTGCCTTTCTTGCAAAATAGTACAAATTCGCCTACTTATCGGTTTTTATCATTTATTCTAAGTTAGCATGATCGTAATTCTTATCCTTTGAACAGAAGGAAATACAGAACCCTTCCAGTAAGCCTTATTAGTAAATCAATGAGATTGAAACTGAAAGTAAAATTTATTATACACTTTTAAATATTACTGACATCAGAGACATGCAAACAGCGTATTCTGTTTTTGAATATAATTTAATCGCCCTTTTCATTATATTAACTACATTTCAAAAATAATGTGAGGATATCAAATAAATATTTACAACATTCATTTATATCACTTAATAATTTTATTATGTTTCAATTAATTTTATGTAACTATTAAAATTATTATGTCAAAATTTAAACAACACTACAATAAATATAGTCTTTTATATATCTTTATAAGAAAATATAGCTAAAGTAAGATTTAATAATTAGAAAACTGTTTTGGTAGTTTTCCAGGGATGCATAAGAAATTAAGTACATGTGTTTTTATTACATGTTGTTTTTATTAATTAAAACCTAAGTCAATTATTCAACTGCACCAATTCACATATCATAATATGCTTGAAAGTCTCCAAGATTTGACTAATTAAATCATGATTGATAGGGAAATCTAAAGTTGTTTACTATAACTACTGAATTATAAAAAATACATTGAGAAATACTCTAATTAAGTATTTACTTCAGTTGGTGTAAGCTTGAATTTTTGGCAAAGCTGCAAAAGTGGTCCCAGTGAGATAGAAGCTATAAAAATTTTGATTATAATGAACACTATGCAAGAAAAAGATGAGTCTATTTGAAAACATTAGTTGTTTAACATTTTACAACTCTTCTCAAATAATGTCACAAGTAAAAAAAGAATATTATAGAGAAAAAGGCATTTAAAATTAACAGTGACTTATCTTTCAGGGTCTACGATTGATTTATATCAACACAGTTTCCAGCAAGTTAAAAGTTTGATCGAAACTACAAAATGTCAATTTAAATATATTGAAAATCTAATTATTATAAGAAAAATGATCTCAGTATATTTATTAATTGTGACACTATTTAAATGGAGGTGGTATTTGTCTATTAATACAGTTTTTTTTATACATGTTTCACTTTTTTAGAAGGACCATATGAATCAAAGTTTGTGTTGAAAAACTTTTGTAAGATATCTAATAATGAAAAAACAAATAATTATTTAAGCAACATTATATTATAAGTAAATTAATAAAGCACATGATTTTATTTCTTTTTCTTTTTCTTCTTTGATGATTTTTCATCTTTCTTTAAATCCTTTTTCTGCACCTAAAAGAAATATTCAAAATGATATATATTATATTAATGTTAGTACTCTATAATAAGAGCTTGCTTTAAGAATGTACACATAGTTTCATATAAACTATGCCATTTTTTTTTTCTTTATTATAAATTGTAAACTTAATATTAACCCTGTAGCACAGGACTGTTATTTCAGTGCAACTCTATAAGACAGTACCTAGAATTGTAAATATTGATGCAATTTTAAAATCGTTATTATTATTATAATTTTTACTTTCAGCTTTTGCGGCCACAATCTCACTACTTATTAAATGGTAATATGTCTCAAGATTGTAATACAGCAACCCTAATGGAAGAGAGAGTTGAGTCGCCTAGAGCAACTATTAGGTCATCTACAGGGGTATCATAATTGAAATTTAATTTGAGGGTGGCTTTAGAAAATCAAAGCCTATTTCTGAAAACAATCTCTAAATTTCATTTACTATAAATATAAATTGTCAATAACACAAATGTAATTTCTAAGGTGATAATAACTCAGTAGTAGAATGAATAAGTACCACATTGATGGACTCAGAGTTTAAATACCTGCTATATAGTCTGAGCTTTAGTGAAGGAAAGCATTATAATGAAACCATACATTGGTGCTAGAGTTTTTTAAAATACTTGCTTCGGCAGCTTCTAACTTCTGTCACCAAAACATGTATGGGTGTGTTCTGGCAGTTATGCTTGAGAGCCAACCCCTTTACTAGACTCCTATTAGAGTCTTCTAGACTTCAAGACTTATCATCTTGGGTTACATTATCAATTAACATCAAGTCAGAATACAGCCAAACTCCTAACTATATAAATCATACACAAAAAACAAATAATTGTGTCTAAAAGCAAAACAAAAATGATAACATACCTTTCCATATCCGGTCAAGAAATGACCAACATCATTGTTACTACCACCTTTCTTTTTTTTCTTTCCAGCTGTTTGAAGTATACTTTTAGATATCATTAACTGCTTCTCCTCTTGCAATATCAATTTCTCTTCTTTCCTTTTCTGCATTAACTCTTTGTAGTTGATATATTCTTTTTTTGGTGGTTTGGCACCTGAAATTATACAATGGAAAAGAAGTGCCTTGAATCATCTTTTAACAAACTCTCAAAAAAGCATGGTTACTCCACAATATCATTACTATTATTCTAATAAATATGTAGTTTTACAAAGCATAGAACTATAAATGCTTGAAGCTTGTTTATTAATTTAAATACAGTTCATTATTATTTAAATATATTTAAATACAATAGAAACTCTATAACTTGAAAGTCAAGGGAAATGCGAAAAATTTGAGTTAACGAGTTTTCGACTTAACAAGAAGTTTGAGATCCAAAGGTTTCATTGCATTTTCGACTTAAAAAGGCATGATTACCATATACTAAGTTCTACCCAGAGATTTATTACAACAAGAAATTATATTTTTCTATGACTTATGGAGTGTGCTCTTCTAAATTAAAACTAGAATACAAATATATACTATAAATACCTCCCAGGGAAATAACATTCTGTTCCAATAAAAAATACGAGATACCGCATATGTAGGGGTTCAGTGGAAGGGAATTGTTTTTTTTTTTCGATTTATTAAGAATAACGATTTAACGAGGTACAAGCTATAGAGATTGCACTGTCATTTAATAATTGTAGTTGATAATCATTCAAAACAATAAAATAAATTCTAACCTAGACTAACCGCAAGTGCTATTTTAGCCTCCTCCTTTTTTGTTGCACTGAATCCGGACATACCAAACTTCACAATGTCATGCCTTATTTTTTTTAATTCTAAATCATTTTTAGCGTATTGTTTTGTTTCCATTTTTTGGTTTCCTTTTTCTAGATCATCAGAAGTTTTTTTCTTAGGTTTGTGTGCTTCGAATTTTACCACTTTGAAGTTGTTTTCAGCATTTTTTAAGGCTAAGGCAGCTTTGGTCATTATTATAGACATTTTGGATGATCTAATCAGCAAAATACAATATATACAAAACTAATAAAAATGTGCTAAATTTCGATATTATTATTTATACTGTCAAACCATATGGCAACTAGTGTTGCGCCTACTATTGAAATCGAGTTTGACCGTTTGAAGTGACTTTGCTCGTATATATTTATATCCTGTTCATAAGCATCAAGATACCAACAAAAAATCGATTTCTATGTTTATTATAGGCATATAACATAAATGTATTAGAATTTTAAAGAGACGGATTATAGTAAGAATACTAAAAAGTACCAATACAAATACGTTATATTATTTTATTTTGAAAGGTAACGGCTGGTAAGAAGCACTATTACAAGATTTTATAACTATTAACGCGAGCAAAGTTGCTTACTCATATTTAATGATTATATATATTATTTAATTTAAAATTATGTAAGACTGGTTACGCTTTATGTCATGTTTTGGTGTACTGTACAGTTGGCTATGATTAGTACCTGAAATGTGATATCATCTATCCATATGATATTAAATTATAAAGATAAGAAGAGTCTGATATAGTCGTATTTTTGTTATTTCGGTCTGTAGCCCCTGCGAGAAATGCAAATCAGAACATTTAAAAAGACTTGTTAGACGTTTCCGTCCTTTATGCAATCATCTTTGTTAAAAGACAGAAATACCAATTATATCTTGGCATTCAGCTAGAATTAAGAATAGTTACAATTAATCATGGTAAAGACAGATGCCAATACGACATTTGGCCATAGTATATAACATTCTCCATTGGGTCTTTTTAGTATTACCTTACAGCAAAATATAATCCTGTAGAGAGCTTGGCATTTATTTTCTCTTGTTGAGCGGCGAACTGATAGCTCAGATTCATTTTGTTCCGTGCCACACTCTGGCCAAGTTTGGCCGCTTCCTTATGGTGAGCCAGTGGTTATTTCGTGCAATCATCAGCTGCTATTTTATATTTGGACGTACATATGGAGGCATATTATGAAACAGTTCTATGAAGTATATATTTTATTATGTTTGTTTTACACAGAAGTCAGCCGTTTCGTTACCCGTAACATCTGAATATTGTAACTGAACTGTTGTATACTCTATAAGCTACTATCAAATGTCAGTAAAAAATGTCAATTAATCATAATTTATCACTGACTTTTCTCATGTTTCTTACTTTACTATGTTTCGGAAGAAGTAAACTAAAGTTCTTAGAGTAACTAGAAAGTGTAACTTTTTGGTTACGTAAAACATACCTATCAGGTTTCTTACTGTCGTAATTATACATATTTTAAATTATCTTATTTTTTGTTACATTATTATTAGTGTAGTTTTATTTATTTGCCTAAATATTTCCGGTGCCCGTGCGGCCGCATCTTTACTAAAAATAATGTAACCGGTATTGACGAGTTAATTTTGGAACTTCAGGTACGGTACCTATAGAACACAGCTAACCAAATTTCAGCGTTCGTACATCTTTGCCGGGTTAGGCTGTACGGCCGTATACCGTAAATCTCTGTGCTTAAAAAAACATTTGCATTAAATTTCTTGAAAGAAATGAAGAATATTGTAAGAAGTGTTAATACAGCAATAAAAACTGGCGATCTTTTATTATCAGAACAACCCTTTGCATTTGTATTATCATCAAAAGAACAAGGAAATAGATGCGATAATTGTCTACAAAAGTAAGTAACTATTTACATAACTCCTATTTTTAATTTAGAAATTATATATAAATAATTAAATTAATATAAATAATTAGTTTAGAGAATTTTAAGTTTACCAGAAGTTTCAATACATGTGATTAAAAATTGTTTAAGTATAAAATATTATTTTATGCTATTTAATTTGAATACTTCTTCCAAAATTATTTCTTAGATAATTATTATAATTAAAATCCTACCTTAAATGAATCAGACTAATAATTAAAATAAATAATATTTTAACTGCAACTTATATTGTGTATAAAGTTTATTGTAATTTAAGTATTAACACATGATTTTATTGTATATATTTAAAACATTATTTACATATTTATATGTTATTATTACATTATATACTAATACCCAAGTATTTGTTTGTTTCGAATTTTAAAAGAATCTGTATTACCTACAATGTTAATAATATTTAACACTCAATAGTGCTGGTTAGTGCAAAGAAAACATCTTGTTCTATTAAATACATAGTTAATCGTTACATAAAAATTAAATGTTTCCAATTGTTTTTTATTATTTTTTCTACACTGCAGACTCTTGGTCGGTCCCATTTCAATTGAATTGGTATTGTTATGATAATTTTTACATTGTACTCTGAAAAACTAATATACTTTCTGGTTTATTATTTTTATTATTATTTTAAAAACATTTGACCTACTGAGTCAGCTGCATCAAACTCTGCTTCTATCATGTTGGTAACATTTTTTACTTTTATCTTTGCAGGTTGCATCTGTGAATATTCTAGAATAACTCAATCAATACTAATAAATTGTTAGCATGCTTTACTACATAGGACACATATGATCTGATATATGTAGCGAAATACTTCTTAATTCAATGAATGATAATCATATTCAAATATTTCATATGTATTTCAGAGTAAAACTATTGAAGTGTTCAGGATGTCAGTTTGTTCATTACTGTGGTCGAACATGTCAGAAGGAAGCTTGGGTGGAGCATAAAGTAAGTTATTTGCTATATTCCAACTTGATGTATCATATAAAAAAAAAAACAGTAAATTAGTGGTATAAGTGGGCAGTTTGCTGTTGCAGCCAGACTGAGTAATGGTTCTCAAATACAGTTTTTAGGCTGGAGTGTGGTTTGTATCCAATAATTATATATTTATAGTGTCATGCGCTAGATACCTATTGCAGCCAGTGTGTTTTTTTGCCAATGAATCACACAATAATAAAAACTCATTTTTGGGGAAAAGGCAAAAGTACCTGCATAATTGAGTCTAGTCACACTTCATTCATAGTCACTGTTCAATTTAAAGAATAAACTTAAATGTTTTTGAGTGTATAATAATGTATTATAGTTACAGTAAAACATATTATAATGTTTTTTTTTTTTTAATTAGAGGTTCTAAATTTATTATGTAAATGACAATTTTTATTAACCAATAGAATCTTAATAAATCAAGAAGCAAATTAACAGCAAATCTTTTATTTTACATTGAAATGATAAATTTTGTAATCATCCCAAGTTTGCCAAATTGTTTCAATATTTCAGTGTTATATAGTTATAAATTACAGGATTTAACAGTTTTCAACACGAAAACATTACGTAAATGAAAATCTGTTGCCTTCCATTTACAAGTGTTAATCTGTAAATTCCTCTGCAAATGACAATCACAAATCATTTATATGTTTCTCTTCACGAAATATATTTGGCTCAGTTCCAGATGACTGTTCCCATAATACATTACGTCTTGTATAAATGTTACTGAATATAATATGTAACTGGTTTTATATCTGAAGGTTGTTGATTTTTTTTATTGTAACTTTTTTTAAAATATAATTATCAAAATATAAATTAATTGTATTGTGTACCTGATTTTCAGTGCTAATTCTAGCCCTTAATCAGAGCAAAATTATACTTTGGCTCCAGTTTGGTTGAACCTTTCTCATCATAAATTATTTTTTAATTTATGTTAAATAAATAATAATTATCTACTTCTTCATTTTATTTGAATTCTGGGATAGTAATATTCCTCTTAAAAGGCGCGATATAAATTATATTTTTACTTCGATATTTTTTCGCGTTTGGTATTTTGGCACCCTTTACTAGCTGGCGTCTAGACTGACCCAACCTCTCTCTACCCTAGAGTTTCCGCAGCTTGTACTTACTATATATGTACATCACAACTTAATTATTTTTGGCTAATAAAGGCTTTCAATAAAGTTTAATTAATAGGTTCAAATACTTTGGCCCTGATTTCGATTAAATATATGATAACCATACTGGTCTTCTAATTTGATCAATCTTTTGGGGTTTTGATCTGTATATTTTGATGTGAAACATCTAATGGCGCGTCGTGACTACAAGCGGCAAGACGCTCGCTTATGTTGTTATGTTTTCTCTGTGCGACTTCTCTCGACTCCTTTTGATGTGTTCTCATGTGTTTTACTCTTTGTTGATTCTTTGTGTGATCTACATACTATTATTATTCGACTCCATATTCTCTTTATTGTTTTTTATTAATATTAACCCAAATGTTTCTCATCTTCCGATCTTTCCGTGGCGCCTTACTTTTTTTTCATAGTAGTACAGCATAGTCTAAGTTGACTGCGACCACCGAGAGATCCTCATTCCTTAGATAGTGATCTTGAAAAGGTACAAAAGAGTAGAGAGTTACTGAGCCAGACTTATCACCTTGTATAGTCTAGTTTAGATACACTTCGCTTCTTTGTTGAGTATAAACAGGCTGAAAAAATGAAGCTTGATCATAGGTCAATGGTAATGTGTACGACTTTGCGTCAAGGGACGTGAGTTCGAATCCTACCACCTACAATGAGCTTGAGCTTTCGGTGAAGGAAAATATCGTGAGGAAACCATAGCACGGTGGTAGGGCTTTTTCTAATGCCCGCCTGGCTAGCTACCACCCTCAAGTTGAAAATCTGCCACCAAATACCAATAGGTGTGTTCCGGCAGCTGCACTTGAAAGCCAGTTCCTCCACAGGTTTAGCGTGTCTACCAACTTGGGCTGTATCGTGACTTAAGATCTGGTGAGATTATGGACACTACGAAAAAAATTTAATAATAATAATGTGACACGCCTAAATGTGGAAGACAGAATGACCTAATGATTAAATTCCGCGATTTAAATAAATTAGTATTAGGTTAATTAAAATGAATGAAATTTCGCCTCTCGTGCCCACTAAAACAGCTCTCATTTCATTCATGTATCCGTATTGGTTGGTTTATGGCAGCCTGCCATTTCCTATACATCTCTGGTTTATAATAATAGTTTTCTGACTGTTCCATTGTTTAATTTTAGACTTTTAACGTTCGCTTGTATTTTTAGATGAGATAAAATAGTTTAACCGATGTTTTACGATTTCATGCGGTATACTGTACGTTGATTTGTACGAGTGTCAGGTAAATGGAGATTGATTATGAATTTGTGATTGAATGATACTGCTTTAAGAATTAAGGTATACACAGTACAATCTATCGGTGGTACTCTAGCGATAGTGGTGGGGTTGGATCTCTTACTTCTAAACGTGATGAGATTCAGGCTACGCAGCGAGAGAGCCTGGCAGAAGGTGGCTTCCTTCTGCGAATATGTGATTTCGCAAATGGAGGCAGAGGGCAGAGCCCGTAAGGTTGATGCTTAGGAGGAATCCTTTGGATGGGGAGGTGTTATAGTTACCTCTTTCCTCTGTCTTAAGCCAGAATAAGGGCCTGGTATGAATAGACCCTTCTTCCATTGCACCAATCTGGCAGACAGAAAAGGGAGTTCAGGTCAGCTGTAGAGGTGACGCGGTGCATACTAGTTCAAGCTCACGTCCCGCCGAAAAGCGGCAATTTTTTTTTATATGTAAGATTTAGCGTTATGACCATAATCTCACCTGATCTTAAGTGTCGATACGGCCCAAGTTGGTAGACGCGCTAAACCTGTGGAGGAACTGGCTCTCATGTGCAGCTGCCGGAACACACCTGTTGGTATTTGGCGGCAGGTTTACAACTTGAGGGTGGTTGCTACCCAGGCGGGCATTAGAAAAAGCCCTACCACCATGCTATGGTTTCCTGACGATGTTTTCCTTCACCGAAAGCTCAAGCTCATTGTAGATGGTAGGATTCGAACTCACGTCCCTTGACGCGAAGTCGTACACACTACCACTGAGCTATCATCGCTTCATATAGCACACCATGCCATAATGCTACCACCATAGTGGTTATAGATTTATTTTTTGATCACAATATCATGTAATGTTAGGTGAAATGTAACTCAAAAAATAATACTCCACGCCCAGTGCAGGGATGAGCTCTTGAGCGTAATTGTAACGACAAGTTTAAATTGGGTACGATAATTTACCAGTGCCCTTAGATAAGTAGTTTTCGTTAAAAATTGCTAAAGTACAGAGCAAACAAAATATGAATGGGATGACATTCTTTACACACACACATTTTGTTTGATATCGTTTATCAAATGTCATCCTATACATTTTTCGTTTTGTCTTTATGCTATCAATTGTTGAAAGACAACTTGGCTAGGGCCGAAGGTGTCGCTAATGTGCCACCAATAAGCCATTATTCATTCTAAAATATTATATTTTAAATTTGCAGTGGGAGTGTGCCAATTTTAAACGAGTCGCGCCCAAAGTTGTTCCTGATGGAGCACGAATGCTAGCTAAGGTGATAAACCGATTGAATCGTGGCGATGGTCATTCTCACAGAGCGTTCTATACGACGACTTCATTCCGAATGTGGAAGGATTTAATGTCTCGTAAGTAATATTTAGACTTGAAGGCTAGCTGTTGCATTTTTATTCAAGCAATCCTTATCGCTGGCGACTACATAGGCAGTAATTATTACGTAATCTATATATATATAATACAGCATAAAACTTTGATTGTTTGAATGATAATCTTAGGAACTAACAGTCGGATTACAAATAAAAAAAAAACAAAGGTGAGGTAAAAAAAGTTTAACAAATATATATATCCATTTTTTATATATATATTATATAGCTCTTATGAATACAAAATTTTCAGATTATTCCGATCTAAAAGCGGACAAGAAACGGATGGATCATTTCACCTCGTTGAGTGTTGTTTTATATGAATTTTTAAATGATATATCATTACCGAATGCCGTCGAACTTATGGGATTGTATGGGCGCGTGAGTGTTCTATATGTTCTTTCATTTAATACTGTTTTTTGAAGTGAAACTTCTTTAGGCGCATGAGGGTAAAATTTTTACAGATGAAACGTCACGCCGGTATGCAACGGAAGTGTCGGAAAAGAGAGAGAGAGAGTGATCGAGACCGATTGAGAGAGAGTAAGACAGAGCGAACGTAGCATGAGCAACTAGCCGTGGAGTGAGAGTAGGGAGCAAGCGAGTGAGAAAGATTGAGAGAAAAAGTGAGACAGAGCGAACAAGATTTATAAATTAGTTCGCCAAAGAAGTTTCACTTCTGACATGTGTACTTTGTACGCACGCATGTTTTATTTTTTATACTTAAGGTTTATAAGCGTAGGCCATACTAGCGTTATGGCCATAATCTAACTTGATCTTAAAGTGACGATACGGCCCAAGTTGGTAGACACGCTAAACCTGTGGAGGAACTGGCTCTCAAGTGCAGCTGCCGGAACACACCTGTTGGTATTTGGCGGCAGTTTTTCAACTTGAGGGTGGTAGCTACCCAGGCGTTCATTTGAATAAGCTCTACCAGCATGCTATGGTTTCCTCACGATGTTTTCCTTCACCAAAAGCTCAAGCTCATTGTAAGTGCTTGGATTCGAACTCACGTCCCTTGACGCGAAGTCGTTCGCACTACCACTGATCACACACTATCATCGCTTCATAAAGCTAATCCTCTGAAACCGCAATTGGGGTTTAAATGAGCAGAGATATCGTCATTTGACATACAATATTACACATTACTATTACAATGTATTACATTTACAGAGCATTTAACATATTAGAGTTAGACGAATTTAAAGAGGTTTTCTATTTGAAAAATATTCCCATAGAACTCATCCAACTTGTTTAATACACTCTAATATATCTTCAACACGAGTGCTAGGTAATATATTTAATACCAAGGTAACATATACTCCCACTAGATGTTGTTATAACTGGGCGGTACATAAGTAACTTTATTGAAGTTAAAACTTGAAGTGCATTTTATTAGCTGTTTATTTGTTTTAATATTGTAATATGAGTTTTTGCTTAAATAACATACACAGTAAGTTTGGTATAGCAACACTTGTTATTGAAAGTTGTTCGTAATTAGAGAATATATCGTCGTATGGGCAATAATGTCACTCAAAATGAAATAATATGTTGTCTTTGGGTGTTAAATCGATGACGTTAAATGGAGTTTATACTGTATTATTTGAATATAATGGCGTAATGATATCAATCCTTAATATTGAGTTCGATTTCCGCTCTGACTGGCAATTTTGTGATGGGTTGTCAATCTTTAATTTCGTTTAGTTTAGAATTAAATATTAAAACTTGATTAAAAGTTGAAGCGGTGATGGCTCAGTTGATAGTTGATACCACAGGGATACTATGGACGTAGCTTCGAATTCGAAACCATACCATGGTGGTAGGACTTCTAGCGCCTACTTAGCTAGCTACCACCCTCAAGTTAAAAATCTGCCGACAAATACCTATAGGTATGTTGCGGCAGTCACAGTCGAGAGTCATTCCATCCACTAGGCTTAGCGTGTCCACTATCTTGGGCCACATCGTCACTTAACATCAGGTGAAGTGTAACCATATTGTTAAACTTATTAACTACGAAAAAAGCCGCGTCATTGGACATGAGTTCAAATTCTTGCAAAATGACCCTGAGCTTTCGGTGAAGGACCACATCGTGATGAAACCATAGCATGGTGGTAAGAGTTTTTCTAACTCCTATCTGGCTAATTTCCACACTCAAGTTGAAAATCTACCTCCAAATACCCACAGTTATGTTGTGGAAGTTGCAGCCGAGAATATTTCCACTCACTAGATTTAGCGTTTCCATCATCTTGGGCCACACCATAACGCTAAACCTTATAAAGTAGGTACTACAAAAAATCAGGGTCATATTTATTATTAATGCGATTGTTTGCAGATGATTATTAACAGCTTCATGATCTTGGATATGGATATGAACTCAATCGGAACGGGGATCTATTTGGCGTCGTCCATTGTGGACCACAGTTGTGATCCGAATGCGATTGTGACGTTCGATGGGAAAACTATAAATATTAGAGCCGTTCAAGATATGCCTTCATTGGATTGGAATCAGGTAAATATCTATCTATATCTATATCTATACATATAATAAATATGTGGAAAATTCGTTTTTTATATCGAAAACATTGTCAAAAAATAGCCAGGGTTATAAAAGATAACAAACAGAACCAATTTCCAGCATTCTTGGAATTTTTGTCTTTTCACTCATCAGGTAAAATGTATGGGAACCAATGTACATAACTTTAATACGTAAAAATTGTACGTAACTTGAAGTAATACTTAGTTTTTGTTTCATATCATCATATCATTTTGGTTCAGTCTATCAAGATATATTAGATAAAATGAATTTAAAATGTACTCACGTACGCGATTCAGTTACTTGCAAAGCCAAAATAGCAAACTAATGTTGACAGTTGAACTCCTTATCCGATAGATGGCGTTGTTCATGTCGTCATCATTACCACGGATATTGAGTGTATCCTTATCTAAGTTTTATTTTACGATAACCACGCGAACGAAGTCCCGGGCACAGCTAGTATATAATAAAAGTGATGTTTGTTTGAGGCGCAATCATGTCAAAACTACTGAGCGTATCGACATGGGACCATGACCATATAATGCGGAATTATTTGTGTATGGTTTTCGGCTATATTATTTGTATTCCAATGATCCTTCATAATTTTATTGCTGTTTTACTGTTATGAACATTTTTATCTTTACTGATATTATAAATGCGAAAGTGAGTTTGTTTGTTTATTTGTTACGCTTTCACGCCTAAACCGCTGAATGTGTTTCTCAGTTAATTATTGAATCATCTATATTAATATTATAAAGGCGAAATAGTTTGTTTGAACGAGCTAATCTTAGAAACTACTCGGCAGATTTCAATTTTTTTTTGTCTTAGAGCAATCATTGAAGAACACTTTAGGCTATTTAACGTCAAACTACTACAATAGATACAAAGCTGTATTGAAAAAGGTTACAAAAACAGGAAAAAATCTGTATCTATACTAATATTGTAAATGCGAAAGTGAGTTTCTTTATTTGTTAAGCTTTCACGTGTAAACCGTTGAATCGATTACGATGAATTTTAGTATAAAGATAGATGGATCCTAGAGACGGTGATAGGTTACTTTTTCTTGCAAAAAACTTAGAGGAAGTAGGGTAAAGAGAGGAATAGACTTTGTATGGAAACTTTTTATTGCGTCATCCGATTTGTTTAGCAAAGTCAATATTAACGTCAACGAAGCCGCACGTAAAACCTATTCGTCAATAAAAACTTAACACAGATTTTTTTGTTTTATAGTAAAGATTTAGCGTTTTGGCCACAATCTCACATGATCTTAAGTGACGATACGGCCCAAATTGGTAGACACGCTAAACATGTGGAGGAACTGGCTTTCAAGTGCAACTTCTGGAACACATATATTGGTATTTGGCGGCAGATTTTCTGCTTGAGGGTGGTTAATAGCCAGGAGGGCATTAGAAAAAGCCCTACCACCATGCTATGGTTTCCTCACGATGTTTTCCTTCAACGAAAGCTCAAGCTCATTGTAGGTGGTTGGATTCGCACTCACGTCCCTTGACGCGAAGTCGTACACACTTCCACTGAGCTATTATCGCGCTTCCATTTTCTCTTAATATGTTATTCGCACGGCGAAGCGGCCGGGAACGGCTAAATAATATTATAAATAAAATCATTATTTTATTTTATTTTACAAGGTACTGATACAGATATGAGATTAAATACAAAAGCAACTTAATTCTAGTTATTATTTTAAATCCCATACCCCATTACATTAGTGCACAACTTACACAGTTAGAAACTTTTATTATGAGTGAAGATGAACAGAATACAGATTACATAAATTGTAATATTTTTTACAGAAATTATAATATTTTAAAGCATTTTGAACGTAAATGTACACAAAACAAAAACCCTAGTAAAAATTGGAGATGTAGCATCAACCAGTTATGTAGTTAAACTTTTGAATTTTAATAAGCTATTGAAGAAAATGTCGTGTTGAACATGACTTTCATTGTAGCGCCTACATATTCTATAAATCGGATTATTCTTTGACACGTTAGAATTGCCATTTTAACTTTTATTAGGATGTCTAAAAAAATGTTTATATTCCTTATTACATTTTACAATTGGCTTCGCTAGCGTTAATATTGAGTTTTCAAACAAATCGGATGTAGCAATAAAAAGTTTCGTACAAAGTTTATCCTTCTATTTAACCCGCTTCTTAGAAGTTTTTCGAGAAAAAAAGTAGCCTATCACCATCTCCAGGTTCCTATCTATCTCTATACCAAAATTCACCATAATCGATTCAGAGGTTTAGGCGTGAAAGCGAAACAAACAAACAATATAGCATTTATAATTTGAATAAGGATAATGATGAATTATGATAGAACGGCCAAATAATAGTGTGAGAAATGAGGTGTAAGAAGAGGGAGTAATTGAATGGGCTGATGGAGATTTGTGATAGATACCTTATTTATCATGTAATAAGATATATTATCAAATATAAAACTTTAAAATTGGTCAAACAAAATAAAAATACTTCCTAGTTTTTTTTTTTCGTCGATTATAAGAATATTATTATTGATATCATTTATGCCTGTGCCCGTCACTTCAATTGCGTGGAATAAAAAATGTTTCATCATTTTTGCCCGTTTTCGTACCTTTCTTCAAGCTTTTCTTCTATTGACGGTAGCGTGATGTTAAATAGCCTAAAAGCTTTTTCAATTATTGTTCTATCAAATACAACAATAAATAATGAACTTCGACAGGTGGTTCCTAAGATTAGCGCGTTCAAACAAATAAACTTTTCAGTTTTATAATATTACTAGCTGAACTTCGTATCACCCATGTTCTGGAATGCTAGATGGCATTAAAGTAGCTAGATTTTGATATTTTTACACAAGCAATTTTTTATCTTTCGTAAACAAACAAATTTTTTTTTTCAGTAAAAAGTTTTTTATGTTACTTCTCATACCTACAAGAATATGTGTACAAAGTTTCATGATTATCGGTTTAGTAGTTTTCGCGTGAAAGCTTAACAAAGAAACTTACATTCACATTTATAATATTAGTAGTAGGCACTATAGATGAGCGATTTATCACTGACTCATCACGATACCCCAATACATAGTGACTTGAAATTTGTCAGGGATATTCCTTTTACGACGTACAAACCCACTAAGAACTGATTTAAAGTCTGTCAAATAAGAACAGATAAAAAAGTTTTTAATGTCAATTTTGTAAACTATGACCTTTTTTAATCGATAACACGAAATGTATATTATTAATATTATAAAGCGGAAAAGTTTGCTTTTTTTTTTGTTTGAACGCGCTAAGCTTAGGAACTACGTGTGGGATTTGGAACAATATTTTTGTATTTGATAGAGTAGCCATCGTGGAAGGCGTTAGGCTATTTAATATCAAGTTAGCACCAATAAAAGCCAAGCTGTTTTAAAAAAAAGATTGGAAACGAAAAACATGGAGCGTATGTTTTATATTATTTAGTTCTTTAACATATTTTTTTTTATTATTATTTTCTGCTTTTTAAGGTTGTTTTAATGAAATTTAAATATATTCTGTTCATCTGTCATTATTGAAGCTTTATACCTTTTCGATTTTTTTACATATCATACATTGCCACCCACTTCTGAGCTATAGTCTATATTTCTTCTCGAAATTCCACCCAAATAGATATATAGAAAAACGAGTTAATAAAAACATAGTAAAGAAGTAACAAAAACGGTAAAAGTTGGTTAAATAAAGTTTTAGTTCTACACGAAGCGATTTGAAGCGATGATAGCTCTGTCGTAGTGTGTACGACTTCACGTCAAGGGACGTGAGTTTGAATCCAAGCACATACAATGAGTTTGAGCTTTCGGTGAAGCAAAACATAGTGAGAAAACCATAGCATGGTGGTAGGGCTTTTTCTAATGACCGCCTGGGTAGCAAGTAGCACACTCAAGTTAAAAATCTGCCGCCAAATACCAATAGGTGTATTCCGGAAGCTGCACTTGAGAGCCAGTTCCTCTGTAGGTTTAGCGTGTCTACCAACTTGGGCCGTATCGTCACTTAAGATTAGGTGAGATTGTGACCATAACGCTAAACCTTAACAATAAAAAAAAAACTAACGAAGTCGCAGGCACAGCTAGTTAAGGAATAAATTACATTCGTAAACGTAATTACAGATTGATTAATAACGATTAATTACTAACATAAAATAACAAGTGATAAAGGTCAATAATAAAGTATCGTTTCCACGTAGTAACGACCTTGGTAATTAGTTGTAATTAAGTTTTTAATATTTAGTATTGTAGTATGTAGCTCTAATGAGTCTTGTTATTTATTAAATAAGTAATGGATTCATTTAAAAGGCATATTTTTCTGCTTATTTTTCTTACTATGGTAATTTCATAATGTGTTTGTCATCATTAGTTTATTTTTATATTGAGCTCGTAATATGATAACGGGTTTATACTTAGCAAATACATATATTTATATATTTTAATTTCGTAATAATTACAAATTTTAATCATGTTACATAGAAAAAAAAGTATTCACTGTTTTTTTTTGTCCAGTTAAATTGAGAATGCAAACAAAATTCAAAATTTTTTGATACTCATTGATTATGAAACTAATGACATTTGTTATAGAGTTACTTTTTAATCAAGTCGTTTTTAAAACAGATTTCATAATCTCTTTACCACCTTTTCTCATTCTTGTTTACATTCATTTCTATACTTTTTATATTAATACATTCTAGTTTTGTATTGTTATTTTATTTGGATTTATTATTATTATTTGTATTTACTGTATTATATTACTATTTTTAATGACGCCGATAACGTTTTTAGGGAGTTTAGTTCTAACTGCAAGAAGTACTTCTAATTAGTACTCTAATACTAATATTGGACGGATTCAGAGTAACAATAGTGATGGCTAGTCCCAATCTGTTGTTTGATTTAGTTATTTTTTATTTTAACTTTTATATCTAGTTGTATTTTTAATCAAATATACTAGCTATGTCCATGACTACGTTCGCGTGGAACCGAAAAGTTTTTTTACTTTTTATTTTATTTTATTAATATTACTTTTCTCCTATTGGTGGTAGCGTGATGTTTAATAGCCCAAAGCCTTCCTCAATTGTTGCTCTATCAAATACAAAGACTTTTTAAAATACGATTGACAGTTATTACGATTAGCGCGTTCATACAAGTGAGCAAACTTTCTCGCTATATAATTTTCGTTATTTTCCTACTTTCAGATACGAATCTCATATATTGACCTAATGAAGACGCCTTACGAGAGGCAGACAGAGCTGTTAGAGAGCTACTACTTCTTATGCCAGTGTCCCAGGTGCATGGGTAAATGCTTTAGATGTGCCTACTAATGGAACTCGGCATGAACTCATTCTTTTCTCGTGTCTATACGTGCTTTCCAGTAGGGATGGCGATCTAAGATTGATTATTCGATTTTTTCCCGTATCTAATCTGTCTATTACAACGATTCACAGCTCTGAATCGATCAAGTGAAGCGATATTTCATCCTCAAAAATCGATTTATTTTGATAAATCATTTTTAACAATTATTTCACTGGTTCGATTCAGATATATATACACAGATTGAGAGTATAAGCAGGAAAGCGAATAAAAAAAAAATTGATCTTGAGTTTTTTGTGAAGTGATTCGTTTAATTTCGATTCGAATCGATCTTTTTCAGAAAGAATCGCCTTCCTTACTGTCGATTATAGCTTTCATTGAGTAAACGATTGATGATTATGGATCGATATTTGTGTGAATTAAGTTGGAACATATATTCGAAATGAAAACTTAAGCCACGTTGAACACTATTTTGTGGGTATTGAGTGAAATCTATTAACCTCGCCTTGATGAAGTTTTCGTTTCTGTTGTGTGATCCTTAAGCTCACTAGTGATGGCGATCTGAAATTGTATAATCGATTTTTTAAATCGATTCACAGATCTGAATCAATACCGTGAATTGTTATTTCACGCTTAAAATCGAGGTTCGATTCTTATCTATTTTCATTAAACATTATTTTCAATTATTTGAATGTTTTACTCAAAGATATATAGAAATGGTAATTTTTCACTTACATCGAATGATAATGATCGATTATTGTGGTGTTCTTTTTGTTTCTACGATTGGATTTATATTGAAAATATAAGCACGAACAGGAATACGAAAAAAAAAAACGATTTTCGATTAATCTATCTTTTAGGATCTCGCTTATTGCATCGATTCATTTGATTTCGATTTGAATCGTTTCAAGAATAGTATTTTTTTTTTTCAAAAAAAATAGCCATCTCTAGGTCACACCGTTTATATCGCACTACTTTTATTACAAAAAAAATAATAATAATTAAAAGCGATATTTTGGTATTACTTTATTGAACTTTCGTTTACTCACCAATAAAACGCTGATTAACTTGCTATCGTTAACATGTTCCATTTTCTTCTGTAACCGGAATGACAAAATTTAAACTGCATAGCGCATGATCCGTTTCAATCCCATACATCAAATGAAGGGATATTGAAGTCAAAATTTATTCCAGATGGAACTCAGGCAAAGTATGTATATGCTGCAAAATGTCCCAACAGTAGTTGTGAGAATCCCATTAATATTCCATGGAAGGACGATTGTCTGGTAGTTAGGAAACCCAAAAATGTTACATCGAATACCGAATCTCTATCTAAAGTTACTGAGAACGGTGAATGTTGTAATGATAATACACAGAACGTTCAAGACGTTGAAGGAAATGTTTATAAAGATGTAACGGAAGGTAAAAATATTGACTCGATAGATAGTTTCAATGGTTTACCAGAGGGAAGGTTAGACGATGTAATGAGTTGCGGTTTATGCAGAACAAAATATACAGAAAAGCATGTGGAAACCTTTGTCAAGACTATGGAAGTAACACATGATCACCTGCAAAGTATGGACGGCGCTTCGGTAGCTTGTATCCTTTTAAAAAAAAAAAAAATTACAACTGTCTCCTATATTTTGTCTCTATAATAATTATTTTTTGTCCTACAACTCTAAAACTAAATAAAAGCTATTATTTTACAGGATAATTGCATAGCAATTAACATTCAAATATGGTAAATAAAATGATTTGTGTGATCCAAAAATTATTCTTCCGAGTCTAGGTGTTCACTATGTTTTTTTTTACAACTATCTCTTATCTTTTGTGTCCAAAATGTTTTTTCCTTACCACTGTAAAAGCAAAAAAAATATGTTAATATTTTTCCGGATAATTTTATAGCAATTTACGTTCGAATATGGTCAAATATAAGTATTTGTGTAATCGACAAATACTTTTTCCGAGACTTTCACGCTTATTCATAATTGACGTTGGCGATATAGCCTGCATAGGCAGATGCTATAATAAAATAATGTTTGTCTTTGGAAAACATTTGGCACTGGTTTTGATACACAGTATTGTACACAGTATAATCCTAAAACAACGGTTAACATTGAAATATCGTTCGATGGTCACCGCTGTCGTGCTAGCCTACATAAATATCTCCTCATTGTTTAATTCCCTCTAGTAAATGTTCATTTTCATAACTGTTGTTAGTACGTAATTTAGCGGAATATAGAAACTCAGGGCTGGATTTGGGATTGACTTAGGTTTCAACCCCTAGAAATCTACAAGTTACTCTAGTACAATCTTTGTCTAATTCAAAATTCTCTAGCGTTTTATGAGAATGAAGCTTACATTGAAATAAGGAACTAAATATTATTTAATAACTAGCTTTTATGTGCGGCTTCGTTCGCGTATATATTCATTTTAACAAATAAATCGGATGATGCAAACAAAAAGTTCCATACAAAGTTTATCCCAATCTTTACCCCACTTCCTCTAAGTTTTTGCGAGCCTATCACCATTTTCAGGGTCCCATCTATAAGTATACCATCATAATTTATAATTATAATCATAATTATCATCATAATTAATTTAACGGTTTAGGCCTGAAAGCGTAACAAACAAGTTCACTTTCGCATTTATAATATTAGTATAGATATGCCCGTTTTTGTAACCTTTTTCAATACAGCTTTCCATCTATTACTTGATGTTAAATAGCCTTAAGTCTTCCTCGATGATTTCTCTATCAAATACAGAAAATAATAATTGAAATCTGCCCGGTAGCTCCTAAGATTAGCTCGTTCAGACAAACTTTTTCGCTTTATAATATTAATATAGATAATTCCTTAATTAATTGACAAACATATGTGGATGTATGTAATTATTGCCTAGAAAGACACGAAGGTGTTTTACATCCATTGAATGTGATGCATGCTCAAACACTTGACCATGCTTTCGATGCCCTCATTCAAATGCAACTCTGGGATAAAGCATGCCTGTATGCTGAGAAACTTATACCATGTTTTAGGTAACCAATTTTTTCTTATCTTCTTCGTTTTATCGTAAAGTAGCTATATACATTCTTCGTGTGGAACTAAAATTTTATTGAATGATTCTTGCCCGTTTTTAGAACATTTTTCTATACATCTTTGCTCCTGTAGGTGGTAGCGTGATGTTAAATAGTCTAAAGCCTTCCTCAATTATTGCACTATCAAAATACGAACATAATTTTTGAAAACCGTCGGGTAGATCCTAAAATTTGTGCATTCAAACAAACAAGCAAATTTTCCGCTTTATAATATTTATATAGAAAAGATGATGGTAGTTGGTCAAGTTACCTAAATTTGTAGGTCTCGTTCTACAAACCCTTAGTAATAATAGAATTAACCAGTTTAAAAAAAAAAATCAACATTATGGAACAAATTATGGAATTTTAAATTAAATATGGGGCAAAAATTAACACGATAATTATGGACAAAATATCAAAAATGACAAATATATCCCTTACATATAAATATGTACTGTTCATAGTAATTGGGCAATACCTAAAGTGAAACAATATTATTTTAGATGTCCGTTCTTAAAAAAATGTTTGCTATTATTAATTGTGTGCTATGTATTTTGAATAATTCCTCCTTAAAAGGTAATTAAATTTTAAAACCAATTATGGTAATTATGTTTATAAATAATCCAAAAAAGTTATATATTAAAGAACTTATTTCTTAAGATTTATATTGCTTTTTTATAAAAATGGTAATACACACATCAAATTTACTTACGATTGCAGCACTAAGGATAAACAAAAATAACATTAAAAAAACAATGTTAAGGCAGGCTCGATCATGTTGGCTATCCCAAACTAAAGAAAAAAACATACATTTTAATTATTAATAATGTTTTATTTATAATGTCTCAAAAATGTTCCATTCCCACACATTATATAATATGTAAAAAAATATAATAAAACGATTTAATTTATTTTTCTACTTAGTAGTACCACTATGTATTCTAACTTGTTTTAAATTCTAGGTTTTATTATGGTGAATGGAACCCTTTGGTTGGGCTCTTGCATATGAAATATGGGAAGATTTTACTTTACAAAATGGACATGGATAAATGTTTGAGACAGTTGAAGAATGCTGAAAAAATAATCAAAGTTACACACGGAGTAACGCATCCCTTATACAGAGAGCACTTGTTGCCATTACTGCAACAAGCGATAATGGAGTCGAGTTGAATTTTGGTTGTGCAAAGTCAATTAGATTTTAGGTCATCGAGGCTGTGTGTGCAATAATTGTACAATTAGATGTTTTTTTATTTAATAAATCAAACGGAATTTATTATCTTAGCTGTTTTTCTTATCAATATAAATACATACTACCCTGTAATATGTGTACTGATTATTTACATTGTCATATCATTAAAAATAATACCAATTTATATTTATTACATAAACTAATATGAAGTGTTGATTAATTGTGCAAAATTTAATATTTGATGATAGTTGTATCACAAGCTTAATAAAATTATTTTAACTCTAATAAAATAGACAATCTGTATGCAAAAAATGAATGACTACAAATTGAATATTTATAATTTAAAAACGAAATAGGTACCTATATGGTTTATATATTGTAGGTATACTAAAATATCTTTGACACTAAATAATAGTACTCATGTGAAATGCTTGATTTTAATTTATTTTACCCAAGTAACTACATAAGTGTTTAACCTTTTCTTTATTTTTCTTTATTACCGACCCTGTAAACAAAATTTGTAGTATTAAAATAATTGAAAGCACTAAATTTTCTTGTTAGAGTTACAAGGAAAAAAAATCGTTTTGTCCTTAAACTTAATCAATAATTATATTCTGAAGTAAGTTTTATTTGGCATTAATATTAATGGCAGAATACTTAAATAGCATATATAACATATTTTCAATATGATGTGGAAAAAAATTCGTAGCAATATGTGGACCTCGCCAAGACAACCTACAACTATGGAAAACCATTAGGATTGCGAGTTGATTATAATAAAAATACATAAAACAAATCGTAATTATCTTAAAAGTAACAATTTAAATAAATAGCAAAACGTATAATAATCTGCTACATTACAAAATTAGACATAAAGTTTTACCAGTTAATATATAAAAATACTCGAGAAAATAATTATTTCAATCAATTATTCAATACTAATACATAATGTGAAAATTTTATAAATCCATTGATCAATATTTAAATTTAGTAGAAAACCAGCTTCTTACGCACTACAGATCAGTACACCTCGTTATTGGTTCTGTGAACTACAGAGTATATTTATTTCCTGTTATGTACACTAATATTCTGTGCATTTATTCCACGGAATTATTATCAAATAAATTGCACATACCAAAACGAGCTACATACATAAAAAAAATCTTATTTAAAAAAAAATAGATGTATTATATTGTAATCAAAAAGGTATGTTAAGTAAATTTTTAGTTTACCGAATATTATTTGCTGTGATTGTCAATAAAAGTTACACCAATTTTTTATAGATATTTATCGTAAAGTACTATATGATTAGGATATATTTAAGATTTCTATTAGAATTTTACTTAAAATCATAATCGTTTTTTTAAGTTTAATACAGATTAAAAAATATATTTAAAAAGACCGTTGATTCAAAAATATGAATTATATTTTTCTTCTGGCAACATTGTATATTTTTACGCCATTATAAGACATTTAAAGAAAAATCTATATATTTTAACGATTTTACAGTGTATAACGCAGTTTTCTGCTTCAAATTGTATACAGTATAGTTTATTACGCATTTGTGCGTAGTCAAAAGCGACTAGCAGTTTGTTTTTATTAGCATATGCTGAGTTTTCAAGTGTTATCTTTCAGGTTTCAGTGTTGATGAGTTGATAAACGATGTATATTGCTTTGCCGACCGTGTCGAATGTAGTCAAATGGTTGTTAGCCCTCGACGGGAACACTTCTCCGGTCGATGTGTTTATTTTGTGTCGGGACACTGAAGCGAAGTGACGAGTTACGATGCTCGAATAACGTACCCTGTTTTATAATAATTTTCTAGTCTAAATCTTCCATTTACCCTCGTTAATATTATATTGGAAGGTTTAAATTTGTCCGGTTGTTGTTGAGCACAGAAAGTGCGAAGATGTTCACCAAACACTATGAGACACGGTTGCTGCAGCAGTGTAGTCCAAGAGGAAGGAAGTCTGTGCTGGTTCAGCCTGAATTCGCAAATGGAGACAGATTCACACCGTGCCGAGCTGGTAGTAACTGGCAGTCAGCATTCCAGGGAATGTGTGGTGAGTATTACATATTTTATTTATTCTGTAAGAAAAAACACTTCAGTAAGAAATTGAAATTTCATGGTAACCTTAAAAATCACAATTGAATTTTACATATTAATGTGTTTATGAATGCAGTTATTAAAAATCAAATTCTAGTGAAATACTTTAGTGTTAGAAAAATTAATATATTCATTTAGATATAGCTAACAAGTCAACCTATTCCAAAATTAAGTTTCTAAGTATTGTTTGAGTTATATATTGTGTTTAAGGTTTAGATTATAAAATTTCATAATTTAAACTTTTAAATTAAAATAATATTTGACAATTAACATTGTTATTCTATGCTTATTAAAAATAAAATTGTAGTCATATACTGTGGATAGAAATGTTCTTGATTTTAATTTTCTAAGTATGGTTTAGATTAATCATTATATTAAGTTTGAGGTTCATTTTATCAATATTTTTGTTCAAAGGATGTGAGTATAGTAAATAAGCTTAAAGTTAGCTGTATATTTATATTCAGTTTTTCCATTATGTGGGGTATTAGTGTTTTCCATCGTACTTGACAGTTTTCACCACCGTGTAGCAACTGGCCCTTTATATTGCCATTGCTATTGTCTCCCGTGATTTAATCCCGTGTCAATATCGTTGAACTTTTTCCACTGTCCAAAAATGCTTGGGATGGTATGTTTGTTGATTGACAGTGTAAGTAAATTCTTATATGAATTCAGTAGTGAGATAGTGAAATGTTTGGATTTTATTCTTGTATTTAGTTATTTGCAAACTTGAAGTTATGTTTTGATTTGCAATGGTAATTTAAAAAAAAATTATGACCCTAAAATTATGAAATTATGAATATTGATTTTCCTTATTTTAATTTTCCTTGGAAGTTGTGGTGATTCAACTAAGAATGATTTAACATTATAACACAAACATATAACAAAAAGTTACATAATATTTTTTTCATCTAAGGGGCGATTCCTAAAATATATGTCAATCACAATTTCACCTGTTTAGACCCAATTGCATGTGTTACCCAGCTGTCAAATGTATTGTGACCCATTATCAATATTATGTCACAAATCATAGATCCCCGTCTTACAAGATATATGGCAAATGATAACAATACACAAATTTCAATATTTATTACTTGTAATAATAAAACTTGAAAAAATAATATCTGTAATATGTCACAGTAAGCAATACCCCTCCACTCATAATTACCAATTTATTTTATGAAGGGCCCCTAATTATCTTCATGATAGACATATAATAATAGACTGATAATAATTGCTTGATAATAAAGTAATTAATTTATAAGTAAATCTTTATATAAGTTGATAATTAACTATATAGTAATTAGTTCTGATTATTACATCTATTATTTTTTTATTATATGCCTAATGAAAGAACCTTGTGGGCAACATTATATGCTAATTAAGAAATCTATTTATCATATAATTAGGATTATTTAAAAAAAAAATCAATCCTTTAGATAATTTTACTTTTATTATGGTGATAATAAGTACTATTTAGGAACTAAAAAAACATTAATGTCTAGTTGAATGGGTTTATTTTTGGGATAGTAATGTTTTAATTAGTTTATGCTTATAAATTAATTATAGAAATATAGATTGGTAATGTTTTTATTACCTTATGCTACAATACAATATTTTATTGGTGTATGTAGTCATTGTTATCTAAAAATCATGTTGCAGCTACAATAATATACTATATTTATTTATAGTTGTTAAGGTTTTAGCATTATGGTAACAATCTCACCTGATGTTAAGTGAAAATGTGGCCCAAGATGCCACACTAAGCCTAGGGGATGGGCTGGTTCTCTAGTGCAACTGTCTATACATGCCTATAGGTATTTGGTGACAGATTTTTTGTTGAGGGTGGTAGCTAGCCAGGTGGGCATTGCAAAAGCTTTACAACCACAAAATTATTATTTACAAATTGGCAAAATTTTTATAATTTAATATCTGCCTGATTGTACATCCAAATTTTTTATTCTGTTTGAATATTATAACAAAGTCTACTTAGGCAATGGTATCAGATATGAGTGATTAATTTATATGTTCTTACTATTGCAAACTTTTTCCTTACAGAAAACTACAAATGTTTTCATAACAAATGTGAATATAGGTTAATTTAGTTATATATGATTAAGTATTAAAATTTGGTATACCAATAGCTGTTATGTAAAGTCAGCTTATAACATGAATTTTTTTAACCACACTGCCATACTTTGAACCAAAATAAGACTTAAGCTGTAAATCTTATTCAAAACTCCTGTTTATTATTAGTACAGCGGAGTCAGTAATGTACCTAATGTTAACACAGTAGAGTCCAGAAAATTTCTTGTAAAAGCATGGAGAGATTAGCAGTAATAGGGAGTAGTCACTATCATACTGCTTTGCAACTCCTTCACTATAGTTTTACACTAGATGATCCTAAAATGCGACTTATCAAAAGAGTTGCTGTGATAATTTTATCATCTTCATCATATATGTTGATTTATCCTGGAATAAAAAATATGTAGTTATGTCACTATAGCAAGTATATTCAGACCAGTCTTAGAGACTTGACGTCCAGAAAACGCAGGTAATTTAAATAATAAAATATGAATTTAGATATGTCGTAAAACTAACTCATATTAAAACTCAATTCAGACTCTTAAACGAAAACATTTTCATTGCGTTATTCTCGTTACACTTCAGAAGTTTCTATTCGTGTGAACGGGCCTGGTACGGATTTCACAAGGCCGCGACTTAAGGTTCGCACACACTGTTGATTATGCTACTCTTATACGGATTTGCTATTTATACAAAAAATTGTGCTCATTAGATATTAAGACTATAATTCTTCTAAACGAATTTAATTAAATATATAACTCCATTTGATCGATTTCTTCGCGTAATTGGAAACAATATTAGATGATTGAAAAATCCAATACTAAGACTCCACGCGGAAATTGACTTAATAATATTTTACTTTGCATTAGAATTTAAATGTTCATTTGCAATGAATTTAATGCCCGCCTGCCTAGCTACCACCTTTAAGTTGAAAATCTGCCGCCAAATACCTATAGGTGTGCTCCGGCTGTTGACCTTGAGAGTCATTCCCTCCATTAGACTTAGCGTGTCCACCATCTTGAGCCACATCGTCACTTATCATCAGGTGAGATTGTGGCCATAACGCTAAACCTTAATTATAAAATATTAAATAAAATAAAAACTATTGTTACACGTATACTAATTTTTAGGTTATCTTTATAAATGCAGACTTGAATTCTACATAGTATAGGGTTTTGAATTTGAATGTCTAACCTCACTCATATGATCATGCCCGGTCTAGACAATAAACAATCATTGCACTGTGTTTACACGTGTAATATCTGGTTACAAAGTTGAATCACATTACACGTGTTTAACTTACCTGTATTTTACTTCGCGCACACAATACGAATTAGTAGCGCATGCGCATGCCATATGTGTTCATAGCTTATTTTCACTCTTCTACAAACTGGACGATTTCTTTAACGAGTGTGAACAGTCTTTTATTTTCGCTCTACCTTCTATTATAATGTGCAATGACGTATTTTTTTTTATTCGGACACTTTTTTTAAACAATAGTTTGAGAGATTGGGACAATTTTTTTAAATATGTTTTAGAGTAATCGTTCGTGTTTTCCTAATTAGCCTAAGTGTAAGGCAAAAATAAACGTTGAAGCATGAATATCTGTTACCTTGTTTAGATCAGGAGCAGTCAACCTTTTTATACTTAGGCTCGCTTTTGTATGTTTGAATAGTAATTTTTTCTAACAGCTTACTTATAAATATACTAAGTAACTATTAAGTTTATAAATCATAGTTACAGTCATACTTAAAACTTGCTATAATATTTTAGAAGAAACATGGCCACTTTTGGTGTATATAAATATTATATTGGTCAACGTAAAGAAATCGGAGTTATAGGTTGAGAATCTGTCGCTGAACTCTTTTAGGCGTGTTCCGGGAATTGCACTTAAAGTCATTCCTCGTCTCTAAATTGAGATTGCTATTTACTGGGCCTACATCGTTTATTTGATTTATTTGGCCCCTACGTTAAGTTTAGCAGAATCGACCTTTGTAATTACTGCAATTATCACTGTAATTGCTGTATAAGTATTGTAAATTTTACTGTAATTATCTTCTTAATTATATGCTGTATACATAAAGTCTTGTAGTTTTATGAAATGAATAATTGTGACCGCCCTCTCTGGAAACTGGTACGCCCACTACAGGGCGGTAGGAACAAGATTGACAACCACTGTTATAGATGAATTATGGACTAATGAACTGCGAAGGTTTTGTACGGGTAAATAAAATTGCTGAGTATCGAATGAAAGTAGTCAAGTTTGAATACAGAGAGGTTAGAATCAATTTTATGTACATGATATACACATATTTAATACAGTCATGTACGTAATATGGTATAAATTTTGCCATTAACCATTTTTATTGGCATCAAATTCTAAGCAAAAAATATCAAACTTTTAATGTCAATATTAGCATACAAGCAACAAAAAATTGGTATATCTATATGTTTTTTTTTATTTTATTAGATTAACTATGAAAATTCTTTACTCGAGTCCGTCCAGCGATTCCTGGGCAGCCAGTCTCGATTTCAACTTTATTGACTAGCCAATCTTTTCATCAAGTAACCCGCGTTTTTTTTTTTAAATACGGGTTGTGACGACACAGATAAAGACTGGAATTTTACTCACTATTTATAAAATATATTTTTCTGTCTAAGTAGATATTGATCAGTAATAACACATCTAAACGTAGTTAAGAAATCTACGAACTAAATTATTCTTTCTTATTATTCTTGTGTAGATATTTGGAAAGCAGTTATTATTTTGCATAGTTTAGTAGTACAGGAGTAAGCTCAGTAAAACCCTGATGAAACCTAAAAATTGTTTACTAGAGTATGTACGCTATAAATTAACAGATTTTGTCCGTTGATTTATCTCTCGAGAACAGTATTACTTTTTCTCATTGGAAGGTATCCTTAAAAACATGTATGCAAAATTTCATAATGATCGGTTAAGTAGGGGAAGTGTAAATGGAGGACAAACCAACAAATGTTTATTCGCATTTATAATGTTAGTTAGTATTTTATCACTTTATATGTTTCGTTATTGTGGGTGGCGTGAAATCGGACACTGTCAACTTTATAATGTTACACTTGTGGGTTGAGACCTGCGGCACTTCGAGACACTTATCTCGAGATATTTGATTGACGAAGGCTTTAGCTTGTGGGAAATTATTTATCTCATCATTCTTCAACATCTTTTCTTTGCTATTGCTTTAAAGAATAGAATGATAACCATTAAGCAGGGCTTTTCCCAACAAACATGTCATTATTGGCTGTCTACGGAGTCTATTAAAAGTTTCAGCTCAACGTTTTTTAGTACTTTTAGAATAGATAGTATCATAGGTATTACTTCTTTAATTTAATATTATTTTATCAATAACGCCGAAGCTCGTCAATAGGATACTAATTAAATAAAACAAAAACAAGATAAAAGGCATTCAATTGTTGTTGCCTATATGTTATTTTGACTAGTTACGACATACTACATTTACAGACGGGTTATATACATACTATAATAAAACGCGTTCGAAGTACATGGAAAAATATTAGACGTAGTATCAGGATTTCTTAAAAAATTACAGAATAATTTATCTACTCTTATGAGTTCGTTGTACACAACTACAGATATAGGACTAGCGACTGCCCGTGAATTTATATCCGGTAATTAAAATATGAAGTTTAATAACAATAAAACATACCGTCTGGCCATAAGTCTGAACGTAATGTTCTTGTTATTAATAGATTTCTTTAAATCGCATCAGCAGTAGTCCAAGAGATTACCTCCTATAAACCAAGTCATAAACTTTGCTTTTTTATAATATTGCTAATCTCTTAGATAGTTGATACTTATACCATACATCGAACAGACTATGTAGAATATATTTACCTAATATTTGAAGTTACCTATACTATGAATACTTCTCATCGTTAATACTCTCGTATTTCATTTGTCTATTAATAAAACAGAGCAAACTGTTTGAGTACGGAACCTTTTCGGAAGTTTCTTCGTAATTATAACTTTATACGAATCTATTTAGTGTTATAACTATCTTGTAGTTTATTGAATAAAAAAAAAATTCAATCTGGGTTTTTGAAGAGCTATAGTATAAACTATATATAAACGAAACTTTGTATAAACTTTGCGTTACTTCTGTCCCCGTAGTTTAGGAAAAATTTCACTACCTATATGTCCGTTGTTTTAACACCAGATACATCGAAAACTATTTAAATATGAGTAAGTTAATTAAAAAATCTAATATTTCTATAGTAGTCTTTATTTTGTATGTATTTTTGGATTGTCATAACACCCGAGGCATTGAAATATATGGAATAGGTATGAACTAGACGGAAATTCTAGTATGCCTGTAGTGATCAAAGGAATCGTATGTAAAATGGCGATAAAGCCAGCGCTTCCATATGAATCGAGAGTACTGGTCCATGCGAAAGACTCATAGCAGAGACTTCGCTGGGTGATAGAAAACGATGGTTGTGTCGACAATCCATTGTGTATTATTAAGTTATGTTTATGTGTGCCGTAGTCCAGAATGAGCCCGAATATATCCAGTAAGCATGAGAGTACTTAGTCGGCTTTAAATTATTTTCGGGATCACGTTAGAATGTCAGTATCACACCAGAGATTTGAGCGGTGCGAAAGTAGTCTGACCTCTGGCATTAAGGGGTAATTCGTGGGTTTGTCTTATTAGGTACTTCTGGCAATTTGCACCAGATGAATCCTACATGTCTCTTCCGTAGCTCGCCAGGTATACGAAACGGGCTATACGTAGTTAATACTTAGATGTATTTTCCACACGGTAAAAGGAAAAGGCTGAAATGACGTTCACAACCTCCGCGGAACTTGTTATCTATGAGTGGTAGTCATTATTTTTGGATTGTTCTCTTTATACCATTAGCAAAAAGAGCCGTAATTTGTATGAAATAAAAGATGTATGTGTTGTGATTGGATGTTAGGTGAGTCCATGATCTTAAGGATAAATTGATGAATAAGCTTGTTTACTAAAAACTATGTGTTCTTGGTATGTTCAGGTTCTGTCATGAAGTACATTAAGGGATGTCACTCTTAAAATTATTCTAATTTGACAAACGGTCAGAAGGCGCTTATAAAAAATATCACAGTACACTTTAGTAAACAAATTTACGCAAACGGAAAATAGATATTATATTATTACATTTTAAAAGCATTTTTTAGGAAGTTGCGGGGGAAAACCTTGATTACTTCCAAAGGTTCGTGGAATTTGAAAGTTAATGTACGACGTCAACATTTTAAGACGTAGCATTTAAGGTAGATTATGTGATAAGATCCGTGATGGACATAAATCGACCGTCCGGATGGGAAGATTTAGGGGTGACGTGACAACGATGGGATTACTGCTAATACTGATATTGTCAAGAACCGCGCATTAATACTGATGGGGTCAACCCTAAAAGAGATTGACAATGAGCATTAAAAGAAAAAAGAAGTGTTAATTATTAAATTAAAAAAAAAAAAAACAAATAGTATAGCACAGTTTAATAATTGCCACATCAATAGATTATGCAAGCGAACGCTATCGTGACTTGGTAAAATATAGACTACGGGTCGTGGTGTACAAAGAATAAAATGTAACTAATTTTAAATAATAGACGTAATGAAGGCAGCGCAAAAAAATGCCTATTAAGATCAGATAGTGTACCAATCAAAAGTCAATAATCTGGAACTTATTGTCTTTCTAGCCGCTACCGCCTAATAGACGCCTAATGATAATGATTACACTCGAATTTCTCTCGCAGAGATAATGACGGCCTTGCTGACCGTACTGCCATAAGGTTTGGTATATATTGTTTTTATTTTTTTTTGGTCTACAAAGATACTGTAATTTAAAATTTTCATTAGTTATTATTAATTTGTGTTACCGGTGTGAATATTTTAGTAATTAAACAATAGGTGATTTTTTTTTAATTTATTTATTTTAGATCGCTTTTTAACAACATATAAATACATATTACATGTTGGATGGAATATTAAATTTAATTTGCGGGGGAAATTGTTTCTACTGTTGAAAGGGGTATTGCAATTTTGACGGGTGATGATCAGAGATCTATATAAATACTAGCTGACCTGGCAGACATTATTCTGCCTTTTAGAGTAGTCAATGACAACGTTTACAGCGTCATTTATCGCATTATGACCATTTATCGAGATAAAAAGTATCCTATTACTCAAGTTGCATCAAACTGGACAGTGTGCAAAATTTGATTAAAATCGGTTCAGTAGTTTAGAAGTTCATCGCGGACAAACAACACGTAACACGATTTTTTTATATATAAAGCGGAAAAGTGTGTTTGTTTAGACGCGCTTATCTTTGGACTTCAAAAATTATTTTTGTGGTCGATTTATTATTATATGTAGCCTTATACTATTTAACCAATAGATGTAAAGCTGCATTGAACAAATTACAAAGCAGTTGTTCAAATAAATCTGGACCTATAATACGTTTTTTATATCGTACTAATAGAATATATTTATATATAAATGTATATACGGTGCTTTTAAATTGTATAGGTGATATTTTTAATTTGTTTTAGTTCACCGATTAAGTAAAAGTACATAAGTATATACGTGCGCGGTTTTTTTTTGTATTTGCAATTTAATAAAACAATACAGCATGCAGAAAAATGGTCAATTTATATGTAAACTTGTCTCATTGTAATCGCTCTTGTTGGTTATATGGATCAATAAACTCCACCGGACCTACTGAGAGTACTAGATATCGGAAACCGCAATAAACTTTTCCCATACATTTCATTGGCAATCATCGGTGCTTGGATAACCCCCGTCGGCTTGTGTACTATAAAACCTTTTAAGTATTTGGTATTATAAAAGTAACTTTATTAGGATAAGACAATTTATAAAATTGTCAAAATTAGTGTGTAAAAAGATATTTTTCTATGGAGAGTAACTAAGAAATAATAATCATAAATATTTGATAAAAGGTACAAAATTATCGTATATATATATATATCTAATAACTATTTATAATAATATTTATTTTATTTCAAAAGACATCCAAATTGGGTATATACTAATAAACGAGCAATGGCACCTTGGATCTAGATAGCTATTTTATATATTAAAGTATACGTATATATGTATGTACTATTATATTTTTTATTGTTAATGTGCAGACAGTTGAAGACATAACCTTAATAATATTAAATTATAATAATATAAAAATTATGTAACAAGTAACATTATCATATGAATCGGTCAACAGTTAATATAACAAAATTCCTTTAATAAATATAAAATGTAATCAAGGGAAGATAAAAATATTCTAATAACGAACTTTAACATTTTTACTGTATGCAGACTATCGAAAACAAAAAAGTGGTTGCAAAAGCTGAGCCTTAAAACCAGAATCCTATTGTCTCTGGGCGAGAAGCAAAGCACGAGATCCTTGATACGAAAATCTTGTTACCTTACTTGGTCGGCAGTGCTGCTTAAAAATAGAAAAGGCTAAAGCAACTTAACATAAAAAAAGCAAAATAAATATTAGATACGGACATATGTCTTATATAGTTTTGGTGTTAATTATATAATATAATCGGAGCTTTCAAAGAATTTCATGCAAGTAACTGAAACTATAGAATGGATGAAATAAATGTAGATGTTTCCGATAATAGTCAAATGAGACTGTCAAATACGATATATAACTTAAATTTTAACTAATAAATCTAAAACAAAGATAACATTGTTCATTTAAAAATAATACTTACTTTATTTTTTAATAAATTAGAGAAATATAAGTGTTGATGTCCTCATTAAAATCAAAATTTCATGCATATAACATCCCTAATATATATTTTTCTAATAAACTAGCATCGTGTAAAGGCTTCAAGTCTATAACAAATCTCTATTAGATTTACGGACACTATCTTTTATTAAATATATACTTTTATGTCCGTGCAGACATAAATTAGTATGAGGTTTAAAAGAAAATACCTTTTCATTAAACGAGTTGGTTACATGGAAGTATAGTTGTTTAGTTTTTAGCGGAGTATATTATATTTATAGTCGGTACTAAATCCTTGTCGCACATAAAATTGTTATAATACCCTTATACGCTGTTTATTATTAGAAGTAAAGCTTACACCTAACACGAGTCTTCGGAGTGATAAACGCGGAAATATGATGAAAGGATCATATAAATATAGAAAGGTATCGTATGATACTTGGAACTTTCACTGTAGGTTTTAAGATCCATAATATCTCAGATGTTTCTAGCGTCAATAAATTCACAAGTACTTTTGCATATAGCTTGCAGCACGAAACAACTTCGCAGCGACTATACTTGGGCATAGACCCTAGCTCGGTGCAGCGCTATCTCGCATTAAATCTTTATAGCGACTTCTCAGTCTTATTTCTAAAGGTTTTTAAATATAAACGTTGAGAGATGACCGATTACGTAATGGAAACTATGTAATTAGGTGTTTGCTTGACTACCCGTGCAGGTAAATCCGCATTTGTACGATATTCTGCTGGAATTATTTTAATTTGTATCAGATGCATATCATCCTCTCCGTTGCTGAGATTAATTGAGTCAAACGTACCGCTTTCGACTAAGCCGGGATTTGAGATATTCGATGAACACTTTTAACATAGTTTCTGTGCCTTTATAAATGCACCGTAGAAATGAATTGATTATGTACTGTCACTTAAAAAACCTTGTTTCTTAATAAAAATCTACATTGTATCCTTGCAATTAACTTTTTTGTGCTACGTTATCTAATCTCAGAGTGAAGTAATACAATAGCTGGTTCTATCCACTCGACTTGTACCAACGTAATTTACTTAAGTATCAAATGTAATTAAAATTTTACGTGGACTCGCGGTACTGAGGTTAATTAAATTTCAAGGCTCTAGAATCGAGCTCCGGAGGTAATTAGTAAGTTTTTCTAGCAAAACCCGAAGACGCCGTCAAGTAAATCATTGTACTAATAAAAATTATATCTAATACATAATTCATGAAGCACCTACGTTGCGCTTTGCTGGCTACCTGAACGCTATTGTTTATTCATAGTTTAGAAAGTACATATTACGTCGAGGGCTATCTATGGTATGGTCCTTAAAATTGTTTATGATTTGTGTTTAATTGCTTTCGACGTACAATTAATAGATTCACCGAGTTCATTAAACTTTTTATTTCCATAGAAAAAAGAAAGAACTTACGTACAGTTGTATGAGTAATTATTAATACTTTTTACTTCTCCAGTCCATAGTTCCGGTTGCAAATACTTTTTAAAATTTGATTAAATTGTAAGAGGATTACAGTCTACAAAGTTATTTCCACAGACCATCATATCATATCATACTAATATTATAAATGCGAAAGTGAGTTTTTGTTTATTACACTTTCACGCCTATACCGCTGAATCGATTGTAATGAATTTTGGTACAGAGATAGATGGGACCCAGGAGACGAGATAGGCTACTTTTTCTCGCTAAATCTTTATTGGAAGTGGGGTGAATAGAGGGATAAACTTTTATAAACCTTTTTATTGCGTCATCCCATTTATTTGACAGAATCTATATTAACTCGAGCGAAATCGTACGTAAAATCTAGTATTACATAGAATCTAAAATATATTTTTACTAGTTGATGTTTTGAGTTTTTGAAAAGGTTTTGAAATATATAGAAAGACAAAATCAATATTTTTGATAAGTCTTTTGTTCGACATATTCCTTAGTGATTAAAATACAAGAACTTTTGGCTTATTACTTTTTATTATATATTTAATATATATGGGTCATATCGGAAATGACCTAACCTAAGCCTAATCTTCCATGAGCATCTTCCACGTTGAAAAATATGAAAAGCTAAATTTCAAATGTAACGGTGATGTTTAGATTGAATTGAAAATACTTGCATTGACTCTAATAAAATCAATTTTATATCTTCTGTCACTACTAAGGACCTATTATAAAAACAAGTCTGACGTTAATTGTATTGAAAGAAATACAATGATAATTACATGGTCATTCTTGAATAGATGTCCTTTTAAGGGCGCTCCTCGTTAAACGAGGCGTATCGTGCACGTGGCATCGTTAAAGATTAGATTGGCCCGAGTGAATCTCGTTGTGTCTTTATTTCGACCCTTACGGAAAAAATTGTTACAAAAATCCGCCAAGACCTTGTTATAAAATGTAACTCTATGGTATAAAATCTAAGTTGACAATTTGTGCAGTAATATAACATTTAAGGTTCATGCACTCGAGATGGCAATCGCAATACTTGGCACACCGTACCACTGTCTCGTAGTGCATGTAAAATGCTCGCTTTTCTTTTTTTTCTTTTTTACTTTATACAAAATGTTTCTTGGATCTACTTTATAATGTGCTTTATAAACGTCGTAATTCTTAACATTTCTTCCTCGTTCACTAAATATTTACGAAACATTAAATACATATAATTAATACGATTTACTCAACTTTCAACATCCTGCTTTTTATAAGCTCGAAATATCCATATCTCGCGTGACGCTAAGCGGTCCTTTATATGTTTATTTAATTAAAGTTGTTAGTGGTGTTTATGTGTAATTTATTTTAGTTGTACAGTACTATATCGGTGTGAGGTACGGCCGAGAGTGGCTGAACCGTGAAGTCTACTCGTCTACAGCATTGCAGCAATCGCGTGCCGTAGGGATCAGAAACCAGGGCGTTCACACCTGAGCCTTTGATAGGGCATTAGCATCAATTAAAACGCGTTAAAATCACTCGAGTATTATAACTATGATGCAATTCTCACTTTAAGACTCGTTTCGAAAACCAAGAGTTAATTACTAAATACCTTTTTTATAAGGAAACTGACTTGGAGAATTCCTTAGACTAATTTTTATAATATTTAAATTGAAATGATCGAAAACTGGTTTTGTAGTTATTTATTATGCATTTATATTATCGATTTTTAGTATTCACTAGCTGTCTCTGCGGCTTTGTCTGCGTATCACTGAATTGGTTTTATGAGATAAAATCGAACCAAGTAATATTAATTCAGATAGTCGTTACGATGAGATTTGGGATTGATTTGAGAGTTTACGATTCTGCTCAAGAAGACTTAATAAATATATATAATTTAATAGTTGTCAAATTCCAGAAAAACCTGTTCAATATTTAGACTAATAATTAGGTGTGGACAAAAATTGAAAATGAAATGTTTTGAACTACTCAATCGATTACAAAATACATACTAATTATATATTTTTAAGTATATTTTATGGAGATATTTGGTTAGTTACAGTCTTATTATTATTATTATTATACATATGCGTGTGTAGATTTTAGAATCCTAGATGTATGAGAGAACACTTTCAAAGTTTCATGTAATATTTTAAATCAGTTGCCATCGTGTAGTTACAGATTCCCAACTTTCACATCTATAGTTTAAAAAAATCTCTGAAGCGTGAATGATAAATATAGAAAGTACATTGCCCTCGGCATGAACTATAAATACGTAGGTTCAGTTCCTGATGATCTCTCATCCGAGACTGATTATGTCTGGTACCTTTATACGCGGAGATGCTAAACTAGGTACATATTCGATTAGTTTTGCAATCACGTCATGAAGTATCAGTTTAATCATTATTCGTCACGGTTTTAAATTTACTTGTTTTATTTGTACTCTTTGAATATTTAAAAGCCATCGATCTCGACATCTATTTTCGTAGTCATTTCCAAATTACAGGGGAAATTATGCAATCAAAAATTTTTATTGTGGATGTTATTGGTCAAACTGTCGACTGGTTTTTGGATAATTTATTATATGTGTTCGTGTTTTTATATCTTTTTCAATTGTACTGATGGATCTTCATGGATGTTTCATTGCAATGCCATTTTTTTTATTCTATTTCAAATTGTTTTTAGCGATTATATTAATGTTTCGATCATGCAATTTGAAATAAACTTCTTAAATCACTATTTCTGTATGAACGGACGTCGTTACCATATCCTTTTATTAATAATCTTAATCAGGACGCTGTTATACCAATCTTGGGTCTCAGGGTTAAATGGCATTAAACTTTTTTGGGCGTTTGTTTTTTGCATGCGTTGTCCGCTGCGGTTTAGAATTGTTTGTTTTATTAGACACTATCTGTACCCAGTATGCGTTGTAAAGCCGCGGACATGAAAATGTGCTTATTTTTCGTGTCTAAGAACCTTTGCGAACTGACCCACACACCTCAACAAAATTTTATTACAGAAGAAGCAATGATCTAGATAGGCATAGAGGAAAATCGTACAAAGTAACATTTATATTTCTTTATATATAAGTAATAAGGATACTTTAATAAGTTCAGGTTTCTCTTAAGTCTAGACGTTTTGTATAAGGAACAACATACTCGATTTCTCTATATACGACTGCCCTTAATTCGGATCAACTATTGCGCCTATCACTTTAGTATTCTTAGTGATGATACAATTGCTTTCATCACTAATTGCAGGAGAATCAGGGCGTTAAAAATGAGTGTATCATGGGTATCACGACTATATTTTTTTACTTTTTAATTTTGCCCAAATTTTTTCATACTTTGTCATTAACCGGAATGCAACCGAACCACGATACACTGTATATTAATCGCAGCATAATTACCATCTGTGGCATGTCACAACAAGCCAACTCGCGTGCTCATACTCAGACACCGCTCTCCGCTATGTGGTATAAGTATTATATATTTATTGTGACCAATTATGCTATTGTTAACTTGAGAGAAAAAAAAACAAAATACACGACAATTATATCGTTTTTATAATGTACAGTTTTATAGTTTCTGCATATTTATAAAAAAGCTATTTTCTGTGAACGTCTATTGGAATTATGATCGTGTGCTCATAATTGGCATATTGTATAAAAATTTCATCGCGGAAATGTTGAAAATTAAAAACTCATATGCATATTGATATTTTATTGTTATTTTTAAGCTGTAAAATAGTGATTTTTATAATGCATATAATTTTATAAGAAAAATTTGTTTAAGTGTTAGTTGAAAATGTGACATCATTCTTCTATATTGAATGACTCTCACGAGTTCCATCGCCTGAACTTGGATTATGGTTTTTATACTTCCTCTGGATGATTTTAAAATTAATTTTATAGTATGTCTATAAAACAACTTCTCGAATAAATTATTATTTTCGAATAAAATTGATAATCGTAAAAATGATTATTGCAATTAAACCGGAAGGGGTAATTATATCTTATCACGGATTTATTTTAGAACTTTTGAAGTGAAGCATTTCCGTCGTACATTATTTTAATGTAACTTTATCTATCTATGCAACGCACGGCCGGAAGCTCTCACAAAGAATATTTTTTTCGCATATTTGTAACTTTTTCCAATACTGCTTTGCTCTTATTGGTGGTAGAGTGACGTTAAATAGCCTAAAACCTTCCTTAGTAATTACGATATTAAGTGTAAATATAGTTTTTCAAAACCGACTGATCGTTCTTAAGATTATCGCGTTCAAACAAATTTTTTCGTTTCATAATATCAGTATAGATTTTTTTTATGGCAGTTGCGGGTTGCATTATCCGTGTGTTGCCAGTGCAATCGTTAATTTTATCAATGCGTAATCGCGTTTGCTATGTGACCTGTATTCATATATCTACAAATATCGACCCGGGCTTAAACAAGTGTGCAAGAAAACAGCTATATCTGTTAACTGCGTAAAACACTGTCCTGACATTTATAATTGATGTTTATTTTACTTGGATGATAAATATATATTATGCATTTTGATAGCTTCTGCAACTTGTTCGCATGGATACCGTGCGATAAAAATTGTTACCCTACTCAACACGCATTTGTCCTACTAACATCAAGAACAAATTACTTGACTTTTTGATAAGGTATCTTTATCAGTCGATTACTGCGCGTTTATTGAATCGGAAGTTTTATTGATTGTGAGTGAAATAAAAATCATTTCTGTAATAATTTTACCATCGGGTTTGTTAAGACAACATCCGTAGTACATACAGATCAAGCTCCGTCTCGACGTTTCAAATGCGTAATTAAAAGACACAAATAACACATAAACTTGGAATAAACATTTGTGGCTGGATACAAATATTTGTCCTGCACAGAATTTCAACCAGCACATAGCGCGACGGGTACTAGTAATATACAATCCCTTATGTTCAAGTTGAAGGCTTTAGTACAATTGATATCTGTGTTAAGTGTATTGTTCTATCAATATAATTTAATACTTGAATGCATTAAATTATGTGTTAGAAAAGTATCCATATCCTTCCACTATATATATATATATATAAGTAATTTTGTAAATTCCTTTTATAGCAAATCAGTGTCCATATAACTTAGTATAAAAACTGCATTTGTCAACATGAAGAAGTCCATACGTGCAGCTGTATAAATATTTCCACAATTGTGTTAATTTTTCGTGTGGGCGAATGCATATTTGCATGAAAATAACAAATTAACACTCTCGACCATGTCAAGTGCAAGTGATATTTTTGCATATTTAACTTCAATCTTGTCGGTCGCTTTGATTCTACTCTCGATAGTATTCGAAATAAATTTCTAAATACACTTTAATGTCCATTGGAGATTTTATTATTAATACCGATGTTAAAACTTACTTTTATTGCAATGTAGTTTCATTGACCCCTTGAAACATCGTCCTGTTTTATTTTTTGCTACGTTTGTCGCCAAGAATCATTGCATATTAATTTTTGCCTATGATTGATATTCGGTGTTCTCTGTGTATCATATAGTACGATTAACATTATTCACTGATGCTGGTATTTTAGGGTGCCTCATATAGAATATTGTATGATTGCTCTTTATGACCAGCCTTCAACTTGCAATCAGCTGAGACGATGATGTCACCTGCGTCTATTACTTAATGTTTGTTTTGCTCATCTAACTAGTAATTCTATATCAAGAGTTTAAACCTGATTTTGCGCAATCCGGTTTCTGAGTTCTGATGCTCCTAATTCATCTCGGTGCTTTTAAATTCCATTCTTTCAATATCAGCTGACCGTGATTCAGCGGTTGTACTCGTGTGCTATGCTCGGACTTTCAGATTTACAAATGTATTAGTTGTTCTTGGAAGTTCATTGTACCGATCAGCTGAGTCAACCTTTGTTTCTTTTTTCTTCCTGTAGACTTTAAAAAACGCAATAATTCCAACAAAGTTGCCTAAAGTGTTCGATATTTCGCCGTGAAATCACGCGAACGTATGAAAGTGAACTCTGTTAAAAGAAATTTAATGTTTTGTGTTTTCAAATTGCATATGTGAATCGATACACTTTAGTTGCAAAAATAGTGTTTATGGATTGCGTCTGATTTTATAATCAATTATTAAATAATGATAAAGTTGTATTTGTTAACTGAAACCCCTTTAAAGTCCTAAAACTATTATAATTTGAAAATTATTTACAGACGACAGCTTTTAAGATTTTGTTTCGTACGGATTACTTTTCATCCTAGTTTTTTGGTACATAAAGTTTGTTTTATATTACCTTTGGCCTTGCCTTATGTAAAGTTAATAATAATAGTATATGATTTACTACAAAATTTAGAGATGTGTTATATTTATAATTGTTTGTACTTAGGAGATATTCAATTTGTAGACAATTTAATAATATCATCTTACGTTGTCACGATTTTGAAATCATCATTGACATCGAGACTGGGTTTTTTAAACTCACTAAGTTCTTTGTACCATTTTCATGACAAGTTTAAACATGTTTCAATGTGCAACCAGTTTATTGGAATATCCACATAGAAATACATCATTTGCTTTTGTAATAACAGTTAATACTACTAATGCTTATTGTTTAACATTCATCATTAACGTCATCACCGTATGAGGATTATAATTGTATTTTATAGTTATATTTATAGATTTTGATTTGCTTATACAAAGTTTTTCTAGGCGTGTTTTTTTATTTGCATGTATGTATGATTGTTAAGGTGATGAGGTGTTTTTTACTGCGTTTCGCAGTTTTTATATGCGCCAACGATTTATTGAAATTATAAATATGATGAGCTTTTATATTTATTTTAAATTTTGATAGCATGTTTGATTGCAATCAACATTTTTTTCCTTAACAACCGTTATGTACTACTAAAATTAGTTTCTTTTTAAATATCTTCTAATTTCGAACATAAATGTAGTCGTGATGAACATCTTCGTTAGTTAATATTACTGTTTTCATTTAAATACCTTCTCTATTCATTTCGTCTAGCTGTTAATTTAAAATTTGTATAGCTAACCGAGTGAATGCAACTTGAATGTAGGTTGTAGAAACCTTTGTGTATATTAAAAGCAATCAAACGCTATATACTAATACAATGTATAATGCAATTCCACTTTACGACTAGTACTAACACCACCAGTAAAGTGGAAACTTCAGTTAGTTTAGCGGTTTTTAAATTAATGCTTTGTTCAATATATGCATGAAAGTTCCTGGTGACAGTCTCACCTCTGCGGTATTTATTACACCCGAGTCTTAGCAGTTACAAAAGCAAACAATGTGTGTTACTTTGTTTGCTCTGTTATGCCAATAGTACTGGCCTCATTGAGGTGCCTACAGGCAGTAGCTCTCGTCTACTTAACAATGTGTCTATAACTAATTTGAAGAAGAAAAAAAACGAACAGAAGCCAAAATAAGTAGGCAACAATTTAAGGTGCGATGACTGTATAATAATACGTTTGAAGTGGCATGTACTAATAACAAATTATGGTCTTCACAAATATTGTCAGTGACAAGTTTTTGCCTTTTCTAAATCGATCATGAGGTATCGTGTGGTTTATTAAGCACATGTGATCGTGATGGATCTAGTTGACGGTGATGTTTCAAGAGCGTGTCACATGGCATTACGTAAAGCTTAGAACCGGATGACTAATGTACAACACGTAAGCTCGGTATTGTTGTTTCTCCGTGTGTAATTGCCACATTTTTTTTCTGTATTGTTCCCGTTTTTGACACCTGAGTAGGAGCATAAATCAGTTGTCAGTGTCGCTGAATTAGGCCGAACACTTTGTCAAATCGTTGGGCAATCAATTGACTTGACTACAGTACTCCTGACGTATCAACATTGGTTGTGAATGTCAGATGTGCTGGAACATGCTCGATTGAGAATATCATCTAAAATATAGCCCATTACTCGTTTTTGTCAGATCAAAATATTGATTTTTTGACTTCATTGTAACTCAGCGTCGATAATGATAAGCTAAAACGTCAACACATTCTATTGGTATTAGGTAAAAATTGGATAAAAAAGCTTTTGCATGCAAAAAGCGCTGTATAGCTCACGAACCCATCTATGTGTTAAGTAATGAGCCACGTTTTTGGTTCAATGCACTCACGAATATACATTTTATTATTGAATATCAAAAGCCGCTGCGATGAATTTATTTGTATCTATGCCCATTATTTGCACCATGTGCACGATTTCCCTCCTGAAATTGTTGCGTTATTTTGTCACAATAATTCTTCCGCATCGAAAATTCTGTTCTTAATTGTCGAAAGATTCTATGCAATCTATATTACATTTTTTTATTGGTTTTAATAGCATATAAGAGGAACACGTGGGTGTAAGAGCTGGTTGTAATGAATCCGAGGCCTTGCATTAGCTAAGACAGACAATTGTGGGCAGTTCAATGCACCGTATAGAGGGCCTCGACTAATTTTCCGTTTTCCACGTTGCCTCAGGTGTCCCGTTCCGCTATTGTTCAATCGTACAATCAGCTGGGAGGAATGGACTTCCTGCATTCGTTGCTCTCAATATTCGAGTTGCAACAAGTTTTTATTTTTTAATTCCGTATTCTAGTTTACGTTATGAGTTCACCGCAGCGTATCTCTGTAAATTCATGTCGCGTTTTGAATTTTAAATGAATTTAAAGCCAGTATCCCGAAGTGGATTTGCACTGGAGCTGTTTATACTGCGAACCGCAGCCGATAACATATGGCATTATATGTTTGTATGTAAATGTTTGCATGATGCAGTGAATGTAATAGATAACTTCGCAGAGTACGTACACAGGGATCATGGAGCCCACGACTTACTCCCACCATCGCTTCGTGGGTCTTTGTACTTGGATCCTGTTATGTAGCCCGAGGTGTCCTAGATAAAGCTAAGCTGGCTTGCAACACACGCTGCTTTTAATCACTTATAAATTGTTACCACTTTAAATGTAGATAGTATATAGATTAGTCATTTTGTTGTTGTGAGTTTTATAGGGAACTGTTTTGTGATCTTTTAAAGTCACTATATTATTTCTTATAATTGGCTACTAATAAAATTAATTCATTTTCTTTTTTATAATCATTTTTTATGTATAGTTTTTTTATATTTACACACTGTCATCGCCTATAAATATTCACGTTTAGATTGAATCTTCACAAATGTAACCTGAGTTAGTGATATAATAAATAAGATTATAGAGACTAAGAGTATTCATAATTTTCTGGTTTAATGCAATGGAAATGAGATTCCTACGTCACATTATTACTATTTTTAAATTTCGTTGGGTCATTATATTTTTAATTACTTTTTTTTTGGCTTCAAAGCATTTTATATTACTACACATTAGTCGGTGGCAGTAATAAGCTGTGATATATGATCGAGTATTTTTTGTTACGGTTCTGTGATTTTGTCATGCATCGATCTCCTGCGCCGGTTTACTGAAATCGGTTCCCATGTCAAGCGGATATTTGTATTATGTCTCATTGTGCTTGTGTGAATCGAAGTGTTAATTTAATATCAAAATAAGTCATTTAATATAACAATAAATATAATTAACCCCTACATACTGAGTCTGTGGGTGGGTCTATATTACCATACATGGTTACTCAATGTCTAATGTCATTTCCAATGTCATGACGTCTTTTTTTAATCTATAGGTTTTTATGGGGATTCTTTACGTTAGTGCGAACAAGCGCCACAAATTTTTGTTACTCATAGCTTAGTAATTTTTCTTAGGTTGGGCTAAACTTCCTTTTAGTACTTCTTATTTTACCTTCGGCGTGTATTAATAAAACAATCTTTCATGTCACAAAAAGGATTGAGTAAACAAAACTAAATAAGACAATTGCAATAATTTAAAGTTAGTGCAGAATAAAATAAATTACACCGCCCACTGCGGTTTTGTAAATGGCTTTCATGTTTCCAACGTAGGCGTTGACTAGGCTAGGCTAATAAGCGAGCTAAAATTGTATAGAGGCGAGATAGAACGCAGCCTCGCTACCGAGGAATCAAGACTTTATTGCGTGGTTGTCTTCCGTATTGAAGGGATAGGCGCAGCTAGTGGAATTACAGGCCCTAGGGTCCACTCACGCCTTAGAGGGCAACGAACCTTCAAGAATTGCCGCGCTTCTCACTATTAAATTGAGGTTTGAGATTCACTGTAAATTGAGCCTTAATGTCGGGAATTGGTTTATTGTAAATTTTAAATCGTTATATTAGAAGAATTAAGCTTCCTTGAAGATTATTTTGGCGTGTCAAATATTATTTTTTGTCATATTTTTGTATACAAAAAGGATATTTATATGATGAGGCTAGGTTTCTGATGATAAAAATACTGAATTATTTTTAGGAAATTGCTTACTGGAAATACCTTAGTAGGTATTTTACATATTACATTAATCTTATACTGTGTTAAGAGCGGGTTATATGCATTTTATTGTTTCGGTACACGCCAATTTTATTGCAAATTAAGATAGATTAAAAAAAAATTATATTAGCTGTAAATACTAATGCCATGTAATTTTTTTTTAAAGAAAATCGATTAATATTTATTTAGTATTATTCGTATATTCGTGTTAATATGACCAGTACATTATGCGCGTAATCGAATCAACCAATTGAACTGGCTACAATAATGCTGCCGTGGTGCGACCTACCCAAATCCGTTTCTTAGTGTCTGAAGGTCAAAGATGTGAGCTGAATCCTAACTGCTTTATTATTGATTAGATCATAATATAATATACGACTAAGTATTTTTACAGTAATTATATTTTATATAGAAATATAGAGGAATAAGGAAATGTAATGTATTTCTTTTAACGTACACCGATTTCGTGATAAGAATAAATTCTTGTCACAAATAGATGAGTCAAAGTTGATGCTTTTCGAAGTAGTCACGCCGGTGGTACAATAGCTCCCGTGAAACAATCGTCCGGGTCAGTCGATAACGTGGTAATGTTTTCGATAAGCGGCTGGCATAATGGGAACACAAATGCACGGGGTTCGATAAAAATGCAATACGGAGTGTCTTTGTTTGAGTGGTTATAACACAAGTGGTTGATAAGTCTCGGGTAAGGTTAAGGAACTTGGCTATCTGCTTGTGAATGCACGTTGCCTCGAGATGCATTAGAGCTCTTTGCAATGCGCTCGCTGCCTATAATACCGTTAGTGACCTAACATTAGATTGCACTACGTTTATATAACTAACTCGCCCGGTCTAGAAATTTCTATGAGGATTATTCTACGTGCGATCGTGGTTTTGTTTCAGTTGCGATGAAATAGTATAAACCAGGTATTTCTGTTTATAAATACGAAGTATACAGATCTCGCATTGATACTGAAGTGTGATTATTTGACTGGTTGATAGTTCGCTTTTTTTGTAATGGCTTTGTGCGTAATAACTATAATAATAATACAGTCAATCCAACCATACATTTATTGATATTGAAATGTATGTATGTAACTAGAATAAATTAATCGTGTTGGGCTTATTAACAGGTTTACAAGCAATTTATCAAAATCAAAGCCATAGATATGTAGCAAATAGTCGGGAGTAACAATACAAGTTCAATATACTGATAGGTTTTTATACTTCATATGTTAGCTGATTCATATTTTTGCCTTACCGTGGAGCTGTGGAACCGTTATCCCGTCAGTGTGTTCCCACCCTCCTATGACATAGTGTCCTTCAGAAGAGGCATGAAAAGGTATTTAAGCAAGACAGCGGTGACTAATAGTGAATTTTGGTTCAATGTCAAACACCGCTGACTTGGATTGTACTGTACTTAACACCAGATGCAGTGCAGTCACTATATTACGCAACATAAAAAAATCTGGTGTTAAGTGACGACGTGGCCAAAGATAGTGGTCACGTTATGTCTAGTGGAGGGACTGGTACGCAAGTGCAACTGCCGGAATACACCTATAGGTATTTGCCGGCAGATTTTCAACGTAATGGTGAACGATTTTTCCTATAGCTTAGCTTTTTCTTATCGTCAGCTTATACAATAAAATTGCTTAGTTTAATATCGTTAGGATGTTCATTAAAATCAACAATTTCACACAACGTCGTAAAAACCTCCTAGAGTCAGGTTTATTTTTCAAACTCATCTATTTTTGTTATGGCACGTCAATAATATCAGCACGAAGTAATTTTATTACATATATATTAATGTTACTTGCATAAAGAATAAAGTCTTCTCGAGGATTACCTACTTGGTATTGGAGATTATTTCAATAATAGGGTTTCCTATTCGTAGCATTTCAGGAATACTATCTTTAAACCGTGTATTTATTTTAATCAACCAGTTTTTGACAATTCTTTTACTATACTTACCTTGTTACCCATATTAAAATTTCGTGGCTATAAATTCTTCGTTTTGTTCAAACCGTTGTATGTTTATTAGTCTGTTTTAAGAATTTTATTAAATATTAGAATTATGTATGTTTTCTTAAACCTATAAAGATATAATACCTATAACGAGAAAACTTTGACCCCTTTCATAAGTTGCCATGGTTTAAGTTTATACGTTTTAAAATACATTATTTACTTACATTTATCTATGGTGAAATAGCCGCACGTATATTTTTTTTACATATTTGCGATTAATATAGAGGTATATATACGCTTTGAAAAAATATTATCAGTAATGTTTAAGATATTAAACAAAAATTACGTTGGTATTTAGACCACCGAGCGATGACCATTTGTTAGTATAAAAACGCTATATATAATATGTATTGACTAGTTAAACATAAATATTGCGCTAGTGCCGTGTGATTAATCAGCAAAGAATTTTCCGAACACATATAAGTAGGTAGGTACTTAACAGGTACACGGCAATTTCGTTGGAAACACTTCGGTTACGCAACTCTACTGACGCAAATACCTCGGAGGCGTTGCTTTTTAAGTTTTCCTTCGTATTGAAATTCATTATAAGTATGATGAATTTTCTATTACAGTTTTAGCGACCGGCCTTCGTGTACAATTGTTAACAATGTTGTAGTAAGTGGGTCACGTTATCTAGTTCTATTAACGCACCTGCTACCGTCGGTATAATATATCTACTGCCATCTTTGTTGATGTTAGTAACGGTGGTGTTGTAAGGTATAATTAATGTCTAGTAGCAGAAAGAATACGAATTATTTGCTTATTATGATTAGTTTCTTCAGAGATCATCCAATATTTTACCCTTCGTGGACACTTGGGATGCATGATTATTTAATAAAAAAAAATTAAGAGCGGTGGGTCTGCATAGTACACTTGTTTATGTAATGCGTAAATAATTGTACTGACTTTGGTTGTTACTTTGACTCGGTTAATTGCGTTTGCAAAGTCTTTCTCGTTTGACATTGGCGAAATTGCCTACATAGGTAGATCGAAAAATTAAAAAAATTAGCACTGTCTAGTGCACATAAACACAACACTTTAAGAAGGCCGGTCATTCAAGCCTGCAAATTTCTTGATAGCTGGATATACTGGTTGATTACGAAATGGGGTAAATCAGTAAGGCGTCAAAGTGATGGCTTATCACCTCATGAAGTATGTACCTACAGAATGGTCGCGACATAGATGGGTACAGTTTTATACCAGCTCGCTAAATTGCTGGATATACTTTAACTATGTCACGTTTGCGGATGTCGCAACTTGGAAGCGATGTTAGCGATTATAATGAAGCAGTTGGTAGCGTGTACGGGCGCCGCGTCAATGGATGCTACTTCTAACACTACAATGAGCTTGCGCTGACGGTGAAGGATGGTAGGGTCTACTAATACCAGGTTAGCTACCACCCTCAAGTTAAAAATCTGTTGCCAAATACGCATAGGTGTGTTCCGGTAGTTACACCTGTTAGCCAATTCGTCTGAGACTGAGCGTGTCCACCATCTTGGGCCACATCGGCACCTAATATCAGGCGAGATTGTGGACATATCGCTTAACCTATAAAGTTTAAAAAACCTTGTGTATTATGGTGGGGTAGATCGCACAGAATAAAAATACACATACCTGAAATAACTTTCAATAATATTCTTTGATACACAATGAATTCAATAAACTTTTACCAACTCTTGTCAAATTATGTATTTCGTTATAATTTCTATTTTATACAATAGTAGAATAATACAAATAGTATTCCTTTTTTCATAAAATCACTTTGCTACAGAAGTTTCTATTTATTTCTAACATAAATAATTTATAATTATAGTTTAGATAACACTTTTTCATTTTATTTTTAATATGGATTTATTTGCTAGTGTCAATTTAGTATGTAACCGGTTATAAAAAAACACACACATCTGGACATGAAATATTATTACGTTGGATTGGTTAAAAATGTATCTTTAATAATAGCAAATTAGCACGAATATTTCGTATTTTCGATTTTTGTTAGCTTGACCTATAAAGGATAGGAAACGCTTTCAAATAAAATGGTGATGACTTTTGTTCAGGTAAAGTGCCAGAACTTATAGTATGGAATGGGTGACACACTTTCTGTGAATTTTGTGCTGATAGCATGGTGGTTTATTATCATTGTATATTTTTATCTATGCCTTTCTTCGGATATAAACTTTTTTTTTACATTTAACTGAACTTTAAAATGTTTGGTTTTGTTGATTATCGAATAGACTCATTGAAGTAATTGAAGACGATAGTTAGCCGAGTTTGTTGATTGAAACTAGTAGTTCGCTTTCAATCGATCGAATGTTGTTCGAACCAATTTTGTAACTATTCCACAAGTCCAGAATATTGGATGTGGGCTGTATGCATGTAGGTGGGGGCCTTGCAAATGTCGGTTGGCTCAAACAATTGGCTTCGATTTTGCATCTTAGCAAAATAGACCGTAACGCTTTACAATTCAGCACTGATTCGCAACGGTACGGGATGTCTACGAATTTGGCGATGGTTTTGAATTAATTACGCGTCGGTTACCTACCGATAGTTTGTCACGTAGTTGACCATATATAGTTGCCGGTGTAGCGTTGCCGGCGCGTCGCCATCTACGGCCGGACCTCAGGAAGGAAGAGGTGTGACTGAACTCGATAGTGTTGGCCCTTTCGGAACAATTGGACACGAACGTATTTATTCATTACGAAATTGAAATGCAATTTGGGGACACACTTCCGATCGCCGTTTGTTGGGCGATATTGGGAAGTGCATCGACCTAACCGAACCACATGTGAAAATTTTAATATACGTTAGCAAGTATAAATTATGCTCAAAGTGACGAAATCGTCGAAGTCATAAAAATGTGGTTTGTTTCAATAAATACACCGTTTCGTCTGTATGCATGTATCTTTATAATATATATTGCAGTTCGATGCGCTGACATCATATTATGCTTGCATACGATGGTGTAAATAATTTAAAAGTTTGTGACACTAAGCTAACGTTTTATTTAAATTTATCAGAACAAGAATACAGATAAAATTATTTATTTATTTATTCATTATTCGACTCGTGCCAATAACAGAAAATAAAATGTCGCGGATCTGTGATAATATATCTTAAAAAACGTGTCGGAATTATGTTCTATTTTCTCTCTGTATCTTGTTTAAAACTTTTTAATGATTAAAAGAAATAAAATCATGCATTAGAATGAATTTCAGGTTTTATTTTAAAATTATTGAATATGAAAGAATTCTAAGATTTAATCATAATTTAATCTGTAGCTATATATATATATATAAAATGATATTCCTTTTTTGTGTTTCAATTAAATTCTGTTAGTGTTTAGCTTTTAAGTATATGCAGTTATATTGTAAAGTTTATTGGTTTAGCTTTATGGTCACAATCTTACCTGCTGTTGACAGACGATGTGCCCCAAGATAATAGATACACTAAGACTATTGGAGGACCTGGCTCTCAAGTACAACTGCCGGAACCTATCTATAAGTACTATAGGTGCACCGATAAATATTTGGCTGAAGATTTTCAACTTAGGATAATAGAAATATGGGCGTTAAGGCCATTTCACCAGCTAAGTATTAGTAACGACTGTATTGTTAGGTTAAGTAAGTCAGTACTTGAGGATCATGTATTTTTTTGTACTTGCTCTTAAGTGCAGCAGCCGGAACACACCTATAGCTATTCAAACAGAGTTGTATTTATAATGTTGGTCAGTCGATGATAAGTTGCTTACGTCTCAAAGGTGCAAGTTGAAACTTGTATGCCAGTGCGTGACGCAACATTTTGGTAATAAAATATCTTTGGGGTACAACTGTGAACACCCTAGATTCTTAAAAATTTTCCATTTTCAAATTATTTCTGATCATTAAAATCTATTTTCAAACCCTGTGACTCATTACTGATAATAGGCGTTATTCTTCGATCGCATCATCTCTTAATATCGTATGAAGTTGTTGTCAAATAGTAGACTATACAATATAAATGTTTTGCTTCCAACCGGTGATTGATGGTCGATGCTGAATACAGTTGTTACAATGACTAGGTGCCTTTTTGACGACACGCCATTTTCAAGGTAACGCAATAATGGAAAAAAATTGCGTATGGCGATGAATGTCATGTTTTTTACTTTGCGTTTTAAAAACGACAACGCCTACGTTCAGAAGCAAGTCCTGTAATACGGGGTAGTCAATAATTTGTGGAACACATAAATAGAAGTACTATTTGGGAACTGTATCTTTTTTGTTTTCGTGATGAACAAAATGCATTTACGGGCATACTTACGTTACGAGAGAGACACGTGGAGACTCATTGGTTGATAGGCACTCTTAAATACCTATTAAAAACATAACGCGGCAAGTTTCATTCCCTCGTACTATCAGAGACTAGGCACAGTTTTTAGACTTTTAGTCCCGTGACGGTACTCATGGCGGCAGCAGCGCCAAAGTAATTGTGTATGAGAACTATAGTTGACTGATTGTATAGTAAACAAGCTGTGCTCGCAACTTCGCTCGCGTAGAACTAAAACCTATTTAATAATTTCTGCCCGTTTTAGTAACTGTTTTCAATACAGCTTTGTTCCTATTGGTGGTAGGGTGACGTTAAATAGCCTAAAGCATTCGTCAGCGATTGCGCTATCAAATACAAAGAAATTTTTGATATCTGACTTGTAGTTTCAAAGATTAGCACGTTCAAACCAACTTTTTCGTATTGTAATATTAATGTAGATTGGCAACTTTGAAACAAGTATATTTCTTTAAAATATTTATTAACAATTATGTTGTATATTTTGGGTTGAAAAAAATAATTGATCTTTGTAGTGAGAATGAATTTTGTTTTTTTCTTCCGTTACTAGAAGCACTGTTACAGTGGATTTATAAAAAAAAAAAAAAACGTTGAGCTTGATATCTAACAAACAGACGTTCTTAAATAAATTTCTGCTATCACCACTCTTTGGGGAATTCAATATTTTTATTATAACGATTACCAGTCTACGGACCAAATTTCCATATAAATATAATAACTCGTATTATTTCTGTGGTCACTAAATATATGCAATATGTTCCAGCCAGAACGATGTCAAATAAAAACTGCTATTTTGTTCAATATCTCGTAAGTTATTTTTTTGCATATAGAACATATTGCTTTGACAACGTCGATAATATTAGATCCGTAAGCTGTTTTTTTTTTTTTATAAAATTCATGATGCCTTCGCAAGTGAATCACGGATCGACGTAAGTGCATAATTGGTTATTTCTGTTATGAAAATGATTCACGATTTTCACTTGAGTAAAGTGCCGTGGTTGATTATAAGGAACCGGGTGTATTTTAGGCGATATCTCCCAGATCGTTGCAGAAATGTATCGTGCGATCGAGACACGTGGCCATCCGCAAGTCCGAGGAGGGTCATTAACCAAGGTGATCCGGTCATTAAGCGCATTAGTTAGTTATATAAGTTTGTCGCGCTTATTAAATTGACGCTTTGTCTTCACGTATCGAATCGTGATTATTTCGTTATCAATTCATTTATCTCGGATCCCTTAGCTTTTTTTTTGTATGCATATTCAGTTATCTTATAATCAAAGACTTGCTTCTTGAATTTCTTAGAATATTATTTGGTTGAAAAAAAAATAGATAATAATTCAAACTGGCCAATAGTTATAAGTTTTTTTTTTTAATTAATTATCTATGTTGTGTTTTTGCTTGTGAGTCATATTGGTGTGGCACGCGCCAATCGAAGCGGCGCGTTCACATATGGTTTTGACAGTCCACTTTAAAATTAATACAGTTGTGAGTTGGTCGGTATGTTTATTACCTGTATCGATGATATGAGACAAGGCAATTAAATTTCATGGATATTGAACTATTTTGTGTATCTTGATGAGGATAAATAATAGAACAAGAATTATTTACTCGCCGGTTGACGACTTTATCATATCAATCCTAATATCATAATTGTGCATTTGCGTTTGTTTGTTACGCTTTCACTTAACTTCTTAACAGTTAATCATGCAATCTATATCTATACACATATTATAAAGCGAAAAAGTTTGTTCGTTTTAACGCATTAATCTTGAAACTACCAATTGGATTTAAAAAAATATTGTTGTATCTGATAAAATAATCACCGAGAAAGGCTTTAGGCTAATTAACATTACGGTATACGAGCAGAGTTTGTTAGTGAAAAAAGATATATAAATGGGTAAAAATGATTAAATAAAATTTTAGTTCCGTGTAAACTAAGTAGCAAGCTCAGCCACTCATGTATATACGTTTATAGGTACAGAAAAGGACACGAGCTACCGCTTACCTATTGTCCATGAAAGAGTATTTGATAATATATGTCAAGCATTGCCTAGTTTAGGACCATAGTTATTACTAAACAATTCTAACGTACTACCGTTAAAAGCTATAAAGGGGCATAATAGTTTGCCTTTGGCGACAGATTTGGGAGCCTCAGTATAGTCACTATTTCTTGCCGTAAATCGCAAAATAACTACTAGGTGCAATTAAACGAATGTTGTAATAAAGCAAAACATGCAATAATAATGATTGATTTCAATAATTTACACATATAGGTTATTAATACTGCACGATTTCGCTTATTTTCCTTTACACTGTCTGCAATGTTTACCAAAATGGATAATGTTTTGAACTCATTATCCTAACCTCGATAGTTATACTTTGATTCGTCCTGTTATTTGTAGCACTAATTAATACAGCAAAACTAAATACAGTGTTCTGAAATTATATATACTAAGGAAAATCAATAAATTAATTATTCTGTAATGTTGTTCTCGCCTCTGGAAATTCTAAAAAACAATGTATCATAAATATATGTATACATAAGCAAATAGACAACAATGGAGCACTTTTCCTGTGTCAACAACTTTTTTGTTTATTAGCCATTGGCAAACTTTAGTATTATCAAAATAAATAGGAAACAGTGTTTTCGTAAAGATAGGTAAAGTACCCGATATCTGATGTCATCAAAGTGTTGTGTAAATAATTTCAATGGTCTTTTAATTAGCTAAGTGTTCTTGATAACAGTGGTACATATTAATAAGAACGATTGCTAGAAACTTTCTTTCGCCGATTAATGCCTTCCAGAACGCTGTGTTGTTTCCTAAATGTTAGTAGTTTTTGACATCTCAAAATTTTTGGGAAGTAAACGATTTGAATTTGAGAATTATTCTTCTTCTACTCTTATTTATACTTTTATTTTAAGTATTTTCTTTTAAGCTACTTAGGTGTAAGTTAAGATTTTACTGCCATATCCATGAGGATAAAAGTCCCTGATTAAATAATAGATAAGAAAGTTCAATACCTTTTTCTAGGTTTTTGTTTTGGTTCGTAGCTCTATTGTTATCAACGAAAAAATTTTCCTAACAGGTGTTCACTTATACAGGAATTTTCTTAATATTTCAATTACATTACGGTGAAATTTCATCCTATGGACGTACACTAAGACATTTATGAATGCTTACCTAATATTTAATTTATTTTAAAACCTGCCATCTCGCAAAATTAGCGGTTCGTCTGATCATCAATTATCGCCAAGGAATGTTTTAATTTTACCATTATTAAAGTAAATTAAAAATGGAAGCAATTAGATGAACCATTTATGATCGTTATCTGGCATTTGATCAGCTTTGGAGGAAGCTAGTTTCTTAATTTTCTTACAGTTACGTTTAGTTAGTTTCTTTGCAGTGGCTATATAGTAACTTGTAGTTTTTGTTTCAATTGTGTAATATTATTGAAGTGAATCTTTGAATTTCTGATCCGCATCAATTTTGTGTGACGCTCCTTTGGGTAAAACCGCCTCGAGGCGACTAATATAGCGAGAGAAAAATATATAGTGATGTTATACTTTTATGTAATGGTCTTAAGCACATGCCGTTTTTTTTTTCTTATAGCGTTACGCCGCGGTGCGGACAACCAACCAGCGAAGAAAGCACGAAGCGACGGCGGCGGCAATGACACAAACAACGGCGGTCGGGATCAACACGCTTACAACTGCCTCCTCCAAAACGAACTGCTCGGAGCGCAGATCGAGGAGGTCAGGGGTCTGACGGCGAGTTGCGCGGACGGGAACAAGGGAACGCTCGGCTCCGTGCAGTCGTTAAACAGGACGTCGCATCCTTACCAGCCAGTATTTAAATTTAAAGCGCCGATACACAGAGCCGAGGTGAGTTTATTTTTACGTATCTTCTATACCTTGTTTGTTTTGTTTCTCATTATTGACCTGTCAATCGGCAGACGAGGAAAATTGCCAGCTCTAACCTATCCGCTTACTATATAAACATTTACTTCAGAAAATAATAATTTCACGTGCAACTAAAAGTGATTTAACAATTTTTTGCCCTTTTTGTAACATTTTTTAATACAGTTTTGCTCCTATGGATGGTATCTTGATGTTAAATATTATTAAGCCTTCTTCAATTGTTGATCTATGAAATACATTTTTTTTAATCCGTCTGGTAGTACCTAATATTAGCCTGTTTAAACAAACTTTTCCGCTCTATAATATTAATATAAGTATCTTCTACATCTTGTTTATTTTGTTTCCCATTATGGGCCTGTCTTATCGGTAGACGATGTGGAACGTTAGCCCTAACCTATCTGCTGACTTTATACACATTTAATTCAGTGTACAAAATACAATGCACACTTTATATGTTGACACTTAAGGAACTGAGCACTTTAAGGGCTTATTGTTTATTGTCGTCAGACGCTCAGAAGATATCATTGTATGGACAATAAGGTAAACAAACCAGAGTCAATTAATTTCGAAGGAGCTTGTCTTTAAGTTGAGCAGCTTAGTGGAAGACTAAATTAATATCCCCGATAATATCTAGGTTTATTTTGGTCGGTGGACTAAATTTGCTGTCTCTGGATGTAAGTACGATTTGAATAAATGTTTTAGATATAGATTTACAATCAAATATCTTGTAAGATGTGCGAATAAGTAAGATGAACAAGATTTTATAGTAGCACCAACTGGCATCTGTTGATTGCATCAAACTTAGTTGTTGCCTAGTTTTGCAATACTAATTAATAATAGGCGTACACGGATGTGAAGTTGCGAATATCTAGAGCTTGAATATCAATTCTTCCAGAAAGTTCTTTTTCAACATTTATATTATGAAATGTTGTCCTGGCAATTCTACTTTACAATTTTATGAATTATGAATTATTATTTTATTTAGAGATAAGTTTTGTTAACATGCCTGTTGTTTACCTGGCCTGTTTCTATAATAAATCTATATTTATTATATAACTAGCTGTACCCGCGACGTCGTTCACGTGGAACTAAAAATTATTTTATATTTATTGCCCATTTTTGTAACTTTTGTCAATACTGCTTTGCTCCTTTTGGTGGGAGCGTGATTTAAAATAGCCTCAAGCATTTCTCAGTGATCAAATATTAAAACAATTATTGATATCCGACAGGTAATTCCCATGATTTGGGCGTTAAAACAAACCAACTTTTTCCGCTTCGTAAATATATGTAGATGTGAATTTAACACAACTATTGCAAATTACTTAATACTAGTAAGAAAGTAAGTGAACTGCAAACAGTAGAGGTAATAGTTAAGGATATACCTATAAATGGGCAGTAGGAGTGTTTGCTGACCATATATGCAATAAAACTCGCTTGACACACGCCCGTTGATCTCGGAACGCAATGCGTCTGAAGTGTGTCTCTAAGACGGAGTTTTTACTATGTATATGTCGTTCAATGTACAGTTAAAACAAGTACCCAGCCCCACCTTAAGGGATATCGAGTAAGGAAAGTTAAGGGGCCATTCAAGTATTACATAACGCAATTATGGGGGGAGGTATTTATGTTACTTTAAGAGTTTATTGGTAGAGCTGGAAAAAGGTGAAACATAATTATGACTTTTAGGTAATAATGGACACTTTGGTATTAAATAACCTTTGCGGAACGGAGGGGTCGCTATAGAATATTGATACGGCGCGTGACGTGAGGGGGGGGGGATAGTAAAAAATCTTCAAAAATTGTGTTACATAATAACTGAACGGCCCCTAAGACTAATTAAAAATAATTTGAGAAACGTGTAATAGAAATAGCAAAGTGTAAATGAGTGTGCTGTACATGCATCGTTCTATTGCTTTATTTAATTGTTTCATTGTATTTTCTAAGATCTAACTGATGGTGTTTTTGATATTTACATAGTAATGAACTCATTAAAATGGTCCTTAAATGTAGGCTTAGCGTTATGAATTAGGACAGTGTACCTTCAGAAAGTTTATTATTTACCAAGGGCCTATTAATTGTTTACGCTATATTAAGAATACATACTAAATGGATGTATTATTGATTAAAAAAAAAAACACAATTTAATTCATACCTATCAGACCGACTAAAGAAGTTAGCATAAATCTATATAATAATACGTGAAGCAAAATCTTTATTCCTTTTTACAAAAATTGCGCGGACGGAGGAGTATGAAATTTTGCATACTTATAGTTTATATAGAGAACAAGTGAAATATTTTTAAACATCATAAACAAAAAATACATTAAATCAATTACAAAAACATTACACAACTACCATGTATTTGACACACATGCATGTATACTCATTGGTCAAATTGTGAATAGATTATAGATTAATATTGTTAGTCTATACTGAATGTCAAACATAAACCTATATATGAATCTCTTTAAAAGCGTTCTATAATATTAATATGAGTCTATGACAACAGAACCTTAATAATGTTCATACTTGTAATTTAAATTAAATATGGTCGAATTTCGACCACTGGGCAACTACTAGTATATAAAAATATGCGATGGAATTATTTTCTTTTGTCGTGTTCTTCGTTCGATATGGGTGGTCTTAATTTAGAGTAAATAATTGCACATTTGTTCCACTGATTTCCAATTGAAACCCTACACGTGACATTATGATAAAATTATGATCTTCGACAGCCAATTTCAATTTTAAGGTGTCTTGTATAATTTTGGGTCGACGGTTTCTTTATCTTGTATATAGGTATTGAATATATATCCAAAGTTAAATGCCCACTGCATTTGTGTAATGTGGTTTTTTATTATCATACTATAATAAAAATCGATTTGAGCATAATAAAATGGTATATAACTCCTTGCAATTAAACTTCTAAGCAGTTTTTCCAATTTAGCAACTAATTCTCTTTGTGAAAGATCTTTACTGACATTATCAAGTGAGTAGAGTTTTGTGACAAAGCGGCGGAGTCCTTGTTAGAACTTTTTGGGGCGTATCGGAATTCACGGTTCATTCTATTCCATGTTCAATAGTCCAAACTATATTATTTAAAATCTCACCTATACCACACAATATATTAACAAATATAATAACAAATAGATTAACAAATGTATGAATAAAAATCTCTACACGACAAAGATCGTACCAAAAAACTTCAAAGTTACCCTGTATAGTGTAAACCTATCACTGTAGCTTGTGCTTCTTACCTGCCAATATTAAGTCTACGAATTTTGTTGTCTGCAAAATTGTTTTTTTTTCATAAAGTGTATTCTATATGCACTTACCATCTGTACTCACGTCATTCGGACTAGTTCACCGAAAGGACAAATTGTAAAGGCAACTGTCACAACCACATTGCTGCAACGGAGAAAATCTTGCGGTGCTATATTTGAAGAATGTTGATTGAAACACGCATTGGTAGGTTTTTCCAACTTAAACCATAAGATTACTATCCTATTAATGAATGGCTTTAGGGTTCTGGTCTTTCTATAGTTTCATGTGATGCATTTACTTCTTATAAAGGACACAAGTACAACAGTACTGTTTTCAAGGATTGGTGCAAGCACATGTAGGTTTTCTCACAGTATATTCTTGTATCGTTATTTATTTTGCCAAAGCAAAATGGTTCATTCGCTTTTTGTCTTTTGTATTAATAATATTGCTAGACCGTTTCGTCGACAACGTTTGCGTTTCCCCATAAATCGCACACAATCGTATAATTCGTTTCTTATGCATGTTTTAGTTGTGAAAAATGCCGAATTGCAAGCAAATTCATCTGGTAATTTTGAGACGTTTGCTAATAAGTGAGTGTACGTCCGAGATGTTTATTATTTTCCTTATTAATGTTAACAATTACTATTCACGACACAGGGGATATCGCGGCTCCCATCTAGATAAGATACGCTTGATCTCTTAAAATAATTTGTAATATAAAAACAATAAACGTTCTTTGAATAACAATTGTCATTTTACCGCATAAAAACTCGAATTTTCGCTAGGCTAATAATAGCCGGTTTAGCATTTCGTTTGCATTGTGTAACAGAATGTGTAACAATAAACATTTTATAAGGCTCCGTCTTCATCGATAAGGTTTTTATCGTTTGGTTTTATAATATTTACTAAGTTACTTTAATGTTGTAAGTTCTACGAAGGTGCACATATATTTAATTCCTTTTATATTTGTTCACTGTCATTTCTTTCCAGGTTCACACAGTTCGTATAGTTTTGTTATTGAACATGAGTTCAAATCTATGCAATAAACTTAAAAATTTAGTGAAGGAAAACGTTGCGATGAAAGCATGCATTATTTATCACTAAGGCAGTTACTAATACCCGGTTAACTACCTTATCACGTTTAAGTTAGAAATCTCTCGCTTAATATTTATAAGTGTCCGACAGTTGCACTTGAGAGCTAATCCCTTGACTACTCATAACGTGCTACCATCTTGGACTAAATACTCACTTAACATCCCGTGAGGGTTGTGATCAAACGCTAGATATCTTTAAAATACAAAGAGGTAGAGTACCTATGAAAGAATCTCTTTCGTCAGTTTTCTTATCTCGACTGATAAAATACTCTCATGGTCTAATAAATATGGGTATGTATAAGAAAGTTGTCAGAAAAACTCTCTAAAAAAAATCTTACATATAGCCAGAAGCCATACGTTTGGAGTTTATATTTAATGTACTGCGTTCATATATACATACAATTCTTTTTTTTTGTTAAAATTTTATTATGATGATCGGATAATTACAATTAACGCATCTGTAGGGCCATATTACTAATTAGCACCTTTTATCCTTACACATTAAAATTAATCAGAATGCACATTCGGTTGTTTCTTATTGTATCGAGATCTTTATTTGACATCAATAAAACGTATATTTTGGGAGGAACTACCAGAGTAAATGGCGATACTTATGATTTTTTTTTTATATTATTTGATTTACACTTTTATGAATATTATGAATTTGAGACTATAAACATTCGCGTGCGAATGGGAATATTAAGGATTGAGTGCTTTGATGTCAATGAAATTTATGGACAGTCGTGATTTTGTTTGATGAACCTTTGTGTTGTTTTTAATTGTTTTGTACAATTTGACGGGTTATTTAGAAGGCTATTGGCGGGTGTTATTGCCAGAATGCGCTTTTTTCTTTTCGACATTAAAACGTTTTTAAAAATATTTAATTTTACGTGTGGTAATTTTATTGGTTTTCTTTATATCGGTTTCTGTCGTTAAAATTGAGTTTTTTTTTTATATTATTTTGTAACATGCAACGTCTACGTAATTTGTCAACTAGATTTAATCATAAATTTAAAGGACTTTTTCTAATTTATGTTTGTCATTTTTTTTACTGAGAAAAACGAAACAATTTGTTTTATTTCTGTCAAAGAATTTTTTTCTGCAAGAGTGATATGTGCGTGTGTTTGTGCATCAACCTCAGTATTAAATAGTATCTAATATCTTTGGTTGTAAAATGTTGTCTTTAATTTAAACATGAGTCTCTGATAAATGGTGCAGTTCATGTATAAATATACCAAATCTGTGATTCTAACTAAAATGTTTTAAAGTAAAAAAATATGTTGACTACATACACTTAATGCGTGCGCGGTTTTACTAATGAACTCGGTTATACGTTAAAGATTTATTCTTAATGTTTTTTGTTTATTGTTAATATTAATTAAAAACTATTAATAATATATACTAAAATAGACTAATAGAATAGAATATACTACTGACTAGAGTAGGGAATTTCTGGGTTATTTTTGTCATTTTGTGAGTGTTAACACGGGTCGGACAGGGGTCCCTTAAACCTACATCCGTGGCACAAGTCTTGAGAACTGCTCGGACTTGCCTTTTCAGCCACACAATGGACCCGGCACTCGCACGGTGAATCCATTGATAGCTAAGAAGTTCGTTCCCCTAAACCAAAAAGATTAAATTGGATTTTTCGTTTCTCTATACATTTTGGAAAGATTCCCAAAATAAGAAAAATATTTCGAAAACATTAGTTCAAGTGGTCTTTTATGAAATATCCGTAAAAATAAGTACAGTCTATAAATAATAGCGACTACACAAATATTACCAATTCAAAGATTCTGACGTTAAAATAGTTTTCTTGTATATTATTTCCAAAAATTTGAGATTTTCCAGGATCTTATCTTAAAAAAAATATCAGTTTTAAATGACTTCCATATTCCTGTAGTTTAATGTCCGTGTTCTTTGTTGACATTTTAATTTATTTTATTCGACGGCATTTTTCGGCTTGTCAATCGACTGTCCGGCTTCGTGGTACTTCGTTCCGTCAAAACATGTATTTTTAACAAATCGAGGCAGCGATAAAAAAGGTCATTAATATCCTTCAAAAAATATATATGAAAAGTTGAAACCCCTTACGGTACAAATATTAACACGATTTCAGTAATTATACTGACCTGGGTCTTTTAACCCTACTCTGATTTCCACTTTAAACCAGTATACCGATAATATTTTATACTGAACTAACTGTCTGCGACTTCGTTCGCGTAGAACTAAGTTTTTATCTCGTCATTCTTGTCCTTAATGTATCTTTTGTCAATACAGCTTTCCTCCTTTTGGCGGTAGCGTGATGTTAAATAGTCTAAAACCTTCTTCAAAGTTTGCTCTATCAAATACAAAAATATTTTTTGAAATTCGACTGGTAATTATTAAGATTAGCGCGTTCAAACAACTGATATTTTTATATACTTAATTCATGTAAGTCCCGCCGCCTAATGCGAAACGGACGATGTTTTGACAGCTCGGTATTATGTCGAACAGCAAAATACATTGTAAATTATTAAACTTATTGGCAAATGTTAACCCGCTAAGAGGAATTGAATTTTTATTATGGGTACCGAATAATTTTCACAATGCGATATGGTCCGCGTTCGGGTTGTGAGAAAAAAAAAATTGAGATGGTCCCACTGTGTCGATACAGTTTACGTTGGGAGCCGTTTTTATCGACTCTGAATTTGTGAATATTATTCGAAATATCGATTTTTATTAGCGCAATTTTAATTATATTAAGTGGTTCTCTTTAGGATTTCTGAGTTTCTCATTATCGTTGTGTAGTATTTCGTTAAACTGATTGTAACTTGTTGTATTTTAATAGTTTTAATATAGGGGATTGTATGAAGAGTTGTTATATATTTTATAAATTGGGAAGAAGTATTCTCGGAATAAAAATAATACATTTTTTTAGGGAAGCGAACGGTGCGTGAATCTTGGTTGAAATGAAATGCAAAACTGTATTGTAGGAATACGTTCGAATTACGGACATGATGCAATATATATTAATACTGCAAATTTTAGTATTACGCGAGCAGCTGTGGGTTGGAATCAAGCGATGACAGAATTTGTCCCCGTTTCTTGTGTGCGCTAGTTTGCAGGTAATTTTATCTATAAACCGCATGCATGATGTAGACTCATTCGGATCGTTATTATCCCGTGGGGCGTGATGATACGGACGATGCAGAAGTAATGTTTCGGACGTAGGCACGCCGCATAGCCTATTACTACCATGACAGAACGCGATTTCGTTTGTTACCGTGAAATGATTAGAAATAGATTCGAATGCCAATTATACACAAGCGTTTCTAATTTATTGAAGATTTTATTATATATTACATTTGCGTGCGATTTTTCCCTTTTGGATTTTTGTGAATCGTGGAGTTTCGATGGAATGCGTATAGAATTTTGTAAGTTACTGTGAAAATATTTGCAGTCTAATTTGCGGAGCAATTTTTAAGACAAGAGTATTTTTCGGTTACTACTTAACTTATTAAACTAAGTATTGTTTTAAATCGTATATAAACCGCACTAGATTAAATTTCATTAATAATAAAATAAATAATAAACTTAGGGCATTACTTAACTAATGCTTTATATATTTTAACGTTGAGCCAGCCCCTAATTGGCTACTATAAGATCTCATACGTTTCAGTTTTCAGCGTGAAATAAAGATATGGTTTCTTCTTGATTTACGGGTAAGATTGGACTTCTAATTTTTCAATATACGCCATTTTCTATTCAATTATTTATATACTTATTTCTATACTACAATAATTATAATGGGTGATATAATTATTGCAAAAGTAATTGTTGTTCGTCAGGGTCACAAGGCTACATACAATGACCGTAAAAAGTTAATAAAATCTATTGTTAAAACATCCTAGGAAACTTTATTCGCACGGAAATAACAATTAATTCGGCTTTTAATAGAACTAAACCATTACATTAATTGATTAAATACTGCGAAGGAAGCGATACAGACGTTCGGGTCTATATTCTATTAGATGTGCCTGCGACTTCGTTTGCGTGGAACTAAAATTTAATTAATAAAGTTTTGCCTGTTTTTGTAACTTTTTTCAATACATCTTTGCTCCTATCGGCGGTAGCGTGATGTTAAATAACATGCAGCCTTCCTCAGTGACTGCTCTATCAAACTATAAAATTATATTTCAATTCGTCTGGTATTTCCTAAGATTAGCGTGTTCAAACAAACAATCAAACTTTTTCGCTTTATAATATTAATTTTTGTGAACGCGGTACACTTGTTCCGAGTGTTATACAATTTCTTCACACTTATTTAACAGTTTAAACTTGAATAAAATCATATACGATCTCCATAATGCGGTAATTTTAAAGTAAACTGTTATTGGTGTAATGCGCTGGCTATAACGACTATCTGCCGCTCGGTACTTCTCTCATACTTAAAAACTTCTGGTATACAAAATGTCGCATTGGAACAAAAAGTGCCCTATCTTACAGTTTATTTTAAAAATGTACTGTAAGTTACTTGTTTGACCGTCATGAGAAAAATACTCTATATGAGTTTCTCTGTTTTAACTATATATTAATCTTAAAATTACATTCACATTGATGCAGTAGTTTTCCAATTAAATGCATTCTATCAAACGTTTGTGGAAAAATCACTATTTCTTGAATGGTATAGATTTAATAGTGTATTATGCAAAAAAAAAAATTAAAAGTAGTATACGCACAATTGTACATAAAACTTGTATGACAGAGAGTGTACAAATCCATAGAGCACTCGAAGTTATTGATCGGTTGGGTTGTTGCATATTTATGAATTTTATGTGCATATACGTATTGAGGTCAACGTTTTAAGTTCCTATTTGCCCGTAACACAGCATTATTACATTTGTGACTGTTCCGTGTTGTGCCTTTTTAGGTTACGCTATGATACTCCGAATACTTGGCAATCAACTTCAACACGTGTATTCGTTACACTTGGCGAAGTTGCTGTCATAGGCAGATGCCATCATTTAAATAATCGTAGCATTTGGCTTGATTTGAATCCAACATTGGCTCAATATGCGACTGAAATAGTATAGTTGAACTGGAAAATTCTAGAACGTTTGTAAAATTTATTGTATCTAACGATGAAAATTTAATGTATCTAACGATGTGTGGGAAATCTGCATGTTATTGTTAGCTTATTGTACTCAATTTTGGCTTCTGACTGAAATTAATTGTAATCTTATGTATCTACAGTAAATAAAAAAATCTTAATTTCACTGTTTATGAATCATGGTCTTGTGCACGTTTAGGCCGTATCAATGTATTTTGAAGCGATGATAGCTCAGTTGGTTGTTTGTACGGACGCAGCATCAATGGACGTGAATTCGAATCCCCGCGATGAGTTTGAACTTTCGGTGACGAAAAACATCGTGATCAAACCATAGCATAGTGGTAGGGCTTTTTCTAATGCCCACCTGGCTAGCTACCACTCTCAGGTTGAGAATTTGTAACTAAATACCTGTAGGTGTGTTCCGGTAGTTGCACTTGAGAGCTAGTCCCTCCACTAGGATTAGCGTGTATATCATCTTGAGCCGCATCGTCACTTAACATATAGATTGTAGCCATAGCGCTGAACCAAAAAGGATTAAAAAGCTGTACCAAGGTGGTCTAATACTGCCTGTAAAAATAATCAAATAATTAGAATTTCCCAGGGATTTTATTTATATTTTGCCGGCGGCTTCGCTTTGTTTCACTCATTTAAGCTTACTACTGATACTTCAGGTGTCGCCGAGTCGTGTGTCGGCTTGTTTGTTTGCCGCTTCGATATCGAATAACATGATATTCTTGTAAAACAGACACGTGTCCTATACCGTCGTGTCAGGCAAATTCGATAAGGCCTTGTGTCATTTTATTGAAAACTAAACAGTGGATAAATAAAACTGTTTATAATGCCACGTAGTGTACTATATAGTAAACTGCGTCGGCGACTTCGTTTGCGTGCAACAAAAAAATATTAAATCATTTTTACCCATTTCTGTCACTTTTTTCAACACAGCTTTTTCCTATTGGCGGTAGGATGATGTTAAATAGCTTAAATGTTAATAAGAATTTTTGGAATCTGACTGGTATATCTAAGATAACGCGTTAAAAATAACACTTTTCCGCTTTAAAATACTATAACTTTAATTTTACTTTATGGTTTTATAGTTTTATTCATTAAACTAATTATTTTATGTATGTAATATTAACCGTCATCCGTCTGTTACAATTAAATTACACACCTAAGTTGCCTAGTACTATCTACGAAGGTTTCTACTTCGAATGGTCATAATCCCACCCCGATTAATTCAGTACTTTTGTTGTGATTTAGCCTCAAAGAAAGTGTATTTCCTTTTATATGTTTAGATTTGCGAATGGGATTTAAGCGAATGTAAGAAATAGTAGCGCTGTAATGTTGACATCTATGCCAAGGCAAACGTGTTTAGATAGGTTTGTGTCCACTGCCCTTACACTAAAGGTACTGAATATATTATTGATACATGCGCTTGTGTAATTATTAAATATTAATGTTAACATCGAAATATCGACACGTGGTTTTTTAAGGTTATCTTCGTACATTTTGTTTCCACTTTGTGACAAAGAGTCCTCGCCTCTAACGTTAAACCGAAATGCGATTTCGAAACACAAATAATCACTTATTGGAATCCAATACGCGTCAATTATTCGACCTCTCGGTATCTGAATATAAAGACTGTTGTACCTTCTAATTTGAAAGTTAAATTATTTTGCAGGATGCGACTTTAAAGTTTGATGTACAAATGAATGTCTCGCCGAGCCAAGTAGTCGCTTTGTGTTTGGATGTTAATTTTATGGAGTAGGTACACAGCACCGGACAGTTAGCTTTGAGCTTATACCTATTTTTTTGTATTAAGGCTTCTGCTTATGTAGGCATTTTTGCCAATGTCAAGAGAAAATAGCCATCAAGTAACGAACACAAACACCCAGACTTAAAATAATTATTTTGACACAAATAATTGTCCTGTGAGGGGATCGAACCCACAACACCCGTCAGGCAACCGCCTAAACCGCTCGACTAACCATGCAGTCTATATATATAATAACTATACATTTTAATGTAATTGTCTTTTTATTATAGATTCTGCCAATGATAAATGTAATGTTTGAACCTAACTATAATATGATGGCACCTTCCTTAGTTAAGTGTCTAGGACGCTTTCGCAGCAACTTAAAATGCTGAAACTGGAATAACTAAAACTATGCCAAGCAAAATGCCGTAGAAACTACACTTGATTTTAAATTAGCTGCGCCCGCGACTTCGTATGAAACTGAAAATTGCTTAACAATTTTTGCCCGTTTTTGTATATTTTTTTAATACAGCTTTGCTCCAATTAGAGGTAGGGTGATGTTAAATATTCTAACACCTTCTTCATCGATTGCTCTATAAAATACAAACATATATTTTTTAAATCCGGTTGATAGTTCCTAAGATGAGCGCGTTTAAAAATACAAAAATTTCCGTTTAAAAAACAATGTTCAAGAAGTCCTCTATACCTTGTTTATTTTGTTGTTTACTATTGACTATTTTATGGGCAGACTAGAAAGAATGTTAGCCCTAACCCATTACTATATAAAAGATTAATTCAGTAAACTAGATACAGTGCACACTTTATATATTGATACTTGAGGGACTGAGCATTTTATGGGTTGATTGTGCGTTGTCGTTAGATGCATAGAAGATATCATTCTATGGACAATAAGATACTAAATAATTCTTACTATCCTTATCCTTACTAATATTATAAATGTAAAAGTGAGTTTGTTTTTTTGTTACGATTTCATATTTAGACCTCTGAATCGATCATGATGAATTTTGGTATAGAGATACATGGGACCCTGAAGATTGTGATATATTACTGTCTCTTTCGGAAATACTGTTAGTCACTGGGATAAAGAGAAGATTAAACTTTGTATGATATTTTTATTGCGTTATCCATTTTTTTTTTTTTTGACAAAATCAATATTAACGCGAGCAAAGCCGCGGGTAAAAGCTTGTTTATAATATTAATATACTACTCCATAGATCAAGAACCTATCAAAAATGTAGTCACATATAGGCATCGTATTATGTAATTAAGTCAAATAAATGGATGAAATTCATCTTCATTCCGGATGAATTTATTACACAGTCATGGTATACGCATACGTAATGTATTATTAATTACCTGGTTATTGAGTAGGTTAATTAGGAAAGATGTAATAATTTTTAGACGTTTTTTATTCTATTTAATAATCTTTTTTTTCTCTTGTATCTAATTCGCTATTGAATATGCCGGTTAGGTTGTCAACCGCGAGTCTGAGTACAGATTGACTGAGGTAGCTAAATTATTTTAAGTGAAAAATACGAAGTAAGCAGACATGATCGGAAGGGTTGGCGACACAGATTTGAAAGTGACTTATTTATTTGTGTATCGGCCCATCTACAGTGCGTAACATAACGTATATAACTAGTACTTGGATGACCGAGGCTAGACGGGTTTGTTTTTCAGAATTCGTCTTTATTAAATTAATAAAAAACATATTAATTAAACATTTACTCTTTAGGATTTTATACAACGTATGAACTGATTATTTAAATATATTAAAAAAAACACGAATGTAATTAATCATTTGAGCCGAAATAAGTTACTTACAAATTTATTTTATACGGAAAATTCAACTATATAGGTAGGCGAATTCAAAAATCAAGAATCTGTAAGTATTGTATTTCACCTAAACTTATCTATTATATTTAAAAAGATATGTAGTGGTAAAGTGATATATAACTTTCTTCAGGTTTCAAAAATTATAGCGGACAGACCATAGAAAGTAGCATTGGATAGGAGCGAACGTATAGTGCAAAAATTGTATGTGTCGATGTCCTGACCCCTTTATGTGCTAATTATCGCACTCAGACAGTTTAGCGTGCGAGTGACAATGAGGATATGCTAATCATTAGTGTAACTGACGCGATTCTCTGTATTGTATAGTACCTAAGGCATATCAAAGTATGATCCCATGTTCTATCACGTGTTGATGATTTAGAATCAGACCAAGCTTTATATAGAGTTTTTGGTGGAGTCATGATATTTTTTATAGTTTACAGGTTTTAAAATTATAGCCACAATCTCATTTGATGTGGCCTAAGATGTTGGACACGTTAAACCTAGTGCAGGGACAGGCTCTCAAGTGCTATTGCCGGAACATAGCTAGAAGTATTTGATTTGATTTTCATCTTGAGGACGATAGCTAGCCAGGCGGACATTATAAAAATCCCTTACCACCGTGCCCGATATATTTTGGTTATTCTTTTAATACATAAAAATAGGTTATTCTGCCCTAATATTGGTGACATTTGCGAGTTATTATTAGGCTATTGTAGCGCACACGTTAAGTGAATTGCCATAAAAAGCGTCTACACACTATTTCCGGGTATAAGAGATTAGCCAACTAACTATACCTCCAGTTAACGAAAGGCTTGCAAGTGCCCTTAGTCAAGATATCTTTCAATAATTGCTAAGGAAAGAGAAAACAATGTATGGGATGATATCTGTCAAAATTATTTTGACTTTCATCCCGTATATTTTCTGTTTTCTGTTTTCTCTTTTCAAAGACAACTTGGTTGTGGTGGTTGCCGAAGGCTGGCAGAACGTCGATGACTTCTGAACGATTTGTCGCTTCCTTGGAGGTTATCATTGTTTCTGGTTAGCCCGGTGCTTTTTTTAAGTACAGCCTAACTCTTTTTTACAAATTTTCCTTTTGTATATACTTCATTATACATATAAGTCAACAATATCTGTTGATTTAGAGATTGCACCAGCGTTGTCAATGACACCACTGCCGTCTCTTAAGAACTTGCCACTGTCATATTTAAATATTTATCCTTCTCCAAGCGTTTTTTCCATCCATCAAATTATCGATACAATGCCATTGTTTTTTTTTCTCCGTGCAACAATTTCTGTCCAATCATTTGTCTGTCTTCTTGTCTGACATCACTCAGTGACAACGACCTAAAATAATAAATTATTGAAATTTTACGGTCAAGCGCTCGGATTCGGGTATGCATTTCAAATTCGCATCTCATTATGTCTACGTAGACATTTAGACGCATGGAAATATGCGAAATGATAATAATATCGTTTAAAATAATGTAAAAAAACTCGTTTAAGATTTTATTTTTAATGATGACACTGATCGACGTGTTTGTGAATCCCTAATGAACCTAAGCGTTAAAAAAACATTATGATAAAAGCGCACCATGGTGATCAAACATTTCCTAAAATTCACCTGATTAGTTACCACACTCAAGTTGAGTATCTGTCGGCAAATACTTAGAAGTGCCTTCCCACAATTGTACTTGAAAGCTAGTCCTTCCAGTTGGCTTTGCGTGACTACCAACTTAAAATCAGGTGAGATTAGACAAATGTTAAAACTTAAAATGTATATCAAAAATTATTTAAATATCAAAATGTTGTTACTCTTCGCAATGAGGAGTGTAAAAGCAAATCCGGTTTAGACCAAAATTGGTATTATAAGGTAACATACACACATAGTGCTCCAAAGCAGCAACACTTTGGTGTATTTACTTAGAAAACACCAATTTTGTACTGAACCGGATTTGCGTTAGCACTCGATTGGGTGTACTTAATTTACAAATACTCATTTTGGACTCAATCTTGTTCGCTTTTGCACCCCTCACTTGAAAAGTAACACCATTTTGACTTGTACTGAATATGTAAAATTTTGGACTGTAGCGGAATTTCTTTCTGTACCCTCAAATAGGGTTATAAAAAGATATACAAGGGAATACGAAAAGTATTCTTTCATATAATGAACCCGCATGGAAGTCTTTTTTTGCAATAATATGACAACCCTATCGACTCGTGTAATGGATGTACGGCGTCTTGAAATAGAGGAAATTCTTAGAAAGCTGTACGGGTCCCGTTTGATGTCGCAGTAAGAAAACTGCTTTCTGTTCTATCGCATTCGATGTCATATATGGATACACCAGTATGTAATTAGAGTGTCAGGTTAATATATGTAATCATCGCTCGTTCAAGCAAACTACAGTAACTGTATTAACTACTTATATTTTACAGAAAAATGATTTTTTAATAATCTTGTTATTTCAAAGTGTGTTCCAAAATCAACAACGACCCCCGTGTGATGAACATTTCATCAGAAGTCTTTGATGTCAAAGATGAGTCCGATGGAAGACTCATTCGGCATGTACACAGCTGATTTCATAAAGTTTTTTGATACATTGATCTTGATCTACTGATTTTAAACTCTTTTAATTTATTTTCGATAATAATGTGAGTCATTATATCTGCTACTGTTTTGTACTTAAAGTGACTGTTCAATTTGCTGCGGTATTTAGGTTTCCAGGAAACAGGTTCCAGTTATATAATTTACTGGTTGTTCCTACGACTTCTTGCGTATGGAACTAAAAATTATCTAATAATTTTTGCTTATTTTTGTATTTTTTTTCAATGCAGCTTTACTCCTGTTGATGGTAGCGTGATGTTAAATAGCATAAAGCCACAGTCAATGATTACTCTATCAAACACACAAAGTATTTGTGAAATACAACTGTTAATTACATAGATTAGCACATTCTAACAAACAAGTTTTGCGCGTTATATTAATAATATACATTATCCATATGCTGGTAAGTTAATCCTTAAATGTATAATTTTTTATTTTCTCAAAAATACACCTCTATTCATTATAATTTCATCTTTATTTGAATAAATTAATTGTTTCCATAAGCTATAAATATCATCTATGAAGAGAATCATAATAATTTTCGGTCCTTAAATTTGATAGCGTTTGTGTCACTTGTCGCATTTAAATTGCGTATTATATTTACATCAGCTTGTTCAGTGCCATCGCTTATTTTTAAGTGTTTCAGTGGTAACTTCAATTATAATAATGTCAATCTTTTTACTACTGTCATTAACAAGGTGAGAACAAGTTTAGGTATAAATTTCTTTAATAATATCGGTTGTTAGCGAAATGACGTGTGAATCTGTATTTACTTCAGTTTGTAGTTTTTTTTTTTTTTCATTTCATAAAATATGTTTTGTAGCTTTTCCAGAACCGTGTATTTTATCTGGTCTATCAGTGAGCACTTGGGTTTGCTCTGTGTCTCGAATTGTAATTCCTGCTCTTGTTATTAAAAGCCGTTAATCTGTGTCAGTAATAAATAAATCTAATAAAATACTAATTTATGTTTCTTCTTGAACGATGCACATTACTTCGAAACACAATAGATACTATGCTTCTCCCATTAAGCTGTGATCATATACAAAATATAGAGCCTGTGTTTCATAAATTAGGGTTAAATATACCTAAGTCAAAATTATGAAGAAACCTCAGATTTTTATCTGACCATTTCGAGCTAACTTTATTAGGACATTACGTATTGTTTGGAAACAAAAATACATGATTTACTGTAACTTTTTTATTGTAAATGGCGAGAGTGGCCTCTGGAACAAGGTTTCATTACAATTTACAAAGTTGTGTAGTGATTTTATTTTTGAATTAGACGATACGGCCGCGCGGGTGCATTAGCCACTTGTCAGTTCCGACGCAGTGATGATGTGATGCCCGCTCACGACTTTGTTCCAGCAGCTTACAAAGACTGACCTCACTGTCAGCGGTTTGTAATCGATTTATATAAGAAAAAAAAATTAATGTGAAAATAATTTCCGTTAGTCAACTTGTATGTTGCTGTTGCCTCAATGCGTTATATTGAGGTTAATGCAATGCCTTTGTGGTTCAGTCAATAATATATTAAGCGTCTTAATACGTATTATAATAAATATTGACTAGCTGACTCTGTTCGCATGGAACTATATATTTTTTTTATCATTTTCATAATATATGTTACTCAGGGCTAATATAGCATTTTAATGGTGTAAAATTATTTGAAATCGGTCCAGTAGTTTTTGAGATTATTTGTTACATACAAAAGTACAAATCTTTCCTCTTTATAATATTAGTGTAGACTTGCTGTGCCCGCGACATCGTTCGTGTTTATAAACATATTGGTATGAATGACCTGCAGCTCATAGTCGTAGATGGCGAATACTACAGAACAAATTTAAAAGAACAAAAAGTTGTGATGAAATTCTAAATCCGCTTTGACGGTACCACCCACTGGATTACGTGCATTATGCACTGAATACAAATTGTTTCGGTTATAAAAAAAATGCATTGTCCCGCGATTCGATTCTCGGTGCGTCTCGATATAAATCTACCAAAACAGATCACACTTTGAATTTTACGTAAAGTTTGTGTTTTTTGTTTTTATATTTGTCTCAATAAATGATTGCTTGTATATAAACTACGTCTGCAATAAGCCTGAGATTTCGGTGAAGGAAAACATCGTGTTGAAACGATAACATGGTGGTACGGCTTTCTCTAATGCTCACATGGCTATCTACCAACCTCAATATAAAATTCTGCTGCTAAAGACCTACGGATGTGTTCCGATAGTTGCATTTGAGAGCCAGTCTCGCCACTAGGATTAGCGTGGCCATCGTCTTGGGCTACATCGTCACTCAACATCTAGTGAAATAGTGGCCATAGCGCTGAACCTATAAAGTATAAAAAACAATCAAGAAACTGTACTGAGGTGGGCTAATACTGCCTGTAAAAATAATCAATAATTAGATATGTCCTAGGGATCTTATCAGCTTCGCTTTGTATTGCTCATTTGGGCTTTAGGTGTAGGTGAAGATTATAGGTATTGTTCTGACAGTAGGCTTAGCGTGCCCACCATCTTGGGCTATATCGTCACATAACATCGCTAAGATTGTGACCATAACGCTTAACCTATAAAGCCTTAAAAAAAGGATTTTATTCACCACGGTAATAATTAAAGAACAATAGTGGGCCGACCTAGAAATCCATTTACAATTAATACTAAAATGATAAAGAATTGTGTTTTTATTATTTTGTGATTGATTGCAACGTGTTTTTCATTTACATTATCAGGCAGAATTTATAGTGCTTTGTAATTGGACACTTCTAGTCAATCTTGTGTTTTTGCGTTTACGACCGTGGCCGTTCATGTGTGAACTATTCTGCCCATTGTCTGGATTGAATTCGCCGTGGCCGATATTCCGTTTCGGTCGGTAATTCGATTGAGGATGTTGCGCTTATCCTTCGTATATAGGTATGGATAATTGCAAAATGGTTTTAATTTATTCACTTATGCACACGTAATAGTCGCATCGGAATCGCTTAGATTCTTAGCTGCAAACTGATATAAAGTATATAGAATTATTTTTGATGACTAAAACTTAAGTATAGTATTTGATGATTCATGAAATTTAATTAAATTAAATAACAGGATAATTAATGGTTTACGCAGGTATTGGGAAATTTATTATATTATATATATGGATGTTTGTATACATGAGACCGGTAAATTCTAACAAGGTTATCCTGAAACACTCGGTCTACTTTTTTTATCAAATATTTTCAATGTATAAACACGACTTTTCTACAGTTTTATTATATGTATAGACGAACACTGTAGTTACTGTGAACATCATACTATTACTTCTGATCGATTGTATTTGTAGCAATATTTGTATCGGAACATGAAATGTGTTTAACTACTACGCCTGGTCCGATAAATTTGCAATATCGTCACGGTCCACATGTGGGCGAGGCGCAGGCGCGTGTTTCCAATCGCAACGTCATGTCATCATCTAACATTGAGTCCTTGAACGTACTATACCTAAGTCTAGACACTTTGCAATTTACAAATTTCTGCGCTTGCGCATTTCAATGATGCGTGCGTTCTCAGGGTTCATCGGTCCGATGGTATCACGAATGCTGGTAATTTTTTCCGTCGTCACTAACACCCGGGACATGTCCGTGATTGAAATTTTCAACGCACGAAGCTTTGGGTACATAGGATTTTTGCACCGATGCAAAAACCAGCTGCGGCCGAAATGGTTTTTTAATGCTAATCTTTTCTCTATGATCTTCACCGATAGAAAAAAAAATCTAGAAATGTATGTTATAAATTCAACCTGTTTGGGGTATACGTAATTGCTTATTTTTATTGCGAAAAGTCAAATTACTGTTGGAAATTATGAGACTGGATTAACGGCGGTCTAGTTTTATATATGTGTTGCTCAGAAACAGTATACTTTAATATCAGAGCCGTTCATCGCTATTACGCAATAAATAAAAAATAATATCAGATCAATTAGCCAGTAGTTCGCTCTACGAACCTAATGACCGCTGCAAGCTACTAATTATTCTAAAAAAAAAAACGTTCTTCCACATTAGAGCTTCTATCATTTGTAAAGTAATAGTTTAGAATGGCCGATGATAAAAACGTTTCTAAGCAATATAACACCATAACTATGGACCATTTGCTCATCAAATGTTTTTTTTTTTTTTTTTTTGCGGCAGAGACATGAGTTAGATATAAAGAGTCTAGACTTGGGTCATTGGCAGGGGATGATTCGTAACTTTTGCTATCCGATATCACCTTTGTCTGAATGCAATATTTCTTATTTCCTTTTTTTTTGATCTGCCGTATGAAATCGATTTCTTTGTAGTTGTTTTTGGGCACACGTCCGTCTGCTGCCGTAGTGTTGTTACAATCTAGATCATGTCTTAGATTGTCCCCCATATTGCTGCAAAGTCACGTTTGAGGAGCATTGTGTAGTCGCTCATTTAATTTCCGAGTTGTACCGATATGAATTTCTCGTTAATTATATACAGTTTTTTTTGCGCTCCGTACTCGATAGATGGAGATATCTGCGTAACCTTGAATTTTTTAAGTCATACCTACGTGCCTAATTATTTTTTAGCTTGGACCATACGAAAGTCTGATTGACATTAACAATACACGGGATCATAATGCGCAGATGTAGTATTCGTTATCTGATACTGGACATGTTATAGTTTCCAAATATGACAACGTTGATGACTAACGTATGAGCCAACTTATCATAACAATGGATTGGTGTTTTGTAGCGTTTATTCGTACTCTTGGTACGAATACAACATTCATATAATTATATTTTTATTTGCTACTAACTGACCCGCTGAACTTCTTATTACATCTTTGAGTTCCTTTGAATTTTTTAGCTTTTCTGTCATATAACATGTAGGTATGTATGATACATATAAACTCTACTCGTGAATCACTCTATCTATTGCAGAAAACTGCATTAAAATCCGCTGAATAGATTAAAAGATCTAAGCGAACAAACAGCGGAAGCGACTTCAATTTATGCTATGTAAAGATATCTTGATTTCTCTTAAAACAGTGAACGTATTGCGATGAAGCAAAAACTAAGTAATACTCGCTAGTTGCTTACAATTTTTAAGTATAAAAGTTGTCTACATTGATTTTATACATTTTACGTGATGCGTGCACAAACAAACAGATAAACAGACACAAATTCTAAAAATCCTTGAACAATTTTTTATGAAAGACTTTTCTATATATTAATTATATTTATAGATTTATATGAGAAGTTTAAAGTAATTTAATAATATTTGAGTAACTATAATCCCGGCAACATATCTTTATCTATATCAGAATTATAAATTTGTAAAGTTTGTTTATTTGTTTGTTTAAACGCGTTAATCTTAGGGATTACTGATTGAATTTAAAACATTATTATTCTATTTTATATCTCAGTTATGTAAGAAGGCTTTAGGCTATTTAACGTCACGCTACCACCAACAGGAGCAAAGCTGTATTAAACATCTTACAAAAACCGGCGCAAATTGTTGAATACTTTTTAGTTCCACGTTAATGAAGTCGCGGGCACAGCTAGTATACGCGAAATATAAGTAGAGAAACTTAAGAGATAGATTTTTTACTCCTACAAGTGACTGACTCTGAGTGCAATAGGTGGCACTGCGATCAGGTTATTGACTACTTGATGAGGTCTACTAGGCCAGCTAGTGAGAATATAAAATTTAATAACGACACCAATTTTAAACTTTTACAACTGCAAAAAAAACAACAGCCGAAGTGTTTATGTCTTCTAAACACGTTTTGCATAATTTTTTTAAAAGGACCAGTCGAATGACTCTGGCTAATGGCTCGCAAAAGCGGCTCCCGTCGCATCATGAACCATTGAACCGGTCACCAGAAGTGCCCATCCGTGTTCACTCGGCTGATTTGTTTAATAAGTCAACAAAGTTTACTTACTGGTCGGTTATGTGAGTGGATTTCGCGTGAGGCCTCGATACGGCCTTATTTTTTCTATGTACTCTTTTCTATGTACAGAGGCAAAAATGTTATCGAGGCTCGATAGGGTATTTGTGTTTACATTGTTAAATCGATTCGTCAACAATGCACGCGGCGAGAGGTCATCACGTATTTGAAAAATTATTATAATATTAACTTGACGCTTAATTAATATAAATATTGTGTAGCGTTAATCTATATGTATACGAACGTTTTTTTAAATTGAATCCTATAAAAAAAAAATTCAAATCCAATCACGACCACCGAAAACTTAGAACTTTATAGGCTGTTGTAGTTCCCATACCAGATTGTAAGCTCCTCGGCAGCTGTTTATACCAAAGCTAATCACAAAACGTGACCATATGTATATTGCTCTTGATCCAGTAGTGTACAGATCCCTCAACTTCACTTGTTGACTGGATATATATAGGCTAATCTAGAACATGACACACTTAAACGAATCACTATGCAACTTATACACGGATTATAAAGGAGAAAAATTGTAAGTTCAGTTTTTGAAGTTCCAAACATGGATGTGTTTTGATACCTAAAACTTCATTTTTGTTCAGTTCCGTTTTGATGCTTTAGAATGTTAAATAGTATGAAATTTAATACCAAAATAACAATTGATGTAACTGAGCTTGAATGTTTACATACTTCCATGCTTGTATCATCATTCGCTTTAAAAATATTGGCTACAATAGAAAACCCTCTGTTTTTAATTCACTAAAATAATCTTTTATTACCAGAGTTGTAAGTGTAGCCAGTAAAGATTGCATTAGGTGATAAAAGTAAATTCAATACATGAAACAACAATAAAAATTGTCACGGCGACGTGTATTTCCTGGTTAATATCGTTCCGTGTTGATTATGGGTATGGATGGCATGTTGGGGAGTACCGAAATACTTTCAACGAGCGAAGACAACGAAACGAACGCAGATGGCTGGCTGGTCTAAATTTATGTCTCGGTTCGTTACTAACCGTGAAAATAGAAAACGGCGGTGGTGTCGCAACGCGTTCGCTCACCGCTGGTTTTTCAGTCGCATTCCTTAAACAACTGTTCATGTTAATAATGGCCGTTGCAAGTGAACATTGCGTAAGTCGGACAAAAACTTCCGTCAGTTACCGTGAGGATTAGTCGATGATAGATGTGAGCTAGGTTTGGATATGTATCGATTACATCTGATGTCGCTTTTCTCGGCTATCTACTTTAACAATTTGTATGCACATTTCGTATATTAGTTCGAGATTAAGTATGAGAGAATTTTTGCATTGTTTTATTGCAATCGGGGACGTGACCCGCCTACGTATCTGCTCGGGTCACTAGATCTGTCGTTCATTTATAGTACCAATCAATCTGCTATCTGCGATCTAGTCACTACCTGCTGTATTCCTAGCTTTTTATGCGTCTGTTGTCCGGGGTTAACAAACTTATATTCTGATTGCTCATTCATCTTACATCATTGTGGTTTGAGAGAGAACGAAATTTTTCTTATTTTTTTTTTATTTCACAATCCGCTGTCATGTCATTAGTATAAAATACATTACGTTTGTGCGTCTAGATTCATTTATCTCAATTTTTTTCAATTAAAGTTTAGTCTTCGCTTTTTACAACTGGTTTAGTAGAACCGATTGTTCGTTGGCCTTTTGTTGTCGAGGCGGATCGGTGTAATGTGGTGGGACAATTTCTGCTCTATTGTAACCAGTTATCTATTCAGTATCAATAAGGCAATTGTAAGAGAAGGATGTAGTTTAAACATTGTTTACCGGTCTTCATATCAGCACTTTATTTAAATTATTAATCATACACTCTGGTTACGTGGTGTAATTGACTTTAAAAAAATCCTGTAATTAGTCTCAGGAAGTTTTATTGTCGACAATATCACTATGTGCTGATGTTAATGTTAAAACATGCTTTTTACCAAACTTAAGTGCCTACTTCACGTGTTGTTGACTCTCACAAAACGTGTAGCCGAGACAGGCAAGTAGGTAAACGTTCATTTATTATTACATGACGTGACCGAACGAATTGCCAACAATTCATTTTTTGGTTCACTATAAAAAAACGATATAATTCACGTAATCAAAGTAGCATTAGTAAGCTCCAAGTTACATTTGGGTTTCTTCTAATAGACGTACGAGTCGTTATGATTACTCGACTTTTTTCGTGACGGATTTGTAATGCTTTTTCCATGGTCGTCTTAGCTCCGATGCTTTAATGAATCCCATTGGTTCCTCTGAGATTAATCGTAATCGCTATAGTTTTATGTATCTTTACACTGTCTTGAGAAATAATAGATCAGAAGCTATAGAAGAATGTTCGATCCGGACATCAACAAAAACTTGTAATTCACTTTTTTTTTTGTTCATTCTTTGTATCGCACGTGTCCAAATGAACGAAGTGTTTCTTTATATTATTATTTTTTTGCTTACGCTCGCAAATACACGTTTCTCTCCGTATATCTATAGTAATAATATTATACAGAAGTTAATTATGTGGATGTCTTTAATTTGTTACGTTTTGAACTATTGATCCAATTGTAAAGATTTATAGCTACGCTACTATTAATATGCTACACTTTGTTAGTATCCTTTTTTAATTATTGTAACTAACGCATGCGAAGTCGCCTGTGATCACTATAAGTACATATATGTTCATATTAGCATTAAACTGGTTTTGCCAATTGCGTTTTTTTTTAATCCTAATTAAGAAGCACAAGCGTTTCTATATCTATTCATTTTGAAGAATTTTAGTGCATAACAGTTAAAAGGTTTAAACAAATTACACCTCAGAAGTTGGATTATTAGCAAACGGCAGGAGAGCAATATAGAAATAATTTAAAATTACGTGTTTCTTCTAATCTATTTTAAAAATTAATGGTCGTCTAACACCATAAATGTAGCGAGGAGCAAAATTTTCAAATGCATCCTGTGTGATAGACGTGTTAACGGTTTATGCGTCGGTAGCAGGGTCGTTGAATCGTGATATATATCTTGCAGTCTAGACAAAAATATGATGTCAACCCACGGAAAAACTAAAAATAAAACAACCTTTCCCATGCATTCTTGTGTCGTATCTCAATATTGCTTTATGGCGGAACTTTTTCTAAACGCTGCTCTAATACCACGAGATGTTCAAATAGAAGCCCACATTATGATACCGCAGTTGCCCATACATATCGCATTGATATATTTAGCACTTGTAAAATTGATTTCTATCTTGGTGCTACGAATGACCAACAATATACTAATTAATCCGCAACTAATGTTCATTCCTACGAGGATAGTGAATTCCCACATTCTCTGCATCGCAAAAAATGAAAACCTTTTTATCTGCGCAAATCAGACTTGTAATGTAACCTGTTCGTTTGGAACCTGTTGCAACACGCTGCAGGCAATTTGCGTGTTACGTAACGCAAATGATGGTAATATGCATTTCGCTTCTAATGCCAAGGTTATTATGTCGTCGACCACTCGGGAGGCGGGGCAACTGTTAACTCAATAGGATATCCTTAAGTGGCAGTTGCGAATTAATCACCGTGCAAGTGTGTATGCACTTTCATTCTTGTTTCGATTGTTACTCCATTCATTGAAACTTTTAGTGAACGTAAAATAAGAACATATTTCGTGTTGTTGTTATAGTATTTTTTACGATTTCGTATTTCTCTCACTGAAGTGCTGCAGATTTCGTATGTTATAAATTTCTCGTATTTGAATGTCGTTCAATGTAATGTGTAAACCTTTTTCCTTTATCTCCGATATTTATAGTGTTTACTTTTGGACTTATACATTCATGTTTCTTCGTTCTTATGTTTTCGCTTGACGTAGGCGTCATAACCCAATCGTGCGCCTTGTTGTATACAAGCAAAACGTATAAGATCACAGCATGTCCTTTTATTGGTGTCATTTTTAAAATAAATGTATTTCTCGGCGTGATACTCCCAATATTTTGCACCCACGCTGCAAATATCTATGCTGCAACAATAAAGGAATTATTATCAAGATCATTCCAAAAACACTCGTATGGCACTAGCGACCCACGATGTGTCTCACGAAATTTAAGTTGCTTTATGAAGGAGTTATTCATCTAGATTACTTTAGGATTTGTAATAAAACTCAGGCTCACGAACGTAAAATTGCCACGAGTTTACAAGAAGTCTGCACTTTTTGCATTCAATTACAAAGAATTATCTGTGACTTTGTCGGTGCGAAAATTAACATTAAAAATTTCAACGTCTTCTCATATTTGACGGCAATAAACAAACAAATGCAGGTTTTATGTCGGTCTGTATAAATAATTGTTCTTCATAAATGTTCTTTACGTATTATTTTGGTCGTGGCTTATTACAGTAACGGTATATGTAGTCACAGTGTGGAATTTTTTTCCGGAAATATTCACGTACTGGAATATTTAAGGAAGTTTAATAAGCGTTCAAGTTGATACGGTGGCTTTAATTTTCATTTTGAATAATCTGCAGTAATTACCTCGATGATTAATTGAAAGTGTAACGCAAAATTGGATTGCGTCACACAACTGCGGTATGAAAACACCTTAAGTTTATATTGTCTTTTTTTTTCAGCAACTTTTTATTGTTTTGCACAAAAGATTATAGGTAATTGAACTCTTCAAGGACTAGTTTATTAATCTTCAGGAACCAAAACATATTCTCAAAATACATTTACCTACGTGTAGACGCTACGTCAATAAATTTCTTTATCGCCATTTCGTCTGTACTTACACAGAAGTTTTGCATAAACTCATTTGAATATTTTTATAATACAAGTCTAGATATTTCCGAGATTTTTGAACCTGCAATAAAGTCTAGGTAGTGTTTTTTTATGGCTGGTTATATACATTTTTTGTGCGATTTGGTCATGCTTGATTCGAAAAGCTCTCGGATCGTACGATTGTTTCGAATGCGTTTTATTTTCGTCTATTATTATTTTTTATTTTTTTTTGCAGTGATTAGCAATCATCAAAATATATTGTTTGCCACTAGCGTGTAGTGTTGAAATTAGTAGATTCAATTTGTCAATAGTTTTTGCACAATCATTTTCTATATTACTCGCTCGACGTTCATAAAGTTTATTACCATTGTGTGGCTTAATGACTGCTGCATCATTTATATCTCCAACACCATCTACTATGTACCTGTTATTCCGTGTTGTTTCCTGTCTTTAATTTTATGTTTCCAAATTAAATGAGTTAAGTAATTACTTGGGTCGTAAATTATTTAGCTATCTCGTAGAGTATAAATTCAGTTATTTATTATCACTAGTTTAACGATTCTATTAATTTGCGTTTTAATGCTTCTGTAAAAGTATTGAATATAAGTAATTAAGTGTGCATCGAAACGGCATTGTAATGCGACAGCCCTGTGTGTGCGAAACTTACTTGTCTTTAACATAATCATAAATCACAAACTAGTCTTGGGTCCACAAAGCGCTCATTTACTTGCAAGTGCGCCAGCGTATGTTAATGTATGTATGTATGTATGTGTGTACGAGTTTTTTTAATTTCTATTACTTCGAGGAAGTAGTAGAGTTAATTTGGTTTTGCTAAGGCATGTGTTTTTATTTTTTCCTCTTTATATTGTTAGTATCTAAGAAATTGAGTTTACAGTAACAAAAAACGTTTTGTGTATTACTTCTTTATTGATACTTAAAGTGTTAGTTGCATCTAACGTAATTTGCTGCTTGAAAATAGACGGAACAGCAGCTGGTTCATGTTATTAGAGCACAGGGCATCATATTAAAAGAGTACACAGTTACAGGCATGTCAATTAGTTTAACCACGTTAAATCTATAAGCTAATATAATTTCATACATATACATCTAAATTTCTCAATAGTTACCACTATTGTCTACCTAATCTTTATTTATGATAAGGTATGTGAAGGAATTATAGCCTCATGAAGGAATTATGCTTACGGTGAACCAAAAAACGTGATGAAATCATATCATAGTAGTAGGGCTTTTTTAAATGTCCGCCTGAATATCTATCTCCCTTAAATTGAAAATCTGCCTCTGAATGCCTATAGGCGTATGCTGGCAGTTGCACTTAAGAGCCAGTTCCTCCAGTAGGCTTAATGTGTCCATCATCTTAAGCTACATCATTTAACATCAGGTAATGTTATAGCCATACCGCAGCGCGATACAGCTGTAACAAAGTGGTAGCTTGTCAGCAGTCATTCGACCATGATAAAAATTCGTTTCGTTCACCTTAGATTCCTCTTGTTACAGGAAAATATTGATCCATCACCGTACAGTCTGTCTCCGATATCGGCCAAATCAGAGAAGCTTCTCCGGTCCCCGAGGAAGGCGACGCGCAAGATCTCAAGGATACCGTTCAAGGTACTCGATGCGCCGGAACTGCAGGACGACTTCTATTTGAACCTGGTCGATTGGTCTGCCCAGAACGTGCTCAGCGTCGGCCTCGGAAGTTGCGTTTACTTGTGGAGTGCCTGCACTAGTCAGGTTAGTTATTTGTAATAGATTTTCAAATCTATATTCTGCACCAACGGCGTGATAATGAACTCGTTGGAAAGCGTATATGCGAAAACCGTCCGTACTTACGTTCTCTTTTAGTACTGTGTGGTTCAGAATGTGTTAAAAACATTTTTTTTTAAATATATTTGATGATAATACTAGACTGTAAAGCCTTTCTTTTACTTATGCCATTCATCATCAAGCCAGCCGGTGACGACAATGTCGTGATTTCAATCGTCAAGATTGTATATTTTTCCAATGTAGAGTGATACAAGAACATTTTTAAGCGTTTAGGATTTGTCATGATCATTTACTTCACCGTCAGACGTCTGTACATACATCTACAGCCGTGATCGGCCAATATGGAGGTTTTCTTTTGATTCCGTACAAAATATTACCTAACTTTCTAAATAAGTTTCTTAAAGGAGGAAGAGTTTTATATTTAAAACAGAGAAACTGTGCTTACAAATGAATTAATGGTGATTAGCGATAATCTGTATTGGACAAGAATTACGCAACGATATATAACGAAGCGGAATAATGGGAATTTAATACGGTTTAATTTAAATTTAAACGAAATAAAAAGTTAAAATATGTGGTCTTTAAAAAATGAGAAAGAGTCATATCCTTTTTATATTTAAAACGGAGAAACTGTGCGCGTACAATGCAAACGCAAACTATTAGAACGCTAAATACGGAATTTAATACGGTTTATTTAAATTTAAACGAAATAAAATGGTAAAAATACTGTTATATGTGGTCTGCAGGTGACTCGCCTATGTGACCTCTCATCGGAAACGAACACAGTGACATCTGTGGCGTGGAGCGAACGCGGCCACCACGTAGCGGTCGGTACGCAGAAGGGCCATATCAGCGTCTGGGACGTCGCCGTCAATAAAGAGGTCAGATCTTCTTTTAATTATCCTTTTCCCTCTCTTTCTCTCTCTTTTATAAAGACTAGCAGAATATGAAACAGAAATACGTCGCGGCACGTGTCATAAATCATCACATAATGTACCGATATTGTCAAGCCAATATCTGCCGCTGGCTGTGTCAGCGGCTACGTTCGCGAGAAACAAAAAATATTTAATAACTAGATTTTAAGCGCGGCTTCGCTCGCGTTAGTATTGCTTTTGTCAAACAAATCGGATGACGCAATAAATTGTTTCATAGAAAGTGTTTTTTTTTTATACTTAAGGTTTAGCGTTATGGCCATGATCTCACCTGATCTTAAGTGACGATACGGCCCAAGTTGGTAGACACGCTAAACCTGTGGAGGAACTGGCTCTCAAGTGCAGCTGCCGGAATACACCTATTGGTATTTGGCGGCAGGTTTTACAACTTGAGGGTGGTAGCTAGCCAGGCGGGCATTAGAAAAAGCCCTACCACCATGCTATGGTTTCCTCACTATGTTTTCCTTCACCGACAGATCAAGCTCATTGTAGGTGCTTGGATTCGAACTCGCATTAATTGACGCGAAGTCGACACACTACCACTGAGCTATCATCGCTTCAATGTCATTCCCTCTCTTTAATCTACTTCCAATAAGTTAGTAGCCTAGCTCCGTCTGCAGTGTCCCATCTATCTGTATACGAAAATTCATCACAATCGATTCAGTGGTTTAGGCATGAAAACGTAACAAACAAACAAACGCACTTTCGCATTTATAACATAAGTATTGATCGTAGCGTGGTTATAAATAGCCTCAAACTTTCCGTAGTGTTTGGTCCATAATATTACATATACGAAATTACTCTTTTCCCTCTCTTTCACTCTCTTTTATAAAGACTAGATAAATATGGGACAGATATACACGGTATCACGTGTCATAAAAATTACAAAAAATACCGATGTTGTCAAGCCAATATCTACTACTGTGAAACTATAAATGATTTAATCAGTTTGGCACATTTTTATTACTTTTTTTCAATACAGATTTGCTCGTATTGGTGGTAGCGTGGTGTTAAATAGCCCAAAGACTTCCTCAATTATTGCTCTATCAAATATAAAAAGAATATTTGGAATCCGACTGGCAGTTCCTGAGATTAGCACGTTTAAATAAACTTTTTCAACTTGATTATCATAGTATACGATAGCATTCGGTCACGATTATGAAGGTTAATATTATTATAATCTATATCTATATTAATATTATATAAAGCGGTAAAATCGGTTTGTTTGTTGAACTCGCTAATCTTAGAAACAACCCGTCGGATTTTAAAAACTTTTTTTTTTGTATTTGCCAGACCAATAATTGTGGAATGCTTTAGAGTATTTATTTAACATGGCACTACTATCGATAAGTGCAACAACTGTGTTGAAAAGAGTTACAAAAAGGGGGAAAAAATATTAAATAATTTTTAGTTACGAGCGAACGGAGTCGCAAGCTAAGATATGTGGTGGGTCTTTTTATATAAGTTTAACATAAGGTATGTTTCTCTGTTTGTCTATACTATTGATGCACTGTATCTAGAGATTCTCAGACATATTAAAATAGTCTGCAACAGATATAAAGGTCAACGATCTAATCTACGAGACTCAATGACCGAATATTATGTGCATTTACATAATAAATTGAATGATGTCTATACTGCCTTATTATATATATATGTATGTTTTTTTTTATTTACAACCAGATTCCTATATTAGTTTTCTGTTATTATTATCTGGCATTAATTACGTATGGATGTTTTATATTTTTTTGCATTCTCTTGTTAGGCGAGGAAACTCATTTATTTACTTACCGTCGGTACCGTAGATTACCATCAAAGTAGGCGATTGCTAGTTATTTGTTACTCTAAAATTCTGTTAGGTTTTAGTATATGAAAAATGTATATAAAATATGTTTGACAAAAAGAAAAGGTTTTCTAAAGTATTTAAAGTTTATATTGTATATAACACTTAATTTTTTAGTATTTTAAATCTACTAAAAAATATCTTTGTAAATTAGAAGCGGTATGTTAATACACACTATTTTAATAGATCAGTGGTTATATGAATAACAGGTCATATTTTTTATAAAGATATCATACATATTTTTTATTAGGAATGAAAACTACTCTCTCCTGAAAAAAGTGCAACTGTCGCTTACGATATTTTTCCTGATTGGGCTCGATACGTATTTAGTTTTATTGGGTTTGTAGTTAGGCTCATGAGCCCATACACTGGTCTAAAATTGTGCCAAACGTTGATGGAAATATTTCATACTTTCATGTCCTTCAAATACTTCACTCAAGTCTTCATTGTTATATTAATTACTGTATTTGCGACTTTGTTCGCGTATAGCTAAAATTCTTATTAATAATTTTGCCCGTTTTTGTAACGTATTTCAATACAGCTTTTCTCCTATCAGTGGTAGCGTGATGTTAAATAGTCGAAAGCCTTCCTCAGTGTTAATTCCATCCAATACAAAAATAAGTTTCGCAATCCGACTGATGGTTCCTAACAAAAACAAATATTATGTATAATTTATAATATTAATATAGATATATAGGTAATATTAAAAATATATATGATGTTAAATTAATAGGTAACGAAGCTACAAGGGCATATAGCGCGCGTCGGTGCTCTGGCGTGGAACGGCGACATACTAAGTTCCGGCTCAAGGGATAGGCACATACGGCAGAGGGACACAAGAACACCACGTAAGTATCTATTAATCATTTATACATATAGAAAATTGTTTATTTCACCATGTATATTGATTTGTTTGCATACAATATGGGACAGGTACACCGCATTGATTTATGTCTCGGATATGAATGTGAGATCTTTCGGAGGATTTCCACTTACATAGTTTTGTCTAGGATGTAGGAAATTTATTATCAATGTATGAGTTACATGGAAGGACAGTAAGATGTTTCACGTTTTGACATTTTTGATTTAAAATAGGTAATTTAAACTTGGATACTGACTGCATGTACTACCAGTATAGATACTGGTAGTTTTGACGTTCATTAGCGTCTTCTTAGGCCCTAATTTAGATTTTTGAATTAAGTTGATGTAAAATGTCTTTTTATATAAGGTGTACACTTAATACATAAATCAATGGAACGGCGATTGCAAGATGTTTTAATAGGTTTACACTCGTGGGGTTATTTAAACATGTGGGTTTGCTTACTTTGACCCTATGATTTCTAGCTTTCGGTTAAGGAAAATCTGCGCGAAACCATAGTATCCTAATTAGGCACTTTCCAATGTTCATCTCGTTTGTTGGAACCCTCAAGTTTAAAACTTTTTTCTCTAAGCAATAAAAGTGTGTTTCAGTGGCCACACTTGGAAAAGCTTGTACCCTTCATGAGGTCAGGTGTAGATCTAGAGAGGGTTATAGTGTTTATGACCTCCCACATTTATATTTAAAAATCTATTTGGAACGACGTTCCCTATCGCACCGTACGGATGGAAGCGAGACAAATTAAAGTGTAAGATTCTTCCGTCACGACCCTTAAGTGTGTTCTATATTGCCCTATATTTGTATAGTGTGGAGGTGTAGTGCGTATGCTATTGGCTGTATCCAGTCGTAGTTGCCCGCTTATTGGTCAAGACAGCCAGTAAGCTTACAACGACTGCGCAGATATAGTTTGTACACGTCATACGTGTCTGCTGTTTCGTAGCGTATTATATGTATTATAATAAATTAAATGAATTGAGTAATGTACAATAAAATGTTTATTGTCACTTCTCGAAAATATATATTAAATATGAAATTGCCTACCATTCCTTCAATTCATTAGTTATCTCTGCGTTTCATTTTATTACACTCAGACGCCAGTAATCCATTTATTTGTATTTATTAATCAACAATCATTATTGTCAGCCGAGTGTCCCACGACACAAATTTTTTTTAACGTATCGTTATAATTGATCACATAATTACTTTTTAGCGTGATTGTAGCCACAGAGCTACTGTCTTACCCTATCGGTATATGTTAAAACAAACCAGTTTATAGAGTGTATGTGTGTAAATTGTGAATAACTTTGTTTTGACAGCGGTCCAATCGTCACGGGTGCTTCAAGGTCACAGGCAGGAAGTGTGCGGTCTCAAGTGGTCACCGGACGGGCAGTCGCTCGCGTCCGGCGGCAACGACAATAAACTCTTCGTTTGGTCTATGGTGAGAGTTCATTTGTTGCTGTCCGTTGTTATTTTTTTTTTAATATAGAAAAAATACTTTTCACGACATCTTGCTTAAAATGTTGAAATTGCATGACTTTGGTCCGTTTACCATTTAACCTACGTAAACTCCTTTAGTGTCATTATACAGAGTTAACACTGTATATGGTATGCATATATATTTGCACCAGATAGCATCATAAACTTTGCGTCATGGGCAAGTAGCACCCATTACTGTTTCTTTTTAACACGTCATTCTTTTACGGGTTAGAGTGAGACGGACAGCGATTTCTTTCTCTTATATACAACCTGTTTATAAACAAATATGCTAATGACACGTAAAATGGTACAGTATCTTGCTACTCTGCATGGTTAATACAATCTGTTTTCGAGTTACTATATCTCATTCGACTATACGTTTAGTCGCCTTGAGCCACTTTATCCAAACGAGTGTCACAAAACAGGTTGCGGATCAGAATTTCAAAGTCCTTTCATAAGAAGTTTCATTTTACAAATGATAGTTTATGTATCGAATTAAAAGCGACAATATAAAAGATTTCGGTTCTATCGAATCCAGCTGTTGTCTTATCGTGTATTCAGTATCGAAAAACTAAGATCAACCGAGACATCATCGCTTATCACTTTAAGTGTTTGTTCCAAACTTTCATTATATCCAAGCCTCTTATAGCAAATATTGACTCTTGAACTTCGTCCGGTTACTTATGTTTGATAGAGTAGTTATTTTATTATGCTGATGACAGCTTATTTATTTATAATGAGTCTTACAGTCAACTGTTAAATATACTTTTGTGCATACATATACTGGCTGGCTTGATAGACGTTATGTTGCCCATTTTGACAGTCAATAATGCTACCACAGCGCCATCTATTTTATCACGGAATATCTACGAACCATACTTCTGTTAAAAGATCTATCAAGCCTTTTAAGCGACAATTTGCACTTTTTACACGAGATGTTTTTATGTTCGCAATTAAGAAGTATTTATGATATATTTATAAAAAAATATAGCTTCTTGTTCATAATTATCCACTGATCTTTTAAATTAGTGGCTATTAATTTATTCTAATTTACAAAAAGTTTTTAGGAAGTTACAATAACAAAAAACGTTTTTAAGATTTTTGGGCGCCTACGATGTTTTTCCTGTAAACGCTCGATATGTAACATGAATTGTTACACGATTACTAACAATATTAATTATCTAAACAACTCTTAAGGAATGATGGTCCTATAGGTAAGGAGCCGGTCATGAATTACGTAACATAACGGTTTTGTAAAATGTTACGATGCGTTACTAGGGCGGGGGGAGGGGGGGGGGTCCGAACAACGTATTATGTAACATTTTTTTTTTTAAACCAAAACTAGGCTATTACATTTTTTTAACTTCGCAACTCTATTCATTTGTGTTTTACAGAGAATCCCTCGACTATCGCATAGCTAAATTTTAAGAGTTTATTAGTAAAATATAGTTGACAATGCTCACGTGGCTTTTACGTAACGTTTAAGGAGTGGAAAAATTTACAGAAAAATGTTCAGCGTGGCGTAATACTTGAAAGACCCCTAACACGTTGACATTCCACAATCGAGTGATATAAATAGGGGATTCTTTCCTTTAGCTTCCTTTTTTGAAGAAGCAAAACGCATCATCGACACATTTGATGATTACTATTAAAATAACCTAAATTGTAATTCAACATACGTAAATGTAAAAAGCCAAATTTTTTTTTTATATTAATTTCAAGCTAATAATTGCCACGGTCCTGCGCGCGATGATTATCTTAATTTTTAAATTTAATTATGCGTAATGAACGTGAACTTTTTTTTACTTTACATTCTCAAACATTCCGTTTTTCGATTACTACTTATAAGCACTAATCATTTTGAACACGTTGTGGGAAATATTCTTACGAACGAAATGCGGAAATCGTATTCCTTATTATTTTTTAATATTTTTCATAACATATTTCAACATTATACATTATCACGTGGGAAAGTGACAACTGCGGTCAATTAATTAAGCCGCGAACCATCTGAGTGTGTACCCTTTGGTTTCGTGATAAAACTTCCTGTTAATGTGTTTGATTTATATATACATATATATATATATATATATATATATATATATATTATTTTAAATTTGTTTTTGGAATTTTAACAACATACAGCTGATAAGTTTGTTGAAACAACCAGTTGGATTTCAAAATTTTGTTTATGTATTTGATAGAGCTATCATTGAGAAAGGCTTTAGGATAGCCTCAAGTCTTAAACATCATGCTACCACTAATAGGAGCAAAGCTGTTTTCCACACGAACTAAGTCACTGGCACATCTAGTAACATAATAATATTAAAATCAAACACTTCCGTACACCCTAGTTCCGTTTGTATTTTAAGTTTAGGCTTTTTGTAACAAAAATGACAACATTATTTTTCATTCACTTGTATACACGTATTCGGAGTCGATTTCAATCCGGTACGATCGTTGGTGCACTATTTTTATTTTTTATACTAGCATCCGCATTGGCTTTGAAAGTGAATGGTGTTTATAATAAAAGAGATAGACATATAGCTTCGCTATAAAAATATTTATTGACATTTTGAGAGGGACGATTTCTAATATATTGTTTTCATATGAATCTATTAGTTTTCAGACGGCATGATATTATCCCACTTTTTCAACAGTTTTCGTCATTCTTCAGTGAATTTCGCAAAACTTTAATGTATTATTATACATTTAAACTTTCCTTATGAATCACATCATGTATTAGTGAAATCCGTATGAAATTCCTGTGGATAGTTTTTGATTTCAGACAGACAGGGTTTTATTATGTGTTTTGAAGTGATGATAGCTCAGTGGTATCGTGCACGGACGTCATGTCAACTGACCTCAGTCCGAATCCATGCAATGTGCTTGAGCTTTTGGTGAAGTAAAACATCGTGTTGAAAACACGGCATAATTGTAGAGCTTTTTATAATACCCAACTGGCTAGCTATCGTCCTGACGTTGGAAGTCTGTCGTCAAACACCTATAGGTGTATTCCGGCAGTTGCGCTCGAGAGTCAGTCCCTCCACTTGGCTTAGCATGTCCACCTTCTTCAGCCACATCGGTGATATTGGGACCATAATGGTGAACATATAAACTAAAAACAGACGAAACATAATTACCGCTTTATATGTAGCATTGTAACACTCAGAATCGATATTGACTTGGTCGGTACAAAACAGTTATAATATACGGGATCGATCTCGGGACTTCTTAATTCAGTATAGTCCATAGTCCGCTGTAATAGTATATTGTGCCAATGACCTCTATCATGCGAATTTTATTCACGACACTGGGCTTATTAATTGTATGTTAATTTTATTTCTGCAGAATATATATTTACGTAATGAAATAAATTAGTTTTTTTTTCTTAATCATATATGTTGTTTAATTTGTTTTTGAAAATTAATAGTACATTAAATGAACAGTTTAAGAACTAATAGGCGATTAAAGCTATGAACTTAGCAGGTCGATAATCTGTCGCGAAGCGCTAATAAGTGTATTCCGGAAGCTGGTCGGTAGAACCAGTCTTTCTACAAAGCTTAGTACAGTAGCTGATGGGTCATAGCACACTTAATATCAAGGGAGATGGTTATCAAACATACCTATGAATATATATTAATTAAAAAAAAATTATAAGTGCCTTGTAGTTGGGAAATTCCATAAATTTATCCATTTAGTACTGTATATGAATACGCAGGTTTTGTTTTTTATATATGAAATATTTTCTTCGTTCTATAAATACATAATATTTATGTATATTCTCATTTTTTTTATTTAAGAGATTCATATATTATTTTAAACATTTCTACTGATATGAATTATTCTTTCTATTTTGCATCTGATTTTAATAATTTAAAGATTTTATCTATTTTAATTATTAAATGTTTACTAGCTTTCGCCCGCGTCTTCGATCGCGTTAGTGTAGATTTTGTAATAATTAGATTGTAATTTAAATTCATGAAAGAAACGAACAGTACATATTAGTAGCGAAGAATGGAATTCTGAAAAAGTGAAGCCGGAATAAAAAAAAACTAAAAAAAAATCTGTTAAACTATTACATTCTATTTAATGCCATTTCTTATGTTCACTTACCTAATTAAAAAAAAGTATCGTTAACTTACACTTATTAGTTATTAATCACTAACCCTAGTTTATTATATCATAATAAAACTATCATAAAACTTAAAAAACAAGCACGCATGTATGCTTCACGTAAACAAATGTATCATACGACCTTTTAAAATACAATCTAAAAAAAAAAAAGTATCTGTTAAAGTACTATACATAGAATTTTTGATTTAGAGCTATGATACGCTCACCATTTGTCGCTTCCTCTTTTAAAATATACATATCTATCAATATCATAAGCCGGCGATTAGCGAGTTATAAAGGTCAAATTTATCTGACCTCTTAGAGCTGCCGTTATCTTGTATATTCGTATTCGCTACTGGACCAGATTAAATTGGTGGTATCTTAGGCGAGAGCGAGACATACTTTGTTTTCTCCCTAAGAAAATGAAAGAGACAGGATGCTACGTGATAAGCCGTAAATTCACGACTTATAATTTCGAATTATACATTCATTCGTTAATAAAGGAAACTCGACGGATATCGACTTGTATAAACTCTTCGCAACTGGTACATATTGTCCTCGACACACGTTGCAATGTCACGGTAAGAAAAGTGTGATCTCATTTATTAGATCAGGAACCTTTGTGAGTAGACGCAGAATAACTCAACAAAGTCATATCATAGTCCGATGAGAATGTTTAAGGAAAGTATAGAGGACAAACGTATAAAGAAACATTTATATATAACTAAATTAGCCTTTATCCGCAGCTCCGCTCGCGGTTATATTGATTTTCTCAACCAATTCTTTACTCCACTTCCTATCTTTATACCAAAGTTAATCATATTTTCAGTGGTTTAGGTATGAATGCGTAACAAAGAAACAAACCCACTTTCGCATTTGTAATATTAAGGACAGGCAGTAACAAAATTAATGTCAACAAATTAAGTATATTTTCCTTCGTTCGTTAACTTACAAAAGGTATTTTCCCCCGCACAAAATTAAATTATAGTCGAATTGCGACCACTGCGCGAACACAACTTCCATCCAATAGGCAAAATGTTTGTCGAAGTAAACGGGTTTTTTGTAATGATTTAAGTGTGATTGCCGGTTTTGTTTGTAAATAATCGCGATGTCTGTGTTGCGAAACAGCATTCGACGTCACCGGTGCAGACGTACTCGGCGCACGTGGCCGCCGTGAAGGCGATAGCGTGGTCGCCGCACCAGCACGGGCTGCTCGCGTCGGGCGGCGGGACCGCAGACAGGTGTATACGTTTCTGGAACACGCTCACCTCACAACCGATGCAGTGCGTCGACACAGGTACGTTTTTTTTTTTTTTTTTTATCGTTAACGTTTAGCGTTGTGGCCATAATCTCACCTGATCTTAAGTGACGATAGGGCCCAAGTTGGTAGGCACGCTAAACCTGTGGAGGAACTGGCTCTCAAGTGCTGCTGCCGGAACACACCTATTGGTATTTGGCGGCAGGTTTACAACTTGAGGGTGGTAGCTATCTAAGTAGGCATTAGAAAAAGCCCTACCACCATGCTATGGTTTCCTCACGATGTTTTCCTTCACCGAAAGCTCAAGCTCATTATAGATGCTTGGGTTCGAACCCACGTCCCTTGACGCGAAGTCGTGCACAATACCACTGAGCTATCATCGCTTCAAAACGTTGTTGTTACTACTGTCTATACTACATATATAGAAAACGCTACTCGATTATTTCGATTTAAAACTCGATGAAACGAAAAAGCGACAGTTTACCAGCAATAGCCTAAGTCTTGGATCGGCCAACTCATGGCTCTTTTATGCTCGTTGCCTCGGGCTGAGTGCCTTAATACTCGCTTCTAAAGTTCGGTGAAGCTGTGAAAGCCCTTAAGGACCTTATGTACAGAAATATTTTAATAATTTATGAAATTTTCACTTTTATCACGTGTGACCTGCACGCATTTTTTTGTGGTTTATTGTGTTATGGCCACAGTTTCATCTGATGTTAAGTGTCTATGCGACCCAAGATGGTGGACACGTAAGTCTAGTATTAGATTTGTGCTTTCAAGTATAACTACCGGAAAACACTTATATCGGGCATTAGAAAAAGCCCTACCACCACGAATACCCTAACATTTAACATGTTAAGTATTCCCAGCAGGCTCTGGGCATTCAATTTTCTCTGAAGTGGACGGAACACTAAAAAGTTTGAGAAACACTGATCTAGTTAATCAAGATTTCTTCCTTGTGGATATGTTAATTTATAATTTCATTTTCAAACAGGATCTCAAGTATGCAATTTGGCGTGGTCGAAGCACTCCAGCGAGTTGGTCTCTACTCACGGTTACTCCCAAAATCAGATCCTCGTTTGGAAGTATCCGTCGCTAACGCAGGTAAGGTGATTCTTTCATATATAGAAACTAGCTAGAGTCTGGCAGACCATCTTTTGTCATTGTTAGTACTCAATAACTCACCTACAGCGCCATCTATAGCGTTCATGTATGTCCCCTACATCCATGAACTGACATTTATAAGTATAGAAATTATACCTATAAATCTCAGTACCTTTAAGTCTACCTTTGTCAAGCATTTGTTTAGCAGTTATTGATGAGTTTTAAGAAATATAAATAAAAAATAGGAAGCAGTTATTTTATTTTCACAAGAATTTCCTTAAATGTTCAATTATCATTGTGGTTGAATTTGGTTCACGGACATCTTACAGGGGCTGACTTCTATACATTGTGAACGTCACATACGCTTACATACGATGATAATGATTTATTTTTATCAGCCATTACATATACAAGTGATATGTAAATTAAATACTTATCACGCCAGTTATAGCCAATTAAAATCGAAATCGAAAAATAATTGGGGGATTTTTTAAATGATTCCATTAAGTAGACAGTATCTACTTTAAGTATTTGTTTAAGTAATTATTTAGTTTTGTTTAAAGAAGTCTATTTCTTTTATTGATTTGGATCTATCAAATGTTTCAGGTAGCGAAATTAACGGGTCACTCGTATCGGGTGTTGTACCTCGCGCTGTCTCCGGACGGTGAAGCGATAGTCACTGGCGCCGGCGATGAAACGCTACGCTTCTGGAATGTATTCTCCAAAACTCCATCACACAAAGAGAACAAGAGTGTACTCAACCTTTACACTGCACTCAGATAAACGTTCAAATGCATTCCTCACTTGTCATACTGTTACGGACAATATAGTAACCACATTGATCAGATGCAATGTTAGTATCATATTTAAACCCCAACGTGCAAGGAGAACAAGAGTGTACTCGACACCTACACTCTCTCAAATAAACGCTCGAACGCATTCCTAACTTGGCATACTGTTACCGAGTATACAGTGACCGCGGTGATCATATTATGTAATATTTGTCACATGTCAACAGTCTTCGTATAAATGAATTCCTAACTTGCTATACTGTTCCGGGTTATATAGTGACCGCCGTGAACATGTTATGCAATATGAATACCATGTCAAAACTCCATCATATAAAGAGAATAATAGTGTACTCTGCCTATATACAACGCTCAGCAATACGCTCAAATGCATTCCTCACTTGTCTACTGTTCTGGACTATACAGTGCCAGTCATGATTATATATACGCAATATTTGTTGTGTCGATTCAGAGGAATGTGTTATAATATTTTTTGAAATTATTATTACTATTTCTAGTTTATTTTGTAAATATTTAGACTATTTATTTGCGTTATTAGGCAGCTATATACATATATTTTTAATTATAATATATCTGCGGTACGCTGATTCCATGATTTTGTTTGTATGTTCCACGATAATTTCGAATGTATACGCGTTAATGATTTTTTCGGTAAATTATTATACAGATTAACTAAATGGAATAAGTTGATATAAATAATCAAGGCGTTTGATTTTATATTGAAGAAATAATACAAATTGTTTATGATTGCTGTTGTCTTTACTAATGTTTTGTGCGGTTTAGTAATTTTTACTAAAGGTTAATCTTCTTTTTTTTTCAAATCAATAATAACAATCGAAGACACGATTGGATGAAAGTTATACCATTAAAAAAAATGAATTTCATTGTAATAATATATCAAAATATTATATGGTAATTTTTTGGATATTAACTTTGATTATAATGAGTAATTTAAAGTGTTCTTTGTAGTAAAATAAAACCATATCTTAAAACTTCATATTATATGATTACAGTTTAATTATTTGTGCTAAATATAATATAGATATTTCTTTAATTTTCATCCACTTCTGACTTCGATTGTATTTATGAAATCAACGGACGTAGATTATATTTAACTAAATTGTTATCGACGATATTTTATATATATATGTGTACACTGGTTTGTGTATAGAGTATACATACTTTGTACTTGTATATTTTACTGTATTTTGTTATAATTATTTACGTAAATTCGTCGGTTTCCATGAGGGAGACATTGCTATGCGAAGTGACAAAACGAACTGAGAGAAAGTCATAAAGTTTAGTTTCAACCAGAGGTATTATGGAGTTTTGTTGTAACTAACCGATACAAATATTTACAGAATCATTTCTGATATAGACTGAACCGAATTATGGCACTGTCAAATATGAAAAATGATTTAAACATTTTCAAAAATTAACTGTCAAAAATAAAATTCAATATCGTCCACATACAAAGTTTCAAATTACATAATTTTTGTAAGAATGGAATAACTATAACATTGAAATTTTCATGTCTTATCCGGATTTGAATTCTCATATCATAAAGGACTCTAGTTTCTATAAAGACATTTAGGAACGAGAGTCTAAACTAATCTTAGCAAATAACATACGAAGTATTAGAATATGTGAGATACAGTTAAATCTTCATTCAGAAATCACATGATAGTGTAATGTATTAATTACAAATTCACGCTATTTCTTTTGTCATTTAACTCATATCAAAAATGTCATGTCAAAATCTGACTGAAATTATTTTAAAAGCGATATATATAAACAGATCTTTGAAGATTACTTCTGTCGTTTCGTTTTCTTTGAATTGACTAATAACTTTTTAATCAATTTTTTACGCATTTCGATTAAAGCATGTGAGAGAGCGAGACAGCAATATCGCTATCTCATATGTTTTAATAATTATTATCGGATATCGATATGTTTGCATCTATATTGTGGTATTCGGACATTTTTAACTAAAAACTATAGTGGTAAGTTATTTTAGTCTGGCTGTAAAGTGTTTCGTGTTAACATTTTTCACTTATTAATTCATTAGACGAATTGTATGTAGTATAATTATATAAAGGCGCTTTGATTTTTTATTATTAGTATTTATAATAAAAAAAACGTATTTCCTTGCCTTGTACAAAGTAGAAATTTTATATAACATTAAGTGATGGTGATCTGCATTTATTAAATTAAAAAAACTCGAGGAAGGACGTCACTAGTGTTGTATAAATTAAATTATGTCTTAGAGAAAAGAATACATTGGAGGCACTTCAATTGATCTCGTCTGTAATTTGTTTTTATCGATTTTTTGATACTGTTAAAATAAAATGAAATACAAAAAAAAAATGTTTTCGGTTGAAGAAAAATTCTATAAAAATAGTTTTATCAAGTTAATTATGGTTTGGTGAAAAATTTAATACTGGCAACCCCAAGGTTCGTTGATTTTTTCATATGCGTATTTGTTCTAATTGAATGTTCGTGTCTAAGTGGTACTAGAGTTTATCTTTTTATCTGATTCAGTCCTTCGTCTTACTTTTGAGTTTTCTTTATATATTGAATGCTTTCTTGCTTCTTTGTTGTTACTTTTATAATTAAAAAGAACAATCGATTATTGTTAATAGGTAATTTAACTGACATAAAAAAGTAATTTCCAAACATAAAAAGGTTATATTGGTTTTGTCTATTTACTGTGTACAATTTATTTCTTTTATCACAAAAAATGTCTTCTTAATTTTGATATTTCAATTTTTTTTTCTCTTTCTACTCCTGGCAACAGAAACACGAATATTCGATATAGAGCTTTTAGCGGTTTATATAATCTGTTATGTACTAATTTTTATTTGTATTCACATATTTGCATTATTTGACCTTATGAAAAATTTGTGGCCATTTATTTTTGTGTTTGTACACAAATTAATTAGAAGTAATAACTAAATTAAAAAATATAAATATTAAAATTTTCTGGACTGTCTTAACAACGGATCGTTGCTTCTTGACGCATTAATTTGACGGTTAGAGTAATAGTATGACGTTAGGCTTAAAAACCAAATGTCCAGTGGTTATAACGATTAAAAAAAAATCGTAAAAAATATGTCCACATGAGATTACGTTCTCGAAGTATCTCTAGATATATTCTTATATTGCTTGAGTGATAACTGTATTCGATTAGATTTTATTAGTTTTAACAAATTGGTATTGTGCAATGTAGATTAACCTTACTGTTAAACATATTAGGACGATCATTTATGCATTTAATCCACTTAAAACATAACGCTAGTAGTATTTAGATAACTAGAAAATAAAAATAGAAAATAATAATAATAATATGTGTGACTTGTGAAAATAAATTCAAAACATTAAGTAATCAAAATTGTGTGTATATATAGAAGGGGTGTGCGGTTTTTTTTTCTTTGGAAAAAAATTATAACTACTTGGCTTAAAAATAATTTTCGTATAATAATATAATGCAAGTATTAGGATGTTAGATTAATGAATAAATTATACGAAACCAAATATTAAAATTTTTGTTTTCGACGTGTCCACGTGTTATGAACACTGAAGTCATTACGTGTATGGATTTTTATTTTTTATATTTTGTATCGAAATTTAAAATGACCCTTATGATTTGTTGTTTCGAAGCGATGAAATAATATTGTTATAAACTCGTAATAATTTGCACTCGTAAACATTGTATGATAGAGTGCTAAAAATAAGTAAATACTAGGTCACACGGCAAAATTTCCTTTTTTTTTTTTCAAAGGAGCGTCATGAGGGGCGCTGGGGGCGGCCGGCTTCAAATACATATATGGTTGACATGAGATCGTAAATAATAATAAAAAAAGTACTTTCATATTGGCCACTATGTTTCTCGAATACAGCAAAATATAAAAGGGGCAAATATAGAGGAAAAACAAATAAGTGGTGTTCATTTATATTTTTACTCTAGTTGTCCCTCATTAACTCCATTAGTCGCTCCAAGTGTCACCCATGCTAGTTAATATTAATTTTTCTCACGTGGCATGTGAAATTCAGTTTTTTTTTAGAAAAAAAAAACTATCGGCCATGTTGTTTCTTCAATGTAGTAAATCACAGCAAAATAGAAAGAGATAAATGTAGAGAAACACAAATAAATGTTGTTAATTTACATTTTCTACTTTAGCTGTTCCCTAAAAGCTTCATATGCCGCCCCAAGTGTCACCCATGCCAGTAAATATTAATTTTTCTCACGTGGCATGTGAAATTCATTATTTTTCCTATTCTACTTTTAATTCATTTTAAATAAAACAGATTTTTATGATATATGCAAATTATATCTAGCAATATAATTTTGATTATCGGTATGCCTTTAAAATAGATTGTTCTAACTTACGTCATTTACAAAAAAAAAAAAAAAATTTCGCAGGCCATCGTTTGAGAATAATCGATAAATAAATCACAGTAGAATTCGTAAAAGAGATGTCTTAACTTACATCTGAGTAGATTATAAATATTATTTATAATATAACCCACGTCTTGGCAATGATTTACGCCGACGGGACATTTTTGAATTTTTGTTAGCGAATTTTGTCGACATGTATATTTTGTAAAGGGCCAAATGCTAAGTTGTTTTTGTTTCTCTTTAGATATTATCGCTTTACATATTTAGTAACTTTATATATTTCTTAGTTCGTATTATTTCTTAGAACGTTTTCCACCTGCGTACGATCCTTAGAGTACCATATTTTGTATTTAGAAAGAGATTTATTTATATAAATAAAAAAGAAAGAAATATAATATATTGTCATATGTATAAATAGACTGAAATAATTTATAGATAAGGGTTTATTTGTAATACTTATTTTAGAAATAAAGTGTTTGTGTGATCTGTTGTGAGATTTTTATTTTATTTTTATCTGTCAAAATTCTACATTTTGTAAATGTATCATATAGGGCTTCATTTCTAGTGCGGTTGGTAAATAAATAAATTAATAAATAAAATAGTGCAGTAAGTAAATATAGTAGATACTTGATCTCGTCATTTATTTTATGTTTCGTTATGTATTTCTTATGCTTAAGTATTTAGTAAGACTTAAATACTTTAGAAGCTTAATAACATTTAGAACTTACAATATTTATGATGCAGTGTTTACAACTATTTTATTTCGCAATGAACGCGTGATAACTAGTTATTTAGAGGCCGTTCATGTATTACGTAACGCAATTTTTGAATATTTTTGAGCCTCCCTCCCCGTGTGAAGCGCAGTAACATTTTTCTATACCCTCCCCTACTCAAACGTTACTTATCACCAAAGTGAGCATTTTTACTTAAGTCATGATTATGTTTTTACTTTTTCTACTTTCAAACTCTTAAAATAAGATAACATATCCTTTGGCAATGCAATTAAATATAGCCGAGGGATTCTTCGTAATACAGTAAACGAAAAGAATTACGAACTTCGGAATTTTTAATTACCTGGCTTTTTATTTAAATATAACTAAAAAATTGTTTCGCAACGTGTTGAAACGTTTTACAAGACCTTAGAAGTAAATATCTCTAGTTCATTTTTTAAATTATAATCAAGACAAAAAAAATGCGTGAATTTCTTTTCTAGTTCAATGTCATTTTGTGCCTAAGATCAATTAAAAACTGACCTTAATAAAGTCATTAAATTCTAATATTTATGGCGAGAAGAAATACAAGGGAAAAACATGTTGTAAGTTAGTGTTGGGCAGGATTTTCAGGTCATATATGATAATGATCACCCCCTATTATAAGTTTTTTTCGGTATTAATGTTAGGTTTTATAGTAAAGCTCTAATGATTTATTGGTAATTAGCGAATTTCCGGACAGTAGGTTAAGAACCATGTCAAACGGGGTTTGATGTCAAAAGTCTATAAGGGCTGTTATAGGTTGAATCAATATGTGAGCGATCGTGATGTCTGGAATTGACACCCCTTTCTGTACATCCGATTATAACTACTGTAAATAGACAATAAATTATTGCATTTCGGGAACAGAGGTCACGGTTTTAAGGTCTGTACAATTATTCAACTTAAGCCTTGTCGAAATAAACAATGACATTTAGTAGTATGAGCATTTAGTAATTTTCCGTCAAAGTGGATGTTCGTCTTTTTATGAACTTTTTGATATTGAATTAGAATATGCAACCGTATCCCGCAACAGGACTTGAACACGAATAAGCGATGTGTTATTACCGTAAAAGGATGAAATTTCGACTATTAAAAATAAGAAAAATATTTTAAGTTATCTAAAAATAATAATAATATGAACTAATAATTCTAGTGAATTTGTAAGTAAAGTTGTAAATAAATTTTATTACAGCATAAAAGATAAAAATCCTATTTAATGAAAAAATTAAATACAATTCTCTTACAATTATCAAAATTTGATATATCCATGGATACTTCTTTTTCTTTTTTGTAATCTACATACTATCTAGACATAGGTTAAAGATAAGTACAGTAAGAAATTCGTTGCAATTGAAAATTTCTTTAGAAGCCTTTCGGATTGAAATAGCAAAATATGGGAGTGAAGAATTTATATATGCGCCACAAGGGTTGAAAATACGCAAAAAAACAGTCATTAACTTTATGTGAAGTGTTTTAAATCTGTATTGATATTTGATAAGACGGCAAATTGTCTTGTAATGTTTGTATAATTTTATTTGTTACTAAAGAAAACGGTTCGGTGATAGGGTATTTAGTAAAATTTTCCTGGCATTAACTTTGCTTACCACCTGACTAGAAGTGTGAAAGTTGTGTACCTAGTGTAAAGTGTACCTAGTGTAGTGTAAAGTGTACCCAGTTTCTGACTACACAAGTTTGAAGTGCCGCTTTTATGTTTTCTAGTGGATAGTGTCAGGACATGAGTCCTGCCTCATGCCTCCCTCGTCTTGGCCTGAGCCAAAGTTTATCATACAAAGTTTATCCTTCTCTTTACCGTACTTCCAATAAAGTTTTCGCGAGAAAAAAGTAGCCTATCACCATCTCCAGGTTTCCATCTGTCTTCGACCAATTCGTCATAATCGATTCGGCGGTTTAGGCGTTATAGCGTAACAAACAGACAAACTCACTTTCACGTTTATAACACTTGTGAGCTTGAGGATTTTATAATAATATACAAAATACTGATTTAATTTATTTACAAAGACATATAAGACAAACTATCTATACTTTGTGAGCGCTTTTATTCGTCGATACACATTTAAGCATTGAGAGACGAAGTTCTCGAGAGTTTCCATTTTAGTTCCAAGGTAGTTAATCGAGTCACCGCTATTGGCCGCCATGTTGAATTCGTCCTCGAGCTGTTCGATGTACATGTTCGATATTCTTCCAATTTGTAAAAGTATTTTCGCTTCCTTTTTAATTAATTTGTTTTTATGCGCTTCTTCAGACACCTTTGCATTGCAATGGTCTACAGGATCCGTTTTTATAGCACAAACGTTATTGACGATAGACCGTATCTGAAAAGGTGAACAGAAATATAATTTAGCGCGTAATAAATTGAGATTGAAACGATGGTGGTTCAGTGACCTTCCGGTAAAGGAAAACATCAAATGAATTTGACTCCAAATACATATAGGTATGCTTCGGTTGTTACACTCGTAGACTTATCCCTCCACTCGGTTTAGTGTGTCCATTATCTTGGGCCACATCGTCACACTTCAACATTGTCAACTTCTATCCTAGGCGAAATCTTAAAACTGTTGAGATTAGGACCAATCTACTAAAATCCAAAAACAGGCAGAATCAGTGTTGCTTTATGTTGAATTTTAGCTCTATATTAATAACATAAAACGGAAAAGTTTGTTTGTTTGAACATACTAATCTTAGGAACTATCAGTTAAATGTCAAAAAATATTTTTTATTTGTTGACCAATCATTGAAGAAGTCTTTAGGATATTTAACTTCACACTAGCACTAATAGGAGCAAAGCAGTGTTGAAAAACAAAAACACAAACATTATGAAATCATTTTTAATTCCACGCGTAAGATGTCGTTAGCACAGCGTTTATAACACATTTTATAGATATAGAACATTAACCCGGTAGCCACTTTGTTTTTGACTGATTATATTTGCATAAATTCAGTTGAAAATAGGGTTTTCGAAGATAAATAAGAAATATCCATGTTCCTTTACGTAAATTGGCTTCGTTCGCCTTATCTAAATGGGACCTACCTGCAGTGTAGCGCTCTTCAAATCTTCCAATAAATCGTTCGTCATGTTAACGACCAACATTGGTGCTGCAATACCGATTAATCCATATGTATTTAAAGTTTCATTGTAAATCCTGGAGTAGAGTGCATGATTTCTGTACATGTCATCCACAAGTCCACCGATAACAGATAGGATGGGAATGTATTGACGTCCGGGTTCTGAGACGTTCTTTAAACTAGATATCATTCTGTAAACATTTCAAAAGGTATAATTAAATTAACCACATATAACATCTGTTGTATTCTTATTTCTTCTCATGTGACCAGTCTTAATGTTTTTTGTTTTACTCTAGCGCAATGTAGTGAGGCGACAACGTTGTGCAATCTGTAATCGATCCATGCCATTCCGCCATGCAATTCCTCTGCCAAATGCACAGGCACAATCTAAAAAACATATATATTACCATGCATGTAATGGTCTATACTAGCAGATGTAACTCATAAATTATTTTCTTTTTTATTAATATGGCATTTGCCTGTAGGCAATTTCACCAATGTAAATATTTTAAATATTAGTATATTAGTATAAAAGGTACGTATTTAATTCATAGACCATCAGATACTTCGCTTGCTAATTTTAATGAGTAACCAGTCGTAAATGATGATAGGGACCTTATAACAGTATATTGGTAAGGTTGCGTTTGTGAAGTGCTAAATCTACTTACAAATGTTGTCGAAGGATTTCATCAGCTCGCTGATATGCAAGCAGAGATTGGTAATAGGGTCGCGATGAACTTGCAAATGCTGGATCATGTCCACTTACGACGATTATCAGCAAAACAAAACAATACATTGCTGTTGACCTGATAAATAATTTGATTTAAAAACTTTGTGTTTATTAACTATTACTGGCAGGTGTCCGGGACTTTGATTCTTCCTCTACGGTCTCGTGAATGACAAATCCATTCTTGGTAGGTCTCCGTTGTGAAAGAAATAAGCATACGAAAATATCAAGTCAATAGGTCTGATAATTATGGAGATCTAAATTGTGAATGGAAGTCTCCGATACTGATTGATCCTATGTATAAACGACCCTTAAAATTTCACTTCGAATCATATCACGACTAAAATAATATTTATATACTGTCGGAAGTTCAGAGTTAAATCATGTTGTTATTTTTAACTCAAACATACAAGTTTCAGAGAACTCTGTGGATCAAGTGTCTGCAGAAATTAAATAAAAAAGACATTAAATCATCGATTAAAAATGTAATTGATTTTGTCATAGGATTTTATATCAAACGATATGAAATGCGTATTAGTTAACATTTATTATATCTATAGAACAAGGCTAGGTAAAGACTTTATTTTAATGATCATGATAAATGATAAATAACTTACTTACCACGTATAATATGGATATATAAACATAGCCTAACGTAAGAATTTATAGATTATTTAATCATAGTGCAGTGGTTTATAACAGTTTTTGACACACAAAACAAAATTGTGTGTGCAGTTCACACGCAATGAGTCGCCACCTTAAAGCCTTCGCTTCATAATATGCAGGCACGCACTAACACATGTACAATGCTCGGACTCTGTACGAAACACTTTAAATAGCGCGTTCAAACGAAGAAACAACTAACAAACGTTTACGCTTTTTAATATTAATATAGATTTCCGATATTTCGAATGCCTTTGAAAATAGTTTAAAAGTGTTTAGTTAATGCAATTGGTTACAAAAACTGTTCTAACACCTTCTTTTTTCTATGATTCAATGTTGTTAATGAGATATCGTCATTCGAAACATCGATATTAATTTTATAAAGCGTAAAAGTTTGTTTGTTTCTGTTTTTGGTCGAACGCGCCATTTATATAATTACATTTAGATACGTTAAAATGTTTCAAATCCCTGGATACATATCATTGTGTTCGTTATACTGAGCGATAACATTGTTAAAGAAAAATAATTTTAAATTCGTTTTAGTTAATAGATATATAATAAAATAACAGTAATATTCTAGGAAGTAGTTTAAAATTATAAATAAGGTAGTTTGAAAGTAATACATTCTGTATTTTTCATCCCTATGTCCATTTCACTATTTGTCTATTGATTTGTATATACTTAATAGGTTTATTAATTTTTAAGACAATATATGTCTTTTTTTATTGTGTTAAAAAAACGGCGACGGAAATAATAAAACAAGTCAGTCTTCATACATTGGAAGTTTAATCTTAAATAACGTCAATCATTTGTGTAACTTAGCGATGGTTCAAGTATTACGTAACGAATTTTTTGAAAAATTTTAACGACTCTCCTCCCACCCCCAGGTAACGTGCCGTAACATTTTTCTCTATCCCCACTCCTCAAACGTTACGTAGTACTCAAGTGAGTCATGATTATATTTTATCTTTTTCTATTAATAAACTCTTGAAATAAATTTACGATCACACGCAGTTAACGGGAAAAACACGAACTAAGTCGCGGGCATTAGCTAGTATACATATATACTAACACGGGGGTGCATAAATCTACTAGTTATTAATAGCTACTTCTTTTTTACTTTAAAAGATTTATTTGTTTTTTCTTTTAACGATAATCATTCTGTTTGATTAGAGTAATCTTTATGATTCTGACAGTAGTTGAGGTAATGTCTAGTTTGAAGCCTTAGGTAAGGCTTAATTATCAAAATATATGTTAAAAAATAAATACTTCTAGTTGCATTAGTTAATTCAATGTTATCATGCGGAAAAAATCGAAATTAAAACTCATCACGTTAAAAACGAAACATAGAATTTGAATCTATTTTTCAATTAGTCAATACAATGCCCAATTATACGAAGCATAAATTATGTATGTATGAAAGGTAAAATGTGCCAAAACATTTACTGCAAGTGAGGATAAACGGCCCCTCGCGAAAGTTTGAGTAGAGGCGGCCTGAAACCGCCCTGACAGCCTTGAGATAACTTGTCGTCTGGGGAATTTGAGATCGGGGTCGGCTTGAACATCCTAACGGCTAGTTACACTGAGTGACACTTCCATTTCGGTTTATATCAACATTTTATGACGTGTGCCAAGTATATGTAAGTTTAATGTAATTTCTGTTCACTGTTTAAGGTACTCATAACTTTTTTTTTAACTCTTTAAGGTGTTTTTAAAAAAATCGGTGTGTTTTATGAATCAAATATACATAAAAACGATGGAAAATGTATATTCTTACAATTTGGTTAATACTAAAATGCTGATTTAATTTTATTTAATTTTCATTGAGAAATAGAAATAGACTAGTCGATGTAGAAGGACATTTGGTTTAGCGTTATGACTGTAATCTCACCTGATGTTAAAGTGGTGATCACGACAAGCGTATTGGTGAGACTGGCTCTCAAGTACAACTGCCGGAACGTATCTATAGGTGTTTGAAAGCAGATTTTCAACGCGAAGGTAGTGCCAGATGGTAATTAGGAAAAACCCTACTACAACGGTATGGTGTCATCAGAAGTTTTCTTTCACCGAATGCTCAGGGACGTGGAGTCCAGGCACACTACCAACTGAGCCAAAATAAAATTCGAGAGAAGAAAATTTGTATGAAGAATCTATCGTTTTTTATATTAAGGGTATGAAAATTAATATATTTTAAGTAAAAACAGGGCTCTGCGTTTTAAAACCAATCTAATAGAATATTCTTACAATTATTTAATTTCACGCCCTTTTAGTTTGCCTCGGGCGTAACCAGTAATAAACAAAAACAAGAAGCGTGTATGAAGGAAAGCTTTCGGTAAAGGAAAACATCATATTGAAATCTTAACAAAGTGATAAGACTTTTTCTAATGCCCGTTGAAAAGTTGAAAATCCGCAGCCAAATACATATAGGTGTGTTCCGGCAGTTACACTTGAGAGCCAGTCCCGTGACTAGGATTAACATGTCCATCATCTTGTGCTATATCGTCACTTAACATCAGATGAGATTGTGACAATAACACTAAAGCCTTAGTATAAAAAACAAACATTATCCAAGATTACGTCATCGCTTTGTTAATTTAAAATATTTAAATTCATTATTTAACTCTTATTTACAAAAGAATAACAAGTCGAAATTTATGAACAGATATTATCTATAATTTTTACGTAAACTCCTCTTTTTCTTATTGTTTATATAATCATGTAACAAAAAAAAAAAGATGTCATACTGACTTAAATAGGTGAAAAAAGAGGATACAAGCTCACGATTAAATCTTCTAAGACACTAGTTAAGTAAACGAAAAATTAACGGGGATAAAATTCTTAAAGTATTAAAACATTCAAAGTAATATTCACAGATATATAGAAAGTTCATACTTAAACCAAATAAAGTCAAAAAGAGACGTAAACGAAGATTTTCTTTGTTACGACTTTTGGAGGGAATAAAATTTTGTTGATTTGCTAAAACTTTTCGTAGCTTATCGACTGTTGTAACGAGATTTACGCAATCAGACAGGGACGGGAAGTTGCTTTTAGTTGATTTCGACTCTGGAATTTCATTTACGAGTGTTACTTACTCTATTGAAAGTATACGAGTTTTTCCACTCACATAAAACTTTTAGGTACATTTCAATATTTTAAATAATCAAATGAAGGTGTATTTTAATAATACACTAGCTTTTACCTGCAGCTCCGCTCGCGTTAATATTGATTTTGTGAAACAAATCGAAAGACGCAAAAAAGTTTCATATATTGTTAATCCCTCTCCTTACCTCACAATAAGTTTTTCGCGAGAAATAGTAGCCTATCACAACCTTCAGGGTCCCATCTATCTCTATACCAAAATTCATCATAACCGATTAAGCTGTTTAGGCGTGAAAACGTAACAAACTAGAAAAACTCACTTTCGTATTTATAATATTAGTAAAGATTGGTAAGGATGTTGTACCTAACATTGAAAACGATATTAAATAACTATAATTCAATGTCGAAAGAATGTTGGCTTAGTTTAAAAGTAATGATAACTTTTGTTCTATTAAACGAATTCGACCATAAAAATAAGCAGGATTTTAATATTTTATGGTATTAGATGGCGCTATGGTCGAGTCATTAACCACTGCAAAAAAAGGATAATGTCTGTTGGGACAGCTAATAAATTATAAATGGAACCTATTAGAAACGTAATAAATAGCATTCAGGACTATATTACCTACGTTCTGTATTTTACCATTTAATTTGCATTGGTTTAAGCAAGATGCTCTATAATCGTAAGAATATATGATCCGTAAATCTAGTAGTATCAAGGTACAATGAAAGGGCAATGAAATAGGTTTTGTTTATGATATTATTGTTGGAAAAATTGAGAGTAACAGATGCAAATGAATTAATGAAGTACTCTTAGTACCACTGTACATCCAGAGATGGCATCAAACACGATATTGCGTGAGGTCCGTTTCAACTACATGACTTCTGTGCTACATCTATTGCCGATGAAATGGTGGATGAATGAAATAATGGTCTATCCTGCTACTTTTGTAAGATGTTTTCGGTCTCGATGAGTACAAGTTGTTTTCTATAATGGTAGGGCTCTTTCTAAAGCCCGCCTGGTTTAAGCAACTAAGCTTAGGTTGAAATTTTTCAGTCAAATACCTATTGGTGGTTTCCGGCAGTTGCATTTGAGAGCTATGTCTCTCAATGGGCTTAGCGTGTGTATCTCGCGTCACTTAACAGTAAGCTAGCTTACTATAAAATTATAAAAAATAGGGCATCAGGAAAAGCCCTACTCGGGATTCGAACTCACGCTCATTGACGCAGCATCAATACACGATACTACTGAGTCACCATGACTTGATATTTTATACACGGGTTGTCCCGAATTGTCGATCGTCTCGGGGCAAACTATTTCTAAGATTGTTCACTTAAATATTCTCTGCAATCAAAATCGTGGGTAGTAAGATACTGTATAAACAAAAGACTATAGATTACTCGATTTTCTCAACCTCAGGGAGAGACAGAGGGCCGTAACACAGAATTGGGCCGTGTATAAGCTGGTATTACTTAATATTATTAACATTCCACTCAGCCGGTATGAATTAGCTCCCTTTTTAAGACACCTATTGAATTTGTAATATACGGGCGATAGAGGTAACTGAGAATTATTTTATGCTGAACCTGTTCTTATCTACGCATTATTATGTCGTTATAAAGAATTAATGTGGCATCTCCAAAATTGTGAGTACGAATCCATATTGTAGTTACATCACTTGAATCAGAAAATGAAACGCATCGAAAGAATTTGCTATCGTTCTTCTGCGTTGAAATAAAAATTTGTTTTAAAAAATCTTGTGTAATAGCAGGCTTTGATTTTTTTATGATATGACATTCTGAGAAAGTTTTTGGCTCTCCTATAAATTTCAATTTCCCGAGATATGACAAATATGCTTACCACCGTCGATGTGTAACTGGTGGTAAAAACATTTTCATTTATCTCACTGTCTTCAAACTGCAAATCTCTCGTTACACATACATATTTACGTGTTCACGTATGTCCGTTTGAGAATTAATCTTTCCAAGTATACTGTTGTTTACTTAAGGGAAAGTTTATGGCGGTGTATGGATCTGTATGTTGGGTAACGAAAGAAATGGACATCACGTGATATGGGTGAAAAAGTATGTATTGAAATGGGGTGCATTTGTAATGACAGAGTAGTTGAGGAAAAAATATATTATTAACACCTATGCAAAAAAGTATTATGAGAAACGTAATCTATAAGTATATATATTATATATGTAGTAGACTGAATTTTCAAAACAACGTGCTCTATTGACTTGGAATTTAATACGCAGAATAACTAAAACAAAGATTTTACGTATACGCCTGGTTCATGAAAAAAAGCGAACAAAGTTACTGGTTTCATCAGTATTATATAATCTAACCTTTAGTATGTAATCCATCCTTTACTGTCACTTCTATTACACTTAAATACATATTGTTTACAATACGGTGTCGGTGACGAGATTTGAACAATTTGACCCTCACTAAAAATTGTAAACACAACCAAATAAATTTTCACTTTAATAATATATTACACAGTTATTATTATTGATGGTGTCTAAACCTTCTATATGTCGGTAGCATATTGTTACATGCACAATTAAGTGCAAAAATAGAAGATAAACTATCCTATTAGTGAATATTAATATTTCTATTCCAAATAATGCCAATATTGGCAAACTATACGTACCAACGACTGTCCCGTGTAAACGCGGCTCCTAACCAAGCCTCCGTCTGAGGGTAAAGGTTCAGTGACCTGCGGCGACGGCGGGGGCGGGCGGGTCTAAACGTAATTCAGATTGTCCAAGTGCAAATAGAAATCTATGTTTTCTCCAACGAAAATTTCTCTCGGAAAAGATTTTATAACCTCGATTGCATAAATACGTTTTCTTTTACTTTCGTTTTCTTTTATAATCATAACTTTGTAATGACGTAAATTTTCAAGTTCAATTTTACACACTTATAATAAAACTGTAACAGAGCCAACAAAGAAAGAAGGAAGCCGTTTAATTGTATGTTTGTTTGCACGCGCCAAATTTATCAGCTACCAGTCAAATTTCAAAAAATATTTTTGTATTTGATAGAACAATTATTGTGGATGGATTTAAGCTACTTAATATCATGCTACTTCGAATAGCATCAAAGCTGTATTAAAGAAGATTGGAAAAACGGGCAAAAAATCCTCACTAATATTGTAAATGCAAAAGTGAGTTTGTTTGTTTGTTACGCTTTCACGCCTACACCGCTAAATCGATTATGATGAATTTTGGTATAGAGATATATGGGAATCTGGAGACGGATATAGGTTTTTTTAGCTGAAAAAGTTATTGGAAGTGGGTTGAAGAGATGGATAAATTTGTATAAAACTTTTTATCGCATCATGCAGTCTGTTTGACAAAACCAATATTACCGCGAGCGAAGTCGCAGGTAAAAGCTAGTATTAAATAATTTTTAGTTTCACGCGAATGAAATCGCGGGCATAGTTAGTATCGCTATAAAATATGTTACCTACAGCGCTTAGATTGTCGTAAAGAAATTTTTACAAATTACCAAAAATTTTTTACAAATTACAAATTACTAAAAAGGCGTTATTAAGCGTAAGTATCGCACTTATAGATATTAAATAAAAGATAGTCCTTAACGAACTTAAAATGCAATAAAGTCAAGTACACTTGTACTCAACACTCGTTTAATACTTTTAACCCTTAAATGCATATTTATAGTAAACGTTCAGATTATTAGATTGAAAACATAATAAATTATTAAAACAGAATATTTATTGAGATAGGAATACATCGCTATGCATTAAAGGGCTTTATAAAATTCCTTACGTTGCAAATATTGTATACTGGATTTTACGTGTGGTTTCGCTTGCGTTAATATTTATTTTGTTAAGCAAATCGAATGACGCAATATAAAGTTTTATACAAAGCTTATCCTTCTCTTAACCCCACTTTCAATAAGGTTTCTACGAGAAAAAGTAACCTATCAACGTCTCCAGCGTCCCATCTATCTCTGTACCAAAATTTATGACAAACGATTCAGCGGTTCAGGCGTGAAAGCTTAACAAAGAAATAAACTGATTTTCGCATTTATAATATTAGTAACGGTTAACATACTGCCCGGTTTCACACGGGTATTTTTTTTAATTATATAAGATAGATATATAACGTTGCTATAGGTGAATATATTTTTAATTAATCTAATTCAGTAAGTTAATCATTGAAATAAAACTAATTTAAACGGATTTTATCGCGGTTATTTATTAAATTTTGATCCCGACGTTTCGAAAGCTTTTCAGCCTTCGTGGTCACGGGGCGGACTGAGGTGTTCGTGTGAGGTGTGAAAGCTTTCGAAACGTCGGGATCAAAATTTAATAAATAACCGCGATAAAATCCGTTTAAATTAGTTTTATTTCAATTAATAATATTCGCGTAAACCTAAGAAATCATTCAGTAAGTTAGTGTTTCAAATCTACTGGTTTATGCGTCGCACGCCAGTAAAAGTCGGTACCTAGTATCTGTGAATAGTTGAAAGGAAAATATATATTTAAAAAGATATATTTAACTTCATCCACTTTAATATTATAAACGCTTTATTTTGATAATCTATGTATGACGGTGGTATAGGTTGTGACAGATTAAATCTATAAATAAATTAAATATGAAAAGAGTTAAAATTAATTAAATATTAGAAAATATGTCATTTTGACGTCTTTACGATAATGACGAGAATTTATTTACGCAGTCGCAGAATTACATGAATTCACTTTTACAATCGATCCGAAATATAAATGAGCGTGCTCATAAAGCGTCCATTATCACAGATTTTCTGTCGAGTGCTCTCTCTATCTATTATAAAAGACAATCTCATTTCAGATTCAGTTTAATTGAGTATGTAATGACCACGGGCGGTTTATTTGCTCGAATCGAGTAATATTTTCGAATTGAAGTCCTATTTTCGTTTTTCTTATATCAGCACGTCAGGGTAATCTTGTTGTAAGCGACATCATGTCGATCTGCAAGCTGGATATATTTGCTGAATCACAGGAATGGTGACTCACACTTTCCCAATTGTACGGAATCTCGTTAATGGACCTGCGTTTAAATCACAGCAATAAGCGTGAGTTTTCGGTGAAGAAAAACATCTTGATGAAAAGATAAAATAAAATACAAAACAAAAGTCACAATGATCTTTTGTAACCATGTCTATATCGTTTACAGCTCAATATTATTTTGTAAATATTTAATGCATCTAATATAGTAAAGTGTTTTGGGTTAATTATGTATCAATGACGTTTGTATTGATATCGGTAAGTGCTTTACGACTGCTATATACATTTGCGTAATAAATATTTATTTATCGTAAATTTTCATACATAATATTTGTTTTATCAAAAATGTATGATAAAATGAATTAAAACTAATTTTGTCCTCATATCCGATGCAATTTATTGCTTACGTAAGTACAGACGTTCCTTGTAATTTGAAAATAGATTGAGGTACGATAGAGCCGTCGGAGGACTTATTAGGTCTTTACCTGATCAGGGTTGCCAACGTTTCCGGTAAAATATAATATTATTTTCTATTTATTTAATAACACAAGTGCATAAACAAATATGCCAATCTCACGCCTATGTATAAAATATTTGACTAATGTTGGTAGAAGTTATATAACGCTGAACAAGATGGCGGTCCCCTGTTTAGAACTGATTATAGAATTTAAATGGCAGCACAAAATGTGTGTTTTTTAATTATTGTTTATAACACACTTCTCTTCTTAGCAATAACCTAACTACATTATGTAAAATGCCATCAATGTAGTTATATCTACATTAATATTATCAAGCGGAAAATCTTGTTTGTTTGTTTCAACGCACTAATCTTAGGAATTACGATTCGGATCTCGATTTCTTTTGTATTTCATAAAAAAAACACTGAGGTAGGCTTTAGGCTAACTACCAAAAGTTTATTTATCAGAAGTTAGAAAAACGAGCAATAATATTTATAATTATATAATATTAAGTTCTAGGCGAATGAAATCGCCGGCATAGCTAGAAAGTCAAACAACATAAGTTTGCAAAATGAAATAGAAATCAACACGAGATAATTTAAGATTACTGTGAATGGTTCAAAATTTTTTTTTAAGAAATTAATATTTCGGTTTATGTAGATCTTTGAAGTCAGACTGCTTATTTATAGTAAATACAAGGTCGCTTCAAACATTAAAAAATTAGTATATATTTGTTAACTTAAGTTCTTTTTTCAACTTTTTTATTTGTTATTAGCATTATCAAGACAATTATTATTATGTTGTACAAAGTTTAGTGTCTTCTGATGATTTTAGGGTTCCCATAAAACAGTGGTTTATTTGTCAGAATTGAACTTCCCTGAGAGTTTTAGTACAGTGTCTTAAAAAATCATATCCCATTATTATTCTTAATTAATGTTATTTATTTAATACCTTGAATCAGTTATATCGATTTATTTACCACATGATAGGTTGGAATCGATTAGTTGTGCATATAAACTTGACATGACATTCATAGAAACAACAATCAGGTGTGTATTGAAATAAGTCATCAATAAAGCAACGTCTCATCGTTATGTCGTTGCGTCATATTTAATTTATCGGCGATATTAATTTCCTCAAGTGACATCCCTAGCGCAAGGAAAGTCGTTCGTCTGATTCATTTAAAAAGTAATACACTTCGCACCGTAAGCTTGATTATGGTGATGGGGTAGCTTATAGGCATATTTTTTACATATTCCACGGTTCAGTTATCTGACAAAGAATATGGAGTAAACGAGTTCAATATATTTTGGATGAAAAAAAAAATGTTTTACCCGGGTCAGGAATTTTATACCATAATAATTGATAACTTTGATAAATATTATACGTATAGCTTATATTAAATTTGATTAAGGTATGTCCTTAAACTTCATTCGACCCGAAATTATAATAACTTTATTGTAGTACCAATTATAACTGTTATACGGACAAAATTTACAGAGAGACCTTGAGTCATTTCCATACTGGCTATGTAATTACGTTTGACTTAAATATAAGAAAAAAAGGGACGATTACTGCGGGTTAGTTGTAAAAAGCATATCATTTTCAAAGGGTTCCTTATATAAAAATATAGATAGTTTTTTTTTATAGTTAAGGTTTAGCGTTATGGCCATAATATCACCTGATCATAAGTGATGATACGGTCCAAGTAGGTAGACATGATAACCTGTTGAGGAACTGGCTTCAAGCGCAACTGCTGGAACACACCTATTGGTATTTTATTTGGCGGTAGATTTTCAACTTGAGGGTGGTAGCTAGCCAGGCGGGCTTTAGAAAAAGCCCTGCCACCATGATATGATTTGCTTATGATGTTTTCCTTCACCAAAAGTTCATGCTCATTGTAGATGGAGTGGATCCGAACTCACGTCCCTTGACGCGAAGTCGTACACACTAACACTGAACTGTCATTGCTTTAAATGCATGAAGAGGTTTATATTTAAGTGGTGAAAGAATAGGACATTATCTGACGTCTAATTTACTAAATAATACATCTATGTTGAGAATCTGATGCCGAATGAGGAGCAGAAACCGCTTTCGAATTGGTTCCAGCACGTTTCTAAAGCCAGCGATTTAAAACGTGCGTTATTTGGCAGTCAGTTTTTTTAAACTCGGATACTACAGTTGATACTGACGTTATAACGACCAATTTAACAAAGCATTTACAGAGCACAAACGACAAAAGCAATCAACTCTGTCCATCAGCGTGTATCGAGTGTACTGGTTCTGAATTATTTATTACCAAATACACGGTATACGGAAAACAAAAACGTCGTCCGAAATCAATATACAAATAGGACGTTCGAATTTAAAATTGCCTTTTGAAATAACATCCGTGGTCTATTTTCGATCAGGTGTTTCCGTTCTCATGTTAAATGGTGATGTATTTCTAATGATTTATTGGTCGTCAGTAACTCCATATTTAGTCCAATTTGAAACGTTTATACATGGAAAGAACTTCCTTTAGAAGGTTTTAAAAGGAATACGGCTTGGTGCTCCTTAAAACGAGAGTGCATAGGATGTTATGGGATTGGCAATATATATATATATATATATATATATATATATATATATATATATATATATATATATATATAGTCTACAGTATAGAAACCATAAATTTCTTAAGCTTGTCGGTGGCTGGGTATATGTGGACTAACACCGATATCTGAGAAACTAAATGAGAGCTGCTAAAATGGGTTTGATGCTCAAATGCCTACCACTTCTTTTGGTTGCTCGATACATTGCGACTGACGACGGAACATCTTACGGGTCTTATAACAATTTTCTTGACCAATGAGCTGGCTGCGTGAACGTTTTTCACAATTAGAATATACAGTTAACACGTTAAACATTAACTGTAACTACATCAAATAAATCTACGAAAGATTGTAAAGTAATACCGTTTCTATTTTAAAATCAATATATGCGAGACAGTCCTATAAGCTATACACAACCCACTATAGCTTTCGATCGACCGTAATAGATTTATAATTGCAATAACCTCTACAGGATACTTTGATTCTAATCAAGTAACTGATAGTCGTATAGATTACAAAGAATAATTTATTATATATGAGATATACTTTTGTAGGAAACTATTAATACTGCATTCAAAAACAGTTACATGGGTTTTTCAATTCTGTGTATTTTGAAATTGTGTTAATTTCACCGGATGAAAGAATTAACTTTATTATAAACTTAGAAACATTGTAACTTTTCCGAACCTTTGCATATAAGCTAGAGCTCTCAATATATGTTCATTCATGCTAATCTCGGAAAACTCTCAACTCATAACTATGAAATTTTGTAAATGTGTATGTTAAATGTGTGCAAATCAACTTCAGAGATGTGATAGCTTTAAGTCTCATAAGTAGCCATGTTATTCAAAACGATAGATGGAACTATGATCAAGATATTGCATGCTACAAACGGCGTCTACATGACCAGCTAGTTTCCTAATAAAATAGGAAAAAAAATCGTACTAGTTAAACTAAAAGGTAACTACGTCAATCGAGCAGTTACCATTTAATATTTTGCCTTGTTATAACAATATTTCAGCGTACAACAGATGATTATAGAAAACTCACAACCTTCCTTAGAGAAGGAAAACATGAATTTTACACGTACACTTTAGAAGAAGAGCGCCTTCTGCGCGTTGTCCTAAGACGCGTACCAAAGGAAATACCTGTCGAAGAGGTATTCGCGTCCATCAAAGCGCAAAACTTTCCCGTCCGAGAGGTACACCGCATGTACCACACCATTACTAAAAAACAATACGATATGGTCCTAGTAATCCTTGATCGTACTCGGGAAGGTAAGGAAATCTTTTCGTTAAGCTCAGTCTGCGACCTCTCTGGCGTCACAGTAGAAATCCCCCGAAAAAAAACATATTCCAACACAATGCCACAATTGTCAGGCATACGGTCACTCAGCACGTAACTGTTACGTCAATGCACGTTGCGTAAAATGCTTAGAAAACCACTCCACAAAGGAGTGTACGCGTACCCGCGACTCTCCGAATCCACCAAGCTGCGTCAACTGCGGTAAGGACGGGCACCCCGCGAACTATCGCGGATGTGAACGTGCCCCACGCACGAGACATGCTCCCGTCCCTCAACGAGCACCGTCAGCGCACACCGCGGCAGCACGTCCTGCTCCGCCACCGCTTATGTCAACCCAGGCCTTCCCGAGCCTTTCCGGTCCTGTGCGAGTCACTCCTGCGCACACATCCGCACAAGCCCCATCTACCGCGTGGGCCGCCAAATCGCAACCTGCGAAAGCTAAACCCGCAAGTTCCACCACATCCGCATCGTCATCCGCCTTCCAAGGCCTCGATTGGCTCGCAGGCCTTCTCAAGGAACACCTTGTCGACGACCTCATCGCGTTTGACGATATGATTAGTTCAAGTCGCGATTTCGACCGCCTCAAGGCCATTAAGGCCTTCCCTGACATCGCGCGCTCCATGCAACGCCTCATTCGCGCTTCTCCGTAATTAGTTTTTGCAATGGAGGATAGAATTAGACCCCGTGGCCTTTCTTTATCCTTTTTTAACGCACGTAACTTAAAACCCCAAAGAGACTTAGTCGCTAGCTTCCTTAAGGAGCGGCAAATAGACGTGTTTCTCATACAAGAGACACTTCTTAAACCGAGCGTTCGTAATCCCGCGATTGCAAACTACAAGATAGTAAGAAATGATCGTACCGGCGTAAGAGGCGGCGGCACGCTCATATACTATAGAAAGTCACTATATTGCATGCCAATAGATCCTCCCGAACTCACCAACTTAGAAGTGTCGGTGTGCAGAGTGGGCATGACCGGTCATCCCACTATCCTTATTGTTTCCGCATACCTTTCACCTAACAAAACTCTCCTTCAGTCGGATCTGGAGACGCTTTTCGCGCTCGGCGACTCTGTTATAGTGGCTGGCGATCTAAATAGCGGGCACATTCAATACAACAACCCGCGTACTACCACTAATGGTAGGACACTATACTGGCTAGAAAATGCGCTTACCTTTGATGTAATTGCTCCTTCAGAGCCAACTCATTATCAAGCTAACTGCCGCCCTTCAGTTTTAGACATAGCTATTTTAAAAGGGATCGCGCTTCAGGTGCGGCAAATCGAAGTCGTACATGAACTAGATTCCGACCACCGTCCAGTAATTCTGCAACTAGGCCACCCGAGTGACTACACACCCGCTTCAGTCAAAGTAGCTGACTATACAAAGCTCAGACACTATCTCTCAAATAATCTCTCCTCTCCTCACTTAGATAGGATCCCCGACGAGATAAAGTCTGTGACCGATGCCGATGTGGCGATTGACTCCCTGGTCGGTCACCTCCAGAATGCCATCAGGGAAACCTCAAAAGAGGTAAGGTCGGCAAACGATCGCCGCTTCATACTTCCTGATGACATTCGAAGACTGATCACGGAGAAAAACGCCGCGACTCGCGCTCACGATTCTTATCCGACGGAGGAAAATCGCGTACGTCTACGTAACCTACAAAGAAGAGTTAAATCACGTATCTCTGAACTACGCGGTCAAAGATGGCACAGCCTCTTAGAGGAAATCAAACCGTCTCATCTCGCCTTTTGGGACCTCGTTCGTAAACAGAAGAGCAGCTATTCGTCTGCGATGCCTCCGTTAGATAGAGGCCCTGGCAATCCACCCGCCTTCGAAAGTATAGACAAGGCAGAGTATCTCGCTGCTACTCTCGAACAGCAGTGTTCTCCCAATCCCTATGAATACCATACCATTGATCCCGAACACGTTGGGAGGGTCGATCGAACAACTCAATCAATAAGAGAGACCCTCCCAATTGAAAACTTAGAGCCGGTTACAACTGACGAAGTCCTTGCTATCATAAAAGCCCTTAAGCCAAGGAAAGCCCCCGGGCCCGACGGAATCAGGAACGAAGCCCTCAAACTTCTTCCTGATAAACTCATAGCCCTTCTGGTCTGCATCTTCAATGCGGCCATAACTCACTGCCATTTTCCAGCCGCTTGGAAAAAGGCAACGGTAATAGGTATCCTTAAACCCGGGAAAAGGGCAGCCCATCCAGAAAGCTACCGCCCAATAAGCCTCCTCAATACTATAGGTAAAATATACGAGCGGCTTCTGTTAAACCGACTACAAGCCTTTGTCTCAGACAAATGTCTCGTACCATATGAGCAATTCGGCTTCCGACCGAAGCACTCGTGCACCCACCAAGTGCTCCGCCTCACGGAGCATATTCTCTCCAATTTCACGGAGCTACGCCGTCCCAGGCGCACGCTTGCTGTATTTTTCGACATATCCAAAGCCTTCGATAAGGTCTGGCATGAAGGCCTTATTTATAAACTCAACCTCTTTCAAGTTCCGGACAGACTAGTCCGCATAATCCTTGCTTATTTATCGGACCGCTCCTTCTGCTACAAAGCGGACGGAGCCCTATCCTCGCCTCACCCAATACGCTCAGGAGTCCCGCAAGGCTCCATCCTAGCGCCTTGCCTCTTCAACTTGTTCGTTAGCGATATCCCCGAATTCCCCGACGTCGCAGTAGGCTCCTACGCAGACGACACAGTCATCTTCAGCTCGGCCAGGAATAGGATTCACGTATACCACCGCGTCCAAAGAGCCGTCTCTATGTTTGGGTCCTGGTGCCTCAAATGGCGCATAGGAATAAACCCAGAAAAAAGTGCGGCTATCATGTTCGATCCTCACGCGAGGAGAGATATAAAAAAGACATTACACCTATTCGACGTCAATATCCCCTGGGCTAATGAAACTAAATATCTTGGTGTAGTTTTAGATAGGCGCCTAACCTTCAACAAACATATAGATTACGTTCAGAAAAAAGCCTCCACGGCTATGGTTCTGCTACGCAATCTCACCTCCTCTAAGAGCAAAATGGCACTGAGACATAAGCTCACAATATACAAAGTATGCATCCGTCCCATACTTACTTACAGTTGCCCCGTATTCGCTCACGCTTCACGCACCACCCTTCGCAAACTACAAGTATTGCAAAACAGATTCATGCGCATAGCCGTCCAAGCCCCGTTTTACGTCCGTAATGTAGATCTCCATAGAGACATGGACCTTCCGTCCATGTATGCATATATTAAAGACATTACAAAGAAATTTTTTGCAAATGCCGAACTTCATCCTAACCCCAAAATAGTACACGCAGTTAGCTACACTTCCAATCCGCATGCCAAAGGCTTTGCTCGCCGGCCACGTAACTGCTTCTCCGACGCCGTCGATAAAATAACGAGATTAAACGCGCTTCTCCCTGCCGTCTCCACCAATCGCACGTGTCCGCGCACACGTCCGCGTAACCGCCGTCCTCGCCGCCGAGGCCGAGCGGATAATTTCGCTCCCGCACACCCGCCGCGGCCTCCTTCCGCAGACGCCTGAGCCTAGGTTCGATCCTCCGGACAGGAGCCCTCGAGTGACTCTGCTCGCGCGATACAGTGACACTCTACATCACTGAGATTACATCAACACACCGCATACCATTCGTGCACACTCACACGTTAAGTACACGGTTCTGTAAGGGACTACCCTCGTGGCCCTTGAGCTGCTTACCTGATAAGGTCGTAGTTAGTATCACTAATTTAGTAATAAAGAACCTGTTGGTTAGTCAGGATCATGAATCTTTTTCATTTACCGGCAGCAGTCCTAGCCGAGGTTCGGCCGTCCTGGCACCCTTGTGCCTGCTGCCTCGGGGCTGAGTGCCCTCAGCACTCGCCCCCAAAAGTCCGGTGAAGCTGTCAAAGCCCTTGGGGCTAACAGCGTAAGTCAGGTCGAAAAAAAAAAAAAAAAAAAAAAAAAACAATATTTCAGTGAATACACTGATTTATAGGTTTTGAGAGTGTTACAGTGAAGTTTATAAATTTAATATAACATTTTTTATCGTTCAAGCAAGATATAGAAAAACCACAAGCTTTTTACATAACTAACTATAAAATTATACTATGTATGTGTCGCTCATACAATAAATGTGTGTCATATTCACCTATAATTAAGGTGACATTTGTGCTTGAAATTTTATAAATATTTTAAATTTTAAGGAATGTTATTTTGTAAATCTTGTTGGTGATTTATATTAAAAATAAATAATAAAACTATCAGAACACAGATCACATATTGGCGGCGGATTTTCAAATTGAACGATGGTAGCTAGCCAAGCAGCTATTACAAAAAGCCCTGCCACCAGCTAAGCATAAGAAGGACAGTATTGTCTGGTTCTGTTAATACTTAGCATCATTATTTTTATATGTGAGAACGTTAGTAATGATGTAAAGTATCTATATCAAGTATTAATACCTTTAGTAAAATGGTATTCAAAATCCATTTCTAGATTTCCTTATCGCATTATCCAAGCTCGGCCCATGGCACTAGCGACATGTACCAAGACTCATCGGATGGTATCCACTAAAAAGCACCACTACACCAATTCAGACTCTCATGTTGCCAGAGATCAGAGAGAGCTTAAACACTTCATTTAACAGGAATGGACTTGCCTGTGTGTATTAATTCATATACCATTGATAGCTCTTAACTATTATTAACTATCATTAACATTCATACGAACGGTTCAATACCATCATAAAGACTGTATAATCGGGTAAATAAAACGACGTGTCGTTCATTTATCATCATTATTATTATTGTATAATTTTATGGATTATCCGGCATTTAATTAGGTGACGTTCAGTTATTACATAATTAGGGTACTTAGTCATCTTGCACCACTGTGAATTTCATTTACGCATATTCTCTATGAAAACTATCAATTCAGAATAACATATGATTTCTTTACAATTATTTAATTAGAAGAAGCCAACAGTAGCCAATCAATTTACTGACCTGTGATACAGATATATTTCAAAATGATGATTTCGATAAACAGACATAGCCTTCCGTGAAATGGAGTATGGGTCCACAACTGCAGATGGGTCATTTTGAGCTTAGCTTGAGTGAAAATAATGATGACATTAGTGACGTTTTCCTGACGACTACAATAACTGTGGTTGACATACGGAACGATTGAAGGTATGTTTGAAGTATAAAATGTCATATGATGGCAATGACCGCATCAGAAGAACGTAGATGTATTAATTCATTGCAAGGTTAAGGAGATTCTCTTTTAATTCAAGGGGATTTGGTTTAGTTTGTAACAATGTAAGGGTTCATTTAATTTATAATTATTGGAACACGTACTTTTAAATACTTAAATAATCCGCAAAGGATTTATTCAGTGAAAATGCGGCCAGATAGTGCACAATTTTTATGCAGGATACAGTGGTGTTTAGGTAAAATTAAAACAATACCCTAGATACTGAATATTTCTGAACGCCTCCTAATTAATGCGATATGACACGTGTCTCTCTAAACATACATTTAGATTTTATTTAAATATTAGTTAATTTATAAAATAATAAATACCCGTTTAAAATAATATTTACGTAATCTGGACGAAACACTTCGAAATGTTCTTCGTTATATTATGACTTGCAATTATTTGGAATCGCTATGAAGAATTTACAATACACCGTCACTGCAGCGAGCCGCTAACAATTTGATCTTACAATATGACTGCCTACAACGATTAGAGGTTTGACATCGACTGATGGAAAAAAAATAATAAGTCCTTTCAATAAAACCACAATAATACAATAAGCCTTTCAAGAATCTAATATCACTATACACAGTTATATCTCGACGTCTAAATACATTTAGAAAATCTACATAATTACAAACGTTTTTCGCCTAGTTATCTAAACTTTTAGAATTCTTCAGGAATCTAGTATTTTGTTGTACACTTCTGTTCTTTTTGTTTTTATCAATAATGTTAAATGTATCACCGGTGCCGCTGGATGGTGCGTTGAAGGACGAGTTTTTTGAGTTCGGAACACTATTCCCCGGAGATACACCACTATCTGTACTCACTGACGCAGGACTTGGACTGTCGTTTACATTATTACATACTGTCAACTCCTGTCCCGGTAACGACACTATCTGGCCGATCGGCTTCTGCCTGACTAGGTTTATACTTTGGCACACATTTTTCACTTCACCGTCGCTCGTGTCTTTCTTGTATCGAGTCAGTGTCCCCGCTGATCCGGCGGACGTCGGCCGGTACATTGGCATGAACTGCGATTGGGGGTAGTATTGCATTTCGGGTGGCACCTGACCTTGGATCCACGGACCCATTGTCGACACCACAGGCGGCATGTGAGGCCACATAGGCATTTGAACTATGTTCGCAGTATCGGGATTGCCGAAGCCGGGGGCAACTGGAATCGGCACTGGTCTCACAACTCCAACGTTGGGCGTTGGGGCACTATGGGTTCTCATAGCTGGATGACCATATTGAGACGTGAACTCATCCTCATACATACGAGCTTGATTTGTATTTTGACTGAAATCAATATTCGGGAACACCGTGTGTGGGCTTCGTTGGAGGTAGGAAAACATTTGTTGTTGGGCTTGCTTCATCGCAACGTACTGCTGCAAATGTATCGCGGTTTGCTGTCTTTGTTGCGCTAAATCTTGATTTAAAGTCGCCGTTGCATTACCATGAATATAATAGATGTGCGACTGAGTTGTTCCTTGAGCGCCCGTCATCTGCTTCTGGTTATTATGCTTCGTATCGGTAAGATTATTTTGAGGGTCTTGGTACTCCTCGGGTGGTGCTATGTATTTTGGCGGTGATGGCGGTGTTACCTGCTGTGACATTGGATAACTTACTATCTGTGCTATGTATGGCTGCTGCTTAATTGAATGTGCGGGACTGTGTGTTTGGAATGTTGGATTATAAGTTATTTGGGAAACGTCTTGGCTTGAACCGGATATGTCAGCGTCCTTTCTATATTCGTCACCTTTTTTCGATTTTTGACTGTAAGGTGCCACTTTAGGATTGTTTTTCCAATTAGCTCCGGCGCTTTGTGGACGCTTGACGGGAGATTTCGATGGGTCCTGCCAATTTTCTCCGTTAATTTGTCTTGAATCTTGGTGATGTGATTGAGCACTGTGAGCTCGCCGCGGTGGCGGTGACATACCATCTGGTACATGCTGTTGCCGGTAACATCTGCGTGCAGGGCCTGGACTGTTCTGTCTCTCGGGCGGTTGAGGCATGGGCCTAGGAACACGTCTTCTCGCAGGCGTCGGAGGGCTCGGTTGTGACAATGAAGAGTGTGTAGACATCGATGCTGACCGCCACTGATCTATGAGTAATCTCCTGCGTTCCTGTTCCAATCGTATTTCAGTTTCACTAGAAGAATCATAGTCTTTACCCTGTAAACATATATTTAGAATTTATTATTTGGTTATGCAAAATACGAAAAAAATTTAGTAAATAATTTATACATACGCCTTCAATCTTCTCATCAAGCATTTTAAAGAAGTCCTGCTGGCTCGCTGACACCTCACTGAAAAAGATGTTCAATAATGTTAAACTCTTTTAAATTAAATATATCGGAGATATTACGTTAATATTTCCTCTGATTATTATGTATTTAAGTTATAATACGCATTTCTTGTTTTTGTTTTAGTACCTATGTATCAATAAGTCTTTCAGATTGTGTCATTAGACTCACACGATGGGCTGATGAGAAGTTAGCGGCAGTATATGTTTACTTCGTTCTGCTTCTTCCTCAGTATCGTCCGTAGTCGCTGCGCTACCTGTTTTCCCTTCTTCTTCATCGGTCTCCTTATCCTGCGCACCTGTAACCAAAAATTTTATGTTACACGCCTTGCATGTACACAAGTACAACAACAATCCACAAAACGGATGAACTTTAAAACAATGAAATTAAAATGTTTCATTATTTTGTTTGTTACTTGGCATCTTTCCCACAAATTCTCACAAATACAGTGGATAATGCCTTAAAAATACATAATTACTTTAAAAGAGCCTTCCGTTTTCCGTCAGTATACGAATGAGCACAAATTACAATGTCGTTACGTTTCATTGCTGAAATTATTCCACCGGTTTCGTCTCCAGAAGGCATTTGATCCGCAATCCTCTTTCTTCATAATATTCAAATTGAAATTTCATTGTCCTGAGACGGAATAAATATTGTCGGTGAGACACGTTGAAGATTAACGAGCACAGGGCCGGAGTTATACTTACTACCTTTCTTATTAACTGTAGCTTCAGACGTGAACTTAACTTTACATTTTCAATAAGTATTTGAGATTTGTTCGCAATCATTGTAATTAATACCATGTCACGATTTAAATACTAAAAATCGTGACAACTAGGTCACTCCATATTTTAAACTCTATAAGACAAGTAACAGTTTTTTGGCAACAGTGTTAGGTTTTACAACAATGTCCTAAAGCACATTACCGATTTGCCGGAAAATGAGTTCAAGCACCATTTCAAGCTAGTTTTTAATGTCAAAAAGCTATTATTAGATGAAGCAATATGGGAACGATGGCGATGTCTGGAATTGACTCTCTGTGCATCCGCTAAAAACTATTGAAAAAATTTCCATAAAACAAGTTTTTATTATAGTTATGGTTTAGCGTTGTGGCCATAACCTTACCTGATCTTAAATGACGATAGGACCCAAGTTGGTAGACGCGCTAAACCTGTGTTGGGACTGGCTCTCAAGTGTAACTGCCGGAACACAACTATTGGTATTTCGCGGCAGATTTTTAACTAGAGAGTGGTAGCTAGGCAGGTGGGTATTAGAAAAAGCCTTACCACCATGATATGGTTTCCTCACGACACGAGTTCATTGCTTTATAAACAAAAGTTAAACTAAAAACACTATAAAAATACGAGAAAACTGGTTAAATGTCGTTACTTTATTGTCAATTAATAAAGTACACCATTTGTCCAGCAATCGGAATTTAAACTGTTAAACAGATTTTCAACTTTATACAGAAAGTAATAAAGAGATAAGATAGGGACCAATATATTTTTAGTCAGTCAACTAATCAAAATTGATATCATGCTTCAACTACATCCGACCCTGTTCTAAACGTTGAATAAAACGTTCGGCGATTAATCTACAAGTAATAATGTAAAGACTATGGAAGCAGCGACATTTATATATTTAATTAAGAAATTAGAATGTTTTATTTACAACAGAGAACGCATTTTATATTATTCAATATATATAAAAGCGGCAACGAATATGTATACAAATTTTAAAATACTCTATTACCTTCCTTTTTTCAATGATGTCTAGTGGCTTCATTTAATTAACCTCTTTTGATTTAATATAATGGTTTTTCTGCGACTTGCCGAGGGGGCGTAATCGGCTTACTGTGATTCACTTTGCCGTGAACCGGGAAATCAAGTTTTTAATGTAAAACATTGAAAGGAATTCCTGGCGGTAATTCATTTTGTCCTGAATCGATAAATCCAGTTTTAAGATATTGGATGTAAATTCTGTTATTTCCTCGTAATCATATTATGCGTGGTTGACGATTCAGTAAAAGTGAGACATAAGTTTATTTATGCTAATATTATAAACACAAAAATTTGTATTTTTGTTTGTAACGAATAAGGTCAAGAACTACTGTACCGATTTGAAAAATTCTTTCACCATTAGGATGCTGCATTAGCTCTGAGTAACATAGGTTATATATATATAATCTTTTTTTTGTATTTGATTAAATAAAATTTTAGATCCACGTGAACGGATTCGCGGACACAGCTAGTCTGTTAAATAATATAGAACTCTTTAAATTCTTGAAAAAATGTAGGTACATGGGTGTGCTTTGCCCCCCGTACAAAATCGGGGGGTATTGCTAGTCTCAAATAATTTTATATCGATATAAATAAACGTAATTGATATCTTTTTAAGATATTCATACGCTGATACAAAATGTCATAACTCTAAAAAATAGATTTAGTGTATTTTCTAACGGTCCATTGATTAGATTCTACGCTCAATTTAAAATCACTTAGCAAGCACCTGTAGGTGTGTGCCGGTAGCTACACTTTCCAATCTCTACTTTTGTCCCTAGCTATGTTCTTTTTCAACAATTGCTAAAGTTAATAAAAACAAAACAAAAATGCATAGAATGAAATTCTATATCGAGCTATACATTCTTATTACGTTATTAATGTTTAAAAGTGACCTTAGCTAGGGGCACTTAAGCTATATTTTCATGTAACATCAGATGATATTCATATAGTACGCTATGTTTACGGAGCTTTGATCGCATTTGCCATTGCTGGCCATTTCTGTTATGTTATGACATGGTTCCTTGAAAACTATAACTTAATACAGTGATTCAAACTAACGTCTAACGACCCTATGTCCGTACATGCTACCACTTGGATAATAATGTTTTACATATGGGGTTTATTATATCCTTATCTTTACTAATATTATAAATGTGAAAGTGAGTTTGCTTTTTTCTTTGTTTGTTTGTTTATTACACTTTCACGCTTAAACCACTGAATCGTTTATGAAGAATTTTAGTATAGAAATATATGGAAACCTGGAGACGGTTATAGACTACTTTTTCTTGTGAAAAACTTACCCATAGTGGTAGATAAAGACCCATAAAGAGATAGATAAACTTAGTACGAAACTTTTGATTGCGTTATTAGATTTGTTTGACAAAATCAATATTAACGCGAGAGAAGCCGTTGGTAAAAGCTAGTAAAGAATATTAATTAATGGAATACTAGTAGCAATAATGGGAAAATATAATATTTACTAGCCAATTTATTTACAACACGCAATTGCTATACAGTACACAGAATGTCTTTCTTGGTACTCTGGATACAACACAGGCACACCAGTAGACGTTCTCAGAAATAAAAAAATAATTTTGTCTTCAATTAAAAGTTTCGTCTTTACAATTCACTGAAGTAAGTTCTTTGAAAATTAATTCAAAGGGCGCGCTTTACTGTACGAAACACAATAAGTCTTATACATATGTATGTTAGGAATCTCTATAACCTTGTCTAGCTCTTTCCAGTAGTTAATCATTTATCATCATAAGGGGCCGTTCAAGTATCACGTAACGTAATTTTGAAGATTTTTAATCCTGTATGTAACATGCCGTAACACTTTCTGTACCCCCTTCCCCTCCTCAAAGGTTACGTAACTCTTAAGTTTTTTTTTAGAATTAACGTTTAGCATTATAGCCATAAGCTCACCTGATCTTAAGTGACGATACGGCCCAAGTTGGTAGACACGCTAAGCCTGTGGTGGGACAGGGTCTCAAGTGTAACTGCCGGAACACACCTATTGGTATTTGACGGCAGATTTTCAACTTGAGGGTAGTAGTTAGCCTGGTGGGCATTAGAAATTGCATACAAGTGACCATTTTTACCTCAAACACATAATTATGTTGTAACTTTTTTACTTATACAATCTTAAAATAAATAACTGAATTATCTTCACCTCTAGAAATGCAATTAAAAATACTCGAGAGATTCTCCGTAACACAAACATGTGAAATTGGAATACGCTATTGTAACGCATCGTAACATTTTACAAGACCTCCCCCCCCAAATTGTATTTCGTAATACTTGAAAAGCTCCTAAGAACTATGCTATTTGTCAAGTTGTTTCAAACAATTACCATGACTTACATAAATATTCTGGTCATGTTACTGTGAGCAGAATATGTTTCTTCCAAACTTGTATATAACTGGTTAATCATCATATTTTCTTTTGAACTGACACGCTATTGGCTTGTCCTTTACAGCTTCATCGAGCTTTAAGAAGCATGCAAAAGGAGTTCAGCAGAAAACATGTTTGAAATATTTCATATAGTTTTTCAGCGGGTGAAACCGCTGACCGAAGCTAGTGTTGAATATATTTGACTAGTATAATTTATATTTAATATTACAAAGCGAAATAGTTTTAAAAACTCTTATTGTTTTTGATAGCGCAATCATTGAGGAAAGCTTAGTATAACGATTTCTTAGGTTTACGCGAATATTATTCATTGAAATAAAACTAATTTAAACGGATTTTATCGCGGTTATTTATTAAATTTTGATCCCGACGTTTCGAAAGCTTTTCAGCCTTCGTGGTCACGGGGCGGACTGAGGTGTAGGTTGTCCAGAAAAGTTTATGTTACTGTGTCTACCTTCAATTTAATTTTTATTATTGATGGTGTTCCGATCTACGCAGAAAGAGCTCACAGTGTCTTGAGGTCTGGCAATTGGTCTTTTGGGTTCCGATTTAATTAAATGTATAATCGGATCCCAGGCTTGTGCTAGCTTCCAACCATCTTCTCTATTGAAATTTGGATGTTTTTTAATTTCAATAGCCTCACGAATCATCCTAGGTAGGAATCGGTGTTCTTTTGCAAGGATTTGTGGCTTGTCGAATCGAAGATAATGTTTGGAGCCTTCTTCTGAATGTTCAGTCTGCATTCAGAAGAAGGCTCCAAACATTATCTTCGATTCGACAAGCCACAAATCCTTGCAAAAGAACACCGATTCCTACCTAGGATGATTCGTGAGGCTATTGAAATTAAAAAACATCCAAATTTCAATAGAGAAGATGGTTGGAAGCTAGCACAAGCCTGGGATCCGATTATACATTTAATTAAATTGGAACCCAAAAGACCAATTGCCAGACCTCAAGACACTGTGAGCTCTTTCTGCGTAGATCGGAACACCATCAATAATAAAAATTAAATTGAAGGTAGACACAGTAACATAAACTTTTCTGGACAACCTACACCTCAGTCCGCCCCGTGACCACGAAGGCTGAAAAGCTTTCGAAACGTCGGGATCAAAATTTAATAAATAACCGCGATAAAATCCGTTTAAATTAGTTTTATTTCAATGAGCTTAGTATAACATCACGCTACAACCAATAGGATCAAATCTGCATTGAAAAATGTAAAAACGGGTAAAGAATATTAAATATTTTTTGGTTACACGCGATCGAAGTCGCAACCACAACTAGTATGATATATAACAAAGCCCTTACTCTCCTCAATCGCCACCCACGGTCCGGTGAACACTACGCAGACGTTATCGATCAAACCGCGCAATAAACAAGCGAACATGCAAACAAGGTTTATTGTTCCGGCTCTGCGTGCACCGCACCGATTCCGGGAGACATCACAACATGAGAGAATTACTACGAAATCATATACGTCCACGGGCGTTTCGAATTTAGCCACGTTATCGTTACGCTCGAATTAATAAGATTTACGCGATACACTGAAGTTTTAATGGTCTATTATTTAGTGTACGGTTTAGTTCGATAGTAATATTTCTGTTATTCAGTGTTGGTATAGAGAATTCGAATTGATTTTATTAGAAAGGTTAAATATCAATTATATTATAAAAGTATATTCAATGAATTTTTCCTCCATGGCGCATCAACGTTTTCACTTATAATATCAGTGTTAAATACTATGTAAGTTTTAACGTGTACTTTGTCCCGATTGGCTATGTCATGAAAGTGTTAACTGTGTTTAAGTTAAACATGGTTTTCAATTAAAAAAAGACCGTGAATTAATTTCATATTCATTTGCATTTTGATTTGATTCAGTACCCGGCGGCTACGGTGCCTTGTCATGTGAACCGAAGCATTTTTTTTTAATTCGCCTATATTTTAATAGAGAAATTAATTGCGGGTTTAAAACGCAACTTACTTTTTGATCATTATTTACTGACAATTACTAATACTATATTTACTAATCTGAATTAGTAAGCCTATATATTTAAGTAATAGTGTTGTAGTACTATTGTATGCGGTAGCATATAAAACTGTTAATTTCTTAGCATTTGAATTTACAAATATGTTGTTGACTAATGAGGCGGAAATGGCCATGTATTCCCTCCTTAATTATTATTACTTTAAGTAATAAAAGATACAAGTGACTAAGTCTACTTAACACTAAAAAGTATAAAAATATATCGAGCCTTTTCAGGAAAACCATCGTAAGCACCGAAAATCTAAAAATGTTTTTTTTGCAACATCCTAAATAACTTCTTTGTTAATTAGAAGCAGATACGTTAATACACACTATTTTAATAGATCAGTGACAAATTATGAACAAAAAGTGATATTTTTTTTATAAAGATATCATAAATACTTTCGGCTTAGCAATGAAAAACACACGCCTGTAAAATATGCAATTGTCGCTTACGATGTTTTTCCTAAAAGTGATGAAGCCTGGATTTTATAGAATTTTGTCATTAGTTCTAAGTAATTTTTGTGGGAAACGAGAAGGGCGTGTGAGACTCATCAGGTTAGAAGCATCGCTAAATGCACGCTAAAACACCACGACGATGCAGAATTGTCCTTATTTTCATTATTCTGGGATTGCTTTTGCACTACTTCGATCCTCTGGTAGGACGATAGCTCTGCACCATTTTTATAGTTAAGCTTTAGCGTTATTGTCACAATCTCATCCGATGTTATGTAACAATGTGGCCCAAAATGGTACGCATGCTAGGCGTAGAAGAGCGACTAGCTCTAAAGTGCTACTGCCGGAACACACCTATAGGTATTTAGGCGGCAGAATTTCAAATTGTGGGTCGAAAAGCCCTGGCACCATACTAGTTGGAATGCTGTGATCACATGACCAAATGACGTCACTGTATAATAAATTATTGTCCTAATGGATAATCGACCCTTGTCTAAACCAGACGCGGATAATAAAGTTTATAAAACAAGCAACTCAATAAAGTTGCAAAAATTCACGGTCCTCAGACATCTGCGGTCGTAACGCCCACAAGGGTGTAACGACGTACATAAAAGTCTTTACTTCATCAGGTAATAAACAAGTCAGCGTTATTGCCGCCATTATGGAAGTCCCATTAACGTTATTAGTTAGTGTCGGAACTAGCTAACTGGATCGTTAATATTTTTGTATAAATTTTTTATGTTTTTTTAATGCTTTATGCGAGAGTTCGTTATGCTAATTATTTTTGAGCGTTTTATGCATGTATTTGTCTCTTTGTATATACAAATCTTCTGTATTTGTGTATGACACTTGACTCCTAATAAACAGGTGGACTGACTTTAATTATATTTTTGTGTATGGTTCGAGTGTGTTTCAGCATGGTTTAGATCCATAATTATACCCGCAATAGGGTGGGCTGATGGAGTCCTATTTTCTTTTTTCATTTATATATGTACGTAACTTAAAATATCAAATGTCATTTAACTTGACAAAAATTCTGATATGGATAAAACGTTTGCTGAAACCGCAGTATCTATTTTACAGAGGTCAAACATATTTTATTCTGAGTTTTTTATAAATTCCCAGTACAAAGGATACTACTGGACAGATTATTATGAAATTTGACAGGAAACATATCTTTAAATCCAGAAAACAAGCCGAATCTTTCAATATAGATAATAAAAGTTGTAATTTTATAATAAACTCCTTAATAGAGTCCGAAACAATTTTCTTTGTATAATAGCTGACAACTAATTATCTAATGTTTGAAATTCTGGTCTTTAATTATTTATGCGAAAATTTTGGTAGCCATTACCAGTATCAACCTAAGCTTGTTACTCAAACCGTTAGTCACCCTCTATAACTAAATTTCTTACCTAAATGTAAAGTTATAATAAAGTAAATACAATTTGTGATCCCTATTTACTTAGCATAACAATACCAAATCCACAAAGTAAAGAAATAGGTCCTAAAATGATTCACAACATTATTCAAATTCACGCGAAAACAAATTGCGTCGCGGCCAGTCAGTTAATAATCGAATAAACCTTGACAACTGGGTTATATTTCTCATAAACAAGCTAAGAGACACAAAGGAGTAAAAGATACATATCATGTCATCTCTTTTATTAGAAAAGGATTTATGAATACTGCGCCGTAAATGACAGTGATTTTCTTACGAACACAATATGAACAACACGCGTGTCATGTTCGTGACTTATTGCCATATGCTAGAGCGGGCACAATTTAGGGCAATACGGACATAGTTTTCTGACCTTTTTCCTATAACGTAAACAAATAAAAATGTATGGAATTACATATGTCAAAATTGTCAAAGTCGTTTTGTCATCTGTCATTTGGATTTCTTATGTATATGCGAATATTACTCATCGAAATAAAATTAATTTAAACGGATTTTATCGCGCAGGTTGAACCACGAAAGTTGAAAAGCTTTCGCAACGTCGGGATCAAAATTAATAAATAACCGCGATAAAATCCGTTTAAATTAGTTTTATTTTGATCTGCTATTTCATAAATATCTTTATGCCATCGATTGTTGAAAGAATCATTGGTTAGGGGAACTTTTTATGATATACTAGTACTCGCGACTTCTTTCTCATAAACTTGCATTGTATTTTGTATAATTGGTTTAATAAACCTGACCAGCCTCGGGTTTATTAAACCCTGCCGCAAAATGAAGATTCACTGTGAGCCTATGTTGCGGTATAGTGAACGAGATCCAGCCATTTCCAACAAGGTCAGCAACATAGCTGTAACAACCGTAGTCTCACAGGTGTTCATAGGCAACGGTAACCATTTCAGATGGGCCGTCTGCCTGTTTGCTGTTCATTATCATTAAAAAAACCACCTATATAATAAAATCCCTGAACTGCGAAGAAAACAGTTCAAATAATTGTAAAACAGAAACTTCTTAAAAGAATCTTAATTTCAGATTATTTAGCAGGTAAATTGCATGGGATTAAATTAATGTTAATATTTTTAAGTCCGAACAATTGTATATGATACGTAATAAACTAAGCGATGGCTGAAGAGTTTCTTTCGCCGTTTCTGCTTCTCCAAAACGGCGTGTTGTTTCCGAAAGAAGATTATTGACTTCTGGCAACACAGGAGATAGGAATATCGCCGTGATGTTTTTTAGTGGGTAGCTAGACTGTTCTTGTCAACTGATGAGTCCTGCCTCACGTGCCTTTTGCCTTGGGCGAAACCCGGGTCGTGGGTCTGAGTATTATTGCGAAGTGGAAAATCGTAAAATAATGTTTTGCACCACGCTGTCATATAAAAATATAGGGTACATATTGGTAAATATAATTATTATAATTTTATTTAAGCACAATTACATTGTCACAATACATATATAGTCCTTTGAGTAAAAAAAATATTCCCAATCCTGGAAGAACAGTTTTATTTTAAGGTTTAAAAGTGTTCCATAATATTATGTCTATGCAGAACTTTAGTTAACATCCTGTCAAATTGTATTACATTTTTGATGTGAAACATCTTATGCGACAGGTCAAACCGTCGTGCGCCCTCAGTAAGCGTCGCCATAGCATGTGACACCATGCTATATGATAGTTTGTATAATGTAGTGATTAATTAGAATAATCAAATTGTCTTCATTTAATTTGTGTATTATTTTAAAATAAATTCATTTTAAATAAATAATCATCTATATTTTTGTGTCATATTTACTCCCTTTAAGTTTATGTTTTACATCTGCCAGACGTCTCGCGATGGCTCGGTTCTTTTTAAGTCAGATTTTATAGTTATTTGATGTATTACACTCGGATTACTGAATAGATAGACAGACAGACAGTCTTCTAAGGTCTTTGGGTTTGGTTTTACTATAAAGTCCCGAAAGCACATTATCGATTTGCCAGACAGTAAGTTCAAGCACCGTATCAAACAGAATATAATGTCAAAAGGCTATTATAGGGTGGATCAATATGTGAGCGATCGTGATGTCTGGAATTGACACCCCTTTCTGTACATCCGATTATAACTATTGTAAATGCACATATAATATAAAATATTTATTTAACAAAGATATTAATAGATCACGTTTGTTGCCTGTTCTTCGCTATGATTGGGTTATTTACTGACCTGGAGGTGATAGTTTAGACTTTTATAAGCGCCTTCTCCTAGCCAAAATTGAATAAAATGAATAAATTTGATTACACAAAAATATTAAGTAATTCTGTTTATCGATAACAAAGTAAACTAGGATTATATATTTGTTTTTTTTTTTACTATGTTACGATACTATTACAGTACAACCTTTAATATTTATACAGATTTGTTCTTAACTTGATAAGTTAAGAGTCACTTTAACGAAGTTATACGATTAATGAGTGATTGTACAACTTAATTCCGCCAGTGTAATTGTACGCATTTGGATGACAATTAACTTTACAGTCTGTGTAAATTTGTCGACCTCTTCAAACTCTGTGAAAATAGGCCACGAGAAGCAAAATGGGTCACATCGACCCACTGTCACAAATAATTCTATCTGTATAAGTACACTGTCATTGTGCAGATTTTATAATAAAAATTGATTTAGACTCAGAACTTCAAATCAAATCAAAAACTTTATTCAATTTAGGCCCTGTGAAGGCTCTTACGATCATCAAAACTAACATCGGTCCGGAAAATAACTCAGTGTCATCGAGAAAAATCGGCAGGAAAATTCATTTTGAATTTTTATCCGTCTTTCTCCATGTACGCGTATCACTCTGAAACTACAACTCAGATGTTGATGGAAATGTTGTCAATCTATAAAACGAAAGGGTTTCTTCAGGTTAGTAGACAAAATTAAAATGATTTTAGTAAATACATTTCTTCATACAATCAATCAATTCAATCAATTCTGCTATTCAATTCAATATCAAATATCACAAAAAAAACTTGATAAAATAGTTATTCTTAAGGTTATAACACTGCCTACAAAGTTGTAAAATAAGCTCGAGTCTACACGAAGAAAGTCCCGGGAATAACTAGTTACAATAAAAGTGTCTACGGCAGCCACTCTCAACCTTTTTTCTATAGGGGATACAGATATGTGTTAGTTATGGTGTCGCGGGTTGCAAACAAAATATATTTAGTTAACGATTTCCTTGGGTTTTATAGGTCCTTAGGTTATCTGGCTGAGGCAGGCGGGTCGCGGGATCCGACTTCCATTGCAGTAGTCCGACTGACTGCAAGGGCCGGCCATTGGGGTGACGCTGTGATTGCATGCACCGATACGCGTCGCCCAGGAAGGCGACAGACGGCCGTGGGGTTTTAGTGGGTATTCCCGGCGCTTAGCGTCGGGTGAGTCCCACATACCCATCTCAGTCCCCCCGGGCTGGGTGGAGATGCATAAATACATAAAAAAAGGTTCATATGTTATCTATAGTAATATTACAAACAGGAAAAATTGTTTGTTTGAACGCGCTAAACTTAGAAACTAACAATCTGATTAAAAATATATATATTTGTAATTGATAAAGCAATCACTGAGGAAGGGTTTAGGCTATTGACCATCACGCTACCATTAATAGCTAAAAAAACTCTATTGAAAAAGTTATAAATACGGGCAAAAATTAATATATATTTTGTAATTACACGGGAAGTAAGTTGAGGGCACAGTAAGTTTAAAATAAAGTAATGCCAGGTGAGCTAATCATAAAAGGCCGGCGGGCCTCAGGTTGAGTATAGCGGGTTTAGTTTGTTTTTAGTACATAATAAACAAAGAGGTGTACGAGATAATGTTATAAACGAGAATATAGTGGGAGGGGGGGGGGGGGGGGGGGAATAAATAAAGAACCTCTTAAAGTAAATTAGAGATAGATCTCCGTATGTTTTGTGTAACGACGAATTGCCGTTTATCTAAGTACAAATACAAATATATTTTATTTATAGAAACATTTTTACGCGGTTTAAACCTTGCTTAAGTCTCCAAGCTAGGCAGTACCTGTGAAATGGATGCCCAAAATAATGCTAGAGTTATACATATAATAATTGGTGGATCATTTTATCTAGAGCAAGTGAACACATAAAAATAAATTATTTACTATTAATACTAAAGACAAAATTATAAGTACAAATATTAATAATCGAGTTCTTACGTCTATATGTATGTAGAGATATATATGTGTATATTGAGTTATTTATGTGTGCACGCAAACGCGTCTGTATGTATATGTGTAATGTGTACGTTTAAGACATAAATTACTGACACTGACAGAGTCACTAATCACCCTAAGTAAATTTTCTGTCTTCAAAGTAAGCGATTATAGTCGTGTAAAGTAAATTTTATTCATCACACTTAAGTGTAGTTAGGTTATATGTATACGGTATACATAAGCCGGTGTCATTTACATATACATATGCGGCACGCTCGTGTCTGCAATTTCCCTCACGGCCTCGTGTAATACCCATGTAAGTTGACACCGAGTCTCGACCTAATAAAGTGTCTCCTGATATTATTCTTTAACCGTTCATACAATCGCAAGCAGAAATGGAATAACGATTTTATATTCTTTTACTCCCACAGAAACGCTTTTTCATATAATAAAAAAAAAAAAAAACTTTATTGGTACAAAAAACAATATAACATATAGTACAATTGTATGTTGCTGATTGCAGTAGTTAGTAATGTAACTGTGTCGCAGTTAACAGCGCCCACCTCCGGATACTGACACAATATAAGGGAACATTGAAATAAAATAAAAAAGAGAATTTTAAACAATAAAAAAAAAGAAGTTAAACAATAGAAATTATTATTCTTATTCGCAATTTTAGCCCAGGAGATACTCAAAGTTAAGAAAGATCAAGAAATACTTTTTTCAAGATTTTTCTAGTGACGCTTCCCTACGCCGTCAGCTGATAGTTTAACCATTCTAAATTACTCAGTATATAACTGCAGAAAAACGATAAATATATTTTTTTATCATCCCACGACCAACCTTTTTATTTATTGACGGGTGTTTAAAATCGTAGTTTTTACGGACTTCCACATCGCATCGCACAAACGCATTATCCAGGCTGAAGTCGAAGACGTGAGGACATGTGGTTTTTCATCGAGTGAGAATCACCCAACACTACCCACTAAAACGCACCACGGCGACCCTTTAAACTCTTGCGCAGCGTATTGCGTTCAAAATCTGTTTGGATAGCGAATAACTCCTTAAAAAAAATTCATTATAATCGGTAAGTCGTTAAGAGGAAAAAATAATCATCTCAATTAATATTATGAAGTTTTTTGAGTCCCTACGGTCAAAACAAGAATTTAATATAAAGGTATTAGATACGGTTCTATTACTTTTTTAAATATCAATAATATTACTATATACTTATACAGAAAGCATTTGTTAATTGATTCACCACATGCACGTTCCAATACGTATTCGTATTTATCGACATAAGTAACAAAGGAGAGCTTGTATAAAGCCAACTATTTTGTGTGTTTATTATTTCTATAAAATTCTTTATATGCAAGTCTTTATTATTCATACATTTAATGCTTTGTATTGAATAAAATATTCTTTTTAAAACGACCGTGCCGTAACACGGCTTGGACGACATAAAACATTAAACCAGGGCTGTATTTAAAAACACGTTCCAACAAGGGTCATATACGAGAAACATATCGACCGGAATAACTTAGTTTTAAATGACATAAAGGAAATTCTGCAGAGTGATATAATGGATAGTAAAAAATATGACTAAATTCAAATAAAATATAATTAAAGATGAGTTAAACAAAATCTATAACTTGAAAAAAGTGATACAAGTAAAATTCAAAAACAAGATCGCTACGCATGTATCTATTGTATCGAATCGATATATTGGTACAACGAATTTATAAAAATAATTAAAATACGTCACAACATTATCCAATAATGTATCAACAATACTTCCTAGTAAATTATGTTTTTGTATAAGATAGACAAAGTGGTAGCACTGATTGTAAATAGAGATTAAATAACAACGGTGAGTTTCAAGATATACGTAATCCACAGGTGGTCCCTTCGATAGCTGGAAACACTGATTTCAAATCGCGGCAAATCACAAGTAACTAATTAATACGGACTAATAAGCAAATGACCGCGAACTGATCGATTATTCTTATCACCCCAGCTAATTGCTGGATAGACACTAACTGATAGTGGCGCGCGATATCCGTACTTCATATATGTGCAGTCTAATTTCAAACAATTTAATTTTTGAAGATTTGAAGCGAAGATAGTTCAGCGGTAGTGTGTACGACTTCGCGTCAAGGGTCGTGTGTTCGAATTCACTCCATCTACAATGAACTTGAGCTTTCGGTGAAAGAAAACATCGTGAGGAAATCATAGCATGGTGGTAGGGCATTTTCTAATGCCCACCTGGCTAGCTACCACCCTCAAGTTAAAAATCTGTCGCCAAATGTCAATATATTCCGGCAGTTGCACTTAAGAATCAGTTCCTCTGCAGGTTTAACGTGTCTACCAACTTGTACCGTATCGTCACTTAAGTTCAAATGAGATTGAAGCCATAACGCTAAACATCAACTATAAATAAAAAAACTAGTCCTATATATATTACTACTGTCAAATTAGTAAAATATTGCAGATGAAACCTTCATTAAAGTTAAGAATTAATAATTATTTTTGAATAGCTTTGCCTGCTGTTTAAAGTTATATGTAGGGGTTCGTGTTCCTAGCAGCTTCTCACTTTGTGCCTGTGGAGGTTCTAATACAATTTCGCTTGCCCTCGTTTCGGTAGAGTACTTTACTCACAATGGTACAAAGTTTCTAAATAGCCATTGTTTGAAATAAATCCTATTCGGAAGGGATTTACTACGAATGCTACCAACTTTACTATACGATCGTACTTGAAGGCAAAGTACTATTGTTAAAATTCTTATATTATAAACTGAAAATATTTATATTTAACTTTATTTGAAAGTTACCGTACTTCAAAATGTTCCGTCCAAACTCCATCATTAACTTTATTTCGTTTACCAGTAGATTTATGTATATATATTTCAAAATAGGCACGTATGTGGTGAAGATATTGTGTCCAACTGAATTGCCGTCACTATATGATCAAAATCGTACAGCAGAAAAAAATGACCCAATTTTACTAAACATAAGTGGAATAAAAATGTATTACAGTAACGAGGTGCCTTAATTGCTCACGAGATTTGAAGGGTAGGGTTGTGAAAAGGTTAGAAACGTCCTAAAGCGACGAGTAATACACGTGGTATATTGTCCGATATAAATTCTAAAGCCGAGCGGTATATGACGCACGTTGAATTACACGTGACAGTAGGTCGATGTGACCCATTTTGTTCGGAGCGTTAGGACAGTCAAATGGATAACTATCGTTCTCTGAATATCAGTACAATTCTGTTAGGTGTTTTTAGGAGTTAGCATCGGGAAAGCTGGCTCAATAAAGTTTTGAATATTTCACTAAACAAATAACCTCGGTGCAGTGACCCGGAGCCCCTCAAGTTAATTACATTGGTATGTAATAAAAGTGGGTCACAAAGCTATATCTTAAGGCAAAACAAACAAGCATCCGTCTCAGTTCGCTAATTGATATATATCCGACGGATTGTGCCGTCTTTCATAGTTCCTCGTAGAGCTTTCTATATTTCCTGCATGTGATTACAGAGAGGGACTTAGATTTTTTCGATAAAGATGAAAACTTTAGAAACATCTTTTTTAGATAAAGAGATATTGTTTTATAATAGTTTCTAGATAATCTCGGCAGCCGTAAATTATATAAACACTAAATTGTAAAAAAAAATATAATGTTGACAAAAGCGTGGAAAAGTGTTTACTGAGGTGAACCTCAGTTTAAATAATAAATCATTTTTCTAATTTCTATTCACTAAATGTTAATTACGTAAGTTGTTAGTTGTAGTACCACCACTTAGGAGGAAAAGAAATAATGAAATTCTCTATGTTAGGCTGGCTCGGAATGGGAAAGAGTGCCGCTTTGTAAAAAAAATTTGTTAAGGAACAGGCTATTTATAGATTTGAAATGTCTTTCTTTGATTCTTCTTTTCTTGATTTGATTTAGTCATTAATCACGGTTGAACACCTGTAAGGAATTTATTGATTACGTCGCCACCGAGCGAGCTACTGAGCGACAGATAGTAATTTTTATTAAAATGTATATTGAAAACAAATATGCTGAGAACAATATTTAAATTGATTAAATTTGTAACTACAATGGATTCCTGATTTTTATAAAAGGTTTTACACTACACACATGTTTTTGTAGCTTGGGTAAAATACACTTAGGTATTTCACTCTCGCTTATGACAGATACATATGAGAGGGGTATGTGGTGCTCAAATGGATTCTGCGAAACAGCAATACACATGAAAAATTCTAATGGCTATCCTGCATTCGCCGCTTAATGGCAAATACCATGTTTCGCATTCACACTCCTTCTAGTGGGAATATAACTCCTACACTTTATCCGTTCGTGAAGTCGTTCTGGCATCAGCACCTAATCAATTTGACGATAGATCATTTTTTTATTTCCGTGTTGAAGCTTATCAGGTGATAAGCACCAACAAATACCGACAAAAAAACCCCGACGACACTCATCCCTTCATACTGCAAGACCAGGGACAGGTTTTAGGTTTTCTTTTAGTCACATTTCTACTAATAGATTCCTACACATTACATACACATCTATTGCAACCGAAAAATAAAGGCAAACATTACTGGCTTTGTGGTCTAGATTCGTGCATTTACAAGGGCCCCGGATATATTTACATCGATTGATCTCGGAACGCGACACGTTTTAACGTGTCGGTATGAAGTTTGTTGCATTTGATATGTGGTTATCGCATCCGGCCAAACCTAATCATCTTATTCTATAATCCATGTGATGTGATGCACGCAAGGAATATGCAAAATATAAGACCAGAAGTTTAGTCCTGAATACGACTCTGTCCTACCCATTGTTGTCTAATTCGCAAGTGACTACAGAATAACGTGCTATTGTGGAAAAATTATTACTTTTATTTGTCTCGCCATGAATCACTATTCGATGTGGTTTCGCCTTAGGTTGTATAAATATACTCCTATGCAAAACTCTATGCTTCTAGATCGAATCAGTACAATCGTTAGGCTCCTCCTGTAATTTGATATGTCTTTAACTGTAGCTAAAATAACAAATTTTGATTTCAAATGGATATACATATTAACATCATCTTCTTCATGTCCTGTTCCCAAGTTATTTGGGTTGTTGCAGTAAGTTTTCTTCTTCCATAGATCTCTATCACCTTTCATCTTTTCTTTCATGTCATTCCTCACACAGTCTTCCCCTCTTTTATTTAGCCTTCCTCTTCCTTTCAATCTTTCAACATTGGTTTTCTCACCACATGTGTTTCCTCTCTTCTCCACACACGTCCGAACCCAAAGCAAATGATTTTCTTTCAAGTTTTCTACCACTGGCGTCACTTTCAAACTTCCTCTAACGTACTCATTCCTGACTTTTTGTAACACCAGACATCCAACCCTTAGGGTAAAAAAAATGTTTAAAGGGATTATAAATGAGCAAAATTACTAGAGTATTTAATGGTAAATATAGTATAGTCTACAAATAAAGATGACCATCGGTAACAGATGCGTTGATAGTAGTCGATGCATTTCCTGAGAAGCCTTTTTTCCTCCGCACAGTATGGCAAAGATAAGAATTTGCGAACTTCTTTTTTCATGTCGAAATAAACACTATCGTGTTCATGTATTACAAATCTGTAGTAGATATGGTCTTAAGTACAAATTTACATGTTAGATTGTGTTTGTGAAAAAATAACTTATATTCGTTTGTACTGTAATTATAATTACAGTATTCCATAATTAACCATTACGGAAAATTGGAGGAAATTTTTGAAATAAAATGAGAAAAATAAAATAGCATCTAAACAAAAAACATCGATTGACAAACAGAGGCTATATGATGGTGAACTCGTTTATTTAACTTGATCAAATTCCTCATGGCCTTTTTTTATAAAATATAATGTTCTAAACCAATCAAAAGATTTCAAGACTGTAACATGTAAACACGTAGATACCTACATAAAAGCAAAGATTTCAATATAAAACCGATACATTCACTTAGAGATAACGCTAGTCTGTCTTCATTGTTTGTTAATGCAAATGCTATATACACATGAACTGTTATTGCTGTTCGTATATACGTACAGTTAGACTTGTATCACTTTTGGCTTTACGTTTAGGGTGTGTTTACACGTGGTGTTAATGTGAAAATATATCACAATACATTATTTTATTATCGGCCAACTTTCTGTCTCGAATATAGCGAACACTATGCACTGTATGCTACATTTGTAAAATACCAACATGATATACATGGCGATGGTAAGAGACCCGATGGTATGACTTTGGTTCCTTGGAGGATGGGAAGGCCTCTCGTATGGGATGTTGCATGTGTTGATACTTTGGCTCCATCCCATCTTCCTGCTATCGCTATATAGGCTAGCAGCTTTAGCAGAGAATTCCAAGCGGCTCAAATATTTGAATTTAAATAATATGTATATTTTTTTGTCGCTTGGTATCGAAATAATGGGTTCGTGGGAGCCAAGTGCACATGTTTTGTACAAACATATTGCACAACTTCTATATGAGACCATGCGGGACCGAAATGCTAGCCATTACCTTGTACAACAAATCAGCGTTGCAATACATCGTGGCAATGCTACTAGTGCATATATTATAGATACTAGCCGTCAGCTGCCCGCTACGCTGAGCATACAAAAAAGAAATTAAAAAATGAGAATGGAACTCAAAAACTATGTGACCTAGAACCATCTATGAACCTTTCCGCTACCCGACAAGTTCAGTGGTTTTCACACGATTGAACGTCAAACGAACTGTATTCTGTATACATAGAATCGTTATGTCTGAGATGTTGTTAATTTAATTGTAACAGAATTATAGTTAACATACGTGCGGCTGCGCTTGCGTTAATATTGCTTTTGTCAAACAAATCGGTTAACACAATAAAAAGTTTCATACAAAGTTTTTCCCCTCTCTTTACTCTACTTCATAGAACTTTTTCGAGTAGTCTATCATCGTCCCCAGGTTGCCACCTATCTCTATACCGCATTTTCGCATTTATAATATTAGTAAGGATAAGGTGTTAGATAAAATTAATATTTTTAAAATGAATGATGCTCGTACAATGTGAACGTACCTTTAGGACTTAATCATTCGAAGCTCTAAGTGCTTAGTCTGATACCGTTTCTCTTGTTTAAATATATTAACTGACTTGCTGAGTTCATTGTTGGGCGTGTACACTGTTCGCAGTGGTCTATATTGAAACTATCGCTTTCATTATTGAAACTTTAGAACTAAAGTTAGATGACATTTTATGTCATGGCTTGGATAATGTTGTAGTCGTAAGTCGTAGCTTTTATATGAGTTTTGTTTAGTTTTAAAGTGCCCACTTTGTTTATAATTTGAAAGTTGTAGGAAGATTAAAGTTTTAAGTAGACTTGGCAAGGATAGTGGCATATTGGTATATAAAATTTAAGGCTACTGTGAAGGTTTTTTCGAGTATTACGGGATGAGTCGAGTCTCACATACTCATCTCGCATCTGCCTAAGTTCTTTGAGAGGGCAACCCGTAAGTTGATTAAGCCACGATAAAAAAATGGTCAAAGTAGCAGGTTTTGAATTTAAATCTAAATAAATCTGGCTGTGTCGGTAGGACTAGATGGGCACAAATAACTCTACTTTTATAATTCTTGGACATGTTGCGTACTGGTATCAGCTTGTTTTTAATTTAAAGGCTTAGCGTTCTGGCCATAATCTCACCTGATGTTAAGTGACGATGTGGCTCAAGATGGTATGAGCACGCTACACTTGTGAAGAATCTGGCTTCTATGTACAACTGCCAGAACACACCTATAGGTATTTGACGGACAGGTAACTTGAAGGTGGTAGCTACTGCCATGCGGGTTTCTGAAAAATACCTACCATCATGCTACGGTTTTGTCGCGATGTTTTCCGTCATTGAAAGCTCAAGCTCGTTGTAGGTGAATTCGAACTCACATCCCTTGACGCGGCGTCTGTACACAGTACCAACTGAGCTATCATCGTTTGAAATAAATTCTATTAGGATTATTACCAATATAAAGAAATGAAGTTATTATACGTTATAAATAGCATATGGAATAATGTAGGCATCAGATATCGCTATCACTGACACGATGACAAATTATAACTTCTAACAAGTAAAACTTTCATAATATGTATAAAATAAATATAATAAAGAATTTTATTAGTATATGCTGAATCACTGGATACAATATGTAGTAACACTTTCTCCGTGCTCTGATCAGATTATAACTCGATCAATAACATCGTATCTTTGACTTATTGAATACTTTATAAGTGAACCATCTGGCGACCATCCTTTGCGTACCCTTGGCTCGATATCAAAACAAAGTTACTAACATAATGTCAGATTTCATAAGACCCCAGTTTGTATCGAACACCACAGTGTTCGTGGATCAACTGAAATTTGGCAGTCGCTACATTGTTACCCGAGTAGGATTTCACGCTAGTTTTATATTCGGCAATTGTTATGAGAGAATAGAAGTGGCGAGTCCATTGTCTTGGTCAGTTATCACCGTGATCCATCATTTATCGTATGTTGCTAGGTTTTTTTTATCGTATGTAGTTTTTCGTTCACTTTATCACATGCTATGTTACTTAGCTTGTTTTTTCTTAGTATCCGCCGCGTCAATAGACTTTAATTCCAATTCCTGCAATAAACTTGAGCTTTGGGAGAAGGAAAACATTTCGATGAAGCCATAGCATGGTGATAGAGCTTTTTCTAATACCCACCCGGGGAGCTGTCAACCTAAAGTTGGAAATCTGCCAACAAATACCAATAGGTGGGTTCCGGCAGATGCACTTTAGAGCCAGTTCCTCCACAGGTTTAGCGTGTCTACCGACTTGGGCCGTATTGTGACTTTAGATTAGGTAAGATTATGGCCATTACGCTAAACCTTGATAAAAAAAAAGATAGATATATGCTGGCGCCGGCTTTTTTGTAGGACTATTTACGATAAACATTTCCATTATACATTACATACGTGTAACTCTAACGGTTTTTGCCAGACACACCAGACTAGCTCGCAGATCGCAGAATTTTTTTATATTTACTTGACACTTATCGTTATATTTTAAACAATTTATACAATATCTATATAAATTATAGCCTATGTATTAGTAAGATGCATACGCTATGTTATTGCAAAGTTTCATTAAAATGCATTTATTAGGTTTTGCGGGAAAGAGTAATAAACATCCATACAACAATCACATTATACTGTTATTCTAGATGAAATGTATTCATTAACTTTTCTTCACTCCGTTGACCCATCTGCCGCATTGTATCGCTCGCACGTATTATTTCAACATTCTCGCTTAGCATACATTTTCAGTTTGTTCGGCTTGTAAAGACAGTAGCGTGATGTTGAATAGCCTTCCTAAACCTACCTAAATAATTGGCCAGTCACATGCCAACACATTTTTTATGTCAGTTTCTGAGATTAGCACGTTCAAACCCGTAAACTTTATTTTATTTGTATAAATCAAGTCAAAAACCCATTTAATATATGGTTATATTATCATACCCGTAATATCCTTGTAAAGGTACGCCGCTTTGTCTCAGTAAAATTGACACAAATATAAAGTATTTTATATTTTACAAAATATATTAAAGATCTGTTTTCAGAAGTTGTTAAAATGTTACGAAGCTTAAAGTTCATGATAAAGCTTAATTAAAAATAATCACCTTCACCGATAATAAAAAGTTTTATAAGCAATTTATTTCATAATAATTACGGTGGGAATATAAGACATTATTTAAAATAACCAGAAATAAGAAATTGCATTATAAGCTCTAATGTGTTGGAATAAAGTATAAAATCATATAGATTTTTTTTTAACGGCTGGGCTTATATTTTGTGAAAGCCTGCAACATTTCTAAGTCTCAGGTGTAACCTAGAGGATCGTGAATATTTAGAGCGTGTCGTTCGATACCTTTTTGCAGTCCCCTGGCGGCAGTGTTGCCAGTTTATAAAATACATACTTTGGCGAATCTAGGTCCAGAATTACCCATATTATATATAAAAATGTATTTAACTTTGTTGTTGTATAATTTTTTATTAAGATCATACTAGGTCGTCATAACTATTGAGTTACGAGTGCTGCGGCGCTGAGTATTACGCATTCAAATTCCATGCAGGATAAATATATGTACATGGAACATATGAATGACTATTCTAAATCTATTTATACTTTCTATCAGTTAATTTTTATTTTTGTAAATTTCCACGTGATAAGGCGTTCGATTCCTCGTCGATTAGGTCGTCATTGTAAACCCGAAAAAATATAATTGCATATAAAGGCTGATCTGGTTTTAGTGAAATTGTTAATATTTAATGTGGCATATGATTTTTCGGATAAAATCTATAGACATATTGCAATCTTATCTGTAATTTCCACTGCTTCTACTACTAGACAGTAGAGCCAACTTTGTCTTTTAACATTTCGAATACTCTAACAGCATGGATCTTACATTCGAACCCTGAACACATTTGAACTGTGACTATTAAGGCTACTTTACTAACCGAAAAAAGCGAAAGTATAATTCATTCTGGCCCTTTTTTTTACTAAACCAAAATGATAAAACCATGTTCTAGTGGTAAGGCATTTATCAACACTACACCAAAGTTTAAGTGCTTTTTCACTTGAAAAACGGTCTTCCACTAGGCTTCTCATACCAAATAGGGACATAAAGTAAGTTTGTGATCAAATGCTGAAAAAATACAAATTGAAAAAACTAGGATTCAATCAATCAGACAAACATGGTATTTTAAACAATAATAAAGACGTCGAAAACTGGTGCGTAAACTTCACGTGTTTTTGCAAACTTTTCAGCAGTTTAAATGCCATAAGTTTATTTCATGTCGATCGAAGCGAGCTCATCGGGCCGCCGCGGGCGTTGAAACATTGATTAGAGCGAAATTTAATGTCGAAGAGCACGGACGTAAAGTTGTCTGCCAAACGGCGTTTTATCGGAAACGTGCCCAGAAATTGCACAAACTAATTTAAGCTTCACTCTCCGACGTCCGACAGTTAAAGACATCTCTACGTCTAGTTTCAATTTATTAAAAAGTATCTAACGAGACTACTGAAATCACTGTCAAGCAAAGTTTTAATTGGCATAAAAATATTTGAATTGATTAAAATAATTCTTCATTCTAAAACTTTATACATTAATACGTTCTTTTCTGTTTTTTATTTTTATATATTCAGATTTTTGGTCAATCTCAACATAAGGGGGATATTATATAAGTACGTGGCCCTAAAGGTAAGTCTTGTAGGAGAAATGGCTCCCAAAACGACCTATATGTGCTGGATAAGAGATTTTTACCTGATGACCTAGCACTATGCTATGATTCCATCACGATGGTTATCTACATTGAAAGCTCGGACTCACAAAATCGATATAGTCAATCGAGGCGATCTCCAATCACGTTTTCTTCGAGTCAGTATTGCTACGAAATTAGTTAAGCAATAACAGTGAAACCAATTACAATGTATGATTCACTTTGCCTTTTTATTTAATTTAATAAAAACCGACCATCTAACAGCATTTCGTAGTAAATAATACCATTTGTATTATTGCAGTTAAAAGAACAAGATAAAATAATAATGCCAGGAAACGGCTGGACCAAATTTAATTTCCTTTGTTGTCTTCCCAATCAATTCCTGTAAAGTTATTTTGTATAGTACATCATTTAAGGGAATAAAACGAAACTACAGCTTTCATAGCATTTGAATACGTAATAGATCTTTTTTTTTTGTATTTAATACGGTAATATATAGGCTCTTCAGATGGAGGCCTGGCTTACTATCAATCCGGACAATACATTCAAAGGAGATTAGGTTAGTTCTAAATTACAAAAAAATAACGAATGTTTCTCACCTGACTTTTTAGCACTGTTCCCTTTGCCACCATTTTTGTTCCTTCTCGGGTAGAGGTTAATTTTGCTCTGGCCACACCCCATCACAGCGCCTATACATCCATCATTTCCTTTTCATTATCAAAATTCACTTAATCGAAACTAAAGCAAAAAACTCTATGGCATTTTCTTATATTATTTTCGTATTTCTATTCATTTTTACAATGTTTAAAGACAGACACTTCAATTTGATTTTGTGTTTTTTCGTTTGTTTGTTATTAGATGTCCAAGTTGAAAGTGACCGCGCTTGCTCCATGATTTCTTTTCTGTAAAGAATAAAATAATAAATTATTTTTTATGGCCTTATATCGCAGTGGTAAGAGGTTTTTGATTGGAGTGTATATTCGATTATCGCTCACGACTGACTGTTTGTAAGATAAGTTTAATTAATTATTAGCATTTGGGTTGCCTGGTTAGAATTAAAGCTATTACCTCGCTGCAACCGCCGCACCAAGTGCTGTGAGTTCGTGTCCCCCACAATTGTGAAACACAAACAATTGTTCTGAGTTTGACTATTACATTGTATAGGTTAATTGTGTTCATAAAATCCTTCTCATTTGATATTGGCAAAATTGTCTAAATGTACTGATGCAAAGCATATATTTAAAAAAATATCATTTCTGTATCTTAATCTAAACTAATTTGATACATGCGGGAGTGATTATGCTTGTTACATGTTCATGCCTAAACCGTTAAATAAAACTTAAAACCTATAAAATAGAGGGTGAAACTTTGTATTACTATAACAAATAGCTATATGGAAAACCCGCATTTTTTAAAAATCATCTCTCAACGCAGTATGGTAGAATAATTAATCAAATTCAGGCGAGCTTAGTCAGATGCATACCTAGTTCGCTAATATCTGTGTATGTGTTTACTTATGTAGTCTATCAACTTTTTAGTTATCATAGTAAAGGCTTTAATTAGTTTTTTTTTCTAAATATTTATTATTAAGTTAAACTTTGAATGTGTATTGATTCTATAAGTGCACTTGTTGGAAAATTACAATTAAGGGAATCGATCTCTAATATGTAAGCTGACGAAAATGTAGGAATAAAAGTGTCGGAATTGCTGACAAAATGGTTAAATGAAATGTACGTGTATCAGTTTAATGACGTAAGAAATGAAATTTCTTTAAATATTATAATATATTTTCATTGTTATAAGTAAAGGTTAATAATGTTAAAAAAATGTATGGCATAATAATATGTTGTTACTTTATTTATTAGGTTCCTATACCCAAGATCCAATAGACTTAAAGAATCCACTTCGTTAAGCCTATTGGAGACGCTGGCTTCCAACTGTAACACACCAAACATTTAGCAACAGATTTTTATCTTAACGGTGGTACTATACAGGCATACATTAGAAAATAGGCTACCACCATGTTATGGTTTCATCCCAACGTTTTCCACCACCGAAAGCTGAAACCCAATGCGGGAATTCGAACTTGCGTACGTCGACGCGGTGTCCGTACACGCTATCATTGAAATACTAGAAGAGAATAACAGCGAATATTATCATAATTCATTTGTATGGAAGTTGCAACTCTTTCGAATATAACTCTACTATACCCAGCTTGAACTAAAGCGCGTCTCTACGACATATGCTACAAATTCTGAATAATGAATGCCATCCAGCTGAACGGAATTATTCTCCTAGGCTAAAACAGGCTAGTTCCTAAAATATGCAGGCTAAACGCAGATATGGTGATTTTTATATAGTTACGGTTTATTTTTAATGAATATAATTATAACGTTATAGCCACAATCTCATCTGATGCTAAGTGACGATGTGGCTCAAGATGGTAGATGCGCTAACTACCTGCACCTATCTGAACACACCTGTAGATATTTGGCGGCAAATTTTTAACTTAAGGGCGGTAGCTAGCCAGTCGGGCATTAGAAAAAGCCCTACAACCATGCTATGGTTTCATTACGATGTTTTCCTTCACCGAAAGCTCAAGCTCATTGTTGGTGGATTCGAAAGCACATCCATAGACGCGGCGTCCGTACACACTACCAAGTGAGCTGTCATCGCTTACAATTACATTATTCTAATTTACTTAACTCTAGCACAAATTGTCTAGTAAAAAATATATATTTAACCGTATATAATTGGGAGTTGTCTAACAATAGGTATTGTTAAAGATTTGACCATGTAACAATGTAAAAGCGAGATCTAATATAAACTCGCGCACAAACGTTTGAAGTAAACCATATGTCTGGCTATAATCTGGTAATTATGCATGTAATTATACGCGTCTCACCTTGGGATTTTCGCCTTGAATATTTCATTAGACATCAATAGAGGTTTCCGTAGCTTTCTACTGCGAAGGGGATGACATCTTAGATTACTATACATTTATTCATAAAAAGACATTTTTGCTTTTGTAAGATAAGAATGAACAAAATATCTAGACCGTAATATGTTTGTTCCAAATACTTATGTCACAGTGAAATTTGTATGTGCATTTGACTTCTGTATCTGGAATAAACTGGTAGGGGAATGCATACACGGATTTTGAGTATACTTTAACATAATTTCATTTGTAATTTAATCTAACAGAAACTACTAAGATATCTAAAATGTATGGAAATCTAATTTAATTCGTTTATAAGTGAGTTATCGAAACATCTTCGTAACCGGAACTGAGAATAAAGTTAGTAGTATTAATATTGTTTTGAAACGATAGATATATTTCCATAGATCTCTTTGTTAAGAATACAAACAGAAACGCAAGTACGTGCGCGTTTTGTGTATAAAAGATTGAATATATCAAAATGATTGGCAATAGATAAATATGATGACAGATCGTGTTAACACTTCCATTTTTAAGTGCTTTTTTTATTGTTATGATGATTTATTACACCACTTCATATCGGGCGCTGTCGTATCATTAAAGGTTTAATTTAAGCGATATATTATATTAATTAAAGTTGTTTAAATCACTTTATATTAATCCGAAAAACAGTGTGTTTAACTAGGTACAAATGTATACTACAGTGTACATTAAAAGTTATTCATAATAGTTCTAGTAGTTCTACAGTCAAATATTCAAAAGGTTTTAGAAAAAAAAAAACAGTAATTATTTTTGCTCTTACTTTTAACTATATCCTTACTAATATTATAAATGCGATAGTGAGTTTGTTTGTTATGCTTTCACGCCTATACTGCTGAATCGATTATAATGAATTTTGATATAGAGATAGATGGGAACCTGAAAAGCTATATTCTACCGCTATATTCTAGTATAGTCCAGTCCAATCTATTGTTGTTTTTATATACGTATTTATTTAAAGGTAAAAAACACCTAACCCGGAAATAGTAATAGAAATTGTAATGTATTATGATATCGAAAGGTACAATTCAGTTATTTATATATTAATTACGCTTACTCAAGTTTTATCAAGTTAATAACTAATTTTTGACTTATTATTAACTGAACGACAAAATGTCTACATTGACACAATACGTAATTATACTTTATGTAAATACCTTAATAATAGGGCTCACGCAATTTGAAATCGGACTGATAGTTTATAAAATTACTACAAATTCTTCGATTTTAATATTTGCATTGAACTACGACTATAGTTACAAATAAACAAAGGTGGTAGTTAATAGTCGATGCGACGGCTTCTACATAATTTTCTTTGACCTTTTATAGACAAGAATAATCGTTCATCGATCTTTATCTTTTGGAAGTTATTATGGTTACTAACATTAAATTATGGGGTTTAATTCAATTACCGACCAATTTGGAATGACCAACGAACCTACGAATTTAGTAGTAGAAGAATAAAAATATCAGCTTTTTAATCAAATACAGACAAAAACTTTTTAAAAGTAAAATAAAATATCTGAGGCAATTAGAATCAATCGTGTGGGTTTTCAGTTTTCGCAATAGAAGAAATTTAAATATGGGATTTTATTACAATTTGTACTTTATTAAGGAATACAATACAATGACTACTTAAGTTAATTCTAACTACAGTGAATGCTATAATAAAATAACACTCGCATAACTACACGCTTACTCTGCGACCGTGACCTGAAGAGTGGATACTATGGCCACCATAAAATAGAGTAAATAAACATCGGCCACAGGTGGGCAATGTTCAAACAAATGACTTTAATGGCGTCTAATTCTTTTTTATTTGACAAGTTCCGGCCTCTAACCGCCGACTTTAACCGCATACAATAAAAAACAAAGTTGTATCATGAAATCTCTCTGGTACAATTTCCATTTGAATGAGTCGCAGGGCGAAATTTCAAACGGCTTCTATTTTATACTGAAGTTTGATCATTTTTAAGTTATAGTCTCTTTGGGGAAGTTAAAAGGGTTTAAAATGGACTATGCTCTTTGGGGAATTTGTGATTTAATCTCTTTATCGAATAATATAAACCGTTACATTTCCTTAAGCAGTATAACTATATTATTTATCGATACAGCGAAATTAATATATGATTATTATAATACATGTACAATTTATGCCAATAAATAATACTACTATTATTAAAAAACCTTTTCAATTATAACTATTTCAATAAAGAATGTATTGTATGAATTTAAAATGGACAAAATATTTACTAGTTTAAATTAATTGAACGTCCAAACATTTCAAAAATAAATAAATTTCTCATAAAATAAACAATACATTTATTGAAAAAAATCTTAATATGTGAAAATATGTGTAAGAACTTATGTTCACTTAAGTTAATTTGCCAAGACACTGATGAAAATCTAAACTTATAACAATTGTTTTAGTACATAAGTTAGGCGGTTATTATTTTTTAATTATTTAACTTCCTACAACTGACAAAGCCATGATTTCATTAAATGTTTGTTCTTACTAAGTAATTTTTGTACATATTGTAAGGTCAGGGTACCTACTAGGACTATGTATCTGTGGGCCGAAATCCCTAAATAAAATAAAGATATTTTTTTTCTCGAAGCGGTCTTTATATGTTATAAATATTTGACATCAGAAGGCTTACGGTTTATTAGCATTTCCACGTTCACCTTTTCCGCATCAACCGCGTGTACTCGTTAAATCCGTTATTAATGAGCGCTTATTGTCAAAAGAACATCTATGACAAATTACAAGAAGTCATTATCACGTATACTTTTAGAAATATCATAACTGGTCCATATATAGATTTGTGAAATAATTGTATTCTATTACTTCCCAATACAATTAATATTTACTTATATATTAATTATAAATAATTACTACCTTGCAAAACGACAGGTTCAACAAACGTATTATATATCTAATCTTCGATAGGTCAACTTCCAGAATATACAGAGATTTTTTTTTAAATTCCATAGTATGAAAATGTTAACTCCACAGACTAGTGAAGAAAGAAAATATCCTTGAAAGCCTGTACAATTCAGTGATGTTCTTGTAGTACGCGTATGTGTGGGGAAATATGCAATTCTGAAATCACTGCCATTTGATAACGTACATACGTCGTGGATAGGCATTTTCTTAGAAAAAGATCATCCCAATAGTATCGGGACGCTTGCATGCTTGTAAAGGGTACAACCTCTGAATAGAACGTGTATTTACCCAATCGTGATAGGTATGTGGAAGCTGTAATATTATCCTTACTAATCCACATCCACACTAATATTATAGATGCGAAAGTGAGTTTATTTGTAACGCTTTCATGCCTAAATCTTTGAGTAGATTATGATAAATTTTGGTATAGAGATAGATGGGAACCTGAAGCCGGTTGCCTGTTGTATAAAAAAATGTATTGTATTGCTCAGTGGTAGTGTGTACGGACGCCACGTCAAGAGACGTAAGTTCGAATCCACCTCCAATGAGCTTTCGGTGAAGAAAAACATTATGAGCAAACCACAGCATAGTGGTAGAGCTTTTTCTAATATCCGCTTGGGTAGCTACCACCGTCAAGTTAAAAATCTGCCACCAAATACCACTAGGTGTGTTTCGGAAGTTGCACTTGAGAGCCAGTTTCCACAAGTTTAGAGTGTCCACGAACTTGGGTCGTATCGTCACTTAAGATCAGGTAAGATTATGGACATAACGCTAATTCTACAAACTATAAAAAAATAAACTAATAACCCGTATTATAAAGTTATAAAATAATAATGTAAGAAGCTGGCTGTAAAGATAGTTTAAATTGAATTTTAAGCCCTATCTTCCGTTTGGAACAATACCTAAACGTGCTCGCCCTAGGGAGTCTACGTCGACGCTCCTACCGTCTAAGTAGAAGGGTTCTCTTAGCCCCAAGTCCTCAACAGACGCGGGCCCTTAACAATCGAGGGCTCTATGTATCAGAACCTTTGTGTTTGGAGTGGCAATCATACCTTCTTATTGTTACCCTACGGAATGGCTCAATATTCCCAGAGTTATTAAATAAAGTATGTATTTCATCAGTATATCTGTTTATATTGAATTGAAGGAAGAATAGGGATATATGCATAATATGTTAAATTTTTCCTCACAAAAAGTGCGTCAATACTATAAAAATAAGCATATTCATTATAGATTGTTTTTTTGCGTGTAATTTATATTGTTCTAAGTTAAGTCTATTAAATTAATACTTACAGAGATAGGCACCATATTAATAAATTTCAAAGGATATGAAAAACATTAATTTGAAAAGGATCGAGACTGATCGAAACAATATTTTGTTTGTAATTAGATGAATAACTACAGGTATACCTTAATTAAATAGAAATTTTACAATATTATAAATTGCCACTTTATCTTCACAGTACTCACATTATTTATCTCATTCTATCACATAGAAATAACGGTAAACGGGAAATTACAAGACATGCATTTTGTATTTTTAGTCTTGATTTACAAAAAACAGTTGGCATTTGTTACGATGGTGATTATAAATAATTTCATCAGTTCATCAAATCCAAAACTCATCAGTTCAAGCAATACTTGAATAATTAAAACGTGGCAAATGTATACATGCAAATTAAACAGAAAGCATAACGTAGACTCGGCCAGCCGTGTAAGCAGATTTACAGCTGTAGCGACGTAAAACTGGCGTGTTTTATTGTGTGTTTATTTGTATACACTTCGCCGGTTGTAACGTATTGCGAATGAGATGGATGGACTGAATCATTGCGATCGGTTTGATGGCGTCGATAGAGACGCAGGTTTTTGGTGTCGATAGACAGGCAGATAAAGAGTTCTTGCTAGAATCAGACTTCAGTTAGTGAAAATTAGGTGGATTCTAGATTCGCATCCAAATCTATTAATTTTTTTTATAGTTGAAGTTTAGCGTCATGGCCACAATTTCTATAACCGAGCGAATTATTTTTTAATATATTAGCACGTAAATAAACACCGTCCCGGTGAACCATAACAAGTCGTCACGCCGGGGCTTGGCAATATGAACTGGCTGGCAAGACATATAAGTACATTTAATGTTTAATGCTAATAATTCTCTGCTACCTACTGATGACTACATAAAAAATGTATAACTCCTACAGACTTGAAAATTGAAACCTTTTTTTTTATAATTCGGCTTCTCGTTATGACCATAATCTCACTTCATGTTAGGTGATGATATGGCCCAAGAGAATGTACCCGCTAAACCTGTAGAGGAACTGGCTTAACAAAGGACGCACAGGCTCACACAGTACAAAAGGGTAGGAAAACAATACTTCCATTACTGTGATTTCGTGGTTGTTTAGGAAATAAATACTGTAGCAAACAACAATCAAGATGACATATTACTATCAGCCAAAGATTTATTCCAGTTTCGTAGGTAACATCGAACGGCATTTAAACTCTGCGAACTTATGTAGCAAATAATCAGCAACAAATTGTTAAATTTAGTAAAATACAACCCATACGTATTACGGATTCGCCCCTTCTAAGTAAATATGTTTGTTATCATTTTGCCATTGTAATTTACGTAATAAGGAGGCAAAAGTATTGAAGAAATGTATGAGGTTTGCTCGAGACAAACATCCAGCTTCGAACTTAGCGATTAATTATAGATAATGACGCGTCTAGTCTCTGACAATATTTATTTTCTATTCAGATTATCTGGGCCATAATAAATCACGAAAAGTCTTTTGATAAGGTGCGCTAGTTCACGATAGGGAGGAGACTATACTATTTTTATTATTATCTAACGAGAAATCACAAATATATCAGCCGGAAACAATGCTAAATAAATTATAAAAATGAAAACTTGTTTAGGCGCATTGTACGATTTCTTATAGCTGGAAATAGATAAACTTTCGTCTCGTAAATCAAACGAAGAAAATACGGCCCAAAATTAAAGTAATTGAAACTCATGCAAATACAAACATTATTTATAAATTACATAAATTTATATTAGTTATTACGGCCATTAAGGTTTATTTATATTTCGTACTGGACTTATGCCGTCTATCCTGTATTTTGATTAACAAATATGTCAAATGAAAATGTATATAATTGTTACTCAGGGAGCCTATCGATGTAAAATGAGGCTATCTTTATTGATTTTCATTTATAATTATATATATTTTTTATTATATAGTTATTATATCTATAATACCTCTGGTGATGCGGATGTACATAAGCGACAGAACCAATTTACCATCAGGTTTGCCCGTTTGCTGCCTCTTAGCATAAAAAAGCTATTACCCGAGAATACGTCCACATTGACATCAGAATAAGGTCTACATATAGGACCAAGAATATTTCTGACATAAGACATATCCTATATGTTAAACCAGCTAATATACTGTGTGTCAAATTTCAATAAAAGTCATCATTTCCGTTTTTCAATTATTGAGTAACAAACATACATACTTTCACATTTATAATATTATTAGTATAGTGTATTAAACTTGAATTACTATACGGAATACCGGCATTAATGTTGGTGTGAAACAGACCGACATTCCAGCCGTCATGTTGCTCACAACGTTACAGGAATATGCTTTGTGTGTTACTCTTACAAGCTTTCAGAAAGTGTGCGTGTATTTGGTTATATGCATAAAAGTAAAAATACTTTCGAATACGTATAATATAATATATATATGACATATAGTAGATTAATTTAACGGCGAAAAGTGATGTTTTTCTTAAATATTATATGTACTAAATTTTCCCAAGACGTGCCTAGATAAGTTTCACCTCAATAATCTACTAAACTGCCTTTAATAACTTTACTTTGGTTGGTTTACGTTATTGTTCATATACTGATATCTTATGGCTATAAAACTATCAATAATATCATGAAATGCGTAATCCATTTAGTGTCTGTATACAGAGTTTATACTGTATTTTGCACTCTGTATTTCCAAATACCAATAGGTGTGTTCCGGCAGCTGCACTTGAGAGCCAGTTCCTCCACAGGCTTAGCGTGTCTACCAACTTGGGCTGTATGCTCATTTAAGATCAGGTAAGGTTATGGTCATAATGCTAATAGTTTAACGAAAAAATATATGTTATTACATTAGATATTGTAAGTGAAACTCCTTAAGGGCGGCTTTGACATTCTGACCCGCAACCTTTTCGTCGACAGTGAAGAGGGGGTGGGACAAAGAGCAGTGATCGCGCCGATAAAATTTCAGGTACCTACCACATCTTTCGATTGCCAAATATACATCGGCTAATGCCGTAACGTGACTCCGCTTAAGCATGCCATCATGGCAGCTGTTACATTCGGTGTATGGTGGCCGAGTTCCAATCAGATACAATTGGCAAATATTACCATCCCGTTTATAAGTTTACTATCTTTTACTTGAGGTTTCGCTAGCTTAATAGTGCTTTTGTGAAAAAAATTGGATGACTCAATAAAAAGTTTCATACAAAGTTTATCCCTCAATTACAAAGTGGCTTATCACCATCTCCAGGATCCAATCTATCTTTATACCTAAATTCATAATAATCCATTCAGCAGTTTAGATGTAAAATTGTAACAAACAAACAAACTCATTGTCGCATTTATAATATTAGTAAGGATATACGTTTCTATGTCTAACTCATTTTCTTCACGTGAATAATAATCAATTACGTCACACGACATTTAATGAAACACTTGTCAATTCAAAAGAGACATGTTAAGGTAATCTCTATTTTATTTTTTTCAGAAGTGGGATTATTTTATATAGACAATATGTAAATTTTAGAACGTGCGTAGCCACACTTGTTCAAACATTGTTTCAAAATGTTGCATTATTCTTAAAATCGATATACACTACGATTGCATCATTATCGTTGGTTGTGCACAATTATCATTATTCATAGTTCTACCGTACCGTCAAGTTCTAAACAGTCTATCACTGTAGATAGTTTTAAAAATGTTACAATTTCACTTTTCTATTTTTTACTTAATTTTACTGCGAACAAATACTCAGTATAAAAAACGGCATGCGCCTAAAACCAAACGATAAAAGTGAAATGTCTCTCTCGCTCCCTTAGTCGCCTTTAGCCGAGTTTACCACAACAAGCGTCACACAAAAGGTCGTGCATTAGAATTTCAAAGCCCTCCATAAGAAGTTTAACTTGAAAATCCGATATTTTCTTTGAGTAATTTTCCTCACAGTCGCGATGAACCTATACTCAAATATGGTTTTCAATTTATTGCCGACGTAACGCACTGTAACGACCCGAAGTCGCTTGTTACGAACAACGATTCGACACTTTTAGGGTGAGTTATTTTTAAACACTTTTATCTTCATGAAATATTTATTACCGTATTCTTTGAACCTATTTTTGTATATTAAAATATTTATGTTAACTTCATACATATCGCCCATGTGGCGTCGTGGTATGCATTCTCTATAATCTATCGTTGCTATCGATAATTAAGAGAAAATAAAGTACAACAAAGTACGAAAACAGAATAATATCATTGGCGATAGTGAAGTAGACAACACCATAAGGCTTAACAAAGTTTTTGTGAAGCAGTTCTTAAGACGTGAAAAGTTGTATATCCTTATTATTGATTTTGCAAAAGTAATAATCATATTAATTAATTGTTACAGTTAAAACTGCGCAATATTTATTTATTAGATTCTAGTATATTTATTCGAAGCATATTTAACTAAATCAAATCAATTACATTTCACAGTTAAAGGTGCCAATTAGGAAGAAATACACGCTACCACAAATAGGAGCAAAACCGTGTAGAAGAAAGTTACTACTAAATAGGGCAAAAAGGATTAAATAATTCTAAGTTACACGCGAACGAAATCACAGGCACAGCTTGTCAGCTATAAGTTACCTAATAAATTGTTTATGGAAGTAAGTTTTTCTGGAATGTCAAATTAGCCAAGGTGATTCGAGATAAAATCGACTTTGTCGTCATATTTATTTTCATCTATTTACTGACATCATAAAACTTAGATAAAGGCCCTAATCGTAAGCCAAATAAAATATAGTATGTCACTAGAGTGGTTAAACAAAGTTAGCAAACATATTTATCGTAATATCACATGTATGTTGACTATTACTTTATTTTTAGTATAGAGTTGCTAAAATAACATTTGCATATAAATAATTCTTAAATTTATGCATTTCTTGTTGCTAATGGTATCGTGATGTGTGTTCTTTTTTTTTCTGATGACTATGACATGTGCCTATGTTGGCAATTTTGCCAATGTCAAATGAAGGCTATATAAACGACTAGCTATGTCCGCGACTCTGTTCGCGTGAAACTTAATATTTTCTTAATAATTTTCATAAAAAAAACACTACATAGACTATGTTAGTCAGGGCTTATATAGCATTCTAATGGTGAAAGAAATTTTGAAATCGGTCCAGTAATTCATGAGTTTATTCGTTACAAACAAAAATACAAATCTTTCCTCTTTCTAATAAAATAAACAAAGTAACAATCTGACTCGGAACAACTTTTTTAATACTATATAAGATTAGTGTTAAGACCACAATCTCATCTGATGTGAAGTGACGACGTGGCTCAAGATAAAGCACACGCTAAGCATAATTGAGGGAGAGGCTCTCAAGTCCAACTGCCGGAACACACCTAAAGGTATTTGACGGCAGATTTCGACATGTCGGTGGTAGCTAGCCAGATGGGTATTAGAAAAAGTCCTACCACCATGCTAACCTGCACCGAAAATTCAGGCTCATTGCAGGAATTCGATCTTAGGTCTATTGAAGGGTCGTCTATACAAACTACCAACTGAGCCAAGATTGCTTCAAAATTCCATTATATCCATATATTTATTTCTGGACCACACATATAATAGTCCTATGCGCGATGTGAACTTACAACCATTCCACGCGACACAACGCCGACAATGCAGTCAAACTTTGCTTTATAATTTGTAGTGACCGATTAAGTAAACGTTTAGAAAAATCGATAGAAAAAGATTCGACTTCTAATAATGTGTGAATATTTAACATTTGAGTCATCTTTTCAAATATACATGTAGGTTAAACTAGAAAGTTCTTATAACCCGAGTTATACATAAGCAAACAACGATACGAATCTAAAACTTCAAACACAAATAAAATTCCATATTTTTATACAATGGCATAAAACCGAAATATTGATTATACAATTTCTGAAATCCACGGTTTATTGTTTTGTTGTATAAGGGGATGGTCTGTAATATTTATTTTTGCACCCCCGTGTACAATGTGCCTAAGACGCCGATGTTTCCAGACGATCTCCTTAGTTGGAGGGGTTCGTATCGACCGCGCAGCGAGTCTCCCCTCGACGCAAGGGGGAAAACTAAATTCTTCCAATGTGCTTCAAGACGTTTGATGTAACTATGGTTGATTCTGATGTATCTATTGTTTGGGCTCGATTTCAGATAAATTCTTTAGAGCATTCTTATATTACTTAGATGTTTTCAAATCCTCGAAAAGAAATATACTAAATAATATTACTTTAAAATATTTTTACATTATTATAATATATCCCTTTTTATAAAAGAAAAAATTCTGTTTCCTATTTTGTTAAAATATGTCTCTCAGTTCAGCAAACATCATGGCATGCTTTAACAATGCCAAATCTCATATTTTTCTCTGCCCGAAGCATTCTTTAGTAATGATCCATAACTATCGCTTCACGTTTTAATATTAGGTTCATTTACATATTATGAAACTCTAAGTTTGATCTCAAAAATCTGCCGTTAGTATCTTAAATCTCGGGTTAATTTAGGAATTCTATATTTAAATTGATTTAAAATTTAGGCCTCTGTATTTCTATTTCGATTTAAGTAATTCATTTGTTTCTGTGCCATTTGTTTTAACATCTTTCTGTTCACAAAAGAAAACTTAAGATATCGCGTTATTTTAAAATATTCGTGCGTGTTTTTTACTTCTTTTAACTCAGCTGTGCTACTATTGGTGGTAGCGTGATATTAAATAACCTTATAAAAAGCCTTCATTAATGATTGCGCTATCAAATACTAAAACAATTTTTGACATCCGGCTTGCAGTTGCTATGGTTAGTGCGTTGAGCAAACAAACATTTCCTTTTTATAATATTGATATAGGATACGAGCTCTGCCGTGGTACAGCATTCGTCAGTGGTACAACTCGAAGGCCTACTAACGTATATGGGAAAGCTACTGAAAAAGAAAGCACTGTACATTTTTGGTTCCAACGTTTTCGTTTTAATACATAGGTCACGATTTACCAAGTTAAATTCTTATGTCGAAAATAAATCATACTTCATTACAGTTACTACGTTTTATTCTTACATGAAAAGGAATCCGTACTCTTTACATAGACATGAGTTCCGTATCGAGACATACAGTTTCCGGAGTGTTTCACGGACCGGTAGTTCGCCCTGCACACATTAATCCACGTCTGTCGCGTGGAAGCCTTACTTTCCTTTTAGTAAAACTAGTTAGTAGTGAAATGGATTCACGAAATAAACTATTCCTAGAATATTAACTCGTGTTGATATGTGTATATATTTTATAAGTTTTAGTGTTATGACCATAATCTATCTTATTTGATTTTAAGATGGAGGGACTAGCTCTCAAGTGCAACTGTCGGAATACATCTATAGGTATTGTCGGCAAACTTTCAACTTGAGGGTGGTAGCTACCCAGAAGAGCATTAGAAAAAAACCTCTCCTACAATCTCTACAAGTAAATAGAATGAAGTGTCGATTTGTAATTTCAATATAACAGTGTTTAGTAGATGCATTTGCAAGTATATACGGTACCATTGAAATACTGATTGCATGCAACCGAATTGGCTTATAAAATAGGAAGAAAAATATAAAAATTTAGACTGAAAACAAAGTCGCTCAACTTCAGACATAGTTTTCGATATCGCTTTGGCTAGTTTCTACAATAAAAATGTTCCTACAATGCGTTCTTATGCAAATGACAGACAATAAAAGAGAAAAGTTGCTGCATTCAAATATTCGAATTCACAATTTTCTTTTTTGTTCTTTTATAGTACTGACCGTGACTTCACTTGGCTGGGCTTATATAATGTTTATTACAACTTTAGTTTTACAACTTTAGTTTAGTACAACTTTAATTTTATGGAACAGGGGGTAAAAGAACAAGGGTGTCACCTAAAGGTAAGTGATCACCGCTGACCACGGATACCCACAACACCAGAGGAATCGCAGGTGCTTTGCCGGCCTTTATAGGAGGGACTGGCTCTCAAGTGCCACTGCTGGATCACACCTAATGGTATTGGTAATGCCGGCAGATTTTCAACTTGAGGGTGGTAGCTAGCCAGACGGGCATTAGAAAAAGCCCTACCACCATGATATGGTTTCCTCACGATGTTTCCTTCACCGAAAGCTCAAGCTCATTGAAGGTGGTTGGATTCAAACTCATGTCCCATGACGTGGCGTTCCTACACGCTACCACTGAGCTATCATCGGATCTTAAAATTTTGGACATGCTATTATTATGCGAAGTATTATTGCAACTATCATGGGCTTTTATATATCTACTAGCTATGCCCGCGTCTTCGTTCGTGTGGAATTAAAAATTATTTATTAATCTCTGCCCGTTTTTGTAACTTTATTCAATACAACTTTTGCTTACATTGGTGGTAGTGTGGTGATAAATAGCTTAAAGCCTTTGTCATGAATTTATCTATCAACTACAAAAATAAAAATTGAAATCTAACTGGTAGCTCCTAAGATAAGCGCGATCAAACAAACAAACAATTTCGCTATATAATATTAGTATATATCAAAGCTAAATCACATCATCATGGTGTAAAAAATTATTAATAACAAATATCTTTTACCTGCGGCTTCGTTCACGTTAATATTGATTTTGTCAATTCGGTTGACGAAATAAAAAGTTTTATACAAATTTGATTTCACGCTTCCAATAAGTTTTTCGCAAGAAACAAATAACTTATCTCCATCTTCAAGGGCAAATTTATCTCTAAAACAAAATTCATTAGAATCGATTCAGCGGTTTAGGCGTTAAAGTGTTACAAACAAATGAACTCACTTCTGCATTTACAGTTTTAACTTTTATTTTTAATACTGAAAAATTATTTCGTTCTAAACACAAAAAGTGTCTTATTTGTTTATCCATAGTTTTATTTTGTCATCAGTTTAAAGTTTAGCAAAGATTAATTGACAAAAAAACAAATAATTTGTTTTCGCTTACTTAAAACATGTTAACCAATTATTTATATTAAAGTATGTCAATTAAAACACACTACAAAAGATTATAGAACCTTAACGTTTATCAAGGAATCTTACATCCGATAAACGTTATTGTAGAGAGAAGACATATGCAGCTTACCGCAGTTTGATACGATTTGCTAGGTTAAAGACTCGATTTCCTCGGGCCACGGAGTAAAGCGTTATGCGGTCGGCAACCTCAGGGTACTTGTTTTTCAAATAAGCTGTGAAAGTCTATTTGCGTCTATCTCTATTCTATGTTCTGATAACCAAATAAATAACTCCAAGGATAATAATATAAGTATTACAAGTACTGCTAAGACATATAGTACAATGGTAAAGAATATGTAATCCATGGAGTTGAAGTCATACCGGTCTGCAAACTAATCGACATTTGCTCCCGAATCGTGCCGATAACAGCCACTGCGACAAGTTTATCATCATGTCTATGTCAGATTCCTACTTCCCATGTCCTACATTACAATTGAATCCAGAATGTGACAGCTCTAAAACGTGCCACTGTTGCAAGTGTTATATCTACGCCACATTTTTTTAATTTGAGTCTTCAAAATCCGTTTACGGACTTCTGGATCGTAACAGAGTAAATGCATTACCCGGGCTCCAGCCAAAGCGAAATGGGTATATGGGAAGACTCATCGGATGACATACACCCGACACTAAGCTCTAAAAAGCAGCACAATGATACTTCAAACTATCATACTCACAGAGACCACGAACAGCGTTCACACTTCTAAAACACCAGTGTTTCTAACCAAGTTGTCTTGCAACAATTGCTAATGTAAAAAAAGTACCTCGGTGACCAGGCTTAGCTCGGATTTTTTTTATTTCGTCTTGTTTAAGTATAATGAAATACGGATAACATATTGATTAAAGGATTATATACGTATGTTTACAATAATTAAATAAAAAAATACGGATGTAAACAATTTTTTCAGTAGAGATAATTGATTAAAATATTAAAGTATTTTTTTTAATTACTTTTTTATAAACAATACAACTGTACAGGTGAATTCAAATTAGTATAATATATCAAATTCACTTTGACATGTGGCTTTCTAGTTTTGTTATAGATTTAAATATGGCGTGCGTGCATAAAAAAATAACAAATAATTAAAAAACTGTCCACAAAAAATCAAAATGGTGGTACTAAGGCCATTAGAACGTCTACTATTAATGACACTCAAAAGTTTTTATGACGTTCATTAATTCTTTGTTTTCATCTACCATCTTTAATCATTAATCATATCAAGGTTGACTATTAGAGAATGCCTATGGAATGAAGTCCACCGTTGCATTATTCATAGAGTGTAAATAAACAAATAAACACTCCTATTTCGTACTTGACATTGGCAAAAATTGTTTAAGTGTAAGTAGAGGCCATAATAAAAAAATACAGTCCTAAAATATATGGCATGACGTTGGATAATAATGCCGAATAACTAATGGATAAGGTTAAAGGCTTTAGACTCTTCTGTCAAACATTCGTGAAATTTAAAAGATGGAATGGCACTGATTTTAATTTTAATATCTAGTATCTGTCTAGAACGAAGATTGCAAATTACTTGTCTCGAAAGTTATTAGTTACTAACTTTATCATTTATTTCGAAGAGTATCCGAGATATCTGAGTGAATTTATTGGATCCGCTTCTCAAGGGGTCGGCTTATTATAAGGCAAATTGAGTTTTCTCGGCAATGAGAAGGAAAATTCGATTTTATAGCGATTACTATCTAAATCTTCAATATATTTTCTCTTCTATTATGATTATTGCGGTGTGTTATGTCTCAGTGGTATTGTGTACCTATTTCTTGCTTTTCTTCCTTGTGTGTGATCTTGACTCTTGGCGCTCCAAAACTCCAAGCTATTGTATGTAAGCAAATGTAGAGTGGTGTATGTACTATGTAATAATCTTTCGGTAGATCGGAGCTGTCGCCACTAACTTATACCCCAATTAGCCTGCCGACCCTTTTGTCTCTAACCACTAAGCAAGTCACAGTAAAATTCACAAACTGTACATAGATACACAAATGACTACTTTTAAAAAAAATCATAATTATTATGAGAATTTATGACATTATTGACAGCTTTCTTTTTTATATTTGACACTAACTATGGCTTACGGAGTGTTCTTTTTGAAATTCGTGTTATAAATTATAAGCGCTATCAAGGGAAATAACATTTTCTTGGAGTTACGAAGTCTAAATAATTCCAGATACTGTGTGTTTAGAGGTTCAGCGGTAGGGAGTGGTATTTTTATCGACTTACTGAGGATTACGACTTAACAAGATTCAATTTATAGAGATTCCACTCTAGTTTACTAGCTTTTCTTTTTCTTCCTGTATAAACCGATTTTCTTTTTTTTCTGTTTAGTAACTCTATAGTTAGTATAGTACATAAAAAGGTTTTCCTTTTTCATTTATATAAAAAATCTAAAATTTTCAATAATAATTGTGATGAATGTCAACCAATAAGCGAACACTGACGAATATAAATATATATAATATGTAATGAACTCATGGCCGCGGCCCTGGTTAAGTGCATAACCGTGCTCAATGAACGGTCAACTTGTTAGCAAGTCATATGATATACACCAACATACTATACCTATAATATATCCTGTTACGAGACATATACGCTTTCTGATGTTACGAATTCTAAATATTATTTCAAAACAGTAATTCAATGTAAAGAAAAAGTGTTTTTTTTTTTTGCTTTGATGTATTGCTTATTTATACTTAAGTTTTTGTTATGTTAATTGTAAAAAATTAAATAAACACAATCACTAGACGTAAAGTTACGATTAAACTTAGAACAACTATTTGGGAATCACACATATTAATATCCTCTGTGAGACTCGAACCCACAGCATGGCAACTGCAATGTTTACTAGCACTTATACGCGGCTATGCATGCATTAATATTGATTTAATATTAGAAGAGATATAGCATATGCTATTTATAGGTTCTGTTTACAACACAATTGCACTAAGTAATAGTTCGAAATTAATCAAAGCTTAATACGGGAAATTGGTCTAGAGAGAAAGAAAAAACATTTATTTGGATGATACACGATGGACACAGTGTAAATACACAAATATGATGTTACAAACTAAAGCCTCATTGAACATCGAAATAGGACCTAATATCAGCATATGCTATTGGAAACTGCGATAGCACTAGTTTTCAGCTAGACATAAATTTTATAGCACTCCGTATTTTATATAGCATGCCACTATAGAATTGTGGTGCACCTGATGCTTGGTGGTTATGATGAAGTCAACTGTAAATAACTATACCCTTATTAAAAAAGGTGGCTAACGATTCCAGTTCTGCACAAGGAATTACAATCATATCGTATTACCATTTTTTCCATTACCAAACGCAAAGCTTAAATTAAAATTCAAGCCCGCTAATTTCAGAGTGGAATATTTCAAAAGAACAAACAAAACCGTAATTATTTTTCTTTCAAATGATACATTCAAACAATAACATCTTGTAAATTTTCCATATTATAAATTGTGCTTGCTCGGACCAAATTTCTCGATTCACTGAATATGGCTTTGACGTCACCCTTCGTTATGCGAATGCAACCTTGTGTCTGTGCATAATAAGTAGCATATTTTCTACATCGATTATAATATAGTCCACGATTTTTATATTAATTTCAATGTTAAACGCGACGTGGCTTATTAATTATTTACTGAACTATGTAAGTATTTATAGAGTCAATCAAGGTGATTTCATTGTTTTGATGAAATTGCTCAAGAGATTGTTCGATATTAGACGAGTATCGACAATGATATTTCAAGCACGGTGTATGTTTAGACACATTTCGTTACATGAAAGAAGAAACACAGTTGAACTACGTCAATGATACTTATTAATTTATTAATAGGTTTACCGTTCACCTTAAATGTACATCATTTAATTGAAGATATGATCATCCATAATGGTAACATGGTAATCCTGATGATTAAGCCTCTGAAGGGCAGCTGCTAGTACAGTCTATGTTTGTCGATACGTTCACTACTTGGGGAAGGTATGTTAACTAAACGGGTTAATGCTTTGTAATTGTTTATGGATACTGCATAGAACTCCTAATATAGTGGTTACTGTAACGGAATTTTAAAGTTAGTTTTACGATAGAAAATAGATGATTTCCTTATACCTATAACAATAAAATGTTCATTTAATTCATCATAAATTATGGCAAGCAATTTGCTCCGGATTCTTGAACCATTTTAGCGCTGGGTTATAATAGCATACTAGATATGGTGGTAACGAGGTACATACCTTTTCATGTAATAATAAAATTAATGATGGCCATAAAGCCTTTTGATATGTCGCAGTTATTAGGTTTCGTTCCCTTTGTATGAGCCCCTTAACCATTCGTGAAAATTTCACAGGCCGGTATAAACCTCGGCAATATTTGATTCTCGTCAAACTTAAGTGCAAAATGAAAACCGCCTTTATTACTTCTCAGTTTAAGCACGAAATAACTTGACATTAAATGAAATTCATAGAACGTTATTAAGGTAATGTTTTATTATTATCAATGTTCCTTACAGAAACAATAATTTTATATTGGAGTAATTACTCCTGTCAACAACACAAAATTAAGCAGCTTTGAGAGAGGTAGTGATTTCAGAAGTTAATAAGTTGGTGGCACTATTCGCACTAACATAAATCCTGTAAAAAAACAAGAGGTAGAATAGAAGAGGTCTAAATCCTATTATTTGCTAAAATACATGGCCTTAAATAAAGTCCAAATCGGGAATCAAAACGCAAACTGAAATCGATGAGGCATTCGGATTATATTAAATTATTAAGTATATCATGGTTATTTAAATACGTACCAAAAATATATATAACTCTTTACGCAATACCAGGTAACATCAATTCATTGTATAGTAAACCTGTGTAAGGATCGACTACGAACAATGCAATTTAAAAGAAATAAACCACACCTATTTCTGCCAAAACCAGAAATGTTTGCGCTGCTGTATCTCGCGAGGTGTTCAAACTCATTCCACAGGAGTACCAACTTTCCAACGCAAACTAGAAAAAGTGTGCAAGAATTCCTGATCTGACAGCATCAAGATTCTCGGGTAATAGGATTGATGTGTGCAAACTAGATAGCGTTTTACCATATTATTATTATGTTGTATAACAGGGAATTGTTTAAAAAGTTTAGACAAATGTAAGAATTGTATATGTTTAAAAGAAGTGAACAAACTGCCCCTGATCTTTGGCAGTACGAGAGATTTAAGTGTCACCATGGTACTTTTTAGTGGATAGTGGATGGATAGATATTTGACGGGTAGTGGATAGTCACGCGATGAGTTTTGTAACACACCCTTCACGCCCTGACACGTAGTGCGTTTAGGGATTGCAAAGAAGAAGCCTGTAAACTATACTTAAAAACGTAAATATCTAATGAAAACTCGATTTTTAAGATTTGTAATGACACCAATAACTTCTTAAATTTAAAAAATCATTGATTTTTATAACAGAAAGTATTATTTTTTTTTGCTGACATTCCAAATAATGCCGTCCTAAAAAATTACGCCGCCCTGGGTACTGGTTCCTAGTGCCCCAGGTGTAAACCTAATCATTGGTCATAACACTTAATCACTGACCTCAGTTAGTCATCGATTTAATAAGGTACGTATAAGCTCCTATGTATTCAACATTAGATGATCTTAATGCCTATAAAGTAATTCTTTTATACACAGTTCACTTCTAAACGATGCTCGGAGGAAGTAATGTTTGATTTAGAAAGCAGTTTGAAAGAGCATCGCGTCGATGGACGCGAGTTCGAACCCTTTCAATGATCATGCATTTTCGGTGAAGAAATAAAACCATAACTTGATGGTATGGCATTTGCAGTTCTTATTTATAATCCACTAATTATAACGTGCTTCCAATGTTACATTATATAGCATCAAACAATACTAGTCCATTTAATTAGAAACTCCCACTAGACAGATTAAAATAGCGCCGAAGTGTCCCTTTTACTTTCTCATAAAACAACTTTAATGTAAATAATTACCCTAATCATGATTGCTAAATTTAGAATTATTACTTTATTTGAAGTTTCATATTAATTCCAAGCTATTTATACAGCTGGTTAGTAGATTATTAATTATTGAAATGTTCCAAACATTTAATTACGGAAATTAATGAAGTCTTCAATATAATTTCGACGTAAACACGACCGCGGTAGTAAGGGAAGTTCGTTACGCGACCCATACAAACGTTTCTACATTAAACTTCCAGACTAGTTAACGGTTTATTGTTGTTAACAAACTTGTTTACCTCAATTTAATGTATAATAATTATTATCTTTCTCTTCGGGCTTTATTATCGTTTCTACGATACATTCGTTCACACAAATATATTATAAACGGTGTGACTAATCCATACATTCACTCGCTTTAATGAGATTCGTATCAAAGTTGTTGTACCGGAAGACGGTCCAATATTTTATATCTTTCGGATATCCAATCCGATCCAATCCAATATTTTTCTAAATAAAACGTCCCCTATATTTTTTTGTTATCCCTGACCATTTGTATGCACAATATCATTATAATCGGTAGAGTACTTAAGGCACAAATGTAACGAACGAATTCTAAGCGACAATGGCTCAGCCGTTAGTGTGTCACATAAATAGACGTGAGTTTGATTCCCTGCAATGAGCCTGAGTTTTTGGTGAAGGGAAATATCATGATGAAACCATAGCATGGCGGTAGAGCTTTTTGTAATGTCTCAAGTTGAAAGTTTGCCGCCAGACACCTATAGGTGTTCGGAAGTTGTACTTAAGAGCCAGTTCCTTCATTGGGCTCAACGTATCCAGTATCGTGGGCCACATCATGACCTAACATCAGGTGAGATTATAACCATAACGATAAACCCATAAAACTATTTTAAAAAATCACATTTGCATATATAATATTAAGTTATGGATGCAACAAAATTATTTTCATTTAATCGATATAGAAAAAGGTGTCTCAGTACAAAAAATATATCTGTCACAAAACCGAGGTGAGTAAAAGTACAGAAAAAAGGTCCTCGCTTCCAATATAACCCCTATCCGAATGACAATGTTATATACGTAAAAACGTATGTATTTGCTAAGATTCAGCGAAAACGCTGCCACTTCGATATACTGAGAATTGAGTTTGAGCCTACACACGTTTAAAAGCTCTACAGTACATTTAATAACGAACCTTAACCCCCTGTAATTCAGGTGAAATTTACTTTGACGTAGTTTGTATCAACAGAAAAAAAAACCAAACGATGCGAGCAAGCTGAAATATTTGTTCACCTATATAACGTATCTCGAGGTTTCAGCTCGGAGATCTTTAGTATTTCACGCATGACATCGAGGAAAATCTACAGGATTACGTCTGTAATAGAAGCCTTGACCTATACCGGCGCGTTGGCTCGAATGATAACGTTGGTACTAAAGATACGGGTTTCAGTAATATATTGTAGTAGATAGGTTTATGGTAATTATTATGTTCCACTTGTTGTACGTGTCTACAGGAATCTGGTATCGGACGTACTTATTATAAAGACACATACATATAAACTTGAAAATAATGATCCTAATTAATATTATAAATGCGAAAGTGAGTTCGAATCCTTGCAATGAGTTTGAGCTTACAGTGAAGAAAAAACATCATGATAAAACTTGTAAGGCTTTAACGTATACATACTACTTACGTATTTTTATAATATAATTCATTATTATCCATTATTTAGTCGTGATATTATAAGAACTAAAACACAATATAGCAAATCCCAACAAAAATTCGCTGTAATAACAAAAAAAGTTTGGAAAAAACGTATACGCCTCATAATCTAATTTTTTTTTGTTTATTTTATAACAATTAAACCACATCGAATCAAACCATGAAAGTAATAGGGTTCTCTTACCAAGTATACTGAAGCATAAGATAAAAAAGACTCTATTAGTAAAGTATTTCGGTCGTTATCGTGATAACATATAGGATCCGCACATGCAGACACATGGACGTCCAATACAGAACTTTTTTAAATAGTATTGAACCTAGTTTAAATAACAAAAATGGCATCAAAAATATCATGAGTGTTAAAAATAGTGTTTTTTCTTGATATATGTGTATGTATATATTATTGTACAAATGGAATATATGATAAATAGATACATTTTAAGTTTGAAAAAACAGTTGTTTTTCGTGATATGACAGCAGTACCCATCTCAATGCTTCGCTTATGAGGCGTGCAAAAAATTATATAGCATTGATAATTTGATGTATAAGTGTGATACCATTTTATAACAATTTCGATCACAACTGTACACGTTTTCACATGAATCCTCCGTCAGTAATAATGTATACGAGCAACTTTAATGCTTTGTATAAATAGTCGAATTAGAATAGAATATTATGTTTATTAAATAACTATTTTTTGAAGATTATTAATACGTATTTACGATAGAACCAGTACAGACTGTATGACTCATAGTCGTCAACATCTTATTAAGTGTAGGTGTATATTGAAATACACCAATAATCTTATGATACAGAACTAAAATGAAGAAAATATTGTGAACTATCATTTACGTGCGGCTTCGCTCGCGTTAATGTTGTTTTTGTCAAACAAATCGCATTACGCAATTAAAAATATTGATACAAAGTTTATTAACGCTTTTCGCGAGAAAAAGCACTCTATCACCGTCTCCATGTCCTCATCTATTTATATACCAAAAATTTATTATAATTGATTCAGCGGTTTAGGCGTGAAAACGTAACAAACAAATAAGTCACTTTTACAGTTATACTACTAGTAAAGATGTCAGCTGCGACGTTCATTTCTGTTGTTAAAATCAATTTACTGATTTCTCCGTGCAACGCGTTAAACACATTACCCGAGTGTAATAGTCAAAGTGGGAAAGATATCTGGCTACTCATCGGATAACAGGCACCGTCTACCGTCAAATCTATACATATAATAAAACTGTAACAGTAGAAAATATGTACATTCAATATTGAAGTCAAACTTTTTGTGGAAGGGATTTGAAATTGTGATTCGCAACCTTTTTCTGTGACGCTCGTTCGCGTATAGTCGGCTCGAGGTGACTAGGGGAACGATAGAGATATAGTAATGTATCACTTTGTTGTTTTTTTTATTATAATCATACATATTATTGCAGTCCAGTCGCGGGCAAAGCTACGGTACGTAATAAAAACATTTTGATCTCCCGTGTTGCCAGGGACCAGGAACAGCTTTCACACTTCTTCTAGTCTCTAGTGGTACTCCATAGCCCCTAGCCAAATTGTCTTTTTTACTTAAGTACGATTGTCATAGGGCAGACGACTTCACGTTTGTCAACGCGAAGTCTTTCCGAAGGAAAACATAAATGCCTGCAGAAATTTTACTCCGCATAAAATCTCCATGCTGGGAGCTTTATTTATATAAAATATCGATTCTTAATGAGTAAAGCACGATAAAGTAAAAAAAAAGAGAGTGAAAAATAAAATTGTGTATAAATATATTGCAATGCAATATATGCATATGCGCGCGTATTTGCATCTACATGCATGCGTGCATGCAGCGGCCACTTTAACGATTACATCGCCCTGGAAGAATTGCCACTCCTTAAGATATAAAGATTAGGTATAATTTTCATTTATCACAGAAGTACCATAAATTCAACGCACCGAATGTTTAATTAGTTCAAGCAGCGCCCTTTAGAAATTTAAATATAGTGTCAATACATATATTACATAAACAGTATGAATTAATTTAGTGAAAGAAGGACTGATATGCAAAGTATTGTCTTTGTTGGGAAAATTTACTTCATCGATTTTTACAACCAAACAGCGAGCGCCTCCTCATTTTGCCTGGACCGGACACTTTATGCATGCGGGCGTTCGTGTGAGTTTGGGAGTGCATGCATGCATGCGTGCGTATGTGTGTGACTGCCTGTGAGAGTGCGTGAGTATGTTAAATTGTGCACCAAAATACACTATTTGTATAAGTCTGAAAAATATCCGTCAGCCAATTACTGAAGATTTCATTGCCTTTACATTTATTCACGGACAAAGGTCAAGTACTTTATTCGCTACATTAATACTATTATATAAGTATTCCGAGGGTAACAACTAACAAGTTGTAGAGGTGCCAAGCGAGGGATATTTCGCAAGATTCATATAACAAAATATAATTTTATTACGTATAAAAGAATTGCATATTGTGTTTATTGTGATAAAACATATGTGTATGTTTTTAGATATATAAAAAAACAATGTGGGCGTCCTACGGTAAATATTATTGTTTTATGGTTTTTTTTTGTGTGTGTATAATTCGGTGTGTTTATGAATTATGATCTAATCCCGAGCAATACGTAAACACTATGAAGCGGTCTCGGGGCCAATCCAGAGATTTTTTGTACAAATACGTACGGATCGTGATGGATTGAAATTGATTTGTAAACATATGGATGAACATGTCAAAGTATAGATCGACAGATTTTAGTGTAAAAGTCAGTAGCGGATTTACACTTTTGCCGTCCCTACCTATTTCTTTCTGTTCTAATTAGATTTCAGTTATTTCACATAGGACTACGTAAATTGTGGATGTGAATTCGAATTCCTGCATTCAAGCAGTGAAAAAAACATTATGATAAAATAATAGCATGATGGTAGGGCTTTTTCTAATGGAACTTGTTCGTTAGTGATTTGAGAGTCCACATGTTATAAATACAATATATAATACATGTATGTAATAATGTATATGTAATATATGTATATGTATACAATATATACATGTTATAGCAATACCTAGCATTAGCATTCATTCAAGTAAAACAAGTAACATTGGGGTACATTTTGGTAACTTTACTTGAAATAAGTTGATGTCCTGGCAGCCTATGTTCTAATCTTTCCAATAACTCGACCCCAGCACCGCCTATCACGTTCAGGAAAAAGGGAAACTTATCTAGAAAAAAACATACATTTACAAAATTGCATTAAAATTGATTGAGCGCTTTCCGAGATTATCGTGAACAAACATCTTGGTACGAGATTTTTATATAATATAAAAATATATATTAGACAAATCTTATGTTCTTTTCGGTATTCGACAGTATATCGTTTGGTTTACAGTGTATTGTGGCATATAACGCCAAACGCTAACAATATAAGCCATATTTTTATGCTATGCATGATGAACTGTGGTCCTATAGTCTAGTAAAGAAATAAACAATATCAGAAGAACAAATTCCATCGTCCTGACTGTGGCTTATAGCCTTATACTTTTCTCAGTGTACAAAAACTCTTGAGTATTATTCTGATGACAAACGGCGCCGAGGGAAAAGAATGTCAGCGAAAATTTCGTACACAATATTATCTTGCAGCATACTTAACTAGATTACAGGCAACGTTCGTTGGATCTCTGTGTATGCGCGTCGCCTTTATATCACCTACTCATTTTAGCTCGTTACGAGCATTATATTTTCTTTATATTTGTAGGCTATTATGGAATATATTTTTTTACCTATTACGACTATTTTTGTTCGGTACCGACGCCTAATGTTGTTGGATATATGTCAGAGAAATGCCTGAAAATTTGAACCCTTAATAATAACTCTAAACATTCTTCCAGAGGCTGAGAAGATTTCCTATTTAAAATGCACGTAAATTGTGACTATTTTTTTTTTTGATACTCGGCGGCCCTTAATGTCATCCTAACTTTTAATCTTAGATATTACTCAGAATACAGCACTATACAATTAAGTGCCTATCGCGTCTTAAAACTTACACTGGTGAGGCAGTCACTAAAGTAACTTTTTGTAGTTTTTTGTTAATATTATTTTATTAAAGACTTACCCGACCGAAAAATATGAATGTGACATTTGTAGGAAATTTAATTTCCCACAAAAAAGTCTTTAAACTAAATGTATAAAATCGATATTTCTCGAGATATTGAGCATTTACATTTTTAAGAATAATGTTATGTTTAATTTATTTCTACACTATACAGTAAGTAAAAAAAATGTAATTTTTATGGCATCGTCGTTTTTAGGCAATTTCACCAACTTCAAGCGTGAAAGACTATAACCACAATTAACATTCAAAGTAAAAATCAAACTTATAAGTATTATTTGTGGATCTCACTGACAATAGTACTGTATGGGACTCGAACCCATAATACTTCGATGAAATTATAATAATATGTGTAACTTTATCCAAATTCAGTGATATAATAGTTTTTGTCCTGATAAGTGGTCCACTATATAACTGTATATTAAATTTAAATATGTTTATCTTCTAAAGTGCTAGATTTAAGATCATGAAAATTGACAGATAAATGTAACTTTTAGAAGATTTTTTACTATTCTAAATGGGATAGGAAACGCTGTGGTCGATTTATTAATTAATAGAAAGAACAGGACAACGCCTGCGTTACCAGTTAGTTAATATAAAAATGAATATTTCATCAGTCAAACAATCACAATAAAAAAGAAACAACCAGGAACATAAAATATGTCAACTGGATCATGTAGAATACCGCTTCCATTCAGAGAATTAAAAAAAAACGAATAATGTATACCTATGCAAAGGCGTATTACTTATACGTGTATAGCTTAGCATTGTTGATAGTATTTTTAAATTTTTTTAACGTGTATAAATCAATTTATGGGTACGCCCTCGCCCCTGAGGAAACGAGCGGGTTATGTGGGACTCACCCGCTGCGAACCGGGAATACCCACTCCACGGTGTACCTCTAACGCATAAATTGGAGCGACCCAGGGTCGATCTATTGTAGATCGTAATAGGATACTAATTTCAAGTTTGTGTATAACTTTGACCTCTATATAATTGCAAATTGTAACCAATCACGCACTATCTGACACATTAGCAAAAACCAATAGCATTATTTAGTCTTTGAATAGTGAGTGATTAAGCAAGTATTTTTATCGAAGCCGAAAACATGTATAATATATATTAAAAACATCAAAATTAATATTCTATAGTTTTAGTTGTTGTGTTCTTAAAGTATATTTAATTTATTATTAGTACGAAAAGCAACAAAAAATCTTATGCATTTCAATGATTAATGAAATAGATTTTTTTTTTTCTAAAATGTTACTCTTTTTTCAGATACTTATTGCGATGTATTAGAAGTTATATTGAATAATGTAATATTTGTTTGCTTGTCCATTACATTGGCAAAGATGCGTAGATATAGAGATGTCATATTGTAAAAACGGTTGGTCACGTTCTGGGGTCTGCTTGTGTATAGTCAACTCTCAAGCGACATGCTAAGCATTTATATCGGTCTGCATCACGAACATCATAAGCATACGAATCCCCTTACAGTGACTCTTTTACGTTTGTCATATTTCAGGATTAGGTCCTGCCTATCCAACTACCAAAAGATCTGAAGTCGACATGTCAGCGACTCTTCTTATGGCTTGGTTTTCTGTTAGAGATCACCATTGTACTTAGATTGTACTATACTTAACATTATTATGTAATCTTACTATAAACATTTACCTCATCCTGACCAATCCTGTTTACAAAACAGTCGCATATTAGGTTTAGCTAGTTACTTTTTGGTGGATCACTACCTAATGATACTATAATCCAGTATGTGGCTAAAATAGTGAGGTATTGTCTAATTCGTGCCTCGCAAGGTATTATTTATGAGTTGAAAACGTATTGTCAACACCTATGGGTGACAATATATTCCTCCATAGTTATGTGAAATACTGTCTTTGGCAGTATCATTATAAACATCGTAAAAAAGATGGTGAATCAAACTTAGTTGCACATACAGTTCCTTATTGAAAAATATGTTCGGATTAAATTGTCGAAAACCGAATTCAATCTAAGCATATCCCAACACTACTGTACATTAAGCGGGCTTTGTGCCAACTAATAAGTTAATTGGATTACTAGATTATAGCCGGCGCGAGTGGCTTCGGGTCGTGACGACAGAAACTACCAATTTCACGTTACCTATATAATTAGTTTAACTAATTATAGGTCGAAAATCAAAGTTATCAACGGGTTCGACGTGATAAAGACGTCTCGGTATTTGATATATCTTGAACACATTATCTACTGATGTTCTTACTTTAGTGGCTTTAAAACTAGCTCATCAGGTAATCGGAAGTTGTGCGGTCACAGACTTCGTTAGCAAAGAAAACTTAATGTTCTCGTATTCCGATAATTAAGAATTGCACGGTGGTAGTTTATTAAGGTGATGTTTAAAATCCTATTATTTACAGACTGGCTCATGGCAACGCGCAAACGTATTACATAGGCCTAGGCCTAGGCGAGAGAGGCATGTGGCAAAAACGACAAGACGACCAGTGATAAGCACCAAACACTACCCACTAAAACGCACCACGGTGACACTGAAAGCTCCCGTGTTGCCAGAGACCGCGGACAGTTTTCGCACTTCCTCTAGTCTCTGGCGGGAGCTAGCTAGTGGGACCCAAAAGTTAAAAATCTACCGCCAAATACCTGTACGTGTATTCTGGCAGTTGTACTTAAGAGCCAGTCTTTGTAGTAGGTTTAGCGTGTCGACCATCTTGGACCATATCGTCACTTATTAACGTCGAATTGTAGCTATACCGCCAAACTTATAATGTATAAAAAATAATGATATTTATTTAAGTAATCTATTAAAAAAGCAAATCTGTACATCGATACCAGCGATAGATAATCTACGGGGTACAAATATAATCAATAACCGTTTAAATAAGCAAAAAAAAAAAAATAATAATTATGTCAAAACTGGAACTGAATTCAATATTGAAAATAAATATATATTTTTTTGTTTTCTTGTACACGCATTACAACTGAAATTATTACAAAAAATATTATAAGGTTCGATACATATTAAGATATAGAATACCTTTTACGATATACAAAAAAGCTTTAATCGGGATAGTTGATAAAAGTGACTACTTTATAACAAATCAACTTCATAATTTTCCTTCACGCGATTTTTGGTTCATCAATCTAAACAAAAGCCTATATTATGTTTCATATCTCAACGATATTGGATTAATTAACAATAGCGTACCGAAGACAAAGTTTTGAACTTTATAATAGAACATAGCAAGAATCGTTTGGATGAAGAGCATGAAATTTGAATTTATATTATTCATCCCTAGTTAGTTACAACAGAGTCCTTTTTCAATTATAATTTAAATGAATTCTGCAGATATATTGGCTACGTCTTGTGTATATGAAAAAGGTAATGTCCTCACCGGATTAAACCCCTAGCCCAAGCTGAACATAGAATTTGGACAAGATATTGATTCTATGTTGTAAGTATTGTTAGGGGAGTGATTTCTCGAAATTCGCCCTTCAGAGGAGAATGGGATTGGCAAAATTTCTGTGGCAACTTATATTAACAAACCAGATTAATTTAAAAGCTGGTCTTATGGATCTTCAAGTATATAAACGAGACTTTCACCCTCGTTTTGTAGTACATTTTATACGAATATTTTTATTGAGAATAGTGTGTTCGTATTAAATTATTTTTCTTTTTACTATTTGGATTCTGTTTCTTTGGTCTAGAGTAAGTTCGAAAAACAACTTGGTAATTTTAGGAATGGATAGTTCAACTTTCAGTAAGGTGAAAAATAAGTGTGCTTTATACAAATAAATTTTATAACGACAATTAAGTCCTTAACCCCAAAATGCATAACGATGTATTTTTACATCAATTAGTTTTATATATCTTTTCTAGCTTTAATATATATTGCATGATCTTTTACATTTCGTAATGTACACATAACTTTTTATGAAAAAAAAAACATGATTTGAGGGTTAACAGATTAGGTAAGTACTATGTTTAGTACTTAGAGAAATTCTAGTTCCGTTACATTTTGATCCCGCTTCTTCCATTAAGTAAGGTAGACCACAAAGTTTATCGTCCATATAACTGTCGTGTCGTTATCTATACATATATGAATTATTAGATATATCTGATTTTAGTTATGTTGCCTATAATAAGTTAACTTCATATCTTGACTAGTTGTGCGGGCGACTTCCTTCGTGTGGAACTAAAAATAATTCAATAGTATTTGTCCGTTCTTATAATTTTATTCAATACAGCTTTGCTCCTAATAGCGGTAGCGTGGTGTTAAATATCTTAAAACTGGTCCTAATCATTGCTCTATCGAATACAAAAAGAATTTGTGAAATCCGCCTGGTAGTTCCTAAGATTAGCGCTTTCACATAAACAAACAAACTTTGTCGCTTTTAAATATTAATATAGACCACGAATGCAAAATATACTCTAGCATACTTATGGAAATTTATTTATAACATTTTCACTCATCATAATATTATGCAGGGATTAAATTCCGTAAAGCTCTTCTGGACGGATCAATTTCGAAGGGATCGCTTCTCAACCGGATGCCAAGTTTCGTCCGCGGAAATAATTACTGCGGGACTTAACTTTGAAATATAATAAGATATTTTTCCCTGGTTTGTAGGTTGAGAATATTGGCAACAATCTTAACTGTTGTTAAGCAACGATGTGGCCCGAAACAGTTGACTAATTTCACGACTTGCTAAGAAGTTAAGGTAAAATTGTTAACAGTAAACTGTTTGAAACTATATCGACATAGGTTCTCATGCCATTATATTAAACTGCGTCTACGCTAGCCGAAACGACAATGTACCGCTCACATGAATTTGCATAGTGTAAACCAGCCATACTCAAAGTGTGCTCCGCGGAGCCTGAGTTTCGCACATTCTCTGTGGGGGCTACACGAGATTACTGATTATATTAACAAAAAAATCATTAATGCTCCTACGTATGACCTAATATAAGACTTCGATTCTCTTCTATCAAACCTGATATCAACCAACTGTTACATTTTTATGTAATGATTAATAAAGAATGATCATTAGCAACTTAGTTTTTTAAGGGCTCCATCAAATTTTTCTCTTCACAAACGGTTCCGTCACCAAAAATGTTTAGGAATCGCATAGTGTAGACAGACTAGAGAGCCTTCACCGAACCTGCCTCGAGCGTTTGGCTCGCGCGCAACTGTCTTCCGCCAACTTTGAATTTTTGACGAATACAAAGGTTCGAGGACTAGTTTGTTGTATGTTCTTTGTGCTTCCATACTTTACGTAAAGTATAAAAAATAACTAACTACAAAAACGTAACAAAAAAATATTACATTACTGCGCGTATATTAAAACATTGTGAATTAATTTGTTGATAATAAATTTGTTAAAATCAATATTATTTCGCTACATAATTTTTATCCTTAATAGGTTTAACTTTAAGTTATATTTTAATCACTGAAACGATTCCAGACGGCGTTGGAAGGATCTGGAGTTATTGTCATAAAACTGTATACCCGGTTTTCAACCGAACAAAACTTTCGTCACTCCCACGCTAAGAGAAACGACGATAAATACTCCTCCGCGTTAAGAAAAAGGTCATAATTTAATCTATTGTTAACTAACGATGTACTCCAAATGGAGGGACACGTTCAGTGCAGACACTGTGACTCTAAAGAGCAACTGCAGAAACTCACCAATAGGAATTCGGTAACACATATTCAACTTGTGAGTTCTAGCTACCCACCACATACTTGCAAAAGCGTGGCCGCTGTCCTTGGTCTCCGCAATAGTTTGAAGTGTCATCACTTTTAGTGGGTAGTGTTGGGTGATTACCACCCGATGAGTCACCACAAGCCTCTCTCACCTTGAGCTGAACCCGGGTAATGCGTTTCTGCATTGCGATGTGGATGACCGTAAAGAATAGGATTTTACACAGCACACTAATAGTTGAACTTCTACTTATATAAAACAATTCACTATATCATCACCAGATATTAAAAATTTCCTTGCAGAACGTAGGTACGCATAAGAATGGGTTCTAAAAACGCGAGAAGGGAATTGGAACTAACCCGCGGACACCAGCTAGTAACCGTCAACACGACCTCAAATGTTTTTATTTTATTTTGTATTTTATTGCTGGCTTTTTTTCAGTAACTTGATGTATTTTTATATGCAATTCTTGTTTAATGTAATTATACTAACAAGATGGAGTGCCAGTAATAAAACGTTTTCAGAAAATGTTTTTTTTTTTTCATCGGGTTCGAGTTTTTTCTGTTTCATCATCCAAGGTAATTTAAGTACTATCACCTGTCTTCGTTTTCGGAAGCGGTTTCCTAATATCGGTTGTATACGTATCATATTGTAAAATAAAATGTAATACCATTAAAAATACACATAATCTTCAAAGAGGATCACAGCATCGTGAGAGTGTTGATATGGCGGCTGAGGGTAGAACTCAACTTAATGAAATTACGGCTCGCTGTCGCACAAAGCCTTACGGGCACAATATTACAGTAATACCAAAGATTATCCTCTATACATATAATAGAACAGTAGCTGAACCAAAACTGTATATATATATATATATATATATATATATATATATATATTTAATCGGAGTGTACTCTGTTGTTGATATAGACGTAAAAATATTATCCGTCTATTGACCCGACGTCCCTAAATGCTAACAACTAAACCGTCATCGCTTCAAATCCTTGATAATGATAACTGTTATACTTAGTACAGTAGTACTAAGTAGTTACAGTAGAAACTTATAAAATATGAGGTTGTAAAATTGTTCGAAATATAATATAATTGATTTTTTGAAGCGATGATAGCGCCGTTCTGTATAATGTTTTGTAATAGATACAGTATAATATATAGTATATATACTATAGTGTATTGTGTGTGTGTGTGAATATATATACAGTATAAATACAAGATTTGCTAAACAACCAGGATAAATTGATATCTCCCATTTCCGTATTTTCTTTATTACATTAGGCATGAATAACTGGACACTTTAACGTAAAGCCGCTAATGTTCAGAAGTATAAAAATATTCTTCGACCTATTATTAATTCGACTTCCAGAGTTGATTTTTATACTTTGAAACGGTTTACTTAATGCGTATCCGGCACTAACGTATTAACGCACGCGCTGATAGTTAAAATAGAAATACGCAGTATTAAAGAATCTAACCGAGATGAAAAGATTTCGACCCACACCGGATAACATAGATAAGTTACGCCAGAACAGACACCTCGTATACAGTTTTATACTAACTATTTGGAATAACTTCATCGCGTCGATATAATAACTTTAACTTACTATCCATCTTCTCACTAGGTTTCGATGGCTAGGTTCTTAAAATGATGACCAATACTATTATGTCTCTCGATTGAAGTTAGATTTTAGTTTACATAAATTCAAAGTAAGATGTCTGGTTTGTCTAATCTATGGCGCATACTTGCGCACTTTTAATTCATTCATTAACAGGCGTTTACATTTGTCGAAACACGCACACATTAATAGCTCATTCAAAAACACACGTGCAAGGTTAACCTAACATGTTGCACGTAGACATGTAAGCAGACATACTATCACGTTATTTACTCTTTGAACGCAGTAGCGTCTGTCCGTTCTACTTTGAGTCAATCACGGAATTCTTAGGTCAACTACGTGTTTTAATATCAAAAAGTATATACAGGGTGATATAGGGAATCCACAGCTTAAGTTTTTCGCATCTTTACAAGAATTGCCTCAAATTTGTAATAACAGTTATGATCCTGTTATTATTAATTACTAGATTTTACGTGCGGCTTCCCTCGCGTTAATATTGATTTTATCAAACAAAACGGATGACAAAATTAAAAGTTTCATACAAAGTTTTCCCCTCTCTTTACACCACTTTCGTCAATTAGGTTTTCGCGAGAAAAAGTAGCCTATCACCGTCTCCAGGTTCCCATCTATCTCTATACCAAAATTTATTATAATCGGTTCAGTCGTTTAAGCGTGAAAGCGTAACAAACAAACAAACTCACTTTCGCATTTCTAATATTAGTAAGATTAGTGCCATACTAGATATTAGAACTAAATAATTAACTTTGTCTATACTTAACAGGTTTAGCACTTTGGCTACAATCTCACCTGATATTAAATGATGATGTGGCCCAATATGGTGGACAAACTAAGTCTGGTGGAGGGACTGGCTTTCAAGTGCAACTACCGTAACACACCTATAGCTGCAGACTTGAGGATGGTCTCATCACGATGTTTTCCCTCGTCGAATGCACAGGCTCATTGCAGGTAGATACGAACGCACGTCCTATAAGGCGGCATCCGTGGACACTACCAACTGAGCCATGAAATCCTCACCAGTGATAATAAACTCAATAAGTAACATTAAAGTAGTTTAAATTTGAAAGAGAAGTGAAACATTCAACTTGGTTATTTATGACATTAAAGTGTAGGTGATGGTACTAAGTGCATATAAATATTTCACCAGTAGTCTGGCTTCTTAATATAAACAAATTCGTTCTAACCGTTAACACTGTATCGGAAATACCACGCAAGGATTAAACTAGACATAACAAACTTGAACTTGAACCTTTGAGTCTATCAGAAACCTATCGCTTTTATAAAGTAACTATATTTTACTTGCGGCTTTGCTTAATATTGATTCTGTCAAACAAATCGGATGCCGAATTAAAAAGTTTTATACAAAGTTTATCCCTCTCTTTACTCCACTTCCAATTAGGTGTTCGCGAGAAAAAGTAACCAATCATCGTCTCCAAGTTTTCACCTATCTATATACCAAAATTCATCATAATCTATTCAACGGTATGAAAGCGTAACAAATAATCTCACTATCGCCATTGTAGTATTAGTAAGGATTGACTTCATGCAATTTTTCTATGTTAACTAGAGGCAGCACAATATGCTTTTCTGTTATCTCAGTACTGGCTATGCACGCGACTTTGTTCGCGTGGAGCTAAATATTTTTTTATAGTATTTGCACGTTTTTATAACTTTTTTCACCACAGTTTTGCTCCTATTAGTGGTAGTGTAATGATAATTAGCCTATAGCCTTTGTCAATAATTGCTCTATCGAACACAAAAATATTTTTTTGTGTCATTAGTGCGTTCTAAGAAACAAACTTTTCCATTTTGTAATATTTATGTCAGTATTCACCTTTGGTAGACATGATATTTCTTACAAAAAAATAATTACACTTTTTGTACTAACTTAGTTAAACTAAGGTCACTTAGTTGGACCCGGTAGATGGCACTACTTTTAATATTTAAGGTTTAACGTTATGGCCACAATCTCACTTGATGTTAAGTGACAGTGTGGCCCGAGATGATGGACACGTTAAGCTACTCTCTCTCAAGTCACTTAAGTACTCTCTCTCAAGTGCAACACACTTATAGCTGTTTGGTGACAGATTTACAACTTGGCTGTGTGGTAGATAGCCAGATGGGCATTAGAAAAAGCCCGACCACCATGCTGTGGTTTCATCACGATGTTATCCTTCACCGGAAGCTTAAGCTCATTGTATAAACTCACGTCCCTTGAAAAGTTCACTTAAATATTACTCGTAACGCATCAAAAGACCTAATTACATAACAAAACTTGATATGGAATACCTTAAATTTGAATATAGGCACCGCTCATTCGTTGTGTGCCGGTCATACGGCCTTGGATAAATCGTGTTCACTGATAACACATACTACACCTAATTATGGCAAATGCGGCAAATTTTGAAACCATGATAGCTCAGTGGTAGTGTGTACGACTTCGCGTCAAGGGACGTGAGTTCGAAGCCAAGCACCTACAATGAGCTTGAGCTTTCGGTGAAGGAAAACATCGTGAGGAAACCGTAGCATGGTGGTAGGGCTTTTTCTAATGCCCATCTGGGTAGCTACCACCCTCAAGTTGTAAACCTGCCGCCAAATACCAATAGGTGTGTTCCGGCAGCTGCACTTGAGAACCAGTTCCTCCAAAGATGAGACTATGGCCATAACGCTAAACCTTAAGTATAATAAAAAAAAAATAGTTGGAGATGCGCATAAAAGCCTTGATAATATGTGTTCGAAACGTAAACCCAAAAAGAAACTCTTGTAGAACGTTCTTGAATCAATACATGAGATCCAAGTGCCTTTACAGCATAAACCAGGGGCTCCCAATCTTTTTCAGTTCGCGGCACACATACGTGTTTACTATATTGTCGCGGCGCTGCACCGTAACTTATCTAGCTGGTCGAAATAGGCAGGTACAATGATACGACAATGGTAAAGAGAGTCGCTTCACGGCGCCCTTCATCACTCTCTACGGGGCACACTTTGGGAACCCCTGGTTAAAATATTAAAAACATAATATGCTAACAACATTTCATCTTACAACTTGGTTACTAGTAAACTTCGACTGTGTCTACGTAACGGGAATGAAATATTTTTAAATGATGTATTTTCTCTTTTACTGAAGAAACACGAATACTTGAAAATGGTTTTACAATATAGTGAGAAAATAAGATTAGACTTATATGCCTCGACGTATGAATCCGTCAATACATTTAAGCGCAGTGGTATATCTTTTTTTATGTCTGTATGTACATATACAAAAATTGATATAAGTATAACCACTCAAAGAGTAAAGAATAAAATGGAATGCATCTCCAAGGAATATGTATCATTCTTCTGCTTCATATAAAGAATGCAAAACCCTTCTTCAAAGTTTAATGTCTGTTTTCATCCAATTATTGAATACCTGCCTGAAGTGTCACTTCCAAAAAAATGATAAAGAAATCAAAAACATACTCGACGTTAACAAGCGATTTCTAAAGCGATGACAGCTCAGTAGCTAGTGTGTACGAACGCTGTATCAAGGGACATGAGTTCGAATCCGCCTGCAATGAGCTTGAACTTTCGATGTAGGAAAACATCATCATCAACATCATGATGAAACTATAACATGGTGGAAGGTTTTTCTCATGCCCAGCTAACTAGCAACCACCCTCAAGTCGAAAATCTGCCGCACATACTTGTAGATGTATTCGGGCAGTTGCACTTAAGAGCCAATTCCTCCACTAGGCTTAGCGTGCCCACTATCTATAACTAAAAAATGTATGGTATGGTACATGTCAAAGTGACTTTGACATTCTAAATTGAATGTCATTTCATACATTTTTTGAGGCACAGGTCTCGAAAAGCTTTCATGCCGTTACGACAGTAATGAATAGAGGCGAACACTTATTTCTCGACGGTGGCCGTTAATTCTGAATTTCACAGTGCGTATCTAGAGGTAGTCGATGCGGTCACTACCTGTTGTTAATGTATAATAAATAAATTAATCCACATACATATTTCTTTTAAGTAAATATCGACCTTAACTTTATCGAATTTTGTCTTATACTTAATGATAACTTTGATCAGTGTATTACAAAATATTCATTTAATTTTACGTTTACATAATTTCAGTGTCACCATGGCTATGTAACGAAGGGAACGAATATCTATAACAACAATATGAAAATATTATTAATTAAGTCTAACATATCTAAAAATATATAACAATAATTCTATACTCTACGCATGCGGTGTGAAGGATGCAGAAACTACGTCAAATGCACGAAGAAGGATTTGCTCTAATAAACAAAATTACTTCATAGAACTTAATTATACTTAAAAAAATACACTATAATTTCTGACCAATAAGTCAATAATCCATTAAAAAAGAATATCATCTATATGTTTTTTTTATCTTACCACTACAAGTTGTCACATTTGTTTTGGCTATAACATACCCGATTGAAGCAACTAAACATATTTCCTATTGTCATTTAAGAAGCAACTAAACATATTTCCTATTGTCATTTAATATATCTAATATTATTTAATTATAAATATAGATATAATAAATACTCAGAATTATTATCCTACATAATTTAAACATGTAAATTATTCTCTTATCAATTATTTTAATATATATTATTGAGCATAGAATTTTTTTGACCTAAATTATTTTATTAATTTTTTATACCAATCTGTGGAAGACAATAAAATTTCTACTTCAATTAGTGTATAATTAGACTTACCATAAATGTATTGAGCAATCTAAACTCATGAAGAATTATCATTATCACACCCATATCCACTTTGCATCACCGATATCACAAATTATCACTAAACAAAACACGAGAAGTCAATACACGCCACTTACGTTTCGCGAAAATAAATCGCAGTTAGCCATTTTGGATTTTACGGACGCGCGTCAAACTTATCTGAAAGAATCCAATTTCGAATTTCAACTTTCCGTTTGGCGGGAGATAATTCTATGATTTTTTTTTTAATTTGTAGATAATAAAATTTCTGTCAAGGCAACACGCTTGCGCGGCCCTCTCGGTATTTCGCGACTGTATGAACGGTACGAACGTCTATACGCCGTTTGTACCTGTTACATTTTAGATGGTTCGGCGCTTGCGTACTACCAAACGTGTACGGAACCATTAACGACGGATTTTATTATTAAGTTTGCATAATTATCTCTAACAACGCTAGATTGTTTGTTGGATCAGTCCAATTAAATCAGGTTCCTTTGTTATAGCAAACTGTGAGATAATTAGGTTAATCTCTCCGCATCCATCAGCAGGCGGATGTAAACGAACTACATTATTATCAATTTTCTTGCAAGACAAAAAATTTCATCTTACCCTTTAGGTAATATTTGCGAAAGGAAAGTTACCATTTTGCAAATAATAATTATTTTTAATTAATTACTAAAATATAGCAAAAAAATACGAACTGTTGGCGCACTAATTAATTGCACTTCAATAATACGATTCCGAGCTAAAGAAATACAAAATAAAATAGAACTTTAATAATGTGTCCGATATACAAGTTATAACATGAATGTCGGTTATGTGCCTCATACAAAAACTTCAGCTGAATCTACAAAGAAACGACACGTACAATAGAGCTTTCAAGACGTGAATAACGATCCTTTGTAGAGATGTCTAACGTTTATGTCTGTCAAATATTACTTTTTTTTTCTAAAAAGATACTATTACGTAAAGACAATAGCTGAGATATGACGTACATACATATATGCTTAAAACTTGCTGAAATTTGATCTTAAGTGGTCACTGATTGCCATTTTTTTAATTTTTAGAACTGGGCATAGGTCATTTCACGCGTCACTGTTATTTTTCATATTTTATGAGAAATAATTCGTTAAATGATATTATTTATGAATGAATTTGTACTGCAATTTCTTCATATACTATGAATATTAATTTTTCATGTAACATATGAGTCCACGTGACTGTTGGCTTTCAAATTATATTACAAATATAATATTTTCGTAAAGGCCTTATATCTTTGGCCCGTCATGATGTTAATTACTACTGATGGAACTTGTTACCGGTGAGCACCCTAAATTTTTAACTACACCGTACCTTTTATTACAATCGTAATAGAAATATATAAATTTAATGTTCATTCATCGACCAAATCATATTAGAACAAAAAGTTTGAACTGGGTATATAGGGAATCGAATTGTACAAAATACTTTGTTTTTGTCTAGACAAAGCAACCAAAAACAAGACTTCAGCTGCCAAAAATTAAAGCATCTATTGTGTTTTTAATAATCTGAAAATATAAGAGGTTACATTATCACATCCGTGAAATAAATAACGATGAAATAATGCAATTTCACTGCTCTACATTAGCTAAAATTGTTTAAATTGCAATTCACAAACTGTATACAGAAACACGAGAACATAGCACTTCATTCGACTTAAAATACTTAAATATCATTTCATCATTTTTTCATCTTACAGCAACTAGAGCAAGCAGTAACAGTATTTTCCAGATCGAAAAACTTATTAAGGACTTTTAATTATGCTTCATTTTTCTCACTATTTTCTTCTAGAAATGTATTCTGAACTCAAATACATTCTCTAAGAATCTCATCAGAAATCTACCAACAGGAACAATTTAAGTATAATTTTTGCGAGGATATAAAATACGATAGGAAATTAGGTATAAACAAGGGGAGTTTTTAGCGGGAGCCCTATATTGTGTAAATTAAGGTGACACTTTACGTAATGTAGTGTAGCTGAAGACCATAGGTGAAGTGAATTGTGAATAATAATTCGGAACATTATTTTTTAGTTGCCACAAAAACTCCCAATATAGCTTCAACAAGGGTGTTGAAGCTAGTATCGTCCGCGAGAAATGCCCAAATCTTATTACTTGAAACAGTCAGGCTAAGTTGCCAAAAAGAAAAAAGAAAAAGAAGAGTATAAAGACACAAAAAGTATGGTATGGCACACGTCAAATTCAATTTGACAATGTTTCCTTACTGTAATACGAAAAAAAAAACAATTGGGTCAAAACTTAAACCTCTTTGCTACACTATTTAAAAATAAACAAAAATTTTAATCATATTTTTCTTTAAGCTTTCAGTTATGTTATTTTCTAAATAAAATAATTTCATTAATAAAATTAAAAATAAATTAATAATATCCAATACTTAAATGTCGATAAATATATGTATGTAGATCGGGCATCACTAGTCTTTATCAATTGTGCTTTTATCTATTGAACTAGAGCGGTGAACTGCACTTGGGAACGGAAATAGATGTGAATAGGTGATTTGTCACGGTACACGTAACGTGAAAGTGGGCATCTACTTTATTTTTATAAGAACTTCACCGCATATCCTACGCAATTTTAAAACATCGAAAGGACATTTCAATACATGCATAATATGCAATAAATAATTTTGGCTTTGAAATAAATGTGATCACGCTAAATATCGCGATGTAGTTGTAATTTGATAGTTTTCTATAACCCATGACATAATGACTGTGCAAGTTGAAGGCGACGCGGACGTTGGGAATATAAACAATTAATATTTTCTAGTATTACTGTATTATCTATGGTTAATAATCTATAAACAGGCTCAATGTTTGGAGGGAGAGTGTAGTAAAAGTGTCACTAAATCTAAAGCGTACGAAGGCAAGTAACAATTGAGCCCAATCAACACATTGCAAGGTAGATGTCCTCTGACTTCATTATATCAGTGCATCTACAAAACTGGTCTCTGGCAACATGGGAGTTTGATGTGTCGCCGTGATTCGTTTTAGTGTGTAGTGTTGTGTGATTAGCACTCGGTAAGTCACCACAAGACCTTCTCACCTTGGCCTGAACCCGGGTGTGAAAGTGCATCAACCGCCAAAGTGTCACTTTTATAAATTGGTGGTAGGGCTTTCGCTAATGTCTAGCTACCGCACTGAATTTGAAAATCTACCGCTAAACACCTATAGGTGTATTCCGGCAGTTGCACTTGAGAGCCGTCCCTCCACTAGGCTTAGCGTGTTCATCATCCCGGGCATATCGTCACTTTTCAGGTGAGATGGGCATAACGCTAAGCTTATAAAGTATATAAAAAAACATGTCGTGTTCGGTCTTTGTTTCTAACTGAATGCTGTTCACTCTACGCTGTTAACATGAATGATATTAACAGTTTCACCAGACTTTTGGCGACTTTTTGGGCGAGCGCAGGAGGCTCTTACCCGAAAGCCATGTCGGATGCAGCCAGCATATCATACTTTCGTGAGGCTTACAATCGAGCAAGACTGCGCCGATCTTAGATAGATTACTTAGCTCTCGGAAACCGCCATTGGTTGCATTTAACATCACATACAGTGCTACGGAAAAACAAATCTAACAAACTGAGCTTGTTAATGCTTTAAGAAGGTGCGCTGATGTTTAATTTCCTTAAAAGCTTTCCACTATATGTGATTGAGTTAACGAGATTCTATGTACATCGCATGTCGTTCACAACATTGGTTGGACTGTATATAAGTGACATAGAAGCAGAAACGGTAATTTGACTTTTTGATAATTTTAACTTAAATTAACTAAGCAATTAGCTTGCAGCTTGCTAGCAGTTAGAACATGTGTCCTAGTAAACATCATTTTCTAAACTTCTTGGTATAATATATCTAATTGTTTTATCCGAGCTGTACTATTTGGTCAAGACATCGTGGGTTCAATCTCCGCTTATCACGGGTTTCCGAGTGATAGTTTGTCCAATTGTGTATAAAATATATGTATAGATTAGTATAATACTGCACAAGGTTTATTTACTTTGAAATTTAATATCCCTGTGTAAAATTATTTCTCGCTAGATTTTATGTGCAGCTTGGTTCTCGTTAACATTGCTTTTGTGAAACGCAACTCAGATGACGCAATAAAAAAATATATACAAAGTTTATCTCTCTCTTTACCCCACTTCCGATAAAGTTTTCGTGAGAAAAAGTAACCTTTACAGATTCTCATCTATCTCTATACCAAGTCTCATCATAATCGTTTTCAGCGGTTTCGGCGTGAAAGCGTAACAAATAAACAAACCCACTTTCGTATTTATAATATTAGTATTAAGTATGATGACTAATATGATATATACTTAACTTTTTATTTATATAATCTTCTAAAAGATCTTGGCCGTCTAAGACTGCAGTAAACTTTATACTAAAATGTGTCTATAAAGCTGCGTTAGAAGGCTCCTACTAAATTTGGCTGGGCAGAGAGAGTAACACTAGTGAAGGTGAATGTTGATGCGAGTCCCTCTCTGTCACATGATGGATCCCCACCCGCCCTGTCTATTAATGGCTGGCTAAGAAGTTCGTCTCCCTCTTAGTGGTTGTCCACGATATCTTCGCTAACTCTAGAGGTAAGAACTAGTTCTTATGTGAAGTTGTCGATACATTTTTTTTAATATCATAGAGACATGAAAACAGACAAACTATGAAAAGTTATCATTTGGCTTTCAGGTGTTTTTAAAATAACCACTACAAAAAGTTGATAAAAAGTTAACATTTTTCTTAGCTCTAAAAGAATACATTTTTAGATAACATTACGATAACTTTTTGACATTGATGCCAGACGGATAACTATAAGTACTTAGCAACAAATTATCAAAATGGGAGATTACCTATACCATGATGATTTCTTTACAGAAGTGTACTTCACCGATAATTCGCTTTCATTATAGGGATTCGAACTCACAAGCGAAACGAGTTGAAAATCTATCGCCAGACATGAGTTTGAGTCCTACCACTTACAATGAGCTTGAGTTTTCGGTGAAGCAAAACATTGTGAGGAAACCAAGGCATGGTGGTAGGGCTTTTTCTAATGCCCGTCTGGCTAGCTACCACCCTCAAGTTGAAATCTGCCGGCATTACCAATACCATTAGGTGTGTTCCGGCAGTGGCACTTGAGAGCCAGTCCATCCTATAAAGGCTGGCAAAGCACCTGCGATTCCTCTGATGTTATGGGTGTCCACCGCAGGCGATGATCACTTACCGTCAGGTGACAGGCTTGCTCGTTTGCCCCCTATTGCATATAAAAAACAAGTTTGAACACATGTTGGACACAACCACTAAGCCATAATTTTTTCAAAGTATGAGATTAACACTTTTGCTTCTATGTGACTCATTTTGTACAAATGTATGTTATTATTGTTTTATAACTTAGAGATTGACTTCAGATATAGTTACATGCTCGTTCGTAATGTTATTATTGTATAAAAACCAGAAATACTGTAATAGAATTTTGATGATATAGTCAATTGAAGTAATAATTATTTTATTATTGAAGATTTGAGACAACTCTTGTAAAGATGGAAAAATTAAAATTGTTTCCACTTTTTTTAATGAATGACAGTAAATTTCGACTACAGCTACTAAAGGAAAAAAATAGCAAATAGGATGAGAAAGGCTCAAAACACTTTTGCCTCTACTTATTTATATAAATAAGTATATAGTGTACATAGTGTATACAGAAAAGATACGACATTTCGACGATTAAACGAAACTACACGATCAATTTTTATCTTTCTTTTACTGGAGTAACGTGATGTTATAAGTTTTTCTGTACATATATTATATAAATATAGATGTTTGTACACATATATGAAATGGCTTAAATCCAATAAAGTTTTGACTGATGGCATTTATTTTTCCTAGAAGAGATTCTGATGATATCCCAGCACGCGGGTGTGACGTACTCGAGTTATACGAATGTACGGACATGCATACGAGTTACGGGAAATGTCATCTGTGCATTCATAGATAAAACTTTCACATAAGTAGCGTCATCTAGTTCAGTATTTCTAAACTCGTAATTGTTATTCTGTGAACTATGTATAGGGTTTAATATAATTTTGTAATAAATCAATAGATGACGTTGATCTAAAATTCAATACGAACTATCCGTTATGACCCAAACCACGAATTTCGAAACAAAAAGAAAATTTATTGTTAGAAAAAAAAACAATATTTATAATATCTATTATATTGTAACATCTGTTGTAGTTTAACATTTTGAAAAATATTCATACATTGGAAAATGATTTCCTATTCGATTGTACATAAGTTATTTTGCGTTAATGCATTTCTCCACGATAAAAAAGGTCTTAATGGCTTTCGTGGCTTTACGGGGCTTTGGGGGCGAGTATTAAGGCACTCAGATCAGCTCGACGCAACGAATACAAGGGATTCATGAGTGGCCGATCCTCAGTCAGTCCTGAGTAATCCTAAATAAGATCTTGAAAATGAAAAGTGAAGCAATGGATTTAAATGTACTTCATAGTAGGGATGGCGATACTTTTTGAAAAAAAAAAATTAATCAAAATCAAATGAATCGATTAACAAAAAAATTGAAATAACACAAACATCGTTTTTCGCCCTTATATTTCCAATGTACCTAAAACCAATCGTAGTAAACAAAATGCACACCACGATAACCGACTTTAATACTCTATGTATATGACAAATTTTTGTTCCTACATGTTTGGGTAAACCAATCAAATAGTAAAATCATGATTTACGTAAGTAGATATCAATCAAACCTCATTTTTAAAAGTGAAATATCGATTAATCGAACAATTCCGCAATTAATCGATCTCATTGATATCCTTAATTCATAGCTGTTTCTGGCATAATGCCTTGCAAGTATTTGGCGGACCTTGATTTATCATGGTGTGATTTCCTTTTATTCATATACTTATTTAGCCCTGTATTGTATAATATAGGCGAAATTTTACGTGACGTGTAGTTGAAGAGGATAATTGAAGTGAATTATAAATAGTCATTTGAAACATGATATATATATTAGTTGCTATAAAAAATCCCAAGAGAATGGCCATCTTCTTGAAGGTAGTTTCATCTGTCCAAATCTTATCACTTGAAAATAGCAGTTATAGTATCTAAAGAGGACCGAGTTGCCAAGAATAAACGAAGGGTTTGGAATAAAACGTCAATAATAAATCTTAAACTTTATTTAGGCTTAGCCCTGTTTCTGCGCAATCTCCCGCGCCTTCGCCTTCTCCAGCTTGGCGATACGCGCGTTCGACTTGTTCCCGAGCACACCACCGCCCCAGTGTCTGCGGAGCTCCTCGTAGCGCTCATTGAAGTTGGTCTTGATTGCTTCCACCACCTTCGAGAAGGCGGCACGGTCACCAGACTCCACCTAATAACAGAACAGATACTCAATAAGCTTATTAAATAGATACCAGCAAAATTCTAGGTATTGTAGGTGGCATACTCAGATAAAATCTATTGGTGGTAGAAAGTTTGTCAGCATGGCTGTCAGATAGCAAATAAATCATCACAATATGCACTAATTACAATTACAATGAAATCTAGGGCTGGGTTTATATTATTAAAGGCCTTAGGTTTTTCTGTTTATGTGGATGGGCCTTTCACCTCTCGTGTTGATCTTACTGATACATTTTTATCTTTGTTTATGCTCATTTGCAAGAATTTCTCCTTCTTTACGGTCCAATGTTTTAGTTTCTCTAATAGTTAGCCTATAGGTAAATCTGGCCCAGCGGATATCCAAACTAAGATTATAAATGCTTGAGTTTGTTTGTTATTCTCACACCTAAACCACATAAATCCTTTTCAAATTTTGCATACATATTTTATCACAAACATACCTGGAAAATATATTTAAGGAGATTAATATAAATACAGAAATATCACATACATTTGTTAGAGCAACACTTGTGCAAGTCTTGCGGTGTACAAGTGCTCCAAGTCGTGATTTGCCCTTCACGATGCAGTATGGTACTCCCATTTTACGGCATAGCGCTGGCAGGAATAGCACAAGCTGCAACAAAAAACAATTTTTTTTGTTATAATCTGATTTTAAAATAAACCCTCATATTTTAATATGCCATATTAACAAAGTAATATTCTTTGTAGACTCCCAAGTACAGTATTCTAAAGGATGATTAAAAATAATAACCCTTAATGGCCCTGGAAACGATCAAATTTTTTATCAAACATCAAACTTATTTAATGCTTTTTAGAGACCTTTAGAAAATCAATGACAGAACAAGAAAAAATCATAGGAAAGTATACAAGGAACATTACATTTTATTAAAACAAAAAAATTAAGCTTTTAATGATTATTGTAGATCAATGTTTTAACATTTTCCATGCAATTTGTAGAAAGTGAGTAGCTCAGAGTCAACAATCTTCATGCAGCACATGAATCTAATAAAGTTTTATTCATGGCCTCAGGTGAAGAAATTCTAACATCATTGCTACCTACGTACCAAACTATCAATTAATAATCAAGTTTGTAAATTGACTAACTCTTGAACATACTTAATCACGATTAGAAAATATTTAATATCATATATAGGCACCTCACCAATAACAACCTATGTTGTGATGATTTATAGTTATAGCGATGCCAAAGTTACATCCCTTGAATTTAACACATACTTTCATATGAAATTATTGTTAGAATGACTTAGGTATGAGTAGTTTTTTTATTAACCAAATAAAATCACCTCAATTGGGTCGACATCATGAGCGATGACCACAAGCTGTGCCTTCTTCTTCTCAACGAGCTTGGTGACAGTGTTGGTGCCAGCACGAAGGGTGTTGGGCCTCTTTGGTGGAGGCTCGTCCTTTTTAGCGACCTGCAAAAAATTAATTTGTTAGACCTTCCTCTTTGAAATGTTAATAACAATGATTTATATATAAATAAATCAGAGATCTTGGTGGTTAGGAGTCTTCATGGCTATCTGAATTGTTTTTATGCATCATGTTCTATAGCACTATTTTGGATTTTATAAAACAAAAAAAAAGTCATCACTAGATATCCTAAAAATAATTTATGAGAGGGATAAGTATAAGTAACTATGCATTCGTTTTACCGCCTTTTTTTATTAATGTGGTGTCACCCATTTAAGGGCATCAGTGTAAAGTGTAAATGCATTACCCGGGTTCAGGCCAAGGGATGAGGGGGCCATTGCCAAGATTAATCAAGAGATAAACACTATAAGACTATCCATTAAAAAGCACTACGGCGAAACTTCAATCTCCTGTGATGCCAAAGACTAAGGACAGGTTTTACAATTTTTTCTAATCAATCCTGTACTCTAGACAAATTGACTTTATCTAGTCATTAGTGTAAAGAGAAAAAAAAATGTATTGCATTTAATTCTAGAAACTAAAGCAACAACTTATCTGTACTTTAAAATTGACATACATATGCCATGTGCCATGCCATGTTTTTAGCATAACTTTTTTGTTTCCTCTTTAGCTTAAAAGTTAAGAAGACAATTTGGAAAGGGACACTGATCTTAAAATACAGTCAGCAAAACTATATTACAAGTGGAAATATTTGTTATTTTGAAGGGGTTAATCTTAAAAGTACCAGTCGGAATGCAAAAAATATTTTTGTATTTGATAGTGCAATTATTGAGGTTATTTAACATCACGCGACTCCCAATAGAAGCAAATCTGTATTGAAAAAAGTTACATAAACATGCAAAAAACTATAAAATAATGTTAATGTTCCACACAAAGTCATGGGCACAGCTAGTAATAGTAATAAACATAAAATAAAGCTCATTTTGATTAAATACTTTACTTTGTTTAGGGGCTTGTAAGAGTAGTTATATCAGACCCATCTTAAAGTAATACTACAATTTAACTCTTTTGTATGACTTCATTCATCTTTCACTCATTTCATATGACATTTTAGCTTCCTCACTTGAAGGAATCACTAAAGTGCTATGAAAAATAAACGTAAGATTATTTTTGCATACCTTTGCTTCAGCAGCCTTCTTTAGACGTTCTTTCCTGACTGCTTCAGTCTCTGGCCTGTATTTCTCTAAAATCTTGAACAGACCTTTGGCTGCAAACAAATTTAACACAGCTTAGATATAGTTCAAGTGTTAAGAACATAATTTCATTTAGTACATTATTAAATCAGAGTTAAAAAGCTCGTATGTTTTTTTGATAATCATAGTGATTCATAGTTGCATTTGGAAATCATCATTTTAATTTCACCTTACATGTTTTAGTAGTTAATATGTAGTTAAAGGTTCAGATCAGTACAAGGAATGATGTAGAAACTTTTTTTAATGTTTTTGTTCAGTTTCCTTAGTCTTCTATTGGATTTATATTTGGATTATAGGAATTATTGAAATTAGTATTGAGTTTTATATTACAATAAAATATGTTTTACTGGATATAGTTCATTCTTATTTATATATTTTTTTGTTCAAAGGGACCTACACTGTTAGCCTGAAGGGCTTTTACAGCTTCACTGGACTAGGGGGGGCGAGTGCGGAGAGCACTTGAGCCCGAGGTTTTAATTATATGTCTATATTTTATACAAAATATCTATACTTGCAACATACATGAAATTTATTATTATTAATATCTAATAGTTAACATGGAATATATAATACTAGGTATATATGGAATTACATATAATTTGTATATATACAAATTCTATTGCATAGTGAAGAAACTACTTACACAATTTTTTTTATTGATTCACTCATTACAATAAGTGCCTATGATATAAAACAATCAATGTTAGTATAACATTTAATATTATGATTAATTTAATGGTATTTTATATTTGATGAAAAAGCAACAAAACTATATATATCAGTTCTTTGAAATATGAATAGCTCTTTGAAATTACATCTATAATTTACTTTATCACTTCACTTTACTTTACACCAATATTTCATAAACTTCTACAACTCTTATTCTGCCTAAAACCTAATTTATATCTCAGCATATATTAGAAACTATTATTTGTACAATTTATTCAATTAATTTTAAAACTAAACATTTAAAAGTGTGAAACATTATTTATAAAGTGCATTTATATATGCGCCTATATATACTGGTATAGATTTTAAGAGTGACCACCATCAGTCATCAGTGGTATATCAGTTTTATTTAATTTTTAGTAATTTATAATATATAACACCATGTCTTATTGCAGCTCCCTCCTATATCTAAAGTAAGTATATCATGAACTAACCTGTGGTTTTATCTAATGTCTGCGTGAACTGATTGATCGGCGGTGGCACCTTGAGACGGCGCTGAAGCACTGCCTTTTGACGCTGGATGCGGATGTACTTCGGCCATCGCACGAAACGCGAAAGATCTCTGGTTGGCTGGATGTCCTGACCTGCACAATGATATTTTTATAAAGAAAACAATTGAGAAATAATTATTGCAATAATTTCTGATATAAACACAGTGAATGAATAGTCTATAAAGTCTACAACTGTAAAACATATATATGAGAATTAGTAAAACTCATCTTTTTTAAATCCTTACTAATATTATAAATACGAAGATTTGTAAGTATGGATGTTTAGATAGATGTATGGATGTATGTTACTCTTTTATGCAGAAACTAGCACATGGATTTTAATGAAACTTTACAATAATATAGATTATGCAGTAGAATAACACATAGGCTCTAATTTATAAAGATATGTGAATTGTCCAAAATATAACGATTGGTGTCAAGTAGAAACAAAACTCTACCATCTGTAAGTTATTCTGGCATGCACTGTAAAAACTGTTAGAGTTACAGGTAAATAATATATAATGGATATATTTATCTTGAATAGTCCTACAAAAAAGCCCATGACAGCATATATCTATATTTTATGTGTAAGCCACTATCGCCAAAATAGTGAGCCACCTACATATAAATGACTACAAGCACAAATAATGTTCTTATACCAGTGTCCTTTGATATAATTTATGTATAATGGTAGATACTTGAACCAGAATTGTTTAACAAAATCAATATTAATGCTGGCAATGCCACTGGTAAAAGCTAATATTTTTATAATATAAATACAAAACTACTGCAACCATTAATACTCTCATCATGTTACCCTTTGATCAATTGTAATTTAGATGAAAATCTAAGCCTATATAAAATAAATATTTGATGAATCTATGATTTCTATGTAGCAAAAACATTAACCTTTTACATTGTTTATCATACAAAAATATCTACCACAACCCTTGGCAAGAACAGATGACACCGCAGATGCTAAATGAAAACATGTAATCCTATGTGTAGTTGACTAAGCATAGAGTTTGCCAATACACACTTACCAAATTTCCAACTTAAGATAGCCCAACAGGCATTAAAAACTGCCTGTCACACAATGCTATAGTTTCATCACAATCTTTTTGCCATAGAAAGCACAACCTGATTGTAGAATACTAACACACATAAACCAGAGCAATTAATTGCACTAAAATTATGTTATCATTAATTAGTTACACTTGGGAGTGTGATCCTTTGCCGTATTGGTTCATATGGTATGTATCTGCTAATAAACTTCAAAACAAAATGTATAAATATTGACCAATCAGTGTTAAAAAGCTCGTTATGTTTGAAACCACATGGTGTTTTCAGATATGTTTTTACATCATTTTGGTTCAATATTTATATGAAAATTCTGATAAATAAATATTTCGCACACTAACTGCGTACGATGGATTTGTCAATTTGCAATGTTGAAAGAACACCATTGAATATGAAGTTTACATTGATGTAAATTGTTTATAGATATAAATAAATAAGAAACACATACCAATAGCGAAGTTCTTTGTTCGTTTCTCAAAAAGAGGGTTTACAATCTTCTTGGGTTCAACCTTCTTGACCACCAATGGAGCGGCCGCTACTTTTTTCCCGACCTTCTTCTTAGGCTAAAAAATCGTTTTCAATTCTTCGTTAATAATTATCCAATAGTATACGCATATATTTAAGTCATACTTTGGCATCAGCGATCTTGGTGATAAAGAATGTAATCACTAACTTTCATGCGAAAATTATCATCATGGCAAAATTTGAGGTTATACACGAAGTTAATGAAAATATTGAAAAAATATAAAACGGAAGGTCCGTGTTTAAGGATTTAACATCTTATCATACATTTAATTATAAACAACTATCAATACACACTTGTGTAAAACCGAATAAACGACTATTTTTATGCATAACAAAGATGTTCCGACAAACATGTTTACGGTCTAAACTTCACAATATATCCACTTTTTTTACCGAAATATAATAATTTAATAAACGCACATGTGTTTTACCTTCTTCTGCACCATCTTGAATTGATTTTAACTCAGTGATCTGAAGGCCACGAAAAGATACGTGACCTAATCCGAACACCAAACTATCGGCTAAGATGGCCGAAATAAAAAGATCTGTCAGTATCAGTTGTATAAACGTCAAATTTCCAGTCTTACCAGTGCTGCCAGACTATAAATATAAAATAGAGTTTTTGGACTCGACACAGAGCAAGCTAATAAAATGCTCTGTGTAATGCATGTTAAAATACAAATACATTATTTAATTTGTAATTATTCTTATTTTCTTATAATAAATACTCACTTATCATCATTACTTAATTTGTTTCCACGATACTTTCTAATTTCCTAAAATACAGTGTTCAGATAATGAACTAAAGTATATATCCTTTCCTTTCGATAGTCGTTTCATAATGTTTACTCTAATAATTTACCAAAATATAACCAAAGCAACAAGTCTTATACTATAATGAATCAAAGGTATGTACAAATGGTAGATTGTATTGGCAATGTAATTGAAAGGGAACAGGTTATATTTCCTAGGGAGCGTCTTCAAATATGTGATTAAATAAAATGACACTGCAACAATTTTAAAATATTATTAGTATTCTACCACGTGCACACTACACTTTCTTCGAATAATACTTTATATAATAAATAATGTATTACGCAAAAATATGCAATCCGGAATCTTATTTCCTTTCCTAAAGGTATAAAACTCTTCTATTATGAGCTAAAATTCAAATATAACGTTCATTTTTATAATAATACACAAAATATTGAGTTTAAAAAAAACATTTCGTTTTATAAAATAAAATGGTCTTCATACCCTAATTTTTTATCGGTACAGTGAATGATATGGAATTATAGTGTGTCTATGGTAATTATAGTTGATCTGGCAGCTTATTTTCTGTTACCGCTTAAAATTTGCAACAAATGTTTATTTCTGTAAAAGTATTGGTCTCAAATAACTATATTTATACAAAATAGACAAGAAAGTTTTTTACATTAAATTATTATAGGGGATAAGAATCCAAATTCATTCTAATTACTGAAAATGCCGCATATTTTATATGAATGTGATATTAATTCCAATACATTAAATTTTTTCATTACTTGAATCCCATGCAAAACCCCATAACGAAAACAACATATTGCTTATACCTGTGTATTTTACTTTTATCATAATTATATAAAACAGTAATGTATATTTGCTTAATTAATATTTAGCGAATCCTTTTACTTATACGTGCAACATATTACATATACTAATATTTCTCCATTTTTCACAGCATATCATTTATGAAGTGATTACTTTGTGTTTGGCACTATAAGTTAAAGTACTTCAATTAAAGTAATGTAATTTTTGTTCTTAACATTGGCAACATTACTAATATAGATAAAAAAATAACTCATTGTAGGTATACGACTGAAAGGCTTTTCTATCTATGGTTAGAAGTAAATTAAACGGCCAAAATATAATTTAGAAATAAGTAAAATTATCTATTTTTATAACAGTGTTACGTGGGATTAACACGAGCAAAAAATTATAGAATTGATTTAGTCGATATCAGTAACGAGCATAGAAAATTATAAAATTAGACTTACTTTTTTTATGTGATAGGGGGCAAACGAGCAAGCGTGTCATCTGTTGGTCAGTAACCACCGCCGTCCATGGACACTCACAACACCAGAGGAATCGCAGGTGTGTTGCCAGCTTTTAATAGGAGGGACTAACTCTCAAGTGTAACTGCCGCATCAGTTCTACTGGTATTTGGTGACAGATTTTCAACTTTAAGGTGGTAACTAGCCAAGTGGGCATTAGACAAAGTCCTATCACCATACTATGGCCTCCTCTCGACGTTTTCCTTCACCGAAAGCTCAAGCTCATTGTAGGTGATTGGATTCGAACTCACGTCCCATGACGCTGCGTTCCTAAACACTAACACTGAGCTATCATCGCTTCATACCTACCACATAAGGCTATTGAATAAACTCAGTTGCATGACCTTTAAGTTTCAATTCTTTTCGATCTTTATGTTATAATAAACCTAACCAAACACAAGTCTTCTGGCCATAAATGGATTTTTTTTTTCATTTTTCATTAGCGTGGTGAAAAAGACATTGGTGAATAGGCTACGAGAAGGGCGTGTAGGACATATTTGGAGTGAAGTACCGTAAATACCAGTTGAAAAGGCTGCACGAAGATACTTGTTGTAAGTAGAGTATTGAGACCGCTTTTACACTTTTTCAATCAGTCAAGTCATTCAAATCTTACCAATAAAAGTCAAAAGTCGGTACTCTCGAGATATTGACTACGCGTATCTTTGATTGACGAAGATGTTACTTTGCGGAAATCCATCATTAAATGTTGAAGTGTATATTCCATTGTATTTCGGCTTGACTGGCCGCTGACGTCGTTGGTTGGTAATTGACCTGACGGCGGATGGTTGAACCATTACATTGATTATATAGTTAGATTGCCTGCGGGCGTTAGCCTATTACGGGTCTTTCGCAAACATCGCAAAATAGATCTGTCAAGCCGGGGGGAGCGCATTGCGTCACTTAACAGAGCATGACGTATCAGTCGCATTCAGAATCAACATAAACACGGTATGAGCAGTGCCAATACGTTTTACTACAGTAATTATACACAAATGTTATTACAGTATTTATACACAATTATAATTATATATATTATGTATCATTATTTCTATTTAGTCCTCATTGAAAACCATAAAGAAGTTTCTAGATATTTAAGAAACAAATAGATCGAAACTTGTAATTTGATTACAGCTTCCGTTGAAAGACAAGGGTAGGTAATAAAATTGTGTAATTTAAAGGCTGCGTTCAATTTTATCGGCGTTAAAACGTGTTGTTTTATTTATTTCACAGTTTCCTACATGATCTTTTCACATAGTTTGTTTCAACGCTTTTACTGTTATTTACGATGTTAATAAATCAGGGCCGCCATCTTGGAAATGTATGTTCTAGTTTGTAGAACATTGAAAATAGTTCGATTTTATATGGCTCATAAAATGTAATAGAATAAATTCGTTTTAGCAGAAAACCTTTACTGGGATAATGTTGCGTAACCGATATGTGGTTTTTTTTATTTTAGTTGGTTAGTATTTGGTTGGTTATTGTAGCAAATATTGTATGTAAAATTGAGTTTTCATTGATACTAGAAACATTAAGTTAAAACAAAAACTATGTAACTATTTATTGATAGGTCAGTGGTAGCGGCCGCCGTGAGAAAGGACGTGAGTTCGAATCCCTGCAAAAGCTTTCAGTGTTGGGAAACATCGTGATAAAACCATTGCATAGTGATAGAGCTGAATCTAATGCCCGCCTGGTTAGCTACCACTCTCAAATCCCAAACACCTATACGTGTATTCCGGCAGTTGCAATTGAGAGCCAGTCTCTCCACAGGTATAATGTGTTCATTAGCTTGGGCCACAATGTCACTTAACATCAGGTGAGAATGTAGCCGTAATGCTAAACCTATAAACTATCAAAACAGCTAAAGGAGTTATTTTTTATTAACAGTTTCAATCGGAACTTCAACTAATGCTGTGAATGTTAATGTGCATGGTTCTCTAAGTCTTGGGAAAGACGTAATAAATATGCTACGACATTATTTAAAACAGAATGATTTCAATGGAAGGAGATCCATGTCACACGGCTCTACAGAAGAAAGCTTTCTCTATTCTACAGTGAAATCAGCAGCGCTATGTCGTAATTTAGGTTTGTGTGAAAACGAGTTAAGAGAGTTTACTGTAGAATATGTAACAGCATTGGCCAAAGCCGTATACACGATCTTTGATAGATCATTGTATGTAGGTAAAGCGAATGAAGGAGTCGATCCAGTTGGTTCGATGCGTTTAATATTTGATAATAATTTAAAATATAGCTTAAAAGAAATTCGAGATATTCTCAAAAACGCAAACAACAAAATTACAAAAGATAATACATCTTACGTATGGACTGATGTTGTTAAAAATATTTGTGGAATAATTCAAGAAGCTGCAATATTACTCACAATAGAAAGATTAAGGGGTAATCCGAATGAAATACGTGAAATAAAAAAGAAATTAACTCAACAATTAGTTATAGAAACTATCGTATTGGAAGGGGAATTTCTCAAAAAATTATGTTATCAATACAATGTTTGCTCTAAATCTTTTGAGTGTACAGAAGCGCTCAACACACTTTTGGAAGCATTCAAAGGCATGGATAATGATAAAGTTAAGGCTTTTGTACGCGTATTCTACGAAGTTCTACCCGACACAACATTTTATTCGAAACTCGCTGAAGTAACAGCCAATGAGTTTCAAATTGTTTTAAATGATATGGCGTTTTCAGACAACGCGCCAACGAAAGATGTTCTTTTAGCTGTACAAAACATTGTTGAAAATAGACTGAATTTGTCTGCAAGTAATTACAGTACTGTAAAAGCTAAGGACGTTGAGTTACTTCACGTAATACTCTCCGATATGGATCATATTTATAGTAAGCATAAAGCCGAGCCTTTTTATAGGCATTTGAATGGGTTTTATGATTGGACGAAGAGCGGTGGTAGATTGAGTTCTATTATGCGTCAAATCATGAACCATATATCACATCAGATTTCATTACATTCGAACGATTTGGTATTGAAACTGATAAACGAGGTTCGAGTGTTTCTAGAAATTACTATTGATCCTGAAAAATAAATTTGCAAAAACATTTGTAGTACGTTTTCCTTTAAGGTACATCTTTGCTTTAAATGAGTAAAATAAAGGGATGTTATATTCTACTTATAAGTTTATGTTTTTTTTTTTATAGTGAGGTTTAGAGTTATGGCCATAAACTCCTATAATAACCTGATCTAAAGTTACTATACAACCCAAGTTGGTAGACCCGCTAAATTTGGCTCTCAAGTACAACTGCGGGGACACACTTATTGGTATTTGGCAGCAGACTTTTAACTTGAGGGTGGTAGCTAGCCAGGCGAGCATTAGAAATTGCCCTACCACCATACTATGGTTTTCTCACAATGTTTTCCTTCACCGAAAGCTCAAGCACATTGTAGGTGGATTCGAACTCACGTCCCTTGACGCGTCCTACACACTACCACTGAGCTATCATCGCTTCATAGGTTTGATTAAAGTCCTTCTTAACATTAAGTGACGATGTATCAACCCTACTGAAGTAACAGGATCTAGACTGTACCTATCTTTTGATGCAACTGTGAAGTTTACAATCCAGCATTACAAAGGTAACCATCGATGACTGCTGTCTGTATACCTGGTAGAAGAATTGACTCTCAACTGCTCAAGTGCTACTACCGGAAGACACCTATAGATATACGTAGGCATATATCTAACTCGCGGGCTGTAGCTAAACAGGTGGGTATGAGATAAAGCCCTATCACTACGCTAGGATTTCATCACGATGTTTTCTTCATCTTCACCTCCAAATAAAGTACTGTATCGAAGAATGACCGGATGATCATATTTAATACATTTTATTGTATCTTACATATAAGTAGACAAAATATAACAAAGTATTTACAATTTACATGTAGGTACAGGTATTAAATAGGTACAGGTAATATTTTAAATGGAAGCCATGATAATGAGTAAATACGGCTCAAAGATCGTACTCCAGCAGGTAATAAGTAAAGTAGATTACTAACGTTAGGTACGTCGTTACGGACATTTTTCTCTGGGTGTATTTTCTTAGGCAATTTCACGGTATCTGCTAACAGAGTTAATAAAATTATTTCACTTATTCTTGTTGTTTTACGTTTCACTGTAAATTGAATTTTATAGGACACGTAGGTATACTCATATATTATGCCATGTTTTAATTAAAATAATGTTAGTAATTTTGATAATTTAGAGAAATTGAATGTAAAATTATCGTGTCGATCTCGTTTAGATTTTGTCTCTTTCTTATATGTCTGCCCGGGTGGAATTTTGTAATCGATTTTAAACCGATTTCCCAATGAGCTAGATACATTGGCTTGTTGCATATAACTAGATACATTATAAATAGTTGTAAGCAACAGCAAGCTCGGAGAAAATAAGGTTTTGATAAATATTTTGTAAAATTAAATTGTTATCTATACTAATAGGTATTATAAAGAGCAAATATTTGTATTTTTGTTTGTAACGAATAAACTCAAGAACTACTGGACCGATTTCAGAAACACTTTCACCGTTAGAATACTAAATTAGCCCTGAGTAGCATAGGCTATATAACATTTTAGTACGGAGTCGCGGACACAGCTTGTTTTATTATTAACTATCTGTAATCCGCTCTCTACGTTAGGCGTCTTTTGTTTATATACACCTTGAGATACATAATTGAAGTTTAAGTAAGGATCCTTCATTATTTCTAACTAGCTGATCCGACAGATGTTGTCCCGTCTTAACTATGAATTTGAATTCGAATTGGTGTAATTAATAAAAAAATATTATTCAAAATATAGGGTTATTGTAATGCTTTATGACAACTGACAGTTATGAGAAATTAATATTGTCGTTAAGATTTTAAAAAAAATCTTAAACTTTCCATGTTCCGCTCAACTTCCACATTTTTTTTATCTTTCATAAAAACCTCCTGCTAATAAATAACACAATAAAAACGAATTAGCGAAATTGTTCTATCCGTTCACGCGTGCTGCGATGACCAAGTAAAATAGAGATTCATTTTTATTTATATATTTTCATAAACTTTATAATGTTCCGCTCTACTTTCATATTTTTTTCTTTCATAAAAACTTTTTACTGATAATAAATAACATAACAATTTTTTTTTAGCGAAAGTGTCTATCCGTTCACGTTGATGCGATGACCTAGGGAAATAGAGATTCATTTTTATATAAATAGATAGATAATAAATATAGCTTATGTGACTCAGGAAGTATGTAGCATTCTAATGGTGAGAAACTTTGAAGATGTCCTAGTCGTGTTTGAGTTTATTCGTTACAAACATACAAAGATATAAATCTTTCTTTTTTATTAGTGTAGATATATGTAATACCAATACTTTTGAAAATTAAATTCATTAGATATCCAACTAAAATGCACATAGTATTAGTAATACTGTTGGGTAAATACTTCAGTGGTTTATTGAAATTAACTTACAACATGATGATTTGGGCTAGGGCCTTATCCAAGGTCTTTTTCACGGGCCTTAGAGAGTGTAGTAACGATATTACTAGTAAGTGGAAAACAAATACGGGAAAATTAAAGCACTGTAAGTAATTTGCCAGAGAAGTAAAGGCCTTACAATAAATACATTCCAAGTTGGTAGTGTTCGGAACTATTAGGCAGATGGATTATAAACTTTCCCTGGTCCCATGAGTTTTCATTACCCACAAGCCATTATGTCCCACCACAATCAACTAAAGATACGATCTTTCGACGGTCCCGGTATTATATTAAGTAATGGCTGGCAAACTCTGCTAATACTAATTAATATTTATAAGGTTCAATTCTGTATAATAAATCAGCTTTAAGTCTTAATTAAACTTCGCTTTTCTTTATGTACGAAGTAGGGAGCACTGTGCTTGATGGTAAATACAGTAGTAGCTAAAAACGACATCAATCGTTGAGAAGTTGAAAGGTCATTATAGGTCATTACTGTCATGTCTGCTCGAAAGTAGACAGTATACAACAGCTGATTGTAGAACATGTAGGGTGTGTATAAAGGGTTTGTATTTTTTATATAACCACAAATACAGTACAACTGTTCAAAAAACGGATATAGGTTTACAAATAACATGAGAAAAGGTAGTCGACAACTGTATCTACAAATAAAATAATATATTATCGTTAAAGGTTACAATACAATTTATTAAAATTATTGATAATTTAAACTATGTCATAGTACCTGTTATAAGCTCGATAAATAGCATTATAATCTATAATATTAATGTTACAACAAACTAAATGAAAATTTCGTAAATTAGTTATACGGTTATATGTTATAGGTTAAGTAAAACGGTAAAAATAGTCTTAACTTACAATCAAATTAAATTTCAATATCATTGTAAACAAACTAAAAACTTTAATTCAATCTTTTCAATAACTATCAAACTTTTCCAATATCTAAGTGATTCAGAATTCGTTTGTTTTAAATACTTTGGCTACCTTAGCTCTAACTGATATAATCCGCCTCGAACTATTAATTTTGCAAAAGCAAACGATAACAGAAATCGGCATATATTTGCGTCTCTAATAAATATTATGGTTGCAAAAATAAATTCATCTTCAATTGTAACAAATTATTTAAAGAAATTGTCAATAAATTTACAAATATAAAACGTAACGCTGTGCAATAATATAGGCATAATACTAGATTCCCTTGCCTAACCATTCTTTGATTATGAGCTTTAAATTAATAAAAAAAAAAACAGTTTATAGCGGGAAATAGATCTCTCATGGTGTGTTTTTTATTTATATTTATAAACTTAGTTATTTGCCCCTAAGTTTTGAAATATTTTTCGTAAATTAGTTTGCATGATGCTCATAGGTGAAGTGAATTATGACTAATTATTCAGGGCACGATACGTTGTTTGGCTCCGTATTTTGTAATATTGAGAGTATTTCTAGAATATAGATTAAATATTTGAATGAGTGAAGCAATTAGGACTATATAATAAATTATAACTCGGCGCACGATTTGTTAATCACTGCAAAAACTCCCTGGACGATTTTAGTTTGAGTCACTCTTTAGTTAAAACGTTGTATGACAAAATTGAATATACCACAATGGTCCTACACACAGTGACTCCATTTACAGGTAAATTGTTTTACAGATTAATTACATTTCACTATGACGTTTTACCCGCAACTAACTTAATTAAAATAGCGTCCGTTGAAGCTTCGAAGCGACATATACTAAAATCACCGTCAACTTTACTAGTTGACTTAAGTTGTGGTACGGAAATTTTAAACTAACGTTAGAGGTTCAAATTGTTCCGTTAGCAACAATTTTAACTTAACGTAATTACTTTGTATTTAACTTAACGTAATTACTTTGTATTTACCGACAGAGATAACTATGCGAAAAACAGTTTTTTTTTAGTTCATAACTATAGCGTTATGGCCACAATGTCACCTGATGCTAAATAACGATGTGACTCAAGATGGTGGAATCGTTAAACTTAGCGGAAGGACTGGCTCTTATGTGCAACTGCCGGAACACACCTATAAGTATTTGGCCGCAGGTTTTCAGCTTGAGGATGGTAGCTAGCCAGGCGGGTATTAGAAAACCACTATGCTAATCGCGTATCGTGCCGACCCCAAATGACTTACGAACAGGCCAAGAGATGATGTTTTTTTTTAATAATTGATTTATATTAAATAAAAAAAGCGATTTGAAGTGATGATAGCTCAGTGGTAGTGTGTATGGCCTCCGCGGCAAGGGTTGTAAGTTTGAATCTACCTACAGTAAGCTTGAACTTTCGGTGACGGAAAATATCGTGAGGAAGCCATAGCATGGTGGTAGGCCCGCCTGGCTAGCTACCACCCTCAAGTTGAAAATCTGCCGCCAAATATCAATAGGTGTGTTCCGGCAGCTGCACTTGAGAGCCAGTCCCTCCACAGGTTTAGCGTGTCTACCAACTTGGTCCGTATCGTCACTTTAGATCAAATGAGATTATAGTCATAACGCTAAACCTAAACTATATATTTTTTTGAAATCTACTCGAAATATTGTTTCCGAAATAATTATCATGGACTTAAACACATACATATGTTTGTATTATATAGATGTAACATTTCACTCAAAGTTCCACGCGGATCCAATTAATGCATTTCAAATTGCTTTTCCACGGTCGAAACTGTTGGAAACCACAGTAATCAGAACTCCAACTCACCCTTTTCGTGATTCAGTGTGAAGTTGGCAGTTTCCATTAGTGTTTTTATTTTATTTTTCATTTTAAATGTAACTTTAACGTTGGACCACAGCTTTAGCCTTTGCGAGGAATTTTGTTTTCAGTTGTAGCTATCGGAACAACAAACATATGCTTACTTAAACCGGTATCTTTTGAGAAACAGGCGTGTATCATCACTATCTGTTACGAATTCAACTTCTTTCGTTGGTTTATTTTTAAATAATCTATTTTCTTCCTTTTAATTTATATAATTAACTGGCTGTGCCTGCAACTTCGTTCGCGGGGAAATAAACATTATTTTATCATTTTTGCTCGTTTTTGTTACTTATTTAGATACAGCTTTGCTCCTATAGACGGTAGCGCGATGTTAAAAAGCCTAAACTTCCTCCATAATTGCAATATAAAAAACAAAACGAATTTTTGAAACCCGACTAGTAGATAGGTAGTTAGTAAAACATACGAAGAAACTTTGCCGTTTTTTATTTATATAGATTTTACAAATTTATTCATTTGTCTACTTTACTAAAGTATTAGGATGGAAATTAAATCAGCTTTTTAAATTTTTAATGCCTCTTTCGATTGCATTGTGCTTAGCACTTTATAGTGGAGTTGATATGCAGTGTTGTTAAAAAAACATGTTTATATATAAATAACTCTGATATTTACAAGTAATTCAGTTTTTTTTAATAATAATAGAAGGGTATTAAATAATTTTTAAAGTCACTAGAGAAAATAATAACTTTTTCCCGACATCGGGAGAAGCAAGGACGCTTTACAAGCTGGTTATGTTGTTATTCAAAACTGTTAAAATTAGTCATTATTATTTATTAAAGGTATACACTTTACTTTGTTGTTTTAATAGACCCGAGAAAAACAACCGCGTTCTCATTACGACCTCGTTTGTACTCGTTGATTGGAGAAATGCCGTCACTGCGTCGAATTCACAAAAGAAAAGAAAACGTAGTCTGTGGTACCTTGAAACGAAGCTCTCTGGAAACTCTATTCAGTTCAGGAACACAATATATTGTTATTTAGGTGCTTCTTTTTGCAAGATGAAGATATTTATTGATCGCTTACATCCACGTATAGAAAAATGTTCGAAGAGTGTCTAATTGACATGCAGCCAAGTCGAACGTAATTTTTCATTAATATTTACTTTTTTCACTTGAAACTTATTACTTTTGAAAGAAAAGGCAATGGTATGTAAGACCATGCAGCCAATTTTTTTTTTGTTAATAATAATATGTCTATAGGAAAACTCTGTTCTTGCCGAAATACTGAACTGTATATTAGTTTTAGTATATTTATATAGTTTAATGATTCCTGTCAAGTCTCTAGACTTGTAAAGAACATCACATCAGATAACGTAATATTTTGTAACTTCGTAACATAATTCTTCCTCACGTAACTTCAACAGTTTTCGCTTCAATAATTAAACGTGATTAATAGTGTCATTAGATTTAATGAATACATTTAATACGTGATAGAAGTCATGATTATATACTGATACTAAAAAAAATACGCAGGGTGCCAGGATTGCCAACAGAATTGGAAACTTAATAGCGTTTTCTTTTGTATTTTTTAGTTTTTGGGCTTGGCGTTATGGCCATAATCTAACCTCTTGGTAATTGATGATTGTAGTCCAAGATAGTGGACTCGTTACAGCTAGTGGAGAAACTGGCTGTCTAGTGCAACTGCCAGAACACACCCATAGGCATTTGATGGCAGATTCTTCGCTAAAGAGTTGGGGCAATCCTGGTGGGCATAACAAAAAACCCTACCAACATGCAATGGTTTCATCACGGTGTTTTCCTTCACTGAAATCTCAGGCTCATTGAATAGATTCGAACTCGCGTCCATTGACGCGGCATCCGAACACACTACTGACTTAGCCATCATTGCATCAAAATAATTATGTTATCAATAATTTAAATGTAATTATTTGCAAAATGAAATATTTTTCTAAAATCTAAATTTATATACATATTTATTTAGAACGCAGGTTGGGCTGTGAAAGCTCAGTACAAAATATAAATATAACTTAACTGATATTTTAACTATTATTAGACATTAAGACGAACTTCTTAGCTATCCATGAATTCACGATGCGGGTGCCGGGTCCAGCAGGGTGTAGCAGGGAGGGAAACTCCTAGTAGTTCCCGAGACTTGTGACACGGTACATCCGTGTCACAAGTCTCGGACTCTTTAAGAGGACCATTTCCGACGCGCGTCAACACTCACCTTCACTACTCGTGTTTCTCACCATACCCAGACAAATTTGGTAGAAGCCTGCTAGCGTAGCTTTAGATACACGTTTCAATATAGCAACTAACTAATATAGTAACTTACTACAGTCCTTGAGAGCCCAAGACCTTTAGGTAGATTATAGAGAGATTTTGCTGGTGAAGTTGTCGCTTACACTTCGACCACGTATAAATGACCTCCGTACGACCACGTTGCCATTCCTCTTCAGGTTATTAAGTAGACGTAGTATTTGTTTTGATAGCTTGGTCTTTTGGTATATTTGTTTTCCATGGTACAGTAAGCACAATCAGTACAATGTCGATATTCTGGAGAAAATAAATACTGGAAACATTATTTATGCATCGTACTTGTATTTACGTAAATTTTTAATTGTCAACGTTATTTACATTTCGCGACTGAAGAAATTTTCACGTAAAAAATAGTAGATTACTTTTATATACCATTATAATACAATATTAACATTGAATGAGGGTTCCATCGCAATAAACTTTCTTAATTACATCCCCGGTCAGGATAAATCTGTGCGAATGTCTAGAAATGGACACAAATTGGATTGTAACGTCCCTAGTGGTGTGGGGATAATCGACTAATGTAGGCAACTAACATATACTCGAGAATAAAGTATAAATTATTTTCTGCGTCTGTAGTAAATAACAGTTTTGTATAAAAGTATTTATTTGTTTATTTCCAGCTTTAGTTGTTTTGAAGTTTCTCAGTTCCTGTGAAAAAGAAATTTACGAGTAATTTTCTATTTTCTTTTTTAATTATTATGTTTAGGAATACATATTTACAAACGAGATTGCAACAAGTAATTATTTTAATTTATATTCCTTTTAAAGGAGTATAGAGATGTCAACAATTGATTTAAATAAAATAATATGAACACAATAACGATTTTAATTAGAACTTCTAGGGGAATTTTAAGCTGTCATCGGTGGGTTTCATATATGAAATTCATAAACTTACGTTATTTCACCCTATACGAAATAATATTACACTATTTTTTAAACCTGGTATTAAAATTCCAAATCTACAGATTTCCTCATCGCAACGTGCAAGAGCATTATCCGGTTTCAGACCAAGGCAGGAGCATATGACTAACTAATCTTGTGATAAGAACCCGATACTACCCACTAAAAATACCACGGCGACACTTCAAACTTCCGTGTTGCCAGAGCCAGGACCAGCTTTCACACTTCTTCTAGTCTGCATATTTTACACAATTGGATTATTTATAAATAATAACTGAAAACATGAAACACACATAAAAACTGAGTTACCACAAACATTCCGGGTTCAACTCTAATTAGGGTGACACCATCTTGTTACGAGTGTTGTTTGTATTTTTACAAGAGTAGTAATATAATCTATCCAAGTGAAATTAGCAGAATTATCGCATAGGGATATATACCATCCTCAAGTTAAAATTTAACGCCAAATACTTATAAGTGAGTTTCGGCAGTTGCACTTGAGAACCACTTGAATCTTCTTGATCTTGAACCATATTGTCTTCTAACATCAGATGAGATTGTGGCCATAACGCTAAGCTTATAAAGTATAAAAAACACACATTATCTTTAAATAAGAAAAGTTATAAAGAAGGTTTATGTTATATTTTGATAATTAATTTAAGAAGGTAAGAGTAAACCTAAAATTTAATTATGTTTCGCGTATTAACTTTACACGTATAAACCTTGGCAATGGTTTCCTCGTGAGTTACTGGCACGAGCTTCACTAATTACCGTTACTTCTGTGTGTTCATTAATTACAAATTGTTTTAACTAAGCTGTTGTGGAGACGTCCTCTTGTACGTTCTTTGTAACATATTGTTAACGTATTTAATAATCTGTGTATTAGGCTGATCGTTCAAAAGTTATTTTTTTGCGACGTCCCTTAAAAGCTTCCTTTTGTTGAGGAAATATTTAAATTTTTTAAATCACAACAACACTTAATTCACCTTAAAAACGTGGGGAAAATTAAGACTTGGGCTAAATAAAGAAAAAAACATAAGTCCCTGTATTCAAAAAAGCTATTACTTAAAATATACATATTTATTAAGATATTTCTAAAGAAAACATCATTTTATGAAAAAATTAATTGTCTTTGATTGAAAAAATTCTAATATTTTCTCATCAAAAGGAAGCTTTTTAAGGGCGTCGCAAGAAAATTAACATATAGAACCTTCTCAGGAACAGCGACAATTTGCACTTTTTTACAGGAGAATCATTATCATTCTTAATTAAAAAGTACTTATGACATCTCTATAAAAAACGATGACCTTTTGTTTATAATTAACCACTGATCTATTAAAATAGTAGACCAGTGGTGGATTTATTAAAATAATCTAATTAACAAAGATAATTTTAAAGAAGTTACAATAAAAAAAACCGTTTGTTTAGATTTTTAGGGCCCACAATGACTTTCCTGAAAAGGTTCGATATAAAGATTCGTATGTATACCTACATGAAATCGCGAAACCAACATGAAAATCGGCACGTAAATGTTTTTATAATACAGACAATGCTAATTACAGTACCTATATATTTTTTAATAAACACCAGACGGTATTTGTTGGCCTTTTTGTGAAATACTTCAAAGTATATTAATAACCAGGGAAAGTTGTTGAGAGCTTATTTGAAGAACTAAAAGCTGTGGCCAGCGATATTGCACGCTACGTGACCGACATAGAGAACTTTTGCAATCAAACAGTCAAGTACTCTAGTTAAATGTATAAATATTTGTGGAACCATTAGGAGTTTTAGCGACGTTATTAGTAGAAGTGTGAGAATCTGTCCCTTGTCTCCGAAATCGTTTGCGTTTTCCCCTCAACCGAGTGTGATCTTAAAATCCGTTCTTAGTGTGTCTCCACGTCGTGCAAAGAATATCCATGTCAAATTTTAAATGTATTGATTTACCAATTGATCTAGCAGTTTTGGACAATCGTAAAGTCTAGTGGTATTTCGCTTAGATATGTTATAGATTATATTGTATTTAATATTAGGAACATTATAGTCATATTGATCTAGTGTTTATAAAAATAATTCAAAACAGCCATAAGGACTACCGACAGAAGTGAAAACTTCAAATTATAAACAATCAGTTAATATTTTGAATATCCAAGTTAATTGATCTTAAATTAAAACTAGTAAACTAAAACTGTGTACAGCGTAATAAGATAGGAATACCAATATTACTGATAGCAACAGATATAATGATATCATTAACATATCACGTGACCATCTTGATTACGATTTACATGAATTTACTCCGTATCGAAACCTACCTATAGAAGTTTTCACTTCAATAACATAACAAGATATAATAAGGCACTTTAAAATACTTAAAAATGCTTAACCAAGGGTGGTGTTTAAATAAATTTGACACAGGGGTCAATTCCCACAATTGACGTAAGTACACCCCTGTTACAACAAATGAAACACGGCCACGTGAGTTCCTCTTGAAAAATGTTTCGCCTGAGTACGTACGCGTGTTAAAAATTTAATTTGATTTCACAAAAATTTCCACAACGTCATATTCGCAACCGTTAAATGGCATATGGATTCTAGGTTTATGTCATTTTATTAGGTACTAGTTGTGTCTGCGACTTCGTTCGTGTGGAACTATAAATTATTTAATCGTTTTTCTCGTTTTTGTACCTTTTTTCAATACAGCTTTGCTCTTATTTGTGGTAGCGTGATGTTAAACAGTTACTTAATTACCTTACAAAATGATTTCTCTATGTGATACAAAAATATTTTTTGAAATTCGACTGGTAGTTTTTAAGATTACCGCCTACAAATAAACAAACTTACGTTTCAACTTTATAATAGTAATATAGTTTACATAAAAATGGATTTTACTCCATTGATAAGGGTATGTAGACATTTTAAGAACCCCCTCCGAAACCCGTATGACCGAGAGACGTATATAATAAATTGCCTTTAATTAACTCAAAATAACTCGGATTATTAAGTCAAACACGTGTTTTGAAGTCAGTGAATCACATACACATGTAACTAATACATGTTTGACGAAACATTGACACGTGAGTTGTTAATTGCTTGAGCATAGTACTATTGAACTCGTCAACGCTGTTGATGGAAATCAAACGTAATTATAATTTGGAACTGGTAGCACGGAAAACATGTCATCTTATAAAAGACCACTAAACACGTGTTCGGAAGTCATCACGTCACTTGGACATACTCAGCTTTCTCGATATTGTTACACTTGACCTCACTGTTCGAGCGGAATACCATAGAAATGCTTCATTATCAACTAACACCTCCCGTAGTAGTAATGGTAACTTTAATTAAATTTCGAATAGCAAATACAGAAAACGTATTTTCTCATAATAAACTTCGCAATCACTTCGAAATAATTCAGATCTGTGAGCTAAACACGTGTTCGGAAGTTAGTGCGTCAATTGCATAAACTAAGCTTTTAGGAAATATTGATTCGTGACGTATTCTTGAGTCGAGTACCATTCAACTTGATCGTCTCTATACAGCAGCCTAATGAAAACTATAACTAATTCTACTAACAGTACAGAAAACGAGACAATTCATAGTAAGTCCCTTAATTAGTTCGCAATGATTTGATTGGTGAGCTAACCACGTGTTCGAAAACTTGTGCGTCAAATGTACACGCTATGTTTTCCCGAAATAATGACATGGGACGTAACATTGCTCGAGCCGAATACCTTTGAACTCGGTCGTCATCTCACAGCAGCCAAGCGAAAACGCGAACTAATTCTACTAACAGTACAGAAAATGTGTCAATTCATTGTAAGCCCTTTAATTACTCCGCAACAATTCGGATCAGTGAGCTAACCACGTATTCGAAAACAAGTGCGTCAATTGTAAACGTGAATGAATTACAATTTGTATGTGACAGTACCTAAAATGTGTCAATTCATAGTTAACCCCTCAATTAGTTCACATTGTTTCAGATCAGTGAGCTAGCCACGTGTTCGAAAACCAGTGCGTCAGTTGTACACGTTAAGCTTTCAGGATATAATGGTATGTAGAAGTATTTTTTATTCGAGTCGAATACCATTGAACTGGGTATTACGATCTGAAATCGATTAATCGAAAAATCGATCCTTTAGAATAAAAAAAACTATTTTTATATATCATAACACAGCTCTGAATCGATCCAGTAAATCTATATTTCTAAAATCGAGGTTCGATGATTATCTGTTTTCACAAAACATTATTTACAATTATTTGAATGCCAGCATGACAGTAGCGATTGGCGATGGATTGTCGTTCTCTCCATGGTCGCTGCTGTTTTTGGACTGTGCTGTACTTAACATCTGGTAAAGTGCAGTCACTTTTCCGAGCTACCATAAAAAATGCTTTACTCAAATACATATATAAACTTTAATTAGTAAAGAAAGATAAATTATTTATGATTAAATTATTGATATTAATTATTATAGTGTTATATTTATTCTCTATGATATGTTGATATGATACGTTTTATATGGAGGATAAAATCACGAAATGGAATCAAAAATCATGGAATTGTATCAATCGATACAAGAATAGGTCTTTCCAAAAAGAATCAACATCCCTACATTGGACCCGTTCGTCATCACACAACAGCGTTGCTAGTGAAAATCCACACTAATAGTATAAATACGAAAGTGAGTTTGTTTGTTTGTTACGCTTTTACACGCAAATCGCTGAATCGATTATGATGAATATTGATATATAGATATATGGGACCCTGGAGATGGTGATAGCCTACTTTTTCTAGTGAAAAACTTATAGCAAGTGAGGCACGGAGAGGATTACACTTTGTATGAAGATTTTTATTGCATCATCCTATTTCCTTCAAACTATGAACAATTATTGTTTGTAACGAACGCGAGCGGAGCCACGGGTAAAAGCTAGTTAATTATAAATTGTATCTGACAGTACAGAAAATACGTCAACTCATAGTAAGCCCCCTTAATTAGTTGGCTATGTTTCGCATCAGTGAGTAAACCACGTGTTCGGAAGTCAGTGCGTCAGAAACACATTCACGCTTTCACGAAACACTGACACGTGAGGTTTTATTTGTTCGAGTCGTTACGTGCGAACAAACATGGCTGCAACGTGCGCAATATTGAAATGTTAATCCAATTTTGACAGTTTGAATAACGTAAATTCTGTATGTAAGTATATTATCGAGGATCGAAAGGTTAATCGACAAACGTGCGTTCGAGAAACTATGCACGTTGATCAATTAACCTTTAGATCGTCGATATCTATATATTTATCTCATACCCACTTGTTCTAATATATATAGTAAGTATATTGTTTTAACTAGCTGGTGATCCGCGATTTGGCGAGAATCCCACCAAACACGTGTGATCGTAATATACTTTAGTCTAAGTTATGAAAGAAATATCTATAGCAAATTTTAAGTTAATAGGTCCGGTAGTTTTGAAAATATTGCAGTAAAAGAATCAACGAAAAATTTAATCTCCCATTGTACACGTGGAGAGTATAAAAATTGGATAACACCGAAACACGTGTTTTTTTTTTTGTTTTTATTAAGATGTTTTCATGATAAATCTCAAGTCAGTAGGTGATTTTTTTTCTACCCCATACAAAAAATTACCACCTCCATTCTTAAAATAAATTTTTAAAATCACTTCCTAGTGCGCCTCTACATTACAAAAGATGCAATCCTTGGCGCCATTGTGGTACAGTATAATCATTTTATTAATTTTTGTTAGTACCGCGTTCGATTCTCTTTCGTGTCCCGGCAACAGCCCAGCCGAGTTTCGGTCACTAGTGACACTCATGCGCGCGTTCCCGTAAGTCCTCTAAGTCCGGTGAAGCTGTGAAAGCCTTTCGGACTAACAGTGTAGGTCCCTCCAAAAATTGTCTTAAATAAAAGTATAGAGAGAAAGAGACGGACTTCTTAGCTATCCATGGATTCACCGTGCGTGTGCAGAGTCCATCGTTTGGTAATGAGGGAACTCCTATGACTTGTAACTCGGATTACGTTTATGGGACACCTTTCCGACACGTGTCAACACCCACCTTCACTACTCATGTTTCTCTTCTCTTTCTTCAGATTATATATTGTGTTAGTGTTTTCAGTCGACTAAATTTCCATTATAGAATTAATTCAATAATCAGAAATGGTGAGGACGTATTGAAAAATCAATACCGCACTCAACTGACTACTTAATCGGATTTGAAAAGCTATTCAGTCAATTAATAAATAGAACTCTATTCAATTCAGGTTCTACAAAGGTACTTATACAACAATAGTTCGGGTTGAATCGCTTAGAAGTGACACTTATCTACAAGCCTACGTAATATTTATTTTAGTCCTACCCTACAAGAGTTTCGTCTAGACATTGATAAGATTATTTATTTAAACACATTTTTTTATTTCCTTCCTTCCCTATGTCCTAAGCTAGCTCTAAATCGATTATCAATAGAATCAGTTCATAGGTTTAACTGTGGAAATTTATCAAACAAACGATTTATACTATAAGAGAAAACTGTTCGCATTCTACGGGTTACAATTAATCAGAAAATTTGTATGGAAATAACAAAACTAACTCACGAATATTTTAGGGTAAAAAGGTATATTTGAACCGTCTTGCATATAACCATAGAGCCCCAGACGCTGTTGAAGAAAATCGCGTGTTCGCATTAAATTTTTTATCACTAAATACCATAGAGATATGTAATATACGAGTTGTTCAGAATTTATTTAAACTGTTAGCTACAGAACGTAGGACATTGAATTGAAATCGGTGAACCGTTGAGCACAAGACTTTAACACAGAGGCACCCTTTCGTTTTATGGCACCATAAGTAAGATATTTCATATTATTAATTATCGTTGTGCCAAATTTCGCTAAATCATTACAATAATATTCTGAGATTCGTATTCATATAATGAGACACACAAACAGACAGACAAACAAAATGAATTTATGCTACATATCGATTAGGAAGCACATACCGTTAAGACTTTCAAAAATATTTGAAGTTCATATATTATGCCTAGTTACAACATTATTGTAACAAAAATTGTAATATCTTCATTATACAATTCTTATGCAGACATTTTCTGCCTTTGCGATGTTAAATGAAGATTGTAAACAAAGATCACGCTTTGCAAAGTGCTAATAAGTCTTAGGTTCATATACACAACGCTGCATGTTGTATACATCGCCGCTCAACAATGTCAATTAACGTTAAACTTTGCTTGCATATTCCGCTAGTAGAAATCACGTAATTAACATAGAGTTATATACACAATCCTAGATGCGACATTGCTCAGATGTTTTTTTATTTTTATTAAATTGGGGGCAAACGAGCAAGCGTTTCACCTGATAATAAGCGATCACCGCCGCCTATGGACACCCATAACCACAGACGAATCCCAGGAACATTGCCGGCTTTTATTTGGCTCTCTAGTACCACTGCCTGAAGACACCTGTTGGTGTTCGGCGGCAGGTTATCAACTTGAGGGTGGTTGCTAGCCAGGTAGGCGTTACGAAAAAGCCCTACTACCATGCTATGGTTTCCTCACGATGTTTTCCTTGACCGAAAGCTTAAGCTCATTGTAGGTAGATTCGAACTCACGTCCCTTCACGTGGAGTCCGCACACACTACCACTGAGATATCATCGCTTGACGGTAACGGTATCGGTAAGCTATATTATATAGATATATAAGTGGAATAAAAATACAGTACGCTCAAGATCACTTTTTATTTGAATTATCATTTCCAGTACATTAGTTATAATAATACATCAATGATAACTTCATACTAACCACGCTAGTATGAGAGAAATATAGGTAGCGAGAATCTAATAATTTAGGTACTGGGGTATAATAATCTGCAGAGGCTGTGATGAATGGTTTAAGTGTTATTACAGACGGCTACAGGCTGTTATGGATGCGCAGGTGTAAGACATTATGAGTTCTAAACGAACGTAATATGTCGGTGATATTATATTGGATCATTCTGCGAAAGATTACTTTTTATCGACACTATGCCTAGTGGTGATCACAGTAAGAACCTATATTAATACCTACCACTAGCTGTGGCCGCGACTTCGATCGCGCGGGGCACTAAAACTATTTAATAACGTTTGCCCGTTTTTGTAACATTTTTCAATACAACTTTGCCCCTATTAATGGTAGCGTGATGTTAATTAGGCTAAAGCCTCCCCCAATAATGGCTCTATCAACTAATAAAAGAATTTTAGAAATGCGACTGGGCTTCTAGTTTTTTTTGGTACTCCACAGTTCTCATTCAAGCGAATTTGGAGATATACAATTGGAAACAAACATTACAAAGAAATAACTTGTGGCACCGGTGTATGGTGGTCCAAATTATAATAGTGTAACTTCACTTGTGTTTCGTTCGTAGGTGATTATTTTAATATAAATAAAATATGAATAACTTATAATTCACGTTTTGAACAACGCCTCGCCTGGGGTAATGAACTTTTAACGTTAACGAACTAAATATTTGCGAAACCTTTTGAAATTAACTTAAAATTATTTGTGTTTAAATAATTAAAATAAGTCTAGACAACGCAAAGCGATATAAATCAAAGATTCCATCGGGCTCTGTGAGGTCTGCCAAGGAATCGCTGTCTTAATTATTCCCCGCCGAGATAATAAAGATATGCTAACGAAACCGACGCGGGTGGTTAGGAATAAATTAATATTTTTGTACCATATTTATGCTTGCTATTTTTTTGGTATCACGATATAGTGACAGCACTATACCGTAAACATAGGACAATCTAAAATTCTGCTCGTGTACGAAACACTGATGTGCTGTGACGAGTAAATGTGTTCGGTATTGAGGTATATTTAATACGTAGATTACGTAGATCTTTTACTCTGAACTCAAAAGAGGCCAGCGAAAACCAGGTAGGCAACTCCTCAGAAACAAAGATGTGTTGTCATATGAAGAACTGTGGCATAGATCCCTCGCAATGGGATGAGCGTGCAACAAAACCTCCGGATTGGAGAGCGTTGATGGTAACAAAGGTTCAAAGGCCTTTGAAGTATATCGACGTACTGCATTTACTACCATATTAGATCACCAGTGGCAGTCAATTATACGTACTTGAGAATGGTGTTCTTTCATGTTAACAATACGGTCGCACCTTTGAGCGAAATATTGGCTTCATTAGTCACATCAAAGCCCACGAACGTTGTATTTGAATCAGTCTCTGTGGCCGAAAATGGTAAGGAACTCATCATAACCACAATCCAAAACAACGACTACCATTGGGCGATCTGTAACTCATCTGAAGCCGTTATTGGCATATCAATGCCTTACGGTACCAGGGTAATACACTAGTTGGTGATACATCATAACGCGGTATATACTTCGCTTCATTGGTGGGTATGTAGCGAAAATCCTGGGCCGCAAGGAAAGATAAACACAGTCGAGTTTCTTGCCCGTTCTTTTCGATTTGTGGATTTATTTTTTCGAAACTTTTATACTTACGATAGAAGGCGCCTTCTTAAGATCTAATTTGAATAAGATTTTTAGAGGTTCCTTTTTAGGAATCGGTTTTTATATAAGGTCTTTCGTTTGCAATTTTCTGATGAAATAAATACAAAGGTGAACTCAAAAGCGTTCTATCTTCACTATGAAATCATGGGTGTGTATACATGTAAACCAAGTCGTGCGGTCAAGCTGACATACACGCACACTTCTTTTATTTATTATTTTTTTGATGCGATGATAGCTCAGTGGTAGTGTATGTGACTTCGCGTCCATGGACATGAGGTCGAATTCAACCACCTGCAATGAGCTTGAGCTTTCGGTGAAGTAAACACTGTGAGGAAACCATAGCATGATAGTAGGGCTTTTTCTAATGGCCGCCTGACTAGCAACCCTCAAGTTGAAAATCTCCCGCTAAATACCAATATATATGTTCCGGCAGTCGTAATTGAGAACCACTTCCTCCATAGCTAAAGCAAGTCTACCAAATTAAGCCGTATTCTCACTTAAGATCAGATGAGATTATAGCAATAACTCTAAAGTTGACCGTAAAACAAAAGCAATTTATAAGCAAATTTACTAGACTTTTTTTTATTTGGCATTTTTTACAGTGCTCTTACATGATAGCTCTAGCAGAGCAAACATCCTGTCAATACTGTGACTGTGACTGTCAATACTTGTGTGAGCAACACAATACTGTCGTTACATAATTTACAAATAAGTTTGAAAAATCCAAAAGTGCACGCTTCATAATATAAATAAATTACATTGAATTAGAGGCTAATTTTCAATAGGTAATTTAATTCAGAATGATAGTGAAGCAAATGAAAAAAAAATGGACTCAAAAAGTGAAGTTTTTTGGGCGTTATCGTGACCACATACATCATCCGCACATAGAGACAACTGTCGACGTCTATCGAAATATTTTGCAAAACGGTTTTTTTTATACAATCTAGAAAAAATGTGTTTTTTTAAAGTATCTACTGCCGTAAGAAAGTGTTATTGTTGATATTTGTCAACTCATTTAATACTCAAAGTGCAAAAAAGATCCGATAAAATCAATTTAAGCCGACATAATTGCTAGACCTTGAGAGAACGAGCTCAAACGCTTAGCGTTATAAGACATGCAAGATAAATAAAGTTCCATAGCATACTAGCAGAATCGGACATCGGTTTCACTAGTGCACCATGGAACATGTATATACATATCTCAATAGCATAACCCCAAGTCCAAAACCAAAAAAGTTCTAGGCCTCGTATTTCTGGCATAGTCCACCACCAGATGTTAGGCGTCTCCTCTTTACAACTTTTACAGTTGGGTTAATTTGCTTTCTTCATTGTGTAGCCAAATCTGTTACATGGAAAATGTTCAGAACCTAAAAAAAGTCGCTTTGCTTTGGTCTCGTGTAGAAATAAATATTTGTAAATGGAATTAATTATAAATAGTACTATAAAAGGTATTTAGCAGGATGGCATGACAGTTGCGACTGACGGAGGTTATTCGCCCTTACGGCAATCACTATTGTTTTTGGATCGTACTGAAACTTGCCATCAGGTGTAAAGTAAAGTTATTGTGTCGAGCTAGGATAAAAATTACCTGAATAAGACTTTATTGTTTGGAAGTAGAAGTTTTGAAAACAAAGTGTAGTGGAGGAATATCGGTACATTAAAACAATTTTGAAGTTTCATACACTTCTAAAACAAATAAAACTTTGTAAGCACCTGCCAGGCCTCGAGCGGATTTAGGTTTATTATACAACAATAATGTAAGACCCCCCAATAATGTATTAGCAAGGCTTATGAAAGCTTAATGAAAAACCGGCAACGCACCTGCGATTGCTCTGGTGTTGTGGGAGTCCATGGGCGGCGGTGATCACTTACCTTCAGGTGATCCATTTGGCCTCTATTCCATAAAAAAGCATTCATTTATCCTTGTAGCGTTTCACTTAACATTAAGTTGTGCTATGGTCTATCTTCGACACACTATACCTACTGAAGAATCATTTTCAGAATAAACCTATTGAAGGTTGGCTTTCCAGTGTAGCTGGAGAAACACGCCTGTATGTCCATACATATTTTTAACTTTAAAATGGTAGCTAACCAGACGGGTTTAAGAAAATTCCCAAAGACAAAAGGCGATGGTTTATTACGCTATTTTTATTTACTGAAAACTAAAGAATAGATGTCAAAACTAGGTTGATCAACAAGACTGAACTACTGCGCCATTGAGCATCAAAATATTAAACAAATACAAAGAAAACTATATGGGCCCTGGAAATGTATTAATCTATTACGGCCCTGCGTAAGTCTTCAAATAATACAGTTTATTTCACAACCACATCTGTCTTGTCTAAAATTTAGGAGCTCAAACTCTGGACAGCACACTTATAGGTAGGGGACATATTCTTTATCTATTCAAGAGTTCGACAAAACCGGCACTTTTCCTATAGTAGAACGCACTATTTTTTATAGTTTACAGGACTCTCTACTAGGCTTAGCATGTCCACCATTTTGGGCCTCATCATCACTTAACATCAGGTGAACTTATGGCCACAACGCTAATCCTGGACTATAAAAAAAGAGAAAAATGTACAGGATGCTTTTAATACCGTAAAACGAGATATTTCCTCCGGTATAGTGGCTAAACTGTAATATTATATAGTAATAATCAACAATAAAAGTCATGTAACAAAAGTACACACGGATTGAACACTCGGGAGAGTCATTGAAAGCAGAATAATTCAATAGCAAACGTAAATATTAAGTGTACAAAATAGGAACAACGATAAATTTCGACGCAAACCACCGTAAATTCAAGAGTTACCGTAAAATAGAATCTAATAACAGACAGTGCTCTCAATAACAGACGTTGTGTATCCGCGTTTGTTAATATTTAAATAACTAGCGACCCGGTGAACTTCGCATCACCTAAAATCAATGTTGTTTATCCTAGTTAAAACTGAAAAACGGTTTGACCTATTTCTATTTCTTTTTTTACATTTTGATTAACTATAATCAATCCTAATTAACCTTCCGGATTCAATTCGTTAAGATCAATAAAACTGTCTGTGTCTAATATTGTTTTCGTTTTTCAATTCTTTTTTTTACCGAATGAAACTTGTTTATAACTCCAATGAATTAAATGCCTTTTAATTATATGAAATTTGAATATAGGATTCGAGCCCACGTCCGTTGACCAACTGAGCTATTATCGGTACATTGCTTTTAATATTATGAGATATAAAAATAAAACTGTTCATTTATTTTATTTTATTTTTGTATACAAATACCCCGACAAAAACGAACACAATAAAAACAAGAATTATTCAATTTGGTAAAGTCGTTCAGAAGTTAGGCGCGTACATACATTTCGGTGATTAATTTTCATATATATATATATATATATATAGATATATTACGTATTTAATACTCTTCATAGCCAAGATTTTTCTCTGTTCCCGTTCTATTCGTCTGTTATTTTTTTTATTTATCACCTTTATCTATGTATGTGTACATTTTTGCCAAGAGTTGCCATCTTCAAGATACTAAAGAACCATACTTAAAGTGATGTAATCAAACTAACACAAAATAAAATATTGCGGTTTTATATCCGATATTGTTAAAGGATATTCAACATCAGGGAAACCGACGCAACTTTTAATTAAATTACAATCAGTTGGTAATTCCATCAAACACTGCGGACAGGAGAACAAAGTTGAGCAACAGCAAATATTAGACGTATCACCGAAACATCCGCATGGCGGTAATTCACACGTCTTTGGAGTATTTGTACAAACGTTGGAGCATATTGGCCCAACAGTACACGCTACCTCCGGCAGGCATCCACCACAGGTCTGAACACACGGATAGCAGTTTACCTCAATCAGCTGAAAATGAATTTTTTTTCACAATCATATTACACTCTCACAATATAATCTATGAAAAAAAAACAACCTTTTGTGAATGGATTTCACTAGCGATTTAAAATATTTAAATATGTGTATAATCACAGCGATTTTATATTATTTAAAAAATCAGATTTGCTTTTCTTAATTATATTATAAAAGCATATTAAATAAATTATACTACTATAAAAAAGGCAAATGTCTACAAATGTAATAGTAATTATAATAAGATCGAACATTATTATTATATCGCTCGACTAGAAAATTATCTGAGCAGTCTAAAATATAGTATTTGGTTTAATATATAATTAAATCTGATGAAGTATCTCAGCTAAATGTCGCTACGATTTCTCGTATAGGACATGCAGTTACAATAAAATTGCCATTTGTAATCCTCTATCCCATAACAGACTTTATTACATAAACAAAGCCATGGAAAATAGTTGGTTAGTCAAAATGTAGCTCAGCGACATCGATTATTAAAGTACAATTGAAGTACATTAATTACAAAGTAAAAAAATAAATTATATGTTACAAAATTTTACTTTCGACATTGATTATTCGATTGACGCATTGAATTGACCAGCTGGAATAGATTTTTTTCAATGTTTTAGATAACAGTATTTGACTCGTCATAGACAAAAATTAACAGGTTTCAATAGAGTTAAAATAATTGTAACAGTTTAAATTGTTGGAAATTATTTACATGGAATTATATAAGTAGTTTTATATTATACAATTGTGAGCTGGATTTTTATATGGAATTGTTTCAATGGTAGACGATAAATATTTCGTATATTCGAATAATTGTACGTCCCCATAACTATTATTAAACAGGATATAATCGAACTTACCTTCAATAAGCACAGATAGAAATATATGAAAATACACCGCATTTCCTATTTGAAATTAAACTCGAAATCCAGTTTATTATGAACGTTTATAAAATGTGTGTTATTCTTAATTCTTTTTGAACGGTTAAAAGAAACATGTACTAAATAAAAATGTGTTACAATAAATACGCGTGTATGTTGAAACAAAACGAAAATAATGAAACTATGGCACAATAATAATCATTAACAGGTTACTTGATAAAGATGCAGGTAAAAAGGCACGTTTATAAGAACACAATCTAACCTATAAGTATATAAAGAAAATTGGAACTGAACAAATTGTGTGCTTTAAATGTTTTTATTTAACTGCGGGTCATCAAAATACCTATATTTTTTAAATTTTATCTGTCTGCCCCTTTATATTACTCTGGTAATCTGAAACTATATTTAATGAAATTGACACATTGATAACTTACATTATATATTAACATATATAAAATCATTTTTGTTCCATATGTATCTACATGAAGCATTCCTTTTCTATACTACATTACTATGATTATAATTTGACAAAAATTATTAATGTATACTAATATTATAAAAAGGAAAATAAAGTTTTTTTAACAAATAAACTCAAAAACTACTGGACCGATTACAAAAATTCTTTTACTTTTAGACATTATCTCTAACATATCATAACATAGGCATACATTACCCGGAAAAGTTTGTTTGTTTGACCCCGAAAATCTTAGGAAATATTTTATTATGTTTGATAGAGCAATCATTGACAAAGACTTTAAGTTATTAACATCACGCCACCACCGATAGAAGCAAAGCTATATTGAAAAAGTTACAAAAACTGTCAATAATAATTAAATAATTTGTAGTTCAATAAGAACGAAGTCGCAGAAACTAGCATTCCATATAAAGAAAGGATTCATCCGGGATTAGGACTAAAAAGTAAAAACTTCTATTAAATGAATATTTTTGTTCAACTTAGTCCGTCCGGTAGCTAAAACCTTAACTAAAAATATAGGTTTATTTTTCTGCGGCAAAAATTGCGACTCGCAAACAACCTACGAGATTAAATGGCTCAAATAACATTTTTTTTTTTTAGCCTACCTATAACATAAGAAAATAGTTGCCGGTATAGCGTGTTCAAATCAAATTATTTTAATAAAAATAAAAAAATAGCGTGGAAAATTCAGTTTCCTTAAACTTCGCGATACAAAACATTCTTAATACATGAAACGTTTTCTCGAGTGCAAGCCGCTCCAATGATCCATTAAAATGCCAACGAGGTGATTCGTCTTGACGACGTACATTTTCTACGGTTCGGCATCTTAATTACAAAACGGGAAACTTTTAGCGTTAATGATCGTCGATATAACACAGGGCCCAGAGAACAGATGGTTCACACCGTTAAGTTGTAAATTTTTGTACGTAATATAAATTACTTAGGAATTTGTAGAGACTATGTAAATTTAGGAATTTTGGACGTGGTAGTTATCTCTGGTCTTTTTAAGTAGGATCTATGGTGAGGTGTACGGGCAGATATCCACTACGCAGCATGTGATTTAGAATCAGAGCTATGTGGAATAAAACAATAATATTAAAAGTAAAAATACTGTAGAGGCATATGTGTTCCAAAAGTGGCACGCTGAATTTGTGTCATTTGGCAACTCAGACCACAGTCACATCGGCGTTCAAGTCGAAGAACTGGCAAGTAACTCGATCTGGATTTATCTTTTTCAACTACATACATATTTAAAATAAATTGTATTTCAATATCTCCGATACATTTTTCGTTATTTCTTTATGTTGACAATCTTTGAAAGACAAGTTGGTTAGCAGCACTGGCGTATGGTAAACATTATACAATCCTTAAAAAGGAACGTAACCTTTTTAACAACATTTTTGAAAATTCATTCTGTACGAAACTTTACAATAGGAACGTTTTCTAAGATTTTGTCGACGTTAAATATTCTCGAGTATAGGGTTTGTATATGTTTTTGTTTTGGTACATTTTTAGGATTTGGAAAATAAGCTACGTGTAACGAGAAATATACTTTTATTATATTAATTAATTATATCATAACCAGAGTATAACAGGTTTAATTATTGAAAAATAACCCAAAGAAGATAGATTGTTATTACTTTTAAGTGAATAAGCTGCTGTAATTTTCCTGTGGTTTCGGCGAAGGCGTTAAAAATTCAATGTCCTTAGCGCTATAAAAAAATCGTAATCTCACCACCGACACTTTCCAGTTTACTCCCAGTTGCTTGATATTAAATAAAAAATAACATACAAGCGTAGGTGTGAAACATACCATTTTACAATTCATCTAAAAATTCAGAAACATATTATGTACGTAATTTATTAAAACTTTCAGACCACCCTACCCAGCCGTTCGGCTATTTACACGATTTATTTTAATTCCACTAAAACTTTCCCTCATCCATCACTCTATATCGTTTGTAAACACGCTTAAACCCTCGCGTGAAAGGAGTATTCATTTTCTACAAAACTTCTGTAGGTGGTTTCATATGCGTAGATATTTTATCTACTCATATCAAATTTTGCCACATTTATTATTAAGTTGATCCATATTAAGTTATCCCCAGTACACTTACAATTTCAGAACCGGCATTTTCAGTTGAATCTTTTTTTATAGTTTAGGTTAAGCGTTATGGCCACAATCTCACCTGATGTTAAATAACGATGTGGCCCAAGAAAGTGGGCCTGTTAAGTCTAGGAGACTGGCTCTCAAGTGCAACTATCGGAACACACCTATAGGTGCATATTCTCTACTTGAAGGTGGTAGGTAGCTAGCCAGGTATTAGAAAAAGCCCTACCAACATGCTATGGTTTTATCACGATATTTTCCTTCACAGAAAGCTCTAGCTCATTGTAGGTGGATTCGAACTTACGTCCCTTGACGCGACATCCGTACACACTACCGACTGAACTATCATCGCTTCTTAAAGTTAATATTTTATAACCTATATTAAGAAGGCATAGTCTGTACATTATCATTTCAGACTCTTTTTTTTTACTGGATGTTAATTTTTCTTACGAGAAAAATAATAATAACATAATATAAAATTAAAACTAGTGTTTATAGCAGATGCCTCGTTTCAACCACTGTGCCGAAGTGCTCTAGGTTCGAGTTCCGCACGCGTATTTCCATTTGTATGTTCAATAGAAGGTAGTACTGCCTCAAAGCCCGCACGGGTTTGTTAGCTAACTCTCTCCACAAACTCGTGTTTTATTCAAGGCATGCATCCACACACCTTCCGCGGATGATCATTGTCCGTCCGTTAATCATCACTTACCCGTAGGCAGAATATGTCGGTAAGATGGTTGCTGGGATAGAATTGCTTGCTGGCTAAGGTTAGGTTGGACCTGTGATAACAAACAGCTGCAGCGGTCGAAGAGCGCCCCTAAAGAAAATTGACAAAGTAAATGAAAAGCGGGACGCTTTTGAACTGTCAATAATTGGAGCGGGAAATAGTAGCCAATAATAAAAACAAATTGACAACACTTTTCAAAATATTAATTCCCAGTGGCAAAGAATTACTGATGTCTTGGAAAAGGATTTAAATCATGCATATACAAATATAAATACAAAATTTAAGACTGTGTAGTCTGTTTCATTTTCTCTTGCATATTAGCAAAGCAATAGGAGCGAAGCTGAATTGAACTAAAAAAAAAGTGTTTTTGTGCATATTTTATAAGGAGTCTTGTTTAAAATGTAAATGATGTGGACCAAGAGACTGGAGTGTAAGGAAATTTAAACGGGCACAAATTGTCAAATAATTTTTAATTTCACACGAATAAAGTCGCGAATACATCTAGTATATTATATATTGGAAGCTTTGAAATATTATCAAAATACTAATAAATAATTTACAGATAATTATACCAATGAAACACTGTTCAAACTGACTACCCAGCATTTAGTGTTTGCTAATTGACCGACAGAGCTCTGTCCCTATTCTGGATATATCGTATCTCTATTCTACTTAATTCAGGCTAATACAAGGTAACTGTTGAAAAAATTGTAGCCGTTATAAAACAGAAATATTAATAGCAATGCGCTTTCAAAACTTATTATAATTTAATTATGATTATTGATACCTAAAAATTAGACGTCATCGATAAACAGGAATGTTTTCAAAGTAAGTTTTGTCAGTTACATAACAGTAAATTGGCTTTTAGAAGTTATTAAAATATAATTATGCGTAGGTACTTAAAAAGAAAATGTTTTTAATTTCCTATAGTAAAATTAAAAAAATATATCTAACATCCTTATAAAGTCGAAGGTTAAATAACAGACAGGTTATAGGTATAGGTAGGTATAAGTTCGGGAAAATAAGGGCAACACAATAAAGCTTCTTCACAAAAATGCATATCCGTGTAAATTTTCAAGATGATCGATCAAACAGTATCGGAGTTCAGCTTTTACCTTACCTCGTTCATACCATTACGGAGAGCCAGGAAAAATTAGCGCCTGATAAAAATATAAACATCTTTGCTAACTCCAAATGTAAATCTTGATACTTATAATTTATGGTAATATTATTGGTAAGCTAAATTAAGTTTTTAAAAGAGAATATAAATAAACACTGATTAAATTTTCTTAAATTACTAAAATGAGTTCAGAAAATAACCAAGATATTACAGTAGCGTATTCCGACGAGACCGTTAGACATCCATACTTCGTACACTCAAGTCGTATACGTGAGAATAACCACCCTTAATGTCAATATATGTTGAGCCAATTACACTGTTGGGAAATATGCTAAAACCAGACTGGGATGTAGACGATATTCACATATTATATATGTATTTTGTAAGGCCTAAGTCAGTGTGGTTTAAACCTTAATCCCTGAAAGAATATAAACTAAATATATTCTATTAAACAGTAAATACATATTTCGATATCTTGAATTACGTTATAGACATCGCAAAGTACTGTATCTATTCTATTGATCCCTATTATAATTACTTCATTTGATGTACTATTTGACTATTTTTTTAGACTTAATAATGTTGGATTCGAACCCACAGAACACAGTAACGAGAATAGCTGGATCAATAGCGGGAATGCAAATGCTTTTATGGAAATAATGCAGCGCGATGTCAGTATTTTGGAAGCAAATCAAAACCGGGTCACACAGTGGGTATTTCAGGTGATTTGTAGCAGGCGGGTTCCGTTTACCTCTCTCGTGGTTTACACAAGCAAAAACGAAAGGGGGCTTGTATATGACTTTTAACTGTATTAAAAGAATTATCGTTTGTATATTTTAGCTGCATTGCACTATTGCCATATCATCTGAATGCCTTACTTTTACCACTAATTTCGGAGTATCTGTAAAGGTTCTTCAAACTCGATGTCGGTTTAGCGGTTTACATTGAATAAGCAATAAATCTTCAAGGTACTATGTGATAAATATATATGATGTATTTATAAAAATAATAAAAAAATATATATTTATTTGGATGATTTATTTTTATTTTAAAAATTACAATTTGACTATTTGTAACGACAAACATAATGGAACAGTAAATTGTTTGTTTAAGCCATTCATGTCATTAACGACTGCTTTACTTAAAAATATAATATTATACAGAATGATCTATGTTTTTATACATAAATTAAGAAATACAATCAATATGAATCTTTTAATTTCAATTATTAAAGGGAAAAACAGTTCCGATTCAACACCAAGCCATAAACACTGCTTGCGAATATGATCTTTTACCTCCTCTTCAGCTGCTCATTAATATATCTTAATAACAAAAGACATTGCAGATAAATGTATTATGAACCACCTATCACAACCTACTAAGTTAATTTTAACAATTGTAGTCTTCCATAGAATTATTAATGAAGTTAAAAATATACGACATCGATATATTTCAAACTACTGACAAATTTATTTTGATAGCAAAGTCAGCAACCATATTAATTGCTACATTGCAAACACATTCTAGCGCCGGAGCTGTGAGTTATTGGTAATTATTTCAAATAAAAACGATTAAAATATTTCAACAACCATTTTCTTAACACTTAATCCGCTTAACATTAAATCAGATTTTCATCAAACCCAGACATATTAAATCGTTTATCCGAAACTACTTTGAAGTAACTTGAATTATTGCTACAATTCACTTAAATACTGGAATCATTATTTTTATCTACCTACTGAATTTATTACCCAATAGATTTGTAAATTATTTATTATTTCGAAGATTCTTATCAAATTTTCTGGTTAGCGACTAGATTTGTTTAACTTTATCCTTTCTTTGATATTTAAGTGAATATACTTTATTTCTAGCTACTTTAATAAATATGAAAATCTATTACAACAAAAACAACAAAATGTAGTTAGGTGAGATGCTCTGATAAGATCATATTTATATAGCCGGCAGTTACTATTAGAGGTGCAAATTGCAAATTGAAATTTTGTACAATCGTGCAAATTGAAGACAGATTGTAAAAAGTCACGATTCTCAAAAGCAGAAACGAGGATTTGCGTTTTGTCATAAAAATTAACGCATTGTATTAAATAAAAAACATTGTGTGCTTTTATGAAACCGTGATGCAAGTGACACGTCTTAGGCGTTTAACTGAATATTTTCGAAAAATGTGAGAATACAAATGTTACACGGTCAGCTGGTGCGGGCATTGGCTGCTCTGCCGAACGCCGCCCGCTTGAACCCCATTCCGTGGCTTGCTGTAATGCAACATGCAATAGATGGAGACAAAAAATTGAGGTGATGTCATAAACTTTCACTTTAAAGATACAATATACTAATTTTGCTTATTCAAATAGTTTTATAATCATCAAATCAAAAAATCGGACCTGATTAAGACGACTCAGCGAATTAAAAATAATACAAAACATATGTAGTTTTAAGACCATTCTGTATAATTATGTACAACACAGCAGAGGACATGTAATTAAGCTAAATTACTTTATACTTTATTAATATTGGCACCGAGACATTTATTTATAATCTAACACTGATTGTCAGGTGACAAACTCAAACATCACGCGATAATAATTAGGTTCAACCGACTCTAAAGGTCATTTGATGAATCAGAATACGTACAAGTTGGCACATCTTATAAAGTTTTTTTTAATTCAAATCTATTTAAAATAAGCAAAGACGATACAATTCAGTACCACTTTCTTTTTTTATTTAGTATCTACTGCGCAAGTTTTAGTGTCATCTATAGAAAAATTTAAAAATATTTTTTTGCACTTCTACAAAAAAATCTCAGATATTCAATAATTATTATAGTCTAATTTTGTCTAATAAAACAGTACATATATTAAAATTTCTTATATATCATTTAGTTACAAGAAAGATTCTGATTTCAAAATTCACATTTATGTAGCAAATAGCTTAAACCTTCTCTTTTCTCGATGTATTATTTAACATAGACTAAACCTAATAGTTGCGGTCTAAATTAGTTGGCCTTTTAAATTTTGCTAAGATATTCCAATAATTGCCTAGCAAAGAAGAAATATCGTTCCCTTCAACATTTAGTTCTATTTTAAAATTATAGTTTGATCTTCGTCACAAGACACCAGTTCACAATTATTTATCATTTAAAAATATTAAATCTATTTTTTTTTATGTTATAGGAAATTATAAAGAATTGGCTAAAACATCGACAAACGTTAGAATTGACAATAATCAATTCCAATTAAGCTGTACCAACATAATATTCCTAATTAAAAAAAATCGAATAAAGTAATAGTTCACACGAAAATCAGTCATGCGTGTATTTATTTAAATAAAAATTTTGAGATTTTGCTACTTTTTAATACAAAATTTATATAAAAAATAGCGACGATAGAAGTTTATGTGCTTTTGGCGATTGTTAGAACAATATTTTTTTTTATCTAATTTTACCTTTAATCGCACTAGGCCGATGAGACATACATTTCACAAACTACTTCAAATAGGAATCCTTACATGTAATTGAATATTTCAAATTGGTGAATACTACAAAGTTGTCTTTGCGTAGACAAGAAATACACATAATAATTCCCTACGTAGAATTGATTTTATTATCAGTATAAAACTGACGGGAAACTTTATTACAATTATATCTAAGTACATATCTGTTGCAATTATTATAAGAAGACGTTAATAATAAGGAATTATTTACAATAGTTCAAGTATCAAGAATAAAGATTTGGCTCCTTTACATAAAGCGACTTTACAACCTTAACGTAACAAGGTACTTCGATTTGAAACATGTGTTAGCTATCTATCTCTACGACGTGATTTGAGACATACAACAATTTTAATTACGATTCTTAAAAGTGACTCATATTAATTAACAATTGAGCACAAATAAAGGAACTTCAAAATTAGGCGTAACTCTGAGCGTGTTCTAATGGTAAATTGGAAAGTTTATTCCCTTTCTCGACCCAGTTCTTTAGTCGGCCCCTCAATTCTTCAAGACTTTTCGATTTCGCTTTATTTATTCTCTTGTACTTCACGTCTTTTGGTTTAGTAACGTTCCTGTGGTTCGACATAACTCGGTTATAAGTGACAACTTGATTTGGTCGTGGCTCAGGGTCATCCTCACTTTCTGCGTTTGACGTTACCTCTTCATCCGAATCATTCGCCGGCATCATCCTTTTTGGCACATAAGTATAAGACCATATACCTTTACCCAGCTTTGGTTTAACTTCTTTCTCACTATCAGTGCTTTTGATTTCGCCAGTGAGAACAACACTTCGCATTCTAAAATTATCCCTTCTTTGAGCTAGAAGACTAGTGCGTTTCTCTTCATCCGTCTTATTAGCCTCTTTTATTTCTTTTTCTGTGCTGTTCTGAGCACTGAGACCCTTAGTCGAATCACCATCGGCTTCTTCTTCTACACTGTAAACAGTTTCCAATATCTCTGGTCGTCGGAGAAAACCGTTAGAACGCCTCACAACATTGTATTTTAAATTCGGATCTATTGCATCTGATATTGATCTAACTATAGTGACGCTGTCAGGATTCGTAGATCTAAATCTTGGTATGTTAGGAATATTAGTATCATAATCTGCATCCTCCATAATAACAGCAGAATCTGAATCATTTAAAGAATCAAAGTCTGCAGTAATATGCGAATCTTGAAGCATGTATCTGAAATCAGGTATGTTTTGTGATGTATCAATGCCATTATCTAAGAGTTTGGCTTGTAGGTTTTCTATGACTTTTTGTTGTTTTATAATTATAGTTTCTCGTAACGCTAGCATGTTGGTGATCTCCTTTTGCTTTCGAACTAGCCTCGATTCGAAGAGTAAGAGTTGACTGGAAAGAGTCTTGAGTTGTTCAGCTTTCTCGCGCTGTAAGCGAGTGACGAGTTCTTCTTGGGTGCGCTGTGCACGTCGCCATGTTAGTAGTTGGTGCGCCTGCGCCCGATATTTCATGCGAAGGTCCCTGAAAATGAGAATATGGGAATCAATAATTGAATAGTTTTTATGTGATAAATTTTTATATAAGATTTTTATATTTACACGTTAAAGAAAGAACTTAAGGCATATGGTTACCTAATAGTCCTTCTCGCCTCTTCCAAAGTATGGGCTTCCAGAGGATCTGTAAGCGAAGCCGCCAGCGATACATCCGGCTCCGTTGGACTGTTCAGAGCCGATTCACTCCGGCTGTGAACAAAAATAACGATATTGTAAATTTTTTAGCGAAATATAACTATATCAAGCATACACAACTTAGTGTTATAATAATATTCGTTTTAGATTGTGAACTAAAAAATATTCCATATATATAAACCCTCTTTCGCTATTGATGTTATAAAAATATCATAAGCGATTATACGTTCCATTTTGAAGAATAATGGCAATATTAACAACATTCATTTTTGTATAACATATCGTCAAATAACATTCAAAGAAAAATAAAGCAAGACAATGTAATTGAATACATATAAATTCATATTATTACTTTCAGTAACACAGTTCTGAATACCACCCGAATATTTTTCCTTTACAGAACTGTAACAGTTGATATAACCATATACTCTGACTGGGTATACTCCCTGGGTAATGTTGCCATATTATTTATATTACAGTAAAGTTTGACATTTGTATGTATCTACGGCTCTAATGAAAATAGTACTGTCATGTGTAAGACAGATTTTAGAGATTTGTGTCCCTAATTTTTGTCCAGGTTCCGCAAAGCACTTACTGAATTTTGGATTTATTTTAATATTTTTATAAAATACTAGCAGCTGAATTAGACCGTAATTTACATTAAATTTGAAAGTTAGGTAATTGAGGTTCCTTTGGTAAAATGTATATGATTGTAAAAATTGCTTATAATTTATTTTTTTCATTGTTTTGTAAATATTTTCATTTTGTTTTGACCCTTTCACTACAGACTATGTGTTTCATTCATTTAACATGTTAACATAGAATTCCATATATCCATTTACATAACATAATATCATTATGTATAGTGTCTGTTTGCGTCATGGAGCTGGATCTTACAATTTTTATTTAGTCTACGGTACATTTGGGTAAAAATTTTATTAAACTTATTTTTGTAAAATTTGCTTACATTGCCTTAATTTAGAGACAGGCACAGATGAATGATTGATTTGAATAATTGATGAAAATTAACACCACTCTGCACGAAATGTTTAAAGGGTTGCAAAGCTTCGCTTATACCTGTATAGACTTGAAAAAAGTAAAAAATCAAGATTTTATTACATCCTTTAACAATAGAAAACCTAGCAACATTTTCACGACTTACTTAGTTCGTAAATCGGTTGTCAAATAAGCGGTAACCTGCTTGAGATCTTTCCGCATGGAGGAACTCTCGCAAAGTTTACTCGACGTTTCCCCATAAATTCTTTGATACAAAGAGGTTTACGGTGTATGTAATAACCGCCACTTGATCTTATATTTTGATGTTTTCTTTTTAATAATCGCTTGGTAAAGTGACAGTACTGTGGATAATAACCACAGTAAAATACAAAAATAAATGCGACCACCTAGAGATGAAAATTCGGTGGCAATTCTAACCTCCAAGGTACATGGTAGCTAGATATATATACATGGATTAAATCCAAATACTACTCGCAGTCACGGCCTTATCAAGGAAATGGTCCTTGTAACACAAGAAGATACAGATCTCGACCACTTCAAATTATTGCTAAATACACATAAATCAGCTGATCCCAGATAACAGATGATAATAAATAATGCATACTTTTGGTTGGATCTATTAATGTTCAATAGTTATGCCTTTTTAATTATGACATCAGCCTATGTAGATAATTTTTAATACTTTATACGTTTAGTGTTTTGGCCTCATTTGTGGTCCAAAGTGGTGAACACGCTAAGGCTAGTGAAGAGGCTGGCTGTCAAGTGCAACTGCCGGAACACACCTAAAAATATTTCGAAGCATATTTTCAGCTTGAGAGTGTTAGCTCGCCAGGTGAGCATTAAAAATGCCCTACCACCATGCAAAATTTGTCAAATAACTTTATAGTTTATGTCATAACTTTATAGGTACAATTAATGAACACAAGTAAGAACCAAACTGAAAACAATTATTTGTAGATCATAAAAATAATTGTCCTATGCTGGTCTCGAACCCAATGCCAATTATTAATATAAACCTGTATAGGATAAGATTGTTTGAAAATCTACGTAAGAAAGTAGAATAATTGAAGCTTAGGCTGAATAAATGTATTTTTCTTTTACCGTTCTCATGGAAAGGGCCAAGAAGTGGTCGAGAACAAAGAGTAACTGGATTAGTAGTTAGCGAGAAATAATGACTTGCATAGCATCGACTTCAAAGTATACGATATTTAAAACGCTAAAATCTTTATGCAATATTAAAGGTTTATCAGGACAATATTCCTGTACTGGCATAATAGCCAGTAATAGCAGTGTATATGGCATTATAAAAGCTCTGAATAGAGTTCATAGGGTCGTTTAGCTATCGTCAGCTAATAATTAATCGAACCTCAAGGAGTGTTGACAAAAGGAAGGTAGACGGTCATAAATACGAAACGGTCATGAACGAAATGTGAACTTATTTTACGTAGCCGTACTTCTGATAAGAAGGTAGTACAAAAATTAATACTTGATTTTTTTTCTTATTCTGACTTTTTTTCCCGAGCTTGGAGGACAAGTACTGAAGGCACTCAGCCCGCTTATTCTGACGATGAATAACTCGACTGTCATGTTTTTGAGAATAATCTTAACACTGGGTTTTAAAACCAATCAATTAAAAAAGTGCACCATTTAGTGGCGCAATCTTAAAACAATATAAAGGTACGCAATCTAGCGGAGTTATCTTAAGCAGTAATAATAATAATAATATTAATCTTAGATTACATGTGGGTTGAAAATGATTTCGAGTTAAAACTTCATACCTAGAGATAACTTTAAATTTAAAATTCTATTTATAGTACTTTAACAGGTACTTTCTTTTTTGGATTGTATTTTAAAATCGTGATACATTTCTTCATATGAAGCATACCTGCGTGCTCGATTTTAAATTTTTGTAACAGTTTTAATGTGATATAATAAACTGGGATTAGTGATTAATAACTAATAAGTGTAAATTAACGGAAAATTTCTTTCAAATCGGTAAGTCAACATAAGAAATGGCATTCATTCACATAGAATTTAATAGTTTAACAGATTTATTTTTCAAAATATGAAGCGTGTAATCCAATTAAGCTGTACTTTTCGAGATATAACAATCGATATAGAGGCGTATATAGTAAAATTAACTTTGTTAACTGGCAGTCGTAAACTGAATAATACGTTTTGGTTTATTGGGTTTATGGATCTTTAATTGCCAATAACACATCGGTGACGGTGTTAGGTAAGAACTTTTTTCCACCGGTTTCCCTTTTTCAAAGGTCCACCCTTCGCCACTGGTAGCTAGCCAGGCGTGCATTAGAAAAAGTCGCGTAAAGTCGAGACAACTGAGAGAGGGAGAGATATATAGTCGACGGGTCACTGCTATACTTAATGGCAAGTGTTACGTGAGACAGTATTACGCACTAATAGCATGCCAATACGTTTTATTAAAGATTGTATCAAAATCCGTGAAGAGGTTCATTTGGCACAAATTTTTAATTTTATCTTCTATACCACAGGAACCCTATTGTTGTATATAATACCTGCCAAATTTAATTGAAATCTATTCAGCAGTGTCAGTGTGATGTACGTTCAAGCCTTTGTACCGATAACAATCGACAACCAATAAAAAAAAAATGTATGGATTTCCTAACATTACAGTTATATTATATGTTATATGTAGATTATGTAGATGTTATAGTAATATTTCGTATTATTAACCTCGCTTTAATGAAATATTCCTTTGTACAATGTGTGTGGCAGCACACAAAATGAAGGCAATATCAAAGGCATCACATAACGGTTCACTTTTTAATTGTAATTAAGGAACTCTAAAATTATCACTAAAAATTGTGAATGAATTCATTTCCCTTATGACGTTTACAAACTCCTATCACTGTCACCAGTTAAATAACTCTTGTTTGTATATCAAGTCTGGTGATAGTTACAACGTACATACATTAGAGTTAACCGAGCAACGTGGGATAAAGGTACTTTTATTGTTTAAGATTAAGCGAAGAACTGAGCGATTATGTTAAGCGAAGCTTCTAAAAGTACGGACGAGGAAAATTTAGCACTGCATTAAATAAAACGTCATGTTTTCCCGTCAGTTTGGCCAGTCACAGCTACAAATGTGTATATTTGAGCGAATATTACGGTAAATGAGTAAAGGAATTTTAGAAACGTATGTTTTTAAATTCTACGTTAAGAAAAATGTGTATCGCAGTAACTAAACATTAAATATGTATATTTAACACCAAAACATGAAATTGACAAAAAATATGATCCATTAAACTCTTGGTTCAATGAGTTTAATACGACATGTTGATTAAACAAAGTCCGAAATATTTTTTACAGCTGTCGATTGAGGACTTTGTTTTGAAATATCAAATGTAGTAGCAACATATTAAAACATAAATATATTACGAACATTTAGCGGTTAAAATTCACCGCAAACGACAGAGGTTGTTGGGTTGATATCGAATAACGTCGTAATTGAAATACAATCTCGTGATTCGCGTTGAATTTTGCTTTCCTCTTTAAGCTCGTAGCCTAAAATTATATAATTTAGAACTTATTTTATTAAAAGAGCTAGTGTAAATACTTAAGCGACAAATTATTTAAAAACCTGACTAGTAACCTTATGATTGGCGCATTTAAATATACAAATTCATCAGAATAATAAAATAATTAATATAAATAAAAGACAGTTCTGCAAATTAGAAATAATATCCCCAAAGCGGGGTTTATGCTTGTAAACTAAAGACAAACAAAAACTCAAAGAATTTCTTGTTACAAAACTTCTATGTATACAGGCTAAAAAAAACCATTTAATACGTTTTGAAGCCAAGATAGCTCAGTGGTAACGTGTAGGAACCATGCGGCATGTAACGTGAGTTTGAATCCAACCACTTACAATGAGCTTACGTTTTCGGTGAAGGAAAACATCGTGAGATAACCATAGCATGGTGGTAGGGCTTTCTTAAAAACACACCTGGCTAGCTACCACCCTCAAGTTGAAAATTTGCCACCACATGCCATTACGTGTGTTTCGGCAGTGGCACTTGGGAGCCAGTCCCTCCTATAAAGGCGGGCAACGCACCTGCGATTCCTCTGGTGTTGTGAATGTCTATGGGTGGCGGTAATCACTTACCATCAGGTGAAACGCTTGCTCGTTTACTGCTTATTCCATAAAAAAAACGTTTACTCTACATTTTCAACTGGTCTTAAATTTTTTTTTGGTTACTAGCTAGAAACAGATTATTTCTATACCTTTTCAAGAATTTCCTCAAATTTTGCAAAAATTATTACTCACAAATTTTTAACTACTGGGCGAGCATATACAATTAGCTATGTGAAGTTTGAATCAAGTTAAAAATCTGCCGCCAAATACATATAGGTGTGTTCCAGCGATTGCATTTGAGAGCCAGTTCCTGCACACATTTAGCGTGTCTCCCATCTAGGGCAGCATCGCCACTTAATATTAGGTGAGACTGTAGTCATAACGCTACTCCTATAAACTATAAAAAAATGTTCACATGAAATAAATAGCACCGTAATCGCTACCTCCTATGAACAAGTTCGCATCACAAACATGTGACGCCCCGTTACTCAGTACCGAGGACTATAATTTTCCGCCAGTCTAGACAGCTCTCGCTTTATGCTATGGAGAGGTCGCGTGTAACTCATGTGATCATCACAAATTCACTCACAGTTATGTTACTATGTGAAAGTGGTAGTACAGACAGAGATATTCTATATATCTATATTAACACTATAAATCGGCAAAATTTGTTTATTTGTTTGAACGCGCTAATCTTAGAAACTATTAGTCGGATTTCAAAAATTTTTGTCCGTTTTTTATAGATTCTTCATTCACCAATCATTTAAGAAGGCGTTAAGTTATTTTTAACATCACATTACTACCAATATGATTAAAGATGTATTGAAAAGAGTTGCAAAATCGGGCTAAAATTGTTAAGTAATTTTTAGTTACACGCGAATGAAGTAGCGGGCGCAGCTAGTCTGTATATTTGTATGTACATAAGCATGACGTGTACTTGAATCCAGTGTTTTTTCGTTCAATAGTGCTCAATTTTAAATAGAAAAATTCATTGATAACATTGAGCAGTTTCTAAGTTTTTTTATGTAATAGCGGGCAAACGAGCGAGCATGTCACCTGATGGTAAGTGATCACCGCTGGTTATGGACACCCACAGCACCAGAGGAATCGCGAACCATCTACTAATAATTCCGCATCGAATGGTCCTTTGTCGATATGATGAGTTTTGACGTGATTGCGCTTCAAAGAAACATCATTTTCAATATATAACGCAACAATGTATAAGTAATTCGCATTAACATGGCATGTGTGTACGTAAATACATTCGGACAATATCCTTTATAACTAAATGAAGCCGTATGTCGGGAGATCGGTACAATGGTTCAGTTGATACATTATTAGATTACGAAGGAGGGAACATTCGTGTATTATTTACTCGCTGAATAATAATTACTATGTAATAGGTAATCGTATGTTTAGATTTGTTTATGTTGTTGGCATGAGAACTATTCTATAAGTCTTTAAGTATTTACTACAATCTCGTTTGATGTTAAGCGAATAAACCCATTAGGCAAAGTGGCTGTTCCAAACTGTCAACTTCAAGGTGGTAGCTAGCCGTACGGTACTTATTAGCTAATGTTCTTATTCCAAGAGGCATACGCATAGTGAATCTCCTGTCTCAGGAATATGATATATTCAGTGACAGTTTGAAGTCACAGAAAGAAATTGCGGAAATATTAGTGGCTAGTTTAAATTAGCAATATTATAATTGTAGTATATATAATATGTTTTAGTTTATGTCTTATTATTATATTTGCGTATGAATTCAATAAACAAATAAAAAGAAATGGTTTTATAAACTGACCTATTCTATGGATTTATGATGCTAATTAATGCCTGCGACTTCATTCCCGTGTACTACAAATTGTTTGAAAATGTTTGCCCGTTTTCCGCTTTTCCGCTTTATACAATTTAGATTTTCCTAGATTTTCCTACACTAAATATTGTAGTAATTACATTATAGCGACGTCCTTACAAGTTACCACTGTAGGCTTCAAATCTATAAGCTTACACAACTTTATCCAATATTATGCAAATTTGTTTAATTTATATAATATAGTCTCGCAGAGATGAAGTTCATTCGAAATAATTGAGCACAAATGGGTAATATTAAGTTTTCTCGAGTATTCTCCATAAAGTTTCAGTACGGTTTGAACTACTTTAAATATACTTTAGCAGTGGCTTATAGATAAGATAAAGAACTGACGTCAATACCAATTTCTAACTGTAGTTTCAAGGGGAAATGGAACGTAATTTATACATACTGACAATTATTTTTGCAGCGACAATTGAAGCAGTGCTATGTGCGCGCAGTATTTTTAAAAAGGGAGCTACAGTTTTTTTTTTACTATTTATGTATAAAGATGCACAGGAAAAAGGTATTTTTAAATACACTACAATGGTTATTCGAGTTAAATCCGAAACCACTTTAACCACACGTTTTAATATCAAATACGAAGTGTTTATCGACGTTCGACAGCAGATTCGCGGTAATTGAATTCTACGTGACATGTTCCCCGTGGAAGTATATACTATGTTGCCAATTGTGTCTTTTGATACATTGATGCAAGATTATTTGTAAGGAATTTGCTGATATCAGCTATAGTGACTAAAAATTATATAACAGCTTTTGTAACTTTTTTTCAATACAGCGTTGCTCCTATTGGTGGTAGCGCGATCTTTAATAGCTTAAACTTCATCGTCTATGCCTGTCTGCCTTTTGTGTAATAAAACTATCCTATATGTTAATCTATAACATTAGTTATAGCCGTTTCAAATACAACCTGAGGAGACATGGGAGCCATATGGCAAAGGAAAACAGTTTGAAGCAATGATTGCTCACGGTCGTCGTACGGAAATCGCTTAATCGATTTGACTTCAATTCCTCGCAATGACCCTGAGCTTTCGACGAAAGAAAACATGGTGCTATGGACCGCATAGTGATAACGCATTTTTATAACCCACCTTTTTAACTACCACCCTCAAGTAGGAAGTTTATTGCCAAGCTTCTATTGATGTATTCAGGAAGCTGCACTTGAGACCCAGTTTTCTCACTAGGCTAATATCAGATAAGATTACGGTATTTGCGGCTAATGTTATAAAATATATATCAGAATAGGACTCCGGTTCAAAGGCACTAACGATTACTGTGCAAAGTACATTACGTATAAGTAACGAATTTAAGACCACCACCCGCACAGGAAGTCATACCATATGACTGTACCTTTCCCTTAGGGATCAGCGTGCTCGTGCATCCCTCTCATATGTATTGTAATAGAAAAGGATGGGTCATGTTTACGAGGTCGAATTGGTTGCGGTCGGCGGAGCATGCCCGGGCGCGGCTTCGGCAGGTGGCCAGCGGGATTTCCGTTGGATATGTCGCTTTGTGGTGTATACAATAATTACATAGATTCTAAAAATATATTTTTCTGTTAAGCACCTATAGTTTTTAATAAGTAAACCAGCAGGGAAATTTGTATATATTTAGGAGGACGTCGAAGTGCCATTAGCAGTCTAACGCTGGTCGTAATTTTCAAGTCAATTTGTAAGCATCTCGGGTGTGTAAATCGAGAATAATATACGTTATGTTTACAATCCAGTCGAATCCAGATCTCTACTAGTCAGCTTGACTACTGGTTTTACTAAAGAAATCAACAAAATAAGTATAAGAAGTTTACCGTGTGTGTGTTATTTGCGACCCAGTCAGATACAAAACCTTGGCAGCAACTTTTTAATGATCGAATTTTGAATTATACAACTATTATATGCGTTATAGGTATTGACATGGTACACACGGTAAGTCTAGTGGAAGGACTGGTTCTAAAATGCAACTATCGGAACACACCTATAGCTATTTGCCGGCAGACTTAACTCGAGGGTGGTAAGTAGCCAGTTGGGCATTAAAAAGAGGCCTGCCCCCATGCTATGGTTTCCTCACGATTTTTCCCTCACCGAAGGGTCTGGCTTATTGCAGGTGGGTTCGAACTCACGTCCATTGATGGGGTGTCCGTACACACTACGTTAAGTAATATTTGAATTAAACAAACATGCGTTAGTGTCGTGGAACACTCGGTAGGACCGAATTTCTTTACATAATATGTTATTAATGATAAATGTATTATATTATTGATTAACATATACAAATAAATGAATTACTAGCATTTGAGAACAATTAAATGAAATGCAGAGATATCTAATGAATTGAAGCAACGGTAGGAAATTTCGAAATTAATATATTTTTCTAATTGAGAAAATTAACATTTTACTGTACATCATTTAATTCATAATGATATATATTATACGCTATGAAACAGCAGATACGTATGACGTGTACAACCTATATCTTTGCAGCCGTTGAGAACTTACTGGCTGTCTTGAACCAATAAGCGCGCACCTATTACTGGGCACAGCCAATAAATAGCATACGAGCTATGGATAACCTTCTACTCTATACAAATATAGTGCATTACAGAACACAAAAAAGAAGGGGTCGTGACGGAAAAATCTTACATTTTCATTTGTCTAGCCCTCCATCCAAACCTCGTACGGTTTGGAGCTTCGTCACAATATAAAATTATATTTATTTATAAATAAATACGCGTAATGTTACATACAAAATGAACCGTGTTCGAATTTGAATTATGAATCTTAATTTATGTTTTCAGAAGCGTATTAAAGTTTAAGCTCATGTTAATTACTATTTGTTTATTTAACCCTTTCCACCCGGGGTAGTGATTTTTAACGAATTTCCGCTTTTCAACTTTATTATCATAATAAGGTAGGTAAAAGGAAACGCTCAGATTATTTTAAGATTTTTATTGTACCTAGAAGTATTATTTCCAAGACCTAGACTTAAAAGTACCGTCAGGAACTTTGTGTTATTACAATGTTAGGAACTATGATAGAAACTACAAAAATAATGAGATCCAATATTTACTTAGTTATAATTAAATAAATAGGTTTTTAATTACAAATTGACCTCGTGGTATTCAGCAAAACAATTTTTCTTTTCATTTACACACAAAAACACGTTGCAATGAGAACATTTACTATGAGGTTTCGACTGAATCTTTTCTAAACTACAAACCTCACACCTTCCCCTATTTTCTACGAAAGTAGGCCAATGGATGCCTCTATTACCCAAGCGAACGTCTTTTATAGTAGAGTACTCAGATTTGCGTCTTTTGGAAGGGCCAGCTTTCGCAGTATTATCAGTAGAAGTCTTTCTTTTCTGACTAACATCTTTCATTGTCATCAAGCCTTGAGTAACAGAGCGTCGAAAATCTTTTACAGTGGTTTGTTTCATTATGAGTCCATGAATGACATATGAATTGACAAATGCGATGTCCAGAAGACCCCAAAACAACCTGTGCCACCATTTCGGAGATTTGCGATCTATACAGTAAAGGGCTCTCAAACGATCAGCTGTATCTACGCCGCCCATATAGCTATTATAATCTTTGACAGCCACAGGACATGTAATGGCAGACTTGGATCCATTTTTTTCTTTACGTAACACAGTTGCCGATTCATTACCATGAAAATTTGATACTAAATGAACCACTTTGTTATCCTTCCATTTCCAATATCCAATTAAATTTGAAAATCGATGATCACTGTCGCCCCTTTTCATTTGAGAATCAGCGATCATATTTCCGGCTAGTCCTTTTCTATTACTTCGGATAGTTCCACAGGCGTAGGTGTTCTCAGTTTTCAGTTTCTCAAGCAAAGCAACAGACGAGAAAAAATTATCAAAGTAAACTATCTTCCCTTTACCCCAATCTTGTTCCGTCAGCTCCAAAACCACTTTCTCTCTCAAGCCATAGCCGGTAAATTTAGAGTTCAGTTCTTCGTCCTTTCCTTGGTAAATTTGAAACTTCTTTATATAGCCTCTCTGGTCAGCTAGACACCACAACTTGTATCCCCTTTTTATGGGCTTCATAGGAAGATATTGTTTCAAGACAGACCTACCTTTAAATTTAATCATAGATTCATCTACACTCAGTTCGCGAGTACCATTATAAACCTCTAGAAATTTTTTATTGAGTGCATCAATCATCAATCTAATTTTATACAACTTATCTTTGCAGTCTCTAGGCTTTTGGGAGTTATCATTGCAATGCAGATGAGATAAAATAATAGCAAATCTGTCTCTGGGCATTGTTTTGCAGAGAAGTGCATTGTTGAGATCAGATGCCGAAGAGTAATGGTCTCTCCACGCCGGACGAGTATTGTAACCCATAAAAAAGTTCATACCTATAAATGTTAGAAGTTCCTCCTTTTTTAGGTTCAATACTTTGCCTCTCTGAGTAGCATAAAGGTTGCTTTGGTACACAATATTATCAATAATATCTTCAATCAATACTAAAAATATATCAGTCGGGGTGTTACAGTGAGCAAAGTAGTCTTCTATTACTCCAGTATCTAGAACGTATTCCGGTAAAATTGTATCTAGGTCCTTCTTTTTCCATTTACGGTTTGGTTCAGGTAATCGCTGATTAGTTCTGTGTGAGGACGTATTTGCAGACGGTAGATCAGTCTGAACACTAGATCCAGGTATTGGTGATGGTGGTACCTGATTTACAGGGCACTCCAGTTCAACTTGTTTTGAAGGCGATGATGGCGGATCTTCGGCTAAAGTATTTTCTAGAGCTCTTTCAAAAATCTCATCGAAGCCTATTGGTGAGGGTAGTTGAATATTTTCCACTTCATCATCGGACACACCTGCATCAGACTCTTCGTTACAGTCCGGAATCTCTTCTAATAGCAGGGCTTCAATTAGAGCAGTATTCTTAGTAATATCCATCTCAATGGCTAAAACAATAAAAAAATAGCTCAGAAAAAATAATAAAAAGAAAAAACAATAATGTTTGATAAACCAAAATACCTACTTCATCGAGTATGTGTATTATCAAAGTTCATGATTTTTTAGACTAAAATCACCTGACGGTACTTTTAAGTCCTCATCAGTTTTTATCAAATATTCTTATAAAATAAAGTGATAATATGTTATACCAGCTTTTATAAATGTACTCCGTGATATAAACAACGTAATTAGTAATAAAATAGTACTTACCTATGATATTCTATTTATAAACATTTTACAATTACACCGCACAATAAAGTGAAAAAATGTCCGACCAGTTGTAACTCGCTGTTCAAATTTCTCGACAATGTCGCGCGGTAATACAAATAACGCGCTGTGATTGGCTTACGGAAACGGTACTCTAAAGGAACGTCAGTTGTTGTTAACATAAAGTTATTTCGTACTTAAGTTATTTGACGAAAAATGTGGAGGTACTTCTAAGTACCGTAAGGAGGGAAAGGGTTAAACACATCTCTACAACCTCGTTAGTGCGGATTGAAAATTTATCAACCATTTAGCGCTCTCGTGTAGACTGGGTTATCTTACATGCTACGTTATTTGTATAACCACTAGCTGAGTCCGCGACATCGTTTGCGTGGATCACTAGTTAATACCCGCGGCTTCGCTCGCATTAATATTGATTTTGTCCAAACAAATCGAATGACGAGACGAAAATTTCATACAAAGTTTATGTCTCTCTTTACCCCACTACCAATAAGTTTTTCAGGAGAAAAAGTAGCCTGTCACCGTCTCCAGGTTTCAATCTATCCCAATACCAAAATTCGTCATAATTGATTCAGCGGTTTACGCGTGAAAGCGTAACAAACAAACAAACTTACTTTCGCATTTCTAATATGACTAGGAATAGTAATGATGTAATTATTATTTTTTTGAGTTATGTCGTGGTAAAAACATTCTAATTAATTATGTATCTATAAATAAAATAATATAAAAATATTTTGTATTGAATGGGTTATATCTCTGGACGTGGTTCTACTTACAGTATTTGTTGCGCGAATAGTGAGGGAATTCTAAAAAAGTTAAAATCCAAAAGAGCACGTCTTATTTTTTAATTAAATTACATTGAATTAGACGGTAATTTTCAATAGGCTATTACTAAAAACGATACTGAAGCGAATGAAAAAAATTAACTCAAAAAGTGAGGTTTTTTTAGCGTTATCGTGACCACATACAGATAAACTAACGCCTGACATAATATTTTTTCACAATGGTTTTTATACTATCTAGAAGATATAGTGTTTTTTAAAGTATCTACTATCATAAAAAAGTGTTTTTTTTTTTTCGACCTGACGTACTCTGTTAGACCCAAGGGCTTTGGCAGCTTCACCGAACTTTTTGGGGCGAGTGCTGAGAGCACTCAGCCCCGAGGCAGCAGGCACAAGGGTGCCAGGACGGTCGAACCTCGGCTCATGATCCTGACTAACGAACAGGTTATGTATTACTAATTTAGTGACCCAAACTACGAACTTATTAGGTAAGCAGCTCAAGGGCCACGAGGGTAGTCCCTTACAGAACCGTGCACTTAACGTGTGAGTGTGCACGAATGGTATGCGATGTGATGGTGTACTCTCAGTGATGTAGTGTTTTACTGTATCGCGCGAATCGAAATCGAATCGATCGATATCGATATCGAAAAGTGTTCTTGTTCAACTCATTTAATAGTCAAAGAACGGATAAAAGCAATTAAAGCCAAGATAATTGCTTTACCTCGAGCGAGTGAGAGTAAAACACAACTCAAACGCTTCGCGTTAAGACACATGCAAAATATACCTAAATAAAACAAGAAATTTGTTTTAAAGTCATTAGAAGTGAAACAATCGGTGGGAGAAGAAGGTAAGGTAACATTTTATCCAAGTTTAATCGCAATCAAGAAAGGGTGTCCGACAAAGTTCTACAAAGTATGTCTAACAGTCTATAGGGCTGATTAGTAAACATTTGTTTGGCCTTTGAAAACTTTTTATCGCTTCTTAGATTTTTATTCCTGTTTCTTTCGCATGCCACGTCAATACGATTTTATGACAAACTCTTAAATGTTGCATCTACGTGTCCGTGGTCGATTTACAATAACGTCTACTTTCCATTAAATAACAACTATCAATGAAACCATAAAGTGAGCAGACTACATTTTCTTCAGATTTATAAAAACCATTAAACACTGGTTCTAGTATCAATATTAAAACAAAAATTATCGGTCCAAATTTAAAGGTGCGAGACGAGAAACGATATTATTTCAATATCTTTTTAAGATTTTTTTTCCACTAAAATGCCTTAAAAACATACAATAAATGTTACCAAACTTAGCTTGCAGATTATTTTAAAAACATAACCGTTTTCTTAGCTCTCCAACAATGCATAAGAAATAGGAACTTATTTCAAAGAAACTGAAAAAAAAAAAACTCACAGGAAGTAGGCGGACATTATTGGAGTGAAAGAGTGTCCAAAAATTCTAATGAAACGAAGTCATAAGGATCGCAACGCCGTTTTTTGGTTAATTAAAATAATCGCAAATAGTCACCCCTCTCACCTCCAAACGGAAATACGTCGAATTACCAATAACCTAGTTTGAATATACATTTCAACCACAATTGACTGCATGTGCAGTGCTACGCTGGAAAAAATACCCCAAGTTTAGATAAGAAAATTGCAGAAGCGCTGGTTTTCAGCCGGGGCTTATAAATTACTAACTTCTGCGGTCTGCTTCGCTCGCGGTAATATTTATTATGTCAATGAAATCGGATGACGTATTAAAATATTTCATACAAAGACTATTCCTATCTTTACCCCAATTACAATAAGATTTTCGCGAGAAAAGGTAGTCTATCACCGTCTCCAGGTTCCCATTTGTATATTAAAATTCACGTGACAAACAAGACCTGAAAGCGTAGCAAACAAACAAACTCACTTTCGCATTTATAATATTAGTAACTATATAGTATAATGGAAGTATGGATGTTACGGAGGATGAGACGTCTTACACGTACATTATTACAGATCACATAGAGAGAAATATTTAAATGATTATGTATATATATTATGTACATGTGCACGTACGCGTACGTATATAATATATGTACTGTACATTGTTGTTGAGAATATGTGGTAATGCGTATCAGGTTTTGCAAAAAAAAAATATATATATATATATTACAATGCCCTGCAATATAAGACTTCTAATGTGAAAGTATGCAAATTACACATTCTTGGTGATACAAGCAAAATTTATATTAGCTGTGTACTTTCTTAACAACAACAAAAATATGTATATATGTGTCGAAGTGAAATTTCGGGAGAGGGCGATGATAACTCAGTGTTACCGTGTAAGAACGCTGCGTCATGGAACGCGAGTTCGAATCCAACCACCACACTGAGCTTGAACTTTCAGTGAAGGAAAACAGCGTGAGGAAACCATAGCATGATGGTAGGGCTTTTTCTATTGCCCTCCTGGCTAGCTATCACTCTCATGTTGAAAATCTGCCGCCAAATACCATTGTGTCCTGGCAGTGGCACTTGAGATCCAGTCCGTCCAATAAAGGTCGGCAACGCACCTGCGATTCCTCTGGTGTTTTGGGGGTCCATGGACTGCGGTGATCACTTACCAGCAGATGATACGCTTGCGCGTTTGCCCCGTATTGCATAATAAAGAGCCTTGAAATTCTAACCCGCAACCTTTTTGTGTAACGCTCTTGATGTGGTCTTAAGCACACGTCATATTTTTTAAATTGAAACTCTTATAACCAGTACCTATCTATATATCTATATCTTAAAAATACATTTCAAAATCAATTAATATTAGGTTGCGCATAATATTTGTATTTTACAACAAATTTAAACTTTAACTGACACTGTAACAGACAAGTTTTAGTAAAATTCACAAATTATTTTTAATCTAAATCGTTAATATTTAGACATCGCACAATATTAAATGAATACAGGATATTTTGGTAAAGCTAACAAACTAGATTCGCTAAATACTTAATCCGTATCGACTCCCAGTTCATCATGTTTTCTGGAATATAACTATTTTCTACTTATAAATATAGAACTAAATATAATTAATGTATGAAGGATTCACAGTGTGCATAAAATCTTCAAAGTTGCCGGAACTAATTTCGCTAAAACTATCAACAAGATCGGCCATATTCAAACACAATTCAGGGCACGTGCGTCGCTCATCTGGCGCTTTCGCCGCTTCAATTATGTATGCCGCCAGTATAGTCTGCTACTTACCGGGCCACGTTAAGAGGAGTCCATATGACCTACACATAGTGTATTAATTAACGTGCCAGTGAGTCATATTCACCTCACATATAAAAATATATATAAACAGCGTGGGCACTCCGATTACGTCGAACTAAAAGTTATTGGAACGAAGTTCCTATCGCACGCAACATATGGAAACTAGACAAATCAAAATGTAAGGTATTCCAGTCGCTATATTTTATTTAGTGTATTTTATATTGCACCATATTTCTACAGTGAAGACGGTTAACCTTAGCGCTTACGCTATTGGCTGTGCTTAGTCATAAGTGCGCGTTTATTGGTTGAAGACAGCTAGTAAGTTCTTAACGGCTGCGCAAATATAGTTTGCACACGTGATACGCGTCAGCTGTTTCGCAGCAAATCATATGTATTATAATGAATTACATAATTTGATTAAATATACAATAAAATGATTATTTTCAAAACTAGAAAATATATAATAATTACGTAATTTTCTACCATTCCTTCAATAATGAGACCAATATTTTATATAGTACATATTTAGAGTAAATCGGATAGTAAATACAAATAACATATTAATTCATTATTATTCGTAAAAACTTACATAAGCTTCATTTTGTATATGACTAACATAAATTTTAGTACTTACTAGAAATAAAAACAAAGTATTTATCCCCTGTTTAGCACACAATAAAATATTCCATATAATAGAATTAAGTTCTATAATAAGATCTGTAAGTAGATTACCGATCTACCGGATAATAAGTTCAACTATGTCAAAGGGCATTAATGCCAAGAGGTTATTAGAGGGTGAATGATAATTATGTCTAGAAGTTACTTCCTTTCTGGATATCTAGTAAAATACTGCCCAGTTAAAAACAAGTACGTAGTTATCGAGGACTACCTATATAAGTGCAAACTTAAAACTTAGAAATAAGAGTGATTTTTCTTAATTTATATAATCCTTACTAATATTATAAATGTGAAAGTGAGTTTGTTAACGCTTTCACGCCTAAACCGCTGAATCGCTTGTGATGAATTATGGTATAGAGACAGATGGGGTCTTGGAGACGGTGACAGGCTACTATTCCTCGTGAAAAACTTATTAGAAGTGGGGTAGAGAGGGGAAAAAACTTTGTATACAAATATTTATTGTGTGATCCGAATAGGCAAATTCAATATTACCGTGAGCGAAGCTGTAGGTAAAAGCTAATTGTGTTATAGAAAGGAAAAATATATTTATTTGAGATCAGAAGGTTATTTATATTAATAAAGGGATTCTTTATTTACCAAAACACAGAATATGCTGTGCAAGCCTAGTACAAAACCTAAAACATGTTTTTATGTTAACAAATGCATTCTTAGGGCGTAACTAGAATATACGTATATATTTTTAATGTTGGGTTGTTGCACAGTTGTTTCTTTGGTACAATTCGTTGTTCTTGACTTAATAAATTTTATACTAGAGGTCGCGTTTCGTTTTCAAAGTTGTGAATAGATGTCGAATGAAACTTTCAATGGACTATCACCACTTTGTAAAATACATTATTCTTTGATACCCTGCTACATACTGACAAACAGTACGTACACATTTCACTCGGTTTACATATAAATAAACGTGTTAAAAGAGTATACAAATCACCTACTTTCCTGTTATTATAGTAATTTTAAATGTAGAGATACAATCTTAAAATGGGGTTAATTAAAGTAAGTCCTCAAGTGGAAAACATATCATTACTGTGATATTTTGCATTAACATACTTACGCATACTTGGATGTGCATTTAATGATCACTGACAATATACGATAGGTTTCGTGGTGCGGTAACAGTGAGCCCTAGCTTTGAGCAGGAAGATCACAGATTGGATTATCACCCACGAGTCACCTTTGTATGTGGAACATGTTAGTTGTGTCTTGGTGTTAAGTATCATTATTCAGTTACTAAATCAAAAGCTATGTCTAGTTTGGAATTCAATCACAGTGTGTGAAATTAAAATATTCGACTACATTACAGCGCTCACGACCGAGGGTTTTTCCGTTCCACTTGCATGGGAGCGTTACAATGATTAACTATACCGGAATAGAGTGTAGGTCTTCCTTTTCAGTTGTGAACTTGGTATGAGTAAAAATAATGACGTCACTAGTGACATCAGCCGCGACCACAACGACGATGGTCATAATGTTTGTGGTAGATTTACAAATCAATATATTTATATAATATTAGTTTTATAACATTTCAATAGCTTATATTTTTTAATATATATGGAATTAGCGTTATGGTCATTGTTTTACCAGATGTTAAGTGACGATATGATCCAAAATGGTAGACGAGCTAAACCTAGCGAAGGTATTGAATCTAAATGCAACTGCAGGAATGCACCTATAGGTATTTAGCTGCAAATTTTCGTCTAGAATATGGTAGCCAGCAAGACGAGTATTAGAAAAATGCTATGGTTTCATTATCGAAAGCTCAAGCTCAGTGCAGGTGGATTCGGACTAACGTCCTTTGACGCGCCGTCCGTACACACTACAAACTGAGCTATCATCGCTTCAAAAGTGGCTTTGCTTCATAGTGACTTACAAGATTTTTTGACACACAATAAAATACCCGGCTCTAACATTAAATGATACAGAGTTGCTTCACTGCGAGCACTTTTACTCCACTACAAAGTCGAATGACTGCGCAGAGACGGTCCAGCAAAATGAAGCGAAATTTTCCCGGGGAAATATTGAGGTAAAATGCTACAATAATTAATCGATGCAACCCAAACCAATACAAGCGTTAGAGAAAGCTTATCGTGTTTACGAAGCTCCTTTATAGTCGAATTATACCTCTTTATAACTGAAATTTGACTTTTGACGATCAAATGCCATGTATTCGACTGCGATCAAACCATAGAATGGTAGTAAGGCTGTTTCTGATACCCGAAGCGAAGATAGCTCAGTTGGTAGTGTGTTTGGATACTGCTTCAATGTCGTGAGTTCGAATCTAACTGTAATGAACTTGATCTTTCGATGAAGGAAAACATCTTGATGAAACCATAGCATAGGAGGGTTTTTTCAAATGCCAATCTGACTAGTTCCTACCCGGAAGTTGAAAATCTGCCTCCAATTATGTACAGCTTATACATAGGCACCGTGTGTGTAACATACGTCAACATTTAACATCAGATGAGATAGTGGCCATAACGCTAAAACCTACAAACCAGGGACTCCCAATCTTTTTCAGTTCGCGGCGCACATACATGATTACCATTTTGTCGCGGCGCTATAACTTATTTAGTAGGTTGAAATAGTTAGGTACAATGATACGGGAATGGTAAAGATAATCGCTTCACGACGCTTTTCGTCACTCTCTACGGCGCACTAGGGAGCCGCGGCGCACACTTTGGGAACTCCTGCTACAAACTATAAACAAAAAACTATCTTATATGGCTACCAGTCTTTAGTTGAACACCTTTTGCTAAGTACCTGTAAGTATGTTTTGGCAGCTCCATTTAAGAGCTAATTCTCCTAGGCTTTTAACTAGGCTTAACGTGTTACCTATCCTCTTGGGATACATTGTCACTCAACATAAGATAAAATTATGGAATTAAGCCAAAAGTAGCATTAAAATACTTGATATTTAGCTATTTAATATGTATCTTTACTGATATTATAACGAGGAAAGATTTGTATTTTTGTTTGTAATGAATAAACTCAAGAACTACTGATCCGATAAAAAAAATATTTCACCATTAGAATGCTATATTAGCCCTGAGTGACATAGGCTAAACAACACTTTTATACGAAATGATTAAATAAAACTTTAGTTCCACACGAACGGAGTCACGGACACAGCTAGTATTAGATATAATCAAAACACATACAACTGATCTGGTCTATTATTTGTCTTATGACTTGCGTATATTAGTTATCTTGTTTACAAGCCAATGGTTCGCATAACGTTCCATTGGTAAGAGAAGTTATCGAGGTAACCATCCGTAAGGAATCTCCCTTATTACCCTTGTATGTAATATAATAGCTCTGCCGACGTCTTCGCTCGTGTGAGAATTATTTGTCACTTTCTTGTCATGATAACATGTTTACTTAATCTGACAAGAGAAATTATTTACAGAAGAATTTATATGAATCAGTTTCATGGATTTCTAACCATAGGCACACTAAGACGTTACCTTCCTTTATGCACAGAAAGGACGACATATCTTGGCAGCTCTGAACACAGCTTGTGTAAAGTTTCGCGCATGAATACTCTATGTTTTATAATGTGTACATATATATTACAGTGATGTTTTTTCTCAGTACCACGCTTCAAAGTTTCCGCATCGCACTTTCCGATGTGCCATAATAATTACATACAATAAAATATGTTTCTTCCTTCTGATTATTGTAACTCACGAACGATAGATTACATGCAAAGATGTCGACATACTTTTGTAGAGAATTTAACGCTCTACATAAAAGGTAGCTTATGATTTTTTGATAAAATGGATCCTTTAAACGTAATTTAAGGTCAAAGTAAGAATAATACGCTATATTTGGAAATGATATTAATAACGAAAAATTAAAAAAAAAAATTGAGCTATTTTTATAGAGAATTGAAGGATGTACAAGAAAGGTCAATTCATTGTTCGGTATATATATTTATATGAATATTTGGTTTGATCTATTCGGCGTATGCATTTAAATTTGTAATAAAACATATTACAGGTTTGCTATAGGATAAAATTTAAGTCCATATTCGAAGTGACATTGATGTTATTGGCAAATGGGGGTAACGTGGAAAAGCATTACGAGCGTCGCACTATTGTGGACTCGGTATTCAATAAAAGAACCTCACGTCTCATACATATATTGACGTGTAACACATTTCTGTCATTTACTGTATCAGCTTCGGTCGCAACTGCGATTGTCAAGACGTATTTCAATTTACTTTTATAAAATTAATTTAGTACTTGTTTTTCCAAATAGAATTTTCTTTAGAAACTTTCTGATTTTTTTTTTCAAACCTATACAGGTTTAGCGTTATGGCCACAATTTCATATGATGTTTAGTGACGATGTGGTTTAAGATCGTAGACACGCTAAGGCTAGTAGAGGGACTGACTCACAAGTGCTGCTGCTGGACACACTTATAGAGGTATTTAGCGACAGATTTTAAACTTCTGAGTAGTAGCTAGACATGAAGAAATGCAAAACTGTCCCTGGTATCTGGCAAGACGAAAGTTTGAATTATCGCCTTGGTGTGTTTTGGCGGATAGTGTTGAATGATTAGCACCCGATGAATGCTATGAGAGGGTGTTACCACATACATCACTCGCCTAACCCTGAGCTCGGGTAATGTGTTTGCGTTGTGATAAGGAAGTCCGTACAGAATGGGATATAAATAACCACGTTAATAATAATAATAACAAATTAGTGGTGTCGTGGGACACCATATAGGAACGAAATTTCTTATTACAAAAATATCAATTTCAAGTTCTATCCGAGGTATAAAGAAAATAATTAAAAATGCAGTACAAAATTATCTTACTACCTTTATTTTGTTTACGATGATTTATACAAATATATAATAATAAGAGTCATCACCTAGAGTATACATTAAACACTGTATAGCCATCATACATAGACTATACGTAAAAATCTTTTTGCGTTTTTTGCCCGCTAGGGTATCCCTCCGCGACGCCCCTTAAGGAACTTCGTTCAAAAAAACGGTGGTAGGTAATCAAATGCACATTAGAAAATACCCAACCACAATGCTATGGTTTCATCACGATTTTCTGCACCGAAAACCTAGGTACATTCCAGGGATCGTAGGACATCAACGCTAAGCCCTTACGCACTACCAGTGAGTCAGGATTACTACAAATTCAAAAACATTTTCCGTTTTTTACTATGCTTTACCATTGCTTATAATATACTAAAAAAACTATATAATTAACTCTATATAAGAAAGCATAAAGTAAGCAATTGATGCGATCATTGACGTAATACATGAAGATAATAAAGTAATATACCTTTACTTAACATACTACTAACTGTAAAGCAAAAGTTTGATAATTAAATTAAAAAGTATCTATTACATGACGAATCAAATTCCCGTTGAAATTTAAACATCGTAATACTACAACAGTCATCGTTATTAATAACATATAGAGAGGCTTGAAATATTCGTGTTATAGTACCAATCATTATATCGATCATTGTTCGTCATCCAGTAGCTCCATGCAAGCGAGAATGCGCATGCTTAACTAACGCCCGGCGAAAGTAACAATCATCTTTAACATCGAAACCATTATATAACTGACTATTATAAATTCATCGTGGATTAAATACAGCTAACCGATTTCGTGTAGATGCTACCGTAACACCTCGAAAGCGGTTAATGTGTGCTTTGCCAGTCCTACTGCATAGTTACTTATTTACTTGGCTAAAGTGCGGAGTGCAGAATTTTTCGCATTTTATCTTGGTAATGTTACAGACGGTTTATCGCTCACCACATACGCTAGTTCTTATTACAAGTTACACCCTTTTCGAAGTAGTTGCGTATTTTTTTCACATCATGAAAAACCAGAGAGATTGAAATTTTCGCTTTGAACGCGAAAATGTCTTCATGAAATTCTTCGGGCGCATTTTTTCGACATTCGAAATTTTTACTTAAAAATATAATCTTTTTAAAACTACTATTTTCATAGTCATTAGTATATTATAGTTTTATAATTTATTCATAGTGTTTACTGTCGATGTTCGAACTTTAGACTAGATTACAAATTTACATATGTATTATTTTTATATATACATCAATGAAGTACATACATTTTTTACTTTGTGGAGAAACCCACTATCGATACCGCTCTGAGTTGATCAACTCAAGGGAATGCCACGGTAGACTACTACTCACTTAAACCTTACAGAACTCCTGCGTAAGAATTTTGAATCACAGGACTCGTTAGCCCATACATCTGACATAGTCACAACATTTCTAGCCTTTTACTTTCAACAGGATTAAAATAATTTAACGGATACCCTGCACTCGGGCGGCTTACAAGGGCTTGTGAGACTCAACCGATGATTACGGTCATAAAGGAATATTCATTAATACCTACAATTATCCTACATGTGCCAAAGAGTACAATTACTCGCGAATTTCTTGCAATGGGGTGACTAAAACGCAAAATTATTTTGGAATTGATCTTTATTCTATACATTTTGTGCATCCATGATTTTGCCTCTAACTGTATCGGTAACTCTAAAATGAAACCGAAAAACGATTTGAAACTTAGCATCTAAGATCTTAATCTTATTATTTTTAGGTGCATGTAGTTTTTGCTTCTAAATGTAAAAGTATAAAAACAAGATGTAACTGTATTGTTAAATTTCGATTACACAATTTCCAAAGATAAAGTAGTTTAAGATTTGCATAAGAATGTTACGCATTTATAATACATAATATTTCGTATCATTATATAAATTACGATGATACCATATTTTATTATCTAAAGTTAGTTATTTCGTTAGTCATCCAATTTTAAACTCGATTTTATTACCTTCACTAGTATGCATATTTGCATGTATTTTGTACGTAATCTTTGGACGTAATTTTCTCCAAACTTAGATCGGTTTGATATACTTGAAAGTTTGCATACGTATCAAGAGTCGAAGACAATACAATTAAAATACTTTTAATAACTTTAGAAGCGATGATGACACAGACAGTTGTCTGTAAGGACACCACGCTAATGGACGTGAGTTCGAATCCTTGCAATGAGCCAGAACTTTCGGTAAAGACAAAGATCGTGATGAAACCGTAGAATGGTGGTAAGGTTTTTGTAATGTCCACGGACCTAGCTTTCAAATTGAAAATCTGCCGCTGCAGAAACTGCATTTTCCTTATATACATATAGAAGAATACCAATTGTTAAGATAATTTACATAATGTTTATAATACTGTTAATTTTATACGTATAAGTAAATGATGTACGTGTAATTCCATCAATTTACTGCATCCATTACAGCATAGGAAATTACATAAAATGCTCTCACAGAACCGTTGCATTAGTGACTAGATGGGATACTGAATTGGAATGCAATGCGGAAATTAACTTACATTTCAATTAGAGCAATCTTCCGGGCGAAGTCGAGCTTCATTTCCCTTTACAGAACATATAATGTAATCTACATGTTGAATTAAAATCTAATTGAATCAAATCTGTACATTGAATTTTTCTTCTCAATATTAAAACTTGAATGTAGGTACTTTGCTATCGACATAGAGACGAAAATATTACATTTTCAATTTATTTCTTTGTATTTCTATATCTTTATACAAACAGGACTTTGCACCTACTAGAGGTATTATGATATTTCCTAATACTTTAAAGGTTTAGCGTTACGGCCATACTCTCAGATGATTTTAAGAGTATGTGACCCAAAATGGTGGACACGGTAAGCCTAGTGGGAGGACAAGCTTTCAAATGTAACTGCCGGAATACACCTATAGGTATTTGCCGGCAGATTTAAAACTTCAAGGTCGTAGTTAGGCTGCACAGGTCCTTGGCGTTGGTATATGGATTGCATTCATCACGGTTCGTCTGTCGTATCAAACCGGTTAGGTAGGAGACGCCGGAAAGACTGCAATCCGAACAGCCATTCTCGTCAGAGACTAGAAGAATTTCGAAAACCACACGGGAGTTTGAAATATCGCCGTGATGCGTTTTAATGGATAGTGTAGGGTTTGGGTAATAAACACCCGATAAACCGAGGCTAGGCAGGTGGGCATTAGAAAAATTCCTATCATCATGGAATAATGTAATTTAACATGGTGATAACCGATAGTATGAATTATTAAATAGGATACTTTTTACCTAAAAATTCAAAGGTTCATCATTTTTCATGTTTACCGCGAATTCGATCTCCGGCTACGGCTATGAAGGGAAAAGCGGAAATAAAATAGCGAACCTCAGTTAGTATCTATGTATACATGTAACGAAGGCACCGTTCACAGTGTTCACGAACGCAACAAAAAAATCACTTGCTCTAATAAACCGTAGTGAGATGAATGGAGGAGTATATAAACACAACTTCTGATTGTATGTGAATAATGAATACCTTCAATAATATAATAAACGTGACTGAAGCAACACTTATGGGCATCTTTCATTTCTTCTTGTTTAGTGGAGAACTGTTTAGCCACACAATTGTGTATGTAAATCTTGCAAATCTTCAGAGTTCATAAAATACTTTAAGAGGCTGGTGGCTGTCTTGTTAAGAGTGTCCAAGGAGTTATCCGTCAAGAATAAAGGAATAAACTTTGCAGCACCTATATTAATTAAAGTGTGTTTGTTTGAACGTGTTAAATTTAAGAACTACCATTGGTATTTCAAAAATTATTTCAGTATTTAATAGAGCAATCAGCAAAGGCTTTAGAATTTTTTAATTCACCCTACAACCAATAGGAGCAAATCTGTATTGAACAAAAGTAACAAAAACTGACAAAAATGATAAAATATTTTGCCGAACGATAACTAATCGCAGGAACCGCCGGTCTAAAGTAATATTATAAAGAGGCAAGATTTGTATTTTTGTTTGTAACTCAAGAACTACTTAACGCATTTTAAAAAATCTTTCCCATTTGTCCTGACTAACATAGAACATATAATTTTTTTTAAATGAAATTGATTATATACAATTTTAGTTCCACGCAAACAAAGTCACAGGCGCAGCTAGTATCAATAAACTTCTTTTACAACATAATTGAGCAGCGGGTATTTAAAAAGTTTCTGATATTAACGGTTATATTATGCATAGTAATATACCGTATTCTTAAGTTACGAAATATTATTATATTTCAACCGGAAAAAGGCACAGGCATAGTGAGTTAAAAAATAATACTATTTTTAATAAGCTAAATGCCTTCTTCCTGAGAGACGCTAGAAATAATAGCACTAAATACATCTGACGATAACAACTATACGTCAATAATGAATTCCGATATTATTACAGATCTGCTACTTTTTTCTTCTTTGTAACTCAGTCCGCTTTAGAAACTATTACTGCCGTTTTCAAGTGATGAGATATGGGAATTTTGGGCAGATGAAACTATTTTCAACAAAATGGTGACTCTCTTGTTGAAGCTCTCTTGGGAGTTTTTGTGACAACTAATATATCATGTTTCGAATGATTATTCATAATTCACTTCACTTATCCTAAAATACACTACGTCACGTAATATGTGAACTATTACACAATACAAGGTAACTATGTATATGAATTAAAAATAAATACCTACCGAATACTTCTTTTTGAAGTCGGTTAATAAAAACATCATGGCAAATCAAGATACCGCCAAAAAATCTTCAAACAATGTTACTATAAACTGCCGTAGAGTATTTTACAGTTAGATGATTTGTTATTTGGTATTCTTTTTAAAATTAGAACGAACTATAAAAAGTAAGTGAAATTTATCATATACACTTAAGGGTTTTCATCGTAAAAAGATATGTTGAGTACGGGCAACATCACTTCCACAAATATTGATGGTTACATGAACCTCGCTTGTTAGCACGTCTCAATTACACCGGCTGAGCATTGTCATTGTCAATAATAATTACTCACAGCTAGTATTCGACGACAGAATAATTACGTCTTCAATAATTTGTCGTACACTGCGTAGGGATTAATGCATTACCTACGTTATACATTAATATAATAATGACATAGTATAGTAAACTAATAAACTGACATTTGTAATAAATATATTTTGAAACTCATTATTCTCGTAGTGTATGGATAGCTAAATTATTCCACCTGTCTCTCAAGTTTTGTAAACTAAGCGAAGCGATAATAGCTCAGTTGGGAGTGTATACGGACGCTACGTCATGGGATATGAATTCGAATCCACGTACAATAAACTTGGGCTTAAGGTGAAGGAAAACATCGTGACGAAACTATAGCATTGGTATTTGGAAATCACGTTTGGTTAATTAGTTAACTACCATCCTCAAGTTGAAGAATCTACCGCCAAATATTTATAGGCGTGTTTCTGGCAGTTGTACTTAAGAGCCAGTCACTCCACTTCTTCCTCTGTCTTGTCAAATATTGCATGAAATTACGTAGGACCAGTATTCGGCAACTCTCTGAGTATTTGACGTAGATGCCGACAGGTCTGTGAGTGTGCAGGACATATGTACATAGGGGCATGACAGTAAATGCGCCGTAGTTTGCGGCTCCCTGCAGCCACATAGAGGTTCATTTGTTGTCTAAAGTTTTCTTTAATTATGTTTAACCAAGTTCGAAGACGCTTCAGTGTTTCCCAAATACTCCATGGCAAATTATTTCAGGGCGGTAACTCCTCGGCAGATCCCACGTAGCCTGGTGGCGGTGCCAACTTTTCTAGCCACATTATCTTCTACCCTACACTAGGCTTAGCTTATCCACCAGCTTGCATCACATCGTCACTTAACATCAGATTGTGGCCATAATACTAAACCTTAACTATGAAATAAAAAACACCCTTAGAAACTGACATTTGACAAACGTATACGTAGAATATTATTATTCTCGTAACGTAAGAGATCTAAATTATTCCACCTGGGTCTCGTTGTGCCTGTATCAAGTCGCTATTAAACATTCACAGGTAAAACCCACCTAACTAAATACAGAGCGGTATAAGGCCGGTAGAGTCTAACTCGACCGCAGCGTTTCCCCGGTTCAGGTCAAGGTTATACTAACATAAGCGAGATGAAATCGACGTAAATTGCCACTGCCGCTTCTGATTATGCAATACGTGGTGACGAAACTTTATATAAAATGTTTAGGTGTTAACAAAGGTTGAGTGAAAAACAATCCCGGGCGATTACGACTAGTGTTACCAGATGACAGGAATTTTCCTGACATGTCCGGAATTCCATCTGTCTATCAGGAAAACAGAACATTGGAAATTGTCAGGAATTAAAAAAGGGAAAAGATAAGAAAAAAAATATAATTAGAGAATAAAGTCTAATAATTATAAATCGACTAATTGTTTATTTATTAATTATTCATCTGAACCACGTACCACGCATTTTATTTTCGACCTGACGTACTCTGTTAGACGTAAGGGCTTTGACAGCTTCACCGAACTTTTTGGGGCAAATGCTAAGGGCACTCGGCCCCGAGGCAGCGGGCGCAAGGGTGCCAGAATAGCCGAACTAACCGCTAAGCCGCGATCCTAACTAACCAACAGGTCCTACTAAGTTTAGTGGTCCTAACAATGACATCGGGCAAGCCGCGCAAGGAGCACGGGGGATTTGAGATGTGAGGAGGTACACATTGTATTAGAGGTATTGCCTTTTACCGAAATTTTAATATTCTATTCTTAGAAGACGTATGTTGTTACAAAACCTACGTATTTCATCCTGCACTTTTCTGTATTTCATCCTACACTTTTCTGTATTTCACCCTACACTTTTCTGTCTACGGCTGCTTGTGCCCTTTAAACGTTCATTGGTTTAAATTTTCAGAATCTTTATAATTATAAGTAATGATCAAACTTCGGACCGCCTATAAATATATCGCGCAATCAGAGGAGCGTGAGTTTCTATATAGTTAAAGTTGTTATTATTTTGATAAAAAAATCTGAAAACGTCAATTTATATATATATATCTACTATATTAATAATTTTTACCCGTTTCCGGAACTTTTTTCAATACAGATTTGCTCCTATTGGTGGTAGCATGATTTTAAATAGCCCAAAAAGTACCTCAATGATTGCTCTGTCAAATACAAAAAAGGATTTTTAAAAACCGCCCAGCATTTCCTAAGATTAGCGCTTTTAAATAAATAAACAAATGTTCGGTTTTATAGTATGAATATAGATAATATGGCTCAGAAATGAACATACATACATACATTAGATAAAACACGGTTGGTCTAGCGGTTAAAACAGTTGTCTCGCTGCGACCTCATTGCCGATGTACTGTGGCTTTGAATCTGGCAGAGGGCAATTACTTGTGTGTTCCACAAATAATTGGTCTGAGTTTAAGCATTACTTTGTTTCCGTTAATTGTGATTAAAAAGTCTTTTACACTTGACAATGGCAAAATTGCAGTGGCGGATTTACATAAATACCTGTAAGCACCTGTAGGTACCTTTAGGTTATTCAGATTTTGCTGCCTCTAAGTGCTACTGAATATTTTTTTTTTTTATACTTAAGGTTTAGCGTTATGGCCATAATTTCACCTGATCTTAAGTGACGATACGGCCCAAGTTGGTAGACACGCTAAACCTGTGGAGAAACTGGCTCTCAAGTGCTGCTGCCGGAACACACCTATTGGTATTTGGCGGCAGGTTTACAACTTGAGGGTGGTAGCTACCCAGGCGGGCATTAGAAAAAGCCCTACCACCATGCTAAGGTTTCCTCACGATGTTTTCCTTCACCGAAAGCTCAAGCTCATTGTAGGTGCTTGGATTCGAACCCACGTCCCTTGACGCGAAATCGTGCACACTACCACTGAGCTATCATCGCTTATAAATATAACTTAGATTCTGAACGTAAAAAAATTATGTTGAATTGTTATTGCGTACTTAATAACATTATGGTATTATATCCAAAATGTTTTTTTGTTTTGTGAGACATTAAAAATACCTCCAAATTTGCCACCTCTAAACTCTACCGCCCTTGGCTCCAGCCTGCTCAACCTATATGTAAATCCACCACTGCAAAATTGAGTACATGAGCAGATGTCATAATGGAAAAAAGTGGTTTCTTTAATACTGCTAATATCACACCAATAATAATCCGCGATTAAACAATGGAGATTGATGGAGAAAGAATCTTAAAATGTATACAAAAATTACTAAGGTAGTATACATTTGATTGACGAAGGCGCAACCTCGCGGAAGTTCATCGTAAATACGTATTATGTACGATTTATTATTTTCTATGTATTATTGTTTCTTATAAAATATTTTCGTTGTTACTTCCCTTTGGAAAAGATTGACAGCTAATACGTTTCAGAGTATATTTATTTTCACAAAAGAACTACAATAACTTCTAAGCCTCAAATGGAATTATTTACGGGTGAATTTTAACGATAATGCGGAAACGTAAAATATTAACGAACATAGAAAGTAAAAAAGTTAGTGTTTTATATAAGAAAATTTTATTCCTTCGTACATTTGCACTTTTTACACATATATTTCAATTTTGTATTAAAAATATAATCATCTGATTATAAATTATTGTTCTGGGTTTAATTGTTACTTTGTATTCGTCAATTGTATTTATAAAGTTCTTTTCATTTGACATTGGCAAAATTACCTACATAGACAGATGTCATAATAAAAAAAGCAAATATTACACCTACTGTATGCTTATTGTGATCGAATTGGATACTTACATTCACGATTACACTGTACAAATATGGCGTGATGATCAAATAATAAAGCGATTGTAGCACTTTAATTTCCTTCTTAATATTACCGTCTAATGTTTAAATAAGTGACGTTAATAATTCGTCAACATTACTAATAAATTTTAATCATATATTCTGTTAATTAATTTTAAAAATAATGTATTAAATAAATTATTATAACTCACCTCTCAGAATCCATGACGTATTTTCAGTGGGAATCCAGTTTTGACCAATAATTTCGACCTCCCGTTGAACTGCAACGAAAACAGGTCAATGTTTTTATAAATTCGTAATTGAAAACAAACTGAATCGGTCGCGGCGATAGAACGGGAGCAATGTTTATTGATTGTTATGTAAAACGGATTTCCAAACAGTGCTGTTATTTTTGAGAATATTTTGTCAGTACTTTAATCTCATAATGCAATTCCTGATTTACCATACATCCTTATCCTTACTAATATTATAAATGCGAAAATGAGTTTGTTTATTTCTTCGTTTGTTACATATGTATATATGTCTAATTCTACAAGAATCTACGTGGTATTTCACGGTTGAGATTAAAGGTCTTGTGATTTAATCGCAACTAGATTTTAGCAATATATATTTTAATACATATATGTACCTATAATATATCTTCTTCTAATCGTCTAGATACATAAAGTAAATTCGGGTTTATTAGACTATTAATTATTTAAGAAGAGTTCAATCGAAACTCACAGTTTTTTTATTTGTTGGATATATCACCATTCTCAGTAACAGAATAACTTTTAAAATATTGAAAAGTTTGACAAAAAAATTATAATAAGAAAATTCATTTTCTCATATATTTTATATGGAACAGTTTTTTTATAGTTAAAAGGTTTAGTGTTTGATCACAATCTCACCTAATTTTAAGTGACCATGTTGTCCAAGATCGTGGACAGGCTACTGGCTTACTGGTTTTCAAGTGCAACTGCCAGTACACACCTATAGGTATCTTGCGGCAGATTTTCAACTTAAGGACGGCAGCTAGCCAGACAGGCATTAGAAAAAGCCCTACCACCACGCTATGGTTTCATTATGATGTTTTTCTTCATGTGTGGTTCATTGCAGGGGATAGAACTCACGTCCATTGACACGACGTCCGTCAATAATTCCAACTGAGCTATCATCGCATCAAAAAGACGTCTGATGATTCACTATCGAAGGTCGCCACTACGATGGAAGTGAACTGTTCTGAACGTCAGGGTTAAAACAACACACCAAATAATTTTCATACGGTAAAAAGTCTTCCCGTGTAATATAAATAGGAATAATAATACATTAAATTAAATTAGTACTGAATTAAAAAGTTAGCTTTATACAAGCAAACTGCAATTTTCTGAACAGGGACTCTGCAGGAGCGTGTAGCCCGGTTGTGTATGTGTAACGATTCCTTGAGCTTACTGAGGTCATAAGTGACAAATTAAAGCGTGTACCATATTGTGTTTTTTACTACACTTTCTAACTAATGGCAAAGAATATATTTTTATGATGATACAATTATTTCGAGACTACAAAAGCTTACTGTTAATACGTAAGATATAAAATTCGAAATTTATTATTATTCTTGTATAAATTATACACTTTTACAGAACATGCCTATAAGATTATACTTGAAGTATTTCTCCATAATTTTAACTTTTTTTTTATTTAAGTCCACGATTTGGTATATTGTGTGTATTCGGAATTTCATGCAATGTTTATGACACTGTATTTATTATTTACTTAATTATTTCTCTGAATGAAAAACACAGAATGAATTATAAAGTAAACGTACGTAATAAATATATTATAACAATATGCAGTTATTATTATAAATATCACCAGAACAATTAAAAAAAAAACACTCTCCCCGCTTGTAACTTGGACGCTAGCCATCGTATTAGTTGACCCTCAGGACGTAACAAAACTTCATGTCCTCATGGCAGAACTTAACCGACTGCAACTCTCCACTTTTCAACGTTCCGAACGATTAGGTTTTATTCCTACTTATTGCCACTTTAAAAAGTAACTACGCTTAAGTATTTAGAATTGGTTGCTTTCAACAAGGCTTTTGAATTGCTTATCTCTCCATAAATAAAGAAAATACATCTCTTTCGACGGTCGATCACGTCAAAACGGAATTTGAATTTATCGGAATAGGAATACTCATATTGTCCCCATATACACAATGGCCCCTTCCGATTCAGAGTTTTTCGTTGATGGTTGTAGGTTTTTTTTATAGTTAAGGTTTAGTGTTTTGGGTTATCTCATCCGATCTTAAGTGATGATGCGGCCCAAGTTGGAGACATGTTAAACCTGTGGAGGAACTGACTCTCAAGTGCAGCTGACGGAACACACCTATTGGTATTTAGATTTTCAACTTGAATGTGGTTGCTAGCCAGGTGGGCATTAGAACAAGCCCTACCACCGTGCTATGATTTCCTCACGATGTTTTCCTTCACAGAAAGTTTAAGCTTATTGTAGGTGGTAGGATTCGAACTCTCGTCCCTTGACGCGAAGTCGTACATACTACCACTTTGTTCTTTTTGCGCCGATTTGACACGGTAATCTCAAGCATGAACCTGCATTGTCCCAGGAAGGCGCCAAACAGCCGTGAGGGTTTATTGGGTATTTCCGGCGAGTAGCGTAAATACATTTCCCCTACGTTTAAAAAAAGAGTTTTTTCCAATTTTCTGCTGTATTCATTGATTCACATTTGTGTTTTATTCGAAGTTTTTTAGTGTTCTTAAAAAAAAAGCCTATCGTAGCGGACGTGTGACATTTGATATCCATATATGACGATAATACAGTCTCTTTGATACTCTATCACTTCAAAATACAGAACTTACTGGTATGGAACTATGACCATTTGACGCGAAAACTAATTTTTTGGATAGCATTGTCTCTTAGTAATTTTTCTTCAATTTAATTCTGTATATGTTTACTCCGACCATTAAAAACAAAACACATCTTAGTGTAGTGAATTGGCAGTTAGTCTACATATGCATGTTTAATCATACAAACATAGTCATAAATAGTCAAATATACATAGTATATTTAGCAGGTATAGACTAAAGAATCCATTCTTGAGGAACTAACATTATAGTACCTTTTTTTGGATGAACAGTACTATATCTTTTTCCACGTGTATGCAAAATATTGGTTTTAATAGTTAAGGCGTGAACAGGTATCAATCAAACCACTATTGCTCACACTTGTTATTAATTTCTATATACTTATTTAATAACGTAAACTCAGTTCAAACTTAGATCCATTTCTATTAAAAAAAGCATCAATTAAAAATTCATTTTTTTTTTATATGATATTTGCCATAGTGGCTAACAATGAAATTGTTGTTTGCAGTAAAATTGTTGGGTGCTATAAGCGTAGATTAATATACTTCTATTATTCCAGTAGTCAAACTTCAACCATAATCATTATTGAAAAATTTGAGAAATATCATGTAAAGATAGAAAATTAAAAATGTATCCAGAAGTGTTTTGTTGATTATAGGAAAAGTCGTCACTACCAACAAACAAACAAAAAAACGGTTGACATGCAGAAAACAAAAGGTACTAAATTGTTTTGTTTTAGTCTTCTTGCCTCCTATACGTCCATTATACATACAGTCTAAGAATTTTAAAATTTTATAAACTATAAATCCAAAAAATGGTACAACATAAGCCCAGTTATCTACCGAACATACAATTTTTACCACCTGGTGCATGAGATTCATATTTTCGTAAGCTTAAAATATTTTTCATATCATATAAAACATACCGATAATGTATTAATTTGTTTACATAACTTTACGTTCAATACGTTTAATATCAAAAGAAAAAAAACACAATCATACAAATTGATTGATAATCATCCGAGTGATACTCGGAACAAGAAAATTCACACTAAATCAAAAATAGCAGTGATACAATTCATTCATAATTATCATATGTCATGTGATTTCTAATTTCACGTGAAAAGTGATGCGTTAAATATTACTTCTGTAGTACGGACTAATGAGTAGTGCAATAGGATATAAACACAATACCTTTCGATGAGAACTGTGACGAGTTTGCAATATCACAGTAATTAACATACCTATAATACAACGTGCGTATCAATTGAGCTGGTACAATTCCCACATTCATAAATTTACATTTCATGTGAAAGTTACACATTATTTTTTTGTACAAGAAAAAAACATATACTTTCGAATATTTTATTTTTCATTACGTAATTTACAAATCAGGTATGAGTGAATTAATAATCGATTTGTTTAAAACAAGAAACATATTTTTTATAGTTTATAGATTTCACCTGAAGTTCAGAGACGGTGTGGCCCAAGGTGACGGCCAAGCTAAGCCCAGTTGAGAGACTGGCTCCAAGTTCAACCGCCGGAACTCACCTATAGTATTTGATGATAGATTTCCAATTTGAGGATGGTAGCTCGCCAGACGGGCATTAGAGAAAACCCTAACACAATGCTATGGTTTCACCACGGTGTTTTCCATCGGTGCTGCAGGGATTCGAACTCACGTTCATTGACGAGGCGTCCGTGCACACTACCAATTGAGCTATCTAAAACTATCAAAACCAATAAACATAGTTCTTTAAATCCCCTCTAATGTATTAATCAGCGCATCTCACAACCAGAGAGCTTATCTGTGCCTCGCTCAAAGAATAGTAGTGCTATTCAACAAAGCAAGATGTCCGAAACACTCAGCGCTGATTTTCAGCTGAAACCCAGGGTCTAGTTGAGGTGCATAAAAACTTAATTCATTGCCCTAAAATTAACACTAAGCAGTACCAAAAACGTTAACAGAAAAAAACAAATATATAATACAGTAAAATAAATTAGGCATTTCTAACAAATATACGATAAACAATTAGTTATTGTGTACAGGGGTATAAATAAATAAATAAATAATATTTGGAGTACAAAGTAAACACATATTTTATTAATTTACATGAAAATTTCAGTACCTCTTGCAATAATACATCGGGTAGTCTACTATAACGCACTTGATTGCTGTATAGAATGGCTTTTATATAAATGATTGACACGGTTTGTCCGCAGAACGTGGAATACCTTTTCTATGTTTTCGTAGTGGACAAAATACATCTATTTACTACGTACTTCCTCTTGGAATACACCGGGGAGTCTATGACAGAGATGGGTTAGACTCATCAGGTGAAATTCTGCATCAAATAAAAAGACTTTACGATGACTCTCAACTCCTCAGACTGCTAGAGGACCAAGGATAGCTCTCAAACTTCTCTTGGTCTTGGGCAGGAGAAGCCATCTGAATTTCTTCAGGCCTTCCACCATCACCTACATAATCAAGCTAAAAGAATTAGCTGCATGTTACGTAGCATTCCTATTGGCAGCTAGTTGGATGCCATTCTAACCTTTTACTTACTAATATTATAAATGCGCGTAATTTATTTGTTACGCTTTCACGCCTAAACCGTTGAATGGATTATGATGAATCTTGGTATAGAGATAGACGGAAAACAGGAAACTGGAAACGGTGATAGGGTACTTTTTCTCGCGTAAACCTTATTGAAAGTAGAGCTAAGAGAGAAGTAAACCTTGTATGAATCTTTTTCCACTTTAACTTTTAACTATGAAAATCAATCTTAATGCGAACGAAGCCACACGTAATACCTAGTTACCTATAAATTTACTTGGTCATAAAAAAGTTTAATCCAATAACAGTATATCAATAAATATTCTAGATACATTAAAAAGTATTTCTCTTGCATGTTATAAAATTAATGTATATATATTATTTAATGTTCGTTATAATGGTCGGAGTTGGACTAAATTGTATTCCGTATTTTCGAGTGAAATCAGTTTTTTAAATAATTAAAACTAAGTATCGAAATAATAATCATTAATATTGTTGTTATTAAATCTGGTTTTTCGAACATTAATAAGTTTTTGTGGTGATAGCTCAGTTGGTAGTGTGTACGGACACCGCGTTAATGGACGTAAGTTCAAATCCGACTGCAATGAGCCAGAATTTTCGGTGACGGAAAATATCGTGAGCAAAACCATAGCATGGTGGTTGGACTTTTCTAATACGCACCTAGCTAGCTACCACCCTCAAGTGGAAAATCACCGATAAATAGCTATAGATGTGTTCCGGATGATGCAATTGCGAGCAAATCCCTCCACTAGGCTTAGCATTTTCACCATTTTGGACGACATTGTCACTTAACATCAGACGAAATTTTAGCCATAACGCTAAACCTATAAAGTATAAAAAATTGAGAAACAGACCAAAATGGCTATTTTAATTCTAATATACTCTGTTCAAAACTTGAGCTCAATGATAACTTCATGGAAAGTGAAAATGAAGACGAATATAGCACGCATTATTTCAATATAAACCTATCCGTTCTTCTTTTTAAAATGTTTATACTAAAGAGTTGGGAAAAACAAACACGGGTATAGAGACTTGCATTCATTTGCGCATCGCGAAATGAACGAAGATGCTAAGCGTTCCATGGGAATGAATAGAACACAGATTATAATATGGATAGTGCTATATGTTTGTTATAATGTAAAGTGGTGCAAAACATAGGTATCCTACTTGACCTTAGGTCCGTTGTTATGTTAGTCATCTTAAAGTACAGTATGAAATTAAAGAAATACGTTGTTATATGTGTGTACATGTGTGTGCCTAATAAGTGTTAAGCATAGATTTCAAGGGTGCAGTAATGGCGACAACTTTACTTTTAAAAACTGAACTGTAAAAATGTCAGTTTCGTATCTAACCAATAGATCGATAGCGAGTGACGTCTACCTCTTTTTTTATATTCCAGTATGGAAATGATTAAAAACGCTAAAACTTATAACTTGAACCATAATGTCGGTGCAGTGATCGTGTCTTATCTTGGCGTGTAGCGTTCACGGGGTGCCGTGCCGGAAGCGGTCAAACTTGATTGCTAACCAAAGATGGTATGAAACGAATACAGCTCCTTTAGTATGGAAACCATTATGCATTGTATTTCTGAATTTATATGTATATACCAAAGTTTTGCATTAAACTATTGTATCACTCCCACATTAAGTAAAACATCCGTGAGTATTTAGAAACAGAAAAAAACACGGTAAATTAATCCTACTCTGTCTGACAGTAAGCAGTTCAATTTAGAAACAACAAATGATGACCGATGAGTCTAGGAGAATTGCAAAATTTGGTCTCTTTTTTATAGTTAACGCTTAGCGTAATGGCCATAATCTCACCTGATCTTAAATGACGATACGACCCAAGTTGGTAGACACGCTAAACCTGTGGAGGAACTGGCTCTCAAGCGTAACTGCCGGAACACACCTATTGGTATTTGGGGGCAGATTTTTAACTTGAATGTGGTTGCTAGCTAGGCGGGCATTAGATAAAGACCTACCACCATGCCATGGTTTCCGCACGATGTTTTCCTTCACCGAAAGCTCAAACTCATTGTGGGTGGTTGGATTGGAACTCACGTCTCTTGACGCAAAGTCGTACAAACTACCACTGAGCTATCATCGCTTCAAAACACGGGAGTTTAAAGTATCGCCGTGGTGAGTTTTAGTGGGTAGTGTTCGGTGATTAGTACCTAATGAGGCATCACATGCCCGTCAGGCCTTTGACCTGAGTCCGGGTAATACGTTTGCGCTTTGCGATGAGGAAGTCCAAAATAACTGGGATTTTAAAGACCATGTTAATTAAAAAAAATCTGCCATCCGTAGATAATATTATCCGATATTGCGAAAGTCAACCATTAACGCAAGTGGAATGGATTAAGGCAGATGCCCGAGATCCGTGCAGATGGGTCGTTGTGAGCTTGGCGTGAGTGAAACTAATGTCGTCATTAGTGACATTGTTCTCGATCACAATGACCGTGGTCTTCATGCGGAACGGCTGATGACATATTTTGAGCATTGTCAAAACAATGACGGGCGCTTCACCCCGATCAAATCGAACACGATTGACATTTCCTATAATCTATATTTTCAAATGCTGTCATCTTCTCAAACGATAGCATTAGATTTCAGAAGTCACATCTAGATTATGACAAGGTTTCTAAAAATAGGCTAATAGTATAACGCCATTAATGTATCACGTTGGTGGACCATCTTACATAATATCTCATAGGATCTGGTGTAGACTAGAGACCTGAATTACGGGTAATGTAAGAGATGAGTGTAAGTGTAAGTAGAATGGATAAGGTTAGAAATGTTTCTAGCCGGTTCTTCTCCGTGACTAGGTTATTTTCCGAACCGGTGGTTGTCTTGACGTTCATGAGCGCCTTTTCAGGCTTTACATAAAGTATTTCGATTTGGTCTGATTTGATAAGTATATTGAAGAAATTACGTAGGTAACACCAGTGTCGGAGAAGCGGAGTAGTGATAGATGGGCATGTTAGAGAGAGAAATGTAAAGGGCGTATAATGGTGGATGGATCGAGTAGCGGAAGGCTAAAGAAGAAGATGGAGTGTATGTGTATGTGTATGCCCAAAACCCATTCAAGTAACAATAGAGTATTACGCAAAACAACCATATCTTAAATATAAAACTGAAAAGTCTTATGAAGATTTGATATCAATGTTTTGTGAGACGGATTTTTTATTTACATTGACAAAGAAACCGGAATGAAAATGGAATATTCATACATTAATATACATGACAATGCAGGTTAAGTGATAAGCAAAGTTCAGGACTTAATAAAACCTAGCATTAAAACATAAATTAGAATTCCAACACTTTGCAAGTAAATCAAAACACTTATATCCAGAATTGGCCATTATTGTGGAAGTCGTGACTGACCCAGAGTTCCCGGCATTGTTCAACGACCCGACCCTAGGGTCTGCGAGCTGACGTATAGACAGCGATATCTCATTCAGATTTAGAGCTTAACGGTCAAATGCCGTTTCCCGTTTCGCTAAGCGCTTGCTATAGTTTTCCATAAGTTTTATAGGGTAAGTTATTTTTACATTCTCTTAAATTGTAGCTCGTTTTGAAGTGATGATATCTCAGTTAGTAGTGTGTACGGATGCCCCGTCAATGGATTTGAGTTTGTATTCACAGTGAGCATGGGCTTTCGTTGAAGGAACACATCGTGATGAAACCACAACATGGTGGTAGGACTTTTTCTAATGCCCGCTAGGCTAGCTATCATACTCAAGTGAAAATTTGCCGCCGCCAAAAAGTGTGGTCCGACAATTGCACGCGTGAGCTAGTCTCTCCAGCTCTTCAGTCACATCGTCACTTAACAGATGAGATTGTGGCCATAACGCTAAACATACAGTATGAAATAATATTGCATTATATTATGTACACATGTATACAAATTATTTCAAGCTCCATAGCTCTCGGAATGGGCTCCTAACTCACAGCAAACATTGTGTACTAAGTTAGGATAAAAACACTATTCCAGCAAACAAATCTTTATGTACAGAAGCATAATGACGCAAATCAATGGAAGGTAATACACGATTACACCCGTATTCTTATTGGAAGAATAAACATTTTTATCTAAAAAAGAGGTCGATGGAAATTCTTTTGTAACCTGCAACGTCTAGCTGTATATATATATAGATAGAAATCTAGGTATTGCTTTCGTTGCCCTGATGACCCCGACCTGTGTTGTCGTGAGCTTTCATCTCTTTCACGTAATATTTCAGGCCTTTTTTTCCTTACAATTTACGATGTATTCGGCGTATCCGTTTCTGTTATTAATGTTCTTTGTTACTTCGAGAGCGAGGTTTTAGGGATTCTTTTTTAAATTCATTTTATCTTTCGTTTTGAGGTCACATTTGGTGTACGTTTTTTTTTACAATTTAAAATGTATCATTAACAAAAATACGTTAAAAATTAAGCAAATTTTATACAATTTACTACACGTAAATGTAAAAGATACATGTATATATAGATATAAAGAGAAAATAAAGAATATATATATATTTTTATTACGTTTTTTAGGTTAGGATTATTATTTAATAGCAGTGCCTGCGACTTCGTTTACATAGACAAAAATAATTTAATAATTTTTGCCTGTTTTTGTATCTTTTTTAAATTCAGCTTTGCTCCTATTCGTGGTAGCCTGATGTTAATATCATACATTCTTCGTCAATGGTTGCTATATAATATACAAAAATATGTTTTAAATTCTAATAGCAAGTTCCTATGATTAGCGTAATCAAACAACAAACAAATTATTCCGAGTAGACATCTCCCATTTTGCCAGTAATAAATATAGCCTATGTTACTCACGGCTAATGAAGCATTCTAATAGTGTAAGAATTTTTGAAATCGATCCAATAGTTCTTGAGTTTATTTTTCAAAAACATACAAAACTACAAATCTTTCCTTTTTTATAGTATTAGTATACATATAGATATAAACTTAAAGAATGGAAAGCATGTTAATGTTATAAATATGACTATGAGTTTGTTCGTCCCTTTCAAAACTTAAATACTCAACCAATCATCGTAAATTTCAAACACTTTACCAAGCGAGAAGTATACGACATTAGGTAATTTTTAACTAAAAAAACGCACTGTCCCAAATTCTAGAAACATAGGTTTTAGATCCACGGGAACCAAGTCGGCGGTACAGTTAGTCGTTGATATTTTTAATTTAACAAATACTTAATGAGTAGGTAATATATATAGTTTATGAACGAAGTCATAATATTTATTTATTTATTTAGGGCCGCCAGTGGTTAGTGCATTACAACAGTTACAAATTATAATTGAACCAATTCTGTAAAAAGAAATATTCACTGGACCTCGTAAGGCAACCACGAGATGCAAATTGATAGACAAAACAAAATTAAAAACAAAATACAACTAATTTGTCAAACTAAACAATAATTAAAAACAAATGTAATTTTAAAAGACAACTAAGAAACGATAAATTGTCTATAAGTGAAAAATAATGGGAGTAACTTATAACTTGTCTGTCAGCATTAGCCCTAAAACTAGAAAGGGAGTCTTTAAAGGTGTCAATATTTGCTCTGAGTGTGTTATAACATTTGAATATTCTTCCAATGGCAGCATGATGTAAAGACACGTGTAATAAAGAGCTAGGATATCTGGGATATCTATAAGTTACTCTTAGAGAAAATTGTTCAAACAACTGACGGCTGTCCACGTTTTCTTTAATGTAATCTAATATTATGGGGATCAAGATATAACCATCTCAGAACGTATTCAATTCTCGCTAAATACCCTTTGTAATCTCAGCTTCGATTTTGGACAGTAGATCAGTAGATTTACACTTATAATATAAATAATAGATCCGCGAATTTTCTCTGGTTTTATTTCATCGACTTTCCTTTTTCCAATCACAGTGATATAGAAACTGTCGTTCTTAAAAATATAAATAAAATACAAAGAGGTTTTTTAAGTTTGAGTACTAAAAGCACATTACCGAATTGCCGGACAGTAACTTGAAGAACCATGTCAACGGATTTTAATTTCAAAGGCTTTTAATATGTGAGCGATGGTGAAGTCTGGAATTGACACCACTATCTGTACATCCGCTAATAATTATTGTAAACTAACACAACAATTAAATTAAAAAAAAATTAAATAAAACAAATGTACTTAAAAAGATATAAACATGTAGATAGAGTTTCTTACCGGCCCTTCTTAATGATTGCGTTACTTTCCGAACCGGTGGTCGGTTTGACATTCATAAGCGACTTCCTAGGGCCGATATTGAACGAAGATTTTTGATTTGAATCATCACCATAATAAGTTAACCTTCATGTGATTAATTAATAAATCTTACACATCTTAAGTTATTGAGATAAATGAAGATAAGTAAGACAAGGTTTTAGAAATAATATTGCGTAAATTTATGCCCCGATAAATAGGAGTAACTTACCTTGACCTCCAACAACCACGATACGTTTACAACAACAATTTATTTTCTTCAATATTGCACACACATGAATGCAGTTTTTTTTTTTATTAACCATTATTAGGGAATAGATTTAGCCCGTGATAAAGTCATTATTGATTATTGGAGTTATTGATAGGCATAACGAGGTCTACTAAAGTAGCTTATGACTTATACCATTAACGTCAGTGCTCAGGTCCTAAATAAGTTGTAGGGTTTGATTCCCTGTCGTTCCAGCTTTTGCAAGTGCTGGCTGGATATTTTTGCTTTGGAAGGTACTTGCACAAAATTTATATCTGGGAGCTGATTGGTACTTGCCATGAGTGCACTATGTCTAGAACGCACCAATAGATATTTAGCAGCAGATATTTAACTTGAAAGACTGCGCATTTTATTGCAAATAATTGCAAAGACAAAAAGGAAATAACCAAACTGTACGTTTTAGGGAGTTTTTCATAAAAATCGAATGGCGTTAAATATAGTTGTCACTGTCTCAGTTCAGATACAAATCACGTAGAAATATATGCAATAGCAACTAATTTGTCATTTCACGGCTCCAACATCGGTCGGGTTGAAAGTAAATGCGCCCGCGCAAGAGCATTGTTATCTTTCCATAACCAATGACATCGTTAACTAGGCGGATTTACTAGTACATTCATTATTTTTATTGTTACAGTACAATGGATAGCCGATTACTATTTAGGTCCGTGCGTAGGTTTAAAAGGAACAGTATTATATGCACAAATTCAAATACTCTCGAGATAGGATAATCAGTTAAGATAATCAAGAGAAAGTCGTTCTTCGTACCATTGTATTGTTGAACAGTACTCTTACTGTATTATTGTCAGCACATATATATTTTTCGTCAAAAATATACGAATATTTCTAACACAAAAGAAACGATTTTATAGGGGAAATCTGTGAGATTATTTACGAAGCTCGCTAAATCCACTTACAGACGGAGCTATAATATACACTAATATAAATCATAGCAAGGTATATTACAGTATATTTTGTATAGTAACCGGTGAGTGACCACAGACTGTACACTATACCGTGTATTTTTATGACGTCACCAAAGTATGTCAAAAGATATAGCACGATATATTTTGGTATAGTATGACATATTAACGTATATTATGATATATTCTAAGAAAACAGGATGTAGTTTTTCGTCTGTGATTTGTGTACGCGGTGAACATAACTAGTTAGATACATTGCAAAGATATTTAAAATGTCTGTATTACTTCGAGTAGGCCTTAGGCAAAAATGTGCCACTGAACGTACCTTTTATGGCATTTCATCATTTACTAATATCGCTTCAGAAAAGCAAAGTTTATTAGGAGTCGACTGAAAATAATGAATTACAAACTCTTTTTATGAAAGATTAATACTATAACGGTTTAGATTTGTTTTTAAACTCTTTTTATCGGAAAATCATAATTCAAAGGTTGCTTAATTGGTGCCTGTCGTCGCCGCAGTATTTATTTGCTCAATCAACTTTTTTTAAACGTGGTAAAACGTACATTCAAGACTTAATCAAATCAAAATACTTTACTCGATGAAGTCCCTGAGAAGGTGCTTATGAACGTAAAACTACCACCGGTTCGGATAATAACTCCAGTCATCGAGCAAAAGCAGCAAGAAGCTCGATTTAGTTATCGTCAAAATATATTTATTTTGTTAGGTAAATTGTCAAAAAAATGCGTTTCTAATAGTTTTTAGCGGAATTACCTAAGCTCCTTCCTCTCCTTTCATTATGGCAGGTAGACCACGATAAGGTTGTGTAGCCCCCAATAAAAAGGCCACATACTGCCAGAAACAAGGAACAATTTTCACACTTGGTTCATTAAACATAGGTTACATATATTTTCCTGTATTTCGAAAACAATTTATTTTACAGACGCTATACTTTGTATTATGACGAGATAGCACAGTTCGTAGTGTATACGAACGCCGCGTCAATGAACCTGAGCTTTTAGTTAAGAAATATATCGCGGTGAAACCATAGCATTGTGGTAGGCTTTCGTTATTACCCACCAAAACAGCTACCACCCTAAAATTGAAAACCTAATATGAAATACCAATAGTGTCCGAGCAGTTTCGATTGAGAGTCAATCCCTCTATTAGGCTTACCCTGTCCGTCGTCACATCGTCATTTAACATCAGTTGAGAATTTGGATATAAAAATCTGACTATTAAAAAATACAACAAAGCTTTTGAAAATAGAAAAAATAATTACTATACGAAGTAATTAATAGTGGATTCAATAAATAGCAGCCGAGGAGACACAATGTCTCCTGTTCCAAAAGGAACCTCGGCAGCTTGTGTTACAATAGTTATATTTAGAATCGAACGACAGAGAATTTCAAACGTTCCAATTTATTGCTTCGAAGCTGTCATTAAATAAGCAATTATGCTAATATTTTTTTAAATGACTGTGTTTATATTTCACTAGTTTGTACCCGCGGCTTCGCTCTTGTTAATATTGATTTTGTCAAACAAATCGGATGGTGAAATAAAAAGTTACATACAAAGTTTATCTCTCTTGTTACCCTACTTACAAATTTTTTTTAGCGAGAAAAAGCACCCTATCAATGTCTCTAAAGTTCCAGTTATCTCTATACCAAAATTCATCATAACCGATCCAGCGGGTTGGGCGTGAAAGCGTAACAAACAATCTCAATTTTACATTTATAATATTCGTATGGACTGTTAATCAACTGTGGTTGAAACTTATTTGTGTGCTTATAAAAGCTAATCGACGCCGACGCGTGTCAAAACAAAAGCCTTCGGATGAACAATTAACAGCTAATAAAGCGGTCTCGTCCCACACGTATTGGTCACGGTTGTGCGGAGCCGGTTGATGGAAAGTTATAGCCTTACGATTTGAAAGAGACGTCGGTATGAATGTTTAAGTTATGGCCTTTGGATAACTTTTTTTTTTAATTGTCTATGGTATTTCTTCTTTTGATAAGTCAATGTTATTCGACCATGAATCTTTTATTTACAGTTAAGGTATTAAGTGACCACGAACGGCTGGCTCGCAAGTGAAACTGCCAGAACATACCTATAGATATTTAGCGGCGGGAAGAAATTTAGGAAGGGTCGTAGCTAGCCAGGCGGACATTAGGAAAAGCCCTACCACCATGCTATGGTTTCCTCACGATGTTTTCCTTCACCGAAAGCTAAAGCTCATTGTAGGTGGATTCGAAGTCAAGACTCTTAACGTGACATCCGTACACACTACCAACTGAGCTATCATCGCTTCAATATTATGACAAGCTATGCTCCAATGAGTTTAGTTTACATAAATTACTGTTAAACGATATTTTCATAACAGTTAAAAGGAATAAAGATAATATGGATTAAAACACAATATTTTGTTTTTAATTCTCCATTAATTTTATTAATTGAAACATTAATCTTAAATTAATTAAAGATTCAATATTTCCTTGCCACGAAACAACGTAAATGTTTTAATTAATAATTAGAAGATAGATCTTGGAAAACGATAATGATACAAACCTGAGCAAACTTTTGGTATATTTTAAAATTTTAAAGTTCAGGTTCAAAATTCTGGGTTTTCCGATTTCAAGGTTCTTTTTAACTGCCCGCAGTTCGTATGACAAACCATTTTAAAGTAGCCATTAGGATTAAGGGACCAATCAATAACTATCTCTAATTAAATTAAACTTGTGTATTTATAACACACCTCTATGCAATACACATTAGTTGAAAACGAATAGTACTCGATAAAACTTCTACCTTTGAAACCTGCTCTCTGACAAGTGCTTTATGTGCGAGCTTTACATGACCGTGGAAATCGCTTTTAGTATAAAATATCGTTATTTCATTGGTAATATATTAAAATTATTGTGTAATGTCTTTCTAACTATAGTCACTGCGTATTATTATACAATTCTATTAAAAGCGCACAATAATTTTCATTATTTTACTACAGTTACTGAACAATTATTATTTATTCAAAACTAATTTAACTACTTACTGCTTTTAGTCGTGCCGTTGTGATTTCATAATTATTGTTAAATTGTGTTCGCGATTTCGTTCTCGTTAAGCTAAAATATGATTAATCATTTTTGACGGTTTTTCTAACTTTTTTCCATACACCTTTTCTCCTATTGGTGGTAGTATGATGTTAAATAGATTAAAAACTTCTTCAATTATTGCTCTATCAAATACGAAAATAATTTTTGAAATCCGAACGATAGTTTTTGAGATTAACGCGTTCAAACAAACAAACTTTACCGTTTTATAAAATACATATTAATATATGTTTATTTAATTTTTAGGATATATGACAATATCTGTAACATTTTCATTTTTACTATTCATTCCAAAGTTTTAGTGAAAATAGATAAAAATTACTTAAACAAGTAGAACAAATAGACATGAAGGCGGCTTGATACACGCATGTGTTAATATAATAAAGTAGGCGTGGTAGGACCGAACTTAGTTTTATCATACGGTTAACAAGTCGTAAGCTTAAATAGGCTTGATTTACGGATCTTAGGCGAATCTCGGCTTACACATAGTGTACAATTTGGTTCTCTTACATGATTGCGTAATTTCACCGTGAACTTTTACGTAAGAAGCAAACAAACTTCCCACCCATCACTTTATTTAACGCGTCAATAATAATTGTATGAACACGCATTAGACAATGCGTTTGAAGTCCAGCGGGCAAACACGCGATTCGAACACCGGACCTCTATGCGTTATCAACAAACAAACTAACGAGGTGTCAAACGTGAGGCGTGACAAATATACAAACAAATATTTCTTATGTTTGACAGATGCGCTCTAAATAAATATTTGAATGAAAGTACAGTCGAATGAAAATACTTTATAATAAATTTGACATTAATTAATATTGATACTTAATGTCACGTTAATTTGTATATGCAAATTTGTATATGTCCGAAATAGAGATATTAATTAAGTTCAGTAACTCATTTTCTTTCGAGTATAAGCGTACTTATATTTATAAACACCAATGCCTAAACAAAATAAAACATCATAGAGAAACAGCAAAAATCGAAAACATTACCTGCACAATACGTTCAGTAAAAAAAGAGATAAATAATTTTATTTATTTTCAATTAAAACGTACGTATGTTTGAATATGATCTCTATGTTATAAAAAATATATATACTTTTGTTTCTCAAGCTAATAAACATTTTTGTCAAAGTGATATAGATGAAACTTGATATGATACATAAAATTCATTAAATAGTACTCAGTTCAAGAAATATTAAGAAATAATGATGATAAGCTCCTTTTATCGAAAAAGCTACATTAATTTCTCCCTTAAAAATCGTGCTATTGAAGTTCTAAATAAGATAACTCACATTTGACCTTGTCAAATGAATAACGATTTTTCTCTTCATCGGCACCAACCTTAAGTATCTATTTCCCCTTTTTATACTCTCAGTTTGCGCTTTGATACTTTGAGAATGGAAATTTATTAAGGTCGCAGAGAAAGGCTATATTATTATCAGATGATTTATGAATTCACTTGAAGGGTGTTAATTATTTTTAATATAGAGTTTTATTACGATGTCTTATTTTTTCAGTTATCTGCCTGTATTTCAATCTGCATGACATCATAATTAGGATATGGTGAATTTTTATCAGTATAGTGTATCAGAGTAATATTATAATTATGTAATGTTAGAGAGATCAATAAGACTTTTCTGCTTATAGAGATATTACTAGTGTTTGACGATCCTTCCTCAAAGAGTTATGAAAACCCTTTAAAAGATAATAGTATTTTTTTAGTCAGGCTTCCAAAAGTAAAGTGACACATCTTGTCAAAGACCTCATATATATACTTACGAGTCCAGTCATATCTTAAATACCCGCGATGATCACATATATCTGTGTGATGCAAAAAGGTCGATTATAGGTGATACGAAGTTTACCGGGTCAGTTAGTAGAAAATAAAAAGCATTTTAACACAGTTGTTCGCGAGTGTACCAGAAAACAAAAATCATCGACTTCCCAAAGCAGCAGGTGCGTGAATGGACTTAGTCGAGTCTCGGGTCAAAGACCTCGGTAAAACAGATGATTTTGATCGAAGCCTTATATCAAAGCGTTACAGTCCACATTACAACGACCGAATAATAACTGTGTTGATGAACGTAATTGTCTAAAATTAAATTAATATTTCCGGAGAACGGGTACAAAACGGATTAAATAAAATATTTAAATAATAAAAAATATTGTGTCATTATTTTTCTATTATTTCCTGTTATAGCTAATCAAAACAAATCTATTTAATTGTTTTAGAGAGGTAGTGTAAAAAGGGCCAGTTTTATTATATCCTAACTACCACTAACGCAGAACATAAAATAATAAATAAATAAAAAACAAAGTAGCTTAAAACCATGTATGAACGTTTCACGCTTCCAATAGTCATAGTCTCATCACGATAAGTTCAACAATGTTGACATGATTCAGCGTTGAAGGCACTGTACTTGCCTTTTTTATATATAAATTGGTTAGTGATCATGCCAGAATGTCGTGGCTTGAACGCGTCCACGCATTTGACATAGTCTGTGGTTTTGTCTATAATCTGTCACCTATGACGGCGGAGATTGCAAGTTTAAGCTGACACGGACGTTGTGAATATAAACAATGACTAAATTAACCTGCACCGGATCAATGTTTTTGAAGCGATGATAGCTCAGTGGTAGTGTGCACGACTTCGCGTCAAGGGACGTGGGTTCGAACCCAAGCACCTACAATGAGCTTGAGCTTTCGGTGAAGGAAAACATCGTGAGGAAGCCATAGCATGGTGGTAGGGCTTTTTATAATGCCCGCCTGGCTAGCTACCACCCTCTAGTTGTGAATCTGCCGCCAAATACCAATAGGTGTGTTCCGGCAGCAGCACTTGAGAGCCAGTTCCTCGTATCGTCACTTAAGATCAGGTGAGATTACGGCCATAACGGTAAACCTTAAGTATAAAAAAAAAAATGTTTTTGAGGAAAATGTAGTAACGGAAAAACTAAAAGACGAGTCTCATAATAAAATCAAATAACACGGATCAGCACGTAGCAATGTACCTCTTTTCACTATCTATACTTTTATCTACAAATCTTAGGTGTATTACGCGCTAGTTACTCTGTGACCTCTATAACAATTGCTAGTTTCGTATGATACAAGAAGTATTGAATTTACATTATTATTTTGTTTCGTTAATGTGTCAAATTACTGAAGTTCCGTGACTGCTCATAGATACCAGCTGAAAATCAGCGCTAAATGCCTTGTTCGCGTTTTCATAATAATCAGGAGCGTTATACTTTGTATATATACTCTTATTTGATTGATGAAGGCGTTACTTTGCGGAAATCCATCATTAAATGTTGAAGTGTATATTACTTTGCACTTCCGCTTGGAATTGATTGGCCGTTGACTTAGTTTATATCAGGTCGGTTTATATCGTCCGTTAATATCAGCCAAAAATGTGACCATAAATCTAAATCTATATAGTATAAAAAAGGGATATAAAGTATGTTATGAGTAAACCCAGTCATTGCCGACATATATAAAGTAGTCTCAGAATGATTCGCATACAAGGAGACAGACAATAGATAAGAAAATATGGAATATTTTTGAGGTCTATACCTATAAAAGTATACCTTTTAGGGTGTATGGGGTATCGAATACCATATGAGTTACTCAAGCCAACCTCACTTATACGCTGACGAGGATCTGTCTAATATTAGTCCCACCTTTGGTTTGGTTATGACGATTATCCAGGCAATTATTGATCCGTCACAGCGTGGTGATAGGGTTATTGCCCGACTGGCTAGCGACCACTCTCGAGTACAGACTGCTGCATAATAAAGCTTAAGTATGAGCCTTTGTGTTCCGCCAGAGTCAACGAGGTCTAGCCCTTTCCCCTTAGGTCAGCAACATGGCTGTAATACCCCTGGTGATGCCGCTGTCCATAGACGATAGTAACCATTTGGCCGTCTGACTTTTTCTGTCTATTAGAATGGAAAAAAAATTAAACAAAGTATGTTCGAATAATTTTATAATATATGTTATTACCCTTTATTATACATTCATATAAAAGAAGGTATACTATATTTGATATCTTTGTATATTTTAAATTATTATGTGCATATTAATATTTGATTAGAATATATTGTACAACGCTGGCTTGTTAACTATGATCGAATGATTTTTTCTATTTGGCCAAGCCTTTTGATAAGTCTACACGAACAGTCTGACCTCGATAAAAATGTAAAGGTATCTTACAATTCCGGTCGGTGAATGGAGCTATCCCGGGATTGTATGTATCCTACCCTAATTGACTTTAGATTATCTTAAGGTTATCTTATAAGAGTTACTTTTTTTTCCGACTCTTTGTTCCATGGCATTTTTTTACTCGTAATATTTTTTTCAGATTTTACATATTATGACCCAAGATGATATTACGTTAAGTTTAATAGTAGAATTTGTCTTCGAAACCAGCTACCGAGGCACTAGTTATAGGTTCTTCTTGGCGACACATTTTTGATTGCGCATGATAACTAGATAGGTTTGAAAATTACCTAACACGATGATTATTATTATTTATTTCTTTATAAGATTACAAGAATCCATTATAGAAAAACACAAGAAATAAAGCTACATTAATAAAACGATTACTTAAAACAGTATATATAATAGAATACAAATTAATTACAGTTATTTATTTATTTTATAAGGTTTAGCGTTATGGCCATAATCTCACCTGACCTTAAATGACGATACGGTCCAAGTTGGCAGACACGCTAAACCTTTGGAGTGACTGGCTCTCAAATGCAGCTGCCCGAACATACCTATTGGTATTTGGCGGCAAATTTTCAACTTGAGGGTGGTAGCCCTTACGCTATACCTACAAAGCATTAAAAAGGTTTTTGAAAATTTGCAACTTTTCAATTAAAGAACAAGAAAAGTACCCTTTAAAACATTTTACCTGACAGTTATTTCTTATTGTGCTCCTAAAATCCTTTTTTCTATATTGTAATATCTACCCTGGCCCCGTGAGACTTGATCCATGTATTCGTAATGTACGGAGAATGAGGCTCAATAAATAATGTCGGTTGCGAAAAACCTGACCGTTTTCTTTAATATTTCATCGAAATCGTTCCCGCGAGGTTTCACACAGTTTGAACACGTTTCGAGTGTTTTACTTTTTATCGCACAGACATTTTCGGTGATGATATATAATGCGTGATATTATTAAACGTCGCGGTGATCACAGATACGTTAGTAAAAAAATTACGTATTGTTTAAGACCCCACGACATAAGTGAAAATTACGTCAAGGCTAAGTTAATAATGAAAAAAATGTATATTAAAAAAATATACAGCTATAATATATTAAATAAAGTGCGTTGATATGGTAAGATTCATGGCCTTTCATGTAACGCTCGCCGAGCGAGTCTAGCAGTGTAGCGTCGAGTATATCTTTCCCGCTCCCTTTGCCTGCTCGAGCCGAATTTACCCGAACGAGCGTTACGTAGTCGAGCGTTGCAACTCAGTCTCATTCAGTACCCACGAAATAAAGTATTCAGCGCATCTAAATAAATTTTCAATTCATAAATTCTAATAAAAATTGTATAACCTAATGGTAGCGTTACAGCTGAAGCCCGTCTTAGTTAATAAAGAATGTTTTTTTTAATTCGTTGTAAGTTTACGATGTATGAAGATAGGATTTAGTATATCCAACTGACAAATATATATATATAAGGTTCTAGGAGATAGTGTTTCAGTTTAATAATGGAATTGACCACATCTGAAAAAGCTTTACTACAATGATATTGGTTTCTCCAACATATTTCCCAACAGCAAAAGAACCTTCCTTCATTGTCCGATTCGAACTTGTATCGTTTGACAACGCTAACTGAAAAATATAGGCAAAATATTATTATAGTTTAACGTTAAAGTGCATCAAATATAAAGAATATGATAAAATGTTCGACACAAAAGGATTTCAATTTACTGCGTAATAAGGTATCCGTCGAGAGGAAAATGATAGCTTTTATATGCTTTCTTAGTATTACGACATAGAAACTGAATATTTTTTCGTAAACTAAATAAAACGCGCTTAGTTAAAACAATCCGATTTCCTTTTTCATCGCCCAAAACCGTAACTAAAGTTTATCCGTCATTATTATTATTAAATGAATGTAATTTAATTCTGTTTACCTCAGAATAAAAGGGAACTGTTTCAAGCGGGAAGAGACGAAAAATAAAAAGAAGTTTTTTGTGGATTTCATTAACCCGAAGAGTTGAGTGTCAAAGGGTGAAATTACACGAACTTATTCATTATTTTTATTTATTTATTTAAAAGCCTTTGCTGGTAGATTAAGTTGTGCACTAGCTAGGTTAATTTAAAATAGAGTCTACCTCTCGATGGCCTATTATTGCATAGCTAATGACCAAACAACCATTATTATTAGTATATGTGTAATAAAATCGTGCACATCATTTTTTTTAATTTATTATATCCAAAGTCTCATCTGACGTTAAATGGCGATTGGACCAAAGATGGTGGGCACACAAGTGTAACTTCCGGAACACATCGATAGGTATTTGGCGGAAGATTTTCGACCTGATGGTGGTAGCTAGTCAAGCGGGCAGTAGAAAACGCCCCACCACCATGCTGTGATTTCATCACGATGTTTTCCTTCACCAAAAGCTCAGGGTCATTACAGGGATCCGAATTCACGCCTATTGACGCGGCATTCTTTATAAACTTACTGACCATGAAGTACCTTTTAAGACTCTAAGCCTATCACATGCCGGGGATGCTGGTTCAGGTGTCTAGACATTTTAAAAGATTATCTGTTATAAAACAAAATACAAGTTAATAATAATACAGTAAAATTTCGTAGAGTTTCCAGGATGATAGTAACCCAAATGTGGATCAGTCTGAATCCAGATTATCAGCCGTGGTGGTTAATCAAAATAATAACCATGTCTTTTGTGCACACCAATCTTTTTAGTCCCGTTTGTTATGGAAGTGAAATCTTCTATATGAAGGTTTGGATAGCGACTAAATTCATGTAAGTCGTCATCGACATGGTCACGTGACCTGTTACCGTACACACTAAGTCCGTTCCTATTAGTATAACTTATTGCGCTGTAAATAATTTTGAATTGCAAGTTTTAATTTAAGATCAAACAATTAATTTGGATATGCAAAAATAACAACTGTTTGTTTATAGTTTTAAGTTTTCACTTCTGTCGGCAGTCCTCATGACTGTTTTGAATTATATTTTTATAAATTTTCGGACCTTTCTACGGAAGACAATGCGGAAAACAAAAAAAATACACTATGCAAATACTCCAGTATCAAAGTATACAATCCCATCAGTTGAATGTAAAAACGACCGTAATGTTACTAATTTCAGTTCATTTTAGAGTTTTCTATGGAATATTCTAAGTGTTGTGTAGATAAGATCAATTTCTCCGCACTAAATAAATTAACAACACTCCCTCTAACACACAAGTTTCTCAAACATTAATACTCTTTGCTGTCTAATTATCGGAGCAACGTTACTCTATTGTTAATTGTTTCCGACTTGTGTTTACGTAATCGACTTAAAACTTTTTTGACATGTTTTTCTTTTATAGGAGATCGTTGGAAATGATTTTCTAGCTTGAAAAGGAAATTGCGCACATCAATCTGTCAGTTTCAAATTGATTAGTAGTTAACTTCTTTCGCTTCGTTATTTGATATTAAAAGCATATACTGGAAACCGGTCGTTTTCCCTTCGATAATTATATTTATAATCATTAAACATATTATTTGTATTTTTACTTTTCCCATATACTTTATTATTAAATGTCGACTATAATTATATTATCTTCATACATAGAGTGTGTGTACACATTTATATGTGTAAACATGCTTTTTAGTAGTTCAATTTGTTTCTTGTTTATGTTGATACTAGCCTTTACCTGCGACTTTGCTCACGTTTATTTTGATTTTATCATACAATTCTGATGTCGATACCAGATATTTTAAATAATTTTTTTCAAAGGAGAAAGGTATAAGAATATTTATGCTCGTAGTCATTTATACGCGGAACGCTCACTATTTTGGTCATAATGGCTCACACATAAGAGATAGGTATATGCTGCATTGGGCTTTTTTGAAAGACTACTTAAGATAAACATTTCCAATATACATTATATACGTGTAACTCAATCAATTTCTGCAACGCACGCCAAAATAGTTCGCAGATGGCATTTTTTATTTTCTATTTACTTGCCACTTATCGTTAATATTGGGACAATTCACACAATATCTTTATAAATTCTAGCGTACGGGTAATTCTAATGCTTATGCTATATTATTGTAAAGTTTCATTAAAATCAATTCAGTAGTTTTTGCGTAAAAGAGCAACAAACATACATACATCCATATACACAACTTTCACGTTTATAATATTAGTAAGGATTCCTCTATAGACTATATGATTGATACACCTTAAACTAGTTAAAGTACAATTTCCACTGAAAAAAAAAAATCACCAAAATCGGACATTTCGGAATAGAATTATCACGAATCCAAGGACATCGGAATTTCATATATAAAGATTATTACAACCTAATCGTTTCCTGTCACGGTAGCCACGTATCAATGGGCAATTATGTAAGCGAAAATTGAACGAATGACTCTACGCGGCGGCGGGCAATTGAATAGAACCAACCACCACGGTCATTAGAGACTCATTCGTTCGGCTCGCCGTTGAACTCATTGTACTCATTCGATTCGACATTGCGAAAATTCATAATTGATCGTGTATCAAATCTCCGTTCTTTGACATCACGTTGATTGATTCGTTTAATTGTGTATTAAGTAAATCTAGATTAAAGTTTTGGTTGTTCTAATAATTAATATCTTTTAAAATGAATAGTATTGTATTATTATAGTAGATGTGCCTGCGACTTCTCTGGCGTAGACTCGGATAATATTTCGAATAAGTTTAGGAGAAACTGTTCAACGTTTGTGGATATACTATTACTAACTGCGCCTGCGAAGTCCTCGGCGTTGATCTAAACACTATTTAATCACTCTTAAACAAACAAACTTTTGCGCTTTTTCATATTAATTAATATGATATTATTGTGCCAAATAAGACCGATACTGACACGGACTTTTATATAATTAGACAAATCTAAATCACATTTGTATAATATGCAATAAAGTCTTAATTTTTTCCCCTGTCTCGGTGGAGCTCGTTCGTTTTATGAGTTTTATTTATAACTATTGAAAACATAACAGTCGACAGTCAGATAAAGAATAATAAATAATAAATAGAGGAATAATGACTGAACCCCAAATATAAACAAATCTTGCAACACCTATTAACAATATTAAAAAGTTAATTCATGTAACATTAAATACAAAACATTTAAAAAAAAACAAGTACAAATGAAAAATAAAACTTAATTCTTTAATAACGACTAAAAATGTCTTCAGTACTATTGTATATTTTAATCCATAATATTAATGAGATATAATTTTTATCAATATCTGGCCACTTGGTTTAGACTTTAGAGTTATGTGCGCACATAGGAACAGATAGATCAATAAAAATAAGAATAAAATATATTTTTCTATATGTCAATAACTCTATATATCAATAACTAGGTACTTACATTATAAATATTCAATGTTCAGATCTAGTTTAGCTATAGCTTCATTTGGTTACTCACAAATGTATTATTTTTAAGAGTACAGTAAAATTCGAATGGATCCATCAGATCATCAGCGTTCACTCTTTAGGGTCACGTTTCAGGGTAAACGAGACATTACGCTGTTTGCCCTATTACAAATGTAAAAATTGAAATTGCAACAAACCGAGCAACAAACGTGCGTTTTACCCGCCGCGACCGATCCATTCCAAGTAGAGATGGCTATTCTTTCTGAAAAACATCGATATGAAACGACATGAAATGAATCGATTCAAACGAAACAAAAAGAACACCACAATAATCGATTTTATCATTCTATATATGTGAATAATTATCATTTCTATGTGTTTATGTAACATCTTCAAATATTTGTACATAATGTTTTACAAAAGTACATAAAATCGAATCTTGATTTAAGGATAAATTATCAAGTGTGAAATGTGATCAAAAATGTGAATCGATTCAGAAATCGATTCTTCGATTAATCGATCTTAGATCACCATCCCTAATTGCCAGCCAGTTCGTTACCGCGCCGACTGTATTCATAAAACCTATTCAAATATTCAGATTCGTTTCAATTTTTAAGCCCAACGTAAAAAACCATTTGGGAGTTCTCGTTTCTGATGAAAACTTTTTAATATTCCCGTTTGTTGAATAAACATTATGACCGTTGTCAGTTAAGAATAAAAAAAAACAATTCGTGTTCTCGTGAATCTATTGTTCTATTTAATATGTAAATTACTTTCGTTGTAGATTTATTTCTAGGTTGGATAACCGCATTTTTTTCTATATCAGGGTATAACGTTAGTTTCACATGCATACTTTGTTTAACCTATGTCAGCGGCACACAAATCTACGATCTGTTCGATGGTAATCGATCACCAAAGTCTATGAACCTCGAAGTCTTTAAAACAATGAAGGCTCAGTGGTAGCGTGTACGAACACCGCGTCAGTGGACGTGAATTCGAATCTCTATAATAATCAGAAGGTTACAGTGAAACAAAAGATTGTGATATGGTGGTCAGGCTTTTCCTAAAGCCTGTCTGGCTAGTTACCGCACTTAAGGCGAAAATCCCTTGAACCCTTCAGTTGAAAAATTAGAACCCTTAACTTGATGTTGAGTGACGAAATGGCCCAAGATGTTATAGACAAGCCTAGTGGAGGAACTGGTTCTCAAGCGTAACACACTTATAGGTATTTGACGGTGAGTATTAGAAAAAGCTTTACCGTCATGCTACGGTTACATCACTATGTCTTCCATTCCCGGAAACTCTGGATGATCGCAGAGATTCGAACTCAAATTCATTGACTGTGCAACGTACACACTAATCATCGCTAAATAGTTTTCCTTATATAACTATATTTGGGCTTAGTATTGCTGTTAGCCTGAAAGACTTTGACAGCTTCACCGGGCTTGTAGCGAGAATGCATAGAGCACTGAGCCGAAAGGCAACTAGTGCCAAGGGTTCAAACCTTGGCCTGGGCTATTGCCGACGTGCTAACTATACATATTAAATAATAACCACTTATAAAAAGAAATAAAAAGGTCACTCACATGCCCGGATCGACAAGTGAATATTCCAACGCGTAACAAATAATTAAAAAAAAAATGGATTACTGATACGAACACGCAACTTACGATATTTATTGCTTTGGTTTTTTCGACCTGAACGCATAATGTAACTCTAACTAATAATAGTATAAAGGAACATCTATTATATAACTGGAGTTTACGAAGAAGGAAAATATCATTATGAAACTACAGCACTGGTGGGATACTTACATAGCCTTTTCATATATAGAGTATGTTCAGTAGGACCTACAGGTGTTTTCAAAAGCTCACTATAACTGATTTGCTCAAATTGAAAATTATCAAAGGTATGCAGCTGAAGAGAAATCCAGTTCTGTTGAGTTTTTGCTTTATGGAATAGGGGACAAACGAGCTAGCGTGTCACCTGATGGTAAGTGATCACCGCCGCCCATGGCTACCCACAACATTAGAAGAATCGCAGGTGCGTTGCCGACCGTTATTGGAGGAACTAGCTCTCAAATGCAACTGCCGGAACACATTTATTTGTATTTGGCGGCAGAATTTTTAATTTATATGTCGTGGCTAGCCAGGCGGGCCTTAGATAAAGCCCTACCGCCATACTTAAAAACACCCACTCCATTGCCCGTTCTTGTTACCAACAACAATTAAGTGTGTAAGATTTATTATATAATAAAATACATTACCACATAATTAAATGTATAAATAGAGTAACGCCTGCAAATTCTCAAGATTAATTTAATTTAAGTTGCACGCAAACGCTTATATTTAAAGCATTTTTTTTTCGTAACTAAGAAACAAAAGTAAAAAACGTACAGACCAATTGTCTGCAGAAGTAACACTGGTAATAAAAAATCTTTAAAGTGTGAAAAATATAATTTGGTAAATTTATTAATTTTTGCTCGCGTTCAATAGACTCCGCCGTGATTTCAATTTGTTACACAGTGTAATGGCTTGTGGCCACATTGTTTATGTCCTCATGCCGACACCTAGACCGCAAGACGACGGATTCTAACAACCGTAATATACTTTTTTCCATCACCGTAAAGGATCAATCTAGTAAATGGATTTCGTGAATAATATTTTGGTAGCATGTGCTCACGAGTAGAATAACTTACCAAATCATAGAATACAATATTAGGTATGTTTGTATAATACAATTTTAAATATATATAGTGGTGGAGATTTTTATGAAATTCTTTAACGAAGGAGTCATTTGCTTTCGAAATATTCTTATATCATCAATATGTAAAAGATGTCCCACTGCTGGACATATGCGTTTCCAAAGATCATCCTAAAGTCAGATTACAGGCTGCTGTATCAATTGATGAAAGTGTTTTAATTTTGTTAAATGCCTCTTTAAAGACTAACTTAAGACAAGTAATTGTATTTCTAATTTGTACTCGTAACCAATGGTTTTCCGCGACGTTCAATAAATTGTTGATCTGTCTTGTGACTGCTCTACTCGCACTGTATATTCTGATGCAAGGTTGCCACTGGAGACCTCTTTGTCCCTATCGGGCATCCATTCTCCGACCTACGTGACCCTCTTACTGTCATTTCAATTTAGAGGTCTTATGGTTATGTGGGTAGCTTTCTTATGATTATTGTACGAATCTTATTTCTGATTCAACTACAAATTGAAACTAGGAGAGAAACTTTACATTGCTCTTTGAGTGACCATAAGCTCTTTTATGGGGTCCGTAGATAGTGATCCTCTTCAGTGCTAACGTTGTAAGGTTTTGAATTAGTAAATACATTTGTGGCCAAAGATGAGCCCAGAGAAAACTTTGAAATAAATATAGCTGTTGAAACTCTACTGATTCTTATAAACCAACTATTGGAAACAATAGACAGAGATATTATTGAAAATATATAAATCCTTCCATCGATAGACAGTTGAACAACGTAAGTCTTTTTAAGAAACTTCTGAATCCGTGACCACAAATAAAATATAATGCCGGAGATTCTTGGCATCGTTCATTAATGATATATATGAATTACTTATATACGAATTCGTCTAATAACTCGTCTCAAATAAAACGGTATATTACTTTTGAAGAAGTTCATAAAATACTTGACATATATATAGAAGCCTGAAATATAAGCAAACATCTTACATAAATACACAAGAATATCGTCGCGTCGCGTCGCCTTTGAAAGCCCGTAGTTTATTTTTCTTGTATCTCATACAGACTTATTCTGTTGTAATACTATAAGATGTTCATAATTTGGCAGTCTATACTAGCTTGTATTACGAAATTAAAAAATGTCTATAAAATGACTAATGACTGGCTTATCATTGAACAACTCACAGTGCTAAGGACAGAAATTTGTTTGCTCAAAATGTAGACATGATATTGTTGAACTCCTTCAAAGGTGAAAAACTGGTCGCAGAGTTTGCGGCATAAACAATATTTTTGAGATTAGATCTATAGGTAACTTTTTACAAATACTTATCGAAAAAGTTATTCAACACATACTTGAGGATGTGTCAAGGGTGTCTACATTTTTTAAGAAATAAATAATATTTATCGTTTCTATTATTAAGTAAATTATAAAAGTAATATATTTTTTTAATCTACTATGTTTTATAGCGGACTAAAAAGTATAAAACAAAATAATTGAAATGGAAAACCACGGGGCGCATGCATATTTTTATGTAATGCATGTCAATGTAATTTTTTATTATAAAAATACCATACAATATTTATTTTTTATTTTATTATTATTTTGTACTTGTTAGGGCTATGTAAATGAAATTTTGATATATTCTGTTCATCTGACAGATTTGATCTATATTTAAGTATATAGCTGATCGAGTAGTTAGTAACAAATCGATTGTAAAACTTGTATCATAATGTAACAAACAAATCAATTTTTTCACATTTTAATGCATTCATACATACTTCTGAGTTATGGTCCAAATTTCAAGATTAGAGCTCATCGGCAAGTTAGTTTAATCGCAGTTACAAATTTCTACCCGGACGGATACACAAGACATGGAGCAAATAAAAAAAACATGGTAAAAAAAAAAAAACTGTTAATAAATCAGTAAAGATCTTATGGTCCATGAAACTAGTTTTTGGTGGAATCTTGATCTTTCATGTTGTGATTTTTAATTTAATTCATATACTTAGTTGTATAGCCATATATTGTGTACATTAAGGTGACATTTTACCTAATGTGTAGTGCAGCTGAAGTGCACAGGTAAAGTAAATGGTGAATAATCAATCGGAACACGATACATTTAGTCGTCATAAAACCTCCCAAGAGAGCTTGAACAAGGGAGTCACCATCTTTTTGAAGATAGTATCGTTTGCATTTAATGGAAAAACAACATCTGAATTGACTGCATGGCCTTGATACCTTTGCCTTTTCCTTTCTCAATTTAAAAGTAAAAACTATACCAAAAATATAAAGGTTTATGAAATTGTTGTATTATGGTTAATATAATAATATTGTTATACTATGTTATTACCAGCTTTGTTAATAAGTTATATGACGTAACATGCAAATGGGGGGTGTAAAAGCGAATCCTCTTCAATCCAAAACTGATATTTTTACGTAAGTACACCAAATAGTAGTATTCGATAACTGCAACAAAACAAACGAGTTTTACTTTTGCACCGCTCAAATTACGTCTAGTATCTAGAAGAAAATGGATTATCCTTTTGTTTTTCTTTTTTATTTTACTTATTTAGGCCCTACAGCAAAATATTGATAATATGTAATCTGGATCCTTCCTCACAAAACATTCATTGGATTACATATAAATACCAGAACCGACTGATATCGATGTTGTTTTCTCAGCACTATAACCGAAAACGTTTACACACAGCATACCGAAACATTACAGACATCAGAATCGGTCACTTGTTGCATGAATTCCATCGAGTTCTCATGAATACGGGAGCGACAAAACACAGGGCTGTCGCCCGGGGCGCGTTGCCAGCGTCTCATCTGAGTCCATTCCGTCGACAAAGTACCTATACAACGGCGAATTTTTAAGTACATCAAAGGAGTTCATTTGCTTCATAATGGATAAGAGTAGCTTTGAAATTAAATTCTTCTTACGGGGAACGAGATTTTAAGAATTCTTTAGTAGATAATGTTAGCTGAGACGACAGTATACTGCGCGGTAGGTTTTTATTAATATTGTATTCCATATAATGCCATTCAATTTAACATCACTCTCGCTTAAACGCAGAAATTATTAATTGGTTTAAGATTCATATTAATATTAATTGTTCTCCTCTCCATTTGACGAAAATTTCTAATATTACCATAAAAATGTCGCTACAAAGAGCTTACACTGTTTAAAAAACAATTAAAAAGCGCCTTAATAATCAATAGAGCTAAAACCTAGAAAATACTCATTGTTTTTTTAACGAAATAGTGGGCAAACGAGGAAGCGTGTCACCTGATGGTAAGTGGTCACCGCCGCACATAGATACCCACAACACCAGAGGAGTCGCAGGTGCGTTGCCGGCCTTTATATTGGAGGGACTGGCTCTCAAGTGGAAACTGCCGAAACACACCTATTGGTATTTGGCGGCAGATTTTCATCTTGAGGATGGTAGCTAGTTAGGCGGGCATCAGAAAGAGCCCTGCCACTATGCTATGGTTTTCTTACGACGTTATCCTTCACCAAAAGCTCAAGCTCATTGTAGGTGGTTGGGTACGAACACACGGCCGACGGCGCGGCGTTCCTACACACTACCCACTGAGCTATCATCGCTTCAAAATTGCGTCTTGATATTCCTGGTCGAGATATAAAGACAAAGTCAGATGTTATTGTGTCGTCATGGGCGTTTGATAAATATGTAAATTGTCAAGTCTAAGTTGGTGAAAAATATATGTTGAAAGTTGCAACATACGGATAAGTAGAACATATAAGTAATGTGAAATAATAAGGGTGTTAAAGATTTAAAACTTAATTAACTAAAAACTATAATAGAACGCATTGATTTTTATAACAATTTTTATGAAAAGCCTACTCTTGAAATTGCTATGACTAAATAAAAAGGTAATATTTCAAAATTTATCTGTACTATATTTAAAATTTCATAAAAAAAAATTAGAACGTGGAGCTTTTAATGTTTTCTTCTACGAATATTGTTTCATCAAATATACAAATTTAAGATTTCATAGAAAGGTAGTAATAATTTCGAATGATGGATAGTATAATATTCGATATCTCTATTCAATATTTGCCCTAAAATTAAGCTCTCACAAATTAATACAACTATTTTCTTTGTATTTAAAAAGTTTTAAAGGGTCTAATATCCATATATGGATTAGCAAGTTCTGCACTCTACCAAACTAGATAGATAAAATTGCCGACATACAGTATTCAATAAATCTCAGTCCCTTGTAAACCTCAATGGTGATTATAGTATTTCCAATAGAAATTATCAAGCAGAATGTTGTCTGAAGTGACTCTTGAATAGCAACACTTAATTCTTTTCTGAGAGCTAGTTACTCCATTATGGGTCATATCGTCACGTATCATAAGGTAAGATTATTGCTATAATGCTAAACCTATAAAGCAATGGTTCCCAAAGTTGATTGGATCGCGACTTAATAAAAACTTACAAATTCGTGTTCCTCCTTTTGGTCTTCATGCAGTAAAAACGAGCATTCGTTAGGCGGGGCATTTATGTAATCTTATGTTACAGGACCCACCCAATATTCGCTTACGACCCACTAGCGTGTCGCCTCTTATACCTTGGGAAATGCTGTTATAAAGTATACAAAACGAAACATATTATTTATGTATAGTGTAAAATTTAACTTTCAACATTATTTTCTATGTTCTAATCACGTAACGCAAGCATGTGGTAACGCGAACTTGAAGTTTCTACCCATATAATCCTATCCAAATCATTGAACGCAAAAATCAACTATACGCCACAGAGAAAACTTGAAAAATATTATGAGGCCCCACTGATACTTCAGTTACTGTCAATTTGAATACAGTTAAATAATTTTCAAAGATAATTACCGTCCCTATAATTTAATTTTCTGTAACGTTGTTCCATTCAAGGTTTCTTAAAGCTGTCATCTTCTGATTGAAATTTACCTGTAACAAATATAATTCTGAAGTTATAAAGGTTTCTAATAATAACTTCGGTTACAATTGAAAGGCTTTAAAATATAAATGGGTAGGTCTGCGTTCTTTCATACTAAATGTACTAGCTGAGAAACTATCATTAATTCTTAGTAATAATAAAATATATAAAAATAAAATATATACACGCGAAGGTGAGTAAGTTGATTTGTTACGCTTTCACGCCTAAACCGCTGAACAGATTATGATGAATTTTGGTACAGGCTACTTTTTCTCGCAAAAACCTTATCGGAAGTGCAATAAAACTTGTATAAAACTTTTTATTGCGTCATCCGATGTGTTTGACAAAATCAATATTAACGCGAGTGAAGCCGCACGTAAAATGTAGTCTATAGATAAACATAATAAAACTATCTGTAGTTGGCACGTATTGCGAGGCATAAAAACAAAAAGGTTCGTTTTTGAGTACCCGAAATTTGTTAATACTTTTTACAATGCCGGCCTAGCTAGCTACTATCCTCAAGTGAGAAATCCTATAATCCTATAGCTGTGGGCCGACAGTTCCACTTGAATATTAGTCCCCGTATAATATGTCCACCATATTTAGTCGCATTGTAACTTAACATCCGATGAAATTGTGGCAATAACGCTGAACCTATTGTAAATTATCCTTATATCTTAACCGTCTTGTTTAATAGGCAGCACGTACTACTTGGTTCTTCATATCACTAATACTTCAGTCCACTGATTCGTTCTGGAGCTCCACTGTCTCTGCCTCAGTATTATAAGACATATTTATATTGCCACAACCGGAAACTAAAAGCGCTAAAAGCGAACTAGTGTGATTATGATTATTAAAACACTTTTTATAAAATCTCGTCATTACAATTTGAAATTATAAAGTTATTTTTAACCAAACATGTAAATATCAATTTGAATCTATAAAGTTATTTTGAACTAACGTATGAATATTGAAACCCTTGTAATATGAAATTTAAAGTAAAGAGACGATCAATGAGAAATCAAAAATAAAGAGGCGACCAATGAAAAAGCCTAACACTTGAAATAGATTATTAAAACAATTTATATAAAACCTCTTCATTACAATTTGAATTTATAAAGTTAAATATAACCAAATGTAAATATTAATTTAAATCCAAGAAGTTATTTTGAACTAACGTGTGTATATTGAAACCCATGCAATATGACATTTAATGTATAGAGAAGATCAACGATAAGGCTAAAAACAAAGCGGCGACCAATGATAATGCTAACATTCGTCCATCCTGACAACTTTTCGCGTCCCCGCGATACATAGCAGATCATTTTATATAAAACGATAATTTTAATAGTACAACGTCCAATGTATATAGGCATAGAAGCCTAATAGCTAGGTAGTAGTTTAAAAGATTAATTGGATCATAACAATTACACGATGCACGATGAATGTCATATTGTAGTACAGAGAAGATAACACGAACAGCGTTCGAGTCTAGTGACACGGATGTTAGTTTAAGAAGGCCCCTTTCGACAATTGTAAAGACTCACTTTCACTACTCTTGTTTCTCTCTCCGCCCAGAATAAATTATTCCCGGCATAAAGATATCAAAAGAATCGCGTCAGTAATAGAAATTATAAATCTTACGTCCCTTTGGTAACACTCCATCTACGTACGATGAATAACTGCCCTCGATGATTCACTGTGTTCTATGCGTCACTGAGTGGCCAATCTTTCAAATCCCTCACACTGCCTCTTAGCACGCTTCCACATTGCATACGTAGATTTTGGAGGTTGACCGTAGCGTCCCGTGACTTTGACTAGAGTTTCGCTCATAGCTCGAGATACATGTGTACCTTGCACTGTAAAGGTTCGCTCATAGCGACAGAGGGTTAGCTCATAGCGATTTAAATGTACACTTTGCACTTCAGAATTCGCTCATAGCGCCGTCATGTGCATATTGACTAGAGTTTCGCTCATAGCTCGAGATACATGTGTACCTTGCACTGTAAAGGTTCGCTCATAGCGACAGAGGGTTAGCTCATAGCGATTTAAATGTACACTTTGCACTTCAGAATTCGCTCATAGCGCCGTCATGTGCATATTGACTAGAGTTTCGCTCATAGCGAGATACATGTGCACCTTGCACTGTAAAGGTTCGCTCATAGCGACAGAGGGTTAGCTCATAGCGATTTAAATGTACACTTTGCACTTCAGAATTCGCTCATAGCGACGTCATGTGCATTTTGACTAGAGTTTCGCTCATAGCGAGATACATGTGCATATTGACTAGAGTTTCGCTCATAGCGAGATACATGTGCATATTGACTAGAGTTTCGCTCATAGCGAGATACATGTGCATCTTGCACTGTAAAGGTTCGCTCATAGCGATTCTTTGCACTTCAGAATTCGCTCGTAGCGATGTCATGTGCATATTGACTTAAGTTTCGCTCATAGCGAGATACATGTGCACTTGGCACTGTAAAGGTTCGCTCATAGCGATTTCAATGGGCAGTTTTACACTTCAGAGGGTTCGCTCATAGCGATTTAAATGGCCAGTTTTACACTTCCGAGGGTTCGCTCATAGCGACTCTTCGCACTTCAGAATTCGCTCATAGCGACGTCATGTGCATATTCCACGTGGATGGCACCACTCATAATAAATGTACATCTCGCGCACCTCAGAAGGTTCATTAATAGTGACGTTATGTGTACATTGCATTTCAATGGCTCCTCTCATAGAGGTCATGTATACATTGCACTTCGATGACCCCTCTCATAGTTAATGTGCACCTCACGCACTTCAGAATGTTCACAAATAATGACGTTATGTGCACGTTGCACTCAATAGCTACTCTTATTTCTCGTGTATTTCACGACCTCTTTGCACTTCAGAATTCGCTCATAACGACGTCATGTGCATATTCCACGTGGATGGCACCACTCATAATAAATGTACATCTCGCGCCCCTCAGAAGGTTCATTAATAGTGACGTTATGTGTACATTGCACTTCAATGGCTCCTCTCATAGAGGTCATGTATACATTGCACTTCGATGACCCCTCTCATAGTTAATGTGCACCTCACGCACTTCAGAAGGTTCACAAATAATGACGTTATGTGCACGTTGCACTCAATAGCTACTCTTATAAATAGGTCATGTGCACGTTGGACTCAATAGCTACTCTTATAAATAGGTCATGTGCACGTTGCACTCAATAGCTACTCTTATAAATAGGTCATGTGCACATTGCACGTCGCTGACGCCTCTTATAGTAAATGTGCATCTCGTGTATTTCAGGAGGTTCACTAAAAATGACGTTATGTGCCTATTGTACTTCAATGGCACCATTCATAGCGAGAAGTTTTTGCACTAAGACATCAGTGGATCTTGCTCTTAGCATGAAGCACTTTAGAAGCTTCGCTCATAACTTGGTGTGTATGTTGCACTTAACAGTTTATGCTTATAATGCCCAGATGAATCCGTACACCTTTATTTTAATAAGATGCGTACATTGCCTCACTTAAACCGTTCTTCATAATTTCACTCATCACTTTTATCAATGAAATATAGACCCATTCATCACAACTTTTACTCACGTCCGAGAGTACAGCGGCGGTTACCAAAGTATCTTCTGAATCAACAGTTACTATTCTTACTCGTTCCAGAGATTCTTTGTGTTATGAAGCTTGTACATATATGTCTCTTGTAACTCCATCTTGGAGGCTATAAATGTGGTCCCATGTCAATCTCTAAATGTACAAAGTTTTCTATTTACACTAACCAGCAGCACTTTGTCTTTATTATAAAATGTCAAAGTTTCCGATTCCGTTTCTATGCTTTTATCTTCTTCAGCATTCTAGAATTCTCTCATTTTTTTATTGTTTTTTTAGGAAATATTGGGTATAAATATATGTGAACTAGTATCTCAGACTTTATTTTTATTTTGTAATTGGAACATTTGTTCCTGTTCTTTTTCCTGGTTAAATACTAATAATTCAAATCTTACTGAATTACTACAACAAACGCTATCATCTAACGGTCATTTATTTCATCATCTATGTTCTTGAAATTGCAATTTATATTTATGTTTTTCTCCTTTTTTTTCCCACTTTTCTATACTATGTATTATTTCGTTTTTGAACACAGTTTTCTAAATTCTGTTTAATGTAATGCGCGGTTTTGCACTCATTTAACAATATAAAACTTCGCTTTATCACCAGTAAATACTTCTGAACTGGTTTATTGAAGTCAAGTACGGAAACGGTCTGTTGTTTTACTTCTGTGTATATGTTCTCACGATAATACTTCCAAATATCTCCAAATAGAATTGTACATCACCGATCCTTGATTATTTTTATCGATAACGATAATTTTCAAATAAAGTTCGATAGTTCGTTTCGTCGCCAATGGTAGACTCTTTCAACATACATACATGTAGATAATATAACTATAACAGTCATCACTATCTTTGCTAATAAATAGTATTATTTAATAACCGTTGTACTTATAATAACTTTGTATCCATTAGTCTTTTATCAGCTGATAATTTCTACAGTCGGCATTATAATGTGATCGTTGGATATTTCAATAGTCCCAGGACAGTATGCGGCCATAGTATTACAAAACAAATGATTACAGTCTTGTAGTGTTAAACATTAGGCAGAACCTTCCACACTTCACACACAGCGATTATTATGTGCAAACACCTTAGCTCAAGCAACACAAGCGACACTTTTAAAGTGGTTAAAAAAATGATCATTGTTTAGGCGTTGACCATACTAGGCAAGTATTATGCAGATAACGCTATAAAGCCGAATCCTAGAAAAACACAATCCTGTACTTTCCAATTGCGGAACCGACAGACGTTTGTGCTTCAATACAAAGAAGGTAGCAATGAGCTACAATCTTCCGTCGCTTGATCTCGTCTGCCTGGGGCGCTATTCCACCTGTCATTAGCAAGCCAGGCTTTTGCTACTCGGCTCGATAAATACGCATATTCAGCGTGGCAACGCTCAGTACATCAAGCTCAAGACGTTCTTCCAATAGAGACACGAAAGATAAATGTGGCTAGAAAAGTTAGCACCGACATCAGGCTACGTGATTTCTGCCGTCAATGGTCTGAATTACATCTGCGTTTTCGGCTGTTGGGTTTCTGTTCAACGCGTTGGCATGAATCATGCCATTTTACAATACTCTTGAATCCAAACTCCACAATAGTGCAACTCCAACACTTTATGTTCTGAATCTCATTAAAGTGGCAATAACTATCGTTCAGAATGACTGAACTTATAGGTCGGTTGATAGACGACTGTCCCGTGTCTTGTAGTACAATAATATATTTACTAATTAGTTAAGCCAATAAACCAACATCATTGCCCAAGTATGGGGGTAATCGTTCATAGTAATCCTTATCCCTGGGTCCCCCACATTAGATTATTGTGATACAAATCAGTTTTGTATGTAAGCAATCATCTTTTCTAAGTTTCTACGTTTCTACGACGTTCGTTTCCACAACGTGCTGCTCGACCAATAAACGACTATCACGGAAATAATAAAATATTCCGTCTTTTCATCAAACAAAATCCGACATCAGGAGGAGCACAGGAAAGGTAAAGTTGTTACACGACGTTGTGCTCAGTTCACGCTTCACTCATGCTCGACTCGTCTAGTGTAGGTACATCTTATTAATCTTCTCTATATTATTATTTGCTTGGACAGTACAATCACGAGCCAAGACAGACTCTTTAATTTGAATTGGTTTTTTCTCATAGTTTAGAATAAAATAATTAAATATCCACTGCAATTCTTGACATTATACGTACCAACTTTTATATATACGTACCAACTTTTATATAAAACGTGAGGTAGCTCTGTAGCAATTTGTTCGGTAAATAGATCATAGTTAATTCAATAAATAGGTCATAGTTAAAGTAAAATTATCAGGAACGATGTATTTCAACGTAAGTTTTTGTGCCATCAATTATCATTGAAATCTTACACTTACCACATATATACTTACACATATGCATTATATGTGAGGTACCTCTGTAGCAATTTGTTCAGTAAATAGATCATAGTTAATGCAGTACATAGGTCATAGTGAAAGTAAAATTATCAGGTACGATGTTGTATTTCAACGTAAGTTTTTGTGCCAACAATTACCAATGAAATCTGTTTGTACCATCAATTATCAATTAAATCTTACACTTACCACATCTTACACTTACCACATTTACATATGCATTTTTAATAACTATCTGTTTTATGAAAGTATACCAATCATAAAAGATATATAATCGGTTAAACGGTTTGACACCTCTCAGAATACCTAAGAGTTTATTAGTATAATTCAGGTAGTAGTTTGTCTGGATTTTCGATTCGAATCTACATTCACATAATCAGTAAATTTTTCTCTACATTGAGAGTGCTGAGAATGCACAGATGAAATAAATCCTCTTTTGGCTTCTCGCCTCCGATTCAAATCTGTCTTTTAAGATGACTTTTGGTTTCTCGCCTCTGATTCAAATCTGTCTTTTAAGATGACTGATCTTTTCACTGGACCTGCGTCCACTCTTCAACCGGTCATTAGGTATTATTAATCCGTATAGTGATCAAAGACCTGAAATAATTATCACAACCGAGTATCTACTTTCATAGTAGGTAATTCAAAATTCAACAAAACAGCAGAAAATAAGACCTCCGTCCACTATTGGACCGGTCATTAGTTATCATTTATCCGTATAAGACCTCCGTCCACTATTGGACCGGTCATTAGGTATCATTTATCCGTATAGTGATAAAAGACCTGAAATAATTATCACAACCGAGTATCTACTTCATAGAAGGTAATTCAAAATTCAATAAAACAGCAGAAAATAAGACCTCCGTCCACTATTGGACCGGTCATTAGGTATCATTTATCCGTATAGTTATCAAAGACCTGAAATAATTATCACAACCGAGTATCTACTTTCATAGTAGGTAATTCAAAATTCAACAAAACAGCAGAAAATAAGACCTCCGTCCACTATTGGACCGGTCATTAGGTATCATTTATCCGTATAGTGATCAAAGACCTGAAATAATTATCACAACCGAGTATCTACTTTCGTAGTAGGTAACTCATATTCAACAAAACAACAGAAAATAAATATCTACTCTTATGTTAAAAGACACGATGTACACGACTTTGATTAGTAGGCCTTTCAAAATTCAACAAAAGCAGAAAATAAATTTCTACTTTTTATTAATAAAGACTCTTCACTACTTTAAATAGTAGTGATATTCAAATTCAACAGCAGTAAATAAGCATCTAATATACATACGTGAGTCATTTGTTATTTTTTTTTATAAAACGCGACTTTCACGATTTTAAATATTAGGTAATTCAAAATCCAGCATTCAAAAAAAGAGTAAAAAAATAAACATTTAATATACAGTTTAGTGAGTCTCATTTTTATATCATTTTTTTTTTTATGAAAACGAGAGGGTGTTCACGATTTTAAGTGACTATTTATTTATTTATGATACTTTTAAGCCAGAAAATGACCGTGGGTAGAAATAATAATAATCACCATACCTTATTGCGGGCGTAAGATTACATCAAGGTGGAAGTAAATAATCCAATTTAAAAAACCTTGATGTTTTCCTCTTCTGAAATTGTAAATTATCCTTATATCTTAACCGTCTTGTTTAATAGGCAGCACGTACTACTTGGTTCTTCATATCACTAATACTTCAGTCCACTGATTCGTTCTGGAGCTCCACTGTCTCTGCCTCAGTATTATAAGACATATTTATATTGCCACAACCGGAAACTAAAAGCGCTAAAAGCGAACTAGTGTGATTATGATTATTAAAACACTTTTTATAAAATCTCGTCATTACAATTTGAAATTATAAAGTTATTTTTAACCAAACATGTAAATATCAATTTGAATCTATAAAGTTATTTTGAACTAACGTATGAATATTGAAACCCTTGTAATATGAAATTTAAAGTAAAGAGACGATCAATGAGAAATCAAAAATAAAGAGGCGACCAATGAAAAAGCCTAACACTTGAAATAGATTATTAAAACAATTTATATAAAACCTCTTCATTACAATTTGAATTTATAAAGTTAAATATAACCAAATGTAAATATTAATTTAAATCCAAGAAGTTATTTTGAACTAACGTGTGAATATTGAAACCCATGCAATATGACATTTAATGTATAGAGAAGATCAACGATAAGGCTAAAAACAAAGCGGCGACCAATGATAATGCTAACACTATAGAGTAAAAAAAAAAAGTTAGTATAGCCGTATTTTCAACCCCAGTCGGTACGTAAACAACGATTATATAACGTACAGAGCAAATTTAATGTACAGAATTATAAATCATGTACAAAACAATAAAGCGGATCATATACCATGCGCGTTGAAGCCTCATACTGAAAAACAACGCTGCAGTATATACCATAAGGTTAAACTGTAGCAAGTAGCTGAGAATTGAGCTGTTTTTGAATACTTAATAGCATTTAGTGTGTATTTATTTTTGTATCGTCTGATATTATCCTACAATCAATTTTCTTTCTTTCCTTCTTTATTTTTTTTCTTTCTTGCTATCTACATCATAGTCTCAATAATACTACTCTAAATTTGATGTTTCTCGGAATGAAGCTAAAAATGATTATACTGTAAAATATACAGACTCTTCGATAAAAGGTACCTACGAGTATACCGAGCCCGTTAATGATCATTCTTTCAAAAGTTAGAAATACCGATAATTTTCATTATCGGCTTTCGCCACATCTTTTAGAAATGACAGCGTACACAGAGTCGACGTGAATTTATCAACGTCCAATGTTTCGGCGGCGCCAACAGAAAATATTTAAGGGAGTTATTTTCTTAACAATTTGTCCTTTAGTTTTTCTTCGGTTCATAAATCATTGCTGGCGACAAGGGTTTTCGGGTCACGTCTGTACGAAATTAAGATTTAAAACGTAATTTTAATCATAATGTGAAACTTGTATTAAGCCGGTAAAAGGCTCGATGTCTCACATTACTTACGTTACAAGAATAAGTAATAAATTTAAAAAGCTTAGAATACTTAAAGCTAAATTCCTAAAATATGTATTCGTATGAATACATTGCAGCTTTATCTTATATTAAAGCAATATGTATGTAGATGTAATATGAATAAATAACCGCTGTGGATTTATGAAGTTGTAACTCCGTGGAAATGTTCCTTTTCGCATAGTACGAAAGTGAAATTTCTCGACGAGACATTTCGTTACCATACACGAACCATTTCGTTATAGATAAGTTAAAACGGGGTTAATTATATCGTATACTAGAAAAGGACAATTTTATGTCAGATGTTAAGAACAATTTAATAAAAAAATTCAAAAAGATCTACAGCTATAAGAAAACCGCATTATCATAAGTTAACTCGCCACGGCCTCCTTCCGCAGACGCTCGAGCCTAGGTTCGATCCTCCGGACAGGAGCCCTCGAGTGACTCTGCTCGCGTGATACAGTGACACTCCACATCACTGAGAGTACATCATCACACCGTATACCATTCGTACACACCTACACGGTAAGTACACGGTTCTTTAAGGGACTACCACCGCTGCCATTGCGCGGCTAGCCCGATAAGGTCGTTGTTACAACTACTAAATTGAGTAAGTAAGGACCTGTTAAATAATCTCGCGAAGCTTTGTTCGTTTTTCATCAGTCGCCCACGCCGAGGTTTGGCCACTCTGGCACCCTTGCACCGGCTGCCTCGGGACTAGGGACCCTAAAAAGTTCGGTGAAGGTGTCGAAGCCCTTAAAGCTAACAGTGTTTGTCAGGTCGAAAAAAAAATTATAATCTACATTTAGCTTCGAATCCACTCTATTGCGGGATAGATTTTTTTGTTATACAAACAGTTGACACTGATTAACCGCAAGACGATACATATCTTTTTGAACTGAGACGTTATGGACGAGCTTTGAAATTCTGATCCGCAACCTTTTTGTGTGACGCTCGTCCAGGTAAAGTTGGCTCGCCACGACTAAAAGAGCGAGAGAGATGTAGTGATGTTTCACTGCTGTCAGTAAAAACAATAACATCGTTTAATTTTTTTAACACGAATTTTCGAAAAATTTTCATGCTCTCAAATCGAATCAAATTACTTTATTCACCTTACGCCCCGGAATAGCTTATAAACGTCAACACCTCCACCGGTTCAGAAAATAACCCAATCGTAGAGAAGAACTGGCAAGAAACTCGTTTTGGTTATATCATTTTGTAGGTACCTACATATTTAAGAAATAAATATATATTTTTTACAGTTTTTACACGGTTTTACGTTATGGCCATAATCTCACCTGATTTTAAGTGACGATACGGACCAAGTTGGTCTATACGCTAAACCTGTGGAGAGGCTGGCTCTCAAGTGCAACTGCCGGAACACACCTATTAATATTTGACGAAAGATTTTCAACTTGAGGGTTTGCAGCTTAGTTAGGCAGGCATTAGAAAAAGCGCTACCACCATGCTATGGTTTCCTCACGATGTTTTACTTCACCGAAAACTCAAGCTCATTGTAGGTAGATTCATACTCACGTCCTTTGACGCAGAGTCCGTACACACTGACACTAAACTATCGTGCTTCAAAAAATATTATAATACGTTTCTAGTATTTGTCATTCTGATCTTTTACACAATCCAGCCCATCCAAGTTTTTGCAGGCATACATTAAATTTTCAAGAATGTAGGTAGGTACTGAGAGGGCAGAGTTAGGATACCGAATTTCGGAAACTTAGCCTGTAAAGATTTGCGAGGTAAATTATAAATATGCTTTCCAGTGTCGATGTAAAAATAATATTTAAGGCCAGCCAAAGAAGCGATTTATAACGGTATCTTACTAAATTGTTTACCTACGTACAAAGATGTTGTTTCCGAATTTAAAAGAAAGTGGATTGACATATGGTGCGAATATTTTACTATAAGATCATTGACAAACGACATTTGGTACAAAACGACCAGCCGTCTCTGGGTTCTCTCCATTGGTTTGAGAATTTCAGTATGAGTAGACACACAATTGTTCTAAGCCTTAAGAATTCATTCTGGGCATATTCCAGTGAATAAGTTTAATTTTTTATGAAAAACAACACAACAAAATGCCAGATATGTGATTCAGAATAAGACTCAGTGCACTTTTTAATCGAATACGTCTGTACCGAATCTCTAAGACGACAAAAGTTTAAACATTGTTACAATCTATATTGTATTTTTTGAATTTAGTATTTCGTTGCACATAACTGTGTATATGTAACGAAATACTGGCTCACCCTACACCGGAAGAAACCAAATTCAGTTATGACTTGGTTGAAATCATTATTACGCTGAGGAATTAATTGTAACGTGCTGTATGGATAAGGGTGGTATGTTCTATCTGAACAAATCCTCCATAAAAATAAAGATTAAAAAAATCAAGTAAATACATTACTAACACACTACATTATAAACACTAAATAAAGTTGTAATATTAAACTACATTTTTATTATTCTCAAACCCAAGCGATATCCTAATGAACGAGAAAGTAGACACCGACGAAGTTTTATTACCTAACATTAAATACCTAAGCTGTACTTGTTTACTTAAGTACAAAGGCGGGCTTAATATTTAATGGCTAAATATGTAATGAAAGGGGAAAATTATATTTCACTAAAATATTTCTAATAAATTTATAATGTTTTTAATTTTAAGTTCGCATTTAAAGATAAAAAATACAATCTAAAACTGTAAGCCCAATATAGCAATTAGCCTAATCATAATTATTACGTGTTTATTATGTAAATACTAAGGAAGGTCTGGATGGTTTGCCTAGCGGTTAAAGCAGTTGCCTAGGTTCAAACGCCGCACCTAAGTGCTGCGAGTTCAAATCCCGTACAGGCCAATTTTTTGTGCGAACCACAAATAATGATGAGATTAGCGATTTTAGCTTTTCAGCCAAATGCACCAAAAAATAAATTGACTGTTCTGTATCTCTCAGTTATTACAGTACGATTCAAAAAGAATGGTAACTACTCAGGAATAAGCGATCAGTGGATGTACAACTGAATATTAACAGGCGCATCACAAAAATGCGAAGTGATGATAGCGCAGTGGTACTGAAAGCATCCATCCACCTTTATAAGCTTTCGGTGAAGGAAAACATCGTGAGGAAACCATAGCATGGTGGAAAGGCTTTTTCTAATGCCCTCTCGGTTAGCACCCACCCTCAAGTTGAAAATCTGCCGCCATATACCAATAGGTGTGTTCCGGCAACTGCACTCGAGAGCCAGTTCCTCCACAGGTGTAGCGTGTCTACCAATTTGGGCCGTATCGTCACTTAAGAGCAGGTGAAATTATGGCCATAACGCACTAAACATTAACCATAAAAAAAGCTTTAGTTTCAAGCGAAGTCGCATGCACAGCTAGTTGAATATACATTGGCTGATCCATGAACGCTACACGATAAAGTAGTGTCTTTCACGAACACGCATGTGTCCTTCCGCTTAGTGGATAATGTAAGTAAAACTAAACTAAAACATATTTTGATTCTATTCAATACTATTAACCCTTTTACTTTTCTAACTACTAACGTACAATTTCATATCATAGAGATTAGAAGACTAGAAACAAAATCATTTGCATCATAACATCCAAATTTCACCGTTATATACGGATATCCTTGTACGAAGCGAAATATTTAAAACAAACCTGTGTCGAAAAGACAAATTAGCATCGAAATATCGAGAACGAAATGTAAATGTATCTCTTGTAAATGAAGTATTTTGCTTCTGTGTCCGTGTCAAAATTCAAAGCCTAAACTAAAATCTTTGTAGGCTATTCAAATGAAGTTTGAAACAAGCCGAGAGTTAAGGTCACATGCGGCAAATCAAACATAGATAAACCTGCTACACGAAAATGTCCGGTCTATTTCGGCAACACGCTTTAAATTTCAAATTTGTGGAAAGGTTTTTACAGTAATTAGTTTGGCATTTATAATTAGACAGACACGACAAATAATTTTATTGTTCGGGTACAAAAAATAATTCCAATGTATTGATTTTAATAAATAATTCTGGTAAAATATTTCTTGATAATACATGATGATATTGTGAATATTGATGAAGAATATTATGATTAATTAAATAGATAATAATGATAATTCGACTTGAAATGACAGCATTTAGCTAATTATAGTTACTATTGGGTTGAATTAATTTTGCTCTTGGACTGTTAGTGAGACTGGAAAAGACATTGCAGATTGAATCAACTTATTTACATATGTGACAATAAATTTAACATACATAAACTTGCTATCATTTATATAGTAGTATCTATGTTATGTCATGTCTATTATAGGCAGAATATACTGGTAAAAAGCTCCAAGATTAGCACTCGAAAATAAAATTAATGATTCATTATGATCCGTCGGTTTATGTAATAGTATCCTTGATTTTCCGACATCAAGAGAAACAAGAGTGCTTTACAGGCCGTTAAAATTCGTTATAATCTATTGTGAAAAGTACCTACTTTACTTTGGAGGTAATCACTGAGGTGACATGGACAATTTGTGACTAAACCCTAAGCACAAATAAAGAGAAAAAACATTGTCTATTCATAAGTTAAAGTCAGAACTACAAAGTTTAAACTGCAAAAGGAATAAAATTATTTACGAAGCACGTTTAATAATATCATGATAAATTATTCAACTATTCATACCGACGTTGTATTTCTCAAATGTTACTGATTGGGACTAAAAGAGCAAACGAAACACTAAAGGTCGTTCAAGCGATAGACCGTGAAGGCAGTCTAGACTGAACGACTTATATTACCGACGTTGCAATCGGCACGATCTTGCATTAATTTATTTCAATATTTATAACCTATATATTAATTTTGCCAAAAACATTCCTGTACCAATTTTGACCGTTATTTCTTGTTAAACAAATTCATGTATTATTATAATGTTGTATCCATAGTCAATGCACGGAAAGTTGAGTTTGTTTTTTGTAGGTAATAGCTTTAGCGTTATGGCCAAAATCTTACCTCAGTTAAGTGACGATTTGGCTTAAAATAGTAGAGAGGAACTGACTCTCAAGTGCAACAGCGGGAACACACCTATTGGTATTGGGCGGCAGATTTTCAACTTGTGGGGGGTTGCTAGCTAGATGGGCATTAGAAAAAGCCCTATCACCATGCTATGGTTTTATCACGATGCTTTCCTTCACCGAAAGCTCAAGCTTATTGTAGACTTTTCAACTCACAATCATTATATCTTAGAACCTCGTTAAGTCACACCTCGATATGTTGAAAATCTCCAAATCTCGAAAAAATATTTTGTTCCCTTCCTTCACACGCCAAAACCTCCATTCTCTATAAGTCGAAAATTCTAGAACTCAAATTTTTTGGCGTCTCGGTTTTTTGTTTATTAAATAATGACCTAAATTTAATAAAGTTTTTTGATTTCTTTAAAAAATACTCTTAATCTTAATAAATAACACTCTAACAGTTTTTGAGAAATGCGAAAGACTCTAGCACCCAGTGACGCTTGAATCTTATCGATTCAATTACGTAAGCAGGCAAACAATTTCCTTAAAATGAAGCAGCTCCAACTTATTTTCAACGAAAGGATACCGCTATGCTAAAAATAGATTAATGCCTGCTCCACAAGTTTCTACCTTTCGTCCTTATAGGATTTATAAGCAAGATAAGTTCTGAGGAAAACACATTTCTACATATCTTAGACATCAAAGAGTATATAAGAAGCGATCAAAGACAGAAATCTTTAAGAGGATTACAACCGCAAAGTATTGTAAGCAAAAGAATATAAATACAGACACAGAGTAATGTAAAGATGTGTTTCTCTGAACAATGAATGCCTTCAGAGCACCTGAATAGTAAGTTTGTTCCACTTTTGTCCGCTGTATGAATAAGGGCTTTCATAGCAAACAAATGTTGTTATATTGTCCAAGAGTATAACAATGTAATCATTAACTGGGTGTTGATAGAACAATCAATATGAACTTAACTTTTGACATGCTAGTTTGTATAGCAAAAGTACCATACCAAAATCTGTAGTATTTTGGAAATGAGATAAGCTATTTTAACTGTTCGTAATCTGTTATAGATAACATACATACATTGCAGATAAAAATGCATGCGATTAAAATATTCTTACAATTTTTAAGTTCGGGCAATTGTATTCACATGATAAAAAGAGAATTCCTGAAGAGTTTCTTTCGCCGTTTCTTTTCTCCCAGAATGCCATGTTGTTTCCGAAACGGTAGTAATTTTTTGACCACGAAAAAGTGATATTATTATCTTATTTTTGAGAAATAAGAGATTTGATTTGATACAGTTGCCAAACTGGCTAATCATTTAAAAACATAGAAAATAACCAGCCTTCTGTTCTTTTTATCTTATCTTGGCAGCTAATGCACGTTGTAGAAGATCATTACTACCATTATTGAGTAGAAATTCTTCTGAAGATTTCAGTATCCTAACACAGTTGTGGATCATTTGTTAGAGCTTTCTATTGAGTTTTTCCATATTTTAAAAGTTATTGTCATTATTATTATTTCTTATTTATAGCGCTTGTACAGAATAACGAAACGATATGAAGCCATTCAATAATTACGTAAGGATGTTTTTGTAGATTTTCCGAACCGCCCCTCCCTCCTTTTACGTAAGATTCAATCACGTTGTTCCGAATAAAAAACATTGTCAATAAATTATCAGTTACACTAACCCCACAGTTTGGCGTCAATATTTTGTTTTAATTCTTTAGCAGATAATTAAGGTAGGTATGTTATTAATTAATTATACTATTTCATACTTATCAGGTAAAAATTATCTTTAAATTAATGATCGATTTTTAATAATAAATTTCAACTTCTACAATATTACGTAAAATTGGATTTTACCCCCCTCTATCCTCGGTACCCATACGTAATAGATTAATGTCCCTCTTACATAATATATAGTAATTTAAACAGAATTATAGACAATAAATAATCCCGCCAAACACAATTCCTTTCTTATACTGAAAGAAATTGTCTATACATCTTAGATGTATCTTTAACACAATGTGTAGTATGTTTTAATCATTTCATATAAGTCATTTTGTATTAACATTAATTTCATAACATAATTTATTGATATAGTACATAATATAATAACTTGATTATTGAAATCAAGAGTGTATCGAATCAGTGAAGCGTTAACTCGAATGCTCAGTAAGTGTATTAAATATCCAGATCAGACCTTACCGTTTTATCACCATCGTTCTATATTTGGCAATTTATGGCTTACGCGATCTGGGTTGTATTGCTTAAAAGCGTATTCGATTGCGATATCTGGCAAGTTTTATTATCATTTTTAAGTTCGATACTTTTTGCAATTTAAAATCTTTGGCAATTTTCTTAAAATTGTATGTGATTTTATTTTTTAATTTTTAAAACTACATTAAAAACACGGCACTGTCTATTGGAAAATAAAATACAAAATAGACTAAAAGTTCGTTCAGAGGTTTGGCTGCCATGTTGGCAGCTGGATGTATATTGTCTAAACCCGAAACGTAGGAATGTGTATGGAATTTTAATTAAATCTACATCCAGTCATACTCATACACGTCCTATCACCTCAATAATTGTGGAACGTTGAAATATTTGTAAATAATCATAAAAGCAAGTCGACGCGATGATAAGTCAGCTGGTCTACCACCCTCAAGTTGAAAATTTCCGCCAAATACCTATAGGCGTGTTGGTTGTTTGGTTTGGTTTTGGATCGTTACTTAACATCCGGTGAGATTATGATCATAACGATAAACCTTAACCATAAATAAAAGTATATGGGATTTATTTCATAATGTAATACCTATTTGTAAGTAATAATTAAATGCGAATTTTATTAAAAATGTAATGTAACAAAGTGCAAATTTTAAAATGAGTGTTATGAATACCTCTTTATAAAGACAAAGGGCTGACATTCGAGAAATCTTTCTCGCGAATCAAGTTTCAATTTCCCGTGAGCTTTTGTGAAATAAATTGTGTTTCCAGAAGTACTTAAAGAAAATATTTTATGAATAGGAATCAAACGGAAATTTTTCATGATACACAAATAACTCAAGAAATGATATCAGTTTTGCTAAAGATATCTAATCTATATATCTATCTAAGATTGTTAGATAAGCAATTCTTGTATACCTATATTAATCTTTTAAAGCGAAAAGTTTAATATATGCCACCACCAATAGAAGCAAAGCTGTGTTCAAAAAAGTTACAAAAACAGCCAAACAATCCCTTTTTGTTTACTACATATTATTATAAATGCGAATGTGAGTTTGTTTATTTATTGTTGAGTTGAATCAATTATGGTGAATTTTGATATAGAGACAGATAAGACCTTGTTAACGGTTTTAGGTTACTTTTTCTCGCGAAAAACTTATTGGAAGTGGCCTAAATAGAGAGATAAACTTAGTATGAAACTTTTGATTACGTCTCCTATTTGTTTGACAAAATCAATATTAACAAGAACGAACCGCGGGTAAAAGTTAGTATTACTATAACTCTAGGTACTAACTACATATTGTTCCTTAAATTTTCTTAAACTCCTGATTTTTGGCACTATTTCAGAACTAAATATGTATAATTTGCCATTTCTACAAACACCTACTCACACAACATATGTGAAGTTACAAAAATGAGCTAATTTCGGTCTAGATATTTATATTATTTTCAACGTAGACAAAAATTAATAACTTACGTATACGAGTTTTTGCAAGGATTATGACAAATACACAGTAAATAAAATGACCAAGTTGATAAGTCTAATTTATGACCCTGGACTTCGTAACATAAGACAATGTACGTACTTTTAATAAATCCAATAGTCAGAAGCGATGTTAAAAGCTAAGCTATCGGTAAAGTAAAAACATCGTGATAGAACTATAGCATACTGGTAGGGCTTTTTGATTTACAAAACAAGTTTCATACTTACTCTGCCATTATTTTAATATAGTATATTTCGCAAAAGACCTTTTTTAATTTATATTATTAACTGAATTAAATACAAACTCGGTGCCCGTTAAATCATAGTTTAAAAACAGCAACAGAGGTGTTTTACCACATCGCCTCCAACAGCTCTTCAGGCTATACAAACGTAAATTTTAAGTGAAACGAAATATATGATCTTTGTATAAAGATCATTTCCTTTTTATTGCTGCGCAAATAACGTTTTCACTGCGAAACGAATGTTCGTTTTGAAGCGATGTTAAATCAGCTGGTCGTTTGTACGGACGCGACGTCATTGGACGTGAGTTCGAATCCCTATAATGAGCTTGAGCTCGCGGTGACGGTAAACATCGCGATGAAACCATACCAGGGTGGTAGAGCTTTTTGTAATGCCCACCTGGCTAGCTACCAATCTCAAATTGAAAATCTGCCGCCAATAACCTATAGGTATCTTCCGACAGTTGAACTCGAAAGCCTGTCTCTCATTAGGTGTAGCGTGTCCGCCATCTTGGGCCAAATAGTCATTTAGCTTCACGTAAGATTGTGACTATAACGCAAAACCTATACATCATAAAACAATTCACATATTATCATAATCATTTTATTTTATTTTTTATTTACATATTTAATTTTATGCCATAACGCCATTACTGCATTCAGTTCGGTAAGCTTCCGTCCCGTCAGTCGGTGGTCGTTACCAGTTCTGTAAAAAGGTCCCAAGTAGCTTCCCATTTTTTATTAACGTGGTCTTTAAAATCCCGTTCTTTACGAACTTCTTCATCCCAACGCGCAAACTTAAACGCATTACCCGGGCTCAGGTTAAGATGAGAAGGGCACGTGATGACTAATCAGGTACTAATCACTCAACACGTCTTTAACGAAAGTCTCGTGTTCCGTGTTGTGAGTGACCAGGGACATTGCAAACACTTCTTCTAGAACTAGTCTTCCCCTGGACACGGTAACATAAAGAAGCACCTACAGATACACGACTGTAGTTGATGTTAACAGAAGGTACCTACACTCAACTGAAGAACATTGACCGGCATCTACAATACTTCATAAAAAGTATTTCATTTATTGATAATAAATAAACAGTTATTAATTACTGAAAAACGTTGACCACAAGACGAGATCTACAAAACGACCTGACCTACGGGCTTGAAGTTTTTTGTCGTAAAAAGAAGTAGCAGACATCAGCCAGTCCGTCGCCGAATACCTGTATGGGTATTTTTTGACAATTGCACTTGATAGCAAGCATGTCTATTGGACTTAGCATGTCTCTCTTAGGGCTAAATCGATAACAAATTTAAAAAAAATACTGAGTGTCGTGAAACACTCGGTTGGAATGAATTTCCTTACGTAGTACATTATTATTAATAAACTTATTATATTATTGATTTAAAAAAATAATTTATTACTAGTGTCTGAGAACAATTAAATAAAACGCAGATATAACTAATTAACTGTAGGAATGATCGGAAATTTCGAAATTAATATACTGTTTCTAGTTGTGAAAATAGACATTTTATTTCACATAGTTCAATTCATATAATTCATTATAATATGCTACGAAACTACTGTCACGTATGGCGTACAAACTAATCCTGTACAGCCGTTGAGAACTTACTTGTTTACTACTTACTTGGTTACTACTGGCTTAAACCAATAAGCGCGCACCTATGACTGTGCGCAACCAATAGCATACGCGCTATGGATTACCGCCTATACTACAGAGATACACTGCAATAAAGAACAAACTAAAACGAGGATCGTGACGGTAAATCTTACATTTTGATTAGTCTAGCTTCCATCCGTATCGTGCGATAAGGGGCTACATTTTAAAACATTCATGAGGTGAATGCGAAAACGTGTGAACAGCGTTAGCTCGACTTGATCCGAGATCGTCGTATTGACTTTCTGTACTCACCTATATTGTGGCGGTCTTTCGTTTACAAAAACAAAACTGTTTCATTATACAGTTGTATAATGCCAGTATTGTTCCGGGATCGAAAGCCGAGCGATGTACTCACTTTCAATATGTTTACATTCGTTTTAGGTAGCGTTCTTAAGGCTCGTGTGCCATGTTCGGAAAGTTGCGTAAAAGTACTATGTTATAATACTAAATAATTTAAACGGAGTAGTACAAGACACGAGACGAGTCTTGGATATTTCGTGTGTGTTTTATAAATGGATGGCTTCATCTTTATTCGTAAAGTTGTTTAATATTCCATAATTCTTATATTATTATAAAAGTCAACGCATATTTATCTGCCTGTCTGTTAAAGTATTACGAATTGAAAAACATTTATATGATTATTTTATATATCATAGGTACGTGAATTCTATGACCCAGTTCTAATATATACCAGTAAGTAATATATGTGATATAGAATCATCAACATACATACACATATTATGTTTAACACTTTTGAGATAAATATACAAAACAATTGTGTGTTAACAATAAACCATTTTTATAAAGTTAACACAATAGTCAAACCTTTATTCTATACTATATAAATTGCGGTTTGTACGCGTTAATAATAATGTAGATTTGATTCGTGTAAAAGTTACTTATCAATTCCATGGGAAACTTCTAAAGGGAGGGCCTTGAAATTGAAATCCGCCACCTTTTTCTGTAACGCTCGTTTGAGCAAAGTCTTAAGTAACTTAATGTACCTTAAGGTAACTTATGTGACGAGCGCAGAGGACAGCCGAAATGTCAACCTACGTAAGACTCCGCTTACTTCTGACCTCAGTCATAATTCCATGGAATTTCAGGATAAAAGTCATATGTAGTCAAACAAAGCCGACACATTACAAAACACGTTCTAATTCCAATGAAACTGCATAACATGACGTTATATTATGACCGCAGTTAAACATTTTCACCGTTACGCATGTGCATATAACACGGAAAAATATAAATCTCCATATATAATGTTTTTTTTTATTAAGGTTATAAATAAAATTTATAGTGTCACCAAAGTTAATAATGGATACGACTCAGAAACGGGCTGGCCGTAAAAGTGGGCTGGCGTATTATTGATTTTAAACACTTCGATACTGGAACGAGAGTGGGCTAATTTGGAACAACGACGTGACTAAAAGTGTGAAAGCTGTCCCCAATGCCTAGATGAGATAACACACACCCTCTAGTTTAGCCCTAAGCCCGGGTAGTGCGGTAACTCATTGCGAGAGAAAGTCAGTAGATGATGTGTTTCATCATGTAATAAAAAAGGACACGCTAACTTCTAATTGATCGGCGACAAAGATTTACAAGGATTATTTTTAATTTTTTATATATGCTTAAGGTTTAACGTAGTGACGACAATCTCGCTTGATCTAAAGTGAGGATACGGCCCAAGTTGGTAGACACGCTAAACCTGTGTAGGGACTGACTCTCAAGTGCAACTGCCGGAACACACCTATTGGTATTTGGCGGCAGATTTTCAACTTGAGGGTGGTAGCTAGCCAGTCGGGCATTAGAAAAAGCCCTACCACCATGCTATGATTTCTTCAAGATGTTTTCCTCCGCCGAAAGCTCAAACTCATTGTAGGTGATAGAATTCGAACTCACGTCTCTTGACGCGAAATCGTACCCACTACCACTGAGCTATCATCGCTTCGAACATTCGATCTTAGGCGTTTCGCATTCGAGAATCAGCTGGTGGTTTAAAAGGAGCGTAGTGCGTTCTCCCTCGTGTCTGGCAACACGGGAATTTAAATTGTCGCCGTGGTGCGGTTCAGTAGGTAGTGTTGGGTGATTACCACACGATGTGTCACCTGAGCCTGGGTAATGCATTTGTGCGTTGCGATGAGCAAGTCCGTAAAATTGGATTTTAAGCACCACGCTAATAATAAAAAGATACCAGTACCAATCAAGAGTACTAGTATATAGGTTGAAAAATTAACTAATATACATCTAACCACAGGTAGGCTTGCCCACTGGCATTACTACGATCACGTCAGATGCACATTTGCTACTAATATATTGTTAGTTGTAGCTGTTTTTGGTTAATACTATATTTACCATCCTTATAGCTTCTATAAAAATAGTAAAGAGATCACGATTCACGATAAAAGCAACGATGACTCGTTTTAATATCCATTTATTTAACGCGAACCATTTTAACTCTGTTAATATGCCACAGTTAGGCGACTACCTCTTGAGTGATTTTAATCACCACGCCAATCGGCAAAGAATTAATAATTTTCAGTACTGAATGTTCACCAAAGCCCCTAAATGGTGGTATTTAGTATTCGTTAATAGTATATTCGTAATACCTGTACTACAAACAAATAAAATGAAATAAAAACTTAATCCGATAAAATAAAATATGTTACTGACTTACTTTCAAGTTATCCTTGTATAGCACAGTAGTGCTGTATTATTGAAATTGATTGATGTTTTTTTCTTCGCTTTGGCAAGTGGCCAATCCTGCCAAATATCAACCCTTGTTCATGAATTACATACGTAAACATTGACAACAGAAAACCATTTCCATGATTAGATGATATTAAATTTATTCGGCATTTTTTTTTTGTATATAATATAGTAGCTCTGTGCTCGCAAGGAAATTCGCGTGGAAGTAAAACATATTCAACAATTTTTACGTTGTACGTAAGTTTTTTATTACAGCTATACTTATATTCGTAGCGTGATGTTAAATAGCGTAAAACTTTCCCTAATAATTGCGCCATTGTGTAAACAAATATTTTTTTAAAGCTGACTAGTATAAGTATAAGTAGTTAGATTAGCGCGCTCAAACAGACGAACTTTTCCTTTTACTAATATTCATATAGACCCAACCATAATAATCAATCTTTATAAATTTTCATCAGCGTTCAATAGAGAAAGACCAAGAAAAACGGTAAAGTGAAATAAGAAAATAATATGCATGGAACATAACTATGATATTCACGGCCGGCCGGCAGTTTCGCGGTCAAACTATGACTCGAGGTCGCCGATCCATCACAGATGAAGCGACGCGTTGCGAACATAATGCTACCGAATGTATTATTACGAATTACATACAATCTTGAATTATCCGACTATTATGACATTTTATATACAAGCTGTCAGGGAGCAGAAGGTACCGAAGAAGACTATACTTGCATGGTGGTAGGGCTTTTTCTGATGCCCGCCTGGCTAGCTACCACCCTCAAGTTAAAAATATGCCGCAAAATACCAATAGGTGTGTTCCGGCAGCTGCACTTTAGAGCCAGTACCTCCACAGGTTTAGCGTGTCTACCAACTTGGGCCGTATCGTCACTTAAGATCAGGTGAGATTATGGCCATAACGCCTAGACCTTAACTATAAAAAAAAGACAGGGTACCATTTCGCAAAAAAAATTCTGTTATCCAGATATATATAGATAATTTCTAGTTTCAGGTGAATAAAGTCGCGAATATAGCTAATTACATATAAAAACACACATGTGTATAGTAAATGATAAGCAGGTAGATATTGACGAATTCACAAAAGCAATATGAGAAAGAAAGGAGTTACCATGACGTTTTACTCTCCATAGTTATGCTGGGCAATTAAAGTTTAAAATCAACAAAACGGTTATTTAGTCTTTATTCGGTTAATTAAAAAATATAATCTACATTTATTATTATATCCTCAGCATAGAAAAATGACTTCGTTGTAAGTCATTTACAACATTATCGACAAAAGACTGGTATATTTAGCAAACATGCGGGATCATTGACGGCTGAGTTGGCAGTTTGTACGGATGCCGCGTCAACGGGCGTGAATTTGAATCCACTTGCAATAAGCCTGAGCTTTCGGTGAGAGAAAACATCATGAGGAAATCATAAAATGGTGGTAAGGTTTTTCCTAATGCCCTAATAGAACAGAGCCAGTACCTTTACAAGGTTTAGCGTGCATCTTCGGTCGCCCGTAATCATCATTTAATATTAGGTTATCTTTTTTATGGTATAGGAGGCATACGAGCAAGCGTGTCACCTGATGGTAAGTGATCTCTATCGCCCATGGACACCCACAACACCAGAGGAATTACAGGTGTGTTGCAGCCTTTATCGAAGAGACTGGCTCTCAGGTGCAACTGCCGGAACACACCTATTGGTACTTGGAGGCCAATTTTCAACTTGAGGGTGGTTCCTAGCCAGGCGGGTATTAGAAAAAATCCCTACCACCATCCATTAGTGTGCTAACGATGTTTTTCTTCACCGAAAGCTGAAGCTCATTTAGGTAGTTGGATACGAACTCACGTTCCATGACGCGGTGAAACACTACCACTGACCTATTATCGTTTCAAAAATATTACATCTATACTAATATTATAAAGAGGAAAGATTTGTATTTTTTGTTTGTAACGAATAAACTTTTAACTACTTTCTACTCTCTTTGTAACGACTGGACCGATTTCAAACATTATTTCACTAAGAGAATGCTACAATACCCCTGAGTAACATAGGCTTAGTAACATTTGTTAGTGAAAATCATTTAATAAAATTTTAGTTACACGCGAACGGAGTCACGGTCACAGCTAGTAAAGTATAAAAAAAGATCAATTCCGGAAAGATGCTTTTTCTAGCTTGACACCGTCACAGGAGGTCAAGTCTAAAGCAACAATGCGAAAGTAAAAGTGTCATCGCCAGTATATCGCGGTCGCGTGATGCATGCAACTAACTATATCGAAACATTCAAATTGACCGCCGAGTTTTCGACGCGGAAAATACGCGACACAGGCCAATCACTCACGACTAATAAAACGGCATAATGCTGGGTAAATAACTGAAGAGAAATTGAAAGCAAATCTGTAAAAATACAATAGAAACGTCTATTGAATCGAATCTCACGAATCAGAGACAGTATCGATCGTTATTCCTTAATGTTTTACTATGAAGGTAAATGTATTTGAAAAGTCTACACTTCTATAAATATTGAAGCCGTTTTTTTTGTTTATTGGCAAGATTTTAATATTATTTGACCCTAATCTCTAATAACATGTCGGTATATTTACTACAGACTATAATATGTATAACGTTAGCAGATTAATGTAAAATAAAACATTTATTTTATATGATTCTGGCTCATAAATTACTTCTGTATATTTTAGCTTTGTGCAAGAAATATATATAACAGTATTATACAATGATCTCTTTACGTACGTAAAACAAAGTAAACAATTTAAATACAGGAAGAGGTATCATAATATTTTATTATAACTAAACGTGGATCCAATAAAAATTCTTCCTATTTACTATGCTAGGAATTTCTAATAATTCTTTCTTAGTGCTCTTCTACGTTATATAAGGACCTTCAGTGCAAAATTGAATACTTCTAAAGGCGCCGCTTTTAGCTGTGCCTCTCTGATAGACTTAACAATTTTATTAAAAACACTAATGATATCCTGCGGCTCCCTGCATTTATTTATTTATTATATAAAAAAGTGTCATTAAAACTTTTATTCCCTATACATTTCCTATACCAAATAACCTACAGACAGACAGCCAGAACTACATATTTATTAATATGAATATAAGGAAAGCAAAATAACCTACATATTGCATGTTACTTGAGCACACGTGCATTGAATGTATTATTACATGTTTGTTCCAAACGTTCGTTCGAGTTTAGTACGGAACAACGTATTTACGAAATAGCTAACGAGTATTATAAAATAAATAGAAACGAAATTATATCCCGGATATTTCCGATGCCGTACGTGTAGGCACGGGCTACCTAACAAATACGTGCAAAATTTTAATTGAAAATGTGTTACGAAATATTTGATGACGCGCGGTAAACGAAGCCACGCCGTAGTTGGGTCGCAAAAAATGGCATAAAACAATACTTCTTTTTTATTGAAATAAAACTAATTTAAACGGATTTTATCGCGGTTATTTATTAAAGTCCGCCCCGTGACCACGAAGGCTGAAAAGCTTTCGAAACGTCGGGATCAAAATGTAATAAATAACCGGGATAAAATCCGTTTAAATTAGTTTTATTCCAATGAATAATATTCGCGTAAACCTAAGAAATCGTTACTTCTTTTTTATCTTATAGGCCAGACTTTCACCGTGTTAAGTGTCGACGTGCCCTAAGATGGTGGACATGCTTAGCTTCGTAGAACATTGGTTTTCAACTGCAACTGCCGGAAAACAATCGGTATGAGTGCCTTCAGTATTCAGCCCCAAAGTTTGGTGAAGCTGTGAAACGCCCTCAGGCTAACAGCGTTTGTCCATGACAAAAAAGGTGGTAGTTAGGTGGGCATTAGAAAAAGTCCGTACACCATGATATGATTTCATCACGACGTTTTCCTTCACTTAAAGCTCAACCTCACTGCAGGGATTTGAGTTCACGTCCATTGATGCGGCGTCCGTACAGACTACCAACTGAGCAATCATCACTCCACGATTACCATACGGTGAGTCACCGTAGATTAATCCGAAGTTCAAGTTATAATTACCTATTAAAAATTCTTTTAACATAAATGACGGAAGCATGAAAGTTATTAGCACTGCCCAACGAAGGTATTTTTTTTCTTTGCAGAATCGTTTCCTTAAAATATTTTCCTCTTGGCTTTCTTCCTGTTTATACTGTATTCTAAGTTCAGATACTTAAATTATCTATAAGTACATATATAAACGAAATATCACTAACTGAGTGACTTATCATAATACCTAAAAACTATCAGAGGTATCTACTTACTATTTGGCATGGATGGTCCTTTCACAATGTAGACGTTCACTAAGAACAGATTTTATGACCATGCGCGATTGACGGGAAAGATGTTAAAGAAGCCAGAGGCGTCAGCTAGTATATGCTATTTATGTAAATCATCTATGAGCTATTATACATTAATTTCATAATAAAGCAGTAAAGGAACGGCAAACAGAACTACAGAAAATTTCATTCAGAAAAAAATTGAGTGGATAGCCCAGATAAGAGTCTATAGATCCGAGCCCCCACTGTACTGTTTTTGCCTCTTACGCTAACGATTGTAGGATAAAGACATTTTGGCTGAGAGCTCAGATCTGAATAATTATTTATTGTCGTAGTTGCCTAGTTGGTTTTGGAGCCCTTTAATTCATAATACGAGTGCGGTACTGATTTATAAAGGTTCAATGTAGCAATATGGCCAACAATAGAGCCTGTTTTTATGCTCGTATAATAAACGATTTCGTGTTTTATTATTATTGTTTAGTTGTATTAATTGTTGTATAAATTATATTTTTTCCTCTGTATGTTTTAATGTATTATTCATTGTTTCATAGACGAATAAAGTGTTTTTTAATACTTTTTTTTTTGAACTAACATACGCTGTTAGCCTTAAGGGCTTTGACAGCTTCACCGTACTTTTTGGGGCGAGTGCTGAGGGCACTCAGCTCCGAGGCAGCGAGCCCAAGGGTGCCAGAATGGCCGAACCTCGGCTTGGGCTGCTGCCGGTAAAACAAAACAAGGATTCGCAAGGCTAACTAATCAACAGGACAATTATAGTTCAAGATTATCAACTATCAATATTACAAAGAAATCAACTAAATCGCAAGTGTAATAACAACTAAAGCATTCGCCTTTATGTAATGAAACACGAAAAAAAAAAAAACAGGAAAAATCGTGAAACACGTTTCGTTCGAGTCTGGCTAATGCGTTAACAATTTCCCGGATAAATTCTTACAAGGATTCTCCTCTTATATTGTAGGAACATTTATGTTCTCAAGGCTTCCCTGAGTTGTTCTTATATTATGGGAGATTTTTCCGGCGCTTAATTTCGTACTTATATGTTTTTAAGTGCTGGTAAATATATGTTCTTGTTTACATAATATTTTATTTTTTCTTCTCGATAACTGCTTGGTTCGTTCTGTACTAGAGTATGCCTCAACTGTTTTAAACCCGCAATACTCGATATATATAGAAGGGATCGAAAAGATTCAAAATAAATTCATTAAATATTTGCAATATAAATTTAATTATTAATCCAGTACTATCCTTTTACCTTCTTTACGCATACGTCGCTTGTTAAGAGATCACATGTTTTTGTATAAACTTATCAGTAATTATTTGATTCGCCTTATTTTTTTAATGAACTTAACTTTAGATGCCCTAGACCTAATGTCAGAAACCGATTTTTGTTTAATGTCCCATTTCGAATAACAAATTTTGTGTCTAATACATTTTTATAGTCTGTAACTCTTATAATTGATATTTTTAACAATATTGATATTGTTAATCACTCGGCTATCGCATATATGAAATTAATCCAACGAAAGAATGAAAATATTAAAGATGAATTGCACAAGTAGGAAGTGTTTAAATGGTTTTGTGATTGTAATATCATTTAATTTTCATAGTTTAGTATCTTCTTTCAGCTTATATTTTGAACTTATTCTGAATTTCATGCTTATGTTGTTATAGTTGTGTTGTTTTGATTTTTTTTCTTTACCATATATATTCACATAAGCATAAAATATAAGGTGTATGTAACATTGTATGTTTTTATGATATATGTGGAAACTTAATAAAAATATGATAATTTATTCTGTATATATTCATAAGGATAAAGATAAGTTACGGTTCGCAAATAAATAAATATTATATCGTTAGAAATAAAATAAGTCTTCTTACGTACGCAAGATTATAAGTAATCCTACCCGCACACGCGTGGGAAACAATACAACATGAACGTTAATTAACGCGTAAATAAACTTTTTCATACTTATACTCATGTATTGTACTGACAGTTGATGTTTCTGTTAGTGCTTTTTATGAAAGTACAGTCGGGGTGGAGTTACTTTTAAACCACTTATTTGCAAAATATATTTATTTTCCTTCATCTTAGATCACTTTAGGTTAAATTGTAGATATAGTTAGCTTCTTAATGCATCATGAAAGTTATCTAATATGTAAGATATTAAGCCGATTGTTCATAGTATATGTATATTAGCTGCCATCGGCACGTTACACTGGAAAAGTAACGGATCAAAAATGATTAAGGTTCAATAAAATCCAAAAATTAAATCCGCTTTGAATGGTCATAGTCTCATCCCAAAAAGTTCAGTAGATTTGACGTTATTGAAGTCAAAGTAACTGTATTTTCCTTATATGGGATGTAAGGTATCGAATACCATCTGAGTTACCGAAGTCAACCTGACCTGCACATGTTGCACCTAGCCGAGTAACCTACGAGGCTCTGGCGACTGTTGGTGATAGATATAAGGAGTAAAATAATGTTCACAAAATTATAAAGTATTACACAAAATTTACAAGTTTTTACACAAAACATAATTTAAGTAACAAAAAAAGTTAACCGCGTCATGGCAGAACGATCAGTTAATGTTTCAATGAAATGCTTAGTTAATACAGTGACGCTGTTTGAAATGGTTGAAAAGAGGTAGGGAATATAACCATTGATTCTCAATCTTTTTAGTATCGAGACATCTTAAATAACCAGAGTGATAAGTAAAAATGTCGAAACACTGTCTTTAAAATACATTGACGGTATTCCGACCGTTGGAGTAAAAAAAGAAAAAGTATAAAGTCGTTATTACCTGATGATATTTAATTTCTAACATATACTTGGATGCATAAGAAATGTTTTCGAAGCGAATGATAGTACAGTAGTTGGAAGCGTATAAGAAGGGCGCGTTATGAAATGTGAGTTCGAATCCCTGCAATGAGCTTAGAAATTTTATATTGCAATTTTATAGAAACTATAAAAAAATTACACACTAAGAAACTTTACAATCCGTAGGTTGAGAAATGAACCACGAGGTTTTTAGACCACGATGAGTTACATAGTGTTGGGATACCACGATGGTGATCTACTTACCATCAGAATTTTTTGAAGAACCTAGCACTGCATCATGGTTTTTTGTGCTGAGCCAAGGGGAGATGGCTCGGGAAGCCCGTTTTCCCATTGCACTAGTTCAACCGTCTGAGGAAAGTTCGGGTCTACCAAGCATTCTCTATTTAGCACCAGGGCCAAGTTAGGCCAGACAACGGGGCGACGCAGTGATTGTTAGTTCAAATCCGTGTCGTTTCGATTTATGCGGCAGAGGTACACCGTGGAGATTTGGTGGGTATTCCTGGTTCGCACCGGGGGATTCCCACATACATAACCCGCTCATCCGCCCCGGGGCGAGAGGGTATCCACAAATGGATTTCTCCACGATATAAAAAAAGTTGAGAAACGATGACTGAGAGTAATACCACCTGAAAGATATGCAATTTATCTGTGCCAGATTGTACAAAGAAATATTTACGCTTGTTCGAGGAAACGCTCCCACGCGCCTAATAAGTTTTTGCCAGTCTGTTATGATAGCTAACGAAATTAGGAACGAACAACGAACAGGAAAGGCACTCGATAGGCAATGAATTAACCGTGAGAAAGTTTGACTTTAAATTTTGTGATGTTTTTCTTTCATCCACGGCAAATACAAATTCACTTTGAACAGTGTTCACGATGAATTTGTTTCTTTAACACGATAAATTATTAATCTGATCGTTTTAATTTCACTGTAACACAATTCATTCTGACAGACCTACGGAAGTAAATCGAGTTATTTTTCAAGTAACGTCGCAGTGATTTTTGTCAACGCCGTTTTATTTTTATGAAAGTATAGTTGTACCCGCGACTTCGTTTGCGTGGAACTAGAAAAAAATAATCTTTATTGTTCGTTTTTGTAACATTTTTCAGTACAGATTTGTTGCTATTGATGGTAACGTAATATTAAATAGCCTGAAACCTTCCTTATTATTGCTCTATTAAATACAAAAAGATTGACTGGTAGTTACTAAGAATAGCGTGTTCAAACAAACTTATATAGATTATACCTACGTTTCAGTTAGCGCTAACAACGCTCACGCACATGCTCACGACCGCCGTTATTCCGTTCCACATGCCTACGGGCACTAGAATCACTGGCTCAAGTGCAATGGAGTATAGGATCATCTTACAGATGAGTCATTGCGAGCATAAGGGGTGAAAAAATTACGTCATTAGAGTGAGCACAACAACCGTGATCGTCATGTGGAACGGCTGAGAGCATGTTTTGAGCGCTAAGTGGTACGTAGCCTTGTTCAATCTAATTTTATTGTTTATGAGGTTTAAAATATCTCAAACTGTTGGTAATTATGTTTCTAAGTGACAGTAGCGATAAATAAAGTGGTTGCTACGTAATCGAGGCAGCACGATTAACGACCGAATCCATTTCACTTACGGCACAGTAATCAGACTAAAAGTAATAAGCGACCAAAGTTATATGCTCAAGACACTTGTTACGTATTATTTAATATATGTGCATCAATAGCTCTAAAACGACTGAACGAATTCTAAACAATATGATCAAAGACTTGAGTCCTTGAGAAATTTGTTGACACAAGCATTTCTTAATAAGAATAATTCGTACGATAGTGTGAAGACAGATCGGTCAGTTAAAAAAAGTTCAATTCGCCCCCGAATTACTTAATTATAACAAAGCAATGATAGAATTGATATATATTTTTGATTGCTAAGGTTTAGCGTTATGGCCACAATCTCACCTGATGTAAATTAATATGTGGCCCAATAGAGTGAACATGTTAAACCTAGTGAAGAGACTGGCTCTCAAATGAAACTGCCGGGACATACCTATAGGTATTTGGAGGCAGATTTTCAATTTAACGATGGTAACTAGCCAGCCGTGTATTGGAAAAAGCTCTAACTCCATACAAATTTTTGCTTCAGAATGACGAATTCGTATTACGTATGGGCTCTAATTTACTAAAATTCGTAAATTTATTACCAATTATTGCTATTGTTATAAGTACAACTGTTACATACGTTACAATTCTTATTGCACGGGACTACTGAGTCCTTATTATCAGCGTTAACGTTTGGATTTTAATTATTTTGCCAATGAAGCATTGAAAAACAACCATTCTAAAATGAAAGATTTTGCCATACTTTACTATTTCGCAAAGGGTGTTAACGAGTGTCATAATCGTATGCTAAATTCTTTTTATTAATGCATTTAACCTAACGCTGCTAGCTTAAAATCCATTTACGATTTTGCCGGGCTCTTGTGGCGAGCGTAGAGCATCCTCGGATAAAGCGCAATCTAGAGGAACTCTACCAAAATGGTCGAATTACGGTTTGAGATATTGCCATGAATGCAATTTCGCAAATTGTTTCTAACTGTACATTTGATCGCAAAGTTTATGTAAGTATAGGACAGGTAACAATATTTCTCTTTAACCTTTCGTGATCTTAAAATACTTTCTTATTGGTTGTAGGTTTATGTTGTGAAAGGAACGTCCATGGTAAATCTCAGGGCAATGGAAGGCTTAGTTTTGTAGATTTGATGATGTGTAATTGGGTCACTCTTACATATATAGATGGATTCAGCAAAATATAAGTACCTATATGTACCTATTTACTTCATTTGACGGTTGTGTAATAAAAGTCTAACAAATATTATAAATGCGAATGTGAGTTTGTTTGTTACGCTTTCATGCCTTGACTACTCAACCGATCTTTGCGGTTTTTTTATTACACATTGTCAGGAGTACAGGCAAGCACATAGAGTCCCTGGCTACTCAAAAGGTTTATGGAAAAAAAGTACTATACCCGATAAAAGCAAGATTCTGTTTAAGATTTTACTTTACTGCCATCGAAGACATAAAAACGATTCGTTTGGACATCTAATGCCATAACTAATCATGTCCGAATGAATGATTTAGCACCTATGTTTGCTGTACTGTGAAGACGTAAGTCAAGTCCGGACCACCGTCTTTCATCTACCTATAACAGGTTTTAAAATCATAACTTCTGCCTATGTAGGCGATTGTACCTACGTCAAGTACAGGAGACTATACTATTAACCGACAAAAAGTGTCCACAAGCTTCGAACATTAATTTGTTTATAATAGAAAGAATTCTCTTATACGGGAATCGAAACCGTAGCACTCAAAAATGTATTTTAAAAATCCTACAACACAGTTGATTTTGAGTCGAATAGAGAAAGCAGTTTCAACTATAAGAAATAATAGAAAGGTGTATTTTAAAATACACATATTCTTTTTCTTTTTAAACTATTTCCTTATCCCAAATAGGTAGCGTCGGTATAACATGTTTTTTTCTTCCACTCTACTCTATTCTCCGGCACCTCAGTATTCACTCTTTTTATACACATATCATTTCTCACACAGTCCATCCATATCTTCTTCGACCTTCCTCTTTTCTTAAATCCATTCACCTTCATACTTAACATTCTTCTATACGGTATTCACCTCTTCTCATAACATGTTCATACCACGCTAACCTATTACTCCTCAATTTCCCTGTCACTGGTGCTATGTTCATGCTTCCTCGAATGTAATAAATGCAAAAATAATTAAATGTGCTAATAATACAAAATAGTTCAATGCGGGTATTTCAAGCGATGCATGAACGCGTGAAATGACTTTTGTATAGCGGTATTGCAATGTCTGTCCTTCGGTGATTACCTTTGTTTTGAATTACATAGTACTTTCGATCCTAGCTACTATGCAAGAATATTAAAGAATCAATTACTTGAATGACTATTAAGTATATGTTAAAATTGAATTTAAATGGTATAAGACTTAAACGACACATCGTTCGTTACTTTTGATTTCTGAAATGTGAACCGAACTCGTAAACCACAAATGGACATGCACCTTCTGCGGTACAGTATCTGGTTACTTACAAGCACATTGTTTCAATGTTCAAGTGAAAGTACTACAGTGCGACATAACGTCCCATTGTTTTGTCTCGCATAGCTTTCTATTCGATCTAGACCTGTTTGTCCGCCAATCTGTAGATAAATATAGCCTTATATTTCATTTTAGGGTGAATGGCCAGGGGCGGCCGGTGGGCAGAACACAGCACGACACCGGAGAAAGCAGCGAGATAGCAGGGCCTTGAAGCGTGGCTTAGAAATTAAGCGTCGGATTATAAAATTGGTCAGTGTTCTAAATGTTGGCGAACGTTGGACTATTTGACTAACGTTGGCCACAAGATAATTAATTGAGTTGTCATCTTTACATGTTTTTATTACTTTAAAAAGTTCTCAAGATAAACGTTTTGTTGCCAACAGCAACGGATCAAATAACTTGACCTTAATACTTATCTAATGAAATATACATGTATAAAATATTATGTGAACAAAATTACTAAATTATTTTTGACATATTTACGATGCTGTCTCGTGATTGTTGAATATCGACGATAGTAACTTTCCGGTAACAGATTTGCTCGCATACAGTATATTTGCTGTAAATGTAGTTTTTCGTACTGCAATTGTAGCCAAATATTCTGAAATATTAAATATTGTTTGGCACACAAACTTCGTTATATCTTTATAGGTTAAATTTTGAAAAGACGACAGACACGACACAAACCAGTAAAACCTTTGAACTTACATGTTGTATCCTTTCATATTAAATGAGACAAAACCACTTAAGATTTTTTTTTTAACGTCATAGTTGTACTCTGGCCATTTGAAATAATATACTAACTGCATCCGCTGCTCCGTTCGCGTGAAACTAAAGCTTTATTTAATCATTTTCATTTACAAAATGTTATATAACCTATGTTACTCAGGGCTAAAGTAGCATTCGAATGGTAAAAAATTTTTTGAAATCGATCCAGTAGTTCTTGAGTTTATTCGTTACAAACAAAGATACAAATCTTTCCTCTTTATATTATTAGTATAGCCTACATTACACACACACACTACACATATATATGACCTACATGTCTTAACACATTTCGCCTAACAAGTGCTCTAGTCTGAGAATGCACGCGGATGAAAAAGTGAATATTATTCATCGTATCATTGACCTGAACACGTTTACCGAGCACAAAATAAAAAAAACACCTTCCCACGAATATAAATATTGCCTCCTCGGTCAAAGATAATAAACAATACGGCTATTATAAAATAAATAATATCTAATACATATCGTCAGTTTTATGAGCTGTATCTACAGTGATATTTAAAATTTATTAGAAACCCACGTTTGGATGCAACAAAGAGCGTTTTTGTATAGGCTGCGACCGTGGTTTTTCCCATACCACCTACATTCGAGTTCGACAACGAAATATTCAATATTATCGTTGATGTAAACGTTACTAGTCGCGACTTTGAAAAAATAAAGCAAAAACTAAAAGAGGTTATGTTACAATTGTTGATCCTTAACCATAAACAATGACTTCTTGATGCTAGAGCTTTTTCTAAATGCTAGCTACCACCCTCAAGTTGAAGATCTGCTACCAAATACCTATAAGTGTGTTCCGGCAGTTGCGCTTGAGGGCAAGCCCCTACAATAGGCATAGCGTGTTCATCGTCTTTAACCTTTAAAAGTATTAAAAACAAGTATTGTTTGACTGAATTCGAGCCAGGAAATTGTATGAATAATGATAATAATAATAATAAACTCTAATAAGTACTGACCACGCGGAACCTACATTCGTAGTAGATGTAACTGTTCGCATGCTGCTAGTAGGGCATTTTCTAATGCCCGGCTGGCTAGCTACCACCCTCAAGTTGTAAACCTGCCGCCAAATACCTACAGGTGTGTTCCGGCAGCTGCACTTGAGAGTCAGTTCCTCCACAGGTTTAGCGTGGCTACCAACTTGGGCCGTATCGTCACTTAAGATCAGGTGAGATTATGGCCATAATTATAAAAAAAAAATAAGACCACGGAACAGGGCGCTCTTTTGGGTTCTTTTAATTATCTAGTGAACACGACTAATGTAGAAAGTCTCGAAACTTTTCCCAGCGAAAATCATTGTCCCTAATCCTATTACCTTTTACATAAACATAAACATACCTTCCATCCTTTTTCGTTACAAATGTATAAAGTTTGTGTAATTAATGTTCACTATAACCCATCCTGGTGTGTGATACATCAAGGATTGTATACAGAATTGGATAAATGAAAGGAGAAATACGTACTTGCTATGAGCTAATCGGTATTGAAGCTGTAAAGCGATGTCGATCGGTGATGAGGTCGAAAGTTAATTCTACACATAGTGTTCCCACAAGCGATGAATATGAAACGATTAAAGCGATGATAGCTGTGTGGTAGTATGTTGGGACGTGAGTTCGAATCCAGCGACCTATAATAAGCTTGAGCTTTCGGTGAAGGAAAAACATAGTGACGAAACCATAGTATGGTGTTAGAGCTTTTTCGGATATCCATCTGGCACGCTACCATCCTCAAGGTGTAAATCTACCGCCAAATACCTACAGATGTGTTCCGGCGGTTGCACTTGAGAGCCGATACCTCCAGTACGCTTAGCATGTTCACCATTTTGGGCCACATCGGCACCTTACATCAGATTAGATTATAACCTTAACGCTAAGCATATAAATAATACAAAATGAATAACTTTCGACTCGACATACTCCAAAAAGATTTGGTAGTAAGCTGACGACACCAAACCATACTGGGAATCGATTTCGAAAGGCTTTTGCGAATGGATGTCAAACTGCTATTGCACGTTACTTTTAGACAGTTGCAGCAAATGCTTTTAAAAATGATGTCGCAAATATTAACATCGATAATTGGACAGGGCCAGTTGCAACGGTATTGAGATCAAGTCGGTGACAGAGATTTCCATTTTGGCGTATTGTTACTGAATAGATGTGTACATTACTATTAAATTGGCGAAATCTTTAAATTTATAGGTAGTAAAAAAATCAAAGTTATTAATTATTTTTTATTTATTTAACAAATATATTACAAATACTTTATTTTAAATACTGTAAACGATACGGAGACGCACTTCTTAATAAGCCATGGAATCACTGGGCGGGTTCCGGGGTCCATCGTGTGACAAAGAAGGAAACTTCAAACAGGTCCCGAGACTTGTGACATTGATGTAGGTTTGAGTGTCCATTTCCGACGCGCGTCAGCAATCAATCAATCGCTACTCGTATTTATCTCCATACCCAGCCAAATATGGTAGGAGCATGCTAGCGCAGCTTCAGAGGCACGTGGTAGTATAAAACATATAATCCAAATTAGTGAACACCTCGCAGAGATCAGCTGATCGTCGTTGTCATCCTGGTTTAAAAGTATTGCAGCATCTGGATATGTATTGACTGATTCCGGTATGTAGGAAGCTCATATAAGTTAACTGTGACAATATTAACACTAGCGTACGGTGTTAATGACAACAGTAGATATTGAACCTTACTACAACTGATGGATGGATATCACACACTCGCTAATCTCAGTGCCACACTAAAGTATTCGCATTTCCTACAACCCCAACTGTCACATATCAATAATCTATATCACTGGTTCTCAAACTGGACGGTACCACCTCCCAGTGGGCGCTGAGGTTATCTGAGGGGACTATTGAAACTTCAAGTGATACTAGGGGAGGGTAAGAAAAATTGGTGGGCATTGGATTTCCCTACAAATTTCTCTAAAAAAGTTAGATAAAGTATTGTTGGGGATGTTGGGAATTAGATTTTTCCTAAAGCGTGTACCGCACTCGAAAAAGTTTGAGAAACACTGATCTATATTAATATTATAAAAAGAAAATGTTTGTTTGAACGCGCTAATCTTAGAAAGTACCAGTGGGATTTCCAAATATACTTTTGTATTTGATAAAGCAACTGAGGAAGGCTTTAAGCTATTTAACATCACGCTATCACCGATATACAATACAAATACAAATACCGATATACAAATACAATACCGGGAAAATGTTATTAAATAATTTTAGTTCTACGCGAATTATATTAGGAGGGGATGCGTAAATGCATTTTTTCACGTTAAAACAAAAAGACATAACTGGTGGAATAAAATAAATTATTTTTCCCTCTAGTTTTCGCTGTCTAACTGGCATACATTTCACTTTATATTTTAGATTGACATGCTATAGAGCAAAATTGGCATAAGATAGATATAGATATTTCGATAGCAAATTGTGGTTAATTTGGTAATTAATGTTTTTAACACGATATATTTCTAACAAAATACTAATACATGGGGATAGAAAGAATACTTTTTATATTCCCAAAATTTACATTATACGCGTGAGGCAGCGGACAAAAGCAAGTTCTAACATAAATATTTAATGTATTCATCAAATGTATTCTTGACCATGTTTTCATCGATATTATGTGGGTGTTAAATTGACTAATCGACATGTTCATTTATATTGATAGAGGAATAATACAAATAAATCACTTTAAGTAACGAGGTATATAGAGACGTTGAGTGCAGTCTGAACTTATTACATATTTACAGTTATTCGGTGACGAGTTACATTGGCAATATTCAAAATGTGTTTCAAGGTAATTCTTTTCCTACACGGCAATGTATTTCGACCTTCTAAATCACTCGGATATTCAGTGAATATTGTTTTGTTTTACAATAGTTATTTGCTCGAGTCGAGTTCGAACACCATCTGCTGTCAATTTTTTTGTTTTTTTCATAATAAAATATTATTTTTTATAATATATCTCAAGAGTCTTGCTTTGACTAAAGAAATTAAGGTCATATTAGGGGTAAATGTACATGGCGGTAGGTATCTGTGTTTTATACGTGACATTAGAATACAAAATTTTTATTTTTTTATAGGTGCATGCGTTATAGTCAAAACTCACCGGAAATTAAGTAACGATACGGCCTAAGATGGTGGATTCGCCCTCAAGTACAACTACCGGAAAACACCTGTACGTATTTGGCGGGGGTTTTTTATCGTAACCAGTATACATCCAGTTCCCAAAAGGCTAGCAGATCGATATGACAGAACAACCTCAAATCGATTAAATTAATTTGCTTTGAAGGACGTCATAGTTTCTAGATTATTTTAAAGTTACTATCATATACAATGCATCCAATATAACATACTACGATAAAAATCGACGTGTCCTTTATACTACACAACAGAAATTCATTATTCATTCATTAGGGCGAGGATAATAACACAGAATAAAATAAATGAAACGTGTTGGCATGGCACATACCGTGTCTATATCGATATTCTTTCATGTAACGCTCGGCGAACGTATAGCAGAGACGCGTTGACTATCTCTCTCTCGCTTCCTCAGTCGACTCGAGCCGACTTTACCCGAACGTCACACAAACATTGCGGGTCAGAATTTCAATGCCCTCCCACAAAAAGGTTCACTTCAAACGACTGTTCTCATGGCATTGGCAAGTAACTTTTACCCGAACGAGCGTCACATTTCTGAACGTGACGGCTCAATCTGATTTAATACCCACAAAAGAAAATGATCTTATATGAACTCATACACGCATTGATATTCATTACATTTTAACATATATGTATTTTAGTCATATTTCAATGTTTAGTTCATTTTGTTATTATATGTTCTTAGTTCTTTTTATTTCTTGTTAATTTAGTCAGACTTACTGCCATTTTCAAGTAATAAGACTTAGGCATGTTGGGCAGACGATACTATCTTCAACAAGATGGTGAGTCTCTTGTTGAAACGCTCTTGGGAGTTTTTGTGAGAACTAAATATATCGTGTTCCGAATGATTATTCACAATTTATTTCACCTGTGCTTTTCAGCTACACTACATTACGTAAAATGTCACCTTAATTTACACAATATATATAAACAACTAACTATATGAATTAAAATAAAAATCACAACATAATAGATCAAGATCACGCCAAAATCTCCATGTTCTTAGTTAATTCAATTTTTCTCTTTCTACATTCATGTGTGTACTACCTATATAATAAAGATATATATTAACGATTATGTTTGATATTTTTTTGATGCCTTGTGGCATTAAGCTTAGCAATGTACAAATTAAAAAGTGCAACAAGTGTTCATTCATTCATTCATATACTTGTTATTCATTCATTCGTTCATATACTTGGCAAGCTATCAGTCATAATTGAACATATTACTCAGTTAATTTACATTAATTTAGAGCAGTATTGATCAAAATTCTTGCATTTTATTAAAAAATTACTAATCTTGACCAATAACAATAATTTCAAAATATGATACAAGTATGTGACTTTTACGGAATCTCTCGCCATAATCATATAGGACACCGTAATCTTGATAAAACTATATAACCGGTTTCTGCAGAGATAATGCTATTAGTACACTTGCGTTTTTATCAAATAAAGTTTATTTCTACGTCTCTTTAATAGCATACGTTCGGGAAACTTCATGAAAGTTACAAGCTGTTCACACTTATCAGAGAATTCCACCAGTTAAAGACTGTAAAAAAACTGCGATAAAAAGTTTTACGTAGGAACTTCGCGGTATTTCTCACCACATCTTGATAAGAATATTCCAATCCTCCCTTCACTTGGTAAGAGGTTGTTTGTAATATTCATCCTTTTTTTAGAATAGATGTTTAAGTATAACTGGCTTTACACCGATTAAGTTCACTATATAATCAAACTATACATATATATACAAAAATGATTAAAGAACAAACATTCATGATTATTTCTCATTATAATATACTAGCTGCGCCTGCAACTTCGTTCGCGTGGATCTAAAAATTAGTTATTACTTTTTGCCCTTTAAGTTAGTAGTAAGTTAGTACTGTTAGTCGGAAATAAAACCAAAACGAAGCGTATATTAGAGATGCGAATCAAGTAGAATTTTGTTACTCGAGCCATTCATATAATTTTACTACGTCATTCGAGTTATCCTCGAGCTTTCGAGTCACTCGAGTAAGCTACTTACACTCCTTACTAATTTTTATTTAACTATTTTTTGTATCTTTTCTCAAAACAGTCTAAAATCTTCATAAATGATAGCTCTATGAAATAAAACAATATTTTTTTTAAATCCGACCTGTTGTTTCTGAGAATTGCGCTTCCATATAAACAAACTTTTTCGCTTTAAATAATAATATAAATCTAGCCATTTAAGTGCGATTGCTGGCATACATTGTAATAAACCTACTTTTATATAATAAATATAATACTTTAGATTTATCTATATATAAACAGTACAAACATCAATTTACTCAAATTTATAATAATGATTTTAGTTACATTAAGGCGACCACTGGGCGAAATATACAAATTTCTTAGAATACAAATGCATGACGGCATTATTTTCATTCAAAGAATGAGCTTGAGTTTTGAGTTCATTACATGAGACACCAAAAAAGTGTAGGGAGAAGGAAAAAATGAGTTGTACATTATACGTAAAACGCTGTTTAGTCTATCCATGTCTTTATTTTCTTTGTGTTTTAGGGTTTTCATTTCTATCAAAAGTATGAGGCTTCATAGGCATAAATTTATTTGCTAAAAAAACACATACAACTATACCCGATAGAGCTTGACGCTTTAATCTCCGGCTTACATTACGAAATTTTTTTTTTGGTATCGTACATTATCTGAAAAGATTAGAGGCGACCTTAGGCGTCTGTTGAAAATAACTAAGAATCAAATACTTAAACTTGATTTTACGTAAAAAAATATTATCAAATATAATAACGTTAATATATGTTAAAAGCGCTAATAGCTCAGTTGATAGTTTGTACGGACGCCGCGTTAACGGACGTGAGTTCGAATTCACTTTTGGTGAAGAAAAACATCGTAATAAAACCAGAGCAAAGTTTTTCTAATGCCTGCCTGGGTAGTTCTTACAGTAAATAGAAAATATGCCGCCAAAAACTTATAAATATGTGTTAGGGCAGTTGCACTTGAGAGCCTGTACCTCAACTAGGCTTAGTGTGTCCCCCCATTTTGGGTCACATCGTCACTTCGGATTAGTTGAGACTATGGTCATAATGCTAAACCTACTAATTATATTAAAAACAAACTTCTAAATAAAAAAATATAATAATTATTACTATAGTACATCATCGGTGTTTTAACCGCCCGTGTGAACTAGACGTTATATCAAGCGAGGTGTCAAAATCTTAAAGCTATATGATGTAATTATATTATTAATCCAGTGCGTTGTATACATTACGTCATTGTCGTCGTGTTTTTAATGAGATAAGCATATTATTGTAAAAGTAATTTTAACAAACTTAAAAACAACATTTTCATACCAGACCATTTCATAAAATTCTATTACTAAATAGAATCAAAAACTGTAGTCTCACATTTGAAATTTCTGAGTTATTATAAAAAAGCAGTTGGATATGTTAAAAGACTTTGCGACTGAAAAGGTAAAACAATGAAATATTTTAACTGAAATGTCTTCTACTAGCAAAGAATCAAAAACAATTGGATATGTCGAAAAACGTCTCCATCTAAGTAAGAAGATAATTTAATACATTGAAACATACGTATTTTCTGAGTACATTTACGTCGACAATAACTTTCAGTATAAATTACGGTTAACAAAATTTTAACTCATCACATTTCGCCGTACTTATAGTGGTAGCATATTAGTTGTAATATAATAAAATCATATAAAACATGAAGTATCATTTTTAAACCCCATTAGTTAAGCAACTTCAATCTATATTAATGATATAAAGCGGAAAAATTTGTTTGTTTAGCGCTAATCTTGGGAACTACCAGTCAGATTCCAAAAATGATTGTAATGGTCTGATAAAGCAATCATCGATGAAGGCTTTCAGCTATTTAATATCACCAATAAAACGGGCAAGAGCGATTAAATAAAATTTTTGTTCCACACGAATGAAACAGACACAAGTGGTAACACAAAAAACAATAATTACATAATCACTGGACGGTACCAATAGAAAAGAGAACTTAAAACTATGAAATAGCAAGGACTTTTTTTTTCATTTCGGGATATTACGAACACGTATAGAAAAGAACAGTGTTGATAGCGAATACATAGGTAATGGGGTAATCAACTAGCTTCCGGTGAACTGGCTTCCTGTGTAGAAAAGGTTTACCGATATATTTTTTTTTATATGGAGAAGATTAGGCAAAGTGACGTCACATAAAAACTATGCAAAGTACCTAATTGTATGTGGCTTCTCTCAGATACATCTTTACCCACTAATAGTACGAATAGAAGCCGATACTACCTGTAAATATAAAGTACAGTTACACGAATCCAATCGAACTCCGGATCTTGTTGACCCAATTAAATTCGTTCACGTAATAATAAGCGTTGCATTGATTTTAATTGCATTTTGACATATTAATTGAAGTTACATTAAACACGTTTATCGCTGTATGAATTACTCGGTATAAGTGCTTGTATTGTGTTTTATATAAATTGATTTTAAATTATTGAACTAGCCGTAATCGGCAGACGTTGTTCTCTTCTGTCCAGGCCTTTCTACTAATTAAAACTAGACAAGACTGTCATATATCATGTCATGGAACAACTTTGTAGCATTTTCTCGATGAAGAAAATGTATTACATGAGTTTTATTTATCTCAGTCAGCTCGTTTACAACTTACACGATCACTAAATACACTGTATACTCCTATAAAACTCCCCGCAAACAACTTTCAATGAATATTATGATAACTTTTTTTAAACTCAAATTACGATTTTATTTATGTCATAAAATGACTAATAAATATTTATTCTACCTCTCTGGGCGGCGACGAACCCAACAAACCAAAGATCATTAAAATTGGTTTAGCAGTTCTTAACTTATAAATGGTTTTACCTAATCTAACCACAATTTGTTCTATGTTTATAGATGTAAAGAAAATCACTCTACATGTAGCTTACGATCGTATTTTTAACTTTGTTTATGACGTAGAAAAACATAATACATGTCACAATTGACATTAATACAAATATAATTGTCTACAACAAACAGTTACTAAAATATAAAAATACCATAAGTCAAAGCTTTAAATGTTGTTTCTTTTGTATTTATTACAAGTGAGAGAATATTTTGTTTAGTTGTGTTTAAATTAATTGATTGATTAAATGTAAATAGTTAAATTGTTAATAAAACTTTTGTATTACAGAGAAACGCAATTACGCTTGTATTTATAATATTAATTCAGTAATTCCCAATTTAAGAATACACTTAATACCTGAATATTATTATACAGATAGATATTTAATTTCTTTGAAATTTAAAGTTTTTGTCATTTAAATGTCGGAATAGGAGGCCAATCAGTGTTGGCGTTTTCTCCCAAAAACAGATTGCGTGGGCACAGCGCAGGATACGAGCAGCAAAACAAATTATCTTGATCACAATAGATGTACGAGTCGTAAACAGTTCCCAGACTACTTATCCGCGCGACGGTCAACACAGGAATGTACTGTCTATTCGTCGGCTCGCATAAACTTCAGTCCAGACTCTGTCGAAGCGTTGACGTCATAACGCTTGCGCCTTATCAAATCAGCTCCCGTACTAATGACCTATCCGACATATAGTTATTCTGCTGTTATAGGCAGAGATCAATTGTAAATCATGGTGTAAATAACCCAACTGTGTTTTATGGACATAGATTCGGCATAAATAAAACAGTTTCAGTATCTTTTTCTCCTCTGTATGACGACCAATTTTTTTCATTGAAAATTTATTTTTAAAACTTAACTTTTCATGTTATCAATAGTAAAAACTATTAGGAGCTTTCTTCCAAGTTTACAAGGGTTTTCTAAAATTTTCAGTAATGAACATCATCGAATTTCGACCACTGTGCGATAACTAGTACACATAAATCATCGGACTTATACTGTCGAACCGTCGCTATTTCAAAACGTATTTATTGGCCCATAAAACATTCTTCGCCTCCAAAGCCGAGAGCGTACCTTCGTTTTGTCGATACCAGTACATTAATTATAATAATTAATTCATAATTGGCTCATAGTAATCCGTCACATCGGTCTGACGGTTGCATAAACGTCTACTACATTATACAATGCAGTTAAATACGCGAAATGTGGGTCGCACCGGTGACACTAAACTGTTCGACCCGTTTCTAATTCGCTTAAAGATTATTCAAATAAGTTGTTTGTACCCAAAATTTATATATACGTATATGGCAATAATAAATAAAAAGCGTTTAGGATTATTTAATGGGCACTTTATTTTTGTTAACTATTAAGTTAAAATTATAGTCCAGACAACTAATGTATGAGTATATTAGGGAATTATAAAGAGCGTGTTAGAGGGAGTTTGAAAGAGAATCGTTTGTTTTGTTTTGGGCATGTCATGAGAAGAGAAGCGAGAGAGAGAGAAAAGTAATGGATATGTATGTTGTAGGATGGAAAGGAAGAAGGCAAAAGAAAAGAGGGATAGAGTGTGTAAGGAATGAGATGAAAGAAAGGGGAGTGAATGGAGAGATAACTGCTGATAGAGAGATATATATATATATATATATATATATATATATATATATATATATATATATATATATATATATATATATATATATATATAAGAAAATAACATGATTTTAATTGAAACGTTAAGAAGTGTTTACACATAAAGTTCTCCAAAAAGAGGAATCCATATCTGACATCCTATTCCGTTAATGGTATTACTTTACGCGAAGTAACGAGTGTACGTGATCTAGGTGTAATAATGGACAGCAAGCTAAGCTTTCGAATTAACTATGATGTTATGATAAAAAGGGCATCAAGATTATCGGGTTTCATTGCAAGACAAACCAAGATATTTAGAGAACCAATAATATCTTTACTGATATATATAAGGCTCTGGCTCGTAATGTTCTGAAATATCGTAGGCTTTGTTGCCCTGTCTGTAATTCAACTCAATAAGTACATACATGTAGAACTACACAAGTACAAAAACGATTCTTCTATCATCTCACATTCTTAGGCAACTAGTGTTATTCTCTGATATCACAAGTATCGCGTTTAGCTTTTTTTAAATTGGTATGAGTAGTACTTAGGTGAAACCATGCGTATAATGACGATTCCGTCATAGTGACTCTTTAGTGATCTATTCCTATTTGGTGTCAGTCAGCTTGCTAAAAGGATACTAGTGACGACCGGTCACTGAACTCTCTATAGTGGAAGATATTTTTGTAATGTAGTGCATTTACTATCACAGTGGCGTCATTTTACCATACTATACACAACTTATACCTACTGTGCATACACACACCATGTTTGTCAAAGTCTACTCACCCAATATGAAATATATAGCGTGAATATATCATATGCTACAACGATTTAGTTACAAAACAGGAACTAAATTCAAAAGGCTAATAAAAAAATTACAACCGAGAGTGAAAAATAAAACAGTATGTACAACAATATAAAAGATTAAGTAATTAGCTTAAAGCATCAAAGAGTCGCGTGAGGAGGGTACACGTCAAAATTGTACGTAAACATTCCAAAACCGTTACATAAACTCATTCGGTAGCGCGTCTGTACAATCAGTCACACACAAACTTTATAAAATCTACGTTAATATTTAAAATTATTATTTTTACCGATAATTAAAATGTCAATAATCAGCATTAAGTTCTCATTCGGTGTAAATGATCGAGTACGGACTATACTATTGACTCAATCTTAAAAAAAAAAAAAAAACTATATAGAATTTGTAGTTAATTCCCTATACTCTATATAAATAATTACATACACGTTACAAAACTACCTCCATAATTTAAAATATCGCAAGTAAATTCAAATCAATCTCAGATTAAAACTTTATACAGATACTGAAATAGGAAAACTTTCTGCTTCAGTAACTCGATATCAAAGTCTTGTCTTCGCTGTTAAAGTTGCATAGATAACGAATAACGTATGTCGTACGTAAAGTTTGTCGCAGTGCGGCAACATAATATGTCACTTAACCACTCGACTGTACTTGTAATGACAGTAGTTGCTATGTAACATGATACCATTATGCGAGAAATGTATATTAACAACTTTTTTTTAAGTTAAAAATGTATTATACTTGGTAAATTAAACCATGTCATTTGTAAAAAAAGGTTACGTTGAAAAGTATAAAAGGCACTGATTACAAATATTATTTACTAGGTGTGTCCTCTATTTTTCACTCTCCTGTTTTGTATGCTGTATGCTTGTATTGCTGGTAGGGTGATGTTGAATAGCCAAAAGCCTACTTCTTCTTGCTCCATCAAACAATATATTTTGAAACCCGACTGGTAGTTCCTAATTTTAGCGCCTTGCGACTAAGAAACTTTCTCACTTTATAATATTAATAATATAGATAAAGAAATGTCTGTATGTTGTAAGTTAATTTAAAAACAGCGTCACTTTCTTCCTACCTCTAATCCTACTTGGGTAGTGTCAGCACAACTTTTCCCACTTTAGATTCTGTACACACTGACATTGTGTCAGCTGTCATCTCATTATTTACTCCTTTTTAATCGACACACTCGTATCATTTCTATCACAGTCCGTACATATCTTCTTCGGTCTTCCTCTACTCCTATATCCATCTACCCTCATGCTTAACATTCTTCTGGTCATATGGCTTTCATCTCTCCTCATGTACATACCAAGCTAATCCGTTATATACCAGCTTCCCTGTCATTGGTGCAACTAAAGACAGCTACACCGATTTATATAATATCTTTATCATAAAAGAATATCATGCGTTAATTGACAGGCTATAAATTTTTTTAATACTAATTTTAGAAATCGTATTATTAATATGTATTAAATAGTTTTAATTTATAATCAATAGACATTTATTTAGATTAAATTTTACACTAGAGTGTTTTGCGTCTTTCCTTAATTTCATAGATTATTAAAAAATATCACAAATAACAACTGAAAAGAATATAATTTTTGTTAATTTCCAAATGATTATATTTTAATTTTGTATACAGGCACTATATTTTATTTTAAAATTAATTATTTACTTTTATATATAATATATATTTATAATTTAAATATATCAGACTTAATTATCAGATTTTTTTTTTATTCTTATACACGCATATAAATTTAACAAATTTCGATGTATCTTCTATAGAAATAGATTGAATCTTGAAGGAGGTGAACTCCTTATATTTGAATTTAAAATTAAACTTGAATAGATAAAGTACGGGCTGATTTTTTTATAAGAAATCATATTTATGCTTTTGGTAAGGAATTAAACTACACGGTAGGCCTAGCGGTTAAAGCTGTTGCCTTGCTGCAACGGCCACAAGTGCCGTAGGTTCGAGTCTTGCACAGCACAATTATTTACGTGATTATAATTGTTCTAAATTTGGTTGCTACTTTTTGTGTGTTTATTGTGTAATGCCTGCATAGGCAGTTTCCATAACAGAGAGAAGAGCTCCGTGTTTTTAAAAATCAACCTTCACAGAGGTACTGTAAAGTTTGATTTCAAATGCTCGAATTTACGCGAATACAAACGCGGGAATAAGTTTAACTTAAAAATGCTAATGTAGAACTAGTATCGATACATGTCAACTTTTTATTGGTATGTATATAGAAGGTCGTCTAGGATTGAATGCAGCTGTTTCCCATATACGTCTAAGATATATTTAACACTACCTGACCTAGTTGTCTAGACTCTGTTCTAAAACCACAAACCTCGACGACAATATACAAAAAAAAATGAAAATTAACACAAACAGGAACATACGTGATAAATTTGACAAGATAGAACATTTTCTGTTTTACAATAAGGATAGAACAGGCATCCAAATAATACCGCAATTTATTCGGATGCCGCAATCTGATAACCGAAATATATTTGATCATAAATTTTCGTACTGTCAAGTGTGTTTAGCTGATTTACTCCATAACTAACAGTAACCACGGCTCCGTTCATGTTCTACTATAAATAAATAAATAAAAAAATGGTATCTAAAAAACTTTTTAAAAATTATGCCATTTATTTTCTACCCACGTATTTAATATCTTGGCTACAGTGTGCTATGAACAGTTTATTTTTGTTTTAATGTACAATTGCTCTCATAGAATGTCCTATATATTTGTGTAATAAAAGGTATGAAAAATATAACCAAATAACAAAAATATGCGAATCGCCTTATAGTGGGTTCTCAAATTATACACACACTAACGACGGATATGTGCGTAAGAAGCTTATATTAGCAAATTTCAAATGTGACAATGTTTTATAAAGGCAGCATTAGCGTTCCGAAGCGCCAAGCATATTATTGCAACTCCAAAAAAAAAGGTTTGCAAAATACCTTGTAACAAGTACACAAGAACAATCCCAGAATACTGTCGCCGCCGAGACAAATGCCAGCGAGGTAAAAACGCATTTAAATATCAATGTAACATCATTGTGGATGAACGAGACATAGCTTCCCTCAATTATCAGCAATAAGATCATGAGATATCGAGATGTAATTGGATTGGAACGCCAATTAACAATGATATAAAGGTAGCTCAGGTGAACGTGTTCGGATATTGCGTTTATCGATATGGCTTCAATCTGTGCCATTAGTTCGTAAATTCTATTCAGATGGAGGTCACAAAGAAATCATAAATCGTAAAGCTATTTCTAATATCCGCGTCTTTCTATAGTAATGTATTTCACTATTTTCCCGGCGATCTACGAGAGGAATATTTTGAATTCAACTTGTTAAAACCATTCGAAATACTCAATAAAGAGACACCATGTGGCTACGTTCCTTCGTCCTTCTATGTCTACATGAGTGTTCATACAATTGCACTCAGTAAGGCAGTTTATTCAATAGACTTAGCGTATTACCATCCTGGGCTACATATCTTCCTTTCCATTTCACAACAGAACCATGCGGGCGGGGCTGCAGTGTCACAGCTTCACGGAGACTCCCTTCCAATCGCGAACCAAAAAGTTTGCCAACTCTTATTTCTGTCGTGCCTTGGAGCTGTGGAACCGCCTTACTGTGAGCGTGTTCCCTCCTTCCTACGATACTGGGTGCTTTAAAAAAGACATAAAGAGGTACTACACAGGACCAGCTTGCTCGTAGTCAATGGCAGTGAATTTAAGCTCATTGTCAGTCGTCACTCACTTGCAGCAACATAAAAAATAACATTATTTAACATCAGAAGAATTCGTGTTCAAAGACAATTAAAAACAACAATAAAACTGGATTTAATACTCACAAGTGTCGATCTATTATCAACTGTTTACAAATAAAAAAGAACCCTTTAGGAGTCTCTTATGTATGTATACCCATAGGCTACAGTAACTGCATTACATCCCATATAATGTGTGGCTATTTGCTATGACATACCACATTTCATACGAGACAGTAAGTCAAGTTCCATTCACACGGTTTCTTTTAAAGCGTAACTTTGAAAGAATATGCATAAAGCGAATGTCCGTTTAAAAACGTCTCAAACTCCATGAATAGTCTAGCTGCTATTTTTTTACATAATAATGCTTTTGTAACGTATTCAAGAAGCAAAGTGCTTTCCAGACCTTGCAGTAGCTATTGATTGATTTTGTTATATTTGTCATCCAGAGTATTGTAATCTAGCAACTTTTGAAATTCAGACAAGTACAAATTACACAGGTGCGGTAAAAAGTACTTAATGCGTTTAGGTACTCTTGGTATTCAGTCTATCACTATGCTTAGCGTGTTGCTATCTTGGCGTCATCTCACATAGTGTTCACAAAGTGCAAAACAAGCCTGTAGCCATTCCATATGGCTACCTTAGTAGTAGCGGTTGCAACGAAACTGTTACTACTGATATCATAATTTCATAATTACGACTCACACAACCATTTGCAAGGGTGGATCCATACTCCATTTCACTAGAGTTTATGTGAGATGCATAATCATTTAATATAAGAAGTAGCCTTGAATCTATAAAGAACTAGCGGTCTATCCCGGCTTTGCATCAGTGGACATATATTTTTTAAACAGCTTTGGTAAATGTATTTTAATGCAGGATAAAGTTAGTTTTGTTTAATTAATAATTTCCGCAGTGCATGTGATGAAAGACTGATTTTATGACTATTTTTTCTACACATCGGGTTACAGTATTATAGTTCATGTAAATATAATCAATGATACTTAGTGATAATGTAGCATTTTAATGGTCAAAAGATTTTTTTGAAACCGAGCCATTTGTTTTAAACACAAATCTTTCCTCTTTCTAATATTAGTGTAGATGAAGAAAAGTAATTAAAGAGTAATCAAAAAAATCGTTAAAACGTTTTAGTAAAGATTAATTTAGAAAGATCTATAACTTTTAGAAATATTATGTTTCCCATATTATCGCAATTAATAACAGACATTATACGAAGCTCTCGACTTTCACTAAGTAACACGAAATTAAAAAAAATAACAGACTATAATTACCTGACTCTACAATCATCATTTGAACCTTGTGAAATATTGCGTAATAAAACATAATAACAAGCGGATGCGGCTATTCAGGTGAACCAATGTTATTTTTTTACAATTCAAAATTCCACCAAATATTATGCATATTACATCAGTTACACAATTGCTGTTTTACAATCTTTTCATTATATATCAGTTTTCATAATCCGTCTGACATCTCTTTATATCGAGGTTTTTTTAGTCGCTAATAACTATTTTGGGATTTAATTATTTGATTAATTATTTGATTATTTTTGATTTAATTATTTGATTTTAGTTTGATTCTATGACTTGTGTAATTTGGCTAGATAGGCGACAATAGTATTGGTTTTTACCCTGTCTAAGAGATCGCTGTTGGTCAAGCGTGTCTAACCATAAGTAGAATCAAATATTTAGGTGTTTTTATTGAGTTACTTGTTGCTACAAATTAAGTAAAAGCTTGTTGCTAGTAAGAAGATGAATGAGTGTCGATTCCGTGCAGGAGAAATGCGAATGTCAAGATTTATGTATGTTGATACAAAGGTGGACAAAGTCAGAAATGAGTATGTAAGAGAGAGTTTAAAGTGGCGCCAGTGGTAGAGCAGGTGAAAGGAAATCACTCGTCTTGGTTTGGACATATCATGAGAAAAAAGGAATCGCATACAGTGATTAAAGTAATGGGTATGAATGTTGAAAGATGAAAAGGAAGAGGAATACTAAAGAAAAGATAGATAGAGTGTGTGACGGATGAGCTGAAAATAGGGACTGAATTAAGAGATGTCGGTTGACAGGGATCTATGGAAGAGGAAAACGTAATGCGCCAACCCCAAATAACTTGGGAACAGGACAAGAACGTGATAAGTTACTTATTGCTACAGTAAATTACTACCTTGCTAGAACATTCTATAGAAGATCATTTAAAATAACAGCTAATCGAATAAAAAGCGGTATATTAAATTACATACAAATAAATTAATGAAGAAATAGGATTCAAATTAATTATGTAAAAATAAAAATATTAGCAAACCAAAGACATCCTAAACAAAAATTTATCAAAGTCACCTTTAATTTTGCTATTATTATTTTTAACTATATATGCTTGCGACGTCGCCCGCATACACTTAAATGACATTTTCATACTCCGTACAACGACGTTCAATTAAAATATTCTAAGTTTTATCCCCTATCCCGAAGGAGTCTATGAACTTTGTGGGATAGAAAGTGTACATTATAACTTATTTGTTTATTGGCGTCTGCAGGTAATTTCACCAATCAACTGAGAAGGGCTTTATAAATACAATTATTAACGACCACAAAGTATCGACCAAATTCAGAACAATTATTTGTGATTCTCGACTCACTCGGGACTCCAACCAGCAGCACTTTGGCACAGTGGTTCCAGCGAGATAACAGCTTCAATGGCTAGGCAATCCGTGCTGAGATGTTATGTTAACTAAGAATATTAGTATTACCCGTAATAAATTTCCGGAAAATCTGGCAGTATTAGAGTGATGCGAAGGCAGAAAACAATCAAAATTGAATAATTTTGATCGCTATATAGGTATTGCGATGATGGCTCAGTTCTAGTGTGTACGCAATTTCGAACTCACCTGCAATGAGCCTGATCTTTCGTTCAGAGCAAACATCGTGAGGAAACCATAGCATGGTGATAAGAATTTGGGTGGTAGGAATGCCTAACTAGCTCGCTACCACCCTTAACTTGCAAATATATTACCGATTACCTAAAGGTGTGTTCTGGCAGTTGCATTTGAGAACCAGTCCTTCCACTATACTTGGCATGCTCACCATCTTACACCACATCGTCATAGGTGAAATATTAGCCTAAACGCTAAACCTATAAAGTACGAGAAAAACCGATTTGGCTGCGTTACAATTTTATTACCGTGTAGCAATTATCATGGCCATCGTATTTCTATAGTAGGTAATAATACGACTCGCCTTTAAAACCATCACCCGAGAAGGTTCCTTTCGTGCACTCTGAATCAAAGTGGCGCGGCCTTCGTTGCGATGTAAAAGGCTTATATCGATTGCACCAATAAACCGAATAAAGCAAGACAACCTTATACATAGTCAGTTACGTATATATGCAGATTTCCATATTACAAAAAAAGATTACAACCTAAAAATGTATGGTATCTTTTAGATAATGAAATCAAAAGCACTCAATCAATCCTGGTGGAAGCTACAGAGTCCGTAGGTTATTAATTTTTAATTAAGTAAAAAATAAAAGTAAAATATTAGTAATCTGACATAACCCATGCTGTTGCTACTCGGCAGAAAATGGGTATCTTATGTAAGGTATTCTTACGATAGAATGGTGTCGTCCCATTTTCCCTCCATTGCTCAGAAAGAAAGTAATGATTTTCGAGTATATGTTTCGTGCACAATATTAAGAAAGTGTCCCGATCACCATATTCGAGAAGTTCTAGCCAAGACGTATTTCAAAGATGCCTAATGTAAATGAAAAAATACAAAATTGTATTAGATGACACATGTGAAAATCACATTGTCACTGTATATATAGCAGTAGTGTGTAGTAGTAACACATTTACGGTTATCACTTTACCAAATCAGCCACCCCGCTATTTCCGTATTTAGCAAGTGCAAAGCGATAGTAAAAGTTGCAAATAATTGGCTTACTAAAACTACTATTGGGTGTACTAAAAATTAAATATTTTTAGTACACCCAATCCGGTACATACTATGAATTTGCTATTCCGAAGCAAATACTTCGAGCGATTTTGTTAGAACCATAGCTTTACTCTTGCGACATAATTGGGGGCAGTGTAAATTCATCAGCTATTGTATGTCCTGACATCGCCGACTACAGATGAATAATCAGCCCTTAACGATCATAGTTGGTTTTGCTTTATACCGTACTCATCATCAGTTACAGGACTGTTACTTTGTGAGGACACTATGAATAAGGAACACAATCAAATAGTTTTTGCCGTTAGTTACTGAACAATGCTCCTTAATTAATTTCGTAATTCAATAGAGGTTATAGATAAAACCAGCCCTTTCTGTTTCGGAACAGTATTTCAATGGATTAAACCGTTTGTTAGTTCGACGACAATTGCCTCCACTAAATCGACTGGATTTTTAGTTTCTCAGTAGCTTTATCTTTATCTTTAAATTGTACCGTTTCACGGTGGGGTTATTAAAAATCTAAATTAATATTGTTCATGACATACATCTTCACTGTACTCGTACATTTAAATGTATATTCCAACGTTGAAAACAAGACTTGTAAACGTAACTTGGCACTCAGTCAGCTATTTGTGGGAGCTCGTATTCCGTGGGAAGCGTCTACGTCAAATATTTACAATATATCTTTACGGTACCCGTCGCCAACGTTTTTGATGTATTTTAAAAATCTCGTGTTTACTAAACAGCATTTTACATTTAGCAAGGAATCTCTTTTCAAACTATAATACAAGTTTTTGTAGAAAATGAAAACAAAATTCTACTAGTTTTAGAAATGTATGCGCAATTATCAACGTCAACATTCGATTTAAAGTTATTATAAAAAAAAAATGTCTTGAATTTGGATCGCTTACAAGACAATCGTTTGTGTGCCCCAAAAATTGATCATTCCGAGTTTGTATATTACTTTGTGACTGTTAATAACATTTTTTCAAGTTAAAACTACTTTTTAAAGTACCCCTCGACAGGCTGTTCTACTTAACATTGGCGAAATTGTACACATAGGTAGATGCTATAATAGAAAAGATAGTATTATAAGATGTAGTATTTTTTAAATATCACAGGCGTTACTATGTGATAGCTCCGTCGCAGAATCTCTTTTGTTTGGCGCTTTTTGGAATCCGCAAGTCAATATCGAATAACTAAGCAGGATGTAACGATGGATTGCCCGAACTGTCCGTGTTATTTCTGTAATGAACTGACCTTCCCTTGAACCCAAGAACCATCACTTTGCCGTGCTACCATTACAAATGCAGCTAAATTAAAATGTCAACCAAATAAAGCTAGATTAGTTATATACCAGAATTCCAAGCCTAAAACAGAAATACTTATCATCGACAGATGTTGATGTGTCTATTCAATCAAATTAAGTCATTAAAACCCAGAGTGTTCTGTTAACATAAAACAACCACGAAGTTGCTTTGATTGATTCGTTTCCAGAAGTAGTAATGTACGTCGAATCGATATCACGAACTGAAATTCATATTGAAAGATGTCCATTTTAAGAATATCTTAATAGGGAAACGGATATTTGATTCGAAATTCACATATCTCGTCTGATGTCTATTATTAGTTACAATCCGTTTAATACGGCAACTGAATTTGTATTGATGTGCGATCTAAGTATAGTGTGGTTCTATTTTCGCTTCTATTTTCGGACACATGGACACATAAGGTCGAATTGTCTGCCACCTAACGCTGACCTAAAAACCCCTAACTATAAAACATCTTGCATATCTGTATTACTAAAATTCAATTTTAATGAAGGCTTTTTAGTAGGTGTAATCTTTTGTAATGGTGGAGGTAATGAAGAGTTTAATGATTCTAAAGTAGAGAAAGTTCTGTCACTGTTACTGACGACACTAGTATGGACATCTGATGATTTTAGTCTTTAAAGAAGTCCATTAGATCAGGCATATTTAGTGGGATGAACATGCACAGTATATGTAATTATTTATACAATGTACTACTCATACATCTTACAATTTCACTTTGTACACTGGCGCATATTCAAAAATAAAATGTTGGAATGCGTGCTAAATTTTCAATTACGCCTCATATATATTTTCTTAATACTTTTTTTTACTTAAACTACCTACTGGCTGTAGCACGGACTACTGTTTTGATTACTATATCAATATTATAAAAACAAAAGATCTTTATTTTGTATTTTTATTCGTAACGAATAAACTCAAGAACTACTGGACCGATTTCGAAAATTCCTTTACCTTTAAAATACTACATTAGCCTTGAGTGACACAGGCTATACAAAAAATATAATTTTTTTATGAAAATGATTAAATAAAATTTTAGTTCTACGCGAACGGAGTCACGGACACAGTTAGATTACTATATTTTAATATGTTATTGATATAAAGTCCGTATTCGGAGAACTTAATTCGTATTTATTTATTTATCTCCACTCTCATTAACTAACGACTGTAATTCTAAAATAATTTTGCAGTAGTTCGTTAACTTATCCACTCCTTTTAACCCAAAGCTACCAGTAGTAATGTAATCAAACAAATTTGGGTCCAGCTATAACAGTTTGCTATAGCAAATTCTGAACTTGGGTCTATATTCGTTGTATGACGCTTTAGTTTGTAAGATGTTTTGTATAATATACGTTGTAATTGCTAATCTATACATTTGTTTATTTGCACTGTATGCATAGTGTATTTATCATCGCCGAACAAAATGTTATTTAATTCTTTCAAAATCCAATTCAATGATGCTCGTACACGTATCTAAAATAAATATTTTCCTATCAAAAATACGAAAGGTAAAGAATATCGCGTCGTTCACGCTCGATCACCGCTATAATAGCTGACCGAGTGGAAATGTGCAAACAAGGGACGGATAATCTATATTTATTGTCAACTTCAGTAGACGATTCCGTTTATTTTCCGGGTCTTCTTGCGTTGACGTCGACATTTTTCAAGTATCATAAGTTAGAGTAAAACTTCAACCTTTAAAATTTATGTCCGGGTAAATCGAAGTCATTTTTATGCAAATTGAACCAATATATTTATTAAAGGATTTAACGTTTGGTCACAATCTCAACTCAAATTAAGTAATAATTTAGTTTAGAGTTGGTAACACGCTACGTTTAGTGAAAAATAGATCTCAAATGGACTCGCAGGAAAATATGAATAATACAAGTGCTTGGCGAGTTTTCCAACTCGAGATTATTGGTTTGCCATACGAAGATTAGAAACTCCTATCACAAAGCTTTGATGTCATCAAGATGTTTTCGTTAAGTGAAAGCTCTGAGTCGCAGGTACTAGATATCCAAACATGTCAATTCGATTGGATGCGGTGTCCATACTGAACAATCATACCTCCATTTTCAAATTGTCACTTCAACGTGCAAAGTTACGATCACCAGCTTCGAATCGGTGTCCAGTTTAAGGATTTTAATCCATTTGGCCATATTTTGGTTTATTGTGTAGGTTTTAGCTGAAGATTATTTTAGAACTAATAAAAGACAATTAACCTAACATAGAAGGAAATGTAAAGTAATAAACCCGAACATTATACCTCTTAATAGCTCTTTGTAACCGCATTTATCTTTATTCATTGATCTTCCGTGAGTCCGTCTACGCTTAATAAAAACTTTTAAGTATTGTGTATTTCAATAAGCCTTGACTTATTTCAAGGTTTTGAATTAGATTCTAGCCGAAAATCAGTGTTGAGTGTTTCGGACACCTCAGCATATGCTGAGCTAGACGTCCTGTCCTAATAAGAAGACATCCGGTTACATTACATGAACTGTTATTTATGTTTGTATTTATATATATTTGTATTTAATTTTTTTATTGACAGTTTCGTTTTTTACTCGCATCTATTTCATTTCTATGCTTAATTTGAATGTATGTGTTGTTTCGCTGTCTTCTCTCTTTCTTTTTATCTTATTTACTTCTACATTTGCGTAAGTACAGCACTGTTTATTTTGTGAAAGAATAATAAACAAATATTCGGAATGTATGTGGTAGTTGCAACCTACCTTAAACAAGTTGTAATAGAATTGAATATCTATCCCGGACCTGTGCCTAATAACATAGTTACTTGGTTTTCACCAGCAATAAACTCGTTTTGTAAAACATTAAGTCAAATGGATGTAAAATCAAAGTTAGTTAAGATGAAATTTTTATGAAAAGGAAATACAAGTATACAACTATACAATAACATCAATAAAAAATATGAAAATTTTTGACGTTTGTAATATATATTTGATGTGTGAATATTTCACTTAATCCACTAATGATAGATCACAGTTTGAATATCACAAAATTTTCCAAGTAATGATAGCTCAGTGGTAGTGTGTACGACTTCGTGAAAAAATGACGATTCTTATTAATAAAGATAAAAAAAAAATGTACTACAAGTTATATGAACTCGATGATTAAGTGTTTTTAGCAACAGCTGTTTAGCTGCATGGCTACATATTGCGTTATTTTATTTCTTACTCCTTTTATACATTTTAGTGATATTGAAAACGTGGTATATTAGAATAATATTTCTAATGAGATCATTTTTATTTTATTTGTGATTTTGTTATATCCATATTTTCCTTACAATTTCCACCTTACTTATTTTACATAAAATTTTAACACATATGATTTAATATCTATTCTCAAGTTCATACTGAATAAATAAACAAGAGAAAGTCGTGTTAAGATCTATTATAAAACAATTTTCAAAATTCTTAGTTTCTATACATTTAGCTCTGTATAGTTTCACAATACAAAGCAGTTGCCCTATAATATACAAAAAAAATATATTTATTTGGCAACCTTAAATATTCATTGTATTTAGACTCCATTGAAGTTTACCCTCTTTCAACTACTCACGCTTCGAACAGATAAAAAAGAAAACACAATTTTTTTATAGCATTGCGTCGATTATACTACCCAAATTACAGTTCGCCAAGAACGTATGTTTGCGAAAAAGATCGCAATGCGTACGTTTTTTAGTGTAAGTATAAAAATTTGTTTTCAGAACACGTAACACAAATGGTCGAGAACCAATCCAATCAGCGTCCAATCGCCACCTAACTTTTGCAGCACGTTTTATTTTTAACCCGGCCGCTTTTCACCAAATCACACCTTTAACACACTTATACCAACGAGGTCACAGCGCCGGCACTTGTGTTACTTGTGTCACATTAGTCAAAATGACATAACAATACAATATACTGTGCACAAGTGAGTTTACAAAAGGCCGCTGCGGAAAGGTCACACCGCGTCACGACAACACGCGGACCTGTGAATTTGACATTAAACAACTTCGTGTAAGGTTGTGTCGTTATTCTCGCACTGCTTATTATATACAAGAGCCAAGGTTGGAGCTCCTTTTGCACATGAATAAAATAGATTTGATACGAAGTAAGTATTGTCAATGCGTCCACACATTCCTTTTCCGTTATCGGTAAATGTTTCTAAAGAGAAAGAGATAAAAGAGTACGTGATATCACTGCATATCTTAGGATGCTGTACTAATTACATATTTCGAGTCGTCGAACACTTTATCCGTGTATTAATTTATTTTAAAGCGTCTCCAACCTTATCAAGAATACAGACACATGTTCTTAACCTCGTCAAAATAATTATCACATTTGTCTATTAGAATGTTATAAACTAATTCCATGTTTTTTTTTTATATTTACCATAGCGTATTGGCCATAATCTCATCTAATGTGAAATGACGATATGGCGCTAGATGGTGAATAGCTAGTAGTGGTATTTGGTGGCAGATTTTAAACTTAAGGGTAGTAGCTAGCCAGGCGGGCACTAGAAAAAATCCTACTGCCATGCTATAGTTTCATCACGCTATTTTCCTTCACTGAAAGCTTTGCATTTCAATCACTTTGTAGGTGGATTCGAATACGCGTCCATTGACGCGGCGTGCGTACACACAACCAAGTAAGCTAACATCGCTTCAAAATTGATTAAACATAAATATAATCTATTTTAATGGAATAAACCTGAAAAGTTTTGTTCTTTATTTGTTTAATCGCGCTAATATCTGGTGGTCTGGTGTATTTCACCACTTGAGAGACAGTCCTAGTTGAACTACAATCTTAGACCGCATCGTCACTTTTTTATAGTAAAGGTTTAGCGTTATGCCCATAATCTCAGCTGATCTTAAGTGACGATACGGCCCTAATTGGTAGATACACCAAACCTGTTCGCCTAGGACTGGCTTTCAAGTGCAACTGCAGGAACACACCAGAACAGCAGATATTAGCGTGTTTAAAATAACAAAAAACAAAACACTTCAGGTTTTTACCTATTGGTACTTGGCCGCAGATTTTCAATTTGAGGGTGGAGAAAAAGCCCTACCACCATGCTATAGTTTCCGCACGATGTTTTCCTTCGCCGAAAGCGCAAGCTCAGCGTAGGTGGATTCAAACTGACGTCCCTTGACGCGAAATCCGTTCACACTATCACTGAGCTATTATGGCTTCATAAATGATTGAGACTGTGGCCAAATAGCGTTAAACCTATACTCTATATAAATAACTAACGTTGTAATAATACTACTTGACCCCGCGAGTTTATTTGTTTAACTTGAAACTTTAGGGTTTATTTTCCAACTTTGTGAGCATGGTATTATCATGCTAAATATAAAGCTTACTACTACAGATATTTTTGTACATTGATTGAAATTCAACGACATTGGCATTATTTATCTGTCCTCAAGACGTTATTTTATCCTTGAGATCTGAACCATCTTTTCTTACTGCCTATTACAGTTTTTCAATGCTCAACAAAAATGTTGCTTTCACGCAACTTTTAATACGCAAGTACCGCTATTTTTATAATTCCGAGAATATATTAATCATCGTTTTTATTTTTAATTATTATACTAGTCATCGAATAAAATAAAAATTATACCAAAATCCGTCAAATAGTTGCTTTGCTTTTAACACCTATCCTGGAGAATTCCTTTTATTTTGTGATATAGAAAAAAGTCTTTATGATAATTCATAATATTGACTCCCACCGTGTTATGTTTTACCAAAACCTGTCTAGTTTTTACAAAACGATGTCTGAATTAATAGCCTCAATATCGCTAACAAAGTACACCCCGAAATTCGTCAAACTATATTATCTACAGATTTGGCGTATGCGTTTCGTTCAAATTTAAGTATCTGGTTTTCTAAAAACACATTACGTTTTAGTGAAATATTGGCAAAGGCCAGAATTATCTTTTTTTGTTTTTATTTTAAAGGACAGCAAACAGGCGATCGGTCTGTCTGATAGTAAATGGTTACAGTCGCCTATAGATCGCCGCGGATTCTTCACCTTGGCGGAAAGGGTTCATTCTTATTCACTATGCCTGACCACAGAGGTTCAAACTGAACTTTTATTTTGGGTCAGTCTAAGCCCAGGCGTAGGCATTAACCAGTTGGACAATAACCTAACCACCAAACTGTAAAACTACTTCGTTAAATAGAAATATTTTTCTTAATCGACAGCAAAACTTCGCAAGAACTTTAATAATAAGAGTGTGAAATACCGACCATAAACAAAGTGTATTACTTTACTAGAAGAACATACATTCCAAGAACATTAGATAATCTCTCCAATGGGCCAAAGTATACAACCTTTCACACCTTTCTTCGTAATTTTATTCCTCTCACAATCTGTAAAACCTTTTTCAAACGTCCGGATTTAGTTACAAGCCTCTTCAGAGTTGCTAATACTTTTGGTATCTCTCCTATTTACGTTACATTAAACAAATCTTTTGGAAATAATGGATGTTTTGTGTTGGATTTTTATGTTTGTACAGGTTTCGCAGTTTTCGCAAGGTACAACATTACGGTGCCACCGACAAAACCAAGCAGTACTGAAAAAAGTTACAAAAACGGACAAAATTAACAACTAGTAACTTATACTCTGTAAATAAATGTAATAAGGTGGTAGATACACGTATTTTTAATATTTTATACGATAAATTTTATTGATTTCGCGCTATGGCCACAATCTCACCTGATGTTAAGTGACGAAGTGGCCCAAGAGTGTGGACACGTCAAACTAATGGAGAAACTAGCTCTCAAGTGCAACCACCGGAACTTATTTATACGTCGTTTCCGGCCGATACTCAACTCGAGGGTGGTAGATAGCCAGATAATAGTTATGGTTTCATCACTATCCTTTTTCCTTGTAGAAAGCTCAAGCTCATTGCAGGAATTCGAACTCAAGTCCATTGACGCGGCGTCTGTCCGTATACATTACCAACTGCGCTATCGTGGCTTCAATGATTCGATTTTTTTTTAACAAAGCGTTTAGAGACATTTAAACAAACTAAACTGAGACATTTAATGAAATATTCAACTATACTTCAAACTGCAAAGAAGCATAATCCTAGCATGAAAGAACAAAAAATAACTCGCTCTTCGTGTAAAAGATATTTTTTGTTCTTACAATAATTTCAAGGCTATATATTCTATTTCCGAATATGCTCTCTAACAATGTGCAAGCCACAAATAGAAGCATTTTTAGCAATAGTCGTACGGAATTAAAATCACGAGTTGTCGTCCGTTAGCCAACGGCGAGAATATTCGACCTCTACTATGAGTTTGCGAATGTGGTAATAAAATCTTTAAACTTAGTTACCCATAGCTGTTGTTTTATAATATAACGGCAAAATAACAACACTAACGGTGCATGCACACTGCCAACCAAAATTATGACACCCACTGAGAGATTAGCAATCCAAGGGCGAACTGGAAAAGTAGTAAGAAAGAAATAAGTGTGTTTACACGACAGTACTATATCTATCTCGCTCCCTTAGTCGCCTCGAATCGACTTTACCCGAATGAGCGTCACACAAATAGGTCGCGGATCCGAATTTCAAATGACGGAACGAATGAATCAATATGACGGATATATTATCATGCGTGTGGTATTTAAGCCTTAACTGCACTTATGTAATGATACCCCTTACTATGTAAAAACATTACTTCGAAAAGTTTAAGTGACATAGACTGAAGCATTCATATTAAATAGGAAATACCCGATGTCATTCTCGAGCTATTAAAAAAGAAATGGTTCCAATACATTAAGGTTTTTGGGTGTAATCGTTACACATCCAAGCACACAGACATCCCTACGAACACGAACAATTTTTTTCATTAAGCCTTTTTTTAGTTTATAATGAATTAAATTATTTTAAAAATCATCTACTGTAATGGTGAGAGCGTTTCTCTGGATAATAAAACATTTGCATTGCCGTAAAAACACAAAAGATTTAAAATAATAGTCTCGTAAATTGCTTGACTTTGGAATGTTGAGAGTAATGCACAGCCTCAAACGCTACGCGTCATAAGGCGTGTAAAACCTCGCTAAATACAAAATCTAGAAATACCGCTGGGCAGAAAATTTAGATTTCATTTATATGATAAAATAGAAAAAAATATCAAAAATATGCGGGAATGTTAAAAACAATTGGGCGTCGACAATAACGCCAGCTATACTGGATTTAAATAGAGGTAAATGTTATCCAAGTGAGCGAAAACGTATACATTTTTATATATAAACATACTTAACTCACACTTAAGCGCTTTAGGAATACAATACCTCTATTTTGTATCTCTAGTAATATAAATACTGTTACATTCCCTCTAACAATACCCATTTTTATGCAAAACTAACCAGTGTTGATTAATATAAAGGACAAACTGACATTTACAACATATCAATTACGCAGGTCAGTGTTAAGTAATTAAATATTATACGTGTTAACCTTAACAGACTATTCAAGAATAACAACCAACAAATCACTGTCCTCAAATAGATAACAAAAACCTATAATTAAATTGAACTAAGCAAAAATAATGATCTTGAGTTTATGAAGATGTTAACTGTGAAGCAAGCTTTGAAACTAGGAGTTTTATCTCAATGTCACCTGATATTATCTGATGAAGTGACTAAATATATTAATATATTACGATTGTTTTTCAGTAAAATCCTTTTTTTAGCTTATAGGTTTAGCGTTAAGGCCATGATCTCACCTGATCTTAAGTAACAATACGACCCTAGTTATATCTTTCCGTTTACTTGCGTTTACCGAAAAGAAATAGGTACATTGATTCTTACCTTGGTAAAATACACGATTAGTATAAATGCTCCATAAACAAATTTACTTACAAACAATGTTTATTAACGCGAAGTTATAAAGAGGTACCTAGAACAAAGAAAAACAAATTTATTGATAAAGAATCTTTTTAAAAGGTCCAAGTTTGAAAACAAAAACAATAATACTAGCAAAAAATAACATCTTAAAAGCTGCTTTTACAATACTTAAAAGTAAACAGAGTACATCCATGATTTATACTGGAAAGAGGGTCGTCCAAACTTTACCTTGTCATTTGAAACAAAGTTTTCAATCCGTTTGAATAAATAATGTAAGTTAAGCTAACAATTACCATTTCCATTTAGGTAACTATTTTCGTATGGATTTTGGAATAATATTTAAAATTTTCAAAGTGAACAGAAAGTATTAATTACTACCTAAACAATAGGGCTACTTTATCAACATGTTTAGACCAGGCATAGGTCAAATTAAAAAAATGGCAACTATCTCAGAACCAATATCTAGAACTTTAACTTCAGTTGTTGTTCACTAAGCTCTTGTAGCATATAAATATATTCATTTCACTATTAATCTTATAGCAAATGAAGGTAATTGTTATTCAGGCAAGAGTATAAGTACTTATGTACGCAAGTAAAAGTAATACTTCAATGGTGCCATAATAAGAAAGGATTGAATGCATTCAATAATGAAGGCCTAACAGATAAAACAGAGTTCCCTGGCTGGGACTGTCGTATTAGTCTGTCGGGTCGACTCCCGAGTAAGGCAATTGTTTGTGCAATCTGAGTTTAAATGTTATTTTGTACTCATAGACATATGCCATAACAAATTAAAAAGAGAAAAAATATTTTTCACATACATTCATCATTTTGAACCGAGTACAAACTGCGAACTCGCATCTATTGACGCGGCGTCCGTACACACTACCTACCAACTGAGCCATCACCACTTCACATCTTGTCACACCACTCACATTGGAGATACTGAAGTGATGATTATTGAACAATGTAGCGATGGTAGGGGTTTGAGCTCTTATCGCAAAGAGAGATCTTGAAGAGACCTGTTGCTAAAGTGGCGCCGAGACAAGACCAGTAAAGCCAGCGAACGACTCTCACAACACAATATCAATGAGATGGCACCAACGACTAAAATCGTCTCATTTTACATTTCATTTTTTTTTTAACTCGATATAAATCAGTTTAAAAGGTATTCTCCTGTTTACCAAGAAGTAAAAGATAAATTATTCACACACCTGTTCACTCGTGTTGTCATCTCGTAGTCTAAATTACCTGAAACACAATTTGCTCGGGGCGTTCTCAGAATACACAATTAGTTCTGTTTACCCTCTACAGGTAGGGCTGCTGTAAATAAAATATTTAAACCAGGATAAGGGATTTTATAGGGCCTTTCTATTTTGTTAATACATGTTTCGCCAGTTCTATCGATATGACAACGACAACTGGCTTCAAATTGTATAAGGCTCAGTGATCATCTTATTTATGCAACACGTTGTGTTTGCCATTAAAAAATAGGATACAAAGCCTTTGAAATGGTTGTCTATATTTATATATTTCAAACTATAGTGGGCTAAATTGAACCTAATTTAAATGATAATAAATCAGACATAGCGTCTTGCATCTTGAACATAGCATCTTTACCACTGTTTAGTACATTCTACGTAACCTTATTGAGGTGCTACTCTCTCCGGCCCCAGTCACTTAGTGCCTCATCTGGGCGAGCGTTTAGAACGTGAATATGAACTATGTCACCAAAATCTTACAAAGTTGCAGGCGGGTTACTATACTATCTCTAATAACTAAATTACAGAACCGGTGTACCAATAGACGTTATCAAAAATTCTACAACTATTAAAACATGGTCATTGGTGGTAGGTAATACTTGTTCACGGGCAAGATATACTATCTTTAAACGCAAAGGTGGTACTGTGGTTCAGACGTTGAACACTCGATAAGATAGTATAGCATGCACGAGGTCTGCTCGTATATTGTAATTCAGTACTTTTACCTCCTTTGATTGTAAAATCGATTAATTTGTCTTTAGTTAAAATTTGGCAAACAGTTACAACCTTTACAATGGTTTTCTAAAATTTGCAATAACGACCACGCTCGAATTTGGACCAGTGGGTGAACAGTAATTTAAATAATGGTAAAAAATTCCAGACATAATTAAACAGTAATGTCAACCCTCTAACCGCGGCCGAGGTGAAAATCGTATTATGCTTATCTTGTAAAATTTTGCGGACCACGTTATTATCACGTCGCATTTATTTTTTAGGCGTTTGTATGTCGCAAAATGCATATTCCTCGTTTAATACGTTTCTCATTGAGTATGCAGTAAGTGGAAGAAATCTAAACCCATTACATAATACGATTGAATAATACAAGTTAGTAGTAACAAAAAAAAAAAAGGAAATTTGCCCGCGATTAGAGGATTCATGAAGCTAATAGCAACCCTATTCAAGAGGCGCAAATAATACACGGTACTTAGTTACGTGCGATGATAACGTTATCAGTATGAATAGATGTGCGGTTATAACATTAAACAATTTAGCGAAGCAACATTTCGGAGTAAAGCTAATTGTTTGATGTCGATACCTGTTACCTAATACCGTCCTTACTCAAACTCTTGAACACTAAGTTACGCTTACACAGGCTAGGTTCCACTTAGCATTCACAATGCTCAAAACATATTTTCAGCTGTTTCACATAACAACGTAGGTCTACCAACGTTGACCCATACTCCATTCAGCTTGAGCTAATGATTGTAACGCTCGTAAGAAAATGGAGCTGGGAAAACCGCGGTAGTGAGCTTAAACATTGTCAACGCTAAGTGGAACGAAACCTAAGTGGTTGCATCACCGACTTATCTATTCCCTTTGTATTATGATAAAGTGTAAGCCAATATGGCTAAAGGTATCTAAGACGCTGTAAAATCCAATAAAACTGGTCATCGAGATATTTACAATTCAAGGTACGCTGTCATGTCGAGCTCCTGAAATGTCCCTTGAAGTTTTTTTTAAGGACTCCATATCTTATGGAAGACGGAACTCATTAGATAAAGACACTTTTAAAAGAGCTAAAGCTGAGCTAAAAGAACTAAAGCTGTCTCTAAGAGAGACAGCTAAAGACATTACAAAATAAAGAATTTATTTGTTCGTGCCTAAATTCAAATTACCATTTCTATTAATTGTTTCTCCAGTAAAGCAGCAGAGTTTGCGCAGTTACCTACTGGTTTCTTAATCGAAAGATGTAGTTAGCAGCATGAATAGGTAGTTTCTGATAGAAACCTATTACAAGGTAAACTTAGTTAAATATTTTAAAATAGACTTTAAAGTATATATTTCTGTGACCAATAAGTATGAAATAGACTGACTCGTTGCTAGAAATTATAGGTGTAACTACGCAAGATATGATTTCACTCACGGCCATTTAATTCCAAAATAAATGGTTGTGATAACTTAATAGCTGCTACAATATGCGTATATAAATATTTAATACCCAGACACAGGAGCGGCCAATATCTTCATCACACAAAAGCTAGTCATATGCGGGGTCAAGTTCGCGACATATGGTCTCAAGAGTTAGTTCAAACACTAAATAAAACTGGTGACATTTAAAAAAAAAACATATTGAAAAGGAGCTTGCGTCATATTAAAAAGAAGTATATATCAAAAACATTAATGATAATGATATTTTAACTTATAATATTTTAATCGCAAATTACCAGAACGTCCCTATATATTGTGGGTAGCGATAAGTGATAAGTTTTATGTTTGCGTTATTAATTTTGTATGAGTAATAGTTTTTGCAAACTGTTTTATTCGCCCAAAGTTCTTCGTACCGTAAATGTAATATGTTGAAAACGGATGACAACGACAGAGACCCGAAAGTTAGTTAAGTCAGTTAGATTTTATCATAATGAAAAGGGTTTTATAATAAATATTATCAAAACTAATGAGTGAGAGGATATCTAATAAATTCAGAAGCAAATTTCAACGGTTTGGTGACCGAACGTCCCCGCCCTTTACAATAGCTAGAGATTTAATGACATCTATTGAACATTCCATATCAAGCACAGATCTACCGTTGAGAGTGCAATCGGCATGCCTATAATCTTAATAGATTTGTGACGTCACACTTTCACGGTTAGTGTTTACTTCACATCTTTGTCCACGCTCATATATTTTAGAAACATCTGCTTTATAGGAACGCACTAATTCGATCATATCCACACTATCGATAAGGTCGTGCTAGGATCACTAAATTAGTAAGTTAGGACTTGTTGGTTAGTCAGGATCGCGAATCCTTTCTTCACTTTCCGGCAGCAGCCCAAGCCGAGGTTCGTCCATCGTGCCCTCAGCACTCGCCCTAAAAAGTACGGTGAAGCTGTCAAAGCCCCTAAGGCTAGCAGCGTACGTCAAGTCGAAAAAAAAAAGCTTCGATCATGAGCAAGTTCATACGCTGATGCCCACTATACTGATTTTCAGGTGCCCGTGATCATAACCTTTTTCGATGGCTAGAGCGTGCTTGTTTCATATATGCTCTATCAATTTACAGTTTCTGTAAAAATCATTGTAAGAATGTACCCAGTAAATCAATACATTTCATTTTGATTGGTGGTAGGGTTATTGCCAGACTGGTTAGCGACTAACCTCGGGTTTAGACTGCCGCATAATTAAAGTATAGTATAAGCCTTTGTGTTCCGGCACAGTGAACGAGAATCATCCCTTTACGTCAACGTCAACAACACGTCTGTAATAGCCCTGGTGTTGCGGCTGCCCATAGGCCACGGTAACTATTTATCACCTGGGCCGTCTACCTGTTTGCAGTCCATTAAAATAAAAAACATTATGAAGAAACTAAACAAGCTTAACTAACGTCCATTAGAACCAAGAAAATAATTAAACAAAGCTATAAAAACGCCTAATTTTCACGTAAAATGTAAATAAAGTAACGCTGCGGCAATTACTTGGGAGTTTTTTTTACCTTTAAACCGTTGATGTTTAAAGACGAATGGACTAAATATGTATTCAGTCTTTCCACTACGGAGATAATCGTATTAAATAATACCCGAAATAGTTCTCGTGTGAAATTTCATAGTACGTGGGAGCGAGCACGCCCACACCTCGACACAATGTCGAAATTTATTTATATGCAAATTATACTCTTAGCAATCATTCTTTTCGGTAGAATCGTGTTGTTTTGTATTTTAGTGTATATACGTATATACTCATGCACTTTGTTTTTCAAATAGAATTTTAGTTTCTTCCTACGTAAATTATATTATATATCACTTTACATATTTTGCAATAATAGGCAGACATATTAGCCTACACAATACTTAACTATTGAACAATGTACTGTTCCATAGCGACACAGTATAGTGTAACCTTTAATAAAAAAAACAAAGCATGAAAATTTAGATAGCGGAGTGTTAAAAGTAGTCTTATCTGAAATCTCTATCCTCTTCAAGCCTTCTTTGCTTATCCTTTGAGATCAGCAAGTGTTGTCAAGGTACTATAGGTTAGTGCAGTGCAGTGCAGTTTGGCATGTCAACAATTGCAGGCCGATATTTCTCGAAGTTCAGTTTTATTCTTCTATTATATGGATGCAGCACTTCAAATTAACATATACAATTACTAGCAAACATTGATTGTTTGTTTTCTTATCTACGGATCACAATTCTAAAGATATTTTTGCAGTAAATCTGTGAAGGCAACCTATATAATTTTTCCTTGAACCGTGTTATGAATTTAATAGATTTTATATGATACGGTTAAATTTCATATACCTACTTTAATTTGCTTTAGTCATATTGCCAAGTAGAAGAAAATTAATTTAAAACTATCTCCGCGAATTCTAATATCGCAAAGCACTCTAAGTGAACTGCCGTAAGAAAAACAAGTTAAAGTGTATCCTTCGATAAAATATCTAATCTTATTTTATGACGCTCATAAAATGTTAATTGAAAGTATAACTTATTAAATGATTAGGTGCTCGAGGTTAATAAATTATAACAAATAATAAAAATAGAATTAACTACATTAACTTACCAATCTCGTTATAAGTACTTCATATCCTTGTACAATAAAAGAAGACTAACTGGATTGCATTTTTACAAATGAACTTTGGTTTTTGGCTAAACATTACCCCTTTCTGACCGATTTCTAGATATGCGGAATTTGTACGTAATTTAACATTGATTATCACATTCAGTCAGCAGCTACAAGTTTCAAAGTTATGCAGGAAAAAACTTAGAAACATCAATTACACCCGAGCAAAACTCGAGAAAAGTTCACAAAACAATGAACAACAAAGAAATCAAATCACTTTTATTGCATCATTATAATTATTCGAGACAGAAAAACTTTACATATTAAACGAGTTCTCATTAAAACACAGTAATTTTATTAGTAAAGTAAAAACAAAGACACAATAAAGTAACAACAAAGTAATCTGTAAAATTTTCTGATAAGATCTGAAATATCTATATATATATAAAAATGAATCTCTATTTCCCTCGGTCATCGCATTACGTGTGAACGTATAGAATAATTTCACTAATTCTTTTTGGTGTGTTAAATATTGTCAGGAGAAGGTTCTTATGAATGAAAAAATTAAGGAGTTAAGTGGTACATTAGAAAATTAAAAAAAACTTAATGACAATATTAATTATACATAACTCCCAGCTGTCATAGAGCATTACAATAATAAACAATATGCTTTTGAATCATATTTTTTTAATTTAATTATACCAATTCGAATTCAATATTCATAGTTAAGACATGACAAACCTGTTGGGTCAGCTAGTGCTAATATAAAAATTGGTCTAAACTACACAAAGTTCGTTTGAAAAAGAACTACTCAAATTTCTGTAGCAAAGAATTAGGATCCTACCAACCCGGAAAATTTTCCATCTTTGCAATAAGCACGACCTTCCAAGGAATAAAACATGGTTGCAACTATGCTGTCGCAGTAAAGCGATTTTTATGGCTTAGCTAGTTAACCACTGCCATCAAGTCAAAAATCTGCCATCAAAGCATCTAAACTTGACATTAACAAAATTGCTTACTTATATACAAGTAGTAGGAAAAAGAGACACAAGGTAACACTGAATAAATGACTAAGTAGTATTTTATAATTATTACCTTACATTATACATATTATCGCTTCATTGCATATTATTTAACAGATCAACTTCAATACAATACAGAGCTACAGATGTATATCTTCTTCTTGGTGGTGGTATCAAAGCGTAGCATGTAATAATACCAGCTGTGCTTCCTACTATATTCGCGTGAAATCGAATAACTTAAAATAACCCCTATTGTGCCATCTACAGCGATGACTTTTCAAAACCACGGATTGCTATTTCTCACTAAAGCTGTAACTATCAGATTTCATATCTCTAATATGAGGGACGTAGAGTTATTCAATCTTTTATATCCTATTTTATTCCTTCAAATTTTATTCTGGGGACACTAGCTATGTTGTAGGGATGTTACGGAGCTTCGACTCCGATTATGAAAGCTCGGAATTTCCGGTTGATTTAACACCTCCCACTCTGACTTCGGTTTCGGTGCTTTTGAATCGGAGGTTATAACGGAGATCGCAACACAACAAGTAACTGCGTATAGAATAAATAGCTAGCCAGGCGGGCATTATACAAACCACACTACCATAATATGGTTTCATTACGGTGTTTTCCTTCACCGAAACTTCAGGCTCATAGTAAGGATTCGAAGTTCCATTGATGCGGTGTGCGTACATACTACAAACTTAGTCATCATCGCCGCGACTTTCACATTTAATTAAGAGTGATTTGGGTTAATAAAACATTTAATCGCACACTTTTTCCGATTACGAAATGGATCACTTGTACGATATTTAAAAACGCGATGTACGTAATGAGATTATTACGTTCGCTGTGTTATATTTTCAGTTGAAATACTTGTTCTTTGGAAACGATAAACCGCAAATTAATTTTCATAGATCGAACGAAATCCTTTACATAATCTTGATGCGAACCATTAAACTCGGTAACGAGGTGTTTTTTTTTATTAGAAATTGAAATACATACGCCACGTATAAGCAGGCTTTAGTGTTGAGTTATTTTAACATGTTAAGTTAGTTTATATATTAAATGCTCTAGCAACATTAAGATTAATACCACAGCTCGTTCAGTTCAAAATTAATTATGTAATCGATAATAGGAATTATGAGTAGTGTGTAGTGAGTAGTGTTTACCAAAAGTGTTCAGTTCGAATCCACCTGCAATGAGCCTTAGCTTGCAGTAAAGGAAAATATCGTAACGCAATAGCATAGTGGTGGAGTATTTCTTAAAACCCGTCTGACTATCACCCTCAAGTTCCAAATCTGACGACAAATTCATTTAAAAGTGTGTTTCAAACATTTACTTCAGAGATCCTACACATACAAAGTTTGCAATTATTTTAAGAATATTTAAAAAACTTTTATTATAATTATTAAATAATCTATAACTTAGACCGTGATTTCGTTCGCGTGGATCTCAAATTTATTATTTTAAGCAATTTTGGGATTCATAGGAAACATAAACAGAGACACCGTCATCCAGAATATTACAAGTATACGTAACATTAACAGGTAATTCAAATAAACATTTTCCGTATCAGCCTACCGATAAATACTTTTTATGTCGTGTTGTATAACTTATATAATGCTGGATTATAGTGATAATAAAAAATCGATTGCAATGTTTTATTAGCCTGTACAAAAAAAAACTCACGCCAATAGCGAATGAAGCCTTTACATTTTACAGATTAACTACGTGACCGTGAAATAATGGTCGTACATAATTTATTATTAAACACAGTTTTATTTTATTACAGATAGGTTCTTTTACCTTCGTTGTTCACAGGAACAGTTCATCTTATGCCTTTCCAGGCTTCCAATATCAACAAATGACTCTGGTGTAAGATATCTACCTAGTGGTACAACCATCGTCTACTACCGGCTTATCTATGTCGCAGCCAATTAGCTTAATTAGTCGTTCAATCAAAAGCCTAGCCTCTTTACTAAACAGCGCCGTCCAAATAGCGGCTTGAATGATATTCAGCTGTAGCGTTTGATGTATACAACATTTTCAATAAACTCACTGGCTAATGCTTAGGCCATTCATACGGTAGGTAACAAAGAAATAATGAAATAACTTGTAGGCTGAGTATGTTGCAGTGAGGTGGTCGCTATAGTAGAGGTGTTTACTAGGTTAGGTTAAGTTGGACTTGTGACAACAAACATCTCCCTTATTATTATAAGTTGGTAGTTCAAGTAATATATTGTACTGAAATATTGTAAACAGTTAATTGAACAGTTAAATAACGTAATTGGCGTAAAAACTGCCACTAGATTTTTTTTATTTAATATATTTAAAACGTAACATATTACTGTTGAAATGAACAGGCTAAGCGAGTAATGAAACGTCTTCGGTACAAGTCATTTTAAAAAAAAAAGAAAAAAAATTCAACTTTAATATACAAATATAAAGAACAGATTAAAGTGGACGACAGTGTTTTGTTTACCTTGATTTTCGACTGGTTTTACACAGATGTCAGTAACCCTGCGAGTCGGTAAACTTTTTCAACATTAATTTAGTGAATTAAACATTAATAGGAACAGGGTTTAATTGCAAAATTTGATTTTATTAGCATAAAAAGTTTATCAAGCAAACATTATACATTATAAATGGCTCTACGCATTTACCTACAGCTTTGTTAAGAAATTGGTTATGCCCGCGACTTCGATGCGTGAAGTTGGATTATCTATATTAATACCGTATAGCGGTGAAGGTATAAAAGTTTGTTTGTTTGTTTGAACGCGCAAATCTCAGTATCTTAGTAGATTTCGAAAAATCTTTTTGTATTTTAATAGAGGAATCATTGAGGAATAAATTACAAATAACATATAAGATCACGTTAAATTTTTTTATAAAAGAAGGAAAAAATTATGAAATCATACTAATGTTATAAATGAGTGATTGAGTTTGTTTGTTTGTCTATTACGCTTTTACGTGTAAATCGCTGAACCGATTGTGATGTTTTTGGCATAGAGTTAGATGTGATCCTGGAGACGGAGATAGGCTACTTCTTCTCGCGAAAAACTTATAGTAAGTATAGTACTTCTTTTCACTTATAGTAACTTATAAGGATAGGGATATACATTTTATTGCATCATCTCATTTGTTTGACAAAGTCAATATTAAAGCGAGCGTAGCTGCATATAAAATCAAGAAATATCATATTTTTAATCTCTATATTAATAAGAATGTATTCCGCATATACGCATATAAAAAATACAGATTTTATAGTTATATTATTATTATGTGAATAAATTTTACGAAAAAATCACAGACCGCAACACATTTTTTACTGAGCTACTACTCAGTGGTAGTATGTACGAATTCGCGTCAAGGGACGTGGGTTCGAATCCAGACACCTACAATGAGCTTGAGCTTTCGGTGAAGGAAAACATCCCGAGGAAACCATAGGTAATATGCTGGTAGAACTTTTTCTAATGCCCGCCTGGCTAGCAACCACCCTCAAGTTGTAAACCTGCCCCCAAACACCAATAGATGTGTCCCGGTAGCTGCAATTGAGAGCCAATTTCTCCACAGGTTTAGCGTGTCTACGAACTTGAGCCAAATCTTCACTTAAGATCAGGTGAGACTATGACCATAACGCTAAACCTTAACTATAAAGAAAAAAATGTGAACAGAAAAATATTAATTCATTATAAAAGCAATTAGGTATACGCCTAGAGAATAAAGGACGAATCAAAGAACAGTAGCGTTGATACCTCGTCATATTCTGGCCTTAATCGTAACCCAGGCCTTTCATAGCCACATTATACTCGGACTGACTCGCCGATTGTGACGTCAGGACTAGCTCATCATGTCCCCGCGGTATTACGTCAGGGAATAAGCTTTTAAATAAGCCGACGGGAGTTCATTTGTGTGTCTTTTTCTGTAATCCTACTCGGGCATTATTATTCTCATATTCTTTGTACGACAATGTTCAGTTTAATAAAACGGTACGGGGTTTTTTTTTTAAATTATGGGTTATTTTAATTGTTCATCTTTATATACTGGTGCGTAATACATCTCTATGGAAGACTTGCAACACTTGTTGGTCAAATTTCGGTGAAGCTGCCAAAGCCCTTGGGGCTAACAGCGTACGTCAGTTTGCAAAAAAAAACATGTTGATAGAATGTGAGCGGAACCGAGCTGCTCCTGCAAATGATGAAGCCAGGATTTTATTGAATTTTGTTATTAGTTCTAAGTAATTTAGGTAGGTAAATAGTAATTCAGGTATGATGTGACTCGCAGGTCCTTTTTGGATCGAAGTCCCTAAATAAAAAAATATTGCAAGATTTACAGTATGCAGATTGAAAAAGAGGACTACCTACATGCAATGGATTGGTCGGCGTTGGGCAGTATTGGATTTATAATGACCTGGATTGTTATTTTCCCACTTTGTTTCACACTAATTGTCAGCACAAACATTGAGCTCGCGCCGGTTTAGTGTCCTCATGGTTGGTAGTCTGTATAGAACCCTAAAAGTGCAATGTTTGTAAATCCACACCCTGAGTGACTAGCCTATAAGGTATAAAGCCAATATTAATGTTACATTATTGACGTGTAAAACGTTCATATAAACTTTAACTTTAATATATTTTATTGTTTTGCTTATTTAAAAGTATTAACCGTATGATATTTACGACGAAATTAATTATATATAAATACATAGATTAAAATTCTTCGTCAGATTTAGTCAAAGTATTACAAATGAGACTATAAACAGAGACAACAATGCTCCCAGTATGCACAATGGGTCGTCCAATATGGATTAGTTATTGTTTCGTTAATAGGAAGTGACAAGCATCACCATCAAAGCCTATAACAATGGCCGATATGATCCATAGATTATAGAGGCGCGTTCGCTTCTTTTTAAATAACTTCTTTGTGGTAAACGTTGTAATCTTAACTGCAAATCCGGTTAGGCGTTTTTGGCTGATTCTCGATCTGTCATGTGTTGGTATTTCAATTTATATATTCTTTTGCCTTATATCTTGTACTAGAGGCCATTCTAGTGTTACACAAGCACCAAAAAGCCGTTGGGGATCTCTTATTAGCTTTTTTTGATGACATTGGGTACGATGCAGTCTAGACGATTTTTGCGTCAACAATATTTATTCATTTATTTAATGTCAAAGCTTTTATAGGTTACTTGCTCTTGCCCGAGTCTTCGCTCGCGGTATTATTGTTTTAATCAAACAAATCGGATGTATAAAAAGTTTTATACAAAGTTTACCCGTCTCTTTGCCCCACTTCCAATAAGTTTTTCGTGACAAAAAGTAGGCAGTCTCCGTCTCTAGGGTCCCATCTATCTCTATACCAAAATTCATCACAATCGGTTTAGGCGTGAAAGCGTAACAAATAAACAAACAAACTCACCTTTGCATTTATAATATTAGTATGAAGTATGGTGATATGGCAAACTCTTGTTTGTCAATACTCAAAAGTAAAGATTAAATCCTGAAATATCCAAAAGTAATTAATAATGCTTACTCGTTGTTATTCGATGTTTTATGGTAAATTAAAGTATATATATATACCATGTTTAGGTAGGAGCAGGAAGCAGGGTGAGAAAAGTGCTCCGTTTACTTTTGCTGACAAGGGACAAAGAGAGGGATCAAAAATAACTAAAAATCTGGTTACGTAATACTTGAACGACCTCTATTAGCGTCATTTAATGTAATGAAGTAAAATAATAACCGGAAACATGCTTATTTAGACGGCCAGAAAAATCTCTTGGTTATTAGTATCTACAAGAGAACGCCGTATTGTTGCAGATTTGTTTAACCTTTAACAAGATTAGTAAACCATTCTGTTGACGTGACATTAGCAGAACTCTGTACAGATCTCCATTACATGTCATGGGGCGGCCGATTTCACGATTGTCACAGTGAAAAGTGCGCAAAGTAGGTTTCACAGAAATCGTAATGCTATTGAATTAACACTTATATTGATTTCATTACTCATATAATTTTATGAACCTTATATGCCAAATTGATTCTTAAGTAGTAAACTCTAGAATCCAATTTTTCCAAAACCTTTAAGTTTTTGATATGTAAACGTGTGTAAGTAATGATTTCTTATGTTTACACGAATATTATTCATTGAAATAAAACTAATTTAAACGGATTTTTCCGCGGTTATTTATTAATTTTGATCCCAACGTTTTGAAAGCTTTTCAGCCTTCGTGGAGTCCGCATTTCGATGAGTAAGCAAGTAATTTACATTCTCGAAAGGATCGGCTCAAACTACCAAAAAGTAACTCCCTAAATCGAGTTAATAATACAAGTTTACAACACTATTATTAGGGCCAATAGTATCCTGTCAAACGCGTCATTCCCAAACAAGCAACAGCATGCGTTTTAGCATAATTAGGAAATTAAATCCTTGACGTTTGTACCGTCCGAACCGCGTAGATTTATTAGCAAACCAATCGTGACCCTTGAAAGTTTATACGAAACAAATAAAATAACATACGGCCAACGGCTCTAGTGAAACTGAACGGGCAACCGCTCTGACATTAAGTCAACAATTACGATAAATAGAGCATTGCGAACCTGTCGAAGCTGTCAAACAAAGTAACAACGCTGATATCGTACGCTGATTGCATTGTCTGACTGCTGATGCGGCAGGCGGAACAGCCGATATTCGATTAACCGTTGCACTAAATACTGTTATATCACGCCTTGATGATGACGATCATATAAAAAAAAAAAACATAATCCGAATGAGATTTCCTCTGAAAGCTAAATATTTTGTACTTTTATTCTGTTACAAATATTAACAGTTACAATTACAAAAATCTAAATCCGTGAAGAGCAAAATTATCGCCTATTTATTTCAACTATACTGAAGAATTGCACTTACAGTTGGTCACATTTCTGCGGACTGTCTTTATAGTAATAATTATATTTAGGGGCTTTTACAATAACCATAAAATCATCTTTCACTTTTTCACATAACTTTTACTAGGTTAATTTTGTTTATATGAAAAAAAATGTGTTTTAAATGTAATCTATTATAAACCTATGTGCGAAAGAAATAAATTTTTTTCAAACTGGCTGACACTGTTGACGTAAAAGGCCATTACTGCTGTACCAAGCTTACTGGCAAGCGCAGATGGTGAACGATAGAATTACTGTATCATTGTGTTAAAAACTCTTAGTATCAAAGCTTCTTGGTGTTTATATTTCATAATTTATATTTTAGAAGATATTGATTCATTACTTCTCGGCCTTTTGGCTAAGATCAAAGTGTAGTATATTATTGTCATATTGAAAGGTAATAAAAAAAGCTATGGAAAAGTATTAGCAAAGAAGTATACATAACTATATATAGTTAAGGTTTGATCTTATGTGACGATACGGCCCAAGTTAGTATACACGCTAAACCTGTGAAGCGACTGGCTCTCAAGTGCAGCTGCCGGAACACACCTATTGGTATTTGGTTGGTAGATTTTCAACTTGATGGTGGTTGCTAGCCAGGCAGGCTTTAGAAAAAAGCCTACCACCGTGCTATGGTTGCCTCACGATGTTTTCCTTCACTGAAAGATCAAGCTCATTGAAAGTGGCCGGATTCGAACTCACGTCTCTTAACGCGAATTCGTACACACTACCACTGAGCTGTCATCGCTTCAAATCGTATCGCTTTAGTATTCACAAGTGTTTTACTGATCTAAGAACCTAAGATATTACAATTGAGTAGCTATAGCATGTTCGAGGGCTTCTTTCTATAGATCTTGTACATGTTTGTTTTTCGTAGCCAAGATGTAAGAACTAGTACAAGAACAAATAGTAATGTCTTTAATCAGTCTATATAAGAATTATGTAAAATAAATTAAACAATACCATAGGTTTATAAAAAGTGTACATTCAATTAACTGCGAAATAAACTTTAACACGCGTTTAGTATCGGTTAAATATACACTTAAACCATTTCGAATAGGTGCATGTAACGTCGGTAAAGGAAATTTGCATAATAAAGGATGCCTTGTGGTACTTATGGTACTTTGATACGGGCCGGGTTTTGTGCTCTCATTTGTGTGCCGATTGACTGAACGCATGCACTGGCAAAATATATGTTTTTTAATATGTTATAGGCGATGAAGGGTTATCAACACAAACTCACCCGATATTAAGTAAGGATGTGGCCCAAGACGATGGACTTGCTAAGATCAATAGAGGTACTACCTCTAAAGCGTAACTTGAAGCGATGATAGCTCAGTGGTAGTGTGTACGACTTCACGTCAAGGGACGTGAGTTCGAATCCAAGCATCTACAATGAGTTTGAGCTTTCGGTGAAGGAAAACATCGTGAGGAAACCATAGCATGGTGGTAGGGCTTTTTCCAATGCCCACCTGGCTAGCAATCACCCTCAAGTTAAAAACCTGCCGCCAAATACCAATAGGTGCGTTCCGGCATCTGCACTTGAGAGCCAGTTCCTCCACAGGTTTAGTGTGCCTACCAACTAGGGCCGTATCGTCACCTAAGATCAGGTGAGATTATGGCCATAACGCTAAACGTTACCTATAAAAAAAAAACTGCGGGACCGCTCATTTAGGTATTTGATAGCAGATTTTTTATTTGAGGCTGGTAGCTTCTCTAGAAGAATTGCGAAGGCGGACCTTAGTATCTGCCAACACGGGTGTTTGTATTGACACCGTGGTCCGTTTTAGTGGGGAGTGTTAAGTGATTAGCATCCGGTGGACACATGCCCCTCTCGGCTTCGTCTGAACCCGAGTAAAACGTTTCAGTTTGAGCGTTGGCAATAAAAAAGAACGTTAATAAAAAAGGGTTGCTATGGTTGGAGATGCTATGATTTCCTCATGATACTTTCCTTACTAAAAGCTCAGGTTCATTGCAGATGAATTCAAACACACGTCCAATGACGCGGCGTTCGTACACAGTACCATCTGAGCCATCATCGCTTCAACTGATGTTGATCGATTAAGTTCAAGCTACTCGATTATTTACGTAACTCAAAAATAATTTAATACTGTGAATTAACTTATATTATGTATTTATATAGTAATTAATAGCATATTAACTATTAATATAAAACTTAATTAAGTAAAGGAAAAACAGCGCTTGGATCTCACTTATTGCTCGTGATAAAATCGAAACTTGTTTGACCGTATAAATATTTGCTTAATGTGGAACGATTAGTTAATCTAAATACGTTTTATCTATTACTAATATTAAAGTCATCATTGTTTTTTTTGTGTGTATGTATGTACATATATATTATTGAATCTCGTTCAAATGTCTGTCTCAGTTTATAGAATCAATTCCTTATTTTCCTTTGTTAGGCCAAGCATAGTTCATAACAATAAAATGTTGCATTACAACGTTGCATATAAAACAAATCATCTAAAGTACACTTTACTTATGTCTATTATTACATTCATCATGATTTGATTTTATGAGCGCGTACTTGTTTTATTTATTCGCGTTTATATGTCTCGGTTTGTGGTATAATTTTTATTATCCCAACTTGGAGACCAATAAAGTTTATTACGTCAGAAAAGTTGCGTTAAAATTTGGCCTTCCAACTGTTCGATAATATGAGTTAAAATTTGACTTCTTATATATCATTTATCTACTAGTAGCATATGCCATTAAAGTGTAAAATTATCCCAACAAAAGTCGTTAGCTTTATCAGCTTGACATCAGCCTTAGCGCCGACAAAACAAGTTTCTATGGCGAGTTTTACACAATGTGTAAAGTGATCGAGATACAATGTACCAAATGTACCCAAGCTTCATTACATCGTATTCCTATCAAAATATGCAGTTTGATCAACTTTAATCCAGTTATTCTTACTTTATTAGTCCAGGCCATAATCACCGCGATAAAGCGAAAATTCACGTTATCACTATATATTTATTCAAATCTTTGCGATGACTTCGGCACTTTGGATCATGTCGAGGAAACTTCACTCCGCTATCTACACACATCAAAAGATTTTCACGCAGTTTGCTTACATTTCAGACTTGAGCATAATGTATTTCATGGTTCAAATTAATAATGATATAGACGATTAGACCAACGTGGAAATATAAGTTAATAAAAATTACGAGCCATAGCCAGTGTTATGGAACCCGAAGAGAAATGTAACATAAATATCTGCCGCGATAAACTATAGAGCGAGGATCATCCATTTCGTTTTTTGCGTTCGTTGTTGCTATCGAATATCTTGATGAAATATAAACATTTGTTACAAGCCGAAAACTACGCTTTTTCATAACGAGAATTACCATGATAAAAGTAAGCAGGCTTTTGCGATACCAAAAAAATATCTAGCATATTCAAGAACTCAATTATATTCTCAAGTATAAGATTGAAAAACAAACAGACCAGTCAATACAAGATGCATTAAAGCAATTACCTGAACAGAAATAAAGAAGTCATGAACTCTGTACATGCAATAACACACGAGTCAGAAAACTATTTTCGAAACTTCTAAACCTTTGCCAGATCTGAAAGTTTCTTGTACACCTACAAGTGATGAATCCAGGATTCTATGTATTTTTTTTCATTAGTTCTCAGTAATTTTTGTACATATTGTAATGTCAGGATACGATGGGACTGTCATGTTCTTTTTGGACCGCAGTCCTTAAATTAAATAAAGACAAAAAAAGTGGCTCGGTCGAAAGTGAACATCTAAACGACAATATAAACTGTGATTATTGGACAATATGTTTTCTATAGTACCATGATTATCTATCAAGACAATCCAAAAATAAGTGAAGCAATTGCCAGGGTTTACTTTATAGGTCACTAGACCACAATCTCACCTGATAAAAGTTAAGGTGGCACAATGTGGTGGTGGTGATGGACAGGCTAAACTTCATGAAGGGACTAATTTTCATATGCTACTGCCGGAAGACAGCTGTAAGTATTAGCAGCCAATTTTCAACTTCAAGTAGGTAGCTTACTAGGTAGACATTAGAATAAGCACTACCATCATGCTACAAATTTATCACGACGTTTTGTTAACCGAAAGATTTTAAACTCATTGCAAAGATTTCAACTCACGTCCAACTGAAGCAATGTTCGTACACTTATAGCTATCACTCTCAAGTTGAAAATCAGCCACCAAGTACTCTGCCAGTTTCTCCATTAAACTAAGCGTGTCTACCACCTTTGGCCATATCGTCACTTACCATAACGCAACACCTAGAACATATAAAAACAATGGTATACACGACTAAATTGCATCCTCGACTAAGCGTACGCCGCTGCAACCGTGCATGTTCATAAAATTAAATCTTTGTAGACACCCGTCTACGTTTTAAATATATACATATGTATACATTATGTCTTTTACAGCAAATATACAATTTATTTCGTTGCCCTCGGGCATAACAATGTTAATTAGTTTATCACTAACACAATAGAGAACTATTAAACCTAAAAGCCCTTTTCACTTCAAATCTGTAATTCTTCTCGAAGAGAATGCTAATTGGAATTTAAATGGCAGATCTTAAGCTTTCAAATCAAATCAAAAATCTTTATTCAATTTAGGCCCTAAGAAGGCGCTTATGAACATCAAAATTACTACTTTCATTCGTAATCCTTATTAATATTATAAATGCGAAAGCGAGTTTATTCATTTGTTACGCTTTCACGTGAATCGATTATGATGAATTTTAGTATAGAGTTATATGGAGCCTTTCGGATGATGATAGATTAGTTTTTCTCCCGAAAAAGTTAGGTAAAAAATAGAGGCATAAACTTTGTATGAAACTTTCTATTACGTCATCCGATTTAACAAAGTCAATATTAACGTGAGTGAAGCTGCGGGTAAAACCTAGTTCATAATAATTCTCCACCTCGAGAGCTATCAAATTTAATTCTACTAAAAGAGTAAATGTTAATTTAATAAATCTTCGCTAAGCCGGATACAGTTTCTAGCATGCAGATTATTAGCATTGTAAATGATTTTTGTTAATTTCACACGACGTATTATACACACACTCGACATGTTGGAATCAACAGATCATGACGATAAAAATGTAGATACACGAGTTTTTTTTCTTTTCTTGTATTTTATTAAAGATTTTGCTATCAAAGCGGTCATGACTTTTTCATTCTCTATCGGTAAACAGTTATACTGAGCGTCAGATAGGATTTATAGTCTGACTAGAAGAAGTGCGAAAGTTGTCCCTTGTCTCTGGCAACACGGTTTAGCGTGTCTACCAACTTAGACTGTATCGTCACTTAAGACCGGTGAGATTGAGTGGTAACTAAACCTTAACTACGAAAAAAACACGGGAAAACGAATGTGTCGCCGTGGTGTTTCTATAATCTAATAATGCTTGTTGCCAAATCGAAAAATTGATGTTCACTAAAATCTATTTTACATCTGTCAAACACTATAGGTGACAGTTACACTTGAGAGCCAGTCCTTCCACTCGGTTTAACGTGTCCACCATTTTGGGCCACATCGTCACTTAATTATTATCTTTATTTTTTTAACGTTGTGAAGTAAAGTGTCTGCACTGCACCTGATGTTAAGTACAGTGCAATCCAAATCTTCGGCGATTACGAATGAACCAAAATTCATTGCTGGCCTACTTAGATACTTTTTCATGCCTCTTTTGAAAGACCCCGTGTTTTCAGAAGGTGGAAACACGATAACGGGATAACGATGCCACAGCTTCACAATACGACAAAAATATGTATCAGCAAACTGTTTAGTTTTCGAATGATGTGATCTTGTGCGAATTACTCTAACATTACTTGAATATGTGTTGGTGATAACAATATTATTTAATAAGATTGAAATAAAACTAATTTAAACGGATTTTATCGCGATTATATATTGATTTTGATCCCGACGTTTCGAAAGCTTTTCAGCCTTCGTGGGCACGGGGCGGACTGAGGTGTAGGTTGTCCAGAAGTCCATTGGGGGATCAAAATCAATAAATAACCGTGATAAAATCCGTTTAAATTAGTTTTATTTCAATGAATAATATTCGCGTAAACCTCAGAAATCATTAAATAAGATAATGAGGTGAAGCTACATATAAAAAATGTATGACTGAATGTGTGATCTGTCATCTTCCTCTATGGCATGTAGTAACATACTAATGACTCTCTCGCAAATAAAAAAAAAAAAAATCCGATGTGACTATTTGTCCACTTTTTTAAAGTGGCTATGAGAATTTCACCGGACTTTAAATGTACCGATTTTTTTTTTCATTATTTTATGTTTTATATCTTTGTATCTGCTTATTTAGGAAATTTCAGCTATGTCAAGTGAAAGTAGTCGGAAAAGGGACGAACACAATCACCCGGTCTTAGAACAAGTATTTTCAATCAAATTATTGTTCCGTGTGGAGATTTACCCAGAACACGCATCAGCGAGGCGACCATCCAAACAGCTAGAACAACTTTGCGATCATAGAGAAGTGAAAATTACAGGCAAATCTTTCTTTACAAATATTGCCTAGTAAAAATCTGTACAGTACAGAATATTACAGCCATAAACCCTCGTATGATGTTATAGTGAATAGGGTCTTCAAAATCAAATTCGACACTTGCGAATTTTTAGATGTAGCCACCTCATCACTGTGTAAATGTCAACAATATGTAAAAATTGGGGCCGATTGAAAACCAGCGATGTGTGGTGCTGCCGTGCCACATACCATCAGGTAACTTTGTGGAAATTTCGTGAAAACATTTGGTATCGGTAGTAAATAATGATTATTGTTATTATTATTGTTTTATTACTGTTTCAAACCCTTTCATTGGTGGCTAGCTGCTCATCATAACTCATCATCATTAGTATCGGTAGTTCCTAACGCCTGTTTGTTGCACTTTGATATTAAAAAAATGTGCTGGTAATAGTTTTTAGTACTTCATGATGTCATAAGCTACCATAATATTACAATACCATAATACGACGCAATATTAATTTAAAACAGTGTGTTGCCTATGCACTATTTAACACTGTATTTATGTTCATTAATATTTGTGTAAACTTGTACATAATATAGCCTTTTGCATATTTTGTTTTTAATTTTAGTTCTTGATGTTAGTTTTCCTTGTAATAAAAGAATAAAAATAACCATGAAGTTGCATAAAAAGAAACACGACATAACACATCAAGTTCTCGACAAAAACTCGATTCACCGTTTTAAAATAAAGAACAGAGCAATCAGGTAGTCATGTAAAACAATAAAACTCAAATTTCGAAATCAATGCATAAATATTCTGAAATATAAATAAATTTATATAAGATAAAACTCAGACGATTCATATTATAGTTTACTACTTTTATATCATATTATACTTAATATAATTCTGTAAAGATGTGCTGGGTGAATATTTATACATTACCAGATAAAAAAAAAATAACTTTGTTCTTGCAATCCAGAATCAGGCTGTATACATATATAGAATAACCAATTTTTGTATGGGTTACTATCACCAAACTCAAGTGATAAAATAGCGTCACAGGAGCTCTTCCGTTTGGTCGCAATTCTGTATAAATTTGTACATGACAAATTCTTCACTTTTATTAATCACATTAAATTTCAATGTGACTTAGAATTGCACTGGTGAATTAGAAAACAGAAATGTAAAAATAAAAATATATAAATATTTTTTAATTATGACATCTGCCTATGTAGAAAATTTCGCCAACGTCAAATGAGAAGCAATTAGCAGAATAAACGAACACAAACCAACAACCAAATTCAGAACAAATCCTTGTGTACTTAATTCTTATTATGTTTCTTTCTTGGTTAAATACTAACCGTGACCGCAACTTGGTTCGCGTGTAACTAAAAATTATTTAATTATTTATGCCCGTTTTTGTACCTTTTTGAATACAGCGTTACTCATATTTGTGGTAGTGTGAAGTTAAGTAGCCTAAAGCCTTTTTCAATTATTGCTCTATGAAATACAAAAACAATTTTTGAAATACAACTGGCAGTTCATATGATTAGCGTGTTCAAACAAACTTTGCTTCTTTATAATATTAATATAGATATCCTTTTGGCTAACACAGTACATATTCATATATCCAACCATATCAAATAGATAACGATTATGGTGAAAGATTACAAAACTCAATTTCTTTTGATATAAGTCAGATTGAGAGTTTTGGTGGGTTCTTGATCTGTCATGATGTAAATTTTATTTTTATTCATATACTTAGTTATTTAGCCTTATATTGTTTAAATTATGGTGACATTTTACGTAATGTAATGTAACTGAATAGCATAGGTGAAGTGAATTATGAATAATCATTCGGCACATGATATATTAGTTGCCACAAAAACTCCCAAAAGAGCTTCAACAAGAGAGTCACCATCTTGTTGAAGATAGTATGGTCTGCCAATCTTGCAAAATTATCTGCAAATCTGTTGCAAAAATCTTATAAAATCTGCAAATCTTATTACTAGAAAATGGCAGTAATAGTCTAAGTTGCCGAGAATAAAAAATAAAAAAAAAGAAATGTCAGATATTTTTAATCGATGTAAATTGTGATGGCTGCTTGGTATTCTAATTTTAAAATTTGCTTTTTTTCTATCGAAGCTATAGTAAAATGTGTCGCCGGTCAATCTTAAACGTGGAATAACGGTGTATTGAGTGCGCATGCGCGATCGAAGTAACAAGGTGTGCGCTTTATTAATCCCGTTTTTCGTGTTGCAAATTAAATCGTGACCAGTACTTAGTTGGCGTTAAAAACGGATTCTGTACAACAATCCGGTCTGCCCACGTGTTCATACCCAGTTGATAAATAGCATGTTACCAATATTATAAATGCGAAAGTGAGTTTATTCGTTTGTTACGCTTTCACGCCTAAACTGCTTAATCGATTATGATTAATTTTGGTATAGAGATACATGTGACGTTGGACACGGTGATGGGCTACTTTTTCTCGCGAAAAACTTTTAGAAAATGAGGTAAAGAAAGGAATAAAATTTGTGTGAAACTCCTTATTGCGTCATCCGATTTGTTTGATAGAGTCAATATTAACGCGAGCGAAGTCGCGGGTCAAAGCTAATATTATAATATTTTTTTAATTAACATTTCGTTTAGACGCTGTTTCGAACATGTAAACAGAGGTTTCTTGTCGGAACATACCTTTTGACTTTTAAACATATACAAGCCTATAATTCAATAAAAAAACCCCAAACCACAATAAGACTTCAATATACTGTATAATTTGTTTAATAATATGAAAACGTATTTACAAAAGTTATTATAAATTTCTTTAAGAAGTACAGTACACATATTTTTAATGTTCATTTCAATATTTTCTGTGGATTTTAATCTCTTATATTCGGCATGTCTCTTTGGTTTGATCATCCTTTTTAATTTTTTTATAACGTATGTGTAATCCATAGTCAATGCTTAATTAGATGGCTTAATTGACTACTGTGGGGGTTTTAGTAGGTATTTTCAGCAGCAAGCGCCGGGTGTGTCGCATATATCCCTCTCTGTCCTTCGGGATAACGGATAAACGGATTTACCCACGTTGAAAAATTATACTGTCCAGTTCAGTTTGACATGTGTCATCCAATACATTTTTCTGGCGGCTCGAATCGTAAGAAGCCGGAGTAGCAGTATAATAGATGCTTTCGAAATGTGATATTGGCATAGGTCGCTGCGTACACCTAGGAAAGCTATAAGTACAAAAGAGTTCATATTAAGAGGGCTTAAATGCAGTTCACGACTTTTTACTATCTGCCGAGAAAGAACCATGAGCTTCTTCGGACATGTTATGTTGTCTCCAAGACACTGTTTGGACAAGGAGATAATCATAGATAAAGTTACGGCAGTGGTTCTCAAAAAGAGCGTTTATAAAATGGTCCGAGACAATATGGAAGGCGGCGCGAAGTATCCTGCACAGATTGGTACAATGCACACATGACCGCAGCCAGTGGAAACAGTTTGTTCGTGGCCGCGATCCTCAGCAGTAAGGGACCAATAGATTGCTCCATAAGTGTAATGCGAGCGCGGTAGTGATAGTTCTTCAACAGTCGTTAACAATGCGTAGACGACGTCATTCATGCAAAGAAATCAGATCGTCTTAAGCTTGAACAGTACAGTACAACTGCTCCACCGAATTCCTTGCCTCCTTAAATAATTAGTATTTTAACTAGAGACCAACTCCAGTAGGCCAGTTTTTACTATTCCATATTTAAATTTTTCTTCCGGCAGCAGTCCATGCCAAGGGTCGGCCACTACGGCACCTTTGCGCCCGCTGCTTCGGGGATGAGTGCTCTCAGCATTCGCCCCAAAAAGTCCTGCCAAGCTGTGAAAGCCCCTCCGGGTAACAGCGTATTTCCAGTCGAAAAACAAAAAAAAAGCGGTTAGTAGTTCAGTTCAGTCGAAGCAACACTCGAGGCAAGTTCGGTCAGTTCAGTTGAGTTAAGAACTTCCTCAGTACGGAAGTGTTATATTAAGGGGAAGCTCTGCTGTAATCTATAACAATTGTGGAACGAGACTCTGAGTATGATTCGAGGCAATCTCCACGGTCTGTAACACTGGTGTATAATGTATGGTAGCTCTTAATTACCATGTCAATATATATTGTGTACAATATTAAAAATATATTAGGCAAAATACCACGAATATTAAACAACGTTTGAAAACATCAATTTATACGTATTAAATATAGTCATTAAGTCCGCCATTGCACTGTGTGTAGAGTGTAAGTAATAGAAAGTATTACGATGACAAAGTTCCTGTCAACATCTATTCTTCTTCTTTTTTTTTAATTCTTGGCAACTTTGTCCTCTTTAGAGACTATTAATACCATTTTCAAGAGATAAAATTTGGACATTTTGGATAGATGAAACTATCTTCAACAAGGTGGCGACTCTTCTGTTGAAGCTCTCTGGGGAGTTTTTGTGGCAACTAATATATCATGTTCCGAATGATTATTTATAATTCACTTCACTTATACTCTTCAACTACACTATATCACATAAAATGACGCCTATATTACACAATATAGGGCTAAATAATTAAGCATATGAATAAAAATAAATATCACAACATGACAGATCAAGCTCCCCAAAAACTCCTGTCAACAACTCCCTTTTGAAGTCAAAACTTTCATGAAAAGTATTTTAGGACCAGCAGCCACTTCTTAGAAATTGCTTTTGTAATAAGCAATTAATGAAACAATTTAAATTGTAAGTTAAATTCGTTTTTCACGAAAATAAAACATAAAACATCAAACACAAAACTAAACAAGACGGGAACTGTAGTTTAGCGAGTTCGTTGACTCTTGTTTACTATCTGAATATATATTTATGTTTATTGTATAAATTAATGTGACACTACGTAGGTGGTTATATCTTAACATTGAATTAATTATCTATTACGGTGACTTAATGACAATTTTGACTTATATTACTTGTCTGTACTCAATTATTACATCTCTCTTTATATATGTATAACTTTCAAGACAAAGCAAAAAAAAATGTTTCAAGGATAACAACATGCTAGGTATACTTATAAGGTAATACATAATTTGAATACAAAATTGCAGGGTGTTTTGAAACTAGAAATGTTGAAATTAAACTCTGAAGTGTGTGGAAATGGGTTTCACTACAACGAGCTATTTTAGAACTCGTGTATGCTAGTCGAGACCATAAGAAAAGTATTCCACAAATATCTATACAAGGTGTCCCTAAAGGTAACGATAATCTCGCACCGGGGGAAAGGCCCTCTTATAATTAGTCAGTAAAAAAATTATAATTAATAATATACTAACGAGTTTACGCCTCACAAGAAGCCTAACTAGTTGTTGGTAAATCAAACAAATCGGAAACACAGGTAATTTTTAGGGAAAAATAATTTAGTCAAAATTACTGATCGTATCGACACGGGACCATGACCGTTTGATGCGGAATTATTAGTAGATGATTAGGGCTATTCAGTGTTTGATTTCCAATGATCCTTTATGATTTTGATTGCTGCTTTACTTTCATTAACATTTTATCGGCAATAAAAACAAAAGAATGACATTTTCTCTTAATATGTTACTCGCCCGGCGAAGCGGCCGGGAACGACTGGTATATTAATACATATATAAGGAAAATACAGTCCTTTCTAGGCTCAATCACGTCAAAACTACTGATCTTATATGTATGCGACGATAACCATTCAATGCGAAATGTTTCGTAGATGGATCCAGGAGTCCACAAGAGCCCAGGATGGGCATTCATCACCATGTTTTCTGTCATAGAAAACTTGAACTCGTTGTAGGTGGATTCGAACTTACGTCCCTAGACGCGACGTCCGTACACACTACCAGATGCGTTATCATCACTTTAATATTTGTGGCTTTGTAACTATTTTTTTTTTTTTATTTAGTTACTGCTGTATTTTTTAATGGAATAGTGGGCAAGCGACCAAGCAGGTCACATGATAGCAAGTGATCACCGCCGCCCATGGGCACCCACAACACCATAGGAATCGAAGGTGTTGTAGGTGTTCTAGGTATGAGTAGGCTCTCTTCTTAATTATTGCCAGGTCGTATGAATCCGGAAACAGCCGACGCATGTTGATTCCACAAGATAGTTGTGCGAGGCAAGAAATTACATGTATACATTAAACTTTATTTGTCTATTGTTAGCTAAGAATAGAAGATGCCTAGTGTAGCGGAAGCGGGTGACAGCTAGAATACAATATTCCTAGCCAATTGCAAACTTATAACAAAATTTCATCAGTTGCACTTTTAATCTCTCTGTGTACCACACAGAGCGGTTAAAAGTTGGTATGAATATATATTTTATGTTCTCACACAGGAAGTAATTCAACTTTGTAAATATACTAGACCTTATTTATTAAAATAATCTAATAATATCGTGGTTCAATGATCTTGAATTTTTTTTTCGCATGTAATTTTCTCTTCATAGCGGTAATTTTTTTGTATACATACTATAGCACCGATGATCTTTCTACAGGGGTGGGTAGAAAGGACGGATTTAATGAGTACACATTTTTTTGGCTAAATGTTTACTACGTTACATTTTATCAAAGAGAAACAGTAAGAGCGGGGCAGCGGAGGATACCGCCCAGTACACTGTCCAAATGAATTGAGTAATCACAGCCGAGGACATATCGCCAAGCTACTTGGACGGAGCCTGATTTAGCATCAGGCCAGGCCAGTCGCCGGGCCGACGAAATGCTTGCAAGTTCGCACATCGACTACAACGATATCTATCGCGTTACGATCACTTATCGAGATAAGAAGTCTCCTATCTCTCAAGTGGGATCAAACAGCACACAGTGTGCAAAATTTGATGAAAATCGGTTATGCAGGAGTTCATTACGAACAAACAACGTGACACGAAATTATATATATAGAGATTTAACTAGCAACGAAATATGTATCACCTTTTATTAAGGTTAGTAGAATTTATTTAAGGATATTCATCCCGTATTTACCTAGATAATCTACAGAAAATGTATGTGGGATTTACATGACACGACCCACCTGAAACCCCAACTAAAAACGCAAATTTCCTAGGTTCCCCTTTTTGCCAGAAATCTGTCACTACTTTCGCATTAGAGAAATAACTATTACTAGGTAATTTTAAATATTATCCTTACTAATATTTTAAATGCGAAAATGTATTTGTTTGTTACGCTGTCGAGCCTAATCCGCTGAATCGACTATAATGAATTTTGGCATAGAGATAGATGTGAACCTGGAAACGGAGATAGACGATTTTTTCTCGCGAAAAACTTATTGGAAGTGGGGTAATGAGAGGGATAAAATTTGTATGATTTTTTTTATTTCGTCATCCGATTTCTATGACATAGTCTTCATTAACGCGAGCGAAGCCGCAGCTTAAAGCTAGTAATATAACGCGTCAATCTCAGTATCTACAAGTCAAATTTCAAAAATTATTTTTGTAATTGTTAGTGCAATTATTGAGAGAGGCATTAGAATGTTCAAGATCATGCTTCCACCAATAGGAGTAAAACTGTCTTGAAAATATTTACAAAAACGGGCGAAACTTATTGAGTAATCTTAAATTCCACCTGAACGAAGTCGCGGACGTAGCTAGTATAATTACTATTTACAAGGACTGCACAGTTGGTCTGACGGACAAAGCAGTTGCCTCTCTGTGGCTTCGACTCCGGCACAGTACAAACATTTTTATGTCCCAGAAATAATTGTTCTGAGTGTCATTGTTACTTCGTGTTCGTTACCTGAGTTAAAAGTATTTCTAAGTTGACATTGGCGAAATTGCCTAATAGTTTTTTTTTTATATTGCGCAGCGTAGTGTCTGCACTGTATCTGATGTTAAGTAAAGTACAGTCCTAATCGGTGGTGACTGCCAATGAACCCAAATTCTCTGACAGTCACCGCTGCCATGCTGCCCTGCTTAGGTACCTTATCACGCCTCTTTAGAGCACTTTTAGTTAGTAAGAGCTAGCAATTAGATCAACAATATATCGTAAAACATCGACATCGGTCTGTTTCACGCGGGAAGTGCCAACTTAGGCTTTTAATTGTATAGTCTTATATATGTATATCTGTGTGAACTTTTTAATGGCCTTTTAGGGAGAACCAGTCCCTCTACCATCTTTGGCCACATCGTCACTTAACTTAAGGCGGTCTTTATTTATAGGTAAGGTTTAGCTTTATGGCCATAATCTCACCGGACCTTAAGTGAAGATACGGCCCAAGTTGGTACACATGCTAAGCCTGTGGAGGAACTGGCTCTCAAGTGCAACTGCTTGGATAGCTGTTCAATATAATCCCCTCCTCCCCGTTCCACTAAAGAACCACGCGGGCGCGACTTCGGTGTCACAGCTTCACGGTGACTCTTATTGAATCGCGAACTAAAAAGTTTGCTGATTCATGCTATGTCGTACCGTGGAGCTGTGGAATCGTCTTCCGGTCAGCGTATTCCCAACCTCATATGACATAGGGTCCTTCAAAAAGAGGCGTGAAAAGGTATCAAAGCAGGCCACCATGACAGCGGTGACTGATTGTAAATTTTGGATCATTGTCAGTCACCGCTGTTCTGAGTTGTACTGTACTTAACACCAGGGTCAGTTCAGTCACTATGCTGAGCAACATAAAAAAAAAACACCTATTGGTATTTGGCGGCAGATTTCAACTTAAGGGTAGTTGCTAGCCAGGTGGGCATTAGAAAAAGCCCTACCACCATGCTTATGGTCTCCTCACGATGTTTTCCTTCATCGAAAGCTCAAGCTCATTCTAGGTGGATTTGAACTCACGTCCCTTGACGCGAAGTCGTACACATTACCACTGAGCTATCATCACTTTACAACTTAATGGGCTTGTGGTCATAACGCTAAATCTATAAACTAAATAAAACCTTGATTAATATTATTTTATTAAATATAAGATCACCGTGTATCGTAAAATAAAATGGAATAGACAGATGACAGGAAAAACAAGAAACCGTTTATCTGAACATAGTAGTAATAATTACAGAGAGTTAAATTTATTCTGATTAATGAATATTTACTCCACGCTCTCCTTAACTAGGTATGTATGTTAAATATGAAGATTATTCATATAGGAAATGAATAACATAAGAGTTTCGTGTACAATCCATTTTATTAGCTAAGTAACAAGCAAATAAAACAAACTAGATTTTTATAAACGTTATTTTAGCTTTATATTTTATTTTTATTAGTAAATGCGTAATTTACATGTGACTTTTTACTAAATTTAATGTGTGGTACATACATTCTTTTATCTCAGTTAAAACAGACGGTTTGGACCGATTTTTATGAAAACTTGTATCATCGGGAAAAGGTATGATATTTCTACTATGTCAGACACTGTTTAAACTGTTACTAATACAATTATTAAAAGTTAAAATTATAAAAAATTGTTTTTACCTCATATAAATTTGTTTACAGAAAGTATAATTCGTGCCAAAATTCAAAACCATTACTATTAATACATAAAATATGATAAGAAATTAATATTCGAATCGAAAATAATTACATACGGCGTAAGAAACACACGCGGAACCGTACGATAGTATTTTGTATGAACATTTCTACTTAATTCAAATTATAACGAAAATATCAATGTATACTTAAGTATTAGTATCTATGAGAGCATACATTTTTAATTGCTTCCGTGTGATTATAACTATAGCTTTAATACTTAACAGTAAGATAAAAAATAGCAAAATTCAGAGCGGTTACCTAGATATATAATATGCAAAAAGCTAAAACACAATATTCAAAACCGCCTCCCATTCGTAAAGAGATTTGCCCAACTGTGTAAAGTTTTTACAATATCGAATTATTATTAAACAAAATAATGAACATAAATAATGATGTAATAAATATAAAGTCTTATTGAAACTTACTAAGCCGTTGCATACATACTTTGAAAAAAAAACTAACCTGTCAAAACCTCCTTGTAACGCTGAAATCAGCGTAGTTTACACACCAGACCAGTTGATGTCCAATTAGAATCCAATTCGACACAAATAATGCGACAAAACCACTGTTTACAACACAAAACCGCGTTTCTAAGACGCAACAATATTATCTCGCAACTAAGTTTTGCATAGACAATCGCGGTAAAACTTTTTCAAAACAAACTCCACGGAGGCAACACATAAAAAAGTAATATTACCAACAATTTATTTCACACGTGCGTAAAATAGTTAAATAATTTGAAACGAAAACACTGATACGGTCGCATGTTATTGTCACGATCGCTTTCGAGGGAACAATATAGCGAGGACGCATACAACACACGCGGCGGTTCTAACTGGACTGAAATGAAAATGGCGGTATCGTATTGGCGCCTTACGGGCCACAGCCGTTGTCGTTCTCTTTGGCCGAGTGGCGGTCGCGGCGACGAACGATGCGACGACGCCGCGCGGTCAAAGATCATGCGTGTGAATTGACCAGGTGAGAAAGGAAATAAGGAAAAGGTAAAGTGCAAAATAATAGACACGAAATACTTTACAAAGATGGGTAGGATTACACAACGCGACCGTTACGGGTAATCGTCGTTACATGATTAATTTTCTTTCGGAAGTAATAAACAAATATCGTAATAATGAATTTAAACTGAAATAATTAAATAATTGATTTATGGATTTTAGATTGGTCTTAAATGTCTAAAATTTGTCCATGTATAAAGAAAACCTTTTTATTTCGTTAACTTTCGAGAACTATGTATCTAATATAACGAATTTTAATAAATAATTTAAGGTAATACAATTTATATGTTTTATAGAGAACACGTTGTCTATGATATTAACAAAATAAGTAAATATAGACTATAAGAATCTGAAGCAATTATAGCTCAGTGGTAGCGTGTAGGAATTCCGCGTCATTCACGTGAGTTCGATTTCAACCATCTACAGTGAGCTTGAGTTTTCGGTGAAGAAAAACATCGTGAGGAGACCATAGCATAGTGGTAGGGCTTTTGCTATTGCCCGTCTGGCTAGCTACCACCCTCATGTTGAAAATCTGCCGTCAAATACCAATAGGTGGTTCCGGTATGGGCACTTTAGAACTATTCCTTCCTATAAAGGCCGGCAATGCACCTGCATTTCCTCTGGTGTTGTGGATGTCCATGGGTGGTGGTCGTCAAGTACGCTTGCTAATGTGCCTCCTATTTGATTAAAAAACAACTGAAAAGTACATAAATATATGTTGTCATCCGACTGGTTTACATAGATAATAATTGCTCAGGATTGGTTGAAAAATTAATATTTCTAATTTTATTAATTTTACACAGGTTAAACGTGTCCACCAACATGGGCCGTATGGTTACTTAAGATCAGGTGCGATAATGACCATAAAGCTAAACCTATAACTGTTTAAAAAAATCCGTTCAGAAGATTACCATATATATCAATTTTGTATTTAAAGGTCATTATACTATGCCACATAAAATAATTTCATAATTTCACCATTTGATTTCAATCAACATACGTTTAAAGGTAATATTCTTCCTCGCTCCTAACTCTCTATTCAAACATCATATCTTTTCTATGTTAATGTAATTACCAATTTGAAAAATTTAAAGTAGATAAATTATAAATATTCCAATATTTGTTATTAACGATAAGAGTAATTTTACAGGCGGTTTAATTTAAGTGACAAATCGAATGCTTTCACCGCTCTGTAACGTGATTAATCTATGACCAACGCAACAGCGCAGCGCTATCACAGCGGAAAACCGGTTAAAAAAAATTAGTGCGACCGCAAAATGCAAGATGTTTATTTACAGACAAGACATTACGTAAATATTTTTAAAGTATAAATTAAATTCTATCACCCACGCAACCCACAAAAACCGATACGAGAAATTTGATAGGCATGTTCGTAAAAATTTATTTTAATGTTATTTTGCTTTTTGTATTTATTATTGTTTACCTGTTAATGCAGATAAAGGCTGATTTATGTGCATGAGTAACACAAATTATCGAATGTTTTTTTTTGTTTACGAATTTTTCGGTTGATTTTTTTTATTGTATACTTGCTGTAACCGCGACTTCATTGGCTTGGAATTAATAATTATTCATTAATTTTTAGCCTAAGTTATTCCCGATAATATCAACTATTTGCCAGAGAAAGTCCCGTCAATATCGGTCCAGTCGTTTCAGAGATTAACAGGAGTAAACAGACAGACAGATCAGAATAAAAATCCCATTTTTTTTTAATATATAGTTACCGTATTTACTTTCATATGCATTTAGTAAAAAGATGTAATTCTGAGATAACAGACGGATACTTCAATTTTATTTACTTGTATATATAAAACGAATGAGATATTGTGGCTAGTAATTAACGTAACTTTATAGTAGGAGTATTGTAATTAGCATCAGTTTTTTTTTTAAATAATTTATTGTATGTCTATAAGCCTTCCTAAAAATAATAAATAAATAAGTAACTACTAAAATGGTTTCTAAGTTTATAATAGGAGGTTTTAACAGTTTTTCGAGGGCCACTATTCTCGTAGCTGCACTGGCTCATGTAGAATGAATCAAGAATATGTAAAGAATTATATAAAGTTGAACAGAATAATACATAGGAAAAATAGAGGGAAAAAAACGAATAGATAACAAAGAATTCTCGGACTAACGTTCCAGGAAATGTTCTTTAGCAAACTATGTAAAATATTTTACTTAATTTACGTTAGATTATTTATTAACTATATTGAATATACAATACAACTATATGCAAATTATTTACAAATTATAAATTCTGCATTTTCAACGATGAGTTTTTATTGGTTATAATTGTATTTTTAAATCAGTTTTCGAATTTCAAACACATATGTGGAGTTTGGAAATTGTTTCAAAATAATAACATTAGCAATGCAAATATGTATATGTAGATTATCCTATAAATATTACATTTATGCTTAGATTCGTTAATTATATTTCATTTCCTTCACGAATTACATAATACTGATATCAAATTTTATTGTCATATGGCCTTTTGTTTCGTTTGGTCTTATTTAATTCTATCTTTCGCTTCAAACTCACGTCCATTGACACGATGTACCTCCATGCTACCACTAAACTATCATTGCTTTATATATCTATATCGCGCCAAAACACTATCGAGAAGAAACCATTTAAATTTTTTGATATTCTTACGCTTTATTTATTAGTCTTATAATAATTTATAATAAAACGATTTTCAGCTATTTAAAAACTCCCTTGAAAATACAAAAATACATTTTTAATATCCTGAAAATCTAATAGAGGAATAAAATGGATTTTAATATTTTGTAAGTTGTGACACTACTTGAGGGATGCTGCTACTTGCTTACATGTATTCTTACATATAAATATATACAAAAATGAATCTCTATTTCCCTTGGTCATCGCATCACGCGTGAACGCATGGAACAATTTTGCTAATTCTTTTTTTGTTGTGTTTATTATCGCCAGGGCATGGTTCTTATCAAAGCAAAAATAAAGGAAGTTGATTGGAATATCAGCAGAATTAAAAAAACTTAACGACAATAACGATTTTACATAACTAGCTGTCGGTTGTCACAGAACATTACAAAAATAAACAGTATGTTCTTGAATAATATTTTTTTTTTATTAATTATACCAATTCTATATGAATATTCGTAGTTAGGACAACGTCTGTCGGGTCAGCTAGTAAACAATAAACATCTATTTTTTATAGATACAGATTTAAGTTCAATCACAATTTTATTTTTATTAATGATGCCAGCTATCGTAGGGATAGATCATCAAAATCACGTCTGTAAAGCTGAAATGATCAAACGGGCAGAATCACTAAAATTTTTGATGAAAATTTAGCGCTTTTTAAGCGCTAATTTAGTGCTGCAAAATCAAATTTTACGCTCAAATATTAGGAAGCACTCAATAAGCACTTAATTATTAATGCTAACTCTTAATTCTGCCTAGCACTATGAGCATTATAACCAGCAGCACAATGCTAACTTAATTATAAGCTTGCAGTTTTCTAAAATGTATATCAAAATGGAATATTTTTTTCTATTTCTTGTCATATATTGGTACCACTCAATGTGCACTAAATTATAAATTCTATCGTATAGTTTTGCTCAACAATATGAGCGTTATAACCAACAATACAATGCTAGCTGGTTTAAAAGCTAGCATTTTTCTACATTGTATATCAAAATAAAAATATATTTTTTTCTACATTTCTTTGACATATATTGGAAGCACTCTATGAGCACTAAATTATGAAAGCTGTCATGTCGTTCTGCTTAGCACAATGAGCGTTATAACCAGTAGTACAATGCTAGTTTACGCAGACTTCAGCACTCGCCCCAAATAGTTCGGTGAAGCTGTCAAAACCTCTAAGGCTAACAGCGTATGTCAAGACGGAAAAAAAAACGTACTAGTGTATAGCCAGACTGACAAAATTCCCAAATTTAGTTGTTCTAGTCTTTATATTTATATCAAAGTTTTCTCTAATTATAATTTAAAAATAAAAACCTTTTTATACTTATAAATTTAGCTACTTTTATTTGTGCGAATATTAAATAACCTGAACAGAACAGGTTATATAATTAATTGGTACGCGGTTGACGTGGGAACGAAAGGTATGAGGCAATTAAATCTCTCTATAACCTACCACAGAATTTTGGCCTGTCTAAGACGCTCTACCAGAAAGTGCCTCTAAATCTGTTCTGGCAAGCTCCTATCGAACTTGGCTGGACAAGGAATGAAGCACGAGTAGTGAAGGTGAGTAATGACACGTGTCGAAAGGGTCCTTTAAACCGACAGCTGTGCCACAAGTCTCGGTGCTGCTCGGAGTTTGCACATTGAAGTCGTCTCTCTACTTAAAAAATGTTTTTCATTTAACTTCATTAGTCAAAACAAAACGTACCTAGAGCTAAACGAGCTACAGAAACACTGAATGCAATTCACCGCACTGTTTTAATTAAAAATTTAATAAATTTACTAATTAGAGCAATTATTCCGAGAACAGCGGTGAGATGCTCTGGAACTGGATCAATGTAAAGTTTTAATTAATCACGAAATAATATTTCATCAACCTTTTTTGGTGGAATTAATTTTTTAAACGCCTGTTCCATTAAAGCGTGGTACACACAGCGTGGCTCACAGATACACCTATAAGGAGTATTTGGAATTAACTTTTTTTCTAACTTGGCAATATAACCTCTTTATTGAAGATCTTTACTACCATTATCAAGTAAGTAGAGTGACTTGTGATGAATTTAGTATCCTAATAAAACCGTTTCCATTGTGTTAGAACTTATGTGGGAGTTATAGTAACATCTCAGAAATCATGGTCTATCTACTTAGGACTAAACTGTTCAACAGTTCCAGCAACAGAACGAACATAATGTTTGTTTATTTTTTATTTGAAATATTTTAATTTTGAAAAATTTTATATACTTACATTAAGAATCTCATTGAACTGGTACACTTCTTTAAATACTTTATATTCTTAGCTTTATGGCGATAATCTCACATGATGTTGATCTCACCAGATGGTGGACACGTTAAGCCTAGTGGATGGACTGGATTTCAAGTGCAGCTGCCGGAACACACCTTTAGGTATTTGGCGGCAGATTTTTTAACTTGATAATGGTAGCCAGCCATGCGGGCTTCAGAAAAGCTACTGTTGTATCAAAATGTTTTCCTTCACCGAAAGCTCGGGCTCATTGCAGAGATTCGAACTCATGTCCATTCACACTGCGTCTGTACATTCTTCAACTGAGCCATTGTCACTTCAGTTGGTCTTTTAGTTCCTCGCGTTTGCCGATCAACTAGGGCACATCATGTCCAGCTTGCAATGGGGGTACAATAGCGATAAACCTGGTTACATGGCAGATGTCTAAGTTCTTGTGGTTGTCATTGCTAGCCTCATAACGCGTAGCGTTTGAGGTTATGCATCAGTGTGAACATTCCAAAGTCGAGCAATTTTAGAGATCATTATTTTAAATCTTTTATCTTGTTACGTCAATGCAAATGTTTTTTCATACAGAGAAATACTCTCACTATCATATCAGATGATTTTTAAATACATTTATAACTATTATTTCTACGACAAACGTATTATAATTATTACTACTAAGTAGTAAAAAAAGTTATTGAAACTTTTTTAAATAAAATAAAGTCTATACTAATGTTATAAAGAGGCAAGATTTGTATTTTTGTTTGTAACGAATAAACTCAAAAACTACTGGAACGATTTCAAACATTCTTTCACTATTAGAATGCAACATTATCCCTGAGTAACATAGGCTATAAATTAATTAAATAATTTTTAGTTCCATACGAACGAAGTCGCAAACACACGTAGTATCGATATATTTCAGAACCAGGTAATTAGAATTGTCCCCTTTTAAATATAATACCTGGTTTGATTGCACGAGTAAATGAATAGATACTCGGGAATATTAAATAGTTTCCACAGCCCCTTTGTATAGATAAATCAATAACCTGTCGGCCTTAATTAAAATTTCAAGTATTGGAAGCGATGGCGGCTTCGATATACGAGTATATCGCCTTGTTAATATTTTATAAAATCGATTCGGAATTAAAACTTACCTGTAAGTCTCTGAAGGTTTATTTTTAATAGTAACATTTTACGGAAGGGCTTTGGAATTCTGCTCCACAACCTTTTTGTGTGACACTCGGCAGCGTCCGCTTTAGCGATTTCTTCACTCAGAACGAAAAGGAACATTGCTGCTATTGAGGAAACATATTTACATTGGCCATATTGGTCAAGTACCATATATCCATAGCACCGAATATTCAAATCAGTTCAAGCAGCGCTCTTTAGAAATTTAGTAAACGAAGACACCGACAATCGAAATTTAACCTTTGTTTTACTATGTCAATTTTACCATATAAATTTTTACAACCAATCGGCCTTGCGTACCCCCTCGTTTTGGCGCCCCAAGCGAATGTCCGGCTTGCCTCTCCCCCCTAGAACGGGCCAGGTGTACTGCTCTGTATGTGACCGTGTTTTTGAGAGTAAGTTTGAGATCGCAAGTCCCATTAGGATCTATGCTCGAAGGAAATGATTCGATTTTTGAATCGCCGTCATGCAAATCGATGAGGTGGACTATAGTAGTTTGTATACGCAAGGTACTGCAGAGTTGCAATACCGAAGTTGATAATTTTTTCAGTGTTACTGAAACTGTATTTAGATCCCAAAGCGAGGTTCATCAACACACACTGGCACGGGAAGAGTTCAGTCCCACGGGTGTAACCAACTATTAGCGAATTACATTAGTGTTGTTTGCGCTCTGTAGTTATAATAAGACAGCTATGAGCTCGTAATTTCCCATGATAATATAATATCCGTTTCTATGTTTCGGTGAGCATTCTTGAGTAATAGTGAAGCTTTATAAGGTAAGTAGGAAATACAGGATAAAGTAACGGTATATATGATATTAAGACTCGAACTTCTTAGTTTTCTGTCACCGTGCGTGTGCCCGGGCCATCGTGTGACGGAGAGAGGAAACTCTGAGCAAATCCCGGGAGTTGTCACAAGTACATTTTTATTAGTATTTATTTTATTATATAATATATATATTTTATATTTTATTTATATTATTTTTCTTTTTTAATTTTTATTAGATATAACACAATTTATAGAAATATTATTAAGCTGGCTGTGAATGCGACTTCGTTCATGTGGAATTTTAATTATTTAATCTCGCGCTGTCATTCAAATTGCAATAACTATTGACAGACTTAACCGATTTTAATGAAACAGAGACATAAATGTTTCTCGAGAATACGTTTTGTGATTTTCTTGATGACCTTTTGTCATAAACGTTGTACTTTTGCAGTGATACAAGCAAATATACAAACAGACAGACATACATTTCTAAAAATGATGTAAATTTATTTTATTACTTATTCTTAGGCATTCGCAATAATTTTCTTTCATATAAATGTAAAACATACAAACACGTTAAATTTAAATTCTTATTATATGTATAGATAAGTGCTTTCTGCAGATTTATTTAAAGTCGAGTTAACAATATTTTTAATTATGATATAAAAAAAAACTTTAAAAGTTTATTTTTAATGACATTTTCGTCCAATTTTTATTTAGTACAACTATTTGTGTTCTTAATGCTTTTATTTAATATACTGAACTTGATTAGGTACAACTTGTATAATATGACGCATGTTGTGGTTGACTATAATTAGTAACTCTATAATAATACTGTTACCCCAATTTATCCAATACCTACTTCTTACTGTGGTAATGTTGTCAAACACTTGTAAATATGACAAATAAATAATATTTTAAGTTCGAAGAAGTGAGATCATCATCTAGCAAATACGGGAAGTGCCGAGAGCCTTATGATATAGTTTCGGTGCCGCGAGCATTTCACAGTTGTAGTACGTTGTCGCATTAAAGTTTGTGTCTTATCACATTATTTGAAGTGGTAGTGTGTAGGAACGCCACGTCATGGGATGTGAGTTCAAATCCAACCACCTACAATGAGCTTCAGCTTTCGAAGGAAAACATCGTGAGGAAGTAAGGAAACATTCATGTTGGTAGGGCTCTTTCTACTGCCCACTTGGCTAGCTAACATCCTCAAGTTGAAGATCTGCCGTCAAATACCAATAGGTGTGTTCCGACAGTTGCACTTGAGAGCCAGTCCCACTAATAAAGGTCGGCAAAGGGCCTGCAATTCTTCTAGTATTGTAGGCGGTGGTGATCGTTTACCATCAGATGACACGCTTGCTCTTACAAAAAAAAGGTCAGTTATGTGTTTCTACTGGATTTTGCAGCACTATTACAGGCACTGCAAAGCCATTTCCTCTAACTTGGAACGTTTAAACATCGAAAGAGTCTACTTAGTAAATACCTTTTTATAGAAAATATTTACATAAGACATTTTTTTTTAATTTGTTTTAACGGTAACTTTAAAAAAGAATTCAATTGAGACCTCTTTTATTGATTTAAACATGGAGAATTGTTTTCGTCAATATATCAGAAGACTAAAGACAAGCAACGTCAAAAAGGTGTTAATTTTAGGAATGATAGCCAGTCATGTGTAAGATGGACCCGCGAACTACCGGTTCAGTGATAGATATCTACTGTGCTACGAAACCTGATTTTTTTGTATTAAAGTGTTGCATATAAACACATTTAAATTAACTGACTATCCTCTTAGTAACATAATAAAGAATTTTACGAATAATTGTGCATAGAATAAATAAGAAACCAGTCTTTTAAAGTTTCTAACCATAACTTAAAATTAATCTCTTGAAGTATTATTATATTTGAATCATGATTATATAGAAACGTACGTAGAATAATTGCTTCATGTTAATTTACATATAACATGTCTTTGAAATTCTGATCGGCAGCCTTTGTGTGAAGTTCGTTAGGTAAAGTCGGCTTGAAGCGACTAAAAGAGTGAGAGATACTTCTGTCCACTTCTGTCGTGGTTTTAACTTAACCACACACTGTTTTTTTTTATAAACGCATGAAGACCACGCGTGTAGCTACTCTCTGCGTGACTACTAACGGGTCCTGTGAGTTATTAGATTACTCTATCAGCTAGAACAGTGTTTCTCAAAGTTTTTGATGTACCGTCCAGTTTAGGGGTAATTGAATACCCGAAGCCCAGAAATGCGTCATCTAATATTTTTTTTCAAATATTTGTGGAAAAATCCACCGTCAATCGGTGTTTTTAGTCTCCCCAGATATCAGTTAAAGTTAATAGTCAGCTCAGATAGCCTCAGCGTCCACTAGGAGCGATACAACTAACTTTGAGAACCTATAGGCTAAAAGATAAATTAACTAGTCTGATCAGTATGACACTATCACCCTAAATTAAAATCTTTATTGACGGTTTGTTATTACACCACACTAGCTATGCATACCCTGAAACAGTGGTAGATTTACCAGTAGGATGATTAGACTGGAGCATAGTGTGGCAAATTTTAAAAGCGGCAAATTAGGGGTATTTTTGTTTAGTTTTTCAGAAACTGAAATAACTCATACTTATACATATACACAACTCTTGTCAGCTAATATGTTTCTCCACTTAGAATCTTAAATCTTAAGTCTTCTACAATTCAATTGGAATCTAATTGTAAAGATAGGTAGAGCTGGCAAAATTTGAATAGCCTACGGGCGGCAAAAGTGTAAATCCGCCACTGACCTGAAATCGCTTCGTGAATAAACTACATTAATTTTTGCTAACATAAAACTTTGTTCGAGGAATTTCTCGGAATAAAGCTCATCCTCGATTTCATTTATTATTATTCAACATCATGTTTCAATTCCATAACAGAGTGACTCCATTACAAAACAGTTCAAATATTTACCACTTTATTAAAATTCGGTAAAATATTTACCATCCATTTTCTTCACACTGACAAAGAGAGTGATTTTCTTCTATTCGAAAAATACAGCAGTTTCATTGTATCGGAATTTAATATTACACATTTACCTTATTACTTTTGTCCAATGTAAAGAGAATGAAAATGTATAAAGCCATTTGTTTCTGTAATAGATTCTGGAGAATTCTATAATAATTGTTTCTAACTTATAGTATATTATTATAATATTGTAGAAACATTCTTGGACCATTTTAAAAATACAGCTATATTTTAAGGATTTTTTTTCTTCTTTTCTTGTTTTTACAATGCTTCATAACGTAAAGGTTAATAAATGATTAAAATAAAGCTTCAAAATCAAGCAAAAAAACCTATAAGTACTATAAAATGTATCGAATGGTGAATATAATAAATGTACTAAAGTGACGACATACAAATATCTCTGAAATCTGTTATTCCGGTTATCTAAATAAAATTGAGGCTATCGGATTCAAGTGTTGGCCTATATATTTGTGGTGGATGTGTTCTGTTCGTGTCTATGTCTCATACGACAGTTAAAAGTTACCCAAACAATGTCATAATAATTTTATATGAGAAAAAATAATCTTGATTGTTTAAGGTATGCAATTAATGTAAATAAATAATTAAAAGGCCTGTTCATTCTAGTAACTTTTTTATAAGATATAGGTTTGACATTATGGCTACAATCTTTACTGGAGTTAAATGACCAAGTGACCCTAGATGGCGGGCACGCAAAGCCTAGGGGAGAGACTAGCTATATCTAATGCAACTGCCGGAATACACTGTAGGTAGCCAGATGGGCATTAGGAAAAGCGCTACCACCAGGCGTACCACTTAACTCTCTGTTTAATTATCTTTATTAGAAATTACTTAATGTATTGATTACCCGTAACTGAATACAGGTTTTTTAACCCATTCTCTACCAGCATTTTCAAGTGGCATTATTATTTTAGTATCCTAACAAAGCGATCGACTTCTGGTAGAACCTTTCTTGGAGTATTTGTGATACCTCAGAATTCATATTTCCAATTCACTGTGATGTGACAATGTGACCATCAATAATCAAGACCATAGTAAGCAAATAAATGAATTACAGAGTAAGATCTTGAAAACAATTATATTGAAGTAGAGAGTCGAGATTTTTAATAAACAATTAATGTTCTTGTATAAACTATAAAAAGGAATCATTAAAATCGGTTCACAATTCACAAAGATATAGAGTAACATACACCGAACATAGTACCTCCTCCTACCTTAAAGTCGGTAAAAAAAATTACACTACGAAGCAATCTTTAGCGTTTTCTTTGAAATATAAAACCTAAGTTATAGTAACGCCATTTTAGCGTATTTTATTTTATAGATATTTTCTATACTTCTTCTTACCTTTACAGTTCTATGAAGGGTAGACAGAGAACCGTCTTGTATGGGGGATTAGTTGAAAAATTGTCCACTTGTAAACAGCAAATTATTGTTCGAACATTCACCGAAATAGCGCTGGTGTAGGAAGTGGAAAGGATATGAATTTAGCAGCTACGATTATAAATGATTTAGAATTAGCTTGTTACATTTTTTTTATTCCAGTAATTATTTAATACAATTTTGCTATTATCAAATAATTGGGGTACTTAAAAAATTTCCACTTGCTACAATAGCGCCACCTGTATTTGCTCTTGTTCAACGGACACTTTTTAATATACTGAGATAATCCTCCTTACTTCTACCCTCCATATACAGTCCAAGCAACACATAAATAGTGCGTTTTAAGTCAACTAGATGGCGACTTCACCACATAAATTTTGCTAGGCCAATCGTGTATCTCCGTCTGACGTCTTGATTTCGGTACTATGTTGTTAAAAAAACTCTTAAAATGATGTTAAATAAAAGTCGTTTTATATTCAATAGAATCTTCATTTATTATATTTATATTAAAATCACTTTTTTTTATTTATCTAGTGCATCACCTATTAACATGGTTTATAAGTTATATATTATTATTGCAAAAACATTTCAGGGTATATAATAAAATAAATATGAATATAGTAAACGAAACTATATTTATTCATATAAATTAATTACTAAGTATCTTTCTTAATAATAAAATAAAGCACAACCTTCTTAATAGTTTATTAAGGGAATATATATATATTGAGTTTTCAGGAATGAAAAATCAAAATAATTATAGTTGATGGTAAAAATCGAACAATTTTACAATTGGAAATATATTCTTAAAATATCCAAAACAGGAATCATTTTTAAGAGTCAGAATCATAGATATATAAAAAAAATAGCTAAAATTTAGAAACCAAACTTTGGTGTTACGAATATAATCTCACCTATTTATCTATTTAAATTAAAATGTATATACAACATCACACTCAAGTCTGAACCATCAACATAAAATTAACATATATATGTATGTGGATGAAGAGATTATTACTCCTAAACATTGTACTTCTATAACTAATCTTGGAAATAATTATATTGTTAAAATATTCAATTAGGTGTCCTTCATAAATCAGTCCATCATAGAAATTAAATGTTCAAAATAAAAAAGAAACAGCTGCAATCTGGAACCCAAATTGTAGGTCATATAGAATAGCTTATTAATGTAGTTATATAAAAATGGATACATAACATCACGCCCAAGTCTGACCAATAAACATAGAAATTCATATAGATGTATTTTTTATCTACAAAAGCATAATTATTCCTAAACATTGAATTGAATAATTGAAGATATTGAATACTGGAAAGGGCAGTAGAACGTCACATGGCCAGCCATGTTTATGACGCTTCTAGAAAGAGATCAAAACAAAAATAATAGCTATAAAAAAGATATAATAGGTGACCATTTAACATTTTTTTTTCAATTTAATATTTCTAACTGAACACACCTTTCTATACAATCACTGATAGACTCAACGCTGGCATTCTTACATTTTGACACTTTAAAACTATAAAGATCAACAAACATTAAAAAAGTAAAAAAATATTTTTTGTTACTAAAATAGAAAGGTATCTTTCATAGAGATTTTTTCTCTATCTGTCCCCTAGTACATGGTCTTGTTATTGTTTTTCTCTATAAGACTTGATGACACATTATGATGAAATTTAACATGGTGTTGAAACTAATATTACAAAGTAGCACTAAAATACTAAAATACTTCTTCGGGTTAGGAAATAAATGTTACATTTTGGTAGGAAATGAACTTATTTTACATGTTGATAATATGATTAATCGTTCATCTGTATTATTATTATAAAGACAAATAGTTTAGATTTCAATAATTATTTTTATAATTAATAGAGCAATCATTGTGGCAGTTTTAGGCTATTTAACATCAAGCTACTACCAATAGGAACAAAACTATTGAACAATTACAAAAACAGGCAAAATATATTAATAAATTACCAGTTCTATGCTGATGAAGTTACTAGTCATTATATTTTTTATGAATTGATTTCATTCTACATCTTCAAATATGTCAAATGTGTCAAAGAGTAAGATTTCTCTCTTTAATCCTATATAAATTTGTTATAATATCATTTCTATCAAATGATTACTGGTGTTACTTCAATCTCATATTGTCCACTATTAGGGCTCTCTTCCTTCACAGTTATTGGATTAACAATATGTTTGCTAACTAGCATTGTACATTTATGCTTTACCCTTATGTGTCTACTTAAATTCTTTCTACCATAGAATCGCGATTCACAGTGCAGACACTGATACTTCTTATCCAAATGCCTCTTCTGATGCACGAGGAATTCCTCTTGGTTTTGAGAAAATATACCACATACCAAACATGGTATGTTTGTTGCAGAATGCTTTGCTCTATGACGTTTGATAATTTCTGCTCTATATGCTAGGTAGTCACATATATCACACTTGAACCGTTTGCTTTTATTATGGGTTGTTCTTTTATGATTCGCGAGATCTGATGCCGTGTAAAATGATGCGGCACAGGCTTCACATGAATAACCCTTAACATTGCTATGCCTCTTTACATGTTGCTTCAAGTATTGTTTACTCTTAAATATTTTTTTGCAAACCTCACACTGGGCTTGCAAAGGCCTGTGCTGTCGTAAATGCTTGTACAGTTTCGTTCGACCTTTGATATGTTTACCACAAAACTGACATGTTGTCTCTACCATGTACTCTTTATGGGCAGACTCCTGGTGAGCTTGGAGGGAACTTTGCTGTGTGAAGCCTTTATGGCAGAAGTTGCATACAAATGGCCTATCGCCAGTGTGCAACACCAGATGAGCTTCCATGTCTTTAATTCGTTTCGTTTTATACTCACAGTCTTTGCAGTGGAACATTCGAGTTTTCCCTAATCCTTCAATGTTTACCAAACTGGCTGTTTTGCAACTTTTTAAGTTTTTCTTGTTATGTAAACTGTAGGCTTTGAAGGATTTAAACTGACGCTTACACTTGTCACACACTAACTGGCTATTCTGATGCACCTTCCTCCAGTGCACACGAAGTTTACATTTGCTTTTAAATAGCCCTCCACAGTCGTGGCATTCTAATTTCAAATCTACAGAGCGACTTTTTATTGCTTTATTTGTAGGGTCTGCAATTATGGTCTCCTCTTGTTTGATGCAATCCTCAAATAAGCCAGAGGAATCTAAATAATCCAAATCCAAGGATGTTATATATTGTGAATATTTTTCTTCCTTTACGACTACCTCTTGATTAGTATTAGTAATTACTAGTGATCGTAAAATCTTGTTTGAATCTTCACATTTTTGCTTGAATTTCAGAGCATTGTCAAGTTCTAAAAGGCAGTTGGGACATATCCTGTCAGGTAGACCGTCTCCTTTTTTTATTTCAACATTTGCTATTGCGCACACTTTGTCATATAAGAAACAATCCTTGTATTTTTCAAATAACGACAGATATTTTATTGAGGTATCGCAACTTAAACAAGTACGACATTTTTCACTTCTATCTTCTTGTCCTTGCGCCATGACATTGGTTTTAATTATTATTTTACTACCACTAAAATATAACGACACGTTAAATTGTAATAATTTAGGTTCCGTATTTAGATATTTACAAAGTAAAATGCAATCTTTATTTTGACAACCTGACAAGAGTGACAAGGCTGTTTGGTGGCAAATGTCAAATTTCAGCCAGGTCGATGTCCAACTTCGCCGAAAATTTAAATTATGGTCACCGCTGTATAGTTTTTACTGCAATTACAATTCTTTAATTTCTTTGATTTACTTGGAAGTTTACTATGTATTATTCTTTTTATTTTGTCCTCACAGAAACATTTACCAGTGTCAATGTATCGTTTTTATAGAAGTTCTTTATGTTATGTTCAACTCATTTTTATATGATTTATGTTTGTTACGTAGATAATTCATACGTAATTTGATAAATAAAATATTAACGCTTTGACAAGACGACGATGCTTTTTTAAATTGTCTAGGAAGTTTTCTGTGACAAATGATTTATCATGTTTCACGTTTCGATAATTCAATGGCTCTTACAGGAACTGGTTTGCTAGCCATTTTTATATCTAGACACTATCACATTTTTTCATGCTCACTATCATAAACATACTGGCTACAACAGTAATCTATATTTCTCCCCATTTGAGGAATTACCAATAAATCGATATATCAGTAAATATTTACGTAGGAATACGAAAATAATTGTAATATTAGTTTTTTTTCTTATAGACAAAGGTAATCAAAACTTGTTGTAGGTTTGCTAAATTGGTTGTCAGATTAACGAAATCCATCTGTATATACACATATACAATACAATTACAATTCTATATATATTTCATGTAGATCTATATATATATATCTACATGAAATATATATAGAATTGTAATTGTATTGTATATGTGTATATATATATATATATTTATATTTCTAAAGCAGCTATGAAAATACAATTCCTTTGACACTGAATCACGTTTAAACTACAGATGGGACTGTAGTCATTCGAACCGTTTGTAGTTGATTCTAAGCTACATAGTTTTTGGATAAATTATTCCTCTGTCATTTTTTCAATTTAATTTTATATATCTAACGTAGCTGGTAGGCGACGACTTGTACGTAACGTCTTAAAATGAGAACGTACTAAAATTATAACCACGCAAACGTATCACTAACACTAAAACTTGTTGTTATTTATAAACATTAATGTCTACTTATATATATTGTCTGTAGGCACATTATTGATTTAGGGTTCGAAAGGGACGAGGAAAGCATTAGCTGGTTATTATAAGCCGGTAAATAAAAAAAAAATTGCCAAGTATCTACAACGTTTAATTACAATATTCAGTAATAATATGTAGCCTACACTAGCCCACCCGTTTATTATCTGATTTGTTAATACACGGATGCTATAGGGTTCTGTACCGGAAATAGATCTAATGATGCTAAGAGTATAAGGGTAGTCACTAGAAAATGTCATTGATAACGAAGACATCACAATTCGCATCACATTCATCGACTTGTATAACCTATCATTTTGTTGTTATAATTTAAAAGTATCCCGAATTTGATGTCCAATTTATTCAATACATATCACAGTGTGTATAAATGTTGTATCACGTTACCATACGGTATTTTAATATTTTAATCCTGGTTGTAAAACCAACTGCGTGGCTGGTCCTCCTTTAAGTCCTAATTTTCCCAAGGAGTATGGCATGGAAATTAAATCCCCGAGACAGCAAAAACAGGACAATAATTTTGTCCACTATAGCGATTACAACAATTATAGCGTTAATGAGGTAGATGCGCAAGGGACGAGAGTAGCATTGCGGCAACTGGAGCGGGTTTTCTAACGCCTGTCCGTTGGACCAGAAAAAAGGGCAAATTTCCTTAAGTTAGCTGCTGGCTAACCGATGGACCCACAAAGTACTGATAAAAAAAAATTACAATATACAAAATGGGTCCATCCGCCCAAATCCGTTCACAGGGAGCTTGGCGTGAGTGAAGTTAATTAAGTAATTATTTTGTTCTGTGACGTTTTCGTCGGGACCACAACGGCAGTGGTTGTTTTTTTTTTCGAAGTGACATACGCTGTTAGCCCTAGGGCTTTGACAGCTTCACCGAACTTCGTCGTGGTTGTCATGTAGTACCACTGTATGTTTGAAGCGTTGGAAATACCAAGTTAATAAGTGGATAGTAGCCTCTGCGCAGTGCTAGCATACGTACAATAATTAATGTACATGTACCCTATGATTTTCAAGATGTAATCAATCTTCAGTCTTAAGCGTACAACTCTTTCGTGGTCAGTCAATAACTACAACATATTTCTTATAGTTTTATATATAGTAGTTAATATACATTCATATGATTGGTTAGTTTCAGATTGATCAATGTTTACTTAGTATTTTAACAAAGACGCGCCATTGCATTAAAAGATCACTCGCTCGATATTTTTCCTAAAGTAGATACAGTAACGTGAAAAAGAATTACTTTTTGAAGTGGATACTTTTTTAAGCACATTGAGTATTTTATTTTATGGATATAATGAGACTTAGCTGAAACGCTCGTTCACGTAAAGTCGACTCGAGTCGACTAAGAGAGCTAAAGAGAAACAGTCAACGGGTCACTGCTAAACTTCCTCGGCCAGCGTTATATGAGAAAGAGAGCATGACGTATCAGTCATATTCAATATCGACATAAACACGGTATATTTCTCCCTGGCAACACGATTCATTTAATAGGGTATATATATTTTTTCTTAACCTCGTTGGTTAAGAACACACCGTTATAATTTATTTCAATTTTACATTATTATTTCATATTCATTACCGAAGGTAATGTCTCTTGAATGTCCTACTCAATATTATAGTACAAGTCTAACTTAGACTAGAAACTAGTCTATAGGTGTAGTTTTATTGTGTCCGTGACTGAGAATAGTTTATTATTAAATTTTCTGTTTTCTCTTTTAAATCTTTAACCTTACTAATACTATAAATGCGAAATTAAGTTTGTTTTGTTGTTCGTTTAATCGATTCTGATGTGTTTTGGTATAGATAGACGGAACCTTGGAGACGGTGATAAGCTACTTTTTCTCCTGAGAAACGTATTGGAAGTGGGGTAAAGAGATGGATAAACTATTAATGAAATTTTCTATTGCCTCATCCGATTTGTTTGACAAAATCAATAATAACTTGAGCAAAGTCGGGGTTAAAAGCTTACAAATAACACGATTTTATGATATTCTAAATAAAAGGCAAATGGTATTAATAAATAGACATTTAATTTCTTTTCATGATGATTTCTATTACACACTCTTTATCACTTTTGTTTTATTAAAACATTATTACAAATGGTTTAATAGTTATTAAAGAATCTAAAAGTTAAAGCATCATATTCAACATTTTAATGCCGGATATAGATCCGTTGTACAACATTACATAGTAGGTATAAAAAATAATTGCTTTGTTGAATTGTACAAATTCAAGAAATTCTACACTTCGCAAATAAAAAAACCGTATACATTACAAAGGTTTTGATCACAGCATACCAATTTATTTAATTTGTTGTTATTAAATTATATCCTCAAAAATATATAAAATTGATTTTTTTGTTTTTATATACTAAATCTTATTAGTAAGAAGTTCTTACAAATATAAATGAGATATATTGCAACTTCTTTAAAAAATTTCTTAATATTCTTAGTAATTTTACCTATATTATTTATCTGTTTGTAAAAGTTAATTCATTTTGTGTAATAATTCATTGCTCTTTCTAGTTCCAAAACTATAATCAATACATATGTAATTAACATTATTTAGATAGATATCAACTATAACCTTGCAAGTTCTTATGGTAAATATTAAAACCAATGAATTAATAGTAAAAAGCAACATTTGGCACTCATTAATCATTATTGGTAAAGTTGGTTTTTGGCAAAGTGATCATTCACATCAGTATGTTCTGAGGATTTTAAGATGATTATATTTAAAATAGATTAAGTAAAAGATAAATCTAAGTGACTTACTCCGTGTCTGGTGTGAAAAAGTAAATAAGTGAACTTATCAGTTCTAAAATTATATGTAAATAAATCTTAAATTAATACAATTTTCTTTCAGAAAGTACATAACTTTTTTGAGGTGTAAGTTCCTTAAAATAGATTCACTTATTATAAAAAAAAATTCACAACAGATCACAAAGTATTCTCCCATGCCATCCAAAAATGTTTCATACAGTAGATCGTATGTTTAGACACAAATATATAGGTATAACTAGTAACATCGTTATTTAAAACAAAAACATAATTTATACATAGGTCAATCATTCGAATAATCAATTCTTTTTCATAGACATACATAGAACGCACAATTCGATCAGAAAAGGATTAAAAAATTGTCTATTGTTATGGTGACATAACTATTACAAATAATATATCAATGGGATAGAAGTAAAGATGGCCATGTCACTTTCTAAGAATTCAAATAAAATGTTCTTAGAGAACGATTATTTCAACATATCCAATTGACAAATGAGACTGCCACCTTTGCTTCTCTATGACTTATATTTTATAAACACACTTTCCAATAGAATGAAATCGCTGACTGTGTACTAATGAAGAGGTTTAAAATAAACTAATGTACTTTTGTAAAAGAAAACTAACAATATTTGGTCCCAGACAAGTATGACTAACCACACTTAAACCCGCAAAGATAACAATGTATCTAAGGTAAAATATTTAATTATGTAATTATACAAGAAACATATTTTATCATTGAAATATTAAAAATAAACTTTCCTTCCATATGCTTAAATTGTAAATTATAAAAAGAAACATTGCAGTATTTATATTTATTGTAAATCCAACAATTCGATACAAAACAAAGACGGAGCAAAAGCTGCCTAATTATCCATGCAGGTACACTTTTGAATGTAGTTGATATTAGATATTCAATCCTTATGAACAGGAATACCATCGATTTATCGGTATCTAATATGCATTTGTTATAACAATGCTTATGATGAAAGTTTAGACGGAAGAAAGAGAGAGAAAGAGAAAAGTTTTGATAATATTCCGGGACTTATAGTGAAAGCTTATGAACGAGGAAAAGCTCAGAAAACTAGATCATTTAGCTTATATGTTTACAAATACATTAGATGAAAAACAAAGAGAATAAAATGTTATGTACGCTTCTACTGTCAATGTCAAACAAAAATACAGTCTGTGATCAACAGTTGTGCAGGTTATAAGTTTAGAATATTGCCACTTCATTTACAACTAATATCTCTATGCAATAATTGTATACTCTTTGAAGAATAATAGAGTAAGCAAAAAAGATGGATTCCGTAGAATATTTGGAACCTCAGCAGAAGGGTAACAGAAGTAGAAGAATTTATTTTATGAATACTCCTAGAAGTAACGTATTGTAAAACGGACAATACAGATCAAAACTGAATAAGCGTAAAAAATAACTTGTTGTAAATACAGTGGTTTCAAACATTTTTTGGACCAAGAAAAGACTTGAAAATTGTAACCGATAGCAATAATCACAGGTTACAAAAAAATATATATGATCAAACTAAACGATAACGAATCTGTGAAGAACTTATACGTATACACTATTACAGTTACAATTATTATAATATTTTGAGGACTATATTTTAGTTTTTGGGGACGTCTGGTTGGAAGCCAGAACTTTAAATGATACCAAGCAATTTTATCAAATGTATGGTAATAAACACATTAATAACTCGTGTATGTGTATGTTAATGAAATGTACGTGTGTGTATGTTTGTGTTTGTAGATATGTTTGTGTATATGATGTGTTTGTATGCACGAGTGTTTGTTATTAATGTGATTACATACGTTGTTACGAAACGCTGAACACTTTCATACATCTATCGCCACGTGTAAAAATTATAATATACTACCTACTTAGGGCCTAAATTTTTTATAACCTACGTGCTCAGTCCGGCGGTTCCTGGTGGGAGCAGTGCGGCACCGGGGTCGGGGAGGACTTGAACGCTCTCGGGAACAGCGAGGAGTAGGAGGGCGGGGGCTCGTACTCGGGCGGGGCGGGGGGCGGGGGGCGCGCGAACATCTGCTGCGAGGCCGCCGTGACGGTCACCGTCGGCGACAGGTCGATGCACGACGGCGGTATGCTTATAGGCGTGTCCGACGGCTTCGAGCGTTTGCAGCAACATTCTGAGGGAAACACGTCAATTTAACATAGCACTAGCCGATCCGACATACGTCATGTCTTCACTATAAATATTGTTTTTTTTTTTTTTTTTTTTTTTTTTTTTTTTTTTTTTTTTTTTTTTTTTTTTTTTTTTTTTTGTTAAGGCGTTATGTCCATAGTTCTCACCAGATCTTAAGTGACGATACGGCCCATGTTGGTAGACACGCTAAACCTTTGGAGGAACTGGCTCTCAAGTGCAACTGCCGGAACACACCTATTCATATTTGGCGGCAGATTTTGAAGTTGAGGGCGGTAGCTAGCGAGGCGGGCGTCAGAAAAAGCCCTACCACCATGAATGTTGGTGCATTACAGTGACAGTTATGTAAAATTAATATTGTCGTTAAGTTCTCTTAAATTTTCTTATGTTCCGCTCAACTTTCTTTATTTCTTTCATAAGAACCTTCTCCTGACAATAATTAACACAACGAAAAAGGGATTAGCAAAATTGCTCCACCCGTTCATGCGCGTGAGGCAATAACCAAGGGAAATAGAGATTTATATATATAAATGTATAAATATGGTACCTATTCGACAAGATTTTTTTTATAGTGTAGTATTAACGTTAAGGCCACAATATCACCTGATGCCAAGTATCGTTGTGTCCCAAGATGGTAAACACTCTGAGGTTAGTGGAATAATTGGTTTTCAAGTGCAACTGCCGGAACACGCCTATAGAAATTTGGTTGCAGATTTTCAACTTGAGAAAAAGCCCCACCACCATGCTATGGTTTCATCAAGTTTTCCTTCACCGATAGATCAGGCTCTTTGCAGGAATTCGAAATCACGTTCTTTGACGCGAGGTCCGTACAAACTATCAACTGAGCTATAATCGCTTTACTATTTGAAGCCTGACTTCTTGGTGAAGGAAAAATTGTTACCCACTTGGCAGTGATGGTAATAAAAAAATGAGGATTAACTTCCATTTTCAGAAATAGATGAATATATTCGAATTTTAACAATTGAAATATTGTAAAAGTTGTGCGGAATATGTAGAAATTTTGAACTCCAATTAATCTTACCCCAAGCTAAGCAGAACATGAGTATGGTGGCGCAAATCAGCATCCCCACAACCAGGTAACTCCATGGTCCATAAGGTTTCAGAGCTGCCGCAAACTCCAGGAACGCGTTCGAAGTTTTCTCACCCTCGCCTATCTTCACTGGAAATTACAAAAATAATATTTGAAATATTTTCTGGTATAATTATTCCAGCCTCTATAATCTAAGAGGAAAAGATTTAACGACTATATGCTACTTTTTATTGGTAAGGTAAATAATCTCACTTGATCTTAAGTGTCGATACGGCCCGAGTTGGTAGACACTCTAAAACTGTGTAGGAACTGACTCTCAAGTACAACTGCCTGGACACACCTATTGGTATTTGGCGACAGATTTTCAACTTAGCTAGCCACTTAGTCACTAGCAACTTAGTTAGGTAGCTAGCCAGGGGGGCGTTAGAATAATCCCTACCACCAAGCTATGGTTTCCTCATGATGTTTTTATTCACCGAAAGCTCAAGATCATTGTAGGTGGATTCGAACTCACGTCCCTTAGCGCGGAATCCGTACACAATATCGCAAAGCTATCATCGCATCATCGTATACATAGACAGCCAGTCCCTCCACAGGTTTAACGTGTCCACCAACATGGGCCGTATCGTCACTTAAGTGAGATTATGGCCATAACGTTAAGGCTTAACTATAAAAAAAACAGCTAATCATTTATATAAAACGAAAATGTGAATGAAACGACGAGTCAACGTGGTCTATGTTTATTATATTACCATCTTCGACCACATCGTTACTTGTGACATAGTGAGCAAACGACAAGCCTAAAACGTACATATGGACCGTTTATTTTGAAAGTGGTGTAAATCCATTTCCTTTTGTTTCGAGAAAATTAAAGGTTACTATATTTGTTTATAATGCAATTTCATTTACCGACCGATTTTAAGTTGTACAAAACATGGGATGTTTTTGAGAAATTAAACACGGACTAGTTATATATAAAAAATTTACATTAAAATAAACATGAATTACGTGATACGTCTTTTTGCTCAAAACTGGACTTACACCACTTTCAAAATAAACGGTCCATATGACAGAAGGCGCTTACGTATAACAGAAGGCACTTACTCATAACAGAAGGCAATTACTTATGACAGGAGGCACTTACTTATGACAGGAGACACTTACTTATGACAGGACGCACTTACTTATGATAAAAGGCGCATACTTATAACAGGAGGCACTTACTTATGACAGAAGGTTTAGTGACGCCATCAGGTTGATCGAGGCCGAGCAGCTCTTGGTTCCTGGCCGCGAGCCGACGCAGCAGTTCCAAGAGCGGCGGGTCCCTCCTGTTAGCGCACGCGGCTGCATCTTCATCCTCTCCACCGGGACAATGCCGGACTCCGTCGCACACCAGATACGAGGACACGCAGAGGCTCGTCGCCCCGCAAATGTACTGAGATTCATTGTTACAAAATGCCCCTGGAAAGTAACCAAATAACTAAGTAAAACGTTTTGCAGATTTACACGATGGCGGCAACTGCCGATGGAATTTGTTAGCGGAAGTCGGCAGCATTTCAGGATAGTATACGAATTAATATCCGTCAAATTAATGAAGAGTGAGTATTATTTAATCATTAGAAAATTATCTTAATGCTCAAGGGACAGATTTTGTTTAAAAGTGGAAGTAACGGTGTACTTAGACACCAAACACATAAGTTAATATACTAAAAGGTGTTATTGAATACATTGAAAACGGTTTGCCACATTTAACATCGACTGAATAGCATACACACGTATATTTCTTTTCTTTCTACTCTAATCAGTTCAAAAGCCCTGATTAATAAAAAAATCTCACCGCTATAAACTGCCGTGACCACAAGCCTAAGTTTCTCGGTGTGTTGATACGGCGAGGTAGGGGGATTCCATAGGATCTTGATGTTCGATGGAAGCAGTTTGGTGCCTGCTCTGGCAGCTATAGACGCAGCGTTTCCACCACACAGCGACAATCGCCATGCTGGTGATTTTTTCCCGTCCGTATACTGAAAATAACATTATTTCATCAGTTAAATCAAAATAAGAGGTTTTGTATGGTATGTTAAATACTGAAGCAATTTTAAGTAACTGCTGAACAAGAAATTTGAAGATGGAATGTGAATTAGTGTTGTCACATTTTGTATTAAATTTTCTGTCAACTTTTTCTTAGTTTAAGAAAAAAAACTTCAATAATCAAACTGCAAATAAATGTAATCTGCTGGTTATCCTTTAATAACCTTGCTAATTTTTTTTGGAAATAATTTCGATGTACAGAAACGTTTTTTTACAGATTTATTATATGTATAGATAAAATAATATTTTAATAAATATTCGCATTGTTAAATACTTCAGATGAGTATATTCGTAGGATAGTTAGGATGCATATATCGCTGGAATGCCGTTCTTATATAAGTTTCGATTACAATAGGCAATTTGCAAAGTAATTTCGTATGTAAGCCGCCGCACCGCTGCAACCTTTCTTTTGTTTCGTAAGACGTAAAATCTTCTAACTCCTTATATTGATTTTATATTTCTATAGATAATCTTAAATTACTTTCATAAGTCCTTACTATATCAAGTTACTTATCAATCAAAGTCAAAGAACTTATTATATCAAATTAATTTGGATGAAATAGGAATTTGTAATATCAAAATGAAGAGATAACCGTATAGAAAACTTTATTCACTCGGGTAATTTAATTTTTTTTTATTGTTATACACTTGGTAGTTTAATTATAAGTAGACATATTTCTTACTGTTATAATTAGATCACATTTGATTATTTCAATTACATTTGATACTTTTATTACTATGACAAAATTAGCTATCTATTTAAAAGATTTCATTTCACTTGTAATACTAGTTGTTGCTCCGCATTCTTTCCGTCAATCACACGTGATCGTGATATTCCTTCTTAACGGTTATCTATATCATGAAAGGAGATTTCAAATTTACAGGTCAGGTAAATTTTGCAATATCGTTTTAAGGCAGCAAGTAGTATTTCGCTTATTCAGTAGAACCTCTATACGTAGAACATTAAGGGAGACGCCAAAAAATAAGAGTTATAGAGAATGGAGGTTTTAGTATTGGAAGGGAAGGGAACAAACTGTATATATATAATACCTGTGCCCGCGATTTTATTCGCGTGGAAAAAAAATAATAAACTTTTTTCAACGTATCTTTGTTTCTATTGCTGGTAGCGTTATATAACTGATCTATCAAATAATGAAAATAATATTTTAAATCCGACTGGTAGTTTCTAAGATTGGCGCGTTCCAAGAAACAAAAACTTTTTCCACTTTATTATTAATATAAATGTGTATATATACTAGCTGACTCGGCAGAGGTAGTTTTACTCCTTTCGCAAGTTAATAACCCGACTTCATCTATCACATATTGGAATAACTTTGAACCAATATCTCGACAAAAGAAATATATTATACTATGTTTTACGTGCGGCTTCGCTCGCATTAATATTGTTTATATCAAACAAATCTGTTGAAGCAATAAAAAGGTTCCATACGAAGTTTATTTCTCTCTTTATCCCACTTCCTCTAAGTTTATCGCGAGAAAAGTAGCCTATCGCCGATTCCAGGATCCCATCTACCTGTATACCGAAATTCATGATAATCGATTAAGGGGTTTATACGTGAAAGCGTAACAAACAAACAAAGTACTCACTTTCGCATTTATAATATTGGTACGGACGAGTATGAATGAATTTTACTTATATCAGTCAACTCGTTTACAAGCTTCATGATTACTAATAGACGTACACGAGATTTTTATATAAGTATAAAGATATAAATCATCTAAAAATATAAAATTGTTACATTTAAAATACGTGTAAACTTCACCATAAATTGTGATAAGCATTGTAAGTTACTTCAGGGTGGTAAATAAAATACAAAATTACTAAACAATATAATGAAGAAAACCAATTTTCTACAAGCAAGTATTGCACTAGATAAGTGTAAATTAAAATAACCATTAAACAGTAATTAACATTAATTCGTGTAACTTGATAACTGTCGCAGGTTCATTATCTAGTACAGGAGTTCCCAATCTTTTTCAGTTCGCGGCGCACGTACATTTTTACTGTTTTGTCTCAGCGCCCTAACATATCTAGCTGGTCGAAATATTTCATTAATATTGATCATGTCTAAAATAAAATAAAAGTTTCATACAAAGTTTATCCCTCTTTTTACCCCACTCCCAATAAAGTTTCGCGAGAAAAAGTATCCTATCACCGTCTCCAGATTTTCATCTATCTGTATATCAAAACTCATCGTAATTGAGTCAGCGGTTTAGGCGTGAAAGCGCAACAAACAAACTCACTTCGCATTTATAATATTAGTATGAATATAGTTCTATTTTGTAGTATTAACCTAGCCTTGATGAAGTTTCCTCGTCTGTCGTGTAATTTTAAGCACACGCCGTTATTTATTGCATCCTATTACCTCACAAAGATTCAATAACAATTCAATAATCATACTTACAATTAGTAGTTTGCAAGCATCACTAGAATTGTTAACATGTGCGGCATGATCGGTCGTCGTATCCTGGGCATGTGTAGCCGACCTTGCGCTCCATTTGCGGCCGGTGGATCCCCCGCTAGGAGGCTGTTGGTCGGTGTAGCCCCTCTCCCATTCTGATAATGATTCCTGAAATATAGAAACATGTTTTTAATCTTTATAAGCATAGAAAAATATTATAAAAATTGTAATAATTTAGTTCGACGAAAAATAGTAACCTATACAAATAAATAAAATTGAAGTATCCGTTTGCAGTATCAAAATAACAGCTTTTTACTATATATATATAAACATGTTTTTTTTTTAATTATTTTTGCCTGACTGTTCCGGCTAATCTTTAAAACGGCTGGTCCGATTTTGACGGAACTTTCGCTGTCGGGTAGCTGTTGTTACATGGAGTAATTTAGGCTACATTTGTTTTAGAAAAAAATAGGGTTCTGAAAAAAAAAGTTTCACGCGAACGAAGTCGCGGGCAATGTCAGTTACTTATATTTCAATAATACTTTGAAATAATCATCTTGTACAATGTTAATCCATTCTTAGGTTAACTTAAAGCTTAGAAAGGATGTCAACGCTGACGAATGACGTAAGAAATACATTGTGTAGGTACCGAGTGCATTGTCCCATTTACTTTTGCATAATAATGATACATGATAAAGACTGACAGCTTTGCTTGAGCCAACTGCGCGTGAATTCACGGGTCAACTTATTTTCCATTCATGTTAATCATATTTAACGTTCGCGAGACGAACGATCACTACGTTTTAACATTGAATTTAAAAGGTGTTTAGCAGACATAACTCAATAAGGTTATTCTAGAAGGTTCCTTTATTGACACTACAAAATAAAAAATAAAAATAGTGCGTCATCCTAAAAGAAAACAGAAGAATTTGTATCACGTAGGCCTTAAATAGAATCTATTTAAGGCTAAGATAGAGTTAGCCATGTTTTGTGTTAACATAATTATTATGATATTAGCTAACACGGATAGCTAAGAAGTTCGTCTCTTCTATTATATATTTTAAAAACGTACTGAGTGACATTTTCAATTCGGTCCCAACGTTTGTTTCGCACACTGCATACGTAATACGAAGCCGATTATATCCAACAATAATAAAAATTGTTGCATGTAAATCGTTTGTTGTACAATTTATTTAGCGAAGTTGTCAAATGTAGTAGGAAATTGAGTGTTCGTTTTGCTTTTCATAATATTACTGAATTCGCGATTTTATTTTTAAATTTATATCCGCTTCTGAAGATTGCAAACGTGTGACAGTTTTTTTCAGGATCAATTATTATTATAATGGATCAATGTACTCCCATTAAATGTTAGCTGCGTTTGTTAGTAAATTTATAAGATTATTCGCTATTTGACCATAAGTTATAATTTAGATTAGGAACCAAGTCTGTAAAAATATATTTTTATATGGATTTTTTATTTTTCTTTAATATTTCTAGTTAGTCTTTTTATACGGCCCATGATTGTAAACACGCTAAACCTGTGGAGGGACTGGCCCTCAAGTGCAACTGCCGGAACACACCTAATAAATCGTTTTGTTCGCAGCTCATATAACAATTTTGTAAATTGTACATTTTATTATTGACATTTATAAATTTTTTAAGTGTTATTATTGTAACCAAGGCATAATTAAAAATATAGAAATTTGTGTGCCTACTGCTATATTTTTTACTGTATCTTTTGTGACGTAATATCGATAAGGGAGTCGCAGGAAATGTGACATACCGTAATGAAGGGGGGTGAAGTATTTTATTGAACGGCCAGCCCCTAAATAACGACAACCGCACTGAAGTAACTATAAAAAAAAAGTGTATAACAGTTGGTGTGACGGTATTATCAAATCGGGAGAAAATCCTTACCATCTCACCGTTTATTCACTACAATTATAATTGGATTACGGATGTAAGTTTGTTAATATTAATATTCTAACAGAAAGAGAGTGAAGCGGACTTTGCTAAATGAAACACTTAGCACACACGTTCAACCCTAAGCTTGCCTATTTTATTACCAAAATGTCTTCACCGAAATAACGGAGAGTCATTTAACCTGACACTAAGTAAGCTCGGTAATTTCGTATCTTAGTATTGTAGAGCATTTTAACAATGATTTTTCCAACAATCACAAAACAGTTCTGAAGCCGCCTTGGTTTCCAATCTCTTCAACAACACATGAAGTGTTGCCAACAATTACATGAACTACCCATCAAATTCCAGTTATAAAGCCACTATGAAAAAAGGCGATGCTCCAATAAATTATCATTATTACTAAACAATTTATTACGAAATACAATAATAGATTTATTAGTAAAACAGTTAATTTTACATACTGAGTAACATAATATTAAATATCTATTAAGTAACCAGTAAATTAATATACAATCAGTAACATTTAATTGCTACTGTTATTCAAAATATAGTGGACTTAGCTGTGTCCGTGACTCCGTTCGCGTGGAAAAAGTTTTATTCATTTTGTCCGTTTATTTAACTTTTGTCAATAAAGCTTTGTTCCTATTTGCGGTAGCATGATGTTGAATAGCCTAAAGCTTTTCTCAATGAACGCACTATCAAATATAAAAAAAAATTGGCTGAAATTCAACCGGTAGTAACTAAAATTAACGCTCGTAAATAAACAATTTTTTCCGCTTATTATATATAGATTATATCTTAATAATTGTGTATGGTAACATTATCCATTTCAATTTGATAGAAGAGGTTTATTCTGTGACTTATCAAAGAAAATAATAATAATAATAAAATAATAGTTGCCAATACCAGTAAAAAGAATCACCAATCGCTATGCGCAATATTACTACACTTAAAAGGGACTAAAACCACCAGTTCCAATGGAAAATCTACCAAAATTTCAACACTGTTCACATGGACGTAGTAATAAAGTCAACTTTATTTATTTCACTACGCAGGTATAATATTAATACTATAAAACAATTTACTGAATAATTCAAACTGAATTCACAAACACGATGCACGAATATTTACATGGCAAACTACGCTATATATTTTTTTAAATATTTATCAGCTGACGCACACTATTAGCATTATATAAATAAAAATATGCTGTAGATATCTATTGTTTTTATTTAATTATAATACTTGGACGTATAGTGATCTGTATAGGCATGTAACATCCCCTACCATTTGTTATTACCACTATAGTTCGATTGTCACCTAAATACGCGGTATATTGTGAGATTATTTATTCTTGCTCTATCATTTCCTTTCATCTATACTAATAATATAAAGAGGTAAGATTTGTTTTTTTTGTTTGTAACGAATAAATTCAAGAACTACTGGACCGATTTTAATAATTCTTTCACCATGTGAATGCTATATTAGCCCCGAGTAACATAGGCTGTATAACATCTTTTGTATGAACCTGATTAAATAAATTTTTAGTTTCACGCGAACGGAGTTGCGGTTAAAGCTAGTCTGTCATAATAACGTGTACAATTACAAAGTAATGAAGGTATTATGCAATGCTCGCCTTGTTAGCTTCTGATACTAAAATTGAAAATGTATCGCGGAACATTTATATATATGAGTGACAGCTGTACGTGCTAGTCAAGCACTAAGCGTAAAGTGTTGTCATCTTGGGCCAGATTGTCACTTCACATCAAGTAAAGTTTTTACCAAACGATGATATTCTTTTTACCAATGCTTAATCTAATCAAATAAAGTGTATATGTGGTTATTCATTTTAATCAGTTACTTTAAGCGCAATATCAAGGAGGTATTTTTTTATAAATTTATACGTTTTTATTTATGAATTACATCACTACTTTATTCAGGAACTACCCTAGAATACAGATATAATAAGGTGCTTTTTGGTATGCAAATTACTATCTAAAAATAACGACCTCAATCGAAACATCGACTCCGTCGCTTTAAAGCCCGCTCACAAGCTAAATGCCCATTTAAGGTAGCTGAGAGTACATTAGTATGTTGTTACAAACTATAGGCATCCAGATAAATAGATGTAGTACATATAAAACTAAGTGTTTGATTTTATTTCTAAATTTAGTCGCGTATTCTACTCTTCAACTATATTATTGCACCGAGACACTTCCTGCTGAATGACAGGCAATGAATAGAAAATAGATCGAAATATTAATAATAACATTTTGTTAAATAGTACGCAAATATTATGTAACACAATAAGGTAATAATTAAGAGTTAGATTGTCAGTATTATCATAAATTAGTATGAAAAACATATGCACAAATAAAGTCAGAATATCGTGTTTCGTTCGAGTTATGAAGAACTGAATAGACGCGCGTTATTTATGTTTTAAACTACTGTAGCAAGTTTGAAGCGTAAATAAAATGAGATCTCATGGTACGGTCGCTAAATATGGATTATCAATTGTATATTCCAAGTGCAATGGAAGGTCGCATAGGTGGATTTGCTATTCAAATCGTTAAACCCTTTTTTTGTATAAATCTGTTTAAAATAAATATAAAAAGATAAGGTGCGTCACGTTCCCCGTAATTTGTATTTTTTATTCCACATCCTAAGACTGCATAAGTTGTTTAGTCTAGATCAGTGATCGGAAACCTTTGCGTGGCTGTTTTGTAAAAGCAAATCTAACATAAGTACTGTCTTTCCCCGAAACGAGATATCACCAAGAGTTTCACTATGACAGGTTTTTTACCATATGCATAGTGGACGCGAAGCAGTTGGGAATACTTGAGTACCCTACCACCCCATAACATTTATCAAAGTTAAAGACAAGTGCGGTCCACCGTTACTTAATTTTAACATTAGGTAGGCCTTGCCTGCCAAAAGGTTGCCGACTACTGGCCTAGAGGTATGTACCTCTGCCCACATAGGTTACGTGATCCATATTTAAGTCAATATTGACCTCACGGTATACAACATTCGGTAGGAATGGTTTAACAAGAATATCTGTAGGACCTCATTAACGTAATAACACCGGCCCTGCATTATATCCGGGATCTTGATTTCTTAACAATCTCATTAATTGACTTGTGTATGATATATTACTTTACCTATTCTATACCATTTATTATTCCTCTTCCGTGCGCCCTTAACCCACTAATAATTCTACTGTATAATTAAACAAAGCCTACAGCGCCATAGATATAAGAATAAATCGAAACCCCGGTAAATACTAAGCACTCTCTTTTATACTTACATTTGTGTGTGTTAAATATACGTTGAAAAGTATGTTTTTGAATAAATAATCTACCCTGTAAAACAAACCCTAGTCAAGAAATCAATACAAATCACTCAGTAACAAAGACAAAATTGCTAAGATTTGGTCCTTCAGTATCGCCGGTGGACAGACTTAATTTATCTAATAAGCTGTACATTTCATCTCAATGCAGTTTTCCTGCACAAGAAACATCAATTCTGGAGAAGATTTAGAATAGATGTATGTGTATACATCTGCGTGGAAAGTGTAATGTAATGATTGAACTTGTTATATTTTTAACTCAATCACATTTTGCCTAAAAACTTATCTTAAATAAATACATTTTATTAAGAATCACTAGTATTCCCTCTGACTAAAGTCAATTTTTTTATTTTGTTATATATTATTCAATAAAATGTAATTATAATAAGAGAGAAATATTTAAGCATTTAATTGAGTAATAATTATCACAAATATGATGTAGGCCAATCATTAAACGACGAAATATGTCATTTTTAAGACTTCCAAGTAAAATTATATCTGTAACAGATTAATTTCATACATTCTTGTAGAGAAAAACCGTTAAATTTAGGTAACTTTATTTTCTAAAATCACTTTATTATTTTCACAAAGTATGTAATTCTTAACAACTTATACATTCTTCGCCATGTTAACTTTTATAAACGGCATGTAATCCAATCAAAGTTTTTTTTTTAATAATTCTGTTTAAACATTTGTCAACCTACAATCATATTACAATAATTTAAATCCATCTATATACATACATATATGCACATATAAAAATCGGTGTGTGTATGTATTTCCTACATGGACTTCAAAACAGTTACACCGACTTTGATGAAATTGTCAGAAAAAACATGGGATGTTTGGTAGTTTTGGCTATGCACACTCAATGCTACTCTTTTTACAGCTATTACTCAATGCTATTATTAGCTTTTTTTAGCTATTAATTAAAAAAATATAATAATGCAATATCAACCCATTCTAGGGTCTGCTTAACACTATGTTTTAGGTTTAACTTAGCTAACACTTAAAACCTAACTACCGGAGTACAAGGCGAGCACAAAGTCCGGTACGACAGAGCGTGCCCGGCGAGGCCTTGGCCGGTCGGAACTGCGACGACGTTTACAACCGAAGTTAATTTCTACAAAAACACCATTTTTATTGCGCGCTAATCTATGGAAACGTTATGTTCAGCTACTGATATATATCACATATCGAAATTTATAATCGTTTTCCTTTTTTATCGAATCGAAGAAAATAGCAAGAACGATGGTACGCGTGACAATTCAAGAGCAACAACCATTTTTCGACAAGTAACTTATTTAAGGTTCTCTGTCGTTTTTTTTAATAAGTACTTTATAGTATTACTAGCTTTTAACTGCGGCTTCGCACGCGTTAATATTGATTTTGTCAAACAAATCGTGTTATGCAATAAAAAGTTTCATGCAGTTTATCTCTCTCTTTACCTCACTTGCAATAAGTTTTTCGCGAGCCTATCATCGTCTCCAGGCTCCCATCTATCGCTACACCAAAATTCATCATAATCGATTTAACGGTTTAGGCGCGAAACCATAACAAACAAACAGCGTCACTTTTACATAATATTAGTAAGGATACATGTAAGTAGTTGAAGTTGAATGCAGTTGTCTTACTGCAACCTCAGCGCCGAAGAGTTGTGGGTCGCATAGGCCAATATTGTATTTGTGTGTTCCCAAAAAATATTGTATGTGTTTGGTTATAACTTTGTGCCCGTTAATTGTAAAGTCTTTCTCTAGACATCTATATGTATAAAAATGAATCGCCGTAATGTATATACGCACATAATTTTCGAACGACTGCATTAAAATAGACAATTATTTTTTTATTGAGTTCATTATTGGCACATATTTATATGGATATGATACTATGGATATGTCTATATATCATATATTGGATATGATTTGTATGAAAGAGAATAAAAAAGAAAATAACACATTTTTTTAAATCTCATAATATGAAAAGTGAGAGAGTGAATGGAACAGAAGACTGAGAATACTATATGCATATAAAAATGAATCGGCGTTTGTTACTTTTAACTCACAACCTGTTGATTCGATTCCATTTATCTATTAAAAAAAAAAAACTTTCTAGGAGGTTTGTTAGGAAAGAAAAATTAAGAAAATTGCTATGAATTAAACTTATTCGAAGTGGAGTAAAGAGTGGAATAAACTTTGTATGAAACTTTTCATTGCGTCATCCGATTTGACAAAACCAATATTAACGCGAGCGATGCCGCGGGTAAAAGCAGTTTTACAGTCCATTGACGGTTTTATTTTATACGTTTGCCTGAAAAACGAGGAGAGTTGTATCAGTTATAAATAATTAACGTATATATGTAAGTTTAATTTTTTATGTTTCTCGTATATTATACTTCAGTTCATATTTTCCGCTTCCCTATCGCAAATCTCTTCTGGTATGAAGGTTAATCACTTTTACAATTGTTTAGTTCAGATGGAGTCTAGTCCGTTATTATATACGTATATTATTTTAAGTTATTCTATTTTTAACATTTGTAGATAACCTACTATTTATTTTTTTAGCTTGCCAAACTTTTTTTTATACAGTAAATATCTAATTAGGTTAATGCCTTGAAGCGATGATAGCTCAGTTGGTAGTATATTGGAACGCCGGACGTGAGTTCGAATCCATTTGCAATGAGATTGAGCATTCGGTAAAGGAAAACATCGTGATGGGACCATAGTATGGTAGTAGGGTTTTATGGAATGCCCACTTAGCTAGCTACCATTCTCAAGATGACAATCTGCTACCAAACACTTATAGATGAGTTCACGCAGTTGCGTTTTAAAGTCCGACCCTCCACTAGGCTTAGCATGTCCACCACCTTGAACCTCATTGTCACTTAAAACCACACGCGATTGGTGCCATAACATTAAATCATACAGCGATCATAGCTTAGTGGTGGTGTGTACGGACTCCGCGTCAAGGGACGTGAGTTCGAATCCACCTACAATAAGCTTGAGCTTTCGGTGAAGAAAAATCTAGTACCCGCCTGGCTAGCTCCGACCCTTAAGTTGAAAATCTGCCACCAAATACCAAAAGGTGTGTTCCGGCAGTTGCACTTGAAAGTCACTCCTTCCGCTGGTTTAGCGTGTCCACTTGAGCCGTCTCATCGCTTAAGGTCAGGTGAGATTAAGGCCATAACGCTAAACCCTTAACTATAAAAAATCTATAAACAATAACAATAGATTTTGCGTTTCATAGAAACTGATTCTTTGATCTAGAACCTCCGTAAGGAATAACTCACCGAGAAAAGCCTAGCTCATACAGTAAAGGAATGTTGTCATTTACTGGGATAAATACCATCTTATCTCTCAAGTTGAATTAAGTACAACGGGACTCAGTTCAGTGTATTTCTAATGCATTCTCATCGTTATTAAACCTTTTAAAAAATAACGGACATAATTAATAACTTTTAAACATCCTCTTTTTTAATGAGATGTTACGTAAGTTAATTAATGTTCCTATAGAAAACGTTATCTGTTCTCATTGCTCAGCTGTCATACGTAAACATGTGTATTACCTTTATAAATGAGTAATTATATAATGAGAGGTTGTTGATGACGGTCTATCGTTAGTCTGCATTCGTTCCAACATGACCGGCAGTTTCGTGACCTTGCAGAAGCCACTGGGCGAGTTCCATTGTGTGAAAATTGGTTTTATAGTCCTCGTAAATTAGAGTGACAACGGAAAACCACATGCTAAACTATGGTTAACGTACGCAGCCGATAGATGGCGCAAGTATGTATACAATGTGTCTTGAGCCTTCCTTTATTATAGGCGTTAATAAGCAATGGAATATTTTAGGTTCTGTCGAAGTATCTAGATTATTAGGGACAACCTCTTTTCTGCATGCAAAGCATTCGAGAAGTTGCTCATAAAGAATGAGATAGCGACCATAAACAAAGTTTTAGCACCATAAATGTAAATACAGAACATATGTATGTTGGTAGGACTTTTTTTAATGCCTACCTGGCTAGCTACCACTCTTAAGTTAAAAATCTACAATAGCTATAGGTGTGTTCCAGCTAATGCACTTGAGAGCCTGTCCTGCCATTAGGCTTAGCGTGTCCAACATTTTGGGCCACATCATCACTTAACATCAGGTGATATGGTAGTCAAAACTTTAAGCCTATAAAGTATGCCATAATATTAAAAAATAAATACTAAATCTAAATCGAGGTTGTCCTTAGTGACCTTCGCGATCACCCCAATAGTCAAGTTAAGTTGTCAAAGCCAGTGTTATTCCGTTAAATTAAAAAAAAAAAACCAAACCCAATTCCAATACTTAATCGTGTAAGTGTAATTTATTTCTAAATATAAGCAATTTCAAATGTATATTATTACATAAAGGCGTCAAATTAACTTGGAAGTAAGGCGCCATCGAACCTATATCCGCCACTAATTGAATTCAAAAAAAGAAATGATTCGACAGCCTCATTTAAACTCGCGGTTTCTCTTCAACAAATATTCAAGTTCAACTCGATTACGTGACCGATTCAGAAAAGACTGCACGTTTCTAGAAAAAAAATTCATTACTTAATGTTCCATTCATGTTTTTATATCGAATGGTCGCGAGGAAGTTTTTTTTTTTTCGTTGTATCTGCTTTTTGTCTATAGGTGTTATACTGTAAAAACAAATGAGTGTATTTTATATTGTAACACGACAAGGTAACGGTACTGTTTCGTACAGTAATCATAATAAAATAATAAAACGGAGACCGTCAAGACATCAAAACAAATGAAAATAGTCTATTCAATTTAGGCCTTGAGAAGGCTCATGTAAACGTGAAAACTACCACCGGTTCAGAAAATAACCCAGTCATCGAGAAGAACCGGCAAGATACTCTATGCTTTTTTTTCGGTACATATATATATTTAATAATGCATTTACAATAGTTATTAGCTGGTCTTATAATGCATCTTATGTCGTTTCATTCTTCTCGACCTGAACAAAAATCTCTACTTAAGTTTGAAAAATCCAAAGGATATAAAAATCACAGTAGCAAGGAGACGGTTTCAACGTAAGGTGCACAAAGTATAATACAACCTTATATATTGAAATATGTTATATTATATATGCATTATATTGTATACGCACGTTTATTGTGTCACAATATTATAAATTTGTGTACTGTTTGTCTACAAGATTATATGTTCACATAAACCACATTCTTAATATGATTAGTTTTTGCAATTTCTATAGTCTTTCTTTAAAAATCTCTGTCGTATCTTTGTGAGGCATACAAGCTCATGTTTGACTAAAATTACCATTCTACATTTACTCATTTACTAGCGAACCGGAAATGCTTTGCAATGTCACAAAGAAAAACTTTCACAACTATAGGTAGAACAAAAATCCAAGTTTCATCACAATCAAATGAATAGTCCAGAAAAATTTTAGAGAAATCACTTACAAGTGAACGTTTATTCCCTTTTTTATAGTCTGATATCGCACCTTCGCTTTAATAATGTTACAACTTAAAAAAGATTAGAATCTATTATATTAGATTTTAGGATGATGAAATGTTATATTATAGCTTAAAGCAAGCTCTTTTATAGTTAACGTTTTAGCGTTATGGCCACAATCTCACCTGATGTTAAGTGACGATATGGCCCAAGATGCTGGACACGTTAAGTCTGCCTCTTAAGTGCAATTGCCGGAACACATTTATGGGTATTTGGCAGGTATTAGAAAAAGCCCAACCACCATGCAAACCATCCCTTCAACTCAGTGAAAACCGTATTGTTCATTCAAAAAAGTCACGTAAAGTAAAACATAAGAGTAGGATAATTTTTAAATGCCGTTTTATCGATAATGTTTTTTATTGAGACAATATTTGAGCGAAGAAGCGATATGTTTTTAAAATATTATGATATCTTTTATAAGTTTTAAATGTCTTACAGGTCTTTTAAAACATCTTATACACATTACAATAAAGCAACACGATAGTATGAAATAGCGAAAACAAGCGAAGCGGGATTATACAATGGAATTCTCCCGGTTTTCAACAGATCTAAAACGTTCATAACGGACCGGTCGGACGGTTTTCTCTCGCAACTCGTAAATACCAAGCCATTGAACAGGTTACGCTAAAAATAGAAACTTAATCGCATCATTCGTATGATGGAAAACGCATGTACCTGATCATATCTAAACCGATCTCCGAATGGATATTTTCATAGTTTATTTATTATTTCCGCTAATGAGTCGACAAAGCTGAATTTAGTTTTGAGAATTGTACCCAATTCATTGATCTCTAAATTAAAGGGAAACCACCAATACATAAGCACCCGATAATATTAAATACGGTGTAATAATTTAATTGAAAAGTTGTAATGTTTGTAAAGAACCAAATAATTACCAAAGATAGTTCATAACTAGGAGATCTGAGAAACCGAACTTTAAGGGAAAAATAGTTACAGAAAGCTGACAAGAAGCTCACATTCAGAAACACTATGAATCAAGGATTTCGGGTGAAGTCAGTCGAATGCCAGTTCCGAATATCAACGCGCACGAAATACATTAAGTAGTTGTTGCATTGTGTGTGACATTAGAATTTGAATTAACAATGGACAAGTGCTCTTATCATAATTGCAGTTTATGCAACTATTTGCTACCAATACGCTGGCGCCTGCAGCATGCGGTAGTCATAGTTGTCGTAAGCGGCCCTTGGCACCCCCTAAGACCCTGCTCCATAGGCAAAGTAGGTTCTGCATAATTGTTATATATTCGATTGTATAGACACTTCATTAAACTGAAATTAAGTCACATTTTTAAGTAACATTTGAATGATGAGAAAATTATTAAGGGCAATCCACATATAAACGCTGGTAAATATATTATGGTGAATAGAAACATCTATTGTATCGGGAAAAAAACATATATTTATATTCCTATATACAAATGCATAAGAACACTTGCACGTCCATCGAACTCACACTTAATGTAATCTAACCCTAAGATTGGGCATGACAATTTACTAGTAATATGTTCGAACTAATGCTGTTACCCTGACTGATAGCTTCACTGGAGTTTTGGGACGAGAGCAGAAAAGCCAAAGTAGCGCACTAGATGTTTAATTTTTTTTTTTTCAGTGAAAGTCATAATCTCACCTGATGTTAACTGACGATATGGCTCAAGACAGTGGACACGTTAAGCCTCATGGAGGGACAGGCTCTCAAGTGCAACTGTCGGGACATACCTATAAGTATTTGGTGGCATATTTATAATTTGAGGATGGTAGCAAGTTGGGCATTAGAAAAAGTACTAACACTTAACTATGGTTTCATCGCGCTGTTTTCCTTCAGCTCAAGCTCAATACAGGTGAATTCGAACTCACGTTCCTCGACGCGGCGTCCGTACAAGCTTCGTAGTTGTTTTTTCTTCATAAATCTGTATTATTTTTCACTGCATCTAATTGTTCGGCATTGTCAGCATCAGGGCTTTCATAATACTGAACTGTGTCCATAACTCATTTTTGACGACATATTGTTTCCAAGTAAACAGTTATGCGAAAGAGTACGTGCGTCAGAAACCTTCGAACATAACGAAAAAATACAAAAGGCACCTACAAAAAGATGATTGTTTTCGGACATAACACCAACCGATCCACAAACACTTGTACGAGGACAATGGGTACGTACTTTGTTTACTTGCAGCCTCGTTTGAGGCCGTATAGTTTAACTTATCCGAGTCAAACTGAAAAGCGTATTTGGAAATTTACCGAGTGATTTTGACGTAAATTGAGAGTTTGTATTGGTAATTGGATATTTTTAGTCTATTCTTCAACTGTAAGACTTAAGATTTTTCTGAGCCGTAGTAATAAACTATATTCTTTGAAATTTAGCTTCTGCTAGATATTAGCCCAAAGTAATAACGTTTGTCAATAAGAACTAAACGCCAGACGTATGAATATTTCAGTTTATTAATTGCAATCACGTTAAATTAAAACATTAATTTTATTTTATTTATTTAGTACCGTACTCCTGCAGAATCCCAGTACGCCCCTTTTTTGATTTATATTTATTTATTTTTTTGTAGTTGAGGTTTAGCGTTATGGCCGCAATCTCACCTCATGTTAAGTAGCGCTGAAGCCCTTGATGTTGGATACGCTAAGCCTAGTGGAAGGACGGCTCTCAAGTGTAATTGCTGGAACACACCTATAGGTATTTGGCAGACTTTCAACTTAAAGGTGGTAACTAGCCAGGCGGGCATTAGAGAAAGCCATACTACTATGCAATCGTTATGGAAAAATAAAAATTGCTTAAAAAATTTAGATTTGTAAATAAACTAATCGTCTGTCGCTGTGCTGGACATATAAAAGCAAATAGAAAAATAAATAACAAAGGGATAATGGAATCCAAAATCTAAGAAGCCTAGAACCTTCTACGAATGTTTCCGCTTCGAATGGTCATAGTCCCATTTCGATGAGATCAGTAGTTTTGACGTGATTGAACTTCAAAGGAACTAAAGCCAAAAAGTTTGTTTATGACGCGCTAAATTGGGGCACTAACAGCCGGATTTCAAATATAATTTCCAAATTTGATAGCTACCACCGATAGGAGCAAACCAGTATTGAAACAGCCGCAAAAACGGGCTAGAAGATAAAGAAAAAAAAAACAACAGCAGTTACTGTAAAAAACTGCACAAGCCTTTTAGTCCTCGCGAGGGAAAAGTCAGTAATGTTCTAGAATAGAATATGTATGTCTACCCGTAATCAACACAACAGTACCGAAATAGTTTTCCCTGTTTTTATTTTTTTATATCAGAGCTAAAACGGTCTATGAGTCGATAACAAAGATCGTTATATTAGTAAACGGTTTTGAAAAGGTTCAAATACCAGTAGACGACGACCGGTGGAACCTGTTCAGAATAAACAAGCACGTGTGTGGAAATCAGATATTTGCAAATGAATAAAAACAAGTTGTTACGACCCGGCGCCTCTAGCAACGTGACTGCGTAATCTAATTCCAAATGAAATCCATGCATATTACGTATTACATAAATACCATTTGAAAAAAGAACGTATTTCTATTACTTTACTGAATCCTCAAAGAAAGCCGCCGCCAAGTTTTTCTTACAAAATTTCACCCAAAAACCACACAAGAACAAAATCAGAAATTGAGTTCAGTTTCAAAGTTAGTCGTTTAAATATACAAATAAAATTTTAGAATTTAAAATGTATGTATAATTTAATTTATTTTATTTTATAATTTAATTTAATTTTAATAAAAAAAGAATTTAAACATTTATTAAATTTTAAAGATCTGTTTGTAGTGTGTACGGATGCCGCGTCAAGGATCGTGAGTTCGAATCCACCTACAATGAGCTCTAGATTTCGGTGAAGGGATACATCGTGATGAAACCATAGCATGGTGGTAAGGCTTTTCTAATGCCCGCCTGGCTATCTACCACACTTAAATTGAAAATCTATCGCCAAACACCTATAGTTGTATTTCGGTAGTTGCACTTGAGCCAGTCCCTCCACTAGGCTCAGAGTGTCCAGCAGTTCGGCCACATCGTCACTTAACATCAGGTGAGATTGCGGGCATAATACTATACCTTAACTATGAAAAAAATAATTATACCCAGAAATATACTCGAAATAGATCCAGAAGAGCATAAAAATATAGTTTGTTAATTATTAAAAATAACGAAGATTTTATCCCTTAAAACGTATCGAATGAAAATGATCTAATTTAGAAATAAGATATAGAAGTCCAGAGTTACTACAGCATAAATTCTTTAAATATATAAAGGAAATTAAGTTAATTGCATATTATCAGTGTCGTATTAATAGCTATCCGTGTTAAGATAACGGCTTCGTTTTCTCATACATATGTAACCTCCATCATAATTATATTTCTTATGATCGTATTTACATTTTAAATTATCTGCTAATATAATTATTTTTGAATACTTTATAGATTTAGTGTTATGGCTACATTCTCAACTTATTTTAAGTGACGATGTGGCCCAAAATAGTGAATATGATAGTGGAATTACTGGCGGGAGCCACATATAGGTATTTGGCTGCAGATTTTCAACTTGAAGGCAGTAGCTAGCCAGATGGGCACTACGTAAAAGCTCTACCACCATGCTACGGTTTTATCATGTTTTCCTTCATTTTAAGTTCAAGCTCATTACACGCTACCACTAAGCCATCAAATCTTTTAGAACTTCAATATGATTATAAGGTCTATGCGTACATAAAATTTGGGGTGGTCAAACTAGTTGATAGCAACCTATTTTGCATGGCAATACTGGATTTAGATAAATTAATTAATAAAACTTATCTTATTATTGACGTGTTTAATTTTATTTCTAAATAATAATTTAATATAAATTGTATTAGAAGATTATAATACTCACATATATAAATATAACATTTTATCTTTAACGTACAAGTCATTAACTTCTTTGGTAATTTTAAAAAGTGTTGGTTTTTTTATATATTTTGCGACATTTCCGCTCGTCTAATGCTTGTTAATTGTAAATTTAATTACCTTATTACCGTAATCGATCCCGTTAAGCATAAAGACGGCTACATTTTGTATTAAAAAAAATGCTGTCACTAATTTTATTTCTAAAATAACATTACATTTTTCCTGTCTATTTAGTTTTGAATTCGAATTGGCCTCATATGAACTTTCTTCGATAAAAACATTACCAGCTTATCTCAGTATTTTTTGCAAATTTTTTTTTTATTGTACATGTAAGTTAAATATAAGTCACATATCGATTATATATACACATTTTGCGATTTTACATATTTATGAATTCATTAATTAAATAAAAACACGAAATTAATTGAATTATCATTTTATTAGAAATATTTTGTTCAGAAAACTACGTGGCAACGAAAATGAAAACTATATTCAAAAAGCAATTATCGGTCTACATACATTTCATTCAAATCGTTAGAACAGTTTCCGAGCAACGTGATATTTATTATGAACAAGAATTATCTAACTACTTAGTATTTAGTAAATTAAGCAACACCCACAAACGCATCGGTTGAAATTTTGTAAAAAAATATTAATATACGAAAGCACGAAAATCTTCGATGCCTGTTTATATCCATGCTTACGCCATAAAGCATGAGCGTGATGTTTAAATCAAGCGCAAACACTTCAGGAATCTGGCAAGAAGTAAGTAATTAACAATCTATGACGAAGGAACACGCCCACATGCGTTTACCTTGAAAGTGACCGGTTTGAAAATAATACTGACGGCCGGCAGGCGACAAACGCAGTTCAGAAAAACAATATTCACTCCTTACTGATATATTTTCATTTTGTATTTCACTTGCCTATGGAAATCGTAAAAAGCAAAATGAACTGAAAGAATACAGGTAAAGACTGATATATAGAAACGATCTCGAATTTATATATTTTTAAATAAAATGAGAACATATTTACTACGTATCGAGACCTATATCATGGAGGACTTTGCAAATGTAATCCTTACTAATATTTTAAATGCGAAAATGAGTTTGTTACTCTTTCACGCCTACACCACTGTATCAATTATGATGAAGTTCCGTTATAGAGATAAATGGGAACCTGGAGACAGTGACAGGCTATTTTTTCTCCTAAAAACCTTATTAGGGTAAAGAAAGGGATAAACTTTGTAGGAAACTTTTTATTGTGTCATCCGATTTGTTTGACAAAATCAATAATAACGTCAGCGAAGCCGCAGGTAAAAGCTAGTTATCAAATAAAATTATCGGTCACAAATAGACCGTCTAGACTCAGTAAAATCATTTGTAGATAACGTCAACAATTGTGTCTTGTTGGATTTGTACCCACAACACGAGTACTAAAATAAGTGACTGCATAAACCACTTTTTTCATGTGTGTCTTTATGGATACTCTTTAGCATGGGTGGCTAACAGGGACATGTCAAGTTCACCTGGTGACTAGGAACACATAGAAATACTAAAACCTACACCGTGGTTTTGCAACCAGCCTTTCGCATTATTTCCAATCAGCTGCGCAAACAGTGGTTGTAAAGTAGTCAACTATGTATTGAGATAGATATTCACTTTAGCAAGAAATATGTAGATGAAAACAGTACCAGGAAACAAGTGTTGACGTCTTTACTCAGCATTTTTTATGTGTCTAAGGCAATTAGATATGTCGGTACGAAATTATTCAAGATAACTTCCACTATAACTTCAAAGAATTGTATTTTTTTGTAATGTAAACAAGCAAGATTGTGTTAGACTTTGTTACGTGCATAGAACAGTTTACTAATGTTGTAAAACTTTAAACAGCGCTTTAACAAGATGGCCGATTTCTTGTTAGAATTAACTACAGAACTTTTGTCTGGTTATTATTTATAATCTAATTATAATAAGTTATTCATTTCAATTATGAAATACACCACGCAAAATGTCACCTATTTTTTGAGGCATTAATGGACGTGACTTCGAATCAACCTGCAATGAGCTTAACGTTTCGGTGAAAGAATACCTTGTGATGAAACCATAGCATGGTGATAGGGCTTTTTCTATTGCCAATTTTGCATGTTGAAAATCTGCAGCTAAATACCTATAGACGTGTTCCTGCAGTTGTATTTGAGGACCAGTCCTTGATTTGGCTTTGAGTGTCGATCGCTTCAGGCCACACCTTGGCTTAACATCAGCTGAGATTGTGGCCATAATGCTACAATATATTTAAAAAATATATGGAGTAAATGGTTTATAAATTTTAAATAGTAAAGGAGACATTAGAAATTAATGTTCTGATAAAAACTTCAGTGATAGATTTATTTTAACGTCTTTAACAAAACTATACGGAGTAGCAACTTGTTCAACTATTCAAAGTCTTAGGTATTTCACCAAGATCTTTTTAGATTTTTCTTTAGGTCTTGTAAAAAACATTAAGATAACCTTTTTTTTTATTTCCACTCTAACAAATGGGGAATTACATTACTATGTTGTACTGTAACATACCGATTATTAATAACTTACTATGAAATATGATAACACGTATATCTGTATAGATTCCTAGAGATTTTATTGACGCAAGTATAATACACGGAACGTATGTTTACATGCATTAGTAAGACAAGCATACTTAAGCAAAGGTAACGTAATGAAAAACGTTCTTAAAAGTAAATAATACTTTAGATCCTGTCTAGGTTATAAAGTAGAATCTCTATAAGTCGAACATCAAGGGAGACGCCTAAATATTCGAGTTATAGAGTTTTCGACTTATAGAGAAAGGAAGTTTTGGTGTTTGAACCGAAGGAAAGAAAACATTTTTTCGAGATTTGGAGGTTTTGAACGTATCGACGTTCGACTTAACGAAGTTCTGCCGTATTTATTAAAGTAAACTACATGTTTATTAAATATTATAAAGTTAGAAGTTTAGTTTGATTGCTTGCTTGTTTCTATGTTCATCTGTTTGTTTGAATAAGCTTGTATAATTGAGGAAGGCATTAGGCTAAAATATATACTGGTCTCTGCTTTAGAACCCCTAATAGGAACAAAAGTTGCATCGAAAAAAGGTTACAAATACGAGCAAAAATTATCAAATTATTTCAATTTCCAATCGAACTAAGTCGCGGATGCAGTTAATTAGATTGATATAGTGTATTTTTTTAGGTAGTTCTTCATAAGTGTTGGCAACCGAATTTAGTTCATGGTCGTATCGGTGAAATACCTGCCTAAATAACGAGATTATCTTACAATCAAAATAATGCTTTTTTTTTTTTTTTTTTTTTTTAATTGACATACGCTGTTAGCCGTAAGGGCTTTGACAGCTTCACCGAACTTTTTGGGGCGAGTGCTGAGGGCACTCAACTCCGAGGCAGCGAGCGCAAGGGTGCCAGAATGACCGACCCTCGGCTTGGGATGCTGCGGAAACAAACAAGGATCGTGGGGGTAGTCCCTTACAGAACCGTGTACTTAACGTGTAGGTGTGCATGGATAGTATGCGGTGTGATGATGTACTTTCAGTGATGTAGAGTGTCACTGTATCGCGCGAGCAGAGTCACTTGAGGGCTCCTATCCGGAGGATCGATCCTAGGCTCAAGCGTCTGCAGAGGGAGGCCGCGGCGGGTGTGCGGGAGCGAAATTAACTGCTCGGCCTCGGCGGCGAGCGCGGCGGTTACGCGGGCGTGTACGCGGACACGTACGATTGGTGGAGACGGTAGGAAGAAGTGCGTTCAATCTTGTTATTTTATCGACGGGATCAGTGAAACAATTACGTGGCCGGCGCGCGAAACCTTTGGCGTGCGGATTAGCATTGTAGCTAACTGCGTGTACTATTTTGGGGTTGGGATGAACTTCGGCTTTTTCGAAGAATTGCTTTGTAAGGTCTTTGATATATGCATATATAGACGGAATATCCATATCTTTATGGAGATCTACATTACGGACGTACGGAGGGGCTTGGACGGCTATACGCATGAATTTATTTTGCAGTACTTGTAGTTTGCGAAGGGTGGTATGCGAAGCGTGAGCGAATACAGGGCAACTGTAGGTAAGTATGGGACGGATGCATACTTTGTATATTGTGAGCTTATGTCTGAGTGACATTTTGCTCTTAGAGGAGGTTAGATTGCGTAGTAGTGCCATAGCTGTGGTGGCTTTTTTCTGTACATAATCTATATGTTTGTTAAAGGTGAGATGTTTATCTAAAACTACACCAAGGTATTTAGTTTGGTTAGCCCAAGGGATATTGACACCAAAAAGATGTAATGTTCTTTTTATATTCTTCCTCGCGTGAGGATCGAACATAATAGCCGCGCTTTTGTCTGGGTTTATTCCTATGCGCCATTTGAGGCACCAGGACCCGAACGTAGACACAGCCCTTTGAACGCGGTAGTATAAGTGAATCCTATTTCTGCCTGAGCTGAAGATGACTGTGTCGTCTGCGTAAGAGCCTACTGCGATGTCGGGAAATTCGGGGATGTCACTAACAAACAGGTTGAAGAGGCAAGGGGCTAGGATAGAACCTTGCGGGACTCCTGATCTTATTGAATGTGGTGAGGATAGAGTTCCGTCCGCTTTATAGCAGAAGGTACGGTCTGATAGGTAAGCGAAGATTATGCGGACTAGTCTGTCCGGGACTTGAAAGAGATTGAGTTTAAATATGAGGCCTTCGTGCCAGACCTTATCAAAAGCTTTGGCTATGTCGAAAAATACAGCAAGCGTGCGCCTAGGACGGCGTGGCTCCGTGAAATTGGAGAGAATATGCTCCGTGAGGCGGAGCACTTGGTGAGTACACGAGTGCTTCGGTCGAAAGCCGAATTGCTCGTGTGGTAAAAGACATTTCTCTGAGACAATGGATTGAAGTCGGTTCAGAAGGAGCCGCTCATATATTTTACCTAACGTATTGAGGAGGCTAATTGGGCGGTAGCTTTCTGGGAGAGATGCTTTTTTCCCGGATTTGCGGATACCTATTACCGTTGCCTTTTTCCAAGCGGCTGGAAAATGGCAGTGAATTATGGCCGCATTAAAGATACAGACCAGAAGAGCTATAAGTTTATCAGGGAGAAGTTTTAGGGCTTCGTTCCTGATTCCATCGGGACCAGGGGCTTTCCTTGGCTTAAGGCGTTTTATGATCGCGACAACTTCGTCATTTGTGACCGGGTCTAAGTTTTCAACTGGTGGGGTCTCTCTTATTGATTGAATTGTTCGATTGACCCTCTCGATGTGTCCGGGATCTATGGTATGATATTCATAGGAATTGGGAGAACACTGTTGTTCGAGAGTGGTAGCGAGATACTCTGCCTTGTCTATACTTTCGAAGGCGGGCAGATTGCCGGGGCCTCTATCCAGCGGTGGCATTGAGGACGAGTAGCTGCTCTTTTGTTTACGGACAAGATCCCAGAAAGCAAGATGAGATGGTTTGATTTCCTCTAAAAGACTGTCCCATCTTTGACCGCGGAGTTCGGAGATACGAGTTTTAACTAATCGTTGTAAGTTACGTAGCCGTACGCGATTTTCCTCCGTCGGATAAGAATCATGAGCGCGAGTCGCGGCGTTTTTTTCCGTGATCAGTCTTCGAATGTCATCAGGGAGTATGAAGCGGCGATCGTTTGCCGCCTTTACCTCTTTCGAGGTTTCGCTGATGGCATTCTGGAGATGACCGACCAGGGAGTCAATTGCCATATCGGCATCGGACACAGACTTTATCTCGTCGGGGATCCTATCTAAGAAAGGGGAGGAGAGATTATTTGAAAGATAGTGTTTGAGCTTTGGATAGTCAGCCACTTTGACTGAAGCCGGTGTGTGGTCACCCGGGTGACCTAGTTGCAAAACTACTGGGCGGTGATCGGAATCTAGTTCATGTACGACATCGATTTGTCGTACCTGAAGCGCGATCCCTTTTAAAATAGCTATGTCTAAAACTGAAGGGCGGCAGTTAGCTTGATAATGAGTTGGCTCAGAAGGAGCTATTACGTCAAACGTAAGCGTATTTTCTAGCCAGTATAGAGTCCTACCATTAGTGGTACTACGCGGGTTGTTGTATTGAATGTGCCCGCTGTTTAGATCGCCAGCCACTATAACAGAGTCACCGAGCGCGAAGAGCGTCTCCAGATCCGACTGGAGGAGAGTTTTATTAGGCGAAAGGTACGCGGAAACGATAAAGATAGTGGGATGACCGGTCATACCCACTCTACATACCGAGACTTCTAAATTTTTAAGTTCGGGAGGATCTATTGGCATGCAATATAGTGACTTTCTGTAGTATATGAGCGTGCCGCCGCCTCTTACACCGGTACGATCATTTCTTACTATCTTGTAGTTCGCAATCGCGGGATTACGAACGCTCGGTTTTAGTAGTGTTTCTTGTACAAGAAACACGTCTATCTGTCGCTCCTTAAGGAAGCTAGCTACCAAGTCGCGTTGGGGTTTCAGGTTGCGCGCGTTAAAAAAGGATAAAGATAGGCCTCGGGGTCTAATCTTATCCTCCATTGCGAGTTTATTTAGGAGAAGCGCGGATAAGGCGTTGCATGGTCCTTGCAATGCCTGGGAAGCACTTAATGGCTTTTAGACGGCCAAAATCCTGACTAGCGCTAATCATGTCATCGAACGCAATGATATCATCTACGGAGTGTTCTTCTAGTAGTTCGGCGAGCCAGTCGATGCCTTTGAAACCAGTAGAAGGGCCGGCCGCGGTGACTTTCACGGGTTTAGCCTTCGGAGGCTGCTGATTGGTGGTCCATACGTTGGTCGGAGCTAGAGTGGGTCTTTGGGGAGGAGATGGGTTCGCAGAAGTGACCCGCGCTGGCTTACCCAGGCTCGGGAAATCCTGATTAGACATGAGTGGCGGCGGTGCAGTACGTGCAGCCGTTATTTGCGCTGAGGGCGCCTGATTAAAGAAACGCGTGTGTCTTGTGCGTGGAGCGCGTTCACACCCGCGATAGTTCGCGGGGTGCCCGGCTTTACCACATAAGACGCAGCTCGGTGGAGTTGGAGAGTCACGGGTGCGAGAGCACTCCTTAGTGGAGTGGTTTTCTAAACATTTGACGCAACGCGGGTTGATAAAGCAGTTGCGAGCGGAGTGGCCATATGCTTGACAGTTATGGCATTGAGTGGGGATATGCCTCTTATGGGGGGTCTCTACAACTATGCCGGAGAGGCCGCAGACGGATTGGAGGGAGAAAATTTCTTTCCCTTCCTTGGATCGGTCCAAGGTGACTAGAACTAGGTCGTAAATTTTTTTTGTTATATTATGGTACATTCTATGTACCTCGTGGACCGGTAAGTTTTGCTCCTTAAGGGAGGCTAGGATTAGCTCCTCGGGGAGCTCTTTAGGAACGCACCTAAGAACGACGCGCAGAAGGCGCTCTTCTTCAGTTGTGTAGGTATAGAACTGGTGTTTTCCTTCCCGGAGAAAGGACGTTAAATTCTTATAATCTGTAATAGACGGGACTTTAACCTGTATCCCTGAAGGGGTGCTGGTGGCCCTAGTGTATGCAATTTTCCTTGAGTTGAGCTGGGCCGAGATGCTTAACCAGGAAGCCTTATCGCAGATCGTAACGGGGGGCGGTGGGCGTACCGCTTTCTCAGTCGAGCTAGCAGATGTGGGAGGTTGTGTCATTGGGGTATTAGCGTTCTCAAAAAAAATAATGCTCTACGGATATTTATATAGGGATATGAGCATTTTAGAGTGTTATTGAACGTTGGTTAAGTAGGAAGCTTCATCTACCAGAAGAAACGCTAAAATGTTGGCAACGGTATGGAAGTAATCCATTTCCTTTTTTGCACTTTATAAGTTTAGCGTTATGGATCACCTAATGTTAAGACGGTAGGCACGTAGTAGGGCGACTCGCTCTAATATGCAACTGCCGGAACACACTATAGGTGGCAGATTTTCAACTTGAGAGTGGTAGCTAGCCAGACTGACATGTTTTCCTTCACCGAAAGCTCAAGTTCACTGCATGTGCATTCGAACTCACTTCCATTGACGCGGCGTCTGCACACACTACCAACTGAGCTATCATTGCTTCTGAACATGCCTACGACTCTTCAGCAGAGACAACTGGCACCAAACTAAATCATAAACGTGTGTTTTACAATTATAATCGAATTCCGTTACAGTGGCAACATTTTTGACGTTCTTCGATATGTAAAACGGTATCCGCATTACTAAACCAGTTATCACTGTTTAATAAACACCTGAAACTTGTTTTTGGATTACCGGTCCACGCCCAGACCCTTCGGCTGCCGTCATTCCAACTTATTTGAATATATTCAATAACCTATCCATTGATATGCGGAATGTTGTAACTAGATGTGATATTTCGTAAATATTGCCATCAAATGTCTGTTTCATGGAAATTTAGGTATGAATATTAAAACCATTTTGTACTCTAAGTGTGTAAAGTGTGATCGAAAACTTAATCTCTTAAAGTTATTATATATGAGATTCTTTCAGTAGTAAGCAAAATACAATCGAAAAAGAAAGCAGTCGGCATTTGCACATAAACAGTAGTTGATCCCGAAATACGACAATGTAAAATAGAGCCATTGGGATATTAATTTTGAAGCGACGACTGCTCAGTTAGTAGTGGCCCAAGTTATCTCGAGTCGGTATAAAACGTTTTCTCTTTCAAATAATCTCTATCAGCTGCCACCCCTGCATTCACTCACTTTTCTTTCAACTCATTCCCCACACACATCTTTTCTTTCGCCTTCCTCTTCCTTTGCATCCTTTAACATTCATATCCACTACTTTCCTCACCACGTGCGTTTCCTTTACTCGATTGAAATTCGATCCTATATAATATTGAAAGGTTTGCGGAAATTATGGTAGGGGTGGATAAAACTGTTTCCAATGTTTGTATCGATAACGTTGAAGCATGGCTATAGCTACTTAGCAAAGTTAATGCTAATCAATTAACAAAAAGAGGCACAGATGTAGTTAACCGTTTCGTCGTCACCTATTTTTATGCAGATTAATAAATAGATACAGGGGCCAAATAAAAACTATAACGTAGTGGTAGTTGACGTATAGACATATAAATCTACGCCATAATATCTGCTAAAACACGTTCCTTTATACTATTATTTCCGTTTAAAAATTGAGCGATTATTGTTTTCCTAACAATTTTAATGGCTTACGTGCGTCTCGCAGCAGAGGGTCACGTCATCTTCAGAAGTATACGATTTCGCAAACAAGTGTTAATTATTACAAATCCATGTTTTTTACGTTTGATCTATCATTTATTTCATAGTTAACACATTTTACATATGGATTTGTAAAGATTGATATCGGTATGGCTTATCATCGCTTGTGGTTTCCTATTAGTTTTTGTATTGTGAGAGGCTGACTGATTTTTAAACCTATATATTACTCTTATCAAATGCAAAACTTACGTCTATAATAAAAGCCATTTGGTAATAAGATCAGTGAAGACTATACAGATGTATGTTTTATTGTTGAACAAAATATAGTATCAAGACACAAGACTAGAGGAATTATGTCAAAGTTATCCAAATTACTAGCTTGTAAGCTTGAAGCTTGATGTTAAATAGCCTAAAGCCTTCCCCAATGATTGATTATTCAAATACAAATTTAGAAATCCCACTGTTAGTTCCTAAGTGTAATGTATTTTATTTAGTACTATTACCACCTATAGTTATATGCGTTACAATGTGACGAACAAAAATTCTCAATTCCTGGACTTCGCGGAAATACGCAGACGAACTTACAAAGTTTCATTACAAGCGGATGGATGGTTTATAAAAGTATAGAGGATAAACAAATAAAGGGCCATTCATTTTTATTTATATAGGTATTTCATATAAAGGATCATAGTTACAGTCAGTTGATGACAAAGAGGATACGGCATTCACGAAACAACTCGCATAAATATTGATCGCAACTTGCTTTACCGAGAAATTATCTGGCTTTTGTTGGCGTACTATGATTTAATGAATATGCAAATAACACTTCCAAATACGTTATTCAACCAACTGGTTTTTAATGTCATCGATGGGTGACGATCTCAGTGCCATGGAGACAGGATCTTTTGTCTCCATTAATATTTATTTATTTTACCTAACTGAGATCATAAAATAATACTTATTTTTATTTTACATGGTATCTAATCGAATAGCAACCGCTTTGTGTGGTTTTTAATTATTGCATAACCACATAATTGAGTCACGAAATCACGGATTTATGCTTAGACGATTTTGATAATTCCTTATGAATTAAATAGTTGTGTTTAATGTAATATATTATTGCGATTCGTGCCATATGTAATTACTGAAATACAGGCCGGAAAACACCAACGACTAATAATAGATTTCGATCTCTCTGTGGTCGCAATTATCATCGGGTAGTCTCATTACGATCTCATGATATGATAAAAAAACTATAGTGTAGTAGGGTAAAGGATGGTGAGCGGAGGGGTAAGAAGATACTCAGTGCGAAAAACCTATTTCTGATTTCAACCAATCCTAAAAGAAACACGAATAGTAACAATACTGCTCAAATATATCAATGTTTGCAAATCTTTAGACATAGTAGATTCCTTTTATACAATAAGAGTAGTTAATGTATATTGGTAGTAGTTTGTAGTAATGTTAACGTATAGAACACATAGTTCCTGGGCTTCGAGCTTTACTATGGCGATGCCTTAACATAGAAGACGCTGAAAACTTTATGTCGTGTTGAAAAAGTGTACTTTACAACTATTGTTACTTGTTACGCAAATAATAATAAGATATATTTTGTTCAAAGATAAAGACAAATATCAGAACTGTCCGCACATACAGATTCCAGTAAAATAAATTTACTTGTCAGACTCATAAATGTGGTGAATCTGTTGTTAAGTATAATTAAGCCATTAGTTTTAATGTGTTCATGTGATCATTTAAAATATATCTCTGTCAAAAAGACAAAAATAATACAGCCACATTCAGAATGCGTCTGAGAATCATTAAAAACTTTGCGGTCATAATTTCAATCAGGTTTGATTCCGCAGTATGCAGTATATGTTACATGACAGATGCTCTTCCATCCTCTTCAATAAATGTAAAGCAATATATCCTTATTGCTCAGTGTCAGTAAATGACGGTAGCCTAATTTAGGATGATGTCTTAATTAACCAAGTCTATATCCACCAACTTACTATACGGAATACTTACGAAACGCGGTCTGACTTTGTTGACCTATCAAGGTTTATTTAATTGACGTTGCACCGCAAAGAAGCCCCTTCTATTACGTTCGATACAATAGCTGCAGATAGATACATTGACCCTATTTGTGAATGTGGGTCAAGGTAGGATACACCTTACACATTTACCAGACTCTCTTAGCTTTACTGGTTGCTTCCATTTTTCAAATAAATTTAACTTATACTAGATTTTAGATGCGGCGTCGCTCGCCTTAATATTATTGATTTTGTCAAACAAATTAGATGACACATTAAAAAGTTTCATACAAAGTTCATTCCTCTCTTACTCCACTTCCAATAAAGTTTTACCGAAAAAAGTACCCTATCACCGTCTCCAGGTTCCCATCTATCGCTATACCAAAATTCATCATGATCGCTTCAGCGGTTTAGGCGTGAAAGCGTAACAAACAAACTCACTTTTTCTCATTTATAATTGATGATGAAACTAGCAAATGATAGACAGAAAAGTTTAAATTTGAATTTTATCCTTTTTTCATTATACAATCGCTAAATCCAAAGGAAAGATATCTAAAATAGCACCAACAAAATTTTGGTGATGTTGACAGTCGTTGGACAAATAACAATTTCCAAACATTCAAATTAGTAAGACACGCTTAGTCGTGCACAACGTCTTTAAAGTCTAACGTATATAGATGATGATGTATACTATTCGGATTAATCCAGTTTTTATAATTATATTCAGAAGCACATACAGTAAACCCAAAACGTAAAATTATACTGTTTTCAAAAATTAATATGTTATGAGCAAGACCTTGCTAAGTTTAAATTCTCAGAAATTAGCAAAATATTGCGGAATAAAATGTATGTCGCAAGAATACACACATGGTATATGAGATATATCAGTATCGAAGTGGAAGTCTACAGCTAGTCATAGAAGGTGGTTAGGCAGTTGTTGAGGACTGAATTATAAAGGCGGCAAATGAAAGGTTCACCTTTCAAATGTTCCAACTTTGGAAAAAATAACGGCTGAAAAATATGAATATATAAAAAAAACTTGAGTGACAAACTAGTAATACTGAACCTGTATTATAGGTTTATTGAAATCTTTTGATTGATCGAAAAACACGGTTTGCACAATGGATGTCAATTTACTCTTTCAGTATAAACTGATCAAGATAATAAGCATGGCGTCTTTTTGTCCACGATCAATGTTAGACTTAGAATTCTATATCATAACCGAAAAGTTTATTGTAAGAATCAGTTTACAGAAATGGTATTCCATGATTAACTATCCATTCTTAAACAAAAATTGATTGACGTTTTGCATTAGAGCAAAAAATATCAAGGCCAACAGTTCAATTAATCAAAATGTGCACGATCATACGTCATGCGATTTCTCCGTCAAAAAGCGCTTCAAGCTAGACAGACATGTTTACTTTCACAATATATAACCCTGTTTACAATTTGAACTACATATGGAGTGCTTATAACGTTGTTAATGTAATAATAATGTGTTCTTGATAAGCGCAGACCCGTGGCAAAAGAGATTCAGGTTATTAAATACTACAATTCATTTTCTTATACGCAAATTTTCTGTCATGACTGTTGTGTTGTGTAACTTTCACAATTTTCAGTTATTTGTCGAAAGCAAGGGCTCGTTGCAGGGATTCGAATTTACGTCCATTGACGCGGCATCTGTACACACTACCGACTGTGCAACCATGGATTCTACTACTACACTTCTATTATTGGATGATTCTCAGATTTGTATAAACGTTGTTTCTTTGTATCTACGTCTTAGCATAATTAACTCGTGCACTCACAAAATTGGAAACACATGATGAACAGATTAGGCACACATATGACAGTCCGTAATATTAATAAAATATTTAATAACGCTGATAATGATGTACGCTATCTTACTACATTTTCAAAGTCACGAACTACTGCTATAATTATATCATTTAACGACAGTATGCCATTCAGAATCCTCAATGCCTGCGTTCTAGTTTAAGCTACACTTTATTTGCAAACTCTACCATATATAGTTCTGAAAGTAGTCTTTATACGTTTAGTGTTACTGAAACAATTGACAATAAAAATACATGTGAAAGTTCCGTTGTTTTTACAGGTGTACACTGTGAGGCTTATCTTACACAATTAGGTTATATACCTTTAGATGCTGTTCAAATACAGTAATTTAATAAATGCGAAAATTGTAGAATTTACAGTTTCTGTACCTCATGTGTCTATTGCTACAGGTGTTACAGGCGTTATTGTTTTAATATTAGACGATGAAAAAACGAATGTACATTATATGTTTAGATAAGTCTAGATGATTCTTATATAGTTGGTTTTTAATATATTATGAACACTTTTTTTATCATATCTATACATTTCTGCATTCTACTATTCTACATCTACTATTATTCAGAAGTAAAGTTTGTATCTTTGTGGTTTTTCTCCGAAACTACTAATTAGATTCTAAAAATTCTTTGACTATTAGAAAGCTACGTTCTTTCGAAATGAATCATATTTTCTTACTAACTTGTAGTTGTATGTAAATTGTATTTACGGATTATGGATGGCTATGAGTATTTTATAATTCAGATTTATGTAAACAAATGTTCTTCGTTGTTTACTCATGCTTAACACAATTTAAATCCTAACCGCGGGTTGGAGCAACCTTTGAAATCTCCATTCCAATAACCTATTGCTCCATGCTTCCGTACGCACATGGGTTAGGTATCGTACCATGACGAGAAATATATGATTACACTTGCCAACCACCTTGGTTATACAAAATTAATCCCATTTAGCTAAATTTCACAATTTCAAACGGCCATCTTGATTCTTTAAACGTATCGTGCACGCTTGTTTTGATCGAAGATATTCTGTTTGGTTTGTTTATAACCGCCATATGGTCAAGGAAGTACGTTTTTGGAAACTTGTATAGTTTGTTACTTAAACAACGACGCGACGCCTGTATTGCGTTTGATCAAGGAAGTTAAGAGGTTGTCTCAATATTATTTGCTAGCATATTACATAGGTTTATTTTGTTGAATAAAAAAATTTGCACGTGGGTAGGAACATTAATTTTGTTTGTTTGTTTATTATCATTAGTACTAAATTGAGCTAAAGGCGTAATACGTAATTACATATAAAACATTTAAATATGGTAAACGAATTAATTGATGTAAGAATATCCCCTGATCTTCATTTCGCCTACTATTCTTACCTGTGCAATGATGATAAAAAGAAAGAAAAAACTGATCTAAAATCATCGTTTTAACGGAATTTTAATTTACTAATGATAAAACTGAAATCAAGGATTTTGCAATGATATTATTAAGCGCATTTGCACTATATGATAGAAAAAAATCATAGTTAAAGACTGCTTGAGATATATATACATCATAATAGTAATATTTTAGATCTATACTGATCATGTTTTTTGGTAAATGAACATGTTTGTTGGTAAATGATCAAGCTAATCCGGACCTCCAGAAACCTATATTCCAAAACCTTTGATAGGAAGAAAATAAAACAGACGCAAAGTAGATAAATATTATTAGACAGACATTTTTTCTGTAGACAATTTGAAACAGCTGCGTTATGAAAGCATATATTTATAAAACCACTATCCCTCACAACAACGGACTTAAGTGTATAATTTGATGGAAAATTAAACAAAGCGTTCCCGTTACACTTAACAGTTAACAAGTCTCACAGCTGTTGTTAACAAAGTTCGTTGTAACATCTGTCCCGGCAGACGTTCTCATGACTTACTTATTAACAGATTTTAATCGTATAAAAGATATCTTCTGCGAGAATACCTTATTATTATACTTTCATGGTAACTGGCGCACAGCTATTAATGTATCTATGTATGTATTGTCATTTATGTTTTTTTTATAATTCTTTGGTAAAACGACTTTATACCAACTGAAATCAAACATGGTAACAGTAATAGCAACCAAAGATAACAGCAGACGTAACAGTTTTTGCTGTACGACTTGTTTTTAATATAACTGAAATATATTGAACTTAACGAAAAAATTCTCTAAAATTAAAAGCTTTTCTTGCCGTTTCGGAGGAATATATTTGTTATGCAGTTTACAAGTTAAAGTTATTCCAAGATCAACACCTTTTTCTAATAAACTAGAAATCTACGGCAAATCTATACTTTTATCAAATGTTTAATTAGTGTAGTAAACCAAAGAAATGCAATAAAACATACACATTGAGATACACTAATTAAATCAGTGCATGTAGAAAAAAAATCTACAATGCGACCATAATAGTAATTCTTCCTTGTAGTCATTTAAGGTACGTCACGTACAAAGGTCTAATAATGACATAATTACTGGTTATATAACTGCGTAACTATATGAGATCTGAATACTTTAACGAGGGTGGACGACGCTATGGCCAGAATGAAGATTGCTATTTCGTAATGATTATGTAAGTCGTGGGGGTCATATCAATTACGACAGTTATTGTTGTATTGTTTTCTTTATTTATAATTTGTTTTTTTTTTTTTTTTTCAAAACTAGGTTCTACTGTGGAAGCGCCGCCTCACCTCACGTAGTCCTCTCTGCATAATCTTGCTCATATGTGTGTAGGTCAGAAGCTTGCCCTAACTGTATAAGAATAGGAAGCAATCTATTATGAATTCCAGCCACAAAAGTATGCTCATTTTGAGCTATTGTATTTTTTTATTTTGTATTTCCAAACTCTCCAATTACTAACCGTCTGAATTCAAAGCGCTGGTGCAGAAAACTACTGTTTGGTAAGATGTTGTATCAATAAATCCAGCTACTTTGTCAAAACTAGCGTCCGTCATCAGATTCTAAAGTAGGGATTTGTCATCATCTAGCCCTCAGAGGCCATTCACTACATATTTATTTAACACAGACACTTAAAATACCTACCTAAGTCATTATATCTACTAAAGCAAGCACTTAGCAAAATTCTTAGAACTTATTAAGAATTAAAGATCCGTATCTACTTCGATCAATAATAGCAACATATGTATGAAATTTTATTCATAGGGTTTCTTGTATATATCATAGCTGAGAGCGAAGTAATTATTTATAAACATACTCCAAGCTATTAAGATATTGCATACAAGGGTATAAAGATCGCGATTGGATTGAGCTTGTTTCATTGAAATAATTGAACGAAGAATCCTAGATGTCGTAAATGATTTCCAGTTAATATATTAAGACGTTTTTCCTTAAGTTTAAAGACCTTTAATAATTTCACGGAATTTACTCAAGTTGTGATGACGCAGAATGGACAAGTTAACTGATTATTACCAAATAAAGCATGGTTTAAAATTATACAGTCCTCTTCCCCGATATTGATTTATAAAGAATTCGCTTTTATCTTCTCAAAATAAGGCAATATTGCAAATAGTGAGTTGAATATACGATCTTAAGTCACTATCTAATATTGTGTATTAACCATAACCAATATCAATTTCCAATAACTTATCGCGAATTCTTAAAATCGCAACATAAACATGTCTTCGGGTCAAAGATTGCGTAAGCTCGGACACGATCGTTGAGTTTTTATGACCAACCTTTACTTATAACCCAAAGCACCAACGGTAATTTTCGTCATGTCACACTTTCCTGCTTTTTTAGTGTTTTCTTTTCCTTAATACGTATAAATTCAAGGTCACTGAGAACCTTGACCTCAATACATCGAATCAGATTTTCAGATCTAAACAAAATCCCGTAAATCCCTTTCAAAGCCTTTACTGGGATAATTTTTGCGAGCGTTTTAATTAATAAGGTAAATGTGGAACATGTTTATAATCATTATAATATTATATGTGTTGTTAAAGAAAAATGTTTAAAGTTATGCAACGTTACTTTGTGTACATGAAATATATAATTGATGAAATAATAGTAAAAGAGAGAAGATGCGATTTTGAAGCGATGATAGCGCAGTGGTAATGTGTACGACTTTGCGTCAAGGGACTTGAGTTCGAGTCCATCTACCTACAATGAGCATGAGCTTTCGGTGAAGGAAAACATCGTGAGGAAACCATAGCATGGTGGTAGGGCTTTTTCTGATGCCTGCCTGGCTAGCTACCACCCTAAAGTTGAAAATCAGCCGCCAATAGGTATGTGTGTAGGTGTGTTCCCTTGAGAGCCAGTTCCTCCACAGGTTTAGCGTGTCTACCGACTTGGGCCGTATCGTCACTTAAGATCAGGTGAGATTATGGCCATTATGCTAAGCTTTAACTATAAAAAAAATGCAAAAAAATATAAGTAATGACATGCGAGGTGACTGATATGGACCACTTAGAACTATTCGTGACAGTAATGTAGATGTGAATGCATAGAGATTAATCATTTTGAAGTAAAGCTGATAAGGTCAGCATGGACAGTGAAATGAGGTGACGCATAATTTCCTAATCAGTCTCCAGATACATAATTAAAGAAAATACTGCTTTGTAGTAGAAATACTGTTTGCAGCAATGGTTCAGTTGACGAACCCTCTATTGGATTTATAACAGCAATTATTTAAAACAAGCGAGTATGTTTATAACTACCTAATACGTTCTTCCAACGGAATCTAATTATCTTTTTTTAATAAAAGAGTGTAAAAAACCGTCAACAAAAAGCACATTCAACCACACAATGTTTAAAAGATAATAAACTATTATGCAATTTACTTAACGCCTTTAAAAGGTTACATAGTAAAACAATTCTAAGTTGTAACAAAATAAAAATCAAATGGGTATTGCAAATAGCCAGTGAAAGGAGAAATGTATACGTGTGAGGCCGCGCGTTCGCACCGTTACAGGCGGCGGTTATTTTTGGACCTTAGAACCTGTCTGACGGGTTGCAGTCAAGTTCTGCCCTCTTGTACCTAGCTCGGCCAATTTTAGACTTAGATCGTTCAGCCGAGTCTGGTTTGACTATAAACGGTTTTATTGTGTTATTAGCATTTAATATTTACGACTATTTTTAACATAAGCTACATAATCAATTTGTTCAGTGGTAGGAATCGACTATTTCGTTCGATTGGATCGCGACCATCTTACATCATACAGAGTTTTTGCTCTTCACGTTAGCAACTGTTGAAAGACAATTTGGCTAGGATTGACAGTGTATCAACCTAAGCGTGTGTATTACGTTATCACCCGGTGAATATGCAACGTGTAATCAAGCAGGATGACAGAAGCTTGATTGCGTCGCAACCACTTATACATAGTAAATACCCATTACTATGACCCCGTTTTATATTATGGTCCGACGAAGACCGACCATCATCAGCTGACGATATCTCAGTGGTAGCTATTGTTCCTACTGTGCACTGTACCTGCCATCATGGTTTTTTATATTACTCGACTGACCGATTTCAATGACTATGTTTAAAATCTCTGTTTTAGGTATGTTTCGACAGCGGCACTTGAAACTTAATACCGTTAACTACATAAAATAACGTAATTAAAAAAAACTTAAAACCTACAAATTGAACTATATCACTAGACTACCATAGAAAGTGAATTTAATTGTAGATTTATGAAAGTTTTGGCGCGTTCCCTCGAAAAACTGACTCACAAGTCTGGAATTCTTTGCTGTCCGTGAAATACTGGAATTAAGTAATGAAATAAACTTAACATATTGATTTCTCTTAATGCCTTAATGATGTGGACGAGGAAACTAATTCCACGAAGTAAGACATCAGTGATTATTGGAGAAAGTAGCCTCAAAACATCGACAATAATATTAAGCTGAATCACAGACTAACAGATCATTCGAGACTAAACGTGAATTATTGTGTATTTATTACGGGGGATTATTATACACAAAAATATACGCGAATAACTTTTAATGAGTATTAACTATGCCACGAATGGGATCATGGGAACAATACCCTGACGTCCTTGTGCATTATTTTTTTGTGTTCTCTTGTCCCAGATGAAATGCTAGACACCAACTAATATATGTATAATTCTGACAGTATTTTAGGCTTCCAAGTCACAGGCATTGCTTAATTTGGAGCCGTAAGCAAGGTGTAAACCGTGTAAATATTTCTGGAAATAAAATATTAGTATCTGTATTATAGAAATGTTAGCAGTAGTATACGGGAAAATTATAAGGTACTTTTAAAAACGAATTTTGTAATTAAACTAATCCCAACACTTGTAACAAATGCGAATAGATGTCTAGAATTGTGAAAGCTGTCTCTATCCTCTACAAGTACGCGGGTTTTACCCGAAGAGTCTTGCTACACGCCCTTCTCGTGGTCTACCCGAACACTGCACACGAGAGAAAGACCAAATAGGAATTTTACACCCCGATAACCTTCTGGTTTATGCTATAGATTGCCTGTAATTTACTCTTAAGAATTTTATTAAGTAATCTCCGGAGCCACCTCTTGGTTAATGTCTAACCCAGGACGAACTAAGAAGTTCGAAAGTTCTTTGCTTTGGTTCGCGTATGAGAAATAATCTTTTAATAAACGTATTCCTTCTTTTCCACAACAAGAAATCCTGTAAGAGAGACGAGGATTATTTTATATCATGATATCTACGACTGCGAATTAAATCTGTCACTCACCGTCCGGTTGTGTCTGGACTGAAAGGTAAGTAACGTCAGGTACTTTAATAATTTTGGCCAGTTAGTTTAAAGAAAGTTGATAATTAATAGTATTTTTTTATTTTAATTCCAATGTAGCAACTTCTGACAGCTATATTACTAATAACCGAAAATCAAGAAAATATTACGTAAGGTTAACGTCATAGAAACCGGTAACAGTGTTAATATAAAATACCAGTAAACAATTTACAAAGTAGCCCCATAAAATTCTGACTCACGCCTATGAAAAACAAGCTATGTAGGTGTATAGAAAACATTACCATAAGGACAGCTCGGTTCGATCGGCTTTTTCTGAATAATCTAGAATGATTAGTTGATATCGTGCAGATTATTTTAAACTGTATCCCTATTAATCTTAGGTTGTTTTTAAATTTTTTGCTATCTTATGTCAGGTTTTGTCACTGGTTGTAGGTATTTTATGTCATTAACTAACTGATTTTCTCGACTTAATTTGCGTTGTGCTCATCAACCCACTGTAGTCCTTAAATCTGTTTTCAATTAAAGGCCACACTGTGAACAGATTATTTGTCCAAAATATCAAATCAATAGCTGTACAAATTTAGTATCTTCTGATTACTTTATTGTTCTAAAAAAAAGAAAGGGAGCATTCCCTTGTTAGACACTTTCCAAAGAATTCTTGTTAGACATCAGAATTTATGGGCCTTTCTGTTATTTTCAATCTACTTTACTCGTCGGCGCTAACCAAATTTTATTGTACAAAATATACCAAAAGTTACACAATGAATATCAATCATCTTAAATTATAACACCGACATTTATGAAACAAAACCCGTTGGATCAGATTACCAACCAAAGTTTGCTAAGTTACTACTTAAAGAATTAGAAAAATCAAATCGTTCAGAACTTAATATTTTTAATTAAAACACAAACAGTATAATATAATAGCAACAAAATAATATAATATAGCTGTTGATAATAATTTATTGAAGAAATCATAAAACATTACTGCATTGAAAATTCCTATTTAAAAAAACAACAATATGGCGTGTAACAATACTGTATTTTTATTATTTCACACACGCGGACCTACTGTTTCATAATACATCCGTGAAATCACATTCGAGACACACCGTATATCTAAACAAAATTAATTACGAAAACAAGCGCTCTTTTTTATTATTACGGTACAAGAAGAGAATGAACAAATAGTAATAGGAAATAATCACTGATCTTTTCTTCGTAACCACACTCCGGCTTTGGAAGATATATCAAGTTACAAAGGATTTTATTTTTGGCCGTGTACCATCGACCTATAGATATCGTTCATATTTTTATTGTAATGTCGAAAACTAATATAGATTTGTTTTTAAAGACAACACCTGTAATCATAAAGTAATATGTTGCTAAGGACTTTACATAATAACTCCCAAATTAACTCAGTACAATCGCTTGTAGATTACAAAAATTATCCCCATGGCGACAGGCAAAGGAACTACGCCAATAGCTATTTGTTATTATATTCTACGCAAAATACTATGGTAATAAGTTGTGCACAATATCACAATAAACAGACCAATGAACCAGAATACAAACTGACTCATATGTGATTACAGGACTACACTATATGACTGTATAGAACCAATAAGCTTCGACACGTAAACAATCAGTTTGTGATAGGTAGTGAATAGGTAATATTGTTTGCTTTGATCCTAGCATCTGTAAGTCACGTGGAACTAATTCCGTTAAATGTGTTTCTAGTTAAACATCGGATATGGGTTTAGTATTTACTCTTCGCAGGTAGATATAAATTAGTCATAGAAAGATTCACTGGTTCATTCTGGACGGACTAAACTAAACGAATCAAAAAGTTCAAATTGCCTGTAGATACAGAATTACTATGAAGATTTTTTTTAAGTGAAGCTTCTTTTGAGAGGCCTCTGAAATTCTGATCCTAAACCTTTGTATGTGACGCTCGTTCGGGTAAAGTCGGTTTGATGCGACGAATAAAGTATTTCTTTTTGCCGTGTGGTCTTAAGCACAGAGCATTATTTCTTTTATCTACCAAAATAAAGTATGTGCTCGATAATAACAAATTCAACGGTTCTTAATATCAGACATAACCAGCCAGTAAATCATTTTCACTTCCCTGAGTGTAGAGAAAGCAAGAATGATATTACACAAATCGACGGATTTTAATGAGTCACTAATTTTATTTTCGAGTACTGATACAGGAGCTTGGATACGTGTGCAATAAATAAAATATAAACTTTAATTAGACAGGACTTAATCTTCATGTCTCAAACTTCTCCAAATTTTTTCATCGAGTGGAAGAGAATTTACACTTTACAGTGTGGTAGGTGTAAGATTGTCTGACTGAACCACAAAGTCTTACAAAACTTGTTACACCTGCTACTGAGGCACATTTATGAATGTTACGTAATAAAAAAAGAATTTGCTAAATGAGTGTATAAATTACGAATTTCTGGGTAAGAAACAATAAAAAATAATCAGAATTAAGAACATCTTTCCTTTTAAAATGAAGTCGATTAAAATTTGATCAAAGTAGCTAGCAAACTAGCGCACCGTCATCGCAGTGTATGGCAAAAAAAGGGTCGAGAAACTTCAAAAGAAGCGTGTGTACGTATACGTCAGAAAAACAGAGTAAAATTACAATAAGGAAAACGTATTTTTAAACGATCAAAACGATTATATCTATTTTTTCGGATAAAAATACGTGACTGACCTAAGTTATATGACGGTACTTTGACGGATTTAAGTTTGAATTATGAAACAAAAATTAAATATGTCGGCAACTCGTCGCGTCGTCCTTGTGGTTTTTGCGACGGTCACATAATATTATAAAAACCAGTTTTTTTTTAAATGTAAGTAAAATTTGTTTTCGTTTCTAACTTGAGTACGTTTCCACATTCTAACAGTAGAGACATGTACATACAGTTCAAATGCAGAAGAGAAGCAGCATCGGTACAGATATATTATATCGTCCGCACAACACCAACGTTTGCTTTCATATTTTGCATTCCGAAGGGCGTAGTTAGCAACACGTATTCAACCTTAGGCGTAGTAATATTATAATAACCGGTCTTTGTTAGTACTAAGGTCCTTTTTCATGTTGGTTCTCTGCATATATTAACACCTCATCCATTTTTATAGTTTAAAGGTACCTGATATTATGTGATACCTTATATTATTTAGCCGATGTGGTACAATGCAATTGGTCCAATATGTACCATGGTGAACATGCGCTCAGCTAGTGAAGCATCACACACAGGTTGAACTGTCGGTAAAGGAAAACATCATGGTGAAACCATAGCATGGTGGTAGGGCACTTTCTAATGCACGCCTGGTTAGGTACCATCCTCAAGTTGAAAATCTATCGCCTAATACCTATAGACATGTTCCGGCAGTTGCACTTGAGAGCCAGTCCTTCCACAGGTTTAGCGTGTTTACCAGCTTGGGTCACTTTGTCACTTTATCAGGTGAGATTGTGGCCATAACGCTAAAAACCTTAACGATTAAAAAAGGTATTTGGCACGAGAGTTAACTTGAGACTGCAAAGAAGGATCCATACTCTATCCCACTATGGTTAGTGGTCGTAACGCTCAAAATCAACTGACACGGTAAAATGGAACATATACATAGCAACAAGATTAAAGTTTAAGTAGCGCAAAGCGTGCTAGATTGATCTCGTGTCTCGCCATGAAGGCGTCGAACGGTAGTACACTGGAATTATAGGCGCCTCTCATCGGGTGAGTCTCACATACCCGCCCCGACGCCCACAATTCATAAATAAATATATCCCCTCGAAAAAAATGGATGGTAATATGTAACATTGTCACAAAAACAATGTTTAGTACATGACAACATAATATAATATTTCTATAATATATATTCCTTCGAAATGCTTTCGAAAGCCAGATTGTTCGGGAATTCACTGTATTGTATATCTATTGATAGGCCTGATAAAGAAAAAGAAAACTGTTGTCTGAATCCATACGTATGTTAATTGGCTTTGCAATTGTCACTCAATAACTCTAGAACATTTAATTTACTGGTTTAGAATGGTCGGTTGATTGATTGGTTAATTAATTTGGTTTTATACATTTTTTCTGCGCATATTGAAGAGACTAACATTTACGACTTTATAATGAATACTTGTTATTATCGACAGAAGAGCATAAAATAAAATCTTTACTCAAGTTATTTTAACGTAACATAGGTAAATAATGGTTTTCAATGTTCAGATGAAACAATACAAGCGATTTAGCGTAATATCAATAAACATAATATAGTTTATTATGTTAACAAAGTATATATTGACGTATTACAAACATAAGTCACCATAAATCATACTTAATACTATTGTTAAAATTAATAATATCGTTGGTTTTATGCACCTGTGTGACGTATGGACGTGTCGGCGAACACCCGATCTTTTAACTGTAATATGTAGTTAGTTTTGCGGTTAAGTTACTATGTTTTACAGAATCCGTCGCATTGTCTTAGTGAACAAACGAGCAACTTATAAATACGCAAAAGTTAATAAACTATTGTCTAATATGGATTTGTTTATATATGAAATAAAAAATATGTATCATGTTTTTATTACGGACGAAAAAGTTTAAAATAAAAGTAAGATAGCTTGTATTCGCATTTTTAGAGATACAACATTTATGCCTTCTAACACCAATATATTCCATATATTAAACAATTAGATAGATATACTAGACCGTGAATCCCATAAGACCATTCTAACTCCTGTATATTTTACGTGTTCTAAATTAATTGGTTTATAAAAATAGTAATATCCACCAAACGGAACTAGTTATATAACCATAGTACGAATTATTATTCCTATTGTTAGGTTTTTTAAGAAACATCCAACGTTCCCAAGGTGAAGGTCGAATGATGGGAACGAAATCGAGCTTGTTTTCAAAACTTTTTTATTGAAAATAATTTGGCTTCATGTTTTCCGTTGTCATAATTTCGCAACTAATTTAATATAATATAGATTGTATTAGATAATGCAAACCATCTTAATTCGTCTATGAAAATACTGAATTCAAGACTTGTCATTTCACGATTTTAAAAAGTATATTAAGCATTTCACCACACTGGAGACAATGATTTGGATTACTGATTATCTACTTACTCCACATCATTAAAAAAACGAAGTGACTATAGCCCTGTTGGCAAATATATTTAACATTCAATGCAGTATGACTTACATTTTAACTATGGCACAGAAATAGAACATAATGTTGACACATTTTAGCATATTAAATATAAAATATGTATATCTCATATATGGCGACCTGAATGTCTGTTTAAGTATACCTCTATGTTGGAAAAAGTAGGAAAATTACCTAATCAAATGATCTGCAACGGTGTAGGAAAATTTCATGTATTAAGAAACAGTATACAATGAACATTAATTATATAACAGATAGTATTGTTGCCACTGTAACAAAGGTTTTGAAAGTAAAAACAGAAAATCATATCTTAATTACATAGACGGAAAAGATCTTCTACAAAAAGGAGTTAAAAATCAGGGAAGCTAACTAAATGAAGTGAAAAAGCGGAATTTCCCTTTACACGATATATAAAAAAATAGGAATGGAATAACTTGTTTTAAATGCTGTAGTACAATTTCGCAACGTAAAGATAACTTTGCAAATAACACCACCATTTTTAATAGAACTAACCTAAACTTGGATGGATAGGCTGGAGCTTTTAATCCCACTTTAATTTGAGTTTGAATTGCTAACAGCTGGACTAACGTTAAACATAATAATTACGAAGTTGGACACCGTTTTTATGGAATTACCTAATCTTGGAAAGAAAGGTTAGGACTTCTTATACTATTTCAAAAACATTATTCATTATTAAAATTTGTGCAAACTTTAAATATAATAATTTTCAAGTGTTAACTACTTTTAATGATACCAATAGAAATCTAAAGTTAGTATCACCTTAGGTTTAGGTTCAATAAATGTCTTCGCAAAGTATGTGTTTGATTTTGCAAATTTTAGTTCATTAAACAAGAGTAGACTAACACTATATCGTTTCTTGTTTTTTTTTTACAGTTGGTTTTTTGTCATATGGATCTCATTTTTTATTATTGATCAATTTCTCTGAAAGTTAAAATTTTCTCAAACAACAATTTTATATCTTTTGCAGTAGCTAAAGATTGAAGTCGAACGATTCCTTGATTACGTATCTTAATGTGAGAAACGATCTTTGTTTAATTATGTTTAACTTAATTCACAAAATATGATTGATTGACGGTACTACATATGAAGCCTTTTCAGGAAAAATCATTGTAAGCGAAAATTGTCACATTTTACAGGAGAGATTTTTCATTCCTTATTAAAAAGTATGTATGACATCTATAGTTTATATAATATATTAAATTAATAGCATTTATATCAAAACTATAGCAGGAACGACTTGGAGAAGACAGGCCACTGACCGAGCAGTGTGGCAAACTTTAGTGGAGGCCTATATGCTGGATAATCTTCTCGTACCGATGGCGACCAAATAATTAAAAATATACTTATTTAATGTAAAAAGTATAAAAGATTGTTAAATAAAGACTATTCTTATTACTATTATTATTATTATTATGCCATCCTTAGAAAAAATATGACTTGCTGTTCATAATTAACGACTGATCTATTAAAATAGTGGATATTAAATACTGCTTCTAATTTACAAAGATAATTCTATGGAAGTTGCAATAAAAAAAACATTTTAAGAATTTCGGCGCTTACGATGTTTTCCTGAAAAAGCTCGATATCACTAGAGAAACGTATTTTTTTAATTATTCTCCTTGGCCGTTCAACTTATACACCGTAAAATTCGAGCTTTTATTATAATGAGTACAAATTAAATTCCTTTAAATTCCCAAGAGTATTTTTAAAAAGAATATCATTGCATGTTAGACACCTTTTAAATTTGATTAAATATTGTAATAGAATGCAACTGCTTATAGATGAGATACTGAGTATTTATAATGGTTAAATTGTGTAAAGATTTATTTATAGGAGGAAGTGAATGCACTTCATTATGCATGATAACTGCAACAGTTACGAAATTAATTAAAATTACGACATTTGCTTAACGAATTCGCTTATAAATTTACTAACACCGTTTGACCTATACATGCGAATCGCTGTTCAAAACTGTGAAATCTCGAACGTAGTCCCGTGCCAACAAACTTACAAATAGTTGAATAATTCATATTATTGTTACATTACCGCAAAAGTTGAACGAAACAATTAGTTCCACTGAATTATGTACGCAGTGAATCACGCTTGAATGCATAATTCACCTTATTATAATTGATTTACCTATCAATGCAATTCGTATTGATCAATATTTAATTCTTGCGATTACGTGTATTTTGATTGGATTTTATATAATTATAACATTACTTGTAACTTACTTTTAAATAGAATAATAAGGGCTAAACGATCACATACTTATCAGTGATGAATAAAATGAAATAATAAAATATTAATTGATAACGACACAATTTTATTGTTATATTTTCTTCAGTTATTAATTTTTATTTTCTTTTGTGTACCTACAATTTTTTTTATATTTTCATTTCAAATACCCATGGTTAGCTGGAAGAAAACGCACTGTGGCATAAGTTCGCCTGTGTACACATTAAAAGTGCAATAAAGTGTTCATTTATTTATTTATTCATAATATAACAGAAGAGTCTCATTGGGCTCGACCAAACGAATACTTAATATTTACTTGGTTCATAATTTTTTAGAACTATATTTTACATGTCGGACATATTGATAACACTTGTCCATGTTGTTGGTGCCGCCTGCAGTGTATTGTATAAAGAATATAACATTATTAATTTAATAAATTTTTCATACTTAAATGCGGCTGTAAATAAACCTAATGCGTGCCTTCGAACATATTAAATTCCTGAGGGACCGAAATTATTATCACTTCGTATTTAATACACCTATTAGAACCTACAAAATTAAAATATTACCTAAACAAAAACTTACGTTGAAATCGCATTATGAAATTACTTTGGAAATAAAATAATTCTGAATTTAACCAAATCACAATTATTATATAAGTGATATTAGGCTAACCCAATTTCGTTTCCATTTCGTAATTTATTGTGTCACAGTATTGCAGCGAACAAATCATTCATATACCATACTACCATGATTTATATATATATCTTTTATAGGCGTACAGTAAAAGCAATGAGGGCCGTAAGAGACTGTTAATACATGCATGTTTGCAGGGTAGTAGGGCTTTATCTTATGCCCGCCTAGCTTGTTACCACCCTCAAGGTGAAAATCTGCGGCCAAATTCCTATATGTATGTTTCGGCAACAGCACTCGAGAGCCAGTATCTTCACTAGGCTTAGCGTGTATCGGTTTTGGGCCATATAATCACTTAACCATAATGCTAAACCTATAAAGTATAAAAAAACACATTCGCAGTCGATACTGTAACCGGTCTCAAAATCACTCGACTGGTGGTTGTACGTTGTCTGATTCCGAAATGGTATAAACCACAAAGATTCACTGTAAAGGATTTATCATCATTTATTTCAATTACGTGGTATAAAAACATCACTCTATGGACTTATTTTTGTAAAGCATAAATTCACTACCTGGGCTCAGGCCAAGTAATGAGGGTCGTGCTGAAACTCATTAGGTAATAAACCTCGCCAAATATCGACTTAAAACGGCAACGTGGACACTTCTAGCCCTAGTATTGACAGAGACCGAGGACTACTTTCAAACTCCTTTAGTCGTTTTGATAGAGACCTGGGACAAGTCTCACGATTCTTCTAACTGGCTAATACCCAGTCGAGTACAGATCAGAATATACTATTTTGATTTTCTGTACTAGTGTACCACACTACTTGAATTTCATCAAAACTCGCCATTTTCCTAGGAACCGGAAGCACAGTGGACAAGTAAAAAAAAAACAATTACATCATTTAAATATATGGTACTATATAATATGTTTATATAATGGCTGTTTGTTCCGTAAATAAATAAAATTATTTTACATACGAAGGTTAATCATGTTCCAGAACAAACATAATTCAATGTTATCAGACCGTTATATTGTCTCGAAGCATACGATTTTATCTTTGCGCTTATCAATAGAGAACGCACACGGGATATGTTTATAAGCTTTATATATATTTACAACAGGAAAGTCCGGTGCATTAGTCACGAAATGGCCCATTCATAACCAACGATTACATATTGTTGCTTTTCCTTAAGCTTTACATGCAAATATATGCGGCAATAAACATATACATATAACAAAACTGTAATTGTAGTAAATCTATACGTTACATATTCTTTGAAAATTGCAATCGCAGTATGAAGAATGAGTAGATGTCAATTATATTACATTTTGATTATTTTGCTAACATATTAACGGTGCCTTGTGAATATATTTTTCATAATATTTTACATTTGTTCATAAAAATATTGATCGTTTGAAAAAAATTAAACGAGTGGTATCGTGAGACACCAAATAGGAACGAGGTGCCTTATTATAAAAATATTCATTTCAGTGTTTACGAAACAGTAGTAGTATTTCGACTTCCTAAAAGTGATATTACTATGCTATTTTTGAGAATAAAACAATTTGATTTGTCTATCTGTTACCAAACAACAAAAGTGGCATTGGACAGGTCATATACTAAGACAGATAGAAAAATGGACTAAAGAAATTATGGAATGGTATTCCAGAGATGGAAGAAGGAAAAAAGGGAGACCACATTGTAAATGGATGGACGATATAAAGCAAATAGCTGGCTCAATGTGGATGAGAGTTGCAAAAGACAGAAATTTGGGGAAATCCTTGGAAGGGGCCTACGTCAAAAGACCAGATGAAGGGGTGTCCGCATATATCAGATATAAGAGCAGAGATAAGAGATAACGGCAGTTATATCAGGCCCATCATGAGCTAATATTAAATTATTTCGTATTTCCCCATTCATAAAATGATCTTTCAATAATTTCAAAGTATGTCTTAAAATGTAATTTCAAATATGTTCTATGACTCCACGGTACTGAAATACTAATAAATGGTGTCACGAAGAAAGGTTTACTTCGAAAGCATCGAGAACTTTGTAACGGAAAATTGTAAAAACGGTTCAAATTTCACCGTTGTGATTGTTTTTCTTGTTTGGCTATAACAATTGTGTAATAAATAAGCTGTAGGAAGGGAAGAAAACCGCCGGTATAGCTAGTTAAATCCGTATCCTTATAATACTCATAATTGTTTCAATATTAATGATATCGTGTGAACATAATACCTTATTTTAAGGTGTCATCATTGAATTAAAATACGATATCGTTATTATTTAAATATCAATTCATATATTACACAGTTCGATGTATTACGTATATATAAAGTTCCCGTGTTATCATGTTTGTCTACGTTAATCTCCGAAACTACTTAAATTTTGCACATCTATAGATGTGTTCCGGCAGTTACGCTTGAAAGCCATTTTCCCTATACTAGGTTTACTAGTATCTACTTAACATCAGGTGAGATTGTAGTCATAATTTAACTATAAAAAAACCGATCTTAATGAAATTTTACATACTGTGTGTAATATGCTGTAAGTTTAAAGTTAGCACATTGTTTATCTGGATAAGTGATCCTAATGCGATTGGTGGCATAGTATTAATAAATTTCATAGGTTTTGCTATGATCATAATTTATGCATCTCATTTTTTCTTTCCACGGTATTTCTTTAGTTTCCTTCTAACATTAAATGAAACAAATGGCAGCTCTTCCTAGAACAGTCCAAGGTGTTTTTGTGGCAACGTAAAATGTATGTCACTGTTAATATAATCCCTATCACTAGTGACCAAATATACCCAACACCACTAATATTACAGGATAAAAAGTTTGTCTGCTAATTTACATTTTTGAATAGAAAACCAACAAGTAACAAAGCCAAATACTGCCTTAATCTCTTTGCAGCCGTTTTTTTTGTTTTGTTAATTTATTAAGGCCACTGGATATAAGCCCTTTAAGCCTACCTTTGTATTATATCCTGGAAACTATCCATAATATCCTACAAGTATACAACCATTACACTTTAAAAGATGCCATGTAGAATTACCATTCAAGTAAAAACTTAGAGTAGACAATGTCGAAATAACTGATGAACGAGACAAGCCTAATATACAAAAAAAATCGATAATAACGATTTACATAATCGTCCTTTTTGTTTTATAATAAAGTTACTTTAAATTTCGTTACCTTGTACGTAACATGCACGTGTTTACCTAATTAATAATAGAAAACCTTCAAGTGACGTTTAATTACTAGACGGTAGGTAATCCACACGTCTAATTAAGTTAAAAATTAGCAAATTTTCGACCATAATACACTACTTGTCGAGTTAATTTTAAATAGGAGAGATTAAAAAAATATACTAACTTAAGATACCAGTCAGAAAATATAAACACTATTAGCTTTGCCCGTGACTACGTTCGCGTAAACTTCAATTTGATTGGAATCATTCCTTATTGTATCGCCCTTAGGGACGATTTAAAAGACACGGAAAAATAAATATTACCAAAAGCAAAAAAAAAGAAATATATGCTTAATTTGATAATATACGTTTAGGATTAACTTTATGACATTTCAATGTTAAAAATAAAATATATGAATGTCGCGTGAAGTCGATGACACAATGAAAACCATAAAAAATATTTCAATAGTTATCACTCTATGCATTATGAAAAAAAAAAAACCCGGTGAATCAGTCCATTTCTACTTACCGCTTCATTTACATCCCGCTCTTTTGTATTACAAACATTTATCATAACAGCAGTTGAATGTAAATAACTTACTCATGATTGACAATATACAGTTTGAACTTCATTTAACGCCACCCGATATAAAAATAAACTCTCTATAACGTCTAAACTGTGATACTTTACTTTGATTGGTTTAACCCATTGCCCTTACGTTTCCTAACAATGTTATCCTTCACCGAAAGCTCAAGCTCATTGTAGGTGGATTCGAACTCACGGCCCTTGACACGGCGTCCGTTACACACTGAGCTATCATCGCTTTCAATATGCTCTTGATGTTTATTTTCTTCAATTATCCATATATTGCGCGATTCCTTTAGTTTACCTGTATAGAGATGACACTGTATTCTCTATATAGGCTTAGTAGAATGGTTGACCTTAACGTTGACTCACCTTGACATCGATAAGCCGGACCGCGAACCCCGCAGCGTCGGGAGCGGACAGACTCAACTGGCACGGAGCTACGGGGGCAGTGACAGGCCTGACGAGCGCCAGCGCTAATGCAGTGCCTGCAGGCGACTCGAGCCCCAGTTCCTTCTTATTTATCTTCCCACATAACAGACTAGAACAGTATCCTGTGAACAAAAAGAAATTAAAAGTGTTTTAAAGCAATAATAGCACAGTTGGTAGTGTATACGAACGTCACGTTAAGGGACGTGAGCTTGAGCTTTCGGTGAAGGATAACATCATGATGAAACCATAGTGGTAGGGTTTTTACTAATATCCGCCTGTCTACCAGCCAGTCCCTCCAATAAAGGCCGGCAACGCATCTGCGTTTCCACTGGAGTTTTGGGTGTTCATGAGCGGCGGTGATCACTTAGTATCAGGTGACACGCTTGCTTACCAAGTATACCATAAAAAAAAACAGTTGAAAATCTGCCGCTAAATACCTATAGGTGTGTTCGGGCAGATGCACTTGAGAGCCAGTCCTTCCAATGGACTTAGCGTGTCCGCTAACTTGGGCCACATCGTCACATAATACCAAATGAGGCTAATAACGCTAAACTTTAACTATAAAAAAACTTAAGATGGAGTTTAACTTAATGTTCTGTGATTTCCTCATAAATGTGTCAACTAGATAAACCTATTATAAAGTCTCTCTATTATCTTAACTTTATATCAAGTCGCCTACGGTCGCAGTTGTTTTCGAATAGTTCTGAGATTACCGTCAAGTATATCATTTACTAAGACGCACTTCTATAACAAAAACTCGTCGCCATATAGTTTTTTTGTATTCTCATGCAAATATAGGCACTTTGTTTATAACTAACCTTTGACAGCAACCGACATTGAAGACTATAAATACGGCTACATAAGAATCACACACACACACTATACATACACGTTTATTTAAATTCGTGGAAACGTGCTTCTCAAAGAAGTTTTTATTGTTATTTTATTTCAACAATATTCATTTAGTATGATACAGAAGTTACTAGAAATCTTGGTTAGGTGCTGAATCAAATAAGCATCATAATAAAACTATTAGGCTTTCACAAATAGTTTATTTAAAAGAATAAATTCATATTTTAAAAACTAAGTATGTAATTTAAATGTAGTTAAAAGCATCGTAGACTAAGCTAACATATTTGCGCTATCTACTTAACTTATTTAACTACCTAACTTCTTATAATCTAAATACTACTACTAGTACTACTTACTACTACTACTAATACTAAATAAATATAATAAATACTAATTCACATATAGAAAAAAAATCATAACTAGTTTCAGCTCTTAATATCAATTTTAAGTACTTACTACTTAAATTTGAAGCTTTCCCATATAAATAGCATATAAAAAAGATTTTTTCAATATGTAGGTTAATATTTTGATAACAATTATTTTTGGTGAAAATGAATCACCCGTATATATCATATACAACTGGAAAAGTTTATTTGTTTGAACGCGCTAATCTTAGTAACTACCAGTCGAATTTCAGAAATTACCTACTTCTCCTTTTGGTAGCGCAATCATTGAGAAAGGCTCTATATTATTTAAGATCACGCTACCACGAATAGAAGCAAAAAATATACAAAAACGGGCAAAAATATTACATATTTTTTAGTTCAATATTGTATAGTTGTACATATGATGTCACTATGTAGTGACTAGAATATTACTATTGCTTCCAATCTGTTATACTCTTTGAATGAAAACCTTGCCATTCGCTATTTGTTACAGACCTTCAAGTTATTGTCATACCGTGAGGAACACTGTCCTGAATCACACACGAATGGACGATTACATTTTAAATTAAATAGTTTGTTTCAAATGAATTGAAAAATCAGTACACCTTACTAATAACTAAACGCGAAAGTGAGTTTGTGTGTTTGTTACGGTTTCACGCTTATACCGCTTAATTAATTATGATGAATTTAGGTATAGATATAGATGGAAATCTGAGCGATGGTGACAGGCTACTTTTTCTCGCGAAAACCTTATTGGCAGTGGGGTAAAGATAGAGATAGACTGTGATGAAACTTTTGTTTCACAAAATCAATATTAACGCGAGCGAAGCCGCACATAAAAGCTAGTTTCCAATAAATTTGTGAAATCTAACCTATTATTATAACACCTTTTTATCATTGTGGCATCTGCCTGTGTAGGCAACTTCGTTATATCGAGTGTGAAGAACTGTAACCACAATTAACGAACACAAATTAAAAACCAAATTTAGAAAATTGATATGTGAATCGTAGAAAAAAAAATTGACTGAGCGACACTCGAACTCCCAGCCTTTCGGCGCAGAGGTTGCAAGAAGGCAAATGTTATAACCGCTAGGTCAAGCGTGACCACAATATTAAAGACCAAATTCCGTGGAAATATTATTTTTTTAAATTGTTTTTGTTGAATACAAATACTTTGTATTCAACGATTGTTAGTAATACTAAAATACCTAATGATGTATTCTTTATTTATACGTTTACCTAAGTCTTCTAAACTGATGAAGCCAGAAGGACTATATAATTAACTTCGGTGATTAAGTGAAGTCTTACATATGACCTGTTTTAGGTTTTAGCTAAGTTTAATCCGTCATTTCTTACAAATATTTTATTCGATCCAGTTCGGTATATAGCGGAATAATTTGTTTGTTTTAACGCTCTAATCTTAGGAACTTCCAATATGATTTAAAAAATATTTCAAAACTAGTTTTTAGGTGCGGCTTCGCTCGCTTTTATATTAGTTTTGTCAAACGAAAGGGATGACGCAATAAACAGTTTCATACAAAGTTTATCACTATCTTAACCCCCATGTTCAATAAGATTTTTGCGTGAATAAGTAGCCTATTATCGCCTCTAGGTTCACATCTATCTATATACAAAATTCGTCGCCATCTATTCAGCGGTTTAGGCATGAAAGCCTATCAAACAAACAGACAAACAAGCTCCCTTTCACATTTGTAATATTAGTAAAGATTTATACTGTATACAGCAATCATTGAGGAAGGCTTTAGGCTAATTACCATTACGATACCATCAATAGGAACAAAGTTGTATTGTAAAAAGTTACAAAAATGGGCAATAATTATTGAACAATTTAGTTCCACACGAACGAAGTTAGTCTTAATAGAAGTAGAAGTAAAGTAGTAGTAAGTAAGAAGTAGAAGTAGAAGAATGAAGTTGGGCTTAATAGAAGTAGAAGTAAAATAGTAGTAAATAAGAAATAGGAGAATGAAGTTGGAATTAATAGAAGCACAGGAAAAGTAGTAATAAATAAGAAGTAGAAGTAGAAGAACGAAGTAAGGCTTAATGGAAGTAGAAGTTAAGGTTAATATTTTAATAATTTTACAGAACTAAAATACCTATAGGAACACTAATAAATGTTATGAACTTTATAATTTCCAGGACTACGCTTTAAAACATTTAATTACAATCAATTATCCTTATTCCATAAAGTTACGTGTAACCAATGAATTTTCATACTGATGTATATTATACAGGAGTTCGTGAATTCACGGGAAGACCTATGAGTGTTTAATGCTATTTTACCTATATTTGTCAATTTTATTTATATTTTTTCCTAACGGTAAACATGATTTTAATATATATTACTTAACAAGAAACTCTGTAAATTTTAAGTAATAGGTTAATGGTAACAAACAAAGATTTACATCGATTAAGATTAATAGAATGAAAAGGATATGTATTAACGTTTGTATAAACGCAGTCAGAGAATAAGCAATAAAATTAAATTCGAACATATATATACGAATAGTTCATTTCCAGAAATATTTACACGGTTTATGCTTGGCTGCAGGCTACAAACTAGGCAATGCTCGTGACATGGAAACCTAAAATACTGTAAGAATTATACATATAATAATAGTTGGTGGCCCATTTTATCTGGGACAAGAGGACACAAAAAAAACGTATGTATTAGTAAATGAGTAGTGTGTATACATAGTTTGTTACTATGGCTGTATAGTAATTGAAGAAGACTCCGCAATGAAACCGATGCATTTCATGATTCACATGTTGTCACCTCAAGAGCGAGCGTTTATTAAATTGTATGTATATATTATTGTGTACTAGCTGACGTGATTTTTCTGTATGTTCCGTTCACGAACGTTCAGTTGTACGATAATGTTTACGTATTGCAAAAATAACGTTTTTTCTCATTGTAATTTTCTATATTCAAAACAATAAAGCGGAAAAATTTATTTCTTTGAACGCGCTAATCTTAGGAATCATTACTCGGATTTCATTTAATTTTGTATTCGATGGGGCAATTATTGAGGGAGGCTCTATACTATTTAACATCACGCTACCACTAATATAAGTCAAGCTGTACTGCAAAAATTACAAAACAGGGCATAATTTGTTACTTTTTTTAGTTTCATGCGAATGAGTCTCGGGTACAGTGAATCATACATTTTAAAGTTTTCTATGATTCTATATACAGTAGAACCTCTATAAGTCGAACATCAACAGAGATGAAAAAAAAAATCGAGTTATAGAGTTTTCGACTTATAGGGAATGGAGGTTTTGTTGGGAGGATAAGTAAAACATTTTTTCGAGAATATAGGTTTTCAGCTTAACGAGGTTCTATTGTATATGTATTAACGTTAAAAATGCAATGTGTTCGCTGATAAATATCTTATCAATTCCTCAGTTCACGCGATGTCAATCGCCATTGTACAAATGTCAATTAGCTGGAGAATTTCTATAGCTGTTTTCTAAATCATTATCGATTGTGACTCTGCGTAGACGTAGAATACTCCACCTTTTTATGTTCATATAAAAAGCTAGTGACGTCGCCTGTAGGTTCAATAGCTTGTTAGTTAAACTGTACGTAGAAGATCGACGACCACAGAATTACCTATACAACACTTTACATTAAAGAAAATGATAAACCAAATCGGGTTTCTTGCTGGTGCGCCTTGATGACTTGGGATGTTTTTTAGACTTTATATTAGGTTATGTTGCTTTAGTTGATAAAAATATTATAGTCGATAAATACTCGAATATAGTTCAAATCTAACTGATAGTTGAACAGATATATCAAACTTTCATTTACATCACCTTAAAAAACAGAGAAATAATAAAATAAAATAATGTACTTTATTTCTATACCCGACTAAAATGTAGGAAATAAAATATTGGAAAGATTTGTATTATAGGTGTTCACGAGTACTAAATAAACAATTTAATTTATATACCTACGTGCTCGGAACCTTAATTTTATGTTCATATAAATAAACAGTTTTCATTCATGATGTAGAAGTTTTAAATTTTGTGCCTATCTTCATGTCTATGACATACATGGTGGTAGGGCTTTTTCTAATGCCCACCTGACTAACAACCACCCTTAAGTTGAAGTTCCTCCACAAGTTTAGCGTGTCTACTGACTTGGGCCGTACCGTCACTTAAGATCAGGTGAGATTATGACCATAACACTAAACCTTAACTATAAAAAAAACTAGTATTATTAAATAAAATTATTTATTTATGTTAGCACCTATTTATTTCGACCAGCTAGATACGATATGGCTATATCGAGATAGAATAGTAAGCCTGTATGTGCGCCGCGAGCTGAAAAAGATTGGGAACCCCTGCTGAAGGTTGTATAGTAAATTACAAGTAAAAATTGAAAATCTAATATAGATATGCCATACCTCGATATTTATTATGAAGTATAATTGTAAGTTATGCCATTTGTTATTTTTATATGAACACAACTTAGTATCCAGTGTCATGCAATGCATATTATATTGGACACATAGAATTATGAAACTGCTTACACTCAACAGCTTTGTGGTTGGACGGATACATAGCATACATACACGATCATACTTAAGGTTTAATTTTTTTTATTATTTGCTTCGGCATGAGAATTATTACAATTATTTGTTGTAAAACTTTTTATAATGTCTAGATTTTTTTAAATTACTCATCATATAATTCTTTATATAAAGCGCCAGGTATAGTATTTTTACAAGGAGTGAAATTAATACAAGCGTTAAGGCAAAATCATACGTTTTTCTGTGCAACCTACCTTGCCCTTCTATCACTTTAACAAGCGTTTTTTATTATCAAAGATAAAAATGTGTGGATTCAACCACAGGAAATGTACTAAGTAAGGTATAAAAAGGCAACATCGTTATACTCGACTGATTACTTTTAACGATATTAAAATATGTCGCTTAAAACACATAATTTGACTCTCGTTTCTACAATTAACATTTCAAATTCAGTTTTATTGTATATCATTGAATCAATAATCAGAAATATATTAACCTTTTTATAGGTCGCGTATTCCAGTTTCTCTTCAAAATAGAATTCAACTAGATGCGACTTCATGCACATGGAACTAAAAATTATGTAATAATTTTTTCCCGTTTTTGTAACTTTCTTCAATACAGCTTTGCTCCTATTGCTGGTAGCGTGATGTTAAATAGCCTAAGACCTTCCTAAATTATTGCTCTACCAAATAAAACTATATATTTTGAATTACGACCGCTAGTTCCTAAGGTTAGCACGTTCAAACAAACAAACTATTCCGAGTATAGATGATACTCAAGGATAATGTAGCATATCAATTGTGAAATAATTTTTATCACGGTCTAGTACTTTTTTAGTTTATTCATTACAAAAGTATAAAGTATTCCTCTAATACTATTATATAGTCTAGATTTAAATCTACTTAAAGTTTGACTATATTAGTGTTGAATTTCTTATCTAAAAACCTTGGTTATTAAGTCACATGGTCTATAGGTGCTGATGGGAATATATGTTTTACTAATAGTCTTCTTCTTGTGACGTCATTGATCTCGTGCTTATTTGGTTTATATAATGACGTAGATAATAAGGAACAAATATTATGCATGATAAATAATTACCAGCAATAAATCCGTAATGATGTCATGAGATCAAATCAAAAAACTGTAGTCGATTTATGCCCTGGTATAAGGACGTCAAAACTACTACCGGTTCAGAAATGGTAGGCCAGTCATCGAGAAGAACCGGCCAGAAACTCGATCTGGTTATATTGTCTTGTTTAGATAGATACATAATTAAACAAGAAAAAATATACAAACATTTTCAATGGGTTTTTTTTAAGTGGGCAAACAAACAAGAATGGCACCTGATAGTAAGTGATCACCACCGCCCATGGACATCCACAACAATAGAGGAATCGCGGCTCCGTTGCCTTCCATTATTGGAGGGACTGGGTCTCAAGTGCAACCACCGGAAACACCTATTGGTATTTGGCGGCAGATTTTCAACTGAGGGTAGTTGCTTGCCAGGAGGACATTAGAAAAAGCACTACTACCATGCTATGGTTTCCTCACGATGTTTTCCATCACCGAAAGCTCAAGCTCCATAGGTGGTTAGATTCGAACTCACGTCCCATGACGCGGCGTTCCTACACACTATCACTGAGCTATCATAGCTTCAAATTTCAACTTAAGTTTTTAGTGAATGTATAGAGAGGGGTGTCACATACTTACTGAACAACTCTATAATGGCCTTTTGACATCAAAACTTGCTTGACATGCTGCTTGAACACATTATCCGGCAAATCAGTAATATGCTTTGGAACTTTGTTATAAAACCTTTTTTTATAAATTATAAATAAAATAAAAAAGTTATAAAGCCTAAAGCCTTCCTCGATGATTGCTTTACAAAAACAATAAGGATTTTTGCAATCCGACTGGTAGTCCATAAGATTAGCGTGATCAAATACACATGCGTTTCCGCTTTATAAAAAGACATTATAATCGCGTGAAATATATAATAAGTATATACTAAGTAAAATAATATATGTACTAAGTAAAACTCATCATGGTAGCACGTTTGTCAAGTTCTTGGATTATATTAAACAATTATGACAGTGTAATAGATAAAAATATTCTTGACTTTATCAGTGTCATTCTCAACTAACCTTCAGTCAAATTACTAATCAGTTAATTTACTTTTAACGTTGTCATCAATCTTTTCGCATCACTAGAGTCAAATGCAGACACGAAGAATCCACTTTTCCAAAAATACTTAAACCAAATATTTCATATAAATGTTTACACGGAATCAAAAGGGTCATAAAAGTTTCTCATTGCGCTTTCGTAAATGTAATAACTTTTGATAAAACTCATTTCGCATTTTTGAACTCTAAGTTAGGTGTAGTACATAGAATATCGTCAAAGTACAACTTCAGTGTAAATATAAGTAGTTATAAGTAGTTAAGAATACAATTAGAATTGTTGAATTATTTTCCTTTTTGTCCTGTTTAATCTTATGTGATTGCTTGGTAAATATACAATACAGCATAATACTTATAAATTTATGTATATTTCATTATTATAAAAATAGTATCACCATACAATATTAGGCCATTTACCTAAAGTAATTACAGTTAAATTCGGGACCGTTCATAAAATACGCGAGGCAAAATTTTAACATTTTCGTCACGTACATTTTCTGCGACCCCCTTCCAATATTACGTCACAAATTATAGACCGCCCCTAATGATGGTATATGACAATTAATAGCGGTGGACTAATTTCAATATTATTAAATATTTATTGTATAATAATAAGACTTTAATAAATTAATAAATATTTGTGATAACATGTAAAATTTAGTCACAGTAAGCGACACCACCTTCACCACCTTTATAAGTGCGAACGTATTTTATGATCGGCGCGTTAGTCAGAAAATGAAGCAAATGAACGTTTTCATTAAACGCATCAAACTCGTTTTAACCGTATGCTTCTTTCTTTATCCTTCGAGGAGTTCCGTTTATGGAAAGGAGCCTTAAGGCCGGACACATTACATCTCTCAGACTAGTTCTATTTATAGTCGCAGCTCGCAGGTCTTGCCTTGCGCAAGTCAAGCGACCGCGGTGAAATGATATTGCAGAGTGCAAACACGTATGTACGTAAGACGTTGTTTGCATTATGTATCATAGTTAAGTTACTTCTACCTTGATATCATAAATTAAATTTATATCAGCAACGACTTTGGATAATTTTTAAAATACCTTCCGTTAGTGATAAATTTTGCTTGAGTTGGATTTTGGAATATTTATCAAAGTACTTATTGCTCTTAATTAGTGGCCATCTGTTTATATAAAATGCGATACAAACCTTATGATAAAATTCGTTTATGATTTGAAATAACAAATCACTAAATGACAAGTTTTACCAAAAACACCTCCATCACGAATAGAGTTGTTGTATTCCATCGATTTAATTTTTATATGACACCGACAGATACGTGTATAAATTTAGCTAAGACCTTAAAATTAATAACTTCTCTAAAACTTAGAGATTAGATTGATCTAAGGATTAAGACTGACTTCAAATTGGAAACATGTTACTGAGATGTAGGCGTATGAAACTCGATCGAAGTTATGTTATTTTAATTGGGCATAAATGTAGACTCTTTTTGTATATAGAAATTAAATAAAAGCTTTTGTGTTATAAAGAACTTTAAATAAATAAAGCAACAAAACTGGTTTCTTATTTTAATATCGAACTGTGTTATGGGGCTTTCTCTTGTCTCGTTGCGTTGTTTCTTTTTCGCTATCTATATTAATATTATAAAGAGGAATAGTATGTTTGTTTGTTTTACTGCGCTGGTCTTAAAACCTACTGCGAATTCAAAAATTCTTTTTGTATTTGATAACGCAATCACTGAGTAAAGCTTAACATCACGTTACCACCAATATGAGCAAAGCTGTATCGAAAAAAGTTACAAAGGGCAAAAATTATTAAATAACTTTTACTTCGCGAACGAAGTCGCGGGCACAGATAAATAAACACCTAAATAAATCGAGGAAAATATGAAAATAAAAAAAATAGAATCACTTGTAGACATTATTTTCCAAAACATATTTCGTAGTGATTTTCCTGCTTGATTGCAATGAGTTGATTAGTTCCGTCAACAAAATGTATTCGTCACAATACTGTACAGTTAGTAACAATATGAAACTACTATGGCATTCTCATTTCACGATAGTTTTCTATTGTGCTATATGTATGTGAACCGCACTTATCATTGTGAGAGTTCGTTCAACTAACCTAACTACAAATACTTAAGTTATGCATTCATTTGGAGTTTACTAGGTTACGATTTCGGTCCACATGTAATAATATGTGTTTCAAATAGCATTACTATTTTGGAAACTTAACCCCATTGTAGTGACTGCTTCATAGTTACATCTTTTGAATCGATGATGGATAAGTTGGTAGTCTGTACGGATGCCAGATCAATTACACGCATTACAATTACAAGTGTTGTTATTGCTAAGTTATCTTCGCTCTTGTGTAAGCTGTGTTCACTTTTTTAAGTCACGCATCTTTTTATGTTTTACTCTTTATTACGTGATTGTTTTCATATCGATGTGTTGTCTGGTTTGTGAACTAAATAAAAACAAAAAGAAAATCAAAGGGCGTGAGTTCGAATGCCTGCAATGACCCCGAGCTTTCGGTATAGGAAAACATCGTGACGAAACTATTTAAAAAAAAAAAGTCCATGACGTATACATTTCTCTCTACGCCACATTTTTCTACTATCTCATGTAGAAAAAATTTCACGCTTGTCATTTTTCGTTCAAGTATTTATTTATTTACACGGTTTAACAGATGTACCTTTACTATATAAATCAAACATTTAAAATTTACGTATAACAAAAAGAGGAAAAATATATCGAATCAGCAACTGAGAAGGTATACATATTTGAAAAGTGTAAATTATCAAAATGGTCATCCTTACTTATATATACTTATGACTTATTAACTAATCCCTACTTAATATTATAAATGTGAATGTAAGTTTGTTTGTTACGCTTTCACGCGAAAACTACTTAACCGATCATCATGAAACATTGCACACATATTCTTAGAGGTATTAGAAGAAACATAGGTTGCTTTTTATTTAAAAAAAAATAGTTTAAGAAAGAAAAAAAAAACTTATTTAATGGCTTCAATGCGAGCGAAGATGCGGGTTAATCTAGTAATATTATAAATTCGAAGAGGAGTTTGTTAGTTACATTTTCACGCCTAAACCGTTGAATCGATTTTGATGAATTTTGGTATATAAATAGATGGGAGAACCTGAAGACAGTGATAGGCTACTTTTTCTCACGAAAAATTTTCATTGCGTCATCCGATTTGTTTCACAAAATAAATATTAACACGAGCGAAGCCGCAGATAAAAGGTAGTACGTAATAAAACGAGGGAAACCTACGATCGGCAGTCAAAGAGTTTAGACTGCTGACGATGATAAATTCTGAAGGCAATCTACAGCACATAGATTTATAATAATTGAAGCAGTAAAAACCGAGTCTAGTATTATATAAGTAATCGTTACAGGTAAACGTTTTCAATAATTAACTTAGTTACACAACACTGCCGGAGTAATTTAGCGAATATTTGCAATACTATACCGACAGAGAATTATAATAAAAACGAGGAAAAATTCTTACATTATATGACTAGCAGCGTCACAAAGTACGTATATTGCATTTAATATATAATAAAAAGTATATTCTAGAACATCTTTAAACCGAACGTCGATATATCGAAACCTCACCGAAACTCTAATATTAATAATACCAAGGAGAAAATTTACAAGTGGTAGTGACAAAGTACATCATTTTCAAATTAGAACGAAGTTCTTAATATAAATAAAAAAAATGTCAGCAGTTATGCTGACGAAACTAGTTCTAACTAGTATATCAAAATCGAAAATCATAAAGGTTTCTAAAATACTGGAAAATACAATGGATTACTATATCAAAACCGGCATAGAAATATAAATGGAAACTCTTCTATTGAATATGCTAGCGAAGGAATTTCCCATGAATAATTATGGTATGAAAAATAATAATCAAAAATTATACATACATTATGAACCGGAGTGTCATAGAATAAACAGTTTGATAAGACAGATATAACGAGGAAATCCGTAGACATTTTTTTTAAAAAGGCCAAAGGTATCTAGACCATGCAGCCAAGTTAAGTGTTAAGCTACTTGGAAGTTTTTGTGGCAACTAATATATCATATTCCGAATGATTATTCACAATTTATTTCACCTATGCTCTTCAGCTACACTACATTACATAAAATTTCACCTTAATTTACTCAATATAGGGCTAAACAACTAAGTATATGAATTAAAATAACAATCACAACATGACAGATCAAGATGACGAAGAGAAGACAGACCAAAGACTCCAAATCCACAGACAGTACATACAAAAGTATATATTTTTATTGAATAGCAGCATGTGTAATATTCTGCCAATGTCATATCGGTAGAATATTTAAAAACATTGGTAAAATGTCAAACAACACTATCAAAATCGCGGCTTCCTCGTTAGAACGGACCAAAAATTTTTCTATGTTAACTCAAAATGCTTATATCCCGTTATTATTTAAAATATATTTCACTTGTCTACAATAACCGAACCAAAACATTTAAATGCCACCAACATTATTCTATATAGTTTTAGTACAAATTTTATATATTTAAATAAAAACCAACCCAAAAAAAATGCTGGTAATTATTCCTAAAAATAAATAATGTAAGTATAAACAATGACAACAAATATTAAATATTTCAATGCACCAATCAATTTATATTTTACGTACTAATTATATTTTAATTAATGCGTGGAACTTGGCAATTTTAAAATGTAAGACTTTAAATGAGGTAGTTATGGTAATTATTATATGAACGTTATCATCCGTTCGAAGGTTTGTAGGGCAAGCCACTTAACTGTACGTGAGCCGTTTCACAGTTTTTTTTTTATGGAGCACAGCTACTAAGATCTAAGGTAAAGTACGATGACAAATAGAACGTCATAGAAGCATAATATACAATTACAGACAAATAATTTAGATCCACTTGGCAATAGTCTAGTGCTATTTATATTTTATGGCTTTGCGTTTTATAAACAATTCTACTAATGTTATAACCATAAAATGTTTCACTAACAAGAGGGCGGTTTATAGTTATAACTGAGCATGGAATTTTTGTATTAACTCAAAATGTATGTTTTCTATTACTAATCGAGTTAGGTGGTCACTTCTGCGTAATAATCGAGTTACATCATTGCATAGGGTCAAATAACATATGTTTATAAATATTTAATACAAATCAAATTTTGATATACAGATCCCGGAAGAAACTCTTAATATTCATTTTAGTGCGCCATTTTGTACACACCAACAACGGTCAACGATGCGAGTATAACACTTATGTGCCGCCATTATTTCGTAACTGTTGCCATGTTAAATTTTACACATTAACATTACATAGTTTAGGTATTTTAGGACCTGAGAATTATAGCGTCTTTATTACAACAAAATATATGTTTGTTTTTTACTAACAAGTTCAGATGAAATGATTATTACATTATTTCCACTCATAATCGAAAATATAAAAGTGTCTTTATAAACGATTAAAATGAATAACGTTAGTAATCATTTTAGATTTAATTACAATCATTATGATAACATGACAAAGGACCATAGAAACGGACATAAATCACAAAATGTTTTTGTTGTCATGAAAGAGTCAGCTAACTATACAAATCGATTAGAATTATTTTGTGTTACCCTAGCTTTATGCTGTAAGCCTGAGTGGCTTTGCGCGCTTCACCAGAATTGTGGAGCGACAGAATCAAGGCTTGGAATATTGCCGTGAAACTGACTAGAAATCGCTACGTATTAATGTATACACTAACAGAGTTATGCGCGTATAAGGACAGACAGTGACCTCCGTAACAAAGTAAAAGCTTTTTAAATATCGCTCTCCTAAAACATTTATTATTTATATAACAATTTATTAGGATAATACCTCCAACTTCAATCCTATTGTGCGTTGTCTCTATTGTACAATAATGTCGCATGCAAACACGCCTCATTAGAAATATTTGACCACTGAGTTTATAAATACAGAAAAACACTTAAATGCATTCTACATGCTTGACTTTCTTCTTCTTTTTTAATCTTGGCAGTTCAGTTCTCTTTAGAGTCTATTCCTGTCAATTTCAACTGATAAACGAAAACTTTTATCCTGTTTGGCGCCAAATAAGTGTTGACTTTTGAAATGAATTCAGTAAATTATATATCAATTAATATGTATTTAACTTTAATAATCTCAGTTGCAATTTCTAGTTTTGTTTCCTCTCAGAGGATTTAATTTGAGTTTTTATTACTAAATGAATTAATATTTTTTCCATTACTATTTCTTTTTTATTACCAATGTTCAATATTTAAGTTTATTTTAAATAACTTTTTAATATTGTTATAAAGTGTAAGAATTACGTACGTGTTAACACGTATTTAGGCTTCAGTCAAGTATCCATCTTTTTATGATTCTTTATCCGACTGTCGAATGTTGTGTTTTTCCAGTATTATAAGTAAATGAACTCAGAAAATAATAACCTATTGAAAAACGTTTAATGTATATATTCGACTCCCTTACAGTTTTATTATAAGTATTATATTTATTTATCTTCCATTCTACTAATTTCATTACGATGATATCAACTTAACACCTGTGAGATGACAGCTATGAATTCCTTCAACACATATATTGACACTTTATAATATGAAATGTAGATATATAAACACTTGTTATCATAATTATTATAGACTATTATAGTCACTTATAACTGCGTAAATCAACATAAAAAAATTATGTTCCTTATTCATGAGACAAGTGGATCAATTAATTGTTCCTTCAGCTTTGTATGAATGTGGCATATTAAAAGGTTTATGTTCAGCAAGTTTGAAACAGTTGCTTTTATGAACCAATTTAGAGTGAAATTAATTTCAGTCAAAGATATTAGACATATCTTTATATCTAAAAATGAATGGCCTAAGGACTAAGGCATAACTTTCGACCGACTCTACCAAATTGGATAATTCTTTTTTATCGTGTTCATTACTGTCAGGACAAAATTTGTATATAAAAAAGCGAACATTTTTTTTTAAATCTAAATGTGAAAAGTAATCAAACGATGATAGCTCAGCTGGTAGTGTGTACGAACGCCGCGTCAAGGGACATGAGTTCGAATCCACCTACATTTAAATTTCATATAATTAAAAGACATATGGAGCTATAAACAAGTTTCATTAAATAACCAAAGGAAATGAAAAACGGAAACGATATTAAACATAAGCAGTTCTATTGATTTTAACGAATTGAATTGAAGGTTGATTAAGATTGATTATAGCTAATCAAAATGAAAAGAAAAATACGAATCGGTCAAACCGTTTTTGAGTTTTAGCGAAAATAAAGAACACCGATTTTAGATGATACGAAGTCCATCGGGTCAGCTAGTACAAAGTGTAATAGTAATGGATACATAAAAATGAGGATTTCGTAAACTACTTAGGTACATTTACTATTGATTTTGCGAAATGCGTAGTGAGGAGGCCAATTGACTTTATATTTGTCATGCATATTCCATTCACATCGCAGACACGTACTAAGAACGGATTTTACGATCACTACAGGTTAACCAGTAAAACGTGGATGAAGTCGCGGTCACAAGCTAGTATGAATACTTTAACATTTTGTTTGGATTTTTAAGCTATCGATTCGTAATAAATTCTTTTGACGAATACAAAAAAAATACTAATACGCTGCATCGATTATAGTCTTTTATATGGTTTAAAAAAACAGAAAAACAAAATATCTATATAATAAGAGTATAAATTGAATATGTCGGCAGTTTTTAGATTTATATAACAAAAATCATTGCATGTGGTTAAGAATAAGTAATAAAATACATTAACATCATTTTTAGAAATGTCTGACTGCCTGTTTGTTTGTGCACGCATCACTGCTAAAGTGCAACGTATATGAGGAAACGTCACCAAGAAAACAAACAAAGCGTATTCCCGAATATAATTTAGTCTTTGTTTCATCAAAATCAGTTAATTCTATCAAAAGTTATTGGAATTTAAATGAGGTCGCGAGATTAAATAGTATTATTTCTAAGCGAACGAAATCACAGGCACAGATAGTATAAAACAGGATTCTAATTCTATTTCTTTTAATTTCATACTCGAGATAAATTTTGTGTCACTGCGTGTTCATTGACAACGACATCTATGACAGTTAAACATTTATAATTTGACAGTAAATTGTAACTAATTACTTGTCTAGTCGTGCTTTCAGATTTGACATAGATGAGCGACTGGCCACAGTTTTAATATAATTGTCCACCTGAAAATAAATGTATTTACTTGTATCTTAATTTAATGTACAATAGTACCGACTGTGACCGCAACTTCGTTCGCGTGATAATAAAAATTATTTAATAATTTATGGCCGTTTTTGGAACCTTTTCTCCATACATCTTTGATCCTATTGGCGGTAGCGTGATGTTAAATAGCCTAAAGCCCTCCTCAATCATCCTTACTAATATTATAAATGCGAAAGTGTGTTTGTTTCTTTATTCGTTAGGCTTTCACGCCTAAACTGCTGAATCGAGCCTGCAGACAGTAATAGGCTAACGGTTTTCCCGCGAAAACCTTATTGGTAGTGCGATAAAATGAGGTCTACACTTTGTATGAAACTTCATATTTAGTCCATCGAAATGTTTGACAAAAAATAAAGCCGCACGTGAAATCTAGTTCTCTACAAAATATAGTATCTCTATAAAACACAAAAATATTTTGTGTTATCCGGCTGGTGGTTTCTAAGATAACACGTTCAAACTAATAAACTTCTCCACTTTATAATATTAATAATATATATATATATATATACGTTAATTTAGCAATGAAATATATTAACTGACATTTTACAAAGAGTTGATGCAATAACTCGTGTGTAAACAAATCATTAAAATTATCTCTTCAACAATAAAGCTAATCACGGAACAATTGAGAACACGTGTTCTACCACGTTTTCTAATTGAACTCATTCATATGGTAGAACATTAACAAAAAAAAATCCGTTATGTAGGTATATACATAATGATCACTGCGACCATCGGCAATCTAATTATACTAATTGTTCGAGATTATTAAATTAAATGTTAACACATGTTTGTAGTGCTGTGTGGTTTAAGTTTATAGCCTAAGAAAAAAAACATGTATATTGTACTCTGTGGTAATTCCTATGTGCGTATGTCTACACTATCTACAGTTATGTATCATTTTTTGTATCATCAAGCATATATTAATGATTTCAAATAATACAAGGAATAATTCAACAATCAGCACATATTAACATAGAACACTAATTGACTCGACAAACGTTGTTCTTATAAAAAAAATCTAGTATGTACTTTGGTTGTATTTTAAGATGAGAGTAGGAGGGTGAAAATTTAGGGTTGTATGTACTTTTTAAAGCTACATTATAACAAAAAATAGTTTTCAAAAAAAAATGTTTCGGGTGAACTACCCTAATCACTTAAGGGTATGAAAAATAGATTAGAACCGATTCCCAGACCTACCGAATATACATATAAAATTTCATAAAAATCGTTCAAACTGTTTCAGAGGAGTATGGAAACTAACATTATGGCACGAGAATTTTATATATAAGATGATAAAACAAAGTCAATATTTTTAACCCCATCGCTCAATGTCCGAATAAGATGTCGAAAGATTTAGCTCGACCATAATTTTCCTCCCCCCTAATCACAAGAGAATTTAGTCCTATTTTAGAAGATAAATTATATTTAATCATTTATACTAAATTATTATTGCGTAAATATTTTTTTTTATATTCGACAGGACAGGCTTCCTACCACAAGAGATTTTAATAAGACCCTTAACGTCTCACGGAACTAATGGACTTCGTCGTCACTAATTACACGGCGTCATTAATTATACGGAATACATCAAATCTTGCTGACGTGAATATTCCATTTGTTCAAAAGTAATCTCGAACTGTCTATCATTTGATAAACAAAAAATATACCTGAAGGTCTCAGAATGATTCCGAATAGCAAGGAAACGTACAAGCCAGGCACCGTAACGAATAATAATAAAACAAAATGTACTAACCTCTATCAACCACATTATTACTGTTTGAGAATTTAAACAAAATTCTATTTACAATATAAAAATACTTGCCTATTTTTTATACGCTACCTACTTAACCATGCATAGTTAAATTAATAAAAAAGAAAGTGTGCTTGTGTCGTACATTCAAAGTCAGCGACGCTTTTTGCGATTTATATATATTTATTTAACGTTTAACATAACGTAGATAAATTTTGTTTCAACAAATATTTTTATATCTTCAGTATAAAAGCGTATAAATAATACCTACTATAGTCCAAATATACCAGCAGATTTATTCATTAGCTCATACAGATCTGTAGCCCTAACGGGAGAACGTGATGAAATAATTTGATAGCTGCATGTAATATTTGTCATCATAATTCTTCCTTTTATAGTTTATAGGCCTAGTCTTAAGGCCACATTTCCGACCCCCGTCGATAAATAACTTAATTTCGCTCCCGCCGCGGTCTCCCTCCCCAGAAGCTTGAGGCTAGGTTCGATCCTCAGGATTGGAGCCCTCGAGTGAGTCCCCCCACTGCTCTTCAGCGGCTTTTCCTATATGGTCGTTGTTAGGATCACTAAGTTAGTAAGTTAGGACTTAGTAATATAGCTCGCGAATCTTAGTTAATTGTCCGGCAGCAGCCCAAACCGAGGTTCGGCCATTCTATGTAGCCTGAGATGTTGGTAACAACTATGCCTAGTGGAGAAACTAGCTCTCAAGTGATCTGCCGTTACACAACAATAAAGGTATTTGACAGCAAAACTGGTGTTAAGCATATTAAAATGCAATAACAGTAGTGACAATCGATAAACTGACAACCTATCGCCAATTGGCATTGGCTTGTACATCGGCCTGGTACTAAATTTGTCGCATTGCGCCAGCCTGTACGGACAACGACCCGGCTGGCTATCAGGATGTCGGACCAGTCCCTGGGGCGATACGGATTGTTTCTAGCAACTATTGTGACAGAGTTGGCCGTGCGTATTCCCGGCGACTAACGCTGAGGGTGAAAAGGGATGTGTGAATACTTTGGTCGAGGTTTATAAAAAAATAACATTTTTTATCCCAATAAAGAGCCTCATATATAAATGTGATTTAGTATGACGATGTGGTCTAATTACTAACTATTGAAAAGAAAAAAAAAACTGTTTATTTTTTTATGTACGATATATGATTTTTTGTTTTATATTATAAACGACGTGTTCATCTCGCTGCCAAAACAAATTAAGTTTATTTATGAATAACTTTTGTTGCTTAATGAAAATACGTTAATTATTATTTTTGTAGTATAATTCAATTAAACATTACATACTCTATCTCATATAGTTGTGACACTGTAAGTCAAAACTTTCAAAGAGCTTTCATAGTCTACTAGAAGTTACTACTTTAGAAGTAGTTTGTAGAATAAATCAAAGATATATATAGGTAGACGAGTATATGAAATACTTGTGAATAAAAACCAATTATAAACGTATACAAATTTATAAGCAAGGCGGAACATATAAGTGCAATATTATATACTATATAATATCTTACTCCATGTGTTTGTCTGCAGACAGGACGTATAACAGACGACAGTAAACATACTATGCTTTGCATAATAAGGGCTCGATGCTATAAATATCTCCTTCGTTTGTTTTCATTCGTTTCATTCGTTAGATAGACACACAGAGTACGTTTACTGATTCTAATATATTAATCACGCGATGATTAATATGAGTATTTAATATATTCAGTGAGTATATTATAACTAACGTGTATTTATTTTACTGAATAATACTTTGATATTGAATATACACAACATATAATGTATTACTCATATAGAAACAAATATGGGAATCACACTTTTTGACACTGCAGGATTTCCACTTAGATAATCCTAACTTCGTAACTAATATTGTACATTCATATTTGATTTAGTTTGTCAAGCATTCGCGTGCTTACTATTAAACCGATTATCATGAAAATTTGCTTACACGTTGTCAGAGGTACAGAGAGGGATATATAGGGTACCCTTTGTTCAGAAAAAAAAATGTTTATCCCACGGATAAACATATAATTTTAACATGCCCAAATCTATCTTACATTGACGCGATCGAAACCCCAAGCAAAAGTTAGTACTTCATAAATGGGATATAATATCATAAAGGACCTCGGATAAAAGAAGTTTATCATATATTAAATCTAGATTAAAAAACAAACAGTTGGACATAAATGTCATATTCTAATACCCAGACCCGAATTTCTCAGCAAACCATGAATGCACCATACCTGTGGAGTGGCCATTGAGTGTCAGAGAAGGAAACTTCGTGCAGTTTCCGATACTTGTGACACGGATTTAGGTTTAAGAGGCCTCTTTTTGTCGCACATCAATACTCAACTTCACTACTCAGGTTTCTCTCTCTGCCCCACCAAATATAGGAAGTTTCAGAACATTAATAAGCAAGTATTAAATAAAAATCATAGATAACTTCGAAATGTGGTTTAAAACATTAATTTTGATGAAGATTTAAAGGCGGTAGGTGTTGCAACAATGACCCTTAAAATAATATTTCCTACATACATATCTCATCTAAATGCATCTTAAATAACTTAGTAGTTGTTTTTAAAACAAATAAATATCAATAGGAGACATGTACACATTATCAGATCACCAATATGCCCAAACTTGAAACTTGACATAGCCGTACCTTTCACAACGCATACACATACTAAGAATATTTTTTACGATAGGTTATTGAATATTAATGCGAGCGAAGTCGATTGTACCAGCTAGTATGTACAGATAACGATTTATTATATTTACGCGAATATTACTCATCGAAATAAAACTAAGTTAAACGATTTTATTTCGATAGTATGTATAGATTCGGCGACTTCTAGTGATCACGGTAAACAGGACTGCAACACAATCATAAGAAGTCAATATAGATCAGCGTAATCTGAAATGACGTGATATCATTAAATCACAAATGATAAGAATCTTTTCAAATTAATCAGACTTTAAAGAGATTATCTATAGGTGCATCGAATAAAACTGTAACTAAGCAGAATGTATATATGAAAAATATATTTTTAAAGTCGTAGTTAATGTGACTTTGTTACCAACACAAAAAATAGCCTTTGAAGTAAATCTTTTTTATGAGAGATTTGAAATTCTGAACAGCAACTTGTTTCTGGGACACTCGTTTGGGTAAAGCAAAAGTATATTGAAAAAAGTTACAAAAACTGCAAACGAAGTAACCCTAGATACCAAACGTATTTATTTTATAATCAATCAATCGGTCTTGTAATCAACTAATTCTGTTCTCAGACAAAGAAAATAATACACATAAATCATACCAAAAATATAAATATATTAAATTTGTTTATCTTATCGAACGTCTAAAATAACGATCTACAAATCACAGTCATCTATAGAGACCGTGAAAGATCACGGCATTTCATACGTCACGTAAATATATCATAATCTTTTGCATTATATTAACAAGTGATTTATAAAAATAGACTTATCAACACTTTTGATTTAAAATTTGTTCGATAATTATCAGTACGTGTCAAGATATCAACGTCACAGCGTCTGCATTTGATCGATATTACAGAATGTCACATGTGTAATAATGTTAATTGTTGGATACAACGATATCAATGTATGTAGAGAGTCACTAAAAATAGTATCTATACAAATTATTTATTGTAATCAAATCTGGATTGTTATATTACTGTTTATAATAAAATCTGTGGATCGATGCTAATATTAGAAATCAATAAAAATAAATTTGAAATCTTTGTTTCTAATATTACAATAACAGGGTTTGTACTAAATGCATATGAAAGTATGTATTTTATAAAATACTATATATATAGTATTTTTATAACTAAAAAGATTTTGAAGATACTTTTTCCAAAATATAAAAACAAAAGACTCTGGAAGAATATTTGCATTTCGACTAATGGTAAACATGGTAAGATCTAGACAAGGTGGCCTTTAAAAGATGACGACACTTCATGTACACCTTTATCTATCAAATTCTGCCATACTGTGTATATTCAAAAATACTTCTTTTTCATTTCCCGATGCAGAACGTGGATACTTTGAGGCCAGTTCCAGATGGTTACTCAAAAGTCTTCAATTATAAAAACCCCAAAGTATCTACTCATTTGTTCTGTTAACGAAGTGAAATTGCATTTACATACAACCTCCAGAAATATGTTGTATGGACTACGAGATAACTGAGTCTGATCGGATGAGAAGCATCATCAAATACCCAATAAAATACTTCACAACGATCCGCATTCCCTCTTATTAAAAGAAAACAAGAGACTATTTTCAAACAGTTTAGTCGCTGACGGAAGAAACACGAATGAACACCTTTTTTGATGACTTTTTGAACTTCCTCTCGCAATGCGTAGATGCACTACTCAAGCTCAGATACAAGGCAGAGGGGCTAGCGACGAGACATATAGGGTAACAAGTACCGTCACTCAAACCCCGTATTGCCAGCGACCAAGGATTGCATTCTCAGTTCTTCTAGCATCCGAGTGTACAGTTAACCTTTGGCAGTGTTCCATGGATAACTTTCGCATTCGTTGGGTGTATTTCGAAACGTGATGCGGCCAACCTAAACAATCTGATAAGTATTGCGGCCCGGCCATATTTGAGTACATAGCTCTTTTTTAATTTTCTATGCAAATATTACTAATATGATACAATTTTGTTCCATTTACAGAATATACTGTATCGTCTCGGATTTTTAATAAAAATTTAACTTCACAATATCAATATTTTTGTAAAGATTATTAAGTTAATAATTTGAAATAAAACTGCATGATTTTTCCTTATCTGGACTTATGTTTCAACATGTCCACAGATAATGGTAAATGATTAAACCTGAAGAAAGTAATAGTTCTCAAATTAAACGGAGAAGTCATATAAACGCAAAATAACAAATTTGATGTAATGCGGGTCATAATATTTCTTAGAACTTCTTAGAACTACCTTACAAGAGATTACAACCGAATAAACATAATCTTATATTCCTGTAAGAAGCAAAGTTTTCAGAGCTCTCTGGGAATGGAATTTTAAAATCGGCAAAACGCTAATGTCACTTGTAATTGCTTACCATTAAGCAGACTATACGTTAATTAACCATCTTAGTTGTATAAAAAATCAAACTAGACATGCTCGATCTGTTTATATAAATCAAATCTTTAACAATAACTCAGTGAGCCATCATCAGATCGCGTTATAAAACAACATCCGCGTAGAGCAAGTGTGCCAACAAACGGTTGGCCCAGCTGGACGACCTCCAATGCTACGGTACCTGAGAATCGTCACACGGGAACATAGCTGTTCCACATATCTCCTTGGTTTTTATACTGACTGTGAGTAATATAAAGACTGCAGCTGATGACAATAACTTTCTATTTTACCATGGCACGGCTGTATACCAGCAGTGCCATTCATAATATAAAACATAGCCAGTAAGTCTCTCTACTCAAAAAACTTCTCCCGTTATGCTTGAAGCATTCTATGTCGTAGGAAGCAGGGTATACATGGAAATCATTCTTAAGTTTCATAGTACGGCAATGATATGACTTCTTTCTTCAACCCGTGATTAAAGTTACCGTAAATCATTCTTACAACTCTTTATTCTAGCATAGTATGGTGTGGTGACGTATCCAATTCATAGCGACTACCAGCTTGATGGAGAAATGACGTAGGTAAAATGTCAGGAAATCTCTGAATTAACTCGAGATAAGATTGCAAAGACAAGCAAATGATTATATACATATATACAATACCAGACACGTGGTATAGAAAATAATGATAAAGTATATACCTATTTGTAAGTAATATTACAAAATCTCTTAAACCTATAAGATAACGGATTGCTGTATAAAATCAATTATTAAATATTTTATATTATATAATATATCTCTATTTTACTATTATTACCTAAATACAAGTATTCCAAGAATACATAAAAACAATATTAATTAATACATTGGGCTACCTTTTCTGTCTACAATTATATTCTACCAGAACTTGTACTCTATATTTCATTATTCAATAATACGACCATAATGCCACCTTACGCAATCATGTCTAGCAAAGGAATGGTAACGTAAAAAAATTAAAGATGAAATGATAGTCCTTTATTGATTTATGAAATTACTTCCAAATCTAAATAACGAATTGTTGATAGTTTAGTGGTAGTATATACGACTTCGTATCAACGGACGTGAATTCGAATCCACCTGCAATGAGCTTGAGCTTTGGTTGAAGGAAAATATCGTAAGGAAACTATAGCATGGTGGTAGGGCTTGTTCTAATGCCCACTGGCTTCCAACCATACTCAGGTTGAAAATCTGCCTCCAAATACCAATAGCTGTGTACCGGCAGTTGCACTTGAGAGCCAGTTCCTTCACAGGTTTAGCGTGTCTACCAACTTGGGCCGTATCATCACTTAAGATAGGTGAGATTATGGCCATAACACTAAACTATAACTATAAAAAAAATGCATTAGGTATCACGTAATATAGTGACGTCATTCCTACACCCACACTGGAAAGCTGAACAACTCTTCGTCAACTAGCTAAATAATATTTGGTATGCCTAATTACCCTAGAGCAGCCAAATCTAATTTTAAATCCATCGCTAGAACATGCAGTTGGAGTATTTAAAAAAATCAACTACAAATTCATTGTCAAGAGCATTTATGTGACATTTCCTGACGTTTCTGACCCCGTCAATTGGCTATTTCGTTGTAGGTACATAGCGAACGTTTAATAAATCGTACTGTTCGTAATTGACCCTAGAAATCAAGGTGTCAATTGGACCAAAAGCTGTCAAACGACAAAACAGGTTGATCAGAATCGAAACATATGTACGTAACTGGCTGGAACCGCGAATTTACACGATAAAGAATAAGAAAAACATATTTTAATACATAGGTCATTCAATTAATTCGTCTGAGTTACATCATTTGTTATCGGATAATTATCATGTGGTAATGTGTGTGTCAGCCTAGGGTTCTCATTTTTGTAAATATAGATGCAGTTTGTTTGATCCACAACTAAATGTTCTGAGTTTTGGTGTTACGTTATGTACGTGAATTTTGGATATAAATTCCTTCAAACTTAACATTGGCCAAATTGCATATGCAGAGAGATGCCATTATACAGTGTTCCAATATCTTCCTTTGACGAAAATAATCGTTAGTGGTTATCCTCATCTGCTAATTGACCCTAGAGATATTCCTACTGACTTCACTGGAACATCCACCAATCGCATATGACGTTTAAATTATTCTATCTGCCAAATTCTATGCTAAAGATACTTCATAGTCCGCTACCTAACCTAAGGTTAAGTACGAGAAATGAATACTCTAGTTTCTATATATAAATGGGCCAAGACAAAACAATTAAGCACTTTTTTTACGGTATTTTTAACAGCCATTCGATGAGTTTGGTATTATTCAATTAAATAAATATTAGAAACGTAATTTTCTCATCTTTAAAAGAATTTCGTAAAATTTCGATTTCAATATTGATTTTGGTCGAATTTTGACCATTTGACTAACAATATTTTATTTAAATTACCGCTTACCTTATGTTTCATTATTAATAAATTTAGCGACTGACCATGCCATCTCACCTTATGCAATGTTATTTTTAAACAACATAACACAGATCTTTGGCCAACGTATTCCTTCATATAAGGTTACATATTTTATCTGACAGATTACTGTGACAAATTAATTGAACGATAAGTGTACATTTACTGCATAAAATCCTGTACAGAGACACTAATTGTTGTTAACAATAACATCCAAGGTGATTCCTGAAGTTCTTGTTAGACAATCTGTCTGTAAATACACGTGCCAGCGTCGTATTATCGCCAAGTTTGTTTTTGGCATCTATTATTTTGGGTTCACTCATACTGAAGTTATAAATAGATCACTATTAGATTGTTTCGTATCGAATGCAACATAAAAATGTTGTCGATGTACCATTTCAATGTGTATTATGTATTAGACTAGTGATTTTAATCGAATGAGAATAGAGAAACGTTTTAGTCATCCCACGGCATACTACAGATTTGAATAACAAAAGAGAAAATGGTACTTATAAGCATTAAATAAATAAATAAAATTAAGTATATTGTTTTGTCGCAGCTCTCCTTGGCAAAACCTATTTACAATAACACTAAACAAACAAACAAGTTATTAGATCAACATACCAATATAAGGATTTATTAGACACAGTGAAATATTCCTGGTTTCCAATCAAGGTTGCTTAATTTCTTTAGGAGTGAAAGTAGAAGCATATTGCTATACTCCTGTTTAGTTTCTCTGCAAATCCCCTTGATAGGATTATTACATTTTATTTGGAAAATAATTACCGGTCTTTAGTAAGTGATGATAGATATGGTAGTGTGTACGTTAACGGACATGACTTCGATCCCTGAGATTTCCGTGAAGGAAAACATCGCTATGAAACCCTAGCATGATGTAGGGATTCTTCTAATGCCCATCTGGCTACTTACCACCTTCAAGCGGATGATCTACCGCCATATACTTATAGGTGTGTTCCGCTAATTGCACTTGAGAGTCAGTCTCTACTAGGCTTAGCGTGTCCACCATTTTGAGTTACACCGGCACTTAACAACAGGCGAGATTATGACCATAACGCTAAACCTATAAAATAAATCTGTAACGCAAGAATTATGAGATTAAATTACACATACCATGGTAAATAAAATTAAAAACCTACTATCTTATCAAAGATTTATTACAAGTTTACTGCTACTCATAAAGACATATACACTAAACTCGAATACGCTGTTTAACAATGCCTGTTACTAGCCATATATAAGGGGCTTTTACAGCTTCATCTGAACTAGGGGGGCGAGCGCGGAGGGTGTCACTAGTGACCGAACCTCAGCTTGGGCTGTTGCCGAATAGCGTAGGAGAAAATCGAACGCGGTACTAGCTATTAATAAAAATCGAAAAAGCTAAAAGTACTAACTGATCCCCTTCGGGATCTGGAAACTGAATTTGGTTTGTACTGTGCCATGACAGGCGAGGCAAGATTGAACTGTGTATCCTCCCTACCTAGTAGTTGGTGACGAGCTTAGCAGAACTTGGTGTAGCGCTGTCTTCTGTGAATGTGAATGTGGCTTCATTCAGGTGAACTAAAACATATTTAATCATTTCTGCCCGTTTTTGTAACGCGTTTCAATACAGCTTTGCTCGTATTCATGGTAGCGTGATGATAAATAACCTAAACCTTTCTTCAGTGATTGCTCTATCAAATACAAAGTTTTTTTTAAAGGCGACTGGGAGTTCCTAAGTGAGACAAACAAACAAACTTTTCCGCTTTATAATATCAATATAGATGTTGTCATTTATCGAGCCAATTATATATATATATCCATTGAGAAATACATGAATTACATTTTTTTTCCCCAATTTCGGATGGTATCCTAATCTTATAGGATAAAAATGTCAAATTCATCAAAATCTATAAAGAAGTTTTAAAGTGTTACATGTACAAAGATAGAGAAAAATAAATTATATATCTAGGACCTCTACATCGTTAACATAGTACACCTTTAATATCAATTTAGCTTTTATGACTGAGAATATGCATTTCACATACTTTTACATTGGAAGTCTTATACCGCAGGCATTGTATTTTTTATATGAAACAGCTAATATATAGCACTGCCAAATATTCTCAAAAACAATGTACAATACACGTGACGTGCGGATGAACGCGAATTGGCAAGAGTGCACAAATTGATTTGTTGTCGACGCGACTGTTTTGTTGTGATAATTTCCGTTCGTTGAGAGTAATAATCATACCCTACTGTGACTTTATATTACCCACTGTAAATATATCTATATTAGTATAATTAAGCTGAACTGTTTGTCGGTTTGTTTGAACGCGTTAATCTTGGAACCACCAATGGTATTGCAAAAGTTTTATTTTATTTGATACAGCAAACATTGAGAAAGGATATAGCTGTATTGAAAAATGTTACAAAATCAGGCAAAAAAGATTAAAAATTTTTTAGTTCCGCGCGATCGATGCTGCGGGTGAAGCTACCACTATATATATTGTATGTATCCGCATTAAAGGTTAAAACAATAGTCTCACTGTGCCGTTTGCTGTCTTCGAGTCCTGCGCAGAACCAATATTTGTTTTCACAAATAATTGTTCCAAGATTAATTGTCACTCTGTGTTCATAAGCCCTTCTCATTTGACATTGGCGAAATGGACTTGTATAGGCAGATGGCATATAAAAAAAATGGAGAGCGCATTTTATGGCGTAATTAACAGTTATCGTTGAATGGAAAGTAGACGTTATTGTAAACCGACCAGAAACACGTAGTTTCAACATTTACGGGAGTTTGTCGTAAAATCCAGTGGCGTTAAATGCAGTTTACAATGAACTAAACAGTCGTACAAAGTGCTCAGTATATACATAACAAGCCGTACCTGCGACTTCTTTCGCGCGGAACTAAACATTAATATTTTTTGGCCGTTTTGGTAACTTTTTTCAATACAGCTTTGCTCATATTGATGGTAGTGTGATGCTAAATAGCTTAAAAACTTCCCCGAGGATTGCTCTATCAAATATAAAAAGGTTTTTAAAATTCGACAGTTAGTTGCGAAGATTAGCGCGTTCAAACAAAATTTTCCCTTGTATAATAATTAATATACAGATGCTGTATAAAATAGTTGTGATTCAAAACATGTTATTGTTTTCATTACGCATTTATGTATTGTTATGTTAAAAATTTAATGACGTCTGTGGGTTACCTGGGATGATTATTCCATGACTCACTATGATTTACAGGCGGGAAATCGGCGATGTGAGTTTCATGACATCATAAACTCACTTTATGAAGACGAATGTAAAAGCAATGAATGAACGGCACATGACTCGTTACATTCAAATGTAATTGTAAATTACGAAAATCGGGAGAGGTGGTATGCAAAAGGAAAACACAATATTAATGGTGTATTATAATTTTCAAGCAAGTTTGTTACACTATGCTAGGTTATTTTGGGTTGCCTGTGAATCTAGTTAGCTGGGTTTTAGCTTAGTAATGCCATTTACAAAAGGGTACATGGCTTCACCTTTACTTCTTTGTTTGTTTTTCAGAAGTTACATGAATCTTTTTACCATTCCAGGTCACCTCAAAACTGGAATGACCAAGTTATAGTTGTATGAAATATTAAATTACTATTTTAGAGACAGATTAAATGGTGTAGTTGTTTATTTCCTACTTGAGTTTATATTAATATAAATGCTAAACTCCAATTAATGTCACTCGATTTATACCCAACTCCGTAAAACGCCGAAATTATTTGATATAGGTTGGTTTTTCTTATTGTCTATAAATTGATACCTTCATTTTCCAATAACACTTCTCTCTACCTTCTTATGCCGTACCGTGAACTTTTGGAATTTTCTAGCTATAAACGTGTTTCCTCTTTTGTATGATATTCGGTCCTTCAAAAGAGGCACGAAGAGATACGTAACCAGGTCAGCACGACAGAGGTTACTGGCACTGAGTTTTGGTTCAATTTAAGTCGCAGTTAATTGCGATTGTATTGTACTTAACATTAGGTGCAGGCACGTTGCTGTTGAACATAAAAAAATAAAAAATATATACTCCTCAATAACGTTATAAAATTTACAACGTATTTATTGCAATTATGTAACAGGTTCTAACGATTAAATTTAAGTTTCCTTTAATAATTTCTTTGTGTTTTCATTACTATAAAGACAAGAACTTAAATTTCTTAATTATACAATAGATAGTTGCCTATTGTTTCTTTATACAGCAGACAATTACTAATTGTAATTAAGTAATTATTGTAACAGTAGAATACAGTTCACATAATTTCCCTGCGGTCACGAGGAAATGTTTTCCACAAAGAAACGTAATTAGGTGCCAATGTCATGGTAAACGATAGTGTAAACAAACCCTTATCTATGGAAAACACGATCTATCAACTTTCAAGGTAATCCGCCAAATGATTTTGGAGTTTTCCGTCTCGTACAACCTACATCGTCCACTATTATCTAACAATGACAGTTATTTTGCGTTTAATTGGAAGATAAATACATAAAAACTTGTTTTCGAGTTTAAATTTTAATGGACCGCGTATTTTATTATACCGTTATTGAGGCTTGACCTTAAATGGAGGTTTTAGGTTAAAAAAAAGAAAAACAAAAGAAATCAAATACATGTGTATGCATTTATAACGTTTATATAGAAAGGATACATTGAACATTAAAAGGAAAAAATCAAAACTGATGCACGTAATATGTTGATCGAAAGATGAAAGAGAACATTGTCACCAACTCCTTCGGTTATTCCAATCATCAATTGTAATTTAGTGAATCATGAGTTGCGGGCTTAATGTAAAAACGTTTCGTGTATAGCATCGTATTGACACCCCTCTCTGTACATCCGTTAAAAACTACTATAAATACACATTGAACGACTACGTAAAAAATGGGCCTAAAAAAGATATAAGAATAAGACCTACAAAAATAAAGCTGATCGAGATTTTTATTGATGACTGCGTTACTTTTCGAACCGGAGGTAGTTTTGACGTTCATAAACGCCTTTTTAGGGCCTAAATACAGATTTTTGATTTGATTTGAAAGTAGCACGTGATAAATATGAAACTTCTTAAAATATAAAGAAGAGATTTAGTGTTAGAAAGAGACAAAGAACAACTCCAAAGATTCTGTTATAAATTTTCTCTTTCATGTAACAAAATTATGTCTAAAAGTGACACGTCTTTAAAATTTTACTAGCAATTGTCTTCAAAAGACTGAATCGCCGCACGATTATTTCAAAAATTCACCTAAACACTTTTCTTGAATAAATATGTAAAATTCGTTAATATAACTAATGATTATTCGGGGTTATTCATAAAATACGTTCGCACTTATGGAGGGAGGGGGTGTCACTATAACAAAATGTCACATGAGGGGCCGGGAAGGTCTAGAGAAACGGAACGTTCGCAGCTCATACAAATATTTTGTGAATTTTACATATTATTACAGATATTGATTAAAGTTCTATGATTGAAAGCAATAGGAGTGGGGGCGGGGGTCAAAGAAGGTAAAATTGTGCGTGACGTATTTTATGAACGGGCTCGTACTTAAACATAGTAATTAATTTGGTACATTCGTTTTGAGGTAATGAACTTGTCACTTCTCTACTTCATTAGCATGCGACTAATTACTTGGTAACAATTGTTAATAACTTATAATCATGTATAAATATAAATATGTTATCTTGGTATTATAATAAAGTTAACTAATTAAGTGATTATATGTAATCAAGATAAATATAAACAACTAGATTTTGCGGACGACATCGCTCGCGTTAATATTGATTTTGTTAAATAAGTCAGGTGACACAAAAAAAAGTTTCATACAAAGTTTATTCCTTTCTTTGCCCCACTTCCAATAAGGTTTTTGGGAAAAAAGTAGGCCTATCACCTTCTCCAGGTTCCCATCTATATCTATACCAGAAATTATCGTAATCGATTCAGGGGCTCAGACGTGAAATCGTAACAAACAAACAAACTCACTTTCGTACTTATAATATTAGTGTGGATATACGTATACATTTTTAAATAAAAGTTATTTTCTAAAATGACTTTTTTTCATTTATGTGTCATATCCGTACGTGTCATCTTCAACACGAGTAATTTTAGTATGTAAGTTATTTTTCTTATTTTGTTTTGTATAATACATACGGCCTCGTCTTTGACTGAGTTCAAACAGCAGTGAAACCTATTTGTCGGAACGCGTCGGATGCTCCCGCTTAGCAATAAATAATTATCTACAACTATATTATTATTCAAACGTAACATGTTCACCAAAAGTAAAATCATTTGAGAATTAGTGCATATGTTTATCGATGTTTTCGTGTTGGTTCAAACCGTTTTGAAAAAAAACCAGCTTTACTGTGGTTAAAAGACTAGTCGATCAAAAAAGTTGGATTCACTTCATGTCATTCAGTCATGTACCCCGATCGATGCAATATCAGTGTCCGCTCTAGCGATTACGTCGCCGCGAACAAAAAGATAAATTATCGCCCTTTAAGAATATATATACTTTTCATTGATCAGAGAGGTGCCATATATCCATAGCACCGAATGTTCAAATCAGTTCAAACAGCGCTCATAAGAAATGTTAATATAGTCTCAATATGTATTACATAAACAATATAATTTTTTTAGCAAATGAAGGGAGTGGTCCGACCGAAACGAAAACTCTAGAGCGGGCCCTGGCAATATTTAAACACGAAATCATTTCAACAAACACACTAAATCATTTCGGTATCGACGCTTCGAGTCATATGCGTGTTATTTTCAATCTTACTTATTACCCTGAAAAAACTACGTGGTTATGTACATCAATCATATTATCCTTAAAACTCTACTTTTAATTGAATATCGGCTTGTTTTTTTTTATACTTAAGGTTTAGCGTTATGGCCATAATCTCATCTGATCTTAAGTGACGATACGGTCCAAGTTGGTAGACACGCTAAACCTGTGGAGGAACTGGCTCTCAAGTGCAGCTGCCGGAACACACCTATTGGTATTTGGCGGCAGATTTACAACTTAAGGGTGGTAGCTACCCAGGCGGGCATTAGAAAAAGCCCTACCATGCTATGGTTTCCTCACGATGTTTTCCTTCACCGAAAGCTCATGCTCATTGTAGGTGCTTGGATTCGAACCCACGTGACTTGACGCGAAGTCGTACACACTACCACTGAGTTATTATCACTTCGTAATCATTTTAAACGCACATTATTTTAAATCATCTAAAAGGTGGGACAGTTGTTATAAAATTTTCATGAATTGGTATCAAACCTAATACAAATATAAACTGTGACAAAACTTAATCTCACTTTACGTGTTATTTCTTCATAAAAAGTATAACTACATGCATTTGGAGCATGATAATTATATTAAAAAGCAATAAAAAGTTGTTTTAATTTAATATCACATTAAACACCAAAAAAACGTATGTACCTACAGTGACCTTTTTTTATGTAGCGCCAAAACCCGGTTGTTACTTTGGAAACATGTTAGATAATTATAAAAAAAATGTATTACTATCGTTACTGAAACTAATGAATAAAATCATTACATACCTTTAAGAATTTTGTATATTCTATGAAATATTTGTAATTTCATATGAATGTTCATTTTTATCAATAAATTAGAGAATGCACCTAAATCTTTTTTAAAAGGCCTAATTTAAATAAATTGAAAATTTTACAGATTTTGTTTTGCATAATAATAGGTGCTATTTGAAACCCTATCGGATAAATATGACATTCGGATTTACATTAAGTCGTTCTTAAAAATAGCTATAGTAGGTAATTCAGATGTGACATTTTCAATCTTCAATTTCGGCAAAAATAGTTTTTCTTGGCTAGATTCTAGAATATTGTATCAAGACAACGCTGACTGTCGAGTAATGGTGATTTAGACATTCAAACTCGTTTCTTTTAACATATGCTATTGACATTCAAGGCTTTTGCAGCGTCACCCAAGACAAGAAACATCGACATAAAAATGTACCACGAAAGAAAACTGACTAAAATATAGAGTTGGTAAAGATTAATTTTTTAATCAACTCAAAATAGTAGCGGTTCTAAAGCATATTTTAGGCCAAGTAATTCCATTTTTAATAATATATTTATGTAAGGTAATAAATAAACCTATATATAAAATATATCTGAAATGTAAGTATAGACATTTCAAATAATATACTATTTAATTTATATTTCATTTTTACGATTATAATATTCAATCAAAATATTTATGTAATCAACCTATTGCTACAGTTTATGTTACAAACACATAGTAAATTATCTAAAAGAAAAGGAAACCATTAGCACTTACCCGTAGGAAACGTTTGCAATATTATTAGTACCACAGCTATATTATATATTTTTAGCATTTTTCAATCAGTACCAAAACGTACACAAGACATAAAACACAAAATCGTTTGCATTGTTAAGAATACAAGTTATAAACACACTCTCACTGTATAACACTAGAAAAACAGTTTTTTGTATTTTATCGAAGAAAAAATAACAGTTATAGAAGTAGTCGACAATTTATATTATCACAATTTACGTTCGCAATTCGATTTGTACGCATTTTAGCGCTAACGGGCGAACACCCATACTCTCGGACACGCTGATACAGACTCACGCCAAAGCGGACTAGAGTAACCGAGTTATCGAGTAAGCAAGTATTCAGCAAAACGAAGCTTGAGTTATGTCTGTGGATTGTGCTTGAGTAAAAATTGTCCAGTTTCAATTAGTGACTCATTGCGAACGACATCGAGGTAATATTTTAATGCATAACGGCTATTTTTCATATGACAAAAATATTTTAAATCTAATATTTTCGAAGTTATATCCCCTCAAAATACAGGCTTAGTTTAGGTGCCAGAGCACCAAAAAATTGTATCTTATTATGGTGTCAATAAAGTTATTAGCATTATTTTATTACTGGTCTCCGGTCATTATTACATCACTGCCATCATTTAAATGTATGAAAAAAATATATAAAATAATAATATATTCATTGAAGTTTGTTATTTTTCATAAAAATACGTTGCATATGTCTGTTATATATAAAACTTAGCCTTATAAATGTAGCCTTAAGTAAAAATAAATGAAGGCACTTAAAAAGGTGACTTAGGCGTTGGTACTCTCTATATAATATTTATATATATTACTTATTAATATAAAATGGGGAAAATCGAAAAAACACGACTTTCAAGTAATTTATCAAATATCGTCGTTATCACACCGGCCGACAAGCGTCTTGACTTCGAAATCACCTATACTCGAAAAGTAACAATCCAGAAAAGATAACAAAATAATAAATAACCAGCTAAGCGGTCAGTAGAAATTTACCTATATTCAGAAAGTTCAGATTTGTAGTAGGATTTAAACCTACATATTTCAAAAAGTGTGCTTATATTACGGCCTTATTGAATTAGATTATCGTTACACCGATCACCAATGTAACCATTTACAAATACTTACCTAGAGTTACCTGCAAATTATATGTGCATATATTTTTAGTTAAATGTATTGAGCTTAATGCTTATACTAGGTGTGACGTGTGATCGCTTTATAACAGATTCGAAGTAAATCAAAAATATTTATGAATCAAAATAATTATTTGTGTTAATAAATTAAATACATTTTTTTTTTCTTTCATAGATAATATCTGGTAGTCTGGTATAATATACTTAACTTATAACGTAAATCAACCTGTTTATTATGAGGTTTTAGTTTTATTTATTAAATTAATTCAGTATTGCATATTAAGAGTTATGTGGGGTATATAAATGTACGGTCATTTCATCACTAAAAGTAATAATAGTAATTTTTCTGTATATGTAAATTGTGTTTCAATCAAAATATGTGTTTGTTGTGAACTATATGTGAGATGCTTTATACAATATTTTATGGATATAATATTGTATAATAAAATTTACTCTGTGGTCAAATGTGGCAACCACAGACAAATGAAATTTGTGATAACTAATTTTTATTTGTCTCTGGCGGAAACTATCAAATACAATACGAAAACAATACACACCTGTCGGATAGTGTGACTAAACTTGGCATAATTCTATGATTTTACATAGTTTTTTGGAGTACAAGTTTTAGTCTTTTACAAAATTAATTGTTACGAGTTGGTTTTTATATTATAACTCATAACCTTACCTTATTTGGCCTTATGATAACATAATTGTAATATAAATGGGTCTTCCTATCATATCGTTTTCTTGTTGTACATAAGTAAAAGGAATTACGAATAAAACTCGAGGCATGGTTCTTCTTTTGTTGACACAGAAAAGCCCTGGACAGTTTAAACAAGAGAGTCACTATTTTTTTAAAGCGTTGTATAAATCCTGAAGATTTGTAAAATATTCTACGTGTCACGTATTAAGGAAGATGAAACTTATGGGAGGGATTTCAAATTATAATCCGTAATCTTTTTGTGTTCAAGTAAAGTCGGCTTGAGAGGACTTAGGGAGCGAGGGAGTGATGTTTCACTTCTGTCGTGTGGTCTTAAGTACAGAGTGTTATATTTATTGTAAATTATAATCATTTATATGAGTAGTATTAAAATCTTTGCAGGTATTTTCTCGCAGTCTTTGACACTCTATAAACTTTGTAATCTTGGATTTTAGTCTTGTCACACTGGTAGCAGGTAGCGCTAGAGACGTCCGCTTAGAAAATACATCGATGTTTATATTAAATGCATTAAATCGAGGCTATGTATCGACGTTTACCGATATATCGGTTAGAAACATAGATGTATTCACAACATCAAGTACTTTGCTAACATTGTATCACAAAGCTGTAGTCAGCTCAGACAAACTGCAATTTTTAATCATCTATTACTCCCACAACAGTACTTTTCTTGACCGCACGCCTATTGCGTATTAAATTATGTTCGTGGAATCTATGTAACTAAGAAAAATATCACTGATTCAGTTGTAACTTATTTAAAAAAGGTCATAGTGTCAATATTTTTGTTTTAATGACAAAACTACATACAATATGCAGATTAGATTTGCAGCTGTACCATTTATTGAAATTAAATAAATAAATCATGTGACATGAATAAAAATAAATCGTGTGGCTACCCAATAAACTGATTTATTTTCAAAGGCCAAACAAAATAAAAATCATCTGCAGTTATAGATATTCCGATCCTATCTCCAGTGTTCTTTTGGAAGACTTTGCGAAAACAAAAGATGATTTAAACGTTTCCCTATACTTTAGAAAATAAACGATGAGATGGTACTTAAGTTCCCACTATGGCCAAGAATTTGTTAGCAATTGTATGAATCTTAGGAAGCTGAATTTTCAAATCATTTCAAATTTCTAATGGGTTCTCATTGAGTCTTCCTATTGGACTACGTAAATAAATAGAACATTTATAAGAAATAGCGTTAACAGACTTCGACGTTTTCAAGCACTCGAGGACAAATTCTGGTAATCATCGCACAAATAAGCTATATTCTGGTTTGTCAGAACGATAACGAATTTTTCAATCTAATCATATTCTTATTTTGTATTGCTTTCATAAATTCACTGTTCTACTTCTTCAAACTTCTGTATTGTTCGAGATCAATAAATGGTAATAAATAAATATGTATATTCGTTCGCTGGTTACCATTGATGCGATATATGAATAGTTTTACAAAACATTGAATCGATTCGATGCGGCGTACTATTAACATCGACTAAATTCGGTATCGTGATGTATATCGAATATCCCTAGGTAGCGCATACGCAAGTTTGTTTTGTATTGTAGTGAATGTTATTTAAACTATGTAAAATTAGCACCGTATCGTTTACGTGTCACTTGAATTAGTTATGTTGGTTTAAACTAAGTATACTTATTTTATTAGACAGAATGCATTCCAGCAAATGTATAACTGATGTCTTTATTGGGTGTTGTTCGAGTGCGTTTTTTATGGAAATTCTAATGGCCAAGAAACCTTATTGCGCTAATTTAGTGACATTTTTGCAATTTTTTTTTATAACTATATATGGCTTTGTTGTAACCTCTAAATTTGGAACGGTAAGCGTTTAAACGGTAAAAAGTTTTACTGATTACTTCACTAAATGCTCTTGATGGATTTCTACTCAAGATATTCCCCGCTCTACTGTTTCTACTTGATAATGACACACTTTCACTTTTTATCTGAAACAGTAATCAAATATTTCATTTATATCATAAGATACTTCGGGATTTAGAATTACTGAAACTCAGCAATAAAGATCAGTTTTATTTAAAATTTTGTATATTACCTAAAAATAGGTAACACAATGTATAATCTGTATATAACAAAATAGTATCATTATATGGGATATGGTTCAATAAAACATGTTATTCTTTTGCTAATTAGTTTTATAATAGATAAATTGTGTTATCAAAGGCCAATAATAAGTTTACCAGTGCTGTAATTATTATTATTTAAACTATATAGTGATCAATTACTAGATAGTCTGCTATGTTTGTTCTTAAAACTATATTCAATCTTATTTTGGAACATTTAAAATATTATAATGTTCTACACTTAAGTTACTATCACTTTTCACAATAATTCAAGTAACTAATGCCAACTATAGATTATATGTATGAATATAGATAATCTCTTTCTATAAATCAGAGTATGTTATTTTAACATTTAATGTAAAAATATCTATATTTGATCTATAAGTAACTTTACTAGTCAGAAACTATGATTGAAATCAATTGGTACTTAAAAGTTCATTAATTTTTTTGGCAGGTAGGACCAAAGATACCTCTGAAACAGTATGCAATACTGGTGACATTATTTTTTGTAACCAGTGTAGCTAATAACTATGTTTACTCATTACATGTCCCATCTACTCTGCATATGATAATAAGGTAATTATTTTGATTAAAATGTTTAAGCCCAATATAATGTTATAAGCACAATCAACTAAACTTGGATAAACATTTCTAGATCTGCTTCATCTCCAGCAAGTATGCTGGTATACTGCTATGTAAAAAATCAAAGACCTAAACTGAACAAAGCTATTGGATCGATTCTTATAAGTATTGGTGTTGCTTTAGCTATGTATGGAGGTGCACCAGTGTCTGAACAAAAAGGTATATTTTTGTATTGGTGCTTAGGAGTAACTATATTGCTGGCCACATTAATAACTGGTGCTTTTACTGGTTTACAACAGGAGAGACTCTATTCAATATATGGAAAACATCCAAATGAGGTGAGAACAAAATTCCATTAGACAGGTTTCTATAACTATATGAATGATTAACTTTTATGATTTATTAATTACAGATGCTGTTTTATACCCATGCTATTCCACTACCTTTATTCTTAGGAATTTATCCTCAAATACGAGATACCTCATTAGTTCTTACTTGGGACATCTGGTTGGTTATAATATTAAACATAATGTCACAGTTTTATTGTACACATTCTGTTCACAATTTGGCTACAAAAGAAACCACAGTCACAGTGACATTCATTTTAACTCTAAGAAAGTTTCTGTCCCTTCTCATATCATCATTAATTTTTAAGAATAATCTGACAATTTTCCATATTGTGGGAACAATGATAGTTGCAATAGGAACTTATGTATATTTTGATTATTTTTCAAATATAAAGCAAAGGCCTGTAAGTTTAAAAGACAAATGAACAAAATTTATAAAAGTTGTTAATTATATTTTTTTATATTTTTGTAATTAATACATTCTATTTAGACAAAATCTTGTGTTTTACAAAATGAAAGACATTACCTAAATATAATTAAATGTAAGTCATTTTAAATTACTAAGGTACGTACATAGTAACTAATTAATTCTGTTGATAAATATTTCTACAACAGGATTTATTTATCTACTTGTGAGCTCATAAGATAAACATGAACAGCTGCTTTAACTTAAATTAAACTTATAAAATATAATCATTTACACACAATCACATTCTTCTTCATATAGTCCACTTCACTTTTTCCTGAAGTTTGTCCTCCTGGACTTTTTTAGTCATTAGTATCTGTAATTAAAGATTTTGTTAGACATTTACTACATCATTCAACAAATAGATTCTTGAATATTGAGCACATGTTTATCACATTCGATATTAAGTAAGATGGCTCATTAGCATTTAAAAACTTTGTATCAGTGGATGTGTTTGAAGTTGATACTGTACTCATGAGTATTATTGGAATAAAAGCATCAAACTTGAATCCCTCCCAGGTTTAGAGTGTTTACCAACATGGAATGTATTATCACTTAAGATGAGATGAGATAATGGCCATAATGCTAAATAAAAAATTTAAAAAGAATCAAAGATCTTTTCTTAGAATCTAATATGTACAGAAGTACAGGTCATGACATCAATTTCATCCAGAGAATACTAAAAATACTGCCAAAGTTCATTATTACTAGATGGCATTTTTTTGGGAAGACCTTCCCGGTTAGCTGTAGGTGCTTTTACAGGTTCACCAAACTTTGCGGGCGAGTTTGGAGGGCACCCAGACTAAGGGACAACTAACGTTAGGGTACCATTAAGATGCCGAAACTCGGCTTGTGTAGTTGCCGGGACGCGAATCAAAAATGAACACAGAATTAGCTGATCTTTGATAGGATTATAAATTGTAATTGGATAAGATAATACTATGCAATAATAACTGACGAGAAATATTTATTTGAATGAGAAACCAAATTTCAAATATATAATTTCTGAACTTCATTTGATCTGAAGCCTGCCAAAAAATATTTATTGAGTAAAAGTATCGAATGCAAATTATAGAGTACAAGAGTGTTGAGTATTGGATGTAAAAGTATCAATACTTTTTTCGTGTCACTTGATCTCTACAATAATTCTGAATTATCGATAGATAAAAGCATTGAGACGTAAAACCATATTACGATGGCGTAAGGTGTATTGAATGCTCGTCTGGTTAGTTATCACACTTAAGTTGAAAATTAGTCACAACCACTTATAGGTATATTTTCGGCGGTAGCACTTGAGTTAGAGAAATTGTGGCCAAAAACTTAATTTATAAAGTATAACCAAAAAACACACGTACCTGGTTTTGCTGTCTGACCGGCTGCGTCGATCACGCGATCGTGAACGGCGTATGGATGGTGACCGTCGCCGTACAGACGGAGAACGACGAGGGGACGGTGACCTACCCCGTGAGTATGAACGTCTTCGCGGACTACGACTGCGCGATCTGCAGATTTATCATAAATTAATAAAATTGAATCAAATCTTGTCTTTAAGAAATACAAACAGACAATAAATATCTTGTAAACATTTAGTGTTAATAATTTTCTTGGAATGTATGTACGAAAAACCACGATTCTCGTAACAACAAAGAGTTAAGTAGATAAATTTATATTTCTTTTATATTCCAATTATCTATGAAGCTCTAGAACGTTCTACACGCCAAACCTAATTACACCTCAAAACGCCAAGACGATTTTTGACTAAAACTAAATACAGGTAAAAGGCAAGGTTCTAAGTATAGGATTCAAAAAGTACCCAGACATGGTGAGCTTGCCGAGGTTGACCGTTGTGCGGCTGCTGTGAGGTTGAAGGGATATAACCGATGAAGTCAATTTTCTATGTGACCTTCCGTTGAACGGTGGATCGGAAGTGTTTGAGAAAAATTGCGGTAACACAGGGAGAGCTGGTCGTCGTTAGGTTGTTTGGTGCCACGTTGTCGATGAGTGTGTGCAGTTGGTAGACCGCATCAGGGTTTTGCAATGATATTCAAGGCAGTTGTTGGTTCCTACATTGTATGGCTCTCAAAAATGAAGTCCAAATTCTGATACAGCTAAGGATTAGGTGACAGCTGTTAGGAGAGTTATGGGGATGCAGTTGTTGAAGACTTCTGCTGCGCGTAGAAATTTGGAGAGTCGACCGTAGAAGTTGAACGGGATGTTGTGGCGCGCGGCGTTCGCGGATGTCATATTGGTTAACGAGCCGTAGTTGTTGTGAAGAGATGTGGTGAGGTCGTTGGTGTGTTGGTGGTTGGTTGATAAAATGGACCTGTAAACGTTCCAACACCCACCACCTTTAATATATTTATTGTCATATGCATATTTTTTGCATTAAGAGGTGACACACTATAAAAATTATTCAATACAATACATACAAATTTACACATATTTCATAATGCGTTTTTTTTACTTGTGTAGATTTTTAACGAATATTGTCTTAATATTCAAAATATGTATAAATTCTAGAGATTGTGTAAAAACCACAATAAAGTGCACAAACAGTATGTAAATACGTCACCTGGAATATCTACGATCTCTTCTAGTCCGACCATTAGACATTTCGACACGAATGCGAGTTCCACAACAGCGTCTGCAACAAGAATACAATTTTTTCTAACAACACATAAAGACAATTGACCATGACCTAGTTAGAATGAATCACCAATGTGTTCATCTAAACATGAGTAGATTTTCTGCTTTTTATTGTATTCCTTAATAAATAATTACTGCTTTTATAAACATTAAGAATCAACATATATTGTGAAGTTATCAATTGTTAATGTAATGATTATTTGCAATAAAGTAAGTTTGTTCCCCATCCCAGGCCAAGTGATATTTTATAAGAAAATATCACATATCTGACTTAGAATGGAGGTACAATAATGTTGCACACTTATGACTCAAGCGTTTCACATTTAAAATGAAACGGATCTAAGGAGTGTGCTATTACTTATGACATATGATAGTATGTTAAATCTTTATATATAATCTAAAAAAATATAACATTTAATCAAGTTGACTAGTAGAAGTGAAGGTAATACAATATATTTCTTTAATAATGATTCATAACTATTATATCCTGATATAGTAAATGGTGCTGTAGTCAGGTTAATTATCCAAAAAGAGCAGAATATCAAACATTTAAGCATTGTGAATTTCTAACAAACGGTTTAAATTCTATATAGCAACACTTAGGTACTGCATATTTTATGACAATATAGAAACTTGACATTTAAGTGGACAAAAATCCAAACATAATCTTAATTATGTATAAAGTACAATTATATTTTTTAGTTTGTCATTTAATTAGTGTTAAATTGAGATTGCAGTTGATATATAAAATGTGGTTTCACTCTCTTCACAGCATTATCCTTGATCATAATTTTTGTTTTCAATGTTAGAAATTAGTGTACTTCGTATAACATTGCAATTTAAATAATATTTCTAAGCCATAGTTGACATTTACATATTTATATAAAAATGTAATTAATAGAAAAATAAATATTATTCATTAATAGAACTTGTTTAAACATGTTGTAGTTGGGAAAATAAGATGCTATCAATATATATAACTAGAATATATGTTGGAAGAAAGTATGAAAACATAATATTCTGTGACATTTACTCTTACCTTACTGCCTAAATGTAAAATATCCTGCTAAATAAAAGTGAAAGGTAAGTTAGGGTTATATAATGTTATATATGGTTATAACTTGAACCTAAGTAGCCTATACTGATCAGATAAAATATAACTGCTTCGACTGAAAAAGGTACTATATCCACATAATAACTGATTTTTTTTACATTTGCCACCATAACACTGCCCATCACTTACAATCATTAAAACTGTTGTTTACACATTCAAAATGTTGTTACTTTCCCAAACTTAGGAAAAATTAAGCAAACTTAACCTCAATTTCACAATAATATTAGAATTTGTATTTTATAACTATTTTATTGGTTAAATAGGTACATGGTAACTACAGAATTACTGAAGTACTTAATAGTATGTAGAATGTATAAAAACGAAAATTTCATTGCATTTAGTTTATAGCAAAGGATCCCACACTGCCTAACGCTGCAGGTACGAAATCTATACAGAACAAATATATGTATAAATATAAGTAATTGTTTTGAGTCAAATATTCTGTATTTCTTTCGACCCGCGACAGAGATCTAGATTTCTGTTGCAGGTGTGTTTTACAAAATAAAACGAGGTCAGTACCCACAATACAAAATGGCGACTTAAATATGAGCGAAAGTATAAATACTTACCACATGAGATCGATACACGTATTCCTTAACTTTTTTGTATGATTTATATTATTTTACTTAAATTGTATATACTTACGTTCCATCTAAACCTCTCACAGAATCTTCGGCGTCTCTTGGATCCTCGAATTCCACAAACGCGAATCCGGGTGGATTACGTGCCACCCATACATTTCTTATATTGCCGTATTTGGAAAATATCTTTTCTATCTCATACTTTGACGCGTTTGTGCCCAAATTTCCAACATAAACCTTGCACGAGAGATCCCACTCGCGATATCTCGACATCTATAAAAATAACATTACGTTAATAACCGACGCCATTTTGCCGACGTATTCTCATTTTTCATTATTCAATGTAATCTACTTTGAGTAGCTTTCTGTGTATAGGTAATCACTTACATTTGAAACGAGATAATACTTCAAATTACTATACACGTAAATAACTCAAAATAACTGCTTAGAATTTAAATTGTAATCTTTAGGCACACTACTTTTCCCGTCAAGAACTTATCTAACAATGTTTAATGAATGGAAACCAGTGTTGCCGCTGCCTGCATTTTGAGCTACCATACACAAGTGTGAAAATTAACGTATTTAACTAAAAATTACCGTACTCTCTATACAAAACCATTTATTTGAAAAAATAAATAAAAACAGTTCTTGTACTTTTCTCGTCCCAATAAATCTACGACGTTTTTCACAGCATCTACATTCGTATCATTCAGCTTACACTATGAAGACAGGTTTTTTATTTTTGCGATCTATTCGGGTGTTAGTTCAGTATTATTACTTTGCCAAAAAGCGTCGCTTTGATCGTGAATGTTATATGCTGGTTTCGAGATTTTGTTTTTATTAAATTAACGATTCTATAGATTCTCTCCGAAACGGCATTTGCATATGGCAAAGAAAGAATTAAAATATGGCAAAGTAGCATTAACGACGCCATTCATTATCAATAGCCCGTTTTTCTGAATAACTACGAAGTAATTCTTTTCAAAGTAAGTGGTGTGAGTAGAAACAAGATAGCATGATATTTTATAGGTGTTCCCGTGTGTTACATGAATTGGGGATTTTCCCCAATGTTTGTAGCATCATGCTGTTTATTTATTTAATAATATAAGGACCGTCAACAGCTGCGCAAATCTAATTTCATATATATACATTTTCGAGGTGTGTCTTAGTGTGTGGTTACTTAGAGACGGTTACAGCATGCACAATTAACAAAATATTAAGTGAACATAAATGCAGAACACTATCCAAAATTTTGTGTATGTCTCGCAATAGTCCTGCCAATTAAAACCTAAGTTTCATAATTATACACGTTAGATATGTCTAGAAATATTTTAACATTACGGTTCGCATAAAAATTGTGTTAACACAATTCATGAATTATGTAGCGGCCTTTTTGGCGAGATCTTAATCTTTCATGTTATAATTTTGGTTTTTATTCATGTTCGAAGGTATTTTGTATGTAATGTTAGGAACATAGTGAAAAGAATTGTGAATAATCATTTTGAACATGATTTATAAGTTGCCACAAAATCTCCCTGCTCACCGGATCCCTGGTCACCGATTCACCATTTTGTTGAAATGTTAACCTTTTAATTATGTAATAACTTCCTGCTTGGATGTATGGTTCTATGTACCTTTTCCTATTCCTTAAAAAGGAAAGTTTTGAAACAAAAAAAATATCAATGGTTATTTTGTTTGTCAAACAGCTGACGATTTTACGAATTCTGCGAAAGACGATGTATAAATTTTCGAATTATTTACTGAAATAAATACCCTGTAGAAAAAGTTAAAATGGATGTAGTAGGCTTGTTAAATAATATAAACGATAAAACGAACATGTTCGCTGTTAAAACATGGACTTCCGAATGGTCGAATAATTTTCAGGAGAACCAAGTGAGTATTGATTTTTACTTTTTATTGTTATATTATTTTGTATGGTTGGATCAGATTTATAAGTTTTTATTGTTTTAATAGTGAACTACATCTTAATTATTGTTAGGTAATGAAGGTAAAATAGTTTTATATTATTAGAAACTACATATCCTTGAAACCAATGTTTTGTTTGATCATCTATAGAATTCGTTTTTTGATACGTAATAAATTGTAGATAATTTTTAATGCGTAACTATAATAGATTAGATTCACTGATTATCGTTCAAACATATCATTTTTATATAGAATTTACAATTTTAATAAAACTATTATTATTTAGGTTGATTTAAAAAAAAACCTCTAAAAAATTAAGTGGTATGGTTCTATATTGTTGCCAAGAAATTTTATACCTGCTTGAAATTTAGAAACTATCTGTAATTAGCTTAAGTTGGTTATATTTTAATTATCTTTTAATCAGATTAATTAATTCAGTTTTAATGAGTTTCAAAAAGTGAATGTGTGTGCAGCCACTTTGTCTATAAATAAATGATTATATAAATGTTAATACTGTTTCAGTACTCATTTGTATGTTGCTCTTTTAAGTGTATTTAAAACATTTTTTTTTTTCGTAATTATTAGAATCACATTTTCATGACAAAACACTGAGCAAAAATTTGAATTACTTTTTATTGTTTTACATAGAGTGTCGGTTTGAAAAAATATAATTTTACCAAAATTAAACATTTAAAATAAATTTATAACAAACTAATTTATAAATTAATAACATGTTTAAAGATATAACAACCTCTTTTGTACCTTGTTGCTGGGTAGTTGAAGAATACTGCTCAGTTCCATATTTTGTATGAGTTATTTTGTATTGTGCATTTACTTTATTTAATGTTTTTATTGTTGGTTCTATTCGTAAACCGAGTAAAATAGTTTGAAATATATGTTGTTACTGTATTTTACTATAAAAAGAGTCTATTTCAAACTTAAATTTTACAGGTATTTACTTGATACTCAAGTCTGCCCTAGTCTGTGTGTGATTGTTGAATCTATATTAATATTATAAAGCAGAAAAGTTTGTTTATATGTTTAAATGCACCAATTTTAGGAAATACCAGTCACCTAAAAAATAATTTTGTATTTGATAGAGCAATTATTGAAAAAGCCATTGGCCTAAATAATATTATGCTATCACAAATAGGAGTAAAGCTGTATTTAAAAGTATTACAAAACCTACACAAAAAATATTAAATAATTTACAGTTTCAAGCACAGGTGTATAATACAAGTATATGCATCAATTCAAGTGTTTGAGAATGCAGTAGGATTTTCAATTTAATTAAATTCATTACTTACAAAAATAATTGTGGGGAGTACAAGTTGATAATTGTGTCAGACTGAGCTATGACAATCTTATAACAGGTGAAACACTAAACATAATAAGAAACTTTAGTATATCATATTCTTCTTTGCCTTATATGCAATAATCTGATGAGATTGTAGAATTTTGTAACCAAGTTGTGGCCCTCATGCACATGTTGCGGTGTATCTCTTTTAGCATTTCAGACTTCAGGATTAATCAGTATTATATTGTTATTGTTAAGTTTGGAAATTAGAATACCTATTCTACATTATTTATCCAATAGGAGATCTGTAGCTTAGGTCCTTGTATCTTTTCAGATTTTAGACCTCACATAAATTTTAACTATATCTTCATTTCTATGTTTTTGCTAGCTTTTGTCAGCTGTAAATGTTCTGTAAGTATGAAATAAGGTATAATGGGTCTACAATTTAGGGGGTACCACTTACTGTGACCAAAGGTGACATGGAGGGTTGAGGCAGTCTAATGTAACACTCTCAACTCATAACATTTTTGTATATTTTACATGTTAGTAGAGATATTTATTAATTTATTAAAGTTTTGTTATTGCAAGCAATAGTTAAAAATATTGATAATTATGTACTGCTATTTATTGTTAAATATCATTTACGGAAAGAGGGGTTGCGCCTATCATTTATAACGTATAATTAACAAAAGTGGGGTAACAAAAAACGTGTCAGTGCCCGGCTAATAAAGGAAAAAAATGTGTGATGTATTATATGAACGGCCGCTTAGTGGTTCCTAAGAGTTTTGGTAGTGGTATATTTGTAAATTCGATCTATGTATAATTGAATACGTTAATAAAATAATTATAATATTCTAATTTACTTTGTAAATGTAGATACAAATAAAATATTTAGTGTTATTGTCCTAATAAAATAAACTTTGGCACGTTTTAGTGAACATTCATGGGTAGTTTGATAGTGTTGTCGAATGTATTAATGAAATATAAATAGTATGTTAGATTTCCTGTCATTGCGTAAACAGCGGTCCGCGAGTCAAATTGCGTAAGTAAAATGTCTCATTATCAAGTCCTCGATTCTGGATCATTCGACATTTTTATCACTCCTACATTATTACTTTACCAAAAAGCCTTTAAATAATTATTAATATATCTGGCTGGCAAGTAATGTCATATTCAAGGATTAAAGAATCGTTATCTACAAGAAGAACAAAATGTTTTATTAATGAAACAAGTAACTTTGCTAACAACTACGGTATTTTTCGCTAGGTGATGTATTCTGGTTTTTGTTTCTAAAATTCTCTTTGATGTTAAAGCTAGAAGTTTGTCTATTTATTTCTGCTACTCGTAGATATTCTTTCGTCTCTTATATATTCGTTTGCAAAAGTATGGTGGAAGTTTCGAGAAATAAGAATCATCACTTTAAATTACTATAATTATTATGTGATTGTGATTATTGAATGAGACTGAGCCGTAACGCTGGGCTATATGGCGATCGATCGGGTAAAGTCATCACGACTCGCTTAAAAGAGCGAGTGAGACATATTGATGAAATATTCTGTCGGGTAGTTTTTGTAATATATTGTGTTATGTTTTTAAGCCAGGTATTACTTAGTTTATTTTGTACTGGTAGGGTGCCATATATTACAGTCTTAAGCACAAGATTTTTTTTTTCAGAAAGTTGAATATTTGCATAGTATATTTCATATAAAGCCACCGATAGAATGTGTAATACAAATTATTGGTATGCCGCTACATAGGGCGTAGGTTATCTTCATAAAGGATAGTCATGTAATGTAATGTCGATAGTTTGAGAATAAGTCCTAAGGTTGTCACAGTTAATACAATTGAGTAACGGACCACAACCTAAAGATCAAGGCCATTCAAGCGTTAGTTAACGTTTCACATAGCTAATTAATATTTATGTGTTTTTTAAACGATTCCTGTAATACTAAACCGTATATTTATTTGGTAATTGATTTGCAAATTTTATTTATGTAGTCTGTGCAATATGTTTTAGTAAGGTTTTTTTTTTTAATATTTTGTATCGTTAAGCATTGTTAATATATATTCTTATTTTTTTTTGGAGTCAGCTATCATAATGAGGTTCTAGCCTTTTGTCGCGGAGGCTTACAATCATACACAAAGTAACAACCAGAATGGAAAAAATCATTTGTGGGTCACACAAATATTGGCTTGTGCAGGATTCGAACCTATAGCACTCAGTGTGGGGGCAGCGGCAAGCCGACCGCTTAAACCGTTAGGCCAATCGTGCTGTCAATATTTAAATATTCGCATAGCAGTTAACTTGTAGTTATAAACATTGAACGAAATAATAAGGTTAAGGTGAATAATTTTACTAAAATATACGAATAAATTAACAGAATAGAGTTTATTATTCTCAAAAACAATTATAAAAATTAGTGTGTGCTCAAGATCACAGTACAGAAGTGACACTTCACTATATTTCTCACGCTCCCTTAGTCTCCTCGAAGTAACTTAACCATAACGAATGTCACACAAAAAAGTTGCTGTTTAGAGTATCAAAGCTTAAGAAGTTTCACTTCAAAAATTGTAGGATTACATAATTTTATTTTAAATTTTTCCATATCTTGTCAGCCCTTGTTACGAATTATATGACAGTATATTTTTGCATACAGTTAACCTACGGACTTCATGTTTGTACTGTGTGTAATACTATCGAAGCTTTGTTTACAAGCGACACGATGCTCGTTGGAGACGCGACCATCAGTTGTTCGCACATCCTTTTCTTTGTCGAGCGTATATTGTAATTTTTTTTTGTTAAATATGAACTTGTCATTTTTATTAATGGTAGGTTGTAGTACTTTAACTTATCAAAAAAAATTCAATTATAAGTTTTTATTTTCTTGTAAAGACAATTATATTAATGTGTGCAGTGTAATTAAGTTATATGTAATTTACTAAACATGGTGTGAACTTATGTATTAACTATATTAGTAATACATAATACATATACATATAGTAAATTACATACTTATATTAGTAATAAGTAATGAAAAAATTGTAATAAAGTTGTTTAACAATATTGTGTTACTTTATTATGACAATGTATTTTCAGTTGTTGTGGTCTTTCTGCGGATGTCTACTTGTTTCTCTGCTTTTGGTGTTCTTCTACTACTACAGGCGATGGCGTTCCAAAGGTAAGAGATAATAACTTTTCATATAACTTCATGTCATCTATTTTTTACATATTTATTTATCAACTTGTCTAGTCACCATTGTTAAACTGAAGATTTATTATTACCAGTATTCAGTCGTTACGATTCCATTATAATTAGTATATAAATTTGAGGAAGCTGTTATAAAGGTATAACAGTAACTTTGTCTATCTTCAACAAAGAGATTGTTCAAAAGCAACTTGGTTAGGAATGCTTTTTCGCCCCATTCTTTTTTTGTAAATTTGTTAATACTCAAAACGGTAAATCAGTTGGAAAACAGAGGAGAAATAGGTAAGTACAATGTAATATTCGTGTAAAATCTGTTATCTATTCAACGATAGCTTAGGTGTGCGTTTTACAAACTGTTAGTCACAATAACATTGTTATATGTAATTGTTCATTCTGTAAAAGTAGATTTGTATATATGAAATTGCTAAAGTCCAGCAAAGGTTGTACGATCAATATGGAAATTGATACGTATGTTTATTTTTCATGGATATATTTATGCAGTGCCTGAATACTTAATAATTTTGAAATGATAATGGCTCAGTTGGTAGTGTGTTCGAATGTCGCGTCCACTTGCTTGAGCTTACCGTGAAGGAAAACATAATTAGGAAACCATAGCATGATGGTAGGGCTTTCTTTAATGCTCAACTGGCTAGCCAAATACTTATAGTGTGCTCTGTTAGTTGAAATTGAGAGCCAGTCCCATCACTAGGCTTAGCTTGTCCAGTATCTTGCGTCATATCGTCACTTAATATCAGGTGAGATATTAGGCATAACGCTTAACTTATAAAGTATAAAAATACTGTAAGTAGTCGAGTTGTTTGTTGACTGTTGGAAAAAGTAAAACAATGTCTGATAGGTCATTGAAATACCACTACTATATCCAGAAGCGTCGTTTTAAATGACCTATTACTTTTCTTTATTTGTCAATTTCTTATGTTATTATATTTTTAATTTATGTTAAATATTTATGGTTTAGTTGTTATCTCGATAATATGTATCTTATGTTAGATTGTTGTCTGAGCGTTTGTCGTGATCACTTTTAAATATAACGGCATTTTAATTTCACATTAAAATAGCTTTCATTAGTACTGAGTAATTATCCTTTATGTTGGTAACTCATAAACAAAAAAAATATTGTAAACACGTTGTATGATTCTAAGTGTTCATTGTAGTGAATACCTGTTTGATACCTACAAAAGGACTGCAGGTTAGAATAATGCTGGCCAATTATACTTTACGTTTGAGGAGTAAATTGGATGAACTCGTGTGTCAGTGAGTGTTGTAAATAACTTTCGGTGCGGAACGCAGTTGCGCGAACATAACTCGTTTGAGACGTATATAAACTTGACGGTTGCTTTTGTGCAGTCGAGCCTTTCTTGGGTTCTACTAGTCTGTACTTGCTATGATAATACATATAGTAAAATTCTAACTATACAGAAAACATTAATACGACGCAAGGGCAACACGCAAAATCTTGAAGCGTTTTACATTTTTTGTCTATGCGTGCGTCACACCTTCGTAGTTTTGTAGTTATCTGCCGTGTCCGGTCGATTAGGCCGTTGACTTCGGAACTAAAAATGTGTGCGGTGTTCCTGGTGTCTGGCAACACGGGCGATTGAAGTATCACCATGGTTAGTTTAGTGGGTAATATTGGGCGATTTGCACCCAAAGAGTTACCACATGATCCTCTCCCCTTTGCCGGAGCCCAGGTAATGCACTAGCGCGTTGCGACGAGATAAGGAAGTCTGTAACGAATAGGATATTGAAAACCACATTAATACAATAAAAAATGTAGATTTCTCCGAAAGGGCTGATAAAGTCCGGGTGGTTTCTTTCGCTGGAGACTTGACGTAGTGCAAAAGTAATTCCCTGACAGTTGCTAGAGGGATTGTAGGTCTTCTTGGTTGGTTTTTAGCTGATATTTGCTAGTGCTCTAATATAAATAAACGTTCAAATAATCTTGAAAAAAAAAAGCCCATATCCAACATTTTTTATCCTCTTTAGGTTTTTATATTAAAACGTAAATGTTAAGATAAACAGGTCCTAAACTATTGGTATTAGAACATATGTTCAGGAGTTTGGCAGCTGATTTTAAACTAAACCGTAATAGCTTATCAAGAATTAAGATGATAAAATTAAATACTCCACCACAATTATGCTATGGTTTCATAATGATATTGTTAGTCACGAAAGCTCAGGGTCAACATTTCAATATAAATTTTATATTTCTTAATTTTGATTCCAATGACAAACGTACAATCTTTTACAACTTCTCTGATGTGGAAACAATTGTTAGAGTTAACAGGCGCCTTGGGAACGATGGGCGCTTCTGGGGAACCGGCGAAAAGGTTCCGGAAACGCGACAAGATGCTGTTTTACGGACGTCGTATGCTGCGGAAGGTGAAATCGATATCGAATTCTGGTCAAGGCAGGAAGAGGCGAGCGGTCATGCGGTTCGCTAGGAAACTGTTGCAATTGAAGAAAGAATCAGCGCCGGAACAGCTTAAGGTAAGATTAGATTAGCTCTGTACGTGAATATTTTTTGAAAATTATAATTGGTATATACTTTATTCTCGATATGGAAGCCAGTTTCTTGTACACGGATTACTCAAAGACTATCTGGCGCTTTTTGATGAGGTTTGATACATATATACATATGTATGTATATACTTGTATAAAAATGTATATGCATAGCTTATGTTAATCTATATGTATCTGCTTCATTGTATTATAGGTAATGGTCATGGTTTTTTAGATAAAACTGAACAATAAATGTAAAATTTTGTTACTACGCTGATAGAATTAATTTATAATAAAAATGACTCCCATGGAAAAAAAAATATTGTTTACAAGTTTGTGAACTTTGCGTTTGCACTTTTGATGTGCTGTCCTACGGCTCACAGTTTTTTTTATGTTAATGGTATCTTTGAACGCGATAGGTGGCACTCTCGTCAAACTATTGGCTAATAGAAAAGGCCGGAATATCATTTACCGAGTCTGCAAAGAAAAATCAATTTGCAGGAATAATAAAATGGTCTATTTATAGCATGACGGTGTTAATTGCTAAACCATGTTCTGTTGGATTATACTATTGTTTTTTTTTGTCAACGTTGTTTTCTAAAGATGACGTCAATAATGGTTCATCTGATAGATTGTCAACAAAGTAATAATATTGGTCCTTGAGAAAATTAACTAGTTTTTCAAATAAGTTAAATAAGCAGTATCTTAAATTAAATTAATCAAATATTTAAGTAGAATTTATTTAGTTATTTTTGAATGACATTAAATAAAACGTAAGTAAATAGCTTAATGTAAATTTCATTTTACGCCAATTGATCCAATGACAAACCCTCTAAAACGTCAAAATTACATAACTACGAGTGTTATATTATTTCCATTTAACGACAATTCTGAATAACGCTATAAAATGGGCAGTTTCTTACGTATTTAAAGTCTAAACAGTAGTTGTTTTCAAGTTAATGAAAATTGTAGTTTTTTTTTAAATAAAGACTGATATGTAAACTTATTTTATTATTCTTTAGATAAACATTAAATGGGCACAAATGGTTCATTATTTTCCTATTTGATTTTTTTATACTGAGAATAAAATTAGTTGCAAGTGACATAATAAATCCTATTTTGTATAGTCAATTGCACAGGATATACTATCGATAATAAATCGGTCCGAGGGCATGATTCATGTGAAAATCTTAACGTTGAAAATCTGTTGCCATATACGTATAAATTTGTTTTGGCAGTTGTACTAGGGGATCAATCCCTACACTGGGTTTAGTGTGTCCATCGTCTTGGGCCGCATCGTCACGTAACATCAGGTGAGATGTGATCATAACACTGAACTTATGAACGAAAAAATAATCTATCCCAGGTGTTAGAACCCCCGGCGGAATATTTAGAGGAAGACCTGACAAGCGACGATAGAGTGCCGCCGGACGCACTATACATGTTGCACAGCATTCGTGTGTTTGGACACTTTGAAAAGCCAGTGTTCCTGATGCTCTGCAAGCATACCGAGATATTGAACTTACCGGCTGGCTCATTCTTGTTTAAAGTTGGTGAGTTTATACCTACATCTATGATGTTAGATAGTAATTGAACCTCTCATTTACAGGTTCTACTATTGTTTAATGTACGCCACTTAATCAGGTACGACACGATCTATAGAGATACGGTTATGTGTATGTGTTCCGTGATTAGACTTTGTGTGTCTAGTAATTAAGACGTATGGTAGATAACGCACACTATTAAAGTAATACTGCTATGTGAAAAGCCTTCTATTGTGAATATAGAACACCCTATACCATAACTTAGAACTACCGCTTGTGATGTTTATCTAGAAACTAGCCAATAAGAGGTTCCTCACTCTAAAAGGTCCACGAAGCCGACTATCGAAGGTCGTATTCAGCCAGAAAGGGTTTCCCATGCAAAGATACGTCGTGCATCCTAAAGTTAAAGAAACTATATACGAGTACACGGTGGTTATTCCGTTGTAGTAATTCTCCTTTGGCTTGTCATGTTTTATGGTCAGTTGGCATACACGTATGTACGTCCTGGTGTTATAAGGCTTGGAGGCCAGCATCGCAGCGATGATTTCCGCTAAACTTCTAACCTATTAGCAGTTTCCATTGTTTCTAGATTGTTCTTTATTTACCATCAGTTATTATGCCAATATACGTTGCGGCGCTAAAAGCGGTGTATAGTTAAGACCACACGACTGAACTGCAACATTACTATATCTTTGTTGCTCGCTTTAGTCGCCTCGAGCTGACTTTACCCGAACGAGCGTTACACAAAAAGGTTGCGTATCAGATTTTCAAAGCTTTCCCATAATAATTTTCATTTCAAAAGTTCTACTTCATAAAGATTAGTAGACGAATAATTTGTTAAGGTGTTATGAGTGTGCCCGTAAATGCCGTTCCCGTATCCGTTTAGCGCGTCATCAAAAAATGCTTGATCTTTTTTAAAGGTCGATGGCGGTCCAAAACGATATTATTGTATGTTTCAGGTGATACAGATGAAAATGTTTACGTAGTTCAGACAGGACGAGTGAATGTGTATATTACGAACCAAGACGGCAGCGGTTTGTCCCTGAAGGTCGTAAGGGCGGGAGAGAGTGTCACTTCGCTTCTCAGTTTTACTGATGTTCTTACGGTGAGTATATTCATTTGACTAATATGCTTACTATAAATATATTCCATTCATTGATATGCTTATAGCGAGTTTATTATTTTTAATAATTTGCTAACAAGGACTTCATTTTTTTAATTCTTAAATAAATCTTTTATTTTCCTGTCGGATAAGAATATCCCCCTATAATTGTCCCGAGATGTCATAAGAATACATTTATATAATACTACTAAAACTGAATAAACCTCATTATTATTTCTTGATGCTTTCAGTTCGTGACATCAACTATATATCGAGACATTTCAGGAAAAACATCGTAAGCTACAAAAATCTTTTTTTTTTCTGTAACCTCCTAAAATGATCTCTTATACTGGTAGCATTATGTTAATAGCCAGTATTTTAATAGATCAGTGGTTAATTATGAACACAGAAAGTATATATAAACATCATGAAGATAAAAACATATTTTTTTAATTAGTACAATGAATAACTGTCTCCTGTAAATAGCCCAAATTGTCTCTTACGATGGTTTCCCTGAAACGGCTTGATATATTATGACAATTATGTAATAAAAAATAATCGTTTTTTGTATAACTTATCAATAAATCGTTTCAGGGTCACTCTCAACCTTATAAAACGGTGAATGCGAAAGCTCTAGAAGATTCGCAAGTGATAAAGCTACCGATGAGAGCGTTCCAGGAAGTTTTCAGAGAGTATCCCGACATATTCGTTCGAGTTATACAGGTATGTTGATTTAATAATAACGTATTTACATTCCTAGCACACTCGTTATTATGTATTTTTATTGTTCTATTTTACCCATATTAATATTATAAAACGGAAATGATTCTCTATTTATACTCGTTAATCTTAAAAACTATCGGTTGGAAAAAATATGTTTATATTTGATAGAGCAATAATCGTGGAAGGCTTTAGGCTATTTATCATTACGCTATTACCAATAGGCGCAAAGCTGTAGTGAAAAGATTTACAAAAATAGGTAAAAATTCTTATACATTTTTTCGTTCCGGGCGATCGACCCACGGGTACCGCTATTAATATTATAATGCGGAAAATTTTGTTTGGACGCACTTATCTTCGGAACTAACTGACCGATTTTTCTTTTTTTGGCTTTGGGCTATTTAACATCACACTACCTAATTTATCAATATCGAATTTTGCGACATGCTTTTTCCTTTTAGCATATTAAAAATAATGAAAACATTCAACTGCCTAGAATAAAAGGTAAATAAATATACGTAAATTGGTTGAACACCAAAAAAATATGTATTGAACATGAATGTGGCACTATTGATGTAGTCAACAAATTTTTAACTTGTCCATAGTTTAATATGCAATACCTGAATTATTTCTGCCTCATCTCTGACATAATATAGCTTAGAAATAAAGCAGAGACAGATATTAGTATGTGTACACCATAAAGTATTAACTATATATTTTATGGCAGAATCAGTTCAAGAAACTCTTTCATTACGTTTATCGAGTTATGAAGTAATTATTTATATGTATTTATTATTTTGGTAATTTATATTAATATAATAACCATCGATAGCAGCAAAACTGTATTGAAACAGTTAAAAAATCCTGTAAAAATATTAAATATTACTTAATACCACGCGAGCGAAGTATCGGACGCAGCTGTTGTTGTAATACTAAATAGTGCAAATTGTTCCAAATAACTCTGATACTTCAGTCTGTAGAAGTATCCTGTGCTTGTAATTTTGCCTGTATTTTGTCTATCTATTATATTTTATAGTTAAGGTTTAGGTTATGATCATAATCTCACCTGATCTTAAGTGACGATACGGCCCAAGTTGGTAGACACGCTAAACTTGTGGAGGAACTGGCTCTCAAATGCAACTGCCGGAACACACCTATTGATATATTTGATATTTTTATCAAATAATATAATATATCAAATAATATAATATCATATAATATATATATATTATTTTTTAGATTATCATGGTTCGTTTGCAACGTGTGACTTTCACGGCGCTACATCAATACCTTGGCCTGAGTGCGGAGTTGGTGAATCCGGTGAGTTTACATACAACTTAAAAACGTTTGAAAACAAATGTGTTATAGGTCGATGTTAAATTTAACTATAGTTTATTGTTTAAAAATGTTTAGCAAATTAATGTGAATTGGTGATTGAATATGGGTGGACGGTTACCAAAATATATATTGCAGAGAATAATAAAGTTTAGTATCTTGCGTTCTATTTAACAATACAGAAATTTATAATTTAGTGTGTAAATTGAAATATGAAAATGCCTAAATCTGTATTATTTGAATGTTATAATGCGGCAAGGTTTGTTTGTTTGATTGAATGCGCTAATCTTAGGAAGTACTAGTCTGATTTCAAAAAATATTTTTGTATTTAATGCAGCAGTCGTTGAAGTAGTTTTTAGGTTATTTAATACCGCGTTGTGCCAATCGAAACGGTATTGGAAAAAGTTACAATAAGAAGCCAAAATTATTGTATTAATTTTTAGTTCCAAGCGAACGTAGTCGCGGGCACAGCTAGCGTATTTATATTATAGATTAAAATAAATATAGCGTTAGATCATAATAAAACCTGAGCGAAGTTACTGTTATAATACTCATAACTAAAAAAAAATCTTACTTTTTGGTTTACGATAACACACCATGAAGTTAGCTGCATTTTAGCTTTTGATGCTGTACGGACAATGTACCTGTACTGATTTCATTATCAGCTTATTTAAATAATTATATTTATCAATAAGTTAAAAAATATATATTTTATTATCGTTTTATAACATTCGTAACCTGTACAAATATTTTTTTTTACAACTTTTCTCAATTTTTAATTGCATCAAAACAAACAGGTGTTTAGTCATTTATGAGCAATATTTATCGATTTTTTGCATATTCAGGGTAGGGAGAAACGTAGACCCACTACGATGACGTCATCGCCGGGTAAGACCGGCAAGGTGACGGTCGTCGACAGCGGAACCACCATGCACTCGCCGCATCACTCGGAACGAGTGGCGCCGGACCAAACGGTTAGTCTCACTAACTTCCGTTGAAGGCTTCATGTTGCATGTTGAAATAAAATTCCGAACATTTTCAAAAAAAAAATTGTGTAATGGTATATGAGGCAAACGAGCATGCGTGTCACCTGATGTTAAGTGATCACCACCGCCCAAGGATACCCAGATTACCACAGGAATCGCAGGTACGTTGCCGGCCTTTAAAGGAGGGACTGGCTAATAGAAGAGCAATCTGCCACAGCTTGTCCCAGTTGGTCAATAACACGCAGACACCCTTAAAATAATAACATAGATTGCATTATATCGTGAAAAAGGCTGGAAGGAGTTTATATAATATATAAAAGTTTGTATGTGTATTATTTGCATAAAAAGGGTGTCCAAAGTAACGCGGACAAAGTGAAGGGCAAAAGTTAGTGTTATATAAATTCCACCCTTTGAGTTTGATATGTAAGGATATACGATAGCGATAAGTCATATCATTGATATATTATGTGATTCATTGTGAATATCATTCGTTTTTTGTACTAATTAGTAGGGTTTGATTTTCGATAAATATCGAAGCAATAGCAGTAGTTAACCATCCGCATTAGAGACTAACAGTAGATCCATGTTTGTCCTCGCATGCGACAGGAGGGCGGTCACCAAGTGTCCTCGCCCATACACATCCAGGGCCGGAGGCAGAGGCCCGACATGGTGCCTGACGTCACCTCCAACACTCCACAGGTAATAAATAACACTTGTCGAAAACGGTTATATTACCCCGTCACAGTGCCTATCGTTTTGTCACTTTTAGAAATACATGTTTTCAGTTTCTTATTATAATCTTATACATTGGTGAACATGAACAAAGTTATACAGAACATACGCAATTACGTTACGTTGAAGCGATGATAGCTCAGTGGTAGTGTGCACGACTTCGCGTCAAGGGACGTGGGTTCGAACCCAAGCACCTACAATGAGCTTGAGCTTTCGGTGAAGGAAAACATCGTGAGGACCACTATAGCATGGTGGTAGGACTTTTTCTGATGCCCAACTGGCTAGCTACCACCCTCAAGTTAAAAAACTGCGGCCAAATACCATTAGGTGTGCTCCGGCAGTTGCACTTGAAAGCCATTACCTCCAAAGGTTTAGCGTGTCCACCAACTTGGGCCGTATCGTCACTTAAGATCAGGTGAGATTATGGCCATAACGCTAAACCTTAAGCATAAAAAAAAAAAAATTAGGTTAAGTTAAGAACTGCTTGGCCACCTCGTTTAGTATCAAGACAATCTGACATTTTGCATATTCCAATAACACGTTATAATTATAGGCAAGTGTTTCTATTTTTAATCCTAGGGTTTAGTAATTTCTAGGTTCGTGGATATCGACATCTTCAATATCACGTGTCGTAAACTTACGAGACTGCTCACTAGTGGATACTTTTCTTCATTGCAATATTAATTTAAAACTGTGTGTTGCCTATGCACTATTTTTTTATTGTATTTATCTTTTTAATATTTGTGATATTTAAGTTCTTATTGTTAGCTGTTAGTTTTCCTTGTAATAAATAAATAAATTAGCATATATTTATGAGTTTATATGGAAACCAATATATAGCAAAGTTTATTTATCTCGAAGTACAGCGTTAGCAGTCTCCGGTCGTTGGTAATAAGCAGGAACTGTGAGTAAGTGGGTATTTGACGCTATATTTGTGTCGATGAGTCCCACAATACCTGTATATAGTGATAGGATATAGGTACATACACGTATTTCTCCACGTTAACAAAATAAACGCTAGTTACAAGTGAATTGCTTCTTAACCACTACCTGACTTATTTGACGGGAACGTCTAGCTTTTTATTTTATTTTTTACTGTCGCTACTCATACCACAAAAATTAAATTAACTACACATACCGAAAACTCAATATAACTTGTTTATTTTTATTTTATTATACAATTTACAATACCTGTTTCATCGACTATTACATATATCTTTATATAATATCGTTTTTATTTTTCTTATCTTACCTATTCTTTAATTTAATAACTTAAACTAATTTTCATATTAACAAGTATTAATTACAAAGAAAACGTATGAAAATGAAGCAAAATGTTAGCCTATATTTAATTTTAAGACAATACTTAACTGATTATTTCTGGAGAAACGAGAATAATAAAAAAGAAATCTAAGAGTAGTTTCTCACAATCTATATTAACACGATACCATCAAGTGCACATGTACTTGACAACTCTATTACAAAGGATCACGATAGTCTTTGTATATTGCCCGTTTATAAGTTTTATTCCGTCTTGTATATAGCAACAGCCCGACGTCCAACCGACATCGTCACTCCCGAGAAGCAAGGAAGGATCTTCATTCAAGAAACACTATACCGATAATCTTGACGAACAGGTGTGTACGCGATTTCTTTAAAACTCCTGTTAAACTTGATAAATAAGTTAAAACTTGTAAATAATACAACTAGATATCATTGCTTTAAGTATTTGTTATGTGAATTTGCTTGTTATTAAAGTTAAATTATATTCTTTTTTTTTATACTTAAGGTTTAGCGTTATGGCCATAATCTCACCTGATCTTAAGTGACGATACGGCCCAAGTTGGTAGACACGCTAAGCCTGTGGAGGAACTGGCTCTCAAGTGCAGCTGCCGGAACACACCTATTGGTATTTGGCGGCAGGTTCACAACTAGAGGGTGGTAGCTACCCAGGCGGGCATTAGATAAAGCCCTACCACCATGCTATGGTTTCCTCACGATGTTTTCCTTCACCGAAAGCTCAAGCTCATTGTAGGTGCTTGGGTTCGAACCCACGTCCCTTGACGCAAAGTCGTGCACACTACCACTAAGCTATCATCGCTTCAATTCAATTATTGTTAATGTGTTATATAGTTTATATGTAATTATTATGTAAGCTTATGTGTTATTAATGCTAAAATATATGTAGTCATTGTGTGAGTATATGAGAGGATAGATGTTGTATTAAAAAAAAATGTAAATTAGATATTATTCTGTGACAGGCGTTAATACAAATAGCAACGGAAGCATTCATTAAGGAGTTGGGTCTTGAAAACGACCAGCTACTACGTGGCAATGTCCAAGTGAGGGATCTGCCCGCCGGTACTTATATTATGAAGGAAGAAAGCCATAAGGTTTGTTTTATTTATAATAATGGTGATTTACATTTACTGAATATAGTATTTTTTCTATATCTGAATTAGGGACTTTTATCTTCACGAATATGCCAATCCCATTGTAACTCATATTTAATTGGCTTACAAGAAATTAGTTATGATAAAAGTATAGATAGGTCTTTAATAAGAAGAATTAACTAATTAAAAGATAGCTTAATAAAATTACATGAAACAAGATAAATGCCAAAATATAAACAGTTATTAGAATTGAGATGGTCAATGCTTTGTGACTTACGTGGGATATTCGATAACCTTTGTATGTACAAATAAAAGGAGATCCATCCATTTTTAAAGCACTTAGTTTGCTTAAGTCAATTGAATGATTTATTATTCAATTATTATTTATTGCACTAATTCTGCCATTCTGCAAATTAATACTGCTTAATACTTTATGGTGTACAAATACTAATAACTGTCTCTGCTTTCTTTCTAAGCTATATTATAGTGTCAGGGGTGAACCAGAAATAATTCAGGTATTGAATATTAAACTATGGACATGTTAAGAGTGGTTGACTACATCAATAGTGCCTCATTCATGTTCAATACATATTTTTTTGGTGTTCAATCATTTTACGTATATTTATTTACCTTTTATTCTACGCAGTTGAATGTTTTCATTATTTTTACTATTCTAGAGGGATAAAGCATGTCTCAGAACTCGACAATGATAAATTAAAAGAAACATTAGTCATTTTGTTTTGTTTCATTACAAGTGTGGTAGTTCTACGGTTGTGTTTTCATACGAAAATAAAACATAATTTTATTTCATCACCATGTGTTTTGTGGTTGTTAGTGAAAAAAGTTTTTGGGCTTGAATTTCTCATTTTACAATTAAGGAGTTATATCAGCGCTTTTTAAGTTTATAGGTTATCAACCAAATACCTGCCGATTATAATTCCCCTTCTCTGACAGTCTCTAGACACTTTCAGTGTATTATCTTATGTGCTATAATACGATAATAGGATAATCTGTATATTGTAGGTGTTTCTTTAGACGGGCGGAATCTAATGGATTATAATGTGATATAGTTTTCCTTGTACCTCTACCTATGTTATTAGACTTTATTATTAATGGAAACCCAATATTATTTATTAATAAACATTGTAATTAGGATGTCGCATTGGTATACCTGCTGTCCGGGGCTCTGCTGGTGTCGCAGAAGGTGGCCGAGGGTGAAGGCGAGGTCCACATGTTCACAGCATACCCAGGTATATAATTTATTGTCCACTTTTATTTAGTTATAAGTATAAAGCCCTTAACGAATTAACTTTGTACGTACTTCGCTCTAGCAGTACAGTTAACGTATAAACAAAGATCTATGATGCCAACAATCTAGAATACATGTTGGACAACATTTCCATTTATATTGCGTGGTGTAACGTAATAATCTACATAAGACGCACTTTAATGCAGAAAGAAACCAAAAATTATTACTTTGTCTTGAACTTGTGTTTTAAACTAGAAATGACTCTATATGTTGACATATATCCACCATTGTTATGAACTGTGTTTACTTAAAGGATACGCCATATAATAGTTTAAATGATCTTGTATATGTGAAGATTGCTTGGTTTGCGAATAAAAAATTATAAATATAGATAATTCATTAAGATTTTTATATTATATAATATGATGGTACTCTGCATGGTGCTAAGCTTTATTCGGCAATATCCCAAGCCGTAATTTGGTTATTTTGCACTTCTGAGCCACTTGCCTTTTGGACGAAAACCTCCCGCAATCGCTCCTTAATCCAGGGAATTTGTATAATAAAAGAACTTGCCCTATTTTATAACGTGGCGAAATGCATTTATGCAATTCCTCCCACCTCCAGGAGACTAACCATCTATGGTCTTGCTGAGGCGATGCAGATTCGAACTTGCAACCCCTGTATCATGCAACTACTTGACTTAATAACATAGATCGAAAAATAAATTAATGGCAAACGCAGGCCTTTTCAAATAAGTCATTTAAGCTAAGATGCGTATGATGGCTCTCATTTGGTTTTCTAGTTATTAGCGAACCAGTTGAATCAAGGTCTATGGCATGGTGGTAGGGCTTTTTCTGATGCCCACCTAGATTACACCCTCAAGTTGAAAATCTGCCGCCAAATACCAATAGGTGTGTTCCGGCAGTAGCACTTGAGAGCCAGTTCCTCCAAAGGTTTAGCGTGCCTACCAACTTGGGCCGCATCGTCATTTAGGATCAGGTGAGATTATGGCCATAGAGCTAAGCCTTGTAACTATATAAAAAAATACTATCAATACTGCCTTTTTTTCGGTTTTGAGTCCGAAATAATCAATGACAATTAATATGTTTAATTGATAAAAACGTTAATTCATAAATTCTAGTAGTCTTTAACAAAATTGCTATGTTTACAGTTTTTTTTTTGCAGGAAAAGTTGGCAAAAAAAATGTAGTAAGAATGACGTCAATACTGTGCTTGATTACCAGGTGAGGTTGAAGGTGGCCTGGCTGTGATAACGGGAGAACCAAGTTTCTTCTCTATAAGAGCGAAGCATTTCTCCCGAATCGGTCTCCTCTCGAAGACGACCGTGTACAGTATAATGCGCGATCGCCCCTCAGTGGTGCTGCACATCGCTAACACTGTCGTCCGGCGTCTCTCGCCCTTTGTACGACAAGTCGATTTCGCTCTGGACTGGGTGAGTGCCAGAACTTTAAATATTCAATAAAACGTTGAACAAAGCAATTTTTTTTCTATAATAAACCAATATAGAAAAAAAAATTTTTGTTCAACATTAGGATCAGTATGATGTTAAGTGATAATGTGGCTGAAGAATGTGGACAAATCAACCCTAGTGAAAAGACTAGTTCTCATGTGCAATTGCTGGAATTCATGTATAGGTATGTCGCGACAGATTTTCATATCGATGGTGGTATTTATCCTGTTGGGAATTAGGAAAAGCCCTACCACGATGCAATGGCTTTATCACGATGTTTTCCTTCGGCGAAAGCTCAAGTACAATGCAGAGATTTGAACTTCATTGACGCGGCATCTGTACACGCTACCAACTGAGCCATCATCGCTTCAAACTAAACGGAATGGTTTAAAACACTTACTAAGCAATTCCATGACAATAATTTTATAATTTTTTTTAAAAGGAATGAGTCAATATTATTCTTAGGATATATGTGTATAAATGAAACAACTACTTCTATTAAAAAATTATTTTATTGTTACTTTATAATTTAACGCTAGGCTATTAATATTTAATTATTAACTTTTCAAAGTTTTAATGAGTAACAATTAATTTCAACTATAATATGTTGCTGATTAAATACATTTACTGTTGGTGCAGCTTTGTTTATTCAACTGGTAATACTAGCATTGTAATATTATTATGTTAATATATTATAGTGTGAATATGGAATCGACCTAATTTTGTTTGGTGTCTTACAATAAAAAAACAAACAACTGGGTAAACTAAATCGGTTTCTAAATACGATATTTTAAAATTAACAATGACCTAAAAGTATGACTTACTTTTAGTACATAATAGTATCATTATAATCTGCCTAAACTCTGTAAGGTTAATATTTTTATCTTAGTATATGTTATATCAAACATTTGTTTATTTCGGCTGAATATTCTTTTTTACATTCGATTCGATTTCATTAATTGATTGATTATTGTTTAACATATTTGTATTTTTGCCAACTTTATTTATATGTAATGGACTACGGACGGTACTTGTACCATATGTTTTAATAATTCTTTCCGCCTCTTCTTTAATGTTATCAAACGCCGCTCGTATGTCAATCAAACCTTCCCCTTCGTGTAGTTTGTCTTGAAGATCTGCATTATTTTTTGCTGGTTTAGTTTTATTTCCCGAATTGTGATACTTACTTTCTATATCTTTAACGAGTTCCATAATTTCTTGATGATCTACAGAAGTCGTGATATTCCGCATATTTTTACCAAAGATAAGTTTATTGAAAAAATCTCTTGCCGGTTTCGTTTTGTCACTTACTAATTTATCTTGTAGATCACTTAAACCATCACGAGGTCTTTCCGTAGTTCCAAAAATGAAGCCCTTGATATTAACAACACGGTTCTTAACTCTATCAGCAATGTTGCCCAATAAACTGTTGCCTTTTGCATGTTTATTAGTGAACACATTTTTTATGTTTTCCTCGAAATGTCTAACGTTATCATGGACCGAGTCAAACAAATCGCCTAGCAAACCTTTTTTATCTTTCACGACTGCAGCTTCTGTTGGATTGGTTATCTTCTTTTCACCAAATACGAGTCCACGGCCAAACGACACAATGCCTCCCATATCGTGTGCGATTTCGTGTGTCGTATTCGTTAACGCACCAAAAATACCGTCTATAATGAGACCGCATTGACCAATTGGTATTAACATTAAAAACGTCAGCGATATTACAATTTTCATTATTTATTTTTCTATTTTTCGTACTTGCAACTGAGTGTTTTCCGATGCGTGCAGGAGTCGTATGTTTATTCATATTGCTATAGGATTTCTAATTATCTGTTTACCCGACCTCTTGACTCTTTATAATTCATGACGATCTCTTATCTTATTTCGCATTAATTAATGCACTTTCGTACTCTAAGTATGATTATTGACTATTGGTTTTAGGGACAAGGTCTTAATGGTAGAGCCAATTCTATTTATTTACAAATTGATTTTATATCAAATTGTGACTTATTATATTTCTGGAACAACGATGATAGCTCTGTTCTTGGTATTCAACTCAGTGATAACCCTCGAGTGAGCGGTAATCCATCACCGTCTCTGCTGTCATGTTGAACACCGTATATTACGCTACGTTTTAATATGTTTACGATCCTATCAAGATAGTACGATATCGAAATACAAAAAGAAGCCCCTTAGTCGCCTTTATTACCATGTGTGTGACTCAGTTGGGCACAGATCCCTTCCATACCACTTAATTAATTTATTTATTTTTATGTATTTATTAAGGCATCATTATCATTGGCCTTCTGCCTCTACAAGAGATGACTTTTTAATTTTTTTTTTTTTAGAATCATACAGAACAGATTATAAACTATTACAGAATCGAAAATTACGAGTAGTACAATGTTTTTTGGCTGGTTTATTATCCAATTTGAGTTGTAGTATTTCACATTATATAACATTAAATAAAGTTTCTGAAAATGAAATGAAGTATTAAATAATATAATATTAAAATTATGACATATATTTTTTGTGGATATTTATCAATTCCTGTTTTTAACTTCGTATTATATATTTTCATGTTTGTTTTGTAAATAGGTGTTTCTAGAATCTGGTCGGGCGGTTTACCGTCAAGACGAGGAGTCGGGTTCCACCTTCATAGTGCTGAGCGGTCGCCTGCGTTCCGTCATCACTCATCCCAATGGAAAGAAGGAGTTAGTCGGTGAATACGGCAAGGGCGACTTAGTTGGAATCGTGAGTATATAAATATATTTATGGTTCTAAAGTGTTTTCCGCTGTAGATAATTGAATCTAATGTTTTTATTTATTTGTTCTAGTTTATTTTGTGGGTAGCCAAAACTTTGGTCTTAGGTGATGGGTATCAAGTGCTGTAGCGAAAACACTATAAGTGTTTGAAGACGGATTCTCAACTTGAATTGAATAGTGATTTCTTATGTTTACGCGAATATTATTCATTGAAATAAAAGTAATTTAAACGGATTTTATCGCGGTTATTTATTGATTTTGATCCCGACGTAACACTATCAATAATAGAAATTAAAAATTAAATTGAAGGTAGACACAGTAACATGAACTTTTCTGGACAACCTACACCTCAGTCCGCCCCGTGACCACGAAGACTGAAAAGCTTTCGAAACGTCGGGATCAAAATCAATAAATAACCGCGATAAAATCCGTTTAAATTAGTTTTATTTCATTGAATTGAATATTTTTCTAGACGGATGTTAGGAAATACTATTATTTAGTATGGTTTCTTTTTACAATAGATTCACTTTGTACTAATGGGGTCACGTTTATGATCGTGGTATCCGAAAGCGCTACTATTGTATCGTTGTTCCTGAAGTTTTATTTTTGTCAGTGTAGTAACAACTTGCGGGCCTTCAGTGATTTTTGTGCAAGATTCATGTGAGAAACTAAAAAAATATTTAATGATTTTTGGTCGTTTATGTAACTTCTTTGATTAAAGCTTTAATTTGGTAATAGTCTTGAATAATACAAATTATAAGTTTGTCCGTTTGTTTTTCTTTGTCAGGTTGAAATGGTGACTCAAACACGTCGCAGCACTACCGTGATGGCGGTGAGGGACTCGGAACTAGCGAAATTGCCCGAAGGTCTCTTCAATGCGATCAAGCTTCGATTCCCCGTTGTTGTGACCAGACTGATCAATCTATTGGGTCATCGGATTTTGGGTGAGTTTATATTGAAAAACGTTAAACGGAACGAACGTAAAGCAGATAAAAATTAAAAAATATATTAGTGTGGTAGAACTATTTATGCAAATCGTATTGTCGATATTTAAAAACGTAACAAGAGAATAAAACGTCGATAACTAACAACCATAGAACCAAAAAGAAGTAATTGCTGCATTAGTATGTTGTGTACCTTAAAATATCCAGTATTATAATCATCCCTAGATTTATGTTGGTTCTATCTATCACCCGCTCGATATGATATATGACATTTGTTTTCAGCAACATTGAATAAAACGGATAATAAAATAACAAAAGATTTTTTTTACAAAGAGTCAATAAAATCATCACTATTCACTTGAGACTGTTGACTTACTGCTAGTATTATTTATTTAATCCAAGCACTGTTCACTTAATGCTGTTAATATTCACTTGAACTCAGTATTATTCACTTAAGGCCAGTAGTATTCACTTAAGGTCCGTACTATTCACTTGGTGCCAGTTTTATTCAATTGAGGTCAGTATTATACTATAAGGCCAATTGTATCAAAACCAGTACTATTCATTAGAGCTCAGTATTATTCACTTGAGGACAGTCGTATTCACTTGAGACCAATTCTATTCACTCGAGTTCAGTATTATTCACCTGAGACTTCACAATATTATTGGTTTGACAACTTAAAGTTCCTACGGTATTTAAACCTGAAACCGTACATACAGTGAGATTTATACTTTAACAATCTTTTCTAGTCAGACATTTTTGTTGGGATTAATAAATCATTCACATTGTCTATGGAAATTTCGCATAGCAAATCAAGATAAGGATGACGAAAAGAGAGTTATACTTGTGGCTATAGTATTGACTTTAATTGACACCCCTATATTATTGTTATAAATAGTGTTCAAGGGAGTTTTTGGCGGGATCTAGGTTTGTTTCTTTGGAGTTAAATGTAATGGTTTACTATAGGCTCATGGCAGAAGCCGACGAGTGGTCTCGGTGGCGCTCCCGCGTTCGAATCCCGACTCTCGCAGCACAACTTCTCTACCGTGGCGGTGGTACCTGTCAGTGACGATGTGCCCTTAACAGCGTTTACTTATGAGCTTTATCACTCACTTTGTGCTATCGGTGAGTTATCTTCCTATTATTTTCCGTAACTCGGTTCGCATTAAATTAAGGAATAAAAATACATTTCAATGCTAATTTATCAGCATTATATAACATAAGTTGTAGGCTACGTTAGAATATAAGAGAATACGGTAGAATACAAGAGCAATAGCCACTGCTGACGGAATAATGAATATCGACTATCGATGTTCTCATGCCAACCTGAAGAACACAATAATCTTAGTATTTAATGGATTAACTATATTTATACGATTAACAAAAGGTATAACATATATACACAATAACACAAAACAAGCCTAGTCTATTCTTTACACAAAGGAATATGGTGATATATTGCTATAGCGTTATGAGTAAGCGTCCATAAATACAACAGAATTAGAAGGTTTTTTTATAGGTAAAATGCCCAAGAGGGGGACACGATAAAGTTATCGGAGGTACTTGAGGGCAGTAGTTAGCCAGACGAACATTAGAAAACCCTACCACCATGCAAAATTATTATAGCGAAGGTTCCAAGATAAAAATTTGTATTCCGTGAAACATTGGTCTGACAGGGAATATGAACGATTATCCATAGTCAGTACTCATTCGCATAATTGAACTGTTTATTTTGAAAGTGGCGTAAGTCCACATTTGAGAAAAATGAGCTATCACGTAATTCATGCTTAATTTAATGTAATTTTTTTATATATAACTAGTCCGTGTTTAATTTCTCAAAAAAATCCCATGTTTTTTACAACTTAAAATCGGTCGGTAAATAAAATTGCATTATCAACAAATATAGTAACCGTTAATTTCTCGATACAAAAGAAAATGGACTTACACCACTTTCAAAATAAACGGTCCAATTGTTCGTGTTCGATCCGTTCAGAGTTCATTAATTTAAAAATTGATATCCGAATGGCAAGGCTATAAACCCTTGCCTCTTTTCCCTACAGTATTTTTTATATATACTAGTAACGTGGCACGCAGAAATAAAAGATTCTTCTGATTCTTGTAACAATAGAGGTATTACAAGCGCGTTTCCAATATTGGTGTTGGAAACATCAATCATCAGAGGCATATTAAAAGATTTATCTGCTACGATCTTTTGAGAAATCGAGGTACTTTAGGGTACTAATATACACTTTATACATTATATATAGTGAAATCTCCAAAGATATTTCTGTGTCTTACCTCATTTCACATCTAATTAACATTTTTTCTTTGTTTTTGTGTTTATAATATTGTTAATGTTAATTTCTGAAGTCCAGTCAAAGAACCCTTCAAATTAATGCTTTAGATTCATGACTTAGAACGTTTAAGATTAATATATCTAATATAGTAATATATTCATCTTTACTTTTTAGGGCCGACAGTGCGTCTGACTTCAGACGTTATAAGAAAGCTCTTGGGATTAACCATTATGGATCCCAATAACGAATACAGGCTGAGCTCGTGGCTCGCTCAGCAAGAGGACAAACATAAGGTAGGGTTGGAAAGTATTAATTAAGTTGATGATTGATTTTCAGCTCTTATACACTACTTTCAAGAAGACACGTGTTACATATAGTAAGTTATACCAGCCAATTTTGTATAAAAAGATCAAATCGATTGATTACGTAAATATCTCACTGTTTGGCAAATATATCTTCCTGAGGTAGCTCGTGATCAATCATTTTATCAATATATAGATTAATAATGCCTATTTTAGACTCAGAGAATTCCACGACTTTATGTAATTGTAATTACTATAAGGGGACTTGCGGATCATTAAAAGCGATGGTAGCTCAGTGGTAGTGTGTACGGACTCCGCGTCAAGGGATGTGAGTTCGAATCCACCTACAATGAGCTTAAGCTTTCAGTGATTGGAAACTTCGTGAAGAAACCATAGTATGGTAGGGCTTTTTATAGTGCCCGCCTGGCTAGTACCATCCTCAAGTCGGATATCTACTGCCAAATATCAGTAGATGTGTTCCGGCAGTTGTACTTGAGAGCCAGTACCTCTACAGGTTTAATGTGTCTATCAATTTGGGTCGTATCGTCACTAAATATCAAATTAGATTATGGCCATAACGCTCTAAACCTTAACTATAAAAAAAATCGGTGTCTTTGCAATGTCTACCTTCACCGTATACTGATAATAGTACTTATTGAGACTCGCTAAACATATGTGAAATATCAACTAAATTTTTGCTTAACTCCCCTTCTATCTTGACTTTGGCCTTTTAAAACTTTGTTAGTAGGATTTGCCTGAATATAGTATGGGAAATGGGAATTTATGTAATAATTTATTTGAAAATTATAATTAGTTAAATATATTTTCCAGTATGTCAAATTTTTGCTTAAGGTCTCGTCATCGAGACTTCAGACTTTTAAACTTTGTTTAACAAGGTGTTGGTCAACATTAGCCCAAAGTTTTGAAATATTATACATAGTACAGTTAATATGACTGATTATATATTGTATGACTTTCCACTTTTTTTAATGATAAACAAAATGGTAAAGAAATATACAACTTATTACAGGTTGCATTGTACCAGTGCGATCCGAGTCTTACGCAGTGGACGCAGAGATGCATACGTCAGGCTGACTGCATACTGATCGTCGCTTTGGGAGACAAACAACCCAGTATCGGTAAAGTATGTGTCTACTGTTTGTGTTTATTTGTATCGATATCGATAACTGTATCTGCTTCTAGCAATTATACCATAAACAATGGAAACAAGATTAGTTTTGGACTAAAGATCGAAACGCAGTTGACAGTTTTATCTGTGACTGCTTAAGATGGATTGGGTGTGTTGAATGTTATTCTTAATAATGTATACACAATAATATCTAGGTGAAGGATGATGTCCCGGAGTTTTGGAAAGAAGATTAGACCTTTATTATCTACATACTAATAGACATCTAGCTCACATGATTCGTTGCTGAGATATTATTTGAAATATATATGCAATGGTACGTACAAGTGTCGATTTGCCAAAATACAAATTAAATAAAAACTATTACGAAATATAAGGCAAAAACCTTACACTATGGCATGGTTTCATCACGGTCTTTATCATTCACCGAGAGCTCAAGATTATTGCGTGAATTTGAACTCACGTCCTTGCCGAGACGTCTCTACGGTTGCTAATTGAGCCACCTTCGTTTTGAGTTTTGGGTACTCTCCTCAGATACTTTAATGAAGCTTTATAACCCGGTAGCATGTACGGACACCAGTCAATGAAAGTGAGTTCGAATCCCTGACATAAAACTATACCTGTTTGGGTACCATGCTTCAAGTTAAAAATTTGCCACCACATACCACTGAGTATATTCCAGCCTTATTCCAGTTCCAGTTGGACTTGAGAGGCAGTCCTTCAGTTAGGCTTAGTGTTTTTTACTCTTGGATCACTGAGATAAATCTATAATTTATTAAATAAAAAAAAATCAAAGCAGTCATAAGGACTGCTAACATAAGTGAAAACTTAGAACTATAAACAAACAGTTGTTATATTTGGACAACAAAACTAATTATTTGATCTTAAATTAAAACTGTTTACAGCGCAATAAGTGTATACTAACAGGAACAGACATAGTGTGTTAGTTAACACGTTACGTGACCATGTCGATGACGACTTACATAAATTTAATCCTTGTGCATAACTTCGTATAGCAGTTTTCGCTTCAAAAATATTTGTGTTGCGTTTGCAGATAGAGAAGGAGATACAAAAATATTTGTGTTGCGTTTGCAGATAGAGAAGGTGATACAGAAATATTTGTGTTGCGTTTGCAGATAGAGAAGGTGATACAGAAATATTTGTGTTGCGTTTGCAGATAGAGAAGGTGATACAGTAATATTTGTGTTGCGTTTGCAGATAGAGAAGGTGATACAGAAATATTTGTGTTGCGTTTGCAGATAGAGAAGGTGATACAGAAATATTTGTGTTGCGTTTGCAGATAGAGAAGGTGATACAGAAATATTTGTGTTGCGTTTGCAGATAGAGAAGGTGATACAGAAATATTTGTGTTGCGTTTGCAGATAGAGAAGGAGATAGAAAAATATTTGTGTTGCGTTTGCAGATAGAGAAGGTGATACAAAAATATTTGTGTTGCGTTTGCAGATAGAGAAAGTGATACAAAAATATTTGTGTTGCGTTTGCAGATAGAGAAGGTGATACAGAAATATTTGTGTTTCGTTTGCAGATAGAGAAGGAGATAGAGCGGCTGGCGATACGCACGCAGAAGGAGCTGGTGCTGCTGCACCGCGAGGGCGGCGCGAACCCGTCCGGCACCGTGCACTGGCTCAACATGCGCTCGTGGGTCAGCCAGCACCACCACGTGCGCTGTCCCCACCGCATGTTCACGCGCAAGAGCCAGTACAGGATCGTCAGTATTTCATACCCTGGTTTTTTTTTTTTATTGTTAATCTTTTAGCGTTATGGCCATAAACTCACCTGATCTTAAGTGACGATACGGCCCAAGTCGGTAGACACGCTAAACCTGTGGAGCGATTGGTTCTCAAGTGCAGCTGCCGGAATACGCCTATTGGTATTTGGCGGTAGATTTTCAACTTGAGGGTGATAGCTAGCCAGGTGGGTATCAGAAAAAGCCCTACCACGATGCTATGGTTTTCTCACGATGTTTTCCTTCGCTGAAAGCTCAAGCTCATTGTAGGTAGTTGGATTCGAACTCACGTCCCTTGACGCGAATCGTATACACTACCGCTGAGCTATAATCGCTATTAATGGCTATTCTGTATGTTAAAGCTTAACTTAGTATAAGGACTTAAGGCACTTGTAGCTACTGATTTTCTCAGCTGATTGTCTGGCTAGGGAGACTTACAAACTGAAATGGCTGTGCAGTGGTGGATTTACACTTTTGCCGCCTGTAGACTATTCGAATTTTGCCGTCCCCTCTACGTCTACGATTAAATTCCATATAGGACTCTGAAATTAAAAAAAAAATCCACATAAGACTTACAATTTAAGGGTCGAAATATATTTCCTAGCAACACTTAGATATATGTATATGTTTGAACCATTTCAGTTTCTAAAACATAAGAAAAATACTCCAAATTTGCTGCCTCTAAAATCTGTCGCCCGTATTCAGACTAATTGCTTGCCTCTCGGTTGTCTCCTAAAGGAATGTTTAAGGGGCTTACTGTGCCCACTATAAAGCATAAAAAATAATAACGATTAAAAATAGTAAATAAATTAAATAGTATAAGGAACTATCATAAATATATTAGGAGTGCCGCCAATATTGGTGAAAACTTTGAAAAAAAAATACAACAGTGATTTTCAATATTCATAAATTACAATCTCTCACATTAGTCTCGCCTTTACATTTATCGTTACTCTTAACAAAGTTAAGAAAGTTCGAGTTCACACACACACTACCAACTGAGTTATAATCACTTCATAACTTGTATGACTCATGTATGAGTTCTGTAGGATTCCTGTATGATTTATGTATGGGTGATTTGACTGGACAGAGCGAGTTGTACAGCAAAGTGCTGATGTCCGAGGCGAACGTGCACTCGGACTTCAGCCGGCTCGCGCGCTGGCTCACCGGCACCTCCGTCGGGCTGGTGCTGGGCGGCGGCGGGGCCCGGGGCGCCGCGCACGTCGGCATGATCAGAGCTATACAGGTACCTCCTACATTTCTTTCATACTTTATACATTTCATACTGCAATTGACTACTCCACAAACCTTTTTCTGCCATTTTCAGTACTCACGCTTACCAGCAACGCCATCTTTTTACACGCTTTATATTAGCTTCACCTGTATGTATGTAACCGACCCCTTTGAGCTCGATATTGTCCTACTTTGAACGATCAGATTTAATTCAAACTTTGCGCACCTGTCAAAGATCGATGACAATGCAATAATCCGATCAAAGCATCCGATTATCTTAATTAGATTCGCCAGGATTAATTAATTCCTTTCTGCATCCTTTGCATGCGAGTAAGAGAGATAGAGCTAGTGCGCTTTGCATGCGAGTAAGAGAGATAGAGTTAGTGCGCGATCTACGCATGCATGCAGTTCCAGTAACTAAAAAATAAATAATAGCTTAAAAAAACTAGAACACACGCTTTATATAGAAAATTAAACTAAAAAACAGAAAATTAATTTTAATAAATATTAATTAAAAATAATGTAATTTTTTTTAATAAATATAAGTTATTAATAGTTTGAATAAGAAAAAAAATGTTTTATTGTAAAAAAAGCGTGGGATGCATGGTGTCAATAGTTATGAATATTTAATTGACAGAAATGAGAAGGATTATCATTTCGATAATATCTTGAAAAGCACCCCCGCTTTTTTTACAATAAAACATTTTTTCTCTTATTCAAACTATTAATAACTTATATTTATTAAAAAAACTGACATTATTCTTAATTAATATTTATTAAAATTTATTTTCTGTTTTTTAGTTTAGTTTTCTATATAAAGCGTGTGTTCTAGTTTTTTTAACCTATTATTTATTTGTGCTAACGTCTTGATAAAGTGCATTTATATACACATATTTTTGGGTTTTGAAGTACCTAAGAAGGCCACAATGACTGGACGGTCACTTCTTGGAGTCATTCGAACTTAAAAAGAAATGTTTTTAATTAGAAGTATATTTTTTTGCAGGAAGCGGGTATACCTATAGACATGGTGGGCGGAGTCAGTATAGGCGCGTTCATGGGCGCGCTCTGGTGCATGGAACGGAACATCACTATTATGACGCAAAAAGCGAGGGAATGGTCACAGGTTAGTAAACACAGTAATATAATATATACAAAAATCATATGTATATTATTAAGCTTACAAATGACAACTAAAATTAATGTGATTTATTTAATCTATTTTAATTATTATACTTTATAATGTTAAGTCAAAGTGTTGAGCAATATAAGATTTATTGCAAAATAATAAGGCTCGTAGATGATTATGTGTATTTTGAGGATTATTATTTACAAAAGGGTCTTGAGTGGTAAGTAGAATTCTTTAAATCACTGGACGCTATTATCTGGGAGAGCGTGCTTGCTATAAGTACACTACTTTATAGCCGTTCTAAAAGCGATAATATTTAAAAGATATCTTCGATTTTAGAAACTATAAAAACGCATCTAGTTATATAAATATATATTCGGTTTTTTCGTATTTATGCGCATACGCATTGCAAATTGGTAACGTTAACACATTGTATATATGTATGTATAAAAAAATGAGTCCCTATTTTCCTTAGTCATCGCATCACGCGTTAATGGATGGCACAATTACGCTAATTCTTTTTTCGTTATGTTCATTATTCTCAGAAGAAGATTCTTATAAAAGAAAAAATTAAGGAAGTTGAGCGAAACATTAGAAAATTTAAGAAAATTTAACGACAATATTAATTTTACAAACATGTCCCTATAATGCGCCACTTCTGTCGGGTCAGCTAATAATTTATAAGATAGAACAACGTTTACGTTACGTTACGTTACCCCGCTGCAGTAGACGGTAGTTTAGTCTCTGCAATGAGGCTGAGCTCTCGGGAAGAAAAAATCGTGATGAAATCATCTGCTACTAAATATCTAAAATATATTCCGGCAGTTGTACTTGAGAGCCAGCCTCTTCAGTAGCCTAAACGCGCTCACCAACTTGAGCCACATTGTCACTTAACATCAGGTGAGATTGTGAAACCTATAAAGTATAAAATAGTGTGTGCTTAAGATCATACGATAGTTTTGAAACATCACTCTCTTAGTTGCCTCGAGCCGACTTTACCTAAACATGCGTCAGACAAAAAGGTTGCGAATCAAAATTTCAAAAAAATGCGAATTGTCTACATTTTTTTTATTATTTCCCATAGAAAATGACTCAGTGGGGTCGACAATTACTCGACCTGACTTACCCGGCCACGTCGATGTTCTCCGGTCGGCAGTTCAATGCGACCATTAGAGCCACGTTCGGCGACGTGCACATCGAAGACCTCTGGCTCCCATACTTCACAGTCACTACCGATATCAGTTCCAGCTGTATGAGGATGCATCGACACGGTAAGTACAATTTGTATGGATTTCCTTTAGTCATTTATCGATAACTAATATTGTAACCATTAATGATAATAATTTATATTTAATGACGGTAGTCAATTTTCTTTTCTTTCTTTTTTTAATTCTTCGCTGGGGTTGTAAAAGCTACATTGGTAATTTATCGATAATTAAACATGGAATATTCATTTAATTAATCATGATAATTATTTATGATTAATGGAAATACAAAACTATTTTTCACGTATTTTAATTGTATATCGATTTATCATTTGTCCATTTTACCTGATGGTAAGTGACGATATATTTCGATATGTCAATATGTTAAGTCTTATAGAGGAATAGACTGTTAAGAGCAACTGTAAAAATACGCTTATATATTCTTGGTGACTTATTTTACTTTAAGGATGAGTTACAAGCGGTTGTTAAAAATGGCTTTATCGCGTTATTTTGCTTCACCAAAAGGTCTAGTTACATTCCTCGACGTAGTGTCCGTATAAGTTACTAAGCCAATATTATATGAAATAGTTTTATAAAATATTATAAAACATTTATATGAGATTATGACTTCATATAGTTGTGGGAATTGATTTATTATTGATCAGTAAATATAACAAAAATAGTGATGTGTACGTCATAAATTACATGTCGATAAAACCTTTTAGGTTATTTATTAATATTGATACTAGAAAGTATTAATCAGTTCGCGTGACGTATGTAACGTAATGCAATTGGTTGTACTTTTACTATTTGAATAATACATATACCTCTTGTTATAATAACACAATACATTCATGGACAGGAAATGTTATAACTATCACGTTATTCTTTTTTTATTTGCGTTTTTTTTTTAATTATTTTCACGCTCAATTCGCACCTTTACTAACCCAAAAAGTACGTACGTCGTCAAGTTATACTTCCGGTAAATGTTTTTTTTTTCTTTAGCGACACTGTTTATATGATTTTGTAATATTTGTATTGAACTGTCGCAGTTTATAGCATGTTATATATATATTTTATATATCAATTTTTGTTTTGAAACTGCCGACCAGATGTTGTAAAGTATCTCAGGTAAAATTTAAATTTTGCGGAAACATCTGAACCGTTGTATGATCTTCAATATCTGTGACGGTGATGATATGATAATTTTATTACTTCAGATATTGGACTTTATTTTGTTTTTAATTTTATTTGTGTTCGTCCGCTACAGTGTCTATGTGTTACCCTCTATAACCACACTCACCTGCATATTTTTATTAAAAAAAATGTACAGGCTGTTTGTCAATGTTATTATATAAATACATAAGAAATGTGTTTATTTTTGTCTAATCTTATTTGAATGTATTCGGTGTTGATATTTAAATTTGAAACTATTTTATTAATCTTTTTTTTTATGCTTAACAATATATACAAATCCGACATTTGCTTATGGGGTGTTGCCATTACTTACATTTAAATAAAATATATATATAAAGAAGCGCCAGTGATTGGTTTACCTTGGTTTTGGGAAATTATATTTATATATTTTAACATATCGTAACGTGTAATGTCGGGTTCAAACTAAAGTAAATGTTTTATGCTTTACCGTAATTATGTAACATTTTACAACAATTATGCACTTGAGAGCCAGTCCCCTTCAGTAAAGGCCGGCAACGCACCTGCGATTCCGCTGGTATTGTTGGTGTCTATGGGCAACGGTGACCACCTACCATCAGGTGAAACGCTTGCTCGTTTGCATCCTATTCCATAAAAAAAAGGAAACGTTTCCATATTCTATTCTTCCATATTCTATTTTCATGTATGCATGAGTGTGGTTTTTAGTTGTTTCCATTGTGTTAACTAGAAATTCATCTTAACTATAGTGACTGTTTTAGAAAAAACTCAATTGAACGTGAATCAAAGTGACGGTCAATTGTGTTTTAGTATCTATCATCTGTAGTTCGTAATGCATGTGACAATACTGTAGCCACGTATCATGTCTATATAGATTTGATTAAAACGCTGTAAATAAGCGGTGAATCGATCGTCATTAGCCGTTGTCGCTTTTGGGTTGGTGAATACGAAAACTATCCTCTTCTATGTAACACGTGATTGATTGTTTTATCGTTTCCTTTCCTTTCCATGGACCGTGTTGTTAGAACACTGAAAAAAAAATACACTAAAATTCAGAGTCGTGTAAAAGAGATATCCGATTTATCGATGTTCAGTTTGGAAAGGGAGTTTAATTTGGTGTGCAATAAAAAAAAAAGAATGCTGTCGTAAATGTCGCGTCGCAGGTTCGCTTTGGCGGTACATTCGCGCCTCGATGTCGCTGAGCGGGTACATGCCCCCGCTATGCGACCCGGTAGACGGCCACCTCCTATTGGACGGCGGTTACGTCAACAACCTGCCAGGTAAACCAATCACGTGAACGCGATTAAGGATACGTCGTTTTATTTAAATCTACGACAGCATAGGTTGAGTGTAAATACAGATAATTTAGAAAAAAAAATCTAAGACGCGTTAGTAAGCTGGTAGAGTTTTAATCGTCATCTAGAACCATTTCCTAACTGTCTCTGAACTAACTAATAACTTGACATTTGTTGTTTTATGTCACAACATTCGCACAACAGTCTATTAGGGGCCATCAATAAAATACGTTCGCACGTAGGGTCGAGGGGTAAAGTTGTCGCTTATAATAAGTTTTAATAAGATATAAGTTTTTGGCGGGTTCTTAATCTGTCATGTTGTGATTTTTATTAAAATTCATATACTTAGATATTTAGCCCTGTATTGTGTAATATAGATATCCTTTTACGTGATGTAGTATAGCTGAAGAGCATAAGTCAAGTGAATTGTGAATAATCACTCGAAACATGATATATTAGTCACCACAAAAACTCCCGAGAGTGCTTCAACAAAGTCACCATTTTGTTGAAGTTAGTTTCATCTGCCTAAAATGCACAAATTTGATCACTTGGAAATAGCAGTAATAGTCTCTAAACGAGATTGAGTGCCCATGAATAAAAAAGAAGAGGACACTGTGAAATGGCGGGCCGGAGTGGCTAAGAAATCGTGTCATTCGCAGCTCATAATACAATTTAGTATTTTTTTTCGTTTAAATTTATTCCTTATTACAGTATTACAGAAATTTATTAAAATTTTATTATTTTAAGCCAAAAAATATTTAAAAATATTAAAATTGCATACTATTATTAATTGGTATATATCATGTACGGTGGGGAGTTCTATCATTTCTGATGTAACATCGATAGGTGGGCCGCAGAAAATGTGACGTAGCGTGGTGCAAGGAAGGAGAGGGGATCTGATTAGGTAAAATTTAGCATGACACATTTTATGACCGGCCCCTTATAACCGTCTTCCTATACATTTAATTGTCGTAATATAATAATAACACGCCACCGTAGTATCGTATTCGAACTTACAACAAATTACATAGAAATAATCTAACTTATCGCTTCACTTTACATATTAAAAACAATACATTCATATAAAAGAAACGAATGGAATCTATCGAGAATTTTTGGTACGGTAGTTGAAGAGTGAATAAGATGTTTACCGTTGAAGTATTTACGCTCAGCCTTATAGTGAAGGTAAGTGATGGCAACCTCTGAAGCTTGTCGATTCGTATATATAACGAATGCGGGTACTTGGGATGATGACCCAGGTGTACTGTGGCGGTACTGTCGTGCCTCGATGAGCATCGCGGGTATATTCCCGCCGATATGCGACCCCATGGATGGACATCTACTGCTCGACGGTTGCTATGTTAACAACGTACCTGGTAATGTTTTATTGGTTTATATATTAAATGAGCAAATCTTCACTTTTTTAAACTTTTATTTTTAATATCACAGATATAGGATTACAGATAATTTACAATCACAAATGGCAAACTCGAAAATAATTTTGAGTATCTGAACCGTGAAAATTTAAATATTGAAGTAATAATATATTAAATAGAAGATAAAAAAAAATACGAATTAGTATGAAAATGCACCATTATATTTTTGTGTTACGATAAATAAAAAAACGATCTTTTTTATGTCTTATTTTTATATATTGTTTTAGGTCCATTTTTTAATAGTATAGTGTGTATTTACAGTATTTATTAGCGGATGTACAGAGATGGTGTCAGGGGTATATTACGTCGAGAAGCCTAAAAACGCCGCGTCACGGGGCGTGAGTTCGAATCCATCAACCTACAATGAGTTTGAGCTTTCGGTGAAGTAAAATATCGTAAGGAAACCATAGCATGGTGGTAGGGCTTTTTCTAATGCCCGCCTGGCTAGCTACCACTCTCAGGTTGAAAATCTGCCACTAAATATCAATAGATGTGTTCCGGTAGTGGCACTTGAGAGTCAGTCCCTCTTATAAAGGCCAGCAACGCCCTGCGATTCCTCTGGTATTGTGGATGTCCATGGCTGTGGTGGTGATTACTTACCATCAGGTGACAAGATTGCTCGTTTGCCCCCTTATCCGTTAAAAAACACACACATTTGTATATAAATGTTTTTCTCTTTCAGCCGATGTTATGAGATCTTTGGGTGCTAGGCATATCCTGGCGAATGATGTCGGTTCCCAGGACGACACCGACTTGACTAACTACGGTGACGATCTCTCGGGCTGGTGGCTACTGTGGAAAAGGTGACCAGACTTGTATAAAATAATAGTAATCAACTATTATTTTAATTTATGTTACAGGCATATTTCGTATATAATCACCGTGAATTACTGACTGCAGAGCTCTATAGTTTTTTTATAATACTATAGCCCAAATAAAAAATAATTAAATTAGCTGGATATTTTTCTAATGTCATGCTGCAACGCCTGATGGTATGGTAAGCACAATTTAAAGCGATGGTAGCTCAATTATTGGCCGCGGTAAGGAACGCGAGTTCTAATCCACGTACAGTGAGCATGAGCTTTCGATGAAGGAAACATCGCGATTAAACTATAGCATGATTCTTGGGTTTTTTCTAATACCCGCTCGGCTAGTTACCATACACGTGTTGAAAATCTACCGCCAAATATCTATACGTGTGTTCCGGCAGTTGCACTTGAGAACCGGTCCCTCCATTAGGCTCAGCGTGTCCATCATCTTGGGCCTAATCGTCAATTTACATTAAGTGAGATCGGCTATAACAGTAATACTTAACTATAAAAAAGAAACACAATCCAAATATGACAGTTGCCTAAATATATTTCACATATACACGCGTTAAATAACTGATTGCATCACGCTATAGTTTTCTGTCAAACTATAGACCAAATAAAAAACAATTGTCTGGTTTTTTATAGTATGACGGCATTACACCTGATGGTAGACATATTACGATACAAATGTCACCAAAGTATCGGTAATTCTTTACCAGCCATCAATGTCATACTGGCTTTCGAGATTTTTGGTAGCTCGATGTATACCGATTGGATCTCGAAACGAAATAAAGTAAAGCAGAATTACTGTAAAGGGTTTATTGTCGTGAACATTGTTGGTTGCGATCCGGTACGATTAGTTTCGCAATATTTTGGCGTGTAAGGGGTATCGAATACTAACTGAGTTACCCAAGATAACCTCACCTTTTTGGTCGTGATAGTTAACCATATAATTCTTGAACCGTCACAGCTTGGTGGTAGGGTTATAGCCCGACTGGCTAGTGACCACCATCGAGTTTAGATTACCACACAATAAAGGTTCAGTATGAGCTTTTGTGTTCCGGTATAGTAAATGAGAATCAGCCCTTTCTACCAACGTCAACAACATATACATCTATAGGGGACCATTTATAATTACATGGACCATCTGCCTGTTTGCTGTTCATTAGCGTAAAAAAATGTTTTCCACGATATACATTTAATGGTAACAATATTGGAGAAGAATTACAAGAATATTAATAATTTCGTCAGGAAACTCAGTTTCCTATTTAACCGCACTGTATCTCTCATTAACTGGCGAGATATTTCCCAAAATTTGCTGAAAACTATCTCGTTTTAAATTTTGTATTTGTATATATGGTATTTCTTTTGCAGATGGAATCCGTTTACTACGCCAGTAAAGGTTCCAAATTTACCGGACATACAGAGTAGGCTGGCTTACGTGTCTTGTAACCGTCAACTGGAGGTAATTTGTTCCTATTACATTTATATTCCCAATTTTTATAAGCAATCAACTTGTTTTCTTCTAGTCATTTTGGATTAATTACTGAGAAAACTTTTACTCATAGAGAAGAGAGTATCAACAATTAATATAATTTTTTACACATGATAAGCTATCAGAAGCATTATAACATACATAATTTTTAAATATTAGTATAATCGTATATTAGTATATCGTATGATTGGGTTCCGTTTCAACTGAAGAATATGTGTAATAGTTCAGTCGTTATACATTTAAGTATTTCATTTTAAGCATCACAGTAAAGGTTGCAAATAGATTTTTTTTCACATACTTTATTTATATGCAAAAAGTACAAAGTATATTTGCCAAAAATAAATTTAGGATGCGTTATTATAAATTATGGTTGGCAAAGGTGTTTATATAAACGTGGTTTTAAAATCCTATTCTTTATAAACTACCTCGTCGCCATGTGCATATTAATACTGATTATCCGAGCTCAGGCCAAAGTGAGGGGGGCATGTAGTGACTCAACGGTTTGAATTAACCCAACGCTACCCACTAAAATGCACCACGGCGACACTTCAAACACACTGCACTACTTTCTTTATAGTCAAGGTTTATCATTATTGCCACAAACTCCTACCTAAGTGCTAAACGATAATGTGGTTGAAGTCGGGGGACACGCTAACCCTAGTGGTAGGGCTGGCTCTCAAGTGCAACTGCCGGAACACAACCATAAATATTTGGCGGGCTGGTAGCTAATTAAGCTAAAAAACCACCGTGCTACGGTTTCGTCACGATGACGCCGAAGCTCGCGTACACTCAGGTATACATGTGCGGTGTGTGTGTGTGCGTGTGTGTGTCAGGAGGTGAAGAAGTCGGACTACTGCGAGTACATCCGGCCGCCGATAGACGCGTACAAGACGCTGCAGTTCGGTTCGTTCGACGAGATCCGCGAGGTCGGGTACCGGCACGGCGCCGCCTACTTCGAGGGGCAGCGGCGCGGGGGCGGCGGCGGCGTCAGCGGCGTCAGCGGGGCCGCCGGCGTCCGGCGCAAGCCATCCGCACAGCCATCGCTCACTGAGTACGGACACACTTCTACTTCACTAGCACACTCTTACGTTTTAGCTTACAATTGTCCTGACATTTCAGCTTTTTTTTTTCAGCGACACTTCCGGTATTTCAGCTATCTGGGAATTTCAATATATAGAAGCGATGATAGCTCAGTGATAGCGTGTAGGAACTCCGCGTCATCCGCAAGCATCTTCAATGAGCTTGAGCTTTCGGTGGAGGAAAACATCGTGAGGGAACCATAGCATGGTGGTAGGGTTTTTTCCAATGCCCGTCTGGCTAGCTACGAGTCTCAAGTTGAAAATCTGCCGCCAAATAACGTTAGGTGTGTTCCGGCAGTGGCTGTTGACAGCCAGTCCCTTCCATAAAGGCCGGCAACGCATATGCGGTTCCTCTGGTGTTGCGGGTGTCCATTGGCGGAGGTAATCACTTACCATCAGGTGATACGCTTGCTCGTTTGCCGCCTATACCATAAAATAAACACGGAAAAAAGGAATTTGTCATAAAATAAAATAAAATAAGAACATAAGAAATATAATTGTTAAAAAAAATCGAATAATTAGCAATTAACTAATTGGATATTTATGAATTATTCATCTGAACTTTATGCCACGCATGTCACACACATATTCAAGCTTACCGCGAATTTTTAAATAAGATACTTTTGCTGCCGAAATGTCAGGAAATTCGTCGTTCAGGCAGGGATTTTTGCTGAAAAAATTGTTTTCGGACCTGGTAACCCCAGTTGTGCATTACTCTCAACGTTCCAAAGTCGAGCAATTCTCGAGACTTCAATGATCATTATTTTAAATCTTTTGCATTTTCACGGCAATTCCAATGTTTTATTATCCAGAGAAATACTTTCACTATTGCAGTACGTGATTACTAAATTCATTTATTTCATTATATACTAGAAAAAAATCTTATCAAAACAATGTTTTCGTGGACATCCGGACGTCTGTGTGTATGGATGTGTAACGATTACACCCAGAAAACTTAATATATTGAGATCATTTCTTTTTTAATAGCTCTAGAATGACATCGGATTACTTCCTATTTAATATGAATGCTTAAGTGTATGTCATTCAATTATAATTAAGTTATGAGACGTACACCTTTGAATTTTCCAAACTATTTTTATTATCTCACTTTCTTTTAATACATCGGTGGAATTTTGTAATTGATTTTAAACTAATTTCCCGATGAGTTACATACGTGAAATTTGAACCATAACTCAGTAATGGATGGGAATGCGTGAAAATGTGAAAAAAAATATTTGTATCTCGATTAGCTATATACTTAAATATAAAACTAATCTAACTGACAGATGAACAGAATAGATCAATATTGCATTAACATAACCCTAAAAAACAAAAAATAATAATATACATATAGAGATTTTAATGTATATTGTTTATAATTTCACAAGCTATATCCGTGGCTTCGTTCGCGTAGAATTAATAATTATTTGATAATTTTTGTCAGTTTTTGTAACTATTTTCAAAACAGCTTTACTGATAGTGACACTGCTAGTTCCTAACATAAGCGCATTTGAACGAACACATAAACAAACGTTTCCACTTTATAATATTAAATGTGTAGGTTAGCGTTATTGCTAAAAAACCACCTAAGTGCTAAGTGACGATGTAGCCCAATGTGGTGGACACGCTAATGGAGGGACTAGTTCTCAAGTGCTACTGCCGGAATACACTTCCAGATATTTGGATGTAGATTTTCAACTTGGATGGTAGCTACCTAGGTGGTCTTTAAAAAAAAGCCTTACCACTATCCTATGGTTTTATAGTAATATTTTCCTTCACCAAAAATTCAAGCTCATTTCTGATGGATTCGAAATTACATGTAAATTCTGGTTTTGCCCTCAGTTACACGTTCACCGATCTAGCCCAGATGGTGTGTTCTGTGCGCACTGCGCGGGATATCGATAATGATTCTTCCAGTTCATCTGATTACGAAGAGGACCAGCGCCACTTCGAGGGATATGCCTCGGAACCCAGCGCTGGGATACTAGAGGTCAGTGCATTCTAACTATACAATCTAACTGATAGAACAATAATATCTACTTCGATATAAATTTATTTTTAAACAAAATGCACGAGTGTCGTAGAACACTCGATTGGAACGAATTTTCTTATGTAGTATATTATTATTGATAGACGATTTATATTATTTATTAACAAATAAATTATGTACTAGCATCTGAGAGCAGTTAAATGGTACGCAGAGATAGCTAATGAATTGAAGGAATGGTAGCAAATTTCGTAATTAGTATATTTTTTCTAGTTGTTAAAATATACGTTTTATTGTACATCATTCAATTCATTATAATATGTATAATACACTACGAAATAGCAGACACGTAAGACTTGTGCAAACTATATCTGTGTAGCCGTTGAGAACTTATTGGTTGTTTTGAACCAATAAGCTCTCACCTATGACTGGGCACAGTCAATAGCGTACGTGCTAGGGATAACTATAGAAATATATTGCGCAATAAAACAGAGTAAAGAAAAGTTCGTAACGGAAAAATCTTACATTTTGATTTGTCTAGCTTCTATCCGTACCGTGCGATTAGGAACTTCATTACAATATATATATTCGAAATGCCTTATGGTTCATCGCAAACGTACAAGTGAATAACGTTCGGTTTAAATGTAGTTATATAAAAAAATATAGCGGAACTTGATAACGTTATTTAGCAGTTGTTATTAGTAAAACATTATTTATTTCTAGGTTGCCTTCTTATTCAATTTATGTGGTTGACAATTTATCTAACCGATTTAAAAGTAGTTAAAAATAATTTATTAAAATAACGCCGTATAGAATAAAGTTATTCAGTCGGTGATATCCCGTCATTTGAAATCAACTGCTATTTTAGTTGTTAGTTAACTCTGTTAATCTAATTAAAATGGTTGCATCTAATACCGTTTGAAAAATATGTGTATAAACGTTAACGCTATGTATCCCTTTTCATAAAGTTATTTTTATAACGCCATCACATTTTATATTTAAGTGTTATTACCTTTGATAGCGGTTTGTTTATAGCGGGTTAATTATTATTGTATATTTATTAATAAGTATGTTTGGATGAAGCGGCACAATGTTTTATTATGTAATTAATATAAAGGACCATTTGTTTTAACATTAGTTAAGTGTAAATATATTGGTGGTATTTGAAGTTGTGGTATACAGATTGTCTAACCTTTAGTACCTACATGTATTTTTAGTTATAACATTTATCTCGGTCGTAAGAATGTAATTAACTTAAGAGCATCAGACATCACTGCAACTAATTATACTCAAGTAATGATGGGTTAGGGGTAGTGTTTCGGTATTGCAGCTATCGTTGTGGTTTCATATCTGCGAATCTGAGTTTTTAATGAGAGAAAACATCGTGATAATACCATAAGATGGTGCTAGATCTTTAACTAATGTCTAGTTGGCTCGGTTCTAATCTCAAGTGAATATAAGTATGGCATGGTATCTATACTGGATAATTTGATCCATTTTAGGTTAAGCGTGGTACAGTATTGGACCCCATGAATATAGTTAATTGTAAATATATAAAACACAGTGTAAAATAAATAGTGATACTTAAAAACCTACGCGTTTTATTGTGCTATTAATAGTTAATGGGAAATATATATTATTGTATGAGCAACAACTTAATGTTTCAGTAAAGATTTTAGGAAGTTTCTTGCTAAAACTTCCCTAATTACCCAGCAATGTGCGATAGTAATAACCGTGTAAGTCGAATTCGTGTTTGGTAGAACATAATTTGACAAACAAATATCACGTACAAGTTACGTCTATTGGGATCATAGAATACATACAAATTAATTTTTTTAAGTTCAAAATCAAAAATCTTTATTCAATTTAGGCTCTAAGAAAGCGCCTATGAACGTCAAAACTACTACCTGTTCAGAAAGTAGCGCAGTCATCGAGAGGAACCGGCAAGAAACTCGATCTGCATCTGTTTCTTACGTCTTATTCTTATCTTTTTTATATAATAGTTTAATGTGTTACAGTAGTTAGTGGTGGATGTACAGAGAGGGATGTCAATTCAAGACATTACGATCGCTCACATATTGATTCACCCTATAATAGCCTTTTGAAATGGTTCTTGAATCTACTGCCCTTCAATTCAGCATTATTGTGCTGTGCGACTTTATTATAAAACTTAACACTATTACCTAAGCAACTGTCACTTGTTTTACTCAGTCTATAATAGGGAGTACCAGCTTGTCACGATTTTAATGTTCAAATCATAGCAGTCTTTAATGAAATCTGGCTTTTGTAAGTTTTTGCGGGAATACATAAAATTATTAACTTAACCTTTAGTGATTCGCGAGGTTTCATATTGTAAATTGCTCGAACTACTCGTTTTTTAAACCAAATTTAAAATGTGACAAGTCTTTTTTATACATAAGGTGGTATGAAATGTATAAAAATACATTTAATTTTATTAGTGAGTGTACCATTTGTTGTTTGTTTACTAGAATTACTCCCTTGTTTTAAACATAGCCTAAAGCCTTTTTGTTAGTCTTACAGTCATCATTTGATATTGGGTAGGGATGTTTTTATCAATTATGTGATGTGTATTTCAAAGCTATTGCCAAGAATGCATTGGTAATTACAGAGTTCTAAAATTCTAATCCGGATCTAGGTGCATTTGTAAAGGTTGAGTAAACAGGTGTGTTTGTAAAATAAATGATTTTCGGTCCATTTTTTCTTATCATCTGACACGCTCAAATAGGCAGTTTTAGAATTGCAAATATAGTGTGAGCCGGTGCGTGGTGATGATAGCTTATGGTGAAGTGATATTTCTATCTATCGCTTCAGATGTCTTCCAGTGTTGAGGACGGTGCCGCGTGGATCAGTGACACGGAATTGGTGGGCAAATATTGAGCAGCACAAGTGTACACTTTAGTTTTGGCCGCAAGGGTTTACACAATTTTTATAGTTTTTTTTTGTTTTTTTTTTTTTTTTTTTCTGGTCTTGATCCAGTGCTATGTAGATGCGCTCTCGAGGCTTTGGTATTGTATAGTTACCTTATGGTGATGGTGTTGCATGCGTTTTTTTTTATCGAAAATCTTATTTATTTTATTATATTAATGATTTATTTTCGAATAATTATTCATCGATTAGTTTTAATTAGAATAAGAATCGATTGATTAACGAGTACTAGCTATATGACATATTTTTAACCGAAGAGAGCTATAACGGGTGAGATAACGGATTTAAACCATCTTCTTATGTTCTAGAAAATAACACTACCAATTTATCTCTTTCTGTTACTATGGTCGGGAAGAGTATAGAGCCTGTTCTTTTTTGGGCGTCCTATTTGTTCGCATCTCTTTCTAACAAACTAAAAATGGAGCTAATGCTTGAACTGAGAAACTTGAACTATATATTTTGTCTCACATAACAATTTGTGTCATATAACGTACCCGGGCAACTGCTTTTTCGGTTTAGATATAACAGTTGCCAGCGGTTAACTGCTGTAATAAAACGCTAAATTTTTAACTGTAAATGACTTCCGTATTTGTTGAATATAAATACTAATTAATTTTTTTTTTGTTACTTTTAATATGAGCTAATACAATTTGGGTCATTACTATTTCATCACACATTGTACTGCACATTCAACATTTCGGTTTAACATTATACTAATCATCGGGCTTTTTAAGTAAATTGATATTTATATTTTAGAAACAGTTTTTTTTATTTATTTCTATTATAATGCTAAATATACGATAAATAAATGAATTCTAAGTAGGAGGTAACTTTTTAATAAAATACATTTAAGTGAAAATATTTAAACAATATTATATGCCATTATTTTACCCATTTTTTTATAGCTATATGCTATGATATATATGCTGATGATAAGCACAGTAACATCGCAAAGAACAGCGACCACTGATGGAACAGTAGTCGTAAACAGTCGACGCAGTTTTTTCAACCTGTAAACGCATAGGCGGGTAGGTATAGATTGGCTGGTCTCGAAATGTGATAAACTTTCACGTAAGTCGTTGTGACGGGTTTATGTATTAAACGTTTTGATACATAAAAAAATATTTATCCATACTTCAAGGATGGAAATAAATTAGAGTGGACATTAAATCTCTCTCTTTCTAAAATTCTGGAACGATAAGTTTTTTTATTATTTATGTATTATGTAAAAGAAACATTTAAAATATATATACAAATGCATTCCAACATTTCACAAAAAAAAATTTAAGTGGTACACAAATCCTTCTACACATAATACCTGTTCGTTCAACTTTATGTTTAAAACGTAACTAATTGTATTGCAATTTAAATAGATTTGTAACAAACTTTTTCAGATAAAACTTTCTTTCCATATTGAAAACTGTTTCCTCGAATTTTATGAGTAAATAAAATCTTGAATCTAAAACTTTATTATTATTTCACGATTCTAGTTTCTTTTGCCCTGTTTTTCTTCCATAAAGCCATGTTGTTTCCGAAACGGTAGAAGTCTTTTTTACTTTTCCTATGTCTCTTATTTTCGTGAAATAAACGTCTTAATTTTGATTAGAGAGATGTAGTATTCACTCTACTTGCTTCATCGAACTTTAGTTTATTTTTAGGTGTTTCAATATACATAATACAATATTTTTCCCAGTTTACACTAATTTTACCCAATGTTCACATAAGATTACATAATTTTCTGTTCGCGATCTCAGGAGGGGCTACGCGCTCGACGTGTGGGCGGTTCCCTGTCTTTGTCCGAAGACGAGATCGACTCCGAATCGGAAATGTACGATCCGCTGAACAAACGCGGCGGCAGTAGGTGAGACCAGAGGCTGCACGATCTCTGCAAGGCTTTGTACGAGTACGTAATTCAAAGCGGACAAGGGGACCGGCTATGATAGATACATACCAAGGTAATACGTGAGTTATCTCTGCTTTAGTTTCGCGATATTGTATATACTCAGTATATTGATATCAAAGCACGATGGCGTCGAATCAAAAAGTTCAAATTAAAAAATAAACCATAAGTTATGTCTAAGAAGCGATAAATACTGCTATGCACTTGCATATGGGAGGGTCAAAACTAAATATATTTTAACGAATTATCTTGTCGAATGTTAACACTGAGATATAATTATAAGATTATTTTTCCTTTGCAATTTTTGTTTTAATTGCGAAATTATTAGTATTATTTTAATGTTGGTTCTTTGAGCCTCGTCATATTACTTTTACTATTAAATTAAAAAAACTGTTGTACGATATTTTAAAGTGAAAATGTTTTTTTGTTACGAGTCCACTGTGATTTGTAGATTAAAGAATGATATTCATTTGCAGTTGAATTGAATATAACATATGCATGATTTAGGTATTTATTTTAGTTCTAAGTAATAGAATTTGTTGTAAAAATAACTGGTGCGTATTAACAATTGCCATAGCAAAATTTTCCGTTAATTTTTATTATTAATAGATAAATATCAATATATATATTAATATATAAAGTTTAATGTAAAGTATGATTAGTCATTATCTTAATAGGGTTAGTTTAAAGCTGATTTCTGTTTTTCTTTTAAAGAAAAATAACATGTGTTTAAGACAGAAGTAAAAAAAAATACAACAATAACTAAATACTATATTGGTTCATTGTTATGATACATTATTATAGCAGATGGCTTTTAATAAATATTGATTAATTTGATGGTATAATATATTATTAATTTATATTAGTACATTAGTTTAGACAAGAATTTGATAGGGAAATAACAAATAAATAAATTTATTTCTGAAATCGATAATCTCTTACCAGTTTGTCTATACCAAATTTGACGACTTTGCCAATGATAGAAATAAGATACATAATGGTAGAGAAATAAGAATTTCTCTATGAGTTGTGAGCACGAATTTGGCTTAGAACATTACATGGGAGGGTGGGACGTTAGGGAGGACACTTAAGTTTTACTTAACGATTGCTTCCAAACAGTACTGTCGACATATCCAGGTCCATTTAATGGAAATTAAAAAGACGTGTTACCTATATTCCTCGGAAGCACTTACTGTTAATAAGCTATACGCAGCTCGTTTTTAATGTAATTAACATTTTCCTTATCTATAAAAGTACGATAATACTTAATTTATTAAATAAAATACTTAATTGAAAGTAACACCTTCAAAGTAAACTTCATATATTAGTGCATTCCACGTGAGTTGTGACTGTAACGCTTGCAAGCGGAACGGGAAAACCGCGGTCGTTGTGAGCGATTAGTGGAACGTAGCCTATATCGTGTTCACGACTCGTAACGGGATCGAGTTCATTGTACAATGGCGGCTATTCAAATAGAGTAACTTATGCCAATGTCTAAGGGAATATAAATAATAATAAAACGCCTATAAATATAATTGATTGTAGCCGATATTCATGTGGTTAGTATTTCTAGAAAGAAGTATTAATGTAAACAGTCGATTATTTACCTTTTTTTAGTCAATATCGAATAACTTTGTGTTGATAATATTAATGTGAGTTTGTATGTTTTATTTGGGTTAATTTTTGTGTATTTCTTCTAACCATCTAAATATATAGAGTATGAGATATACGAGACAATCTCCGTAACTAATAATCCAATTATAAAAGTACTTATATAAAAGTACATTATTCCCCAGTGATATGGAAAAGTATATATCCTTATTCAATTTTTATATTATAACTAGCCTCACCCGACGATGTTAGACGCAATTCATAAAAATTGGTCCAGCGGTTTTGAACGTGAGGAAGAACAAACATACAAACACACTCATTAACTTTCTCCTTTGTAATGTTATTAGTATGATTATTTGAGCTCGCGATTATGTTCGCCTGAACTTTAATAATGGAATTTAACACGTAATATATTATATATGTGTGTGTGTTTTTTTAAATAAAATAAATCAAGGGCCGTCAACAGCCGAACAATATCTTATTTCTTAATATACATTTTCTAAATGCGTAATATTGTGCGGATATTTAAAGACGGACACAATGAAAAAATATGTGTTCTGAATAGACATTTCTTCAGTCGATCTCAGTTGGTGATGTGTACAGATGCCGCGTTAACGGGCGTGAGATCAAATCCTTGCAACGAGCTTGAGCTTTCGTTAAAGGGTTTTCATCATGATGATGATTTTCGTCATGATGAAACCATAGCATGATCGTGGGATTTTTCAAGTTGAAAATCTTCCGTCAAATATATACCTACCTGTAAGTGTGTTATTTGCCGTTGTAAATGACAGCCAGTCTCTTCACTGAACTTACCGCGTTCAACATATTGGGTCACATTGTCCCTTAACATTAGGCGAGAATGTGGCCATATCGCTTAATCTATAAACTACGTAAAAAAGTTTTAGTTTCGCTTTATTGACATCTGAATAAAGTTTTTCGATATTTGTCTTTAGTACAAAGGGAATATTCGCCTGTTAAACGTTATTGTATTCAGTTTGTATGTAGATTAGATTAGAACGATTGATAGCCAGTGCTTATTTATGGTAATGCTCAAAATGTACGTTTTTTAAATGTATCTTTACAGAATTATATTTGAATATAGTTTTTTAACTACTTAGTGTTATTTGACTGAAGATACTAGTTCTATTTATCTGATTGTATTTAAAGAAAACCAAATAATTTGTAGCTCAAATGGAGATTAAAAATGTTAGCAATTTAATTGAATAAATGAAGAACACTTATGAATGTATCCATGTTGTTTTATTTGTCAAGGAATTTTGTAAAACAAAGCCATTAGCCTGGTCATAAGGCAAAATGCAGATCATCATGGCTTTTAGGCGCTACATCTGGCTTTATCTAACTGACCCTTTTACCTAATGATTCCCAGGCATTCCTCTCATGCGAGAATGGGTATGTCATGACGAAGCAATGAGAGCTCAGTTGGCAGTGTGTACGAACGCCGCTTCAAGGGACATCCCTTAGGTTCGAATCCACCTACAATGAGATTGAGCTTTTGGCAAAGGAACTATCGTGATGAGACTAAGTATGGTGGTAGGGCTTTTTCTAATACCCGCCTGGTTAGCTACCACCCTCAGGTTGAAAATCTGTTGCAACATAACTAATGGTGACTTTCGGTAGTTGCGCTTGAGAACCAGTCCCTTAGGCTTAGCGTGTCTACCATCTTCGGCCACATCGTTACTTAACAGCAGCTGAGATTGTGGTCATAACAATAAACCTTAACAATAAAAAAAACGTAAGGTATTTAACAGGTTAATTAAAAAAAGGAATTAAGAATGAAAGAAATAAAACCTTTTTAAAATTTACTAGTCATAAGGTTTCCAATTAATAGCCGATATTAAACGCTCTTTAGCATCTTGTACAGTCCTCAGATAACTGTGCACGTTCACGCACTCCGCATTGTCGCCATAGTCGTTTCTTATAGTTTCAACACCCTCTATACACATGGTCCTGTAATTATGGCCCGTTTCGAGCCCATAGCTCGTAGTCTCCGATGTACCGTCCCACTGCTCGTGCGTCCTCACCCTTATGCCTTTCACTTTCCCCTCCCAGTGTACCTTCATATGGTTTCTTATATCTGGCGAATCGCAAAGGTTTATCAGCACTTGGATCGAGCGTAGTTGCAATATAGGGCTGTTTGGGCTGTAGCAGAGTGCGACCAAGCGGTCTGTCAGTTGATTTGAAAATTCTTTGGCACGCCATTTCGACCGAGTCGTCAGTGTCGTGTAACACATGAGCCCGGTCGCGCTGATGATTATTTCAAGATGTGCCGATGATAGAAACGGTAATAGTTTGTAGGTTAGATCGTTTGTATCGGCGAGTTGTGCACCGACGTCGTGCTTGCAGAGTTGCGTCATACAGGACATAGCGCCGGCTATTATCCGCGGGTCTACGTTGTCGAAAAGTTTAAGCATCACCTGTAATGTATTATCACCATACAATATATTAACTGACTAACGTCTCTTGTTTTGGATAATTTTAGACCTATTTAGTAAATTTGAGTTATTGTATAAGTATGCTATTATTTGCGGATTCGACGTATCCGCGATAAGCCATAATGGCTTGGGGAATTAGATGAAAAGAACATTTTTTAACCTGAGCTTTTCGTGAAAACATCGTGATGATACCATGGCGTGGCGTTAGAGTAGTTTATAAGCGATAAGCTATAATGGCTTGAGAGGATAAGAACATTTTTATGACCATTTCTTGTATTTCACTGCTTAACTCAATCTACAAGACTCAGTTTAATCGTATTGTTTACCAGAAAATAAATTGAAGTATTTAAAATAAATAATAATTGGACATTAGATATATTAATAACAAATCTACATTTTTTAGAACCCTTCCTATGAGATTGAAGTCAGTCACCTGAAACGCGTTCGCTTTCAACGAACGAACTTGATCCCATTCCGTTAAATTGGTCAACGTCTTCAAATGCAGCAAGACTATACCGGCGTGGTCGTGCTTGATCATCTTCAGGAGGTTCTCGATTATTTTCTCGTTTTTTATTATCATTTCGCAGGCGCATCTATCCCTGGACAACGTTCGGAGTGTATATGAAGCGGCGTAGCGAATCTCCTTACGTTCTCTCATTAAAAGCCACATTAAGTTGTCGATGATGACTGGACGAGACATTATTTGCTTCCGTCCTTGATAATAGTTTGCTAGTCGAGTAAGGATCATGCACACCTTCTCTTTTATGACAGAGTTTCGGTGCAGCATGAGATCGATGAGTCGGTAACCCACGTGTAAGTTGATGAGGAAAATAGCGCTTTCCGTTTTATGCACCTGTTTTCAAGTGACTGTAAATTACTATTTTATTCCCTAGAACGATCATTTTATCCAACTATATTACGGCTACAATACAGTAAATGGTTACGTGCTTAAGTGTGTCATGTTCCGGGATTTACCGATCTATGTCCAGGAATCAGATGAGGGTGCTAAGAATCAGTACAGTTACGATGTTTTCTTCACGGAAAGCTTTAGATCCTTGTAAGGATTCGAGCTTATGTCAATCTACGTGATCTTCGTACACGCTAACAATGAATCATCATTGCCTTAAATCTAGAATTTTATAAGAACGTTACTGATAATAAAACCCAGTGCATAATAAAATATCCTAAAACCTATTAAAAGCGTATCCCATGGCGATAACAGAGAATTTAATATGCATTCGGGACTTTCGTATGGTTAATAATGGAGGGGGTTAAACGCTAACCTTAGATAAGTATTGTTATGTTGTAATCAATACAATATATGAAAAGTTAATAGTTGCCTGATGTGTGTATTACAGTTTTGTTTCTATATTCAGTATAAAACGACATAATAATATGTGGTAAAATTGTTACCCACACATTAACAACGATGCATTACAATGATGTAACTACGTAGCACGTTGTTCATATAAATAGATATACATATATAATTTATTTTATATATAGATTTATATGTTTTAAAACTGACCTCATCCAATATACTGTGTAGACTTTGCAACTGAACCAACTGGTCTTCTGAGTGTAAATCTCGGTTGAGAATTCTTAGACCAACTCGCCCGAACCCTATACGAGCCCGGGTGATGTCCACGTGTGGAGCATACAGTGAGGGCTGCATCGACTCCAGCCTCTGAGCCGGTGGAAGTTCTGATAATTTTTATATATTGGGTTTTATATAACCAACATATATAGCATTTTTTTGTTATAAGAAATTATATTCTATATCATTTGTGTCAAATACGTATCGCTTGTTAGAACCTAGTATACTGTTTTTTTCCAACTGCATGTTATTAGTAAATCTTGTTTATTTAGTGAAAGGTACATCCATACCAAATTTCAAGTTTGTGAGCGTATCGCTTTGGAAATTTGATAATAAGCGGGTGAAACTCTCACATATATATATTTTAGTACATTTTTTTCCTAGCGTCGCAATATGATTGTGAGTAAAACGCTAGGTTGCTAGTAATACAGTTTATCAGAGATGATAACATAATGAGAGGGGAGCACGTTGCCGGATACATCATCGTACAGCTACAAGGAACGACAAAGGTAAGAACTTACGAACCATTTTATTCGTACCGTGATATGGCGTCATAGTGAGTCTGCGATGAGTGTACCAGTACCTCTGGTTTTACTATGAGAGGAAGATAATGGGATAAGGTAAAAAAATCTTCAAAACATTCACCATGATACAGGTGATAAAACACGTTTATCGATGTAACGAAGGAATTATTATCTTATCACCTGTACACTTTGCACTATAAGTGCCTTATGCTCAAAAAGAAAGTGAACTTACCGTCATGAAGATCAAAGCGAACGCTTTGCTTCGCTCGGTCAACAGCTTTATTGATTACACGCGGATTAATGGCACAAACTAATTGGAGGTAAGAATTCTTGTGGGGGCAAAACATTGTTTTATTAGAAAAATCTGCTTCAACAAATTAAATGTTTTTATGAATGTTTATGTAAAATTTATTTCGAAAGTGACAAGTTTGACATTGTTTGTATGACATGCTGATATGTTTAACAACGTAGATTTGAGTATTTGTAACAAGAATACATTACAATATTGTTATACCTAGTAGAACCGAATCTTTTCACATTTTGTGTATAAAATGCTATAAGTACTTAAATTTGAATATTGAAGGGGGAAAATGAGTTTATTTCCGAGTTTCCGTTCTATTCCACAGTTACTTCGAGGTACATTTTTAGAGTTTTTCGAGATCCCTCCATAGCATGAGTAAGAAAGATCACTTGTCAATACTTCAGTTGCAAGTAACTTTAGTTGTACTATATTTATTGTACGTGTATGTAACTCATGTAAGCAAAATATTTTAGATTTAGATTTTAGTCGAGAAATGGTTATGATTAAATGTATTTTAATAGAAATTCAAATGTACATTTTAAGATTGAAACCAGTTATAAAATAAAAATTACTTTTATTAGACCGTCGGACATGTTTTTTTAGTGGCCATAATTTTTCATTTTCTGGGGTACGGTCGGAAGCCTTTCCTCCTGCACTTAGTGTCTACGATCACCTGCGCTTGTCGCTTCAGGTAGCATCTTGAAGGTATATCCTCCTCTTCATCCGATGCTGGCAAGACAAAAAACTATCATTATATGGACCGTTTATTTTGAAAGTGGTGTAAGTCCATTTTCTTTTGTTTCGAGAAAATTAAAGGTTACTATATTTGTTGATAATGCAATTTCATTTACCGACCGTTTTTAAGTTGTACATAACATGGGATTTTTTTGAGAAATTAAACAGGGACTAGTTATATATAAAAAAATTACATTAAATTAAACATGAATTACGTGGTAGATCATTTTTCTCAACCACCACATTCAAAATAAACGGTCCATATGTACCTATATTTTACGAAATGAAATTACAATCTGGGCTATTGTCAATATTATGCGCTAAGGTATTGAAAAGTGATGTTAAATAAGATTATTATCTTGAAGTTGCTTATCCGTAAGTTGTCATTTGCTAGGTTCAACTTAGAACAAGCTGAAAGAAAGAAATCCTGTTTAAAATGAGTCTTATACTGAACTGCACTTGCTGTTACCAACCGCACCATTGTGGGTATTCAAAATTCTAAGAGTGATATAAATGAGAACTGTGCACATTTCTCCTAGATACATTAAACAAAAATGTAATATCTGACAAATATTACCGTCTAATAATAACAGTATAATGATGAAGTATGAATCATTACGATGAACCCGAGTTTTGTAAGAGTAAATAAAAATGAAACTTTTTTTTCTTTTTTTATAGTTAAGGCTTATCGTTATGGCCATAATCTCACCTGATCTTAAGTGACGATACGGCCCAAGTTGGTAGACACGCTACACCTTTGGAGGACCTGGCTCTCAAGTGCAACTGCCGGAACACACCTACTGATATTTGGCCGCAGATTTTCAACTTGAGGTTGGTAGTAAGCCAGGTGGGTATCAAAAAAAGCCCTACCACCAAGCTATGGTTTCCTCACGATGTTTTCCTTCACCGAAAGCTCAAGCTAATTGTAGGTGGTTGGATTCAAACTCACGTCCCTTGACGCAAAGTCTTACACACTACTACTGAGCTATCATCGTTTAAAATAGTATTTTAGTACTAGTAGTATTTTCTATGAGTAATGCCTGCATATATGCCGACCACCCTAAAGTCGAAAGTCTTTCTGTATGCAACTATTGGTGTGTTCCGGCACTTGGATTTGAAACCAAGATTTCCCTAGATAGGTTTAACGTTGGAATCCTTGGCTAAACCATCACTCTACACAAGGTAAGATTGTGACCAACCATAAAAATTATAAGGAATTAAAAAAAATTGTCTTTTAACCGGTTCCTATCAAAAATATAATCACATTTTTCTTGTAATATTATCGTCTTTGGAGGACAGTAAGTTTGGTACCAAATACTTACCGGATACCTTGACAGGTTCCTTTTGCAATAGTTCCTTGTACGTCGGTGTAGGTTTTTCCGATTCTTTCGGGGTACTGTGGCTATGAATGCTTATCCCGGCAACTGAGGCAGCTCCGCTTGCCGGCTGCACAGTACAGAGAACGTTATAAGTTCATTGATTTTATAAATATCTTCATATATGCCAATTTGGAAGCCGATTAAGTGAGTGGCAACCATTATAAATGGCGAATAACATTTGCGAATTCTCACTTTCGGTTTGTCACTTTTCGTAGCCAATCAGCCTACACTCATATGTCTCTAATAAATATTTTTTTTTTTTGTGTTTGCGACCGTTTTTAGGTTGTAGTGAGCTTATAAAATAGTAATAGCACTGTCTCCCTGACGTGGTAAAAAAGTTATCTAACATCTCCCAAAGTTATATCAGACATTGCGTTTCATTAGATGTGCTTGGTAACTAACTTCCTTCCTACAAATAGTGTTAATATTTTTGGTCTATTATTTTGAAATACAATTACGTCTAGGTATAGGTATCAAGCCCCGTGCTGCAGACTATTTTACAAAATGACATAAAGGAACACTCATATTGAGAATTTTTTTTTGTAATTCATAGAAATAATTATTCTGGTCCCGAGTCTAAACCACAGAACTTAGAAAGTTAGTAAACTACATGGCATCCCTTTAAACCGCTAGGGCAACAGTACAGTCAATTTCCCTGACCATATAATGAATTGACAATCCATGGTTGTGATTCAGTGATATGTTTATATAAACATATTTCTGTAAAATGTATAATTACATTTGAAGGTACTAAAATAATGGTAACATCTTTATTCTTCTCTCTGATGTCTTGGACTCGTAGACTAGCTTTCTCATATCTAGATTTAAGAACCATGACTAGTTCCTGAACGTCACGAGCTTCGGCCGTCCATTCTGGCATAGCCGGGTCAGGTATGATCTGAAAAAAAAAAACAGTTTCAGGTCGGCATGTCAGTAGTGACTGATAATGGATTGTCGCTCTATCGATGTTCGCTGCTGTTTTTGGACTGTACTGTAATTAACATCAGGTACAGTGCAGTCACTTTGCCGAGCTAACATAACAAATAGCAAATAGTTGACCCAGCTGAAGTTCTGCATTTGCACATCTCGAAAAATTTTCGCCCAAAAAATTTTTGCGATTTTATTAATACAAACTATTCATTTTATATATACAGATATTAACAGTAAATCCAAGTTGACTGTCAATGATTTTTTTAAATTAAATTTTTATTATTTCCATCAATTCTTAACGACGTTTTGTAAACAGGAAGCATATAAATATCACTTCTGTTAAGAATACACAGGATATAGAAATTATTTGACACGTGATAAATATATTTAATTCCATTATTTGTAGGCTATAAGTATATTTATAAATACATCGAACATATGTTCCAAGTATAAGTTCTCTATGTACAAATACTGGTACTAGTCTTATAAATCATAGATTTTATGTAAACCCAAAATTAGAAGATGAAAATAATTGAACATGTTATTTCAAAGCTGCAAAGTTTGCAAAGCTGTAACATTATATAATATATGTATCTACATAATTACGCCTTTTAAATACATGAATAATTCATTATACAAGAAATACCTAGATATAGTATATTACATAGAAAAAAATTACTCACATCTAACAGTTTACACAAATCGTAAAGTAAACGTTTTATATCCAGTAGGAAGGTTTCAAGATTGTCTATTTTCTTCTCTAAGTCCGCGTAGATCTCCATTTCATTTCGTATCTCTTCCTTAAGTTGATTAATTTTATCTTGTCCCCTGTTAAATAATCGTTGAAATATGACAACCATAGGTTATCTGATCGCTAGATTAGGCAAAATTCAGAAATTTGTTTAAAAAACATAAGCGAAAGAGGAGATAGACTTCCCGCTTCTATTGTGAAAGTAATAATTAAGAAAAGATTATAGCAAACGGTGAATTAAATTATAATGTACGGGGTTACATTTGAGTTCAGTTACTGGGAATTCTAACATCAGATTTTCGAATACGACAAATACATCGCTGATCGTAAATGTGAAAATCGACACGGATTTATTTATTAGTTATAAAAATATGATATTCGCCTGTATATGAAATCTTTCTAATGTACTAGAAACCAGACCAGTAACAACAAACTAATCATATACATACTTTCTTAAGAAATATAAAAAAAAACCATTAACAAAGCTTTCAAATTGTTGTTTAAGAACAGAAAAACTGTTAATTTGTCAACCATACTGTTACACAGAATGTTATAGTATTTATGTTGTGTGCCATCTATCACTCACCACACCCACATTCTGCTGAAGTGAAACAGGCAGATACCCTCTTAATTATAAATGGCTACACAAACGCGCAAAGCCAAGTCCCTTTATTGAAATATTCGTTAATATTATATTAATTACGAAGTAGTGAAACCTGCCTGTTATGAAATACCATTCCAAGTTGCAAGCTTTAGGTAAAATGGCACATCTAAGGGTTATGACACAGTACTCATCCTTGTCCTTGACAGAAGCGAATTTAAAAGCCTCCAGCTCAGCCATCAGCGTTGTCTGTTGTTGTTCTAAGTCGAGCTTCTCTTCCTCGGTGGTCTGTTGAAGGTAGCTCAGTCGTTTTGATGTCTCCCGTTGGGCTCGGAACCTATCAAATACCTCCTCAGGATCGGTTACTCCTAATAAAAATAAACTCTATTAGGAACTACAGTAATTAAGTTATATTAACTTTTCGAGACGGTTAAATTATATGTATAAAATAACTGAATTATGTCGAAAAGAAATGCAAATTTTCCAAAACACATATACAGAAGTACAGAGCAAACTTTAAGACTAGGGAAAATGTGTACATCGGATGGGATTACTGTAACATAGAGATTCTATTGAAATAAAACTAATTTAAACGGATTTTATCGCGGTTATTTATTAAATTTTGATCCCGACGTTTCGAAAGCTTTTCAGCCTTCGTGGTCACGGGGCGGACTGAGGTGTAGGTTGTCCAGAAAAGTTTATGTTACTGTGTCTACCTTCAATTTAATTTTTATTATTGAATCTGTTCCGATCTACGCAGAAAGAGCTCACAGTGTCTTGACGTCTGGCAAGAGCGTCGGTCTACGAAGTCTGCAGTTGCTGAACATTCAGAAGAAGGCTCCAAACATTATCTTCGATTTGACAAGCCACAAATCCTTGCAAAAGAACACCGATTCCTACCTAGGATGATTCGTGAGGCTATTGAAATTAAAAAACATCCAAATTTCAATAGAGAAGATGGTTGGAAGCTAGCACAAGCCTGGGATCCAATAATACATTTAATTAAATCGGAACCCAAAAGACCAATTGCCAGACGTCAAGACACTGTGAGCTCTTTCTGCGTAGATCGGAACAGTATCAATAATAAAAATTAAATTGAAGGTAGACACAGTAACATAAACTTTTCTGGACAACCTACACCTCAGTCCGCCCCGTGACCACGAAGGCTGAAAAGCTTTCGAAACGTCGGGATCAAAATTTAATAAATAACCGCGATAAAATCCGTTTAAATTAGTTTTATTTCAATGAATAATATTCGCGTAAACCTAAGAAATCATTATAGAGATTCTAGTAAAGTCCTGGTATTTTTTTTGCTCTATGATATTTTAACGTGTTTTATTAACTATTATTTAACTGTATACTGATAACATACAAAAATCGTGTCCTATCTCACACAGGACGGTACACAAATGGATTTCAACACCAATTAGATTCTGAATCTATAGCATCTGCAACTAGAAACCAACCTGTAAGTTTCATTAGTTTTTGAAATGTTTCTTCCATCTGTGCCGCGGTTGAGGTTTCCTCGGTGACGGCATCACCATTTGTCGATCCTGTGGATTCTTGCCGAACTAATGGTCGCGCTATGATCGAGAATATAAAATGTTAAAACTACTTCATACCGTTCAATGTGTTGTAAATTTAAACTCAATTATTATTACGAGATTTGAAATCAAATTTTCAAAATACTTCAGGGTTGTATCTTCGTTGAAATAAATAGTCAATTAGATACAACTAGAAAATTTGTTGTTACCATATTATAAGTACTTGAAAAAGTATCTTTATATTGGAATGATAGAGCGAAGATATTTTACGAATATTTTTTACTTTGTGCGCGTGCATCTAAAATATTATTTAATCATTTTTGACCGTTTTTGTCCCTTTTTTTCAATACCGTTACGCTATTAATGATATTAGAATGATGTTAAATATCCCAACACCTTCCTTTATGATTGCTCTATCGAATACAAACAGATTTTTTTGCAATTTGACTGGTAATTCCTGAGATTAAAGCGTTCAAACAAAACTATTTCGCTTGGTAATATTAATATAAGATGGATAACTTTGTCAAGATTTAAACTCGTTTATACTTTGAGGGGGAAAAACTCTCTTCTCAAGTTTTTCCAGTTCGCGTTTCCTCTCGTTAAACCGTTGTGCGAAATAAGCCCGTTCGGCGGCGCGCGAGTGTTCCGCGTCGTGCGCACGCGTCGCCTCCGCAGCTGTCGCCGCCGTCGCGCGTATCCGCATATCCGCTGCGACCTCACGAACTTGCTGAGTCGCGTGTCGGACAACACAATGTTAATGTAATTCTAATTCATAATTTAATATTCGCTACAGAAGAAGTAACTGTTACGCTTGAAGACTTATAGGATACTAGATTTAACGTGTGGCTTCGCTCGCTTTAATATTGATTTTGTCAAACAAATCGGATTACACAATGAAAAGTTTCATACCAATTTTATCCCTCTCTTTAAATGTTGCATTATATATTGAATATTATATATTGTATGTATAATGGTCCTAATCCAGTTGACACATTGTCTTGTATGTATATTATGATGGTTAAAAGTATTTTTTATACTTTATAGGTTTAGCGTTATAGCTACAATCTCGCCTGATTTTAAGTGACGATGTGGTTTAAGATGGTGAACACGCTAAGTCTAGTGAAGGGACTGGCTGCGCCGCGTTCGTACACACTACTAAGTAAGCACTAAGCTATCATAATTTAAAAATTTATGTAACGTGTTGGTTCTTTATAATTAATTTTTTGCAACAAATACCCGTCATTACATATTCATACTGCCATTATCAAAATTTCAAAACACCACTACACGAGTTATTGGAACGAAATTTCTTATCGCACGGTACGGATAGAAGCTAGATAAATAAAAATGTACGATTTTTACGTCACGGCCGGTTTTTTTAGTGTGTTCTATATTGCACTATATTTCTGTAGCAAGACGGTTTTCCATAGCGCGTATGCTATTGGCTGTGCCCAGCATAAGTGCGCGCTTATTGATTCAAGACAGTCAGTAAGTTGTTAACTGCTGGGCAGATATAGTTTGTACACGTTATACTCGTCAGCTGTTTCGTAATGTATTATATATAGAATAATGAATTAGATAAATTGATTGATGTTCAATAAAATGTTCATGTTCACAACTGCAAAAAAATGATTAATTACGAAATTTCCTAACATTCCTTTAATTCGTTAGTTACCTCTGTGCTTTATTTAATTGTTCTCAGACGCCAGTAATTCATTTATTTGTATTTGTGAATCAATAGTTATAATACGGTTATCAATATTAATATACTACGTCAGGAAATTCGTTTCATCCGAGTGTTCCACGACACTCACGCATTTTTCAATAGTATCATTACAATTTAAAGCGGCTGTAACTGAAAAATATTCAGTACTATGTTATATAAACATACCTCCAGTTTCATTATTTCTTCCTTTTGATTGTTCAGCAATTCTTCTATACGTGAAAGCGAACTCTCGAATTTCACGGAGTCGTCTATTAAAGCTTGTCTGTAAATTGCAATTTTCAATAGAGATACAAAAGTAACAATTTTAGGTTTGATATTTTTTTTAACGAGGAAAATTAATTTTACGTATTTTTTCAAATGCATTGCACATATGTTATAACATTGTATATATATTATGGTATCACCTCATAATCTTGGTATAAAAAAGAAAAAGACTGCAAATGTGATATGGTATATCTTACTGGCATGTTACTACCGTGTTGTAGTTATCGATCGAATTGACTGATTATTAGCGATAGGATCTCTTCCTCTCTCTCCCTTTTGGGATTAATAGTTAGTCACATGAAAAAAGAAAATGTAGTATTACTCTCTGGTGATCTGTGTTTCCTCCTTACATAAATAAATTTGGCTCATAGCAAGATTTGAACGAACGTCTCTTACACCTTATGTTGCACAGTGCAAAAATTATTGAGCTTAGTTTGTTAATGTAAATTAAAATAGATGTATTTACCTAATAGATAAATATTTCTTTTTCACCAATTCCGCTTCGGTCCACTGAATCAGAACTTTGTGTATTTCATTCTCCAGGTGAGATACGTGCTTTGCAAAGATAATTGTCTTCTATTTTATTTGACTCAAAATCACAAATAAGTACAATAAGTTACGTGTAATTAAGTACAGTAAGTAAGTATTAAGAACTTGTTTATAAGCGTGTTTTATAAGCGTTGAGGCGACAATATAATGTATTTTTACCTTTTAGATAGTAGTTATACCAGATAATTTTTGCTAGATACTAATTTCAAGTTAGTTTTTTATAGAATTAAGATCTCGTGTGATTTTTTATAGGTATCAAATACAATCCAAAGTAAGGGTTTAGGGTTTAACTAACAACTACAGTTTCAGTTCGCCTCCACCAGGAGTGCTGTTGTCTAATGATTAAAAATTACGTTTTTAGAATAAGAGTTAACTGTACCTTCTTTGCTCGATTTGTTATTTTAGATTTAACCAATTCACTTTTACTGTTCTCTATCAACAATTGTTCGTATTCCTTCTCGAGCGCTATAAGTTTATTCTTTTTCTTTCGCCTCTCGTATTTTAAAAGGTCCAACAGTTTGCGCTGATCTATGACCTTCAAGTCTAAGTTGTGCACTATCTGCAATAAAAATATCATGAGTTACAGTTGAAAATGCATTCAAAATGCAATGCAATTGATGCATAAAAAATGTCTATTAAGTGGACTGCTTACTTTTAGCGTGATATATATTTTGTATACTTTATAGGCTTACCGTTATGGCTACAATCTCACCTGATGTTAAGTGACAATGTGGTCCAAGATGGTGGACACGCTAAGTCTAGTGAAGCGACTGTCACTCAAGTGCAACTGCCGGAGCACGCCTTAGGTATTTGGCGGTAGATTTTCAGCTTGAGGTCAGGCAGGCATTAGTAAAAGCCCTACCACCATGCTATGGTTTCCTCACGATGTTTTACTTCAGCATAAGTCGAAAGCTCAGGCTTATTGTAGGTGGATTTGAACTCACGTCCACCGACTAAACCATCATCGGTTCAAAATATACAGTTTCAATGTTAATTTTATATATAATTCTCGTGTCACAATATTAGTTGCTATACTTCTCTGAAACGGCCTGACCGATTTTTATGAAATATTATATGTATATTCAGTTGGCATAAGAATCGACAGTAATCTATTTTTCATACCCCTAAGTCATAAGAGTAGTTCATCCCAAAAATTTACTTTTAAATTTTTTCACATTTTTTTTAGTTGATATTAAAAATACATAGAAATCCTACATCTTATTTCATTATTAAAAAAAAAAATGTTAGATAGAACAGTGATGGTAGATAAATATTTTATCGCGACATTAGTCTGCCCTGTAGTCGTTATTTTTTATTTAAAATTTTTCGCTACTTCTCAGTTGTAAAAAACTATTGGCGTTAAATAGAATATGGCTTGATTACTTAATACAAGTGAAACGAACTTGAAATAATGAATTCTGGTATATGTATATTTTTTTACATACATGACACTATGACACTATTTTCTTAGAACAATTTAATTTCTAATAACGAGAATTGGTTGGCATTGTTTTTTAATTTTATAGGGCAGCCTAGTGAAAGAATAGCCGAAGCATACCAATACTTATGTGGTTATATTATTTCAATGTCAGTTAATGATAAGGGAAAATTAAGAATAAATTTATAGATACTTGGCGACAGATATTCAACTTGAAGGTGATAGCTAGGTGTACGGGCTTTAGAGAATGTCCCACCACTATGGTATGAATTTATCCCAATGTATACCTTCACCGAAAGCACAAAGTTCATCGCAGAGGTCACGTCGATTGATGTGAGGTTTGTGATCATCTCTATTGAGTTATAAATGCTATATAATGTAATCAATTTAAAGTATTAAGAAAAGAAGAAGAAGTCTGTGAACACTCAGGTATCAATTACCTGGTCAGCATTTTTATTAACAATCGGGCATAGTTCGTTCAAATACTTTTTAACTTGAATCTCATCGTCCCCGATGACAGCCCTAGCTCGTGTCAATTCACCCAGTCTCAGTTTTATTTCTTTCTTCAATGTCTCTATGAGATTGTTGTTCTGCTGTTTCTCCGCTTCGTTCTCTTCGTATGTGGACTTCCTTTGGCCTTCTACAATAACGGGCGCAAGTAGAATATTAAAAAAATCGAGTGTAAACAATATATGTGCTTAAACTTTTTCAGTCAATCAGAGTTACTAATACGGTTTAAGAGCTCTCAGGTGACAAATGTGTACTTGAAGGCATAAGTAGCATAAGTTTTGTTGATTTATTATTTTCTATATGTTGAGCGTTTTGCTAAAATCTCAAATAATATTAAGCCTTGCAAGTTAATATTAAGCCTCAGAAGCAGGATCACTTAAAACTAGTAGAAGAACAGGCGTAAATATAACTACCGGATCACACTTATTGTAGGTGTTTAGTGGCAGATTTTCAAATTCTGAGTGGTAGCTAGCCTGATGGACACTAGAGAAAGTCCTACTACTTTGTTAAGTCTTCTGCGAAACAAGATTTTTGTCCATTGCAGGCTTTGTTTTTATGTAAAAGAAAAATAACATTGCTGTTTCTGCTTACAAAATATGCAAAGGTAGTGATCGCAGCGGAATATTGGACAGACTGCACCATTTTTTATTTTGAGGCTTCAAGATCATAATGTGTTGTTAGCAACTTATTAAAAACTGACATAAACAATACTGTCATTTTGTGAAATGAATAGAAAACAAAAAGCCGTACTTACCTGATAACTGTATCTTTTTTTTAATTTCAAAGATCTTAGTATTGATTGTTGTCAGACGATCTTCTGTTTCGATTTCGAACGGGTGTTTTTCAAAACACATAGCCATAGTAGTTAAATATTTTTATCTGCAGATTCTAATTCGCTTCACTGTTGTTGCTGTATCCAATATAGCAACGGATCTATTGATTAAACCTGAAATTCTATCACACTTCTAAAGTACCTACCTAATGTTAATGATAACATATACTGTATTAGAAATAACATAAATTGTATTTTAAAATTTTGTATCTTACCATACACTACATTAAATCATATTTACGAATGAACATAACATTCACATCAAAACATGGCATGAAATAAAATGATTGATGATATCAAAAACACAATAACAACATAACTAGTACTGTTGGAAGATAGATAAACTGTTTGTTTTAAAGAAATATAAACTAATTTTTGGCATGTTAATGAAGGCAACTTTAGAAATTAAACCGAAGTATGTTACTTCGCCTTATCTATACATATAAATCTAATATATTTCGATGACCAGTTTGCGGCATAACTCGATGTTCCAATGTTTATAGTAGTCTATAATTCCGAGTAAATTAATATAATTGATAAATGAAATAAGTTAAAACAATACATTCCTTACGGTTTAATTTCTCCTTTAATATATATATATAGACAAAAATAACTTTCTTATGTTGCATATAATATGCAGTATTGCATGTAAAATTATTTTATTATTCATCCCTACCCATATTTACTTTAGTGACATCTTTGTTGTGGTTGCGGAACGTCCAAGTTTAAAAGCTCGCAACCAATGTGCACACATCACCATAGCTTGATTTCTCCATTGATCAACATTCCTCTGCGTAGATATATATGTGTGCGTCGTTCTATTCTCACGGTTTTTTATTCATAACCTAGATTATTTATGACATAAATTATTTATACAGATCCATGTTCTGTAATATAGGAAGGTTTGTAAGCAGCTACAATACTAAAATTTGTTATTATTTCATGTTACAAGTTGCGCACACGCACACAGTCATCCTGGCGGCCATTTTGATTTACCTTACGTTGTGTATTTACAACAAAGCCGTCAGATGCGAGCGGGACGCGGCTGCGCATGATCCTACCGGGTTTACGTTTTTTTCGAACGTGTTTTACCGCTAAAATGTAAAAAAAACAAATGTTTTCAACGTAACGACAATTTAAAAACAAAATGAAGTGTCAGTTCTTACATTTAGTTCCGTGAGTGTTGATTGTATTGTGATTAACAACATAAGCAGGAGTTAAAACAAATGTGTGTGATCCGTGTGTGAATGTTTTGTGTTTCAAAATGTGGTCGAGGAACTTTATACCGGATTATGGGATTCAATTGCTGTCTTTCGTCGTGCTGAGTACTTTAGCCATTGGAATCAACGGTGTCGAAGGTGAGTGGTTACGAGTTTATTAGTTGAGCTTATGAAAGCGCGGGGCGGTTAACCGACCGAGCGAGAAGGCACAACAACACGGCGAGCTTACACCCAAGCGATGTAACAACGAACCGGTCGGTTAACATCTCCGTTCTCACATTGCGGAGTGCTGACTTGTGAAACGACTCGTTTTAAAAAAAACTGGAGTGGATTCGAGGCAGCGCCTTTTTTAATATTTTTTTAATTATAGGTAACACGATTGTATAAAATTCTGATTGTAATACAATACTGTGTTATGAAATCACTCCGCATTCAGCTTCACGTGGAATAACTTGATACTTGATAGTCGCTTGTGTATATTACTTGGAATTATCTGCATATATCCCGTGGACGGTTTACCAACTACAATGTAAAATTATAATCTTCACCTGCTTTAGTGAGGGCTTTGCCGTAGTTTCTGGAATTTTACGCTACCATAATTATATTCAAGAAGTTTGAATACTCCTCATATTGTACTTATTATTTCGAATTTCAAATGAATCGTGCTTGCTAGAGCTTTTCTCGTGTGTAATACAAATACTGTTTAGTTAATACGATGGATGCCTTAAGATAACTGATAGGTAAAAAATCTATTAGATCTTAATAATTAATGGTGAACAATAGTGTCCATTAATCCGGGTGTAGTTATTATCTCATACATTCATTAAATATAGAAACCTAGCTAAATAATATACCTATGATTTTAATAAATAAAAATGCAAAACGGTTAGACATTTTTAACACTAACAGACAGAGAGAAAAAGATATATAGGAATCAAAATTTAGAAATTACCTACTTATTTTAAATTTTACTTCATGAACTTTATTACAGTTCGCTACTTATACTGAGCAAAACATGATTGTAATTACCATCATATCCAACCCATAGAAATAGAAGCAGGAAGATATTCGAGTGTTCCAAAAATTTCTATATTACGGGGGTTTAGTTTGACTTTTTTTTTAGTTAGATTTGTTTACATGTAAACCATATTGTGCGGTAGCCCACATAAAATATATTTTGAGTTAATGCCTTTTTCAAAGCGTTGACGACGTTAACTACAAAAATGTCCTGTTTTAAAACTTATTGAATAAATAATTGTTTTGTTACTTCTTAAGTAAGCCTCGGGCATTGTTAGTTATATACATAATACACCGGTGTTTCGTTACTAAAGTATTCAAATTTTTAACTAGAAAATATATTCGAATAAATCAAAAACAGGGCTTAGATATTAATTTGATGGGCTGTTTCTTGTACTATATTGATGCATAAATCATAATAATTATGTTAAGATGTTTGGACTACCATGTCCAGTATTGTGTCTGCAGTCGATACTATATATTATGTAGAATCCGTTAACTTGACTTTAAAATACTTTTCTGTCCCTCTAAATTTTTGTACTATTCCGTTGATGAGATATTCAATTAACAGCCTGTTCAGCATGGGTATTTACATTGCTCTTTTGGTACGAAATTATGTGACGCTGTCGAATCGATTGAGACGCTGGATTTTACTACAATGAGCTTGAGCTTGAGCTTTCGGTGAATGAAAACAACGTAAGGAAACCATAGCATGGTGGTAGGGCTTTTTCTTAGCCCGCCTGGCCCTTAAGTTCAAAATCTGCCGCCAAATACTAATAGGTACGTTTCGGCAGTTGCACTTTATAGCCAGTTCCTTCACAGGTTTAGTGTGTCTACCAACTTGGGCCGTATCGTTACTTAAGATCAGGTGAGATTATGGCCATAACGCTAAAACTCAATTATAAAAACACGCAAGGTGTAACACTCTCATAGGAACACGCGTAGATGTATTGCGTTTTATTGTATATTTATTAAACATGCTTATGTTGAGATTTCTGCTTTACTGAACCTAAACCACGAGGCACTCAATGATAAAGACGTAACATATTTCTTTCCATTTACCGCATTTTAGGATCCGTTAACTTACATCCAGTCGCTCAAAGGCTTGCTAGCTGGTGAGACAACGGCGACTGTCATTGGAGTGCTGATCCTTCGGTAGTCATTCATTTCGTCAAATGAAGTCGTGTCGTTCCGGTTTCAGAAAAGCTTGTTGTTCAATAATGAAAACATAGTTTCCATACATGGTTCGAGAACAGAATTATAAACAAAGTTCGGTGAAGCTCTCAAAACCCTTAAGGCCAACAGCGTATGTCAGGTAAAAAAAAGAATGATAACAAGTTTTAATTTAAATTTCTTTCGGTGTTCATGTTAACTTTGTGTTTGAACGATCAGAATTATAATAAAACTAAATTTTACGTGCAGCTTCGCTCGCCTTAATATTGATTTTGTGAAACAAATGGGTTGATGCAATAAAAGTTTCATACAAAGCTTATCCAACCCTTTACCTCACTTCCCAGAAGTTTTTCGAGAAAAATACTAGCCTATAACCGTCACCAGGCTTCCATCTATGTCTATTTCAAAATTCATAATAATCGATTCAGCGGTTTAGGCGTGAAAGAGTACAAACAAACTCACTTTCGCATTGAAAATATTAGTAAGGATTCTCAGATTATGTTGAATTCGTAATGTAAATGTACTATCGTAATAATATTATCTCTTTTACGCGGTTATTTGCTAAAACCGCAACCGATAATTCCGAATTGTATCGAGTTTACCTCTAAAACGCGCAGTCTACGCGCGACTGTGCATAATGGCGTGATATTCCAAACGGATATTTTCAGTATCTATTTTAAAAAGTTGAATTATATTGTAAAATAGACAAATATATGTTACATCGAGTGTGAATCAAATGTGATCGTATTCCTAGTGACTGTTTCATGTTTTGTTATAATAATATCCAAAGTCAATATGTTCATAATTTTAGAGATCTGTGGATGAGTAACATAGAATTATATACAAAAAATATCCCGATTGACACATCTGGATTTACTCATAGTTGAAACAATTGGATGTTTGATATAAGCGTGTTTTATAAATCTTTTTTTATATATATGATGTAAGTAAACTTTGTATCGGTGTGTCATTAGTGGAATTAAATATAAACATTATAAACACGGTAGCAAAAAAAAAACAGATTAAGAAAGATGTCCTTAATCCAACATATCCAGTTATTTTTTGTAACTAAGAGCGTTAAGGATTGAGATTTATATAGAATGTTATTCTATATTATATGCTAATAAGCTTACAGTTCATCTATATTTATAACTCATTATGATTATGAATGCACACAATAAAGTATACAATTTTCTCTATATTCTACTTTTGTTTCTATATGAATTTTACAAGATGGCGTTAATGTGTACATTCTTACTAAACATACGCAGTTCATCTATATTTATAACTCATTATGATTATGAATGCACACAATAAAGTATACAATTTTCTCTATATTCTACTTTTGTTTCTAAATGAATTTTACAAGATGGCGTTAATGTGTACATTCTTACTATACATATACGCATTAAAATTTTGGTATTCTGGTAAAGTGTAATATTTTCTACCCTTAAAACCCTTAAAACTCGTGTGGGCCAGTCCTTTCGGAATTGATTGTATGTAGCACCCAAAACTCTCTTGTCCATAAGATGTGAGTATATTATGAGAATGCATTATCTATACCGACTTTAATCAATCTTGATTGATGCTTATTAATTTTAAATTGTAATAACTTGGCCCGTGAATGTTTGCTCTACCAATGAATAACAGTAGTGCCATTTATTACACAAGGAATAGCAATTTTAAGGTTTAGCGTTATGGCCATCATTTCACCTGATCTTAAGTGACGAAACGGCCCAAGTTGATAGACACGCTAAACCCGTGTAGGGATTGGCTCTCAAGTGCAACTGCTGGAACTCACCTATTGGTATTTGGCGGCAGATTTTCAACTTAAAGGTGGTATCTTTAACTAAGGGTGGTATCCATGTGGACATTAGAAAAAGGCCTGTCACCATCCAAAACCTTTTTTTTCAATACATATACGTATATTCCAATTGTCATGGTGAGTGTTTGAACACTACAAAATATGAACGGTCTGTGGGCTTAATAATTACATGGATGAAAATATCCATTTTCATATACAAGGTTAAAAAGTTATTATGAATCAACTTTTTTTTAATGTTAGTGTGCATAGCATAGTGGCTGCACTGCACCTGATGATAAGTACAAAGAAATCCTAAATCTAGAAGATTTCTATTTGCGATCTCTGTTATTTTTTTTTTAATAATCTCTGAACATAATGATGCCTCTGTTTATTTAACTAAATATGCTAATCAGTTTGTAATTACCGAGCGCTTTTGTTATCTCGGTAGTCGCTTTGTCTTCTATTCTCCGAATTTTCATTAACGTAGATAAGTTTTTATGAATCCATCTTTGCTTAATTATAGTTACTTAGAATTTAATTATTATAATTATATTAATAAATCCATGCTAAATATATTTGGATTATTATTTAAATAATGATTTGTATACGCTTTGTCTTCAGATATTACCTTTGTAATGAGACGAGTCATATTTTTATGGTTTTGTATTAAAGAATTCGCAGTACTCTAAAAGGCCGTTAACCTTTTTTAAGTGTTGTTATTTACCTACATTAAATTAACCTAAGTAAATTTTACTGTTTCCCATGCGTATGCGGAGAGTCTATTAATATATGCACGATTGTAACTAGAACATCAAAATTCGATTCAACTGACTTTTTTAAGCTAGATAGAATTTAAAAATGAATATCTATAATTAATTAAAACTGGCACGGGGTTGGATTGGCATGTAAAAGAAAAGTTATATACATTTTTATTTTATATTTAATAAGGAAGGTTATGTATAAACAATTAAATTTTTTACTATGGACCTTGTACGCTTCGAATATATTGCTGTATTTTTCGTTTTATGTTTTCTATATCGGTGTAGCGTCAGCAAAATCTGTTTTAAAATAATTTACTCCTCAATAGTGTTAGATAAACAGTTTGTTGATATATGAGTTAAACATCATACTTTTATGAATGGTGTTAACGCGGTGTAAGTAGTAACATCACGTATCTAAAAGAATCGCAACATAGCTCTGAAAGTACTGTGGCAGTGGCAAATATTAAAAGTCTAATCATCCACCAATACCGGATTCAGAATGCGTTGTTTCCGTTAAAATTGATCTCAGAACGTCGTCGAACGCGTAACATTATAACGTATCCGAGATGTGGACAAGATAAGAAAGAACAGTTTTAATACAATACATATCCATAGGCGTGTTCGCGTAAACCAACCTGACTGAATACTAATACATATCTCAAGTATGCATTTAGTATTCGATGCGTCTACACACGATTTCTGTGGTCGGGACAACGATGGGACTTTTTGAATATTGATCGAGCCGGCGTTATATTTAGCTTAGAGAAAGGGACAATTGCGTCTGAAACACGATTCCGAGGGAAAGTCCTTACGCTCTTTTGTACATTTTGAGTGCTGTTTAAGATAACATTTGTATGCATTCTGTTTTTAAGAGATTAAACATTCTTCATGGATTTTCGGTTGGTGGTGTTGTGTTATTAAACTTAATAAAGAAATATATATTTTATATTTTTTATTGCTTAAGCTTGGTGTTTTCATATCAGATGCGGCTACTGATAGTTAGTAATTGGTTTGGTTTTGGGCATAATTTTCTTGTATAAACATTTTCCCTTTTTATAATCAATTGCAAATGTACTATGATATTTTTATCGTTGTGGATACAGTAAGTAATTTTAGTATCGAACCTGTGTTATGTGTTACGATGTTATGTGGTAAAAATCATCAAATTTGTGTTATGTTTATATTATATGTGTAGAATAAATTAAATTCGTCACAGTTAAAAGGAAAGTAGCGAGGAATTTTAATCACTATGTAATGACTATGTAATGAATACCTTAACCTATTGTACTGTGTATGAACCGGCTGCGTCATGGATACATCGTGTTGTACAAACACCATACACCGTTCCAATTCTATAAACAAACGCAATTAATGTCCAATTGTAAGCTGTGAGCCGATTGGTCGTTTCTGAGGTCGTCGTACAACAATTGTCACTTATCAATCTCAACTAAAACGTACTCAATATGAGCAATTTCTCACTCGATCTCAACACCCGGGTGCGTGTGCCTCACATAATTTCAACTTTATTCGTATAGTGTTGAATAATAAATTTGCATAACACGATGGGTAATATCTCGGCCGTGTTTCCACTCAATCGGCCGTCCGCGACAGGTACTTCTCAGAATTGCCTTTACTTATTTGTAACGTTCGCTGTCTGAGAAACATTGAATATTTGAGCAGCTCCATCGCTTACTGCCTCCGGCGCATGAATTTTAAGGCCTCGCTTTTGTTATGTCAAATAATATTTATAGTATACTGTACTATGTGAAACATTTTATGTGTGACTTTGTATAAACCCTTTGCATCTATCTTATATGGATATACAGCATTACAACTATGCTTTCTATAAGATTTCTCATATTTATAAAATGTTTGGAATCGAATAGGGTTCTGTGGTACAGTTTTTAAATAAAGAGGTCTTTACAAACCAACAGCATAGGAATAAGGGATTTTCAAGTGCAAGATATGGTTGGAAAATGAAGTAAAATAAAATTTGGTTCTGGTAGCGGCATTTGTGGTAGGTATATTTTTATGCAGGTTTAAGTTTGTTAGTAGCTTTGGCTCAGTTGATGTGAGAGCTATACAGAAGTACTATATCGTTTCATACACTATTCTATGGGTTATCAACATTACCTTCAGTTGTAATCAAGTACAAGAAATCTAAATATTTTAAAATACAGTTACGTATTAATTCTACAACTCGATTGCAGCGAGTTAGATTAATTATTAATACAATAATTCCTAAATACTCCAGAACCGAGTGTTGCTTTATTTATTATTTGAATTATACACTGACAACGCTTAAACCTTAATTTATAAAAGGTTCTTAATTCTATACCACAGTTTATGTAGCGAATTAAACGTATTGAAAATTACTAAAACGTACTTGTTAAGGAGTAAATTGCATTTACGCCTCCATATATGGGCTAAGAATTGGGAGCACACGTACCTACCTAATATACGTTCTTAAATATCTCAGGCTTTTTTTTTCTGCAGTCATTGGACACTTGATCTGTTTAATTTTTCTAACTAGAGTTTTTGATCTGATGTTTGTTTTTTATCTGTCTTATTGCGTATATATTTCAATTCATTAAAATACATTATTTGAACCTATGATTATTATTGATGATGTATGATTATTGATGGCATTTTGCGTGTTGTTTATTGTTAAATGAATGAAATTATAAATAAGAGTATAATACTTTAGTTTCTATAAAAACCCCCTGGACAGTTTGAACCAGAGCTGTCACCTTGTTAAAACGTCTGTATGATACCTAACGAATTGCAGGACATTCTACTGTGAATAAATATTTTATTAATGTAAACTTTGTCTGCCGTACAACAGCAATACTTTTGATGAACGATGTGTTCCACGATCAATTAGTTTTGCCAAAGGGATTACTCTATCCTGACGTATATATCTTAAGGTCTCTATATTTCTAGAGCTTAATAAGTAAAACAAGGCAACGAAAAGTTCGGTGAAGCTGTTAAAGCCCTTAAGGCTAACAGCGTATGGAAGGTCGAAAAAATCGGTTGTACGATTAAAACTACCTGCATATACATTATGCATCCAAGTTCTCTGTTATAGATCGTCATTCGTGCGGATTGACTAAGGACGGATCATGTTTGTAGGAAGTGTTTTCACTTTTTTTATCTTTCAGGTTTAGCGTTATGGCCACTATCTCACCTGATGTTAAATGAACATGTGGGTCTAGATGGAGGACACGCTAAACCTTGTGGAGGGACTGCTACTCATGTGCAACTGCCGGATCACACCTACAGATTTTCCACTCTAAGGTAGAGGCTAGCCAGGCGGGTATTAGTAAAGGCGCTACCTGTATTTTATAATTTCATCATGATGTTTTCATTCTTCGAGAGCTCAAACTCATTGTTGTGATTCGAACTTACGTCCCTTGACGTGGCGTCCCTATACACTACGAACTGAGCTATCATAGCTTCAATCGTCATCATCGATGTGATGAGGATGATGTATGTATCGATGTGCGAGTATTGGTGTTAAATGTTACATTTAGTTTTTTTTAGTGATTTCGTAAGTCCTACTTCACATAGTTATTACCGTATAAATATGCAATTTATGTAATTATATACATAGGATTTTATTAATACATTCTATTTTTTACTGCTTAAGCTTCTTAATTTAAAATCTATAATAATTTATGCTCTCAAGTAATTAAAACATCTAATGAGTGTATTTTTAATGGAAACGAATGGATCTTACATTGACTTGTGAAATAATTATTGCCGTTTTACTGCGAAATGTCGTAGTGAAGGTTAAAATATAGCTTTCAAATTCGTTTCCTTTTACTTTGGAGAGATTAATTAGAGTAATATGTTTAAAAAAAAACAGACGTTTTGCTAAACGAATTCAGTAGTTTAAGGATATTTTATTTTAATGCGTTGTTAGTAACGTATTTTTATTTAGGATTCTTTAGTCTAATCTGTTTCGTAACAAATCACCGGTGTTAGTTTATTTTCATTAAAAAATTCGATAACATGGTCTCGACTACAATATTGACCATATTAACATTAATGAATGGAGTTCTTCTATCTCAGAAACGATAAATATATTAAATTATTGAGTAGTACAATAATAAACATTTATCTAAGTTATCGTCTAAATCTAGAAATGATATATCGATTCAAATTTAATATTTTATAAAATCATATTTTCCAGTCATCCAGTGTTCTTAAAAGTTTCTAATAACATTGACGAAAATAGTACAAAATAGCGCACCCCGCAATTATGTACTGATATTTTCTAGTACCGTAATTGACATTTATAGTAAGTAGCCTTTGCGTCTCACCTAAAATTAAGTTATAAACAAAACTCTATAGGCAATATAGTACAAAAATATTTTATTACTAGTACTGAATATGAACGGTTGTACATATATCTTCGTACAGTATATTATTTTCGTGCTTTTAAGTTTAGATAAAACTAAATTTGCTAAGTTCCTCGGACCTTATTTGAACATCGTGAGAAAGTACATTTACGCACATCCTCTAGTGATGTGCTTGGAGTAGTATGAGAAGTGTGTTTGGGACTCTAATAGTGTGAAGTAGGAATGTTACGGAGCTTCGATTCAGAAATGTCGGAACTTCCCATTGATTTTGTATCTCGACTTCGGCTTCGGTAATTTTGATCGGAGGTTATGACGCATATCGTAACACAATAACTGCGGCTAGAATAAGTACGTACTAAATTTACCTTTTAGCTCAATGAATAGCTTGAATTTTCAAAAGATTGCTCTACAGGGCGTTCCCTTAAGTTTTATGGAAATTACCACATTTCGTCGCTTGTTACAATTCCAAGCATCACTCTACCTCCATTTCGCATCCGAATCTGACTTGGACTCCGATAAAGCATATTATAAACCTCCGGTTACGGTATACCCACCTCTGTAACATCCCATGTGTGAGGCACCTTCACATACTTACTTAAAAAAATATAACGTTGACCCGCATTTCTCTTTATTACAAGAGACCAGATACTGCTTACACACAGCCTCGAATCTATGGCGGTAAGCAACTCGGACCTAGACTTTATGTAGTTATCTTAAAGCTATCCATTATGTCCTCAAGTAGTAGCTGCGGTAATCGATGTCTCTTAGCATGCGGGAACAATGTGTAAAATAATTGTTTTGAGGTTTTTCCATCTCGAATGAGGTTGAGCTGTTTTTTATTGCGCGTACGCCACAAGCAGTATTGTATGGGAAATGTCAGTTTCTCATGTGAATACCGTCCATTGTCACATTTTTTGAACTTTCATTCACAATAATGCACTATAATTGTTTAGTAAAGCTTAGAAATATGATTTGTTATAAGAAAACACTATATATTTAGTTTCAATTTATTAAAAGCTCTGCACACGTCGCATACACACTGCAATTTTTATCGGCTTGATAACGACTTTGACAGTAATCGAAGTAAACAAATTATATGTGTTTTAAACAGATTTTTGTATAAGGCAGAACATCGGCTTATTACTTAACGAAAAGCGATAACATGTAATTAAAGAGATTATTTCTTAAACTGTAATACCGTTGACTTAAGTAACTGGGTTTTTTATGCACTAACTTTGGCTCGACTAAAATGATGTTTGGGTCGAAATATATTTTATATGATAATGGTAGGTATAGAGTTATCATTTCCGAATTTTGATGTAATGAAACTAAGGTTTTCATCTATCATAAGTAGAGCCATATTATCAACGCTGCACCTCCAACCGTGTTTTGGATTTCTATATAATTTTTGTCTCTGAATTTCAAACGTTTTTGAATACATATGTGTAAACTTTCACAATTCACGATCAGGAATGAAAGGTATGAAGGAAATTTCTTATATAGTAACAGTTCACAGACACCCCTCGAGATCCATAGTTAACCAGCAAACCTGTCCTACATCCGTGGGGTCTAAACACGGTAATGTTTGAGCAAGTCGCTGCGAGACTCAATGTTTTCTCGGCAAACAATACCAGGCCACGCTTCTAGATAACGTTCGTTAGACGATATTTATGGCTCTATGCGCTTGTGATGAACCAGTATTGTGTCGTACACGTGTTAAATTCACCAAAATCTTAATTAATCACAATTGCAGTATAGAATCGTTAACAAAAAAAAATTAAAAGCTAAATAATTAGAAATAAAAATAAAGCAATGTTTTTTTTTTTTAAGTACTACTTATAATTATTTATACACATATTTATTTATTGTTAACATGTAAAACCGCTAAACAAAATAAAACTCGGTTGACAGAAGCGAAACAGTGCTAAACTTTTGTACTTGCCTATTTATAGTAGACAGGAAATATTATAGCTACTCCAAGTACATCATTATGCAATTGATAAAATCCTTAATGGAAGAAGAAATTATTCTTGATACTAATTCAGCAAACTAGATTATATTAATGAAGCAATTTAATTAGATTTAAATTTCAGCGTATCTTAAATTATTAAGATACGCGGAAATGTAATTATACATTGACTCATTGGTTTAATTTATTTTATGTAAAATTACAAGCAATAATTATTTATTAAAAGTGACTGCAGTTTCTTTTGAGGTTATAAAACATAGGAAAATAAAAGTATAAATTGTACCGATCAGTATTTCTTTCCTTTCTCTTAATACAGAGTTCATCCAACGATATGTGAGGAACGCTCGGTTTCCAGTGTTTACTAAGTATCGCTATGCATATGCGCAAGTGGTTATCGGTCCGTCCGTCCGCCGTTTGCTTTAATAATAAGCCAGCGCTTGCGCCGTTGTCACGAACACCAAACATGGCCAGCGTAAGCGGACACGGTTTGAGGGTTCGAAAATGTAAAAGTGTTAAAACGACCGGTTCCAAATAAAATAAAATGATTTCGTAGATGATCTGTGTCAATAGCATTGATTTTTTTACTCTTGCCTTCTAAGTATTTGTTAGATCCGTTGCTGTTGATATAATACATTCCTTTATTCATTAAAATATTGTATTCTATTAGAACATCTTGTATCCTGTATTTGCTGGAATTATCTCAAATAATATTTACAAAGAAGGTAAAGAAAGGAATCATTACGTTGGTAGACGTCAATACGTACGTACGTACGTAATTAGGCAATGAAAAAAGTTGAACAATTCTGTCACAACTCGATAAAACCTATAGTGTGTGTATTGCTTCTTATCCAAAACAGATATACTTGGTTAATTTTGGATTTATAAAAAAGATTTCCTTCTTTACACTGAAACTATGGACCACCTCGTGATCATATTAAATATTAAATTTAACTATATTACAAATTAAAATATAAAACAGACGCTTATGAATTCCAATAATATTACTACAGAAACTGAAAGACTCCTATTCGTCGAAAAGCGTCGAAGAGAAAGTCACCGAGTTTATCAGCTCTTAATATTTCTTCCATAATAATAAATATTTTTATTTAAAATCAAAGTACATAAAGTACTTATTCTTACAATTACAGTGCCTACATCTCTTTTCCAGACATTAATGTCATTCATATAATGCGTTACACCTTTTAACAATTTCTAGAGAGTTGATACTGCGCTTAAAATGTATTTTTATTGTCCGATATTATACTTTCAAAGAGCGGTCTTGTTGTCCCTTCCTCAGCAAATGAAACTTGATAGAAAATATTAAAACTTCAAAGTAAATATATCGCTATTACCTTTTATTTGTTTGATGCTTTTAAAATTTTAAATCGAAGGGTTTTTGGGTCCTGTTTCCGAGTATCGAATGACTCAATTCTATCCCACACAATGAACTTTGTGACCGACAAAAGTTATTTGTACATTGAATAAACGTATAACGCTATTTAAAGTAAACTTTGTCTTCATAATAATAAAGAGCTATTTCAAACGATAACCTATGTCTATATTGTGTCAAAGTAACTTTGCTATTTGAATCATCGAAATTTCTATTCCACGCCGCCCTCTCAGTCATACTTTCTGAATCAAAATGAATATCAAAACGATGACCTATTAGTTCGTTTTATTAGCCGTACGCTTTTTGAATCTATACTGTTTGATAAATTAATTAAATATTAACTATCGATTCGATACTCTGAATTGATACCGTTAACTTATTCTAAGAAAATATCATAATCGTATTTAAGTTATGCATTTTGTTTGTTTGAAATATGTAATGATTTTTTCATAACGAGTCTTCTGACATTCGTGGTTTTTTATAGGTCATGTAAATTGATAATTGTACTTTTATTGATATAGGAGACTTATTGCCAATACAAATTAAAACTGATGCGAAAACCTATACAAAATTTAAATATATATAAGCGCAATACCACTATACACATATCCAAAACTACCAGATTTCAAGTTAGGTATGGATAATCCTATCATGACATAAACACCTACTAACAATGTATTTCAAGTTCATGCGCGGTCGACGATAAAACTCGAACGAAGTCGGGTGCCATAGTTAGTGTATTGTAAATACATAATTCTAAAAGCTATTATTATAAGATTATGAATAGACTTGAGTTGAAATTTAGCTATAAGTCAGTTGTGATGTAATTTCTACCGCAAGGCTGATGACGGTTCTTACAGACGCGGACTGTTCGTCGGCTCGTATTGTTTGTTGGCTAGACGTAGGTACTTAGGTTTTTATTTTTTGTTCTATACCCATTCGTCTCGATCGTTTAACATTTAATTTTTCAAAGCTGTCAATAGTAAATGACCGGAGTAGCCGCTTACTAATTGCGACGGCGGAAAAACGGCTTCACCAGACGCTCGTGAAAGCACTACTTTATCTTACATATCTCGATTTATGGCAATCAATGTCTGTGATCTGATATGGCATTTAGCTACTTAATGTTTAAATGTTATGTTTGTTTATTATTGCTGTTCTTTTTCTTGCGTTTATACGAACAGAATTTACGTTTACGTTTCATAACTGATTTAGTTTTAAACTGAATATTATAACTAAACTTGTTGTGCTTCGTACTTCGTTCGCGTGGAACTAAACATTATTTATTTGTTTTTGGCCGTTTTTGTAACGATTTTCGATACAACTTTGCGGCTATCGGCGGTAGAGTTATGTTAAGTGGCCTTCCTAAAAGTTTGCTCTATGATATATGTAAAATAATTTTTGAGAACCAGTTGGTAATACCTAAGATTAACGCGTTCAAACAAACAAATTTTTTCCGCTTTATAATATTAATATAGATGTATTATTATAATACATGTAATATAGATGTATCAATTGAGTTAGTCGCTAGTACTTGACTCTGTATTTTTTTTTTCTAATACGAGTTTTTTTAATTCTATACTATAATTTATTTCCAGTACGTTAAGTAATATGTTGTTCAATGTCAAAATTGTTCAAAATGTTCAAAATTAGTCAACGTTCGTTGATGAAAAGTGCTCAGCGACGACAGCTATGTGAACTTATCATAAGTTAGTATAATATACTTCGTTTACATATGGTTTTATACTCTGTAAAGAGGCGTGAATAAATAAATATATCTCAAAGAGGAGCAGGGTAAGTATTATAAATTTTCTTAGCATCGGTACCGGTGCGGACAATGTGTGAGGTAACGTTCTAGCGCTATAAAACCGACTCGAGTTCGGATTACACCCACCGCGCCGCACCGGTCCGTCCGTGGATCATCCGAATGCTTTACACGTTTTATCAACAGTACAATGCGTTTTCGAATAATTTAAAATCAATTAGGTTCGGTTCGAAATTCCGAGGTGACTCCGCTTAATGGGCTTAAAGAATTTTATTGTTGTATGTTTTGTCAGTTCGTACCGTGGTCTAGCTTCGTCGGACACCTGTACCGGCCTATGTTTATATTCAATGGGCTATCTTCTTAGAATCCGTTCATTTATCTTCCAATAATCTTTTTGTTTAGTATCATTAGGGTGAAAGTAAACGCTTTGTGGTATATTAGTGGCGAGTTCTTCAATCATTAATCACTTCAATACCGTTAATGTATTATGGTGTTACACACTGCCTTTGTATTTACCAATATGGGTTATATTTTAATTTTGAAATCCTTTTAAATGAGTGTAGGGTATTATGTAATTTTTTAAATAATGTAATATTCGAAAACATTGTAGAATTTTCTTAAAAAAAATCTCGTATGAACACAAATATTTGTTGTATATCTTTATCAAGTTGCCGAGAAAGGAATATTAAATTATACTAAACATGTTTCCCCTTGTATTTATAAACTAGGTATGTTATTACCGTCATGATTACTTATATAGTGATTGAACGTAATGGTTTAAAAATATTGGTGTAGTGTTTTTAGTTTCTCAGTTTTCATTTCTGCTTAATAATGGTATTTGTGTCTTCAGTTGTTTGTTCGTTTGATTGAACGCGCTAATCTTAGGAACTGTCAATCGGATTATTTTTTTTGTATTTAATAGAGTAACCATTGAGGAAGGCTTTAGGTTATTTATCATCACGCTACCACCAACAAGAACAATGCTGTATTGAAAAAAGTAACGAAAACAGGAAATATAATTAAATAAAATTGTAGTTCCAAGCGAACAAATTCGCAGACACAGCTAGGCTGTTATAATACGAACCTGCGCGAATGAAGAGAACATGTTGCGTTTGATCATATCTAACTTTGAAAGCGTCAAACCTAACTCGTGTACTACGCGTATAAATAACACTTAGGCAGCTATGGCACAATTAATTTCAAAGCCAAATCAAACTCATTGAATAACGAATCAAATGTAGATAACAATCAAACACCCTATTGTTCGCGATGGATTATAAAATGACCTTTCATTGTTTTTGTTACGGTCATCGAAAACTGTTGAGCACACAACGGTATAAAAGCTGACGAAATAGCAATCAAGAATAGATTATGGATGTTGACCGGGGAAATGGTGTTAGCGAATTATAAAAACAAATGTAATGAAAGCACCAATTTCGTTTTTCGATGATCCACACTCTCGAATTTTGTTGCGCAGGCGATTTGTCTTGATGATCAGTTGACGTAAGTACAGCTTTTACAGAACTTCAGTCAAGAACAGGTAAATTCTGATAAAAGATAATTCCTAGAAATCTTTAGACAAGAGACTACCTTTAGTATGGATTTTATGTTGCTTTTGATTACTTTGAATAGCTTTGTTTTACTGACACTGTTATTGTTTAAAACCCTTTAAAACAGAAATTAGTAGTAAAGACAATAAGATATAACAATTTGTCGTATACAATAAGTAATAAAGTTTACATGAATAGTTTGAATTTGATCACTCCGACTGATCAACCTACTAATGGCTCAGTCGAGGGAAAACTTATTGTTACCAATGGGCTGGTGATCATAAGAATGATTTTTCTACTTTGTACATTACAACAAAATTGTGAAGGCAAACATAATATCGCAAAGAATACAGTGTTGAATTACCAAGAAACCTTTAACCATCAATATGTATTTGTTGCTGTTATATGAACATTTATGGTTCTTGCAAAAATTTGATGTATTATAAAGAAGAGAAAAAAGAAATTCTGCTCATAAAATATTGCAAACTTTTTAATTTGCTTATGTGTTTACTTACTTACTTACTGCTATTGTGTTTACTTATGTGTCTAACCACAATCTTCAGATATTAGGTGATACTAATGTGAGACATATTTCAGAGTTGAATAGCTCAAATATTCCAACTCACCCGTGATATTTATTGAGTAATCGACGTGGAATTTTCCATTAGACCAGTTAACTTACAACCGAAATGAGATAAATCTAATACCTAGTTGTTAATAATCATACTGTCAATCAATTGCAGTCGTTTTGCTGCAGGTGTAATAAGTTCAGAACTGTCTGTCTGGCTCAGATAATTGGATTATGAAATCGTTCGGTGCAATCCATGCGTTATGTTTTGCAAGGAGAGACGTATCGAAATTTAGACTAATTATGCGGTTTGGCTTATTTAAACTAATGCATGCGGTTTTTAGAGTTCTATGAATGTTGTTAACCTATGGAGTTGAATACACTCTCATCGACGTCTGTCTTACCGTCTACATATAAATTGGAAGTGTTTAAATGAACAATTAATATACATCTGTTGTGTAGGCGTGATCTATTATCGATTTCAACTTCACTTATTATCCACCTATTATTATGTACCAAAAGCAAAGCGTACTTATTTGCTTTAAAATGGCAAATTTGTATTATATAGCAACTTCAGTGTAATTTGTCAATTTATAGTCTATTATATGCTACTTATGGTATCGCTTTGCTTTATACGTTATAAAGGTTCAGTATGATTATTAAATATATACAAAAATATTAGGAACATGTTGAGAGGATGCTTGTTACAAAGCATTACATCTTCATATTGAACGAATCTTAATAAAAAGTGTGGTCGCTATTTTGCTTTTTATTAATTATCTGTGGTTGGTTTGATAATACTCTTTGTAACTCTCTAAATCATACTAAAGTATATTTTAGTTTTTAGCAAACTCCACTCTAGGACCTGTGTAACTATAGTTTCTATCTTTTTGATTAGTGTTTATTTTAATTGTGGTTTTAGGGTCCAAATTAAATATAGATTACTTGTTCTAACTTTGGCTTTGTTAACTGATACATATTAATTTTGGTTATATTACCAATAAAATATAATCAGTTAATCTCAAGTCTGTATAACGAATTGGTGGCGATTTATTTTTCCTCTCAGGTACATGTTTTAGATGGAAACTTTATTTTTCATTGTGTGAACCACGTTCTAACAAAATTTACCATTTCTCGTTTATAAAAATTGTCTTTGTATAAGAATACAGACAGGGTTTATATGGTTTTCTGTGGGACAGAATAGTTACATTTGAAAATTCATGTCCTAAAAGTAGGACACAAATATGCATGACAAAAAGATGATGCAAATGTTCTCATAATATATTGGGTTCCCAAGAAATGAACGTGGTCTTCTTATTGTGTGTACAATGTGTTAATTAATGGGTTACACATAATTCTTGCTTATTCATGTGAAAAACTTAAGTCATTTTCGCAACCCTTACCTAGCACAATGGGTACTTTACCACTTGGTTGTTAACTTTCAGTCGGTTGTGTGAGATTGTACAGACGTGCAACTATCTGATAAAGAACACTTAAGCATTCAAAGTTATTCTGAATTAGCCTTTCGACGTACTGTGCGCAAAACATAAAGTATATTGAAGACTTTTTTATATATTTATATATCTGATGTTAAATGACGATGGGGCCTAAAATGGTGTACACGCTAAGTCTAGTGTAAGGACTGGCTCTCGAATGCAATTGCCGGATCACACCTATAAGTATTTGATGGCAGATTTTCAACTTCAGGATGGTAGCTAACCAGTAGGGCATTAGAAAAAGCCACTCCTACGCTTTGGATGCTTTTACCTCACTGAAAGTTTAAGCTTAGCGCAAGTGGACTGGATACCACGTCCGCTGAGACGGGGTTTGTACTCACTACCAACTGAGCCTTCGTCGCTTCAATATAAACACTTTTGGTCATGAAGTATTATTGTGCATCAATAACTGATAATTTGAAAAGATCACAGTACGAGTGTTTGCAGAGAGTTGTATTACATGTAAGGAAATGGAGAACTCATTTTCGGAGACCACAAATATTTCTAGGTCGTTGAGACGTCGTAATAGTAACATTTCAATAATTTGAATCGATCGAATGGTACTCTTTGAGTATATGTAATGGGATTAACAGTGACATAAGCTGACTATGTACTTATCCTCTTTATGCCCATATGTTGGGTTATAATGGAAGCATTTGAACACATAAACATTGTTATCATAATTACGGGGTAATAGTGTACTATCAACATGCGTAGATAGATGTATCAATATAGCAGCAACTTTGCGGCGTCCGGCGGAAGTGGCGGCGATAGGGCGCGGACAGGTCGCGACACGACGCACGTCGCCCGCGACGGAAGGGCTCTCTCGGAAGCAGTGGCAGCGGCTATCGCGACCGTGTGAACCGGCATTATCGGCGCACGCGCATGTGCCGCCATTGTTGCGGTGACCTCGAGATTTAAACTATATTACTTCTCTCATGTACATATCTAAAGTTCAGCTTTTTTACAAGTATTTATATATCAAGTGAACGGTTCCGTGATTTAGAATGGATAATATCTACGCTTAAACTATGAATCTTATCATAATTAATTTTAATTGAATAGGGTAAGGTCAACAACCACCGACCGTGAGTACCAACACCGAAGAACTTGTAAAATACAAATATGCGACGCAATTAAGTAATATATTTTGATTTTTATGAACGTATGTATATGTTTAATGTTTATTTTGAAGACTTTTGGAAGAATATTGATTACATTTTACTGTTATGAGATTTTTATTACTATAAATGTCTGTCGTTATCCCTGTTCATAAATAGAAATCTTTCAATATCTAAATCTAATGTAGTTGTAGATATGCCAATAGGTCACACAGATACGGAACTGGGTGACTGAACTAGGTGGCTTGGTCTATATTCATGGCGGTAGGTACGACTACCCAAGTTACGGTACACTCAATATCGACCGTAACTACGAACTTGAAATAAACTTCTTGATGGATTTTGATGCAATTTACTCCGTTCGTTAGCTGAGGATTTTTACAACTAAAGATCTAAAATATGTTTCATATCTCTAAGGTATTAGGAGTGCTTAACATATAGTCTAGAAAATGAGGTTTTTTAACACACTTTCCTACTATGAAATATTTGTTACAATTACGTTTGTTATTATACATATTTTTTAACCTGTAAACGTTAGGTGAAGTCGCATACAAAGCTAGTCTACGAATTAGACAACGCACGTGTTTATTTAAAAACAAAGTTCTAAAGTACCACTTCGTTTTAACGACTCTGTTAATTACGTACTTGTTTAAAATAATACCTGCGTCGAGAGGTACCTCCGGAAACGACTCGAGCCCTGTAAACTGTTGTTGCAAACCACGACACCATTCTATTATTCATCAGTGCTCAAACAAGTGGCCTGTCATAAAATAACATTGAGCGCTGTATTCGAGTAACAAGCGAGGGATGAATAGAACATTCACTGTGGTATTTTTGGTATGGACTTTATTGTCTCGTCTATATACTTTGTAACGTTAGTAAGGGATTTAAAGCTTGTCCAGTGACCCTTTGTCTTCGGATGCTTGTCGGTTTTAGCGAGTTCAGGTTGAGTATGGTTGTTAGCTGAGCTTTTAAAAAATATATAAATAAAAAGTTGTATTTGTCTATCCGTTTTTTTTCGTAAACTTAACATTACTCTGGACTATGGTTTCGCATTGTTATTGCTTGACTTCACGGCTGATGAAACGCTTTGAGCGACCGCCTGCCTGTAGTTGTCGTCACTCAAGAGTTTGGTGGGTTCGAATCCAGCATAGAGCAATAATTTATGTGATGTATATGTTATTGATCTATTTATTTTTGTATATATTTTATAGGGTTAGCGATATGATACAGTTTCACCTGATGTTAAATGTCGCTGTGGTCCAAGATCGTGTACACGCCGAGCCTAGTGGATGGACTGGCTCTCATGTGTAACTGCCGGAACGCACACTATTTGGAGACAGTTTTTAACTTAAAGGTAGATGACCAGTTTTGCATTAGAAAAAGCCTCACCATCATATTATGATTTGCACACTATGTTTTCTTATACCGAAAGCTCAGACTCATTGGAGGTGGATTCGAACTCAAGTCTATTGACACGGTGTCCGTTGACACTATCAACTGAGCCATCATCGCTTCATATGTTTGTAAAATAACTCCATAATATAAGGCTTAATTCGGAGTGCGCATGTATAAGCGTATAGGATCATAAAAAGTATCTACGTTTGGATTTGCAAACTCGTATAGTTATTTCTAAAGGCCAATGATTATATGTTGTGTCGGGTCGGGTCATGTAGACAATGAAGTTAATGATACATATCCATTCCGATCTATAACGCGGGGAATGAGGTGATGCAATAGTTCTTAATTACAATGATTATACTAATCCTTATGGCTGCATCTCGCGGTAATAACATAGCTTATAAAGCCGACATCTGGTACTCGAAGCAACTAATCCCAGTAATTATTTATTGTTCTAAGTTACGCTTGTTTGTTTCGATAACATTAAACGTGAAATTTTAGGTGCGCCGAATATAACGCATTTGTTATTCATAACATTCGTGTTCGCCGTCTAGTATTTAAAATTTGACAATAATATGAACGAATTATGAAGAAGGAATTCTTATAATGGCACAAGAAAGCTCTATTTGTTTTAGCAAATAGTTGAATTTAAAGATCGTCAAAGTTTTTAAACAAAAAAAAACCGTTGACAAACAATGGAATAAAGCTACGAAACTTTTTTTTACTACATATTTATTTGAAGGAAAGTCTTGAATAATATTTTCTTGAGTGCTTCTGCAGTAAGAGTTTAAACAGGCCATTGTTTAGTTTGCACTGTTAGAGCTACTTCTCAATTCTCAAGGCCGTTCTTAATATAGTCTAAATATCTTTCGTATCAATAATTGTATTAGATTGTTCTGGCCATTATTCAGCCACGTATTGAGTCTTTAGAGAGTCTACCTTAAATAAGCTAAAAACTGCAAAAAAAGTAACCAGTAACATATCGGTTCAGATTTTGACGAGAAATATACCTACTAATATTGCGTGACTGTTTACAATTTTACCTCTGTGCAGTAGTTTCATACCAAATGGTAGAATATATTTTATTTATAATTCGCATGCAACGTTATGGAATGTGTTTAAGAAGTATATGATTTTTCGTTATTTAATTCTTAAGTTATATTGTAGTGCATGTATTTTTTAAATTAGCTATAGGTTTAGGTTTGAGTCATAATCTAACTTGTTGTTAAGTAATGTGGTTCCATATCTGTATTTGGGGAGGATTGGGTCTCAGTTGGTACTGACAGAATACGTGTATAGGTACTTGGCAATTAACCACTATTTTGATAGAGAATCGAATTGACATCGATTGATATAGTGTATCGTCATGTATATAAAATAATAGTAAATATAGGAGCATTAATATATAATGGAGTGAGTTCAAACAAATGTATGGTGATCGTTAATTGTAATAATTTCGAACACGACCGCACAATTACACCGGCTAATTTGATATAGCTTGAATACCTGAGATAATATTTAACAAATTTTGTACTGTAAATCCTTAGCACGCTGTACGAAAATTTGTAGCTTATTGACCTCAGCGACGAAGAGTATTAATTTGTATTATAAGAAGTCATACTCAATTAAAGGTTTAATTATAAATAGTATATTAAGTTTAATACACGATGATTTCATGACACTCTAAAATATATCTCTTATAATGACAGGTTAATGAAAAGGACCCGCTAAAGAGAGTTACGACATCGACATATTTGTTAGAGAAGCTGTAATTACCTAATATGTAGGTATCGTGTCGGGTCGCCGGTGTAATCATTAATGTCTCTGGATTATACCACAGTTCATTTTTTCTTTCTCCGTCGATGATTTGTGATATATACACATTTTTAATACTTTGGAATATAAAGGGTACACACGACTTAACAGCTGCTTATTTTGAAATATTAATTAAATTATGTAATTAAACGTTTTTATTATTTTCGAGCTTCTTTAAGTATTTATGAATATATGGCTTTGGACATGAAAATTCGTATAAGGAGTCTATTTGGTGAATATTGTGTTTCATTTTTTTTTTAATTATAAGGTGCAATACAGTGTAGTAACCTGTAATTATTCAATTGTAAGGGCTTGGGCGTGTTATGTAGGAGTAAGTATAACTCATTCAAAGAAATATTTAATTTCTCAAAGATTGCGGTTTTTACTTTTAGTTACAGTTTCAAACTAGCTGACAATGCTGGCAATGCTCCACTAGTCGTGACTCAATCAGCTATAGATTTCTACCACTATATTTGATCGCTGAACATACAATCAAATTCCAGAACGGACACTCAAGACCGTTTCATTACGCGGATGTTACATCTTGTGTATGGAGGTCACTATGCTGTCAAACCCGGTTATTGAGCCCTCATAAAATATGGTGTTGCTATGTGCTTACGGTAGGAACGTGGATAAAAAGCGAAAAATTGATATTATTCGAAATATGATTTTAGTACACAGAAACGCTGTTCTGAAGTATGAATCTAAAACCGGTTTAATAACGTTCAAATACGATACTCTTTTATTTTGTTAGGACATTGTCTGCGCGGACCGTTTACCTGCAGTTCGGGTCCCAAAACGCACCCTCCGAGATTCGCGCCGGGTGCGCAAGCGCAGGTGCTCGACGCACGACCAAAATTTTAACCTTCTATTTTGTATACACTTTCAAGATCACCGTGTTAAGATATCGACGGTGTAGTATCCAATTCGGTCGGTTTATAAATACAAAAACCAACGGAGAATTTTGGTAGTTTCCGCTTTCTCGGAGCAGTGATTCACCTCGCGTGTGAGACCCGCTCTATGAGTTGAACGCGGATTGTTGTTTGCGGCCATATTTGAATGTTATATGCCATGGATATAACATGGTTTTTGATATTTTATTTCAATAACGCATTCGTTGAACTATAGGGCTTCCAAGTTTTTATTCGGTAGGTTTTACTGAGCTAAGGCACAAAGGTCGTAAGGTTTTTTGTTTATTCATATATTTTTTAATTGTTCAAATGTGACCTAATTTAATACAACCAAAGTCGTTAACAACCGTATAACCCCCTAGATTGCCGTAGCATATGGGCATTGGTAACACCAGAGTTTTCGATATCGTGTTCCCGTCGTTAGGGCTTAAACTACTCTACTCCAAAGAATATCATCTTTCTGAGATACTTCAAGCCATATGGTGAACAATAAGAAGAGACAGCTACAAAATGCTTAACATTTAAAATATAATTATTTTATGTTTATCATAACAATGGATTACTAATAGGATGTTTGTGACTTGAGTTAAAAGTATTTTTCATTAAAAGCAATAGATATATCATTTGGTGAAGAGTTGTTGATAAGTTTCATATTACATCAAATGAGACTAATCAATAATAATGAAGGGGAAACCTAAGCGGAATAATAGAGACAAACAGTGCTCGTTACGAGCGAGAGTCAAAGTAGTAATAACCTTAAGCAACAAAATAGGAAGACTCAATGCAAAATTGCACCAATTTCACGTGAACCTAACCGGACTATTTACCACTAAGAACGCGTTGCACTCTAGAACGTGAATAGTTTATTGCAAACCTTACTTATACGGAATATTAAGCCTATTGCCCGAGGGATTTTAACCTGCAGGTCGCGCACCCTGCCGCAAACCGCGACCTTGTAAAGAATATTGAACTTTATTTTAAAATAGTTTAGGTTTCAATTTGAATATAAAGTTTCTTCAATTTTCATTGTTAGTATTTATTATTATATACTTTTAGAATTCTCTTCCCGTCCAGATACACATCCAAATAGGACGTTTTAGCAGAAATTTAAGAATTATAATCGGGATACGAGATATACAATACTATTACATTTTTTATGTATGGCAACCCTAGTATCAAGGAAAACAGATGATCTATACAGAACTACATAGTTCAAAGACGTCATATTTATTGGCCACTGACGCTTAATCCGTTTCGGGTGTTATCCGGATCTGTGATTAATTATTACAGCCTCCGAGCCGCTTTTTCTATTACTGCTTTCGGATTTATTGGATACTTTTTGTGAATGGGTGTGTTGTCCGTGGTTTCTCACTGGCGTTTATGTAGCGTCAAATTAAAATAATATTTTATTATAAAACGTATTACTAATATACATACATCGAAATTGCTATAATTGTTCATATCTGAGGTATTGGTAAATTAAATCATTGACGTTTCTCGTTTTTAAAAGCGTAGTTAATATTATCGACAACCTATTATTTTGTTTGAATTTAATATTCCTATAAATTTCTTACATTATTATAAAATCTCGCATTCGTTTTGAGTTAACTTAGTAAAAATATTAACTAAATGAGACTTGTTTCTACCGTAATATTAATAAGAAAGACGATCCATTGCATATTAGCCGAATTAAAATTTGCCTTCACTGACATAACGTAAACTATATCAACATCTTAAGAACATAACCTTTAACATTAAAATTAAACAATTTTCTGCTGATATCATTCCTGGCATATAACAGACTCCTTAAATTCTTCCCCACAATTCTACACTGACTTATTAAGTAATATAAACGCCAGTGTGAAACATGTGATAGATGATAAGCCATTAATGGTTATCTACTAGATGCATACGAAAATCAGTCTAAACCGCAGTCCATCTGAGCTGCGGTTCTGTACCGAGGCCCGTATATTAAGACGTGTCAGTAATTAATGGTACAATTAAATTGAGTGTAACATGTCGTTGAAATGACTCGTAGTTTATTACGGTGATATTACGTAATTGCATTTTGAGACATGTTTGGATAGATAGATTGCGTAGAACTTTGCCTATAAAGACTGCTTTAGATGCGAAAGTATGATGTAATTTAAAAATTACTAGATTAAAATTGACTTTATCTTTAAGCTCAACCAGCTGTAAGCTCGTTTATAAAATTATTATTTCACGATTTTATTAAAAACTTTACCATTAATATATTGCAGTTGTAGTATACGTTAAATATATTCTTGCCAAAGAATGCCAAATCCTAAAGCTATGTTTAAGTACTTCGCAGACAATTCCCTTGATTTTTTAAATCAAGTATTTTTATTAGTACTACTTTAAATTACAAGTTTTAGTTTGTACTGTTAGATCAATCTTGGTTATAAACATTTCGTAATGGCCGAAAACTCTTTAGTAATTTCGTAACATTTTCGAAGATGCGTGGCTAAAACACTACGCCATAGAAAAATTATACATAACCAACCAATTACAGTTAAAATGACTACACAACTATAATTTTGGACAACAGGGAATAAGATGTAATAATAATATATTAATAACTTATCCGAAGAAATCACCGTATAATACAAAAATCATGCTACAATTTTGCATGTAAAAAGTTAATTTTATCCTCTACTGCAATATGCTGAAGTAATGAAGCATGTTAAATATAATCATTATAAGTCCATATTATTCTTCCACCTTTAGCCTTAATGCACCGCAGTCCATCAATAACGGGTTTCTACGGAACTGTGGAGATGATAGGCATTGTGGGGTGAGTAATGATGCAGGCGCTCAGTATCGATGAAAATAATATTTTTCGTTCAGTCTGCGATCTGTTTAATATTGCCTTGCGAAATGTTTTCAATAGTGCATTATTTGTTAATGCGTTATTTCTCTCTAAGACAGAATAACTGCAAATAAAACAAATTTTCGTGTTTTCAATTTTTTTGAAATGTACACTTAGGTGTTAACTACTAATAATGTAATTATTGGTTTTCCGTAATAACTTATGTTGCATAAAACTAAGATCAAGAATATGTAAGACAAGCAAAAAGTTCAGGAAACCGCAACAATAGTGCACCAAAGATGACACCGTAAGCGTTTGCATTGTTTAACCACAATCTAATTGGCTATGGTGAATACTGCTACAGAATCGAACAAGGGAAGTAATTAGGCTTTATTTATTGTGCTACCTTATCTACGAATGTTGCACGAGCGACCGAGGGGCAACCAATTGTCTCGCATATCTATTTGTGTCCTTTAGTTAAAACGAGCCTTGTAATACTTTTAAATTCGTTCTAGGCGTAGTGCATTGAGTCTCGGGTAAACATCGCTTTACAGGAGGTAAAATTGTAATTATAACATATACCATAAATCGCGAAGAAAATTTATTTGAAAATACTCCAAAATTAAACTTTTTGATACCTTCTCTTATATCATGAATGCTTTTTTCATAAGACTGTTTTTAAAATTAGGATAACGTTCTTGAATAGTTACAATTCACTCGTATTTCCAATTAGCGGCAGTTGATTCTGGATCTCATAATTAAACTAGGTACTGTTACTAAAAATATTTTTATATTCTTTGACTGAGAGATGTTTCTAGAATACACGGAAGTATGCGTCTAATCGTATTGCTTTACACTTTAAAGTAATGTTATTATACGAATACGGTGTTTTGTAGCGGACGTATAAAATCAACCGGTTTTTGGAACAGCTTTTCGATTCTCTCATATTTTACATTAACTACCCAATATATTTTAATTATAAAGTAATATTCATTGTGTATTTATTTATCTTGTCTTTACTAGGTTAATAGAAATGATGGGAAACCGTTTTCCTTTTTTCTTATTTTCCATAAACAAAAATTCTTTATTACCGTGTCTACGATCAAACTTTTTGTATTTAATTTGCATTTGTCGAGTCTCCGACCTAGTAGTTTCTATTTTAACAAACATTGACATTGAATGTCTCTAGTAAGTTTTTATATTTCCATTCAACGTGCCCGAACTAAGGCTACACAACTTTAAGCATTAATAATAAGACACTCCCAGATCGTTATACTTATTTTTTCACGCATAAATTCTCTTCCAGTTAAAAATTTACACAAGTTATTTTTATTATAGTTGTCAAGTTTAAAATGTAGCATTAATTTATGTTGATCCCATGGTTAACCATTTCAATCTTATCCCCACAGTTGCAACCCTATTATGAAAACTCCTAGCAACCCGAAGTTGTGTAAGTGTCGCTCTGACGGGTACATAATTCACAATTTATGCATAGTGCATATCTATTATTATCTCTTTGCATTTTGAAAATATTACTTTATCATAAGATTACTTTTTGCATTCTTCTTATCTACGTTATTAACTAATTTAATTGCTGAACATAGGCTTCCTGTAGTATTATAACCGTATTCGATTGTCAGTTTTTTTAATTCAGTGAATTTTACTTTCCCTGTATTATTTTACTTCAATTAAAAGGTCATCTCACTCTAGAATTATTGCCAGTCAGTTTTATCTATTAAGTGTGAACAAAATCACTGCTATTCCAAAGTAAATTTAACAGATTAATCTAGCCTCAGCTACCGTGAAGGGATAACATTGTTATCAGATCTAAGTTATCAGTAGAAAGGATCATTAATAAATCTAGATTTCTCGACAATCCACTAATACGTAATGGTCATAGAGTCACCATATTTTTTGTATGGTGTAACAGACTGTAATTCAATTGTTTTTTTTTTTATAATTTTGTCTATGCTCCAATGATCCCAATGATACCTTAGACCCCTTGTGATGTAACGCAAACGGCAGCTGCAACTAACGTACATCACTTGTGTATACCCGTCTCGTTCACACATAGTGTTATGTTACCATCGTTCTCTGTCACACAGAAATGTGTCTTTTATCCGGTCAACTTACTGTAGTCTTCATCGTCGTGCTATATCGATTTGTATCGTAACTCGTTTTTGAATATAAGTTATTTCGACATTTATTAGTTAGTATTGTAGTATTTTTCCGGCTTTAAAACTTTATCTGATGGAAACCTCATATTAACTGTACAACTAAAAGAGATTTCTTTTACTCGTATAACCAATAACCGTTTGCTTAGACGTTTTTTAATGTGTTACTTGATGAGAAAAATAAGTACGTTTACTTATTATCTATATAATAACGCATATTACAGTTTGAAATATATTTGTTGTATAGTTATACAATTTTAGTTAATGTTTTTTTTAAATTAAATTCAGTTTGTAATGTTTTCGGAAACCCGCTGTTTGTTAACCCCATTAAATTTTTTTACTTATCTCATAATTTATTATGTGGCTTATTTTTTTAAAATCACAGTTATATTGAGATTTTCTTGTCTAATGAGAGTGTCCTCTGTTATAATTATAATAGACACATATAAATAAACCATTTTACTTGCCTCGTTTTTAACTACAATCTATTTAATTCCTAAGTGAGATTAGTGCTGCACTTTGGCGTGAAATTATTACATCACGTTGTTTATGTGAGCTTAGAACCCACGGAAAACATTTCGTAGTCGTAAACTGTACCATAAAAACACCTTAAATTTTGTGACCGAATTCCGTATAGTGCCACAGGCCACGTGTCTCGTTTCCAAATATTTTTTTGTCGTCTACGTAGCAACGTTTTTGTACGTTGCCTGTTGTTGCAGCCTTTGTATTTTTTTATATTCCAATTGCAGAAGAAATGTTAGTTGATGTCGGTAAAAAATTGTACTATGAACAGTACATTTATTATTATGTAAATGATCACATACGTACAGTCATGTATCCGTGGCTTACTGTTAAAAAAAAACAATCTCATTTTAAATATGGATTTTTGTTTATTTGTTTAAACCAGCGTTATAGTTGCAAGTGATTCATATTATAAAAGAATATTGAATATTTTCAAGTTTATGTTTACAATGATTTAATATTCTATTTGTGAATTGATTTACTTGCTGTATAAGATATCATTGTTTTGCACGTAATGAGTAATTTGTAGGATTCCTGCATGACACAATCCTTAAGACTCTTGTCATGTAAAAAGTATGCGTTCTTTGTTTTACTTATAGAGCGCAAAAATATTTTTCTATCATTATAAATTCATATCGGCATATACCGTAGTGCTATGAACAAAGAAATGATCTTTGAATGCTTCTCAGAAATGCATAGGTAAACATTTTGGTTTGTTGTCTTTGTAGCACTGGACGAGACGATAGTAAGTGTTGTGTTTACTCATATATACGCCCAAATCATATAATTACGAGAGCTTTCTATCAGACTGCGACTTAGAGTTCAACCTTACAGACTGATATTGTTATACGTGTATAACTAAGTAATAGCAATATGTGTTTCTACATAATTCAGCTAATATCACGTAGGTATAGTTGTTAAAACTGATTATGGAATTATCGTTGTAACTGTAAGAATGTGATTTGTTAAATTTGCCCACGGAGTTTTTGTAGTGAATAAACAAATCATATTCAGAGCTATTATTTACTAGCTGTGCTCACGAATTCGTGGAACTAAAATTAATTAATAACTTTGCCCGATTTTGTAACTTTTTTCAATATAGGTTTGCTCCTATTGGGGTAGCGTGATGTTAAATAGCCTAAAGCCTTACTAAATGATTGCTCTATTGAATCACAAAAGATTTATTAAAATCTGACTGGTAGTTTTTAACATTAGCACGATCAAAAAACATAATGATATAGGTATAGATGGTACATTTTACTTATAGACAACTATCTGAAATGGCAGACCTTGTGCTACCTTTTCGAGTAGTCAATTACATCGACTACAGCGACATCTATCGTGTTATGATCACTTACTGAGATAAATAATACCCTATCTCTCAAGTTGTATCAAATTGCACACAATGTGCAAAATTTGATTAAAATCGGTTCAGTAGTTTAGGAGTTCATCGAGAACAAACAACATGATATTAGACGTATATATATATAAAAGACCAAATAGTTTATTTTTTTATGATTTTATTTATTTATTAAAACAAAAGCCGCAACATGGCAGATAAAGATCCTGTCAATAACACGAGGCGAAAACTCGCCTGTGCGAGTTAACGGAAGCGCGGGAACTTAACGCGTAACCATGGTTACTTAACAACATAATGAGCTCTTAACGGCACCGAGTAAATAAATTAATAATGCAAAGCCAACGAGCCGAGCGGCTCTGCCCCCGACCCGCGGAGACATACAAACTTACTTGTGTTTGATGACTCAGATATCTGAATCGGAAATGTGAGAATTATTTCTGATTGTTGTGATGGCTGACTTTAGACGGAAGTTATTTTATTTCTATTCTCTAAAAATCGTTGTTGAATCGTTTTTTACACCTAATGTCAATGAACGAAAAGGTCGCTGGTTATGCTTTGTTCTTTGAAAAAAAGAAGCTTTTTTATTATATTTCTTATTTTAATCTGTTTATCTAATAGGTAGGTATTGAAAAAGTTTTTAATGTTTCTGCATACATATATATAATTACGGCAAAATGACACCAATCGTATTGGATAATACAGTATCGACCATCGAGCGATTAATTGCTGAGCTGGTACACTGTTGAGTACGGATCTGAACCACCCGCGAAATTGTATCCCACACATATCCGTGTCACCATGGTGGACTATACTTGGTGCATGTTGGTCGAGATGGCCACAATTGGCTTGTGTTACCCATCCCACATGCACGCAAGTTTATATACATCTCTAGTATTTAGATACCTTCCATTTTAGTATAATTTGAAAGTGAATATACGAAATGTGGACGACTAAAAATTATATAATAATTTTCAGCAATAATAATAGTAATGTATCATTAGTCATACATCTTATGAAAAAAATTGACAATAACAGTATATGTTTGGGTGGCATTATCGCTTAGAGCGATATTTTTCGTTGTTGGTAGGGCATGAAGATGATATCGCGACTACAATATACCAATTATCGTTCGACATATTAGTAGTTTAAGCTAGTTTCATTTCGGGTTTAACCAGTTTATAATCAACAGCCAAGAGGGTTTCAGGCCTGCATGATATAGCACTGATCGCGAGTTCAAAACCCTGCAAAAAGCTTGTGCTTTCGGTGAATGATAAGCATTGTAATAAAGTCATAGCATGGTGGTATAGATTATTTTGTATGCCATCCTGGCTAACTATAATTCTCGAGTTAAAGATCTATCACCAAATACCTATAGATGTTTTACAGCAGTTGTACTTGCGAGCTAGTTACTTTAGTAGGTTTAGTCTATCCGTCATTTTGGTCCACAACTTCACTCAAATTCATTAGAGAATGTGGTCATAATGGTAAACCTAAACTATTAATAAAAAAGACAACCATGATCCCCGTAGTATTATTGATCAGTTTCAATTCGTTAGTGTTTTTAGACTGTATGTATATATGGATTTCGGATATACTGTTATGGGTTAAAAGACGCATCTTAAACAAAAAAAAAAATGACACTAAATTTTATGCTACTAAATTCACACAAGTGTTCAGTACAACAAAAATCCTCTATAAACGAAGCGTATTTTATTTTAGACGGTGTCGTTAAAGGAAATATTATAAATAATCCTAGTTAATCAATTTTCAATTTTTTAAAAACGTAACGTAGACGTCTTGCTGTGCCGCGACATCTATTATAATTGCCCCGACCAACTGAGCAGCTTATTCAATCCATTTGTATTAATATTAATATTTTAATTTTATCTTTACAGTGTTATCATCATTGGATTTTTTATTCCGTGAGAAATTACGTCAATGTTCGAATACTTAAGTATTTTTATACTTCGTATGGTTAATATACTTAGAATATAAACATGAATTTTTATTATAACATTAATATTATTTCTTGTTTTGTTTTTACACATATATATTCTTATAAATTTATTAACTTCATCATTATCATCATTATATAAATAGTAGTTTTTTATGATATCCCTGAACTCCGGGAACTGACATCGAATTATTATTGAATAGGTACTAGAAAGGGAAGAACGTCTTGCGGGACAGTTAGTAATGTTATAAAATATGTGTGGCACGTATATGTCAAAATCAAAACTAAGGTTAAGAAGCGAAAAGATTATTATTTATCAGATTGAATATATAAAAAAAAAACATACATTTATAAAAAAGGTAAATATGTGATGGAAAATTATAATTGGTCCTGCTTAATAAATGTCTAGTAAAAAGCAGATAGTTAAATTGATTTCACTATGGTGTTATTCAATAACGTTTTATTCTCAACTCTCCCGTAGGTTTATTTCAAAATTGAGTCAAGGCTGAAAAGCTTTCGAAACGTTGGGATCTAAATTAATGAATAACCGCGATAAAATCCGTTTAAATTAGTTTTATTTTGATATTTTTCAAAGTTGAGTTGAATTTAAATAAATTTGGTAGGCATACCAAAGTACAGAGAACGTGGTTTAAACCGTTGAACTATTAAACAATTCTTCGAAAAATAGTATGAAACCTACACCCATCGTTCTGCGATGAAAATCGGTATTCGATCGAACACATGCGAGCGCGTTCCCACCGGCCGCAGCACCCTCCGACAAAAACAGGCTCAAGTGCGCGACATCTGGCGAGAAACGCAGCATCACATGTGTTAATACACTCCGCGTATCTGGATGATTCATTGATTTTTACTAAAGATGATAAAGAACAACAACGGTACTTCGAATATCTTATTGTTTCGCATTTCTACCGGAACTTTCATACATTTCTTCCTGGAAGACGTTACTAGATGTTACAGTTCATTCAAATTAGTTTCTATTTTTTAAGTCGAACTTAAAATCATTACTAAAAACTCTTCCGTTAAAGCATATGCAAAACATACTTCCAGTTTATTCTCTTTTTTGATTATCACATCAGAAGTGCGAATCATAAAAATACGTGTATTTAGTTAATTACAATTATTGCTTCGCGCCATTTCGAAGGGAGTAATCACGATGTAGTTTTACATCTCCAGGGACGAAAAATTTTCATTTTGTTTTGTTTCTTAAAATTATACATGTAAATCCCATTTGCTGAGTACGACGTCTTGTACTTTCACTTTTAGATAATACATTTTCCTCGAGCAATATAATTATGTATTTACTCATAATGGAACACCTAATTTAACATAATACGTATAAAGATTCAGTCGATGTCATATTTAATTATGTAAGATCTTTGTAAGCGGCTTATATTTGAATATTAGTTATATCTCTCCATAAAGGTATCCCGCTGCTTCGTAGGTTACGACGTAGGTTACGATATTTCTTCACATTGGTAATTTATACAGGATACTTATACTTGATATTTTTGTATTAAATTATTACTAAATTCAGATTGTATTTCTTGGTTTGATCTTGTATAAAAAATACAGCGCCACTCGTACAAATGTTATGGCGAGTGGAATGGCAATTCAATGTTCCATATTACACGTTTCAGCATATCGCATTGTACTTCAAAATTTACGGAAATTATACCAAATTTATTAATAAAAATATTGGCAGTTACCGTGAAAGCTAAAGCTGGTTTCAATTGGAAAAGCATTTGTAGAACGTGCGCAACTGGCTTTTAAAAATTGGTCCGAGTAAACCTGGACACATCTTACTTCTGGGGAACAACTGATTAATTAATTAGCAAACAGATTTATATAATATGGAATTATATGGTAGTTTTAGTTTTCTTTAAAAACAATGTTTTAATAAGGTCCCGGTTGAAGTGACAATAGATCTAGGGACCGGTAAAATCGTAAGGAAACTCTAATACTTGAGATATTTTTCCATAGTATTATTAACCTGGTGGTTAGTTATATGATAATTGCGTAATAGAACTGAGGACTAAAGGGCTGGTTAGATCCGCACAGTACCTCTGAGAAAATTCTTTATCTATTAATGAGGAGACGTGCGCACCGATTAAAAAAATGCGGCGGCGGCGCGCCGATGTGTATGTAGTCGGCATGGCGCGGCAGAGATGGCATGACTACAATTTTTTACATTTAAAATCAGTTATAATCCCGTCTCCTTATTTAAGTACAATAATTTGATTAATATAGTTTTAAATTATTGATCTCGACCTAGTCATTTTACTGTATTCAATTGTCTTATGTAGGTATTTAATCGCTGTATTTGGGTAGATCACCACTAGTAGGGGAACACTGTTTTTGCTAAGTTATAAGAATTCTCAATACGATAACTGCATCATAAAGCTTTTTGTTGATATCCAACGTAGATAATAAAATATTTAGAAACATGCAAGATCTTTAATTGAAACGTGTACAAGATACAGTTCAACTTTTGATAAACGATGATATTCGGAGTGTCTCCCACAAGTCCGTGATCTGTCTTTTATAAATCCATTCAGCTGGTAACTGATTCAATAAACATAAACCTTCATGATGATTCTTGTAAACACTTGTGACACATTCGTTGCGGTCTATATTTTAAACAAATATGTACGTCATATAGCAATAATTTTATAGTACAACCTTTATTAAAATTATAAAAAACTGCAACATAAACATTTCACATTTAAAAAACCTTGATTTTTCAACATGATTAACTTCAAATGACAGTCTAAGCAGCGATATATTATCATGTATTATAGACCACAAAATTGTTTAAAACGATTGCGATAATATGTAGGATCATTAGCGGTATGAAGGTCGCACAAACTGACAGGCTTTGTCATAGCTTTTATTACGCTAGATAATAATCCGGTTTATTTATATGCTTGATCTATATTTCGATTCCGGCAATTCGGTGATAAAATTGTAGTTGTGAGAAGTAATTATCTAAGCAACTTAATAAACACAGTAAAAAATATAAACAGCTAGTTATAAATTTTTCGTCCAAAGTTAATTGATTTATTTGATTGTTTATGTGTTTTTTCTTAACTCTTTTGTAAAGAAAGAATGATTACCAAATGAAGCTATGATGTATATTTGTAAAAAATAATCCTAGGGTTATTAAGATTTTCGGTATGTTTTCTGACATCGTTAATACATAGTGTCGAGAGATAAATGGCCAAGGATACTTTAAAATATTAGTATAATCTAATATAATTTACCCCAAATTCTTCAATCTGTCCTGTGTTGTATAAATCAAAATAGTGAGTGTTATAAGATAAATATTACAAATAGTATAAGAGTTCTTGCTACCGCTTTCTCACTGACATCACGCGGATCACGTCAAGTCTCTGTTCACATACGAACACGTTTCTCACATAACGGTCAAGTTTGTTATGTAATTACCCACCTACTGGAATCTCAATATTTTAATAGCGAAACGAATTTCAATTACTTTGTTTCATGCTGAATATGTGTTGGTTGCGGCTTCTTTGATTTTTGTTTTAATTGGTCCACGAAACTGCGTACAATATTAGAATATAAAAGCGATATCCGACTATCAAATATGATTTAGCTTGAATCCTTTTAAATGCGGACGCAGCAGCTTACGAAATTAAAATCACAAAACGGCGAATGTGTAGGTAGTCTTCAAATTGCTAGTCTAATCAAATGATGGAGAACCCCGTCTCGTCCTGTCTCGCTTCATTTTAACAGATTAACAACTAGAACGACTTGACCGGAGCGCATCTGATTAATAGTTTCATTCTGTTAGGGATCGATTTATGCGGCGATTTAACTTGCCCATTAAACCACCATTATGGCAATAACGCTTGTCGCTTCAGAGACAGTGGGTATTCATGTGTCTTCTTGCATCCCATTTTACTAATTTGATGGTTTCTAATTGAATTCAGCGTTCGAACGATTTTGGAAAGGGATACATAAAAGTATAAGCATGTATATACCTTGCGTGTTTTCTTCATAAAAATTTATAGCTATTGGGTATCTGAGCCGAAAGGAAAATAGGCTAAGGTGACCTATCTAAGGTAGTTTACCCACGACTGAATGTAATTCGAACGCGGTCCCCAGCCATAATTAAGAGAGGAATAATAGGGTGCCCTTGAAGATTGTTCAGACTCCTGTCGTAGCTAGCCTACGCTTTTACCTACATTTAAATGAGATAGTTAACTATAAAGTAATAACTCATATATTTACTCAAGATGGGTCGGAAATCGATTATGAAAAAAAAAAAACCAGGAGATGAAAATAGAAAACACAGCGTTAATATTATTAAAGTAATCTTGTATACCGCTTATGAGCACATAAAAATAGCCACCGAATCCGTAATGTCCAATCACGTGGAATCATTACAAGGCACGCTGCGTATCCGTCGGGCCCCGTGTACCGGTAATCTCGTTGTCGTGTTTCGCCCCGGGAGCTATCGGACGATACTTTATGTTAGGGCCCCATCGGCTGCCATAACTATTTGTCACAAGTATCGTGCTGGTCGGGCTATAAATTTGAAATATCTCAACACTGTTCCATAAAATGGTCCTTCAGCAACCTCTCCAGTGCTCTGAACGTTATCGAGGTGCGAATTTGCATTTACAAGAGAGGTGCTGCCTTAAGAAACCGTTGATTCATGTCTTAAATTTATTCGTTAAACTTATTATCAATTTACCAGATGCTTGTTTATTATACTTATTTATTGTTTTTCAATCTCTTATAATATTTATTTAGAATAACCATCGTCTAGTTTCAGCAAAGTTACACTATTTCTTAATCAGCCTCTTATACAAGAATAATTTGAGCTTTCAATATATAATAATTGATCTATGTTGACTTTCGTTGAGAATCCTTTATTTCTTTTGATGGTTTGTGTTATTGGTGATTGAAATATTCTAGAGAATTTGAAAATATTTGCTGATTTGAGCAGACCGGCAACCCAGTGACGATGAATTGTAGATTCTACAACGCGTTATGTTTTTAGAATAAAGTTATTTTTCGCACGGTACGGATGGAGGCGAGACAAATGAAAATGTAAGATTTTTGTAGTTACGATCTTTTCTTCAGTGTTTTCTATATTACACAATATTTCTATAGTATAGACGGTTATCTATAATGCGTATGCTATTGGATGTGCCCAGTAATAGGTGCGCGCTTATTGGTTCAAGACAGCTAGTAAGATCTCAATGGCTGCGCAGATATAGTTTGTACACGTCATACACGTTAGCTATTTCGTAGCGTATTATATGTTTTATTATGAATTAGATAAATGGAACGATGTACAATAAAATGCGTATTCTCGCAACTACAAAAAATATATGAATTACGAAATACCTACCATTAAGAACCTGCCATTCCTCCAATTCATTAGTTATCTCTACGTTTCATTTAATTGCTCACAGACGCTACTAATTCATTTATCTGTATTTGTTAAACAATAATATAATACGTTATTAATAATAATACACTATGTAAGGAATATTGTGCCATTATTTGTGTGTGTGTGTGTTCGAACTGTGGTTACCATCAGATACATCGATTGCCATACAATTTCTCATCGTAATCTATTTTCTATTATAATATTATAACTTTTTCATATTCAGTATTTTCGAATCAATTGTGAGCAAAAGTTATATATGTTTGTTAATTAGCATATTTAAGGTCATGTGATCTATGAATTTACAGTCAACTATAATATAATTTAATTTTGGTCATTCTAGTCGCCGCTTATATTATTGCAAATTATATTATAAATATACGAAATTTCTTCTTCATCATAATTATCCTACTTAGGTAGAAAAAGCACAGCATGTTTTTATTTCCCACGGTCTTTATCAGTTGTCCGGTTATATGACTTTTTTTGTCTTCACATAATTTGTCTAAATCACGCATAAAAACTATTCTAACCACAATATTATCAAATCTCAATTGCATATATTTAAATAATTTATAAAATACAGCTTTTACACGGCAACAGAATATTTCCATGATATTCTATTTCTCTAAGATCGTTCAGATCTTTCATCAAGTTCATAAATAATTTATCCTACTTAAATATTCATATTCTCGCGTATTATATAATTTCTGTTCCATATCATTACCATGTACCTGCGGCGGTGCCCGGCTCGTATACAAATGTCACCAGTTCATTAGAGCAGCATTAGTCAGAGCTAGAGGTGTGTTGTAAATTGCTTCAACTATTCATCCAGGAACCCACGCGTGTTTGCTCCAACGTTGATGTTGGTCAATCAATGGTCGAATGTTTGCCAAAGTTCAACATCCATGTCCAACTTCGTAGATAGATTGTATAGACTAGGACCATCGGCATTTATTTTTTAAGTTTTTTTAATAAAATATTTTCTAAATTTTGATAAAGTTATGATCGATGCACTGCAACGAATTATAGAATTTAGGAATTTGTTAATTCGACGAGTCTAAACAAAGAGATGTAGTTTTGTAAAGTAACAGACGAATAGTGATACCATAAAAATAAAAAGTTTTGACCGTAGAAAAGATGATGCGTACTCAGAAATAGTCGGGAAACTCGAAAATTCAAGTAATCTAAAAGAAAGAAAAAGGCTTTCAATTATTTAAAAAGTGACGAACTGTCTTATCTAACTTCTTCGTTGAATATATGCCTTATTCGAATAGATTCATTTGAAGCGGTAGTTTGAATTTACGAGTATAATATTACGCATTCTATATATTGACTGTAATTATTATTAATAACAAGAAACCACATGTAAGCTTGCTAAAATTCTGTACATATATTATTGAAAAGGTTAAAATTCTACATAAATAAATTCTCACTTAACCTTGAACATTAGCTGAACCATAAGTAATTTAAATAACAAATTAAATGACTTGTGTTTCTACTTACTTTAATAATCAATTATTATATTAATGTTAAGTTTTTCGCTTAAAAGTGTAATATGAAATTCACTGACTTTAACCAGAGGGACACGAGTAGTCCTTTATAAAAAAATACGAATATTAATTAACTATTTCAAAAAATATCGCATCCTATTTGTTGGTTAATTTAGCTAAAGTTTGAGTAAATAATTCCGCAGATATCTAAGAAAATTGTCCGGCAAAGTTTAATTTTTAATTAATCTTTATTCCAATATTATAATCTTCATTAGACAGTGTAAAAAGAAGTCGCTTCCGCTGCCTGTTCGCTTAGATCTTTCCAACTATTCAACGGATTTTAATGCAATTTGCAGCAATTTATAGAGTGATTCATGAGGAAGGTTTATATGTATAAAACATATATATTATACTATAGAAAATCCGGAAAATTGAGAGATTCGTAATATAATACAAAGTTCACAGGGTCAGCTAGTTGTTTACCAATAACAGTATTCAACCATTTTTAAACATCAGTACATTTTGCCGTCTCTTAGGAAACTAATTTTTTCTTACTCTATTATTAAGTACGTAATTGTAGTTGTTAAAATAAATCTGTTTACTCGTTGTCCGATGTATATTGTTAGGTTTTACTCGCGATTTCTGTTGAATAAACAGTCGGCGAAATATTACAGCAATGATAAGAATGTATTATAAGTTTTTTTAGTATCGTATCTCTAGGCAGTGGCAACTGTGAAGGGCTTATAAACACAATAAACGATCACAAACCAACAACCAAACTGAGAATAAATATTTGTAGATTACTTAAATTATAGTCCTGTGTTGAACTTCTGTAGTCTACGATTCGTTTTAACAAGGTAAGAAAACTTGTTTATTAACATCAACATTATGTAGATACTCATAAAGAAAATACATATCTTTTATATGGAAAAAGTTTATACAATTATCTATTTTAAGAAAAAAAAACGTGTTTAAACCTTCCGAGACGAGTTCATATTATTGTGAAATATGTAGGAATAATTGATAGGATTCGTTTATGTAAAGGTTATAAATTGAAAAAATCGTTCAAAATAGGTAAGTGAAACTTTCGAGTCATATCCGGTAATGATTAAAAGTTAGCTGTATAACAGGTTTTTGATAAATGTATTTATGTAATTATTATATCGTTATGGGCCTATTGTAGGCCAGTGTGGAGCATGACAAACTTGGTAAAATATTTTTTTCGAACAAACTGACAAACATCTAGGATGTTTGTATAAAGATTTTATATTTTTTATTGCAAAAACGTAGTTGGATGATTCGAGAGCAATTATTTTAATAGCTCATGTATGATTGTAAGAGTTTTATTCCTACAAGATTAAAATACTTAAAGTAAAATGGCGTCGTATTCAGTAGCCTAGCGGTAATGGAGTCTGCTAATGTCTCAAAGTTTTGTTTTCGATTCAACCTTGAACTTACGAGATCTGTATTTAAGTCGATTATGTTAATGTATTGAAATAACGTGCCTGTATAAGTAATTTCTTTTTCATTCGAATAATATGAGTTCATAGCGTTTAGTATAAAAAAATCAATTCCGATAGGTTCATCTGTACGTCTCTTTTGGAGACTCTCAAACCTTTATGCGTAATATTAGTGTTATTATATATATGAGTTGCATATTTATGTTTAAATGTTTTTATTTATTTAGTACTAACACCCCGCCGCTAACAGCCTGTATGTAACTAGAAATGGTTTAAATACAGTGCTATAAAAAACGTGTTAAGGGTTATTTTTCGTTGTCTCAATTTCCTGAGATCTTACTAACTTACATAACTTATTCTATTTTTAAATATTGTAATTAAACGTCAAAAGCTAGCAGTTAAAATATAGTTGCGATAAAAAAAAAATAACCTATAGCTGTCCAATGGTTCTTGAAAAGGGCATTAAACGACATACACAAAGAGACATTGCACTTTATAATATGTTAGCACTATATATATTTTGTCATAATATCTGGTAGTAGTTCTTAGTTTTATTGGGCTTTTAATTGGTATTAGGATAGGATACTGATAGCTGAAAAAAAATACCATGCTTACTTATGCTATGTTGAAAGTTAAAAATGTCATACCAATATACGTTTTAAAATATGACCGTATTGATTACCGATACGGATTGTAATAGGTATTTCCACAAAAACGCTCATTTTACTGGGTCGGTTATATTGGAATTAAATTACAATGTATTGCATACGTTTACTTTCACGTCTTCTTTCAAAATCTTAGTGTAATCAAACTCAATATAATACATGATTGCACCCATTATTTAAAGCACATGAATATATATAAGATGTGTACCTGTATATTACGTATAATTTAAATTAATAAAAAAAACCAAGTTACCGTAAAAGCGAACGAATTCTAAAGAGGGCATCGGCAAAACGCCGTCTGCACCAGAACCAGTTGCAGATTTCAATTTTAATTGCTCGGTGAAATCGCGTCGACCGATTCATATTATATCACTATATAAGGGGGCCATTGATTTTATTAATACGATGAAAGTTCAACGGATACATGCTGTATGTGGGTACAAAACATCTTTATTATGTACTTAATTGGACGGGTAAGTTGTCCAGTGTAGTGATACTCGCTTTGAATTGTTTTACGAATGTATATTTCTATGGTGTAAATTATCAAAAGTATTTGTAGTCCAGTTGATATTTAGAGGACACTGCATTTTACAAGTTGACCGACCTTAGAATCCTATACCCATTTGTTATGTAAATTTATCACAATAGCAAAGAGATAAGTAGATTTTGCGCAATATAGAAAAAAAATAGTTTATTTAACTGAGCTTTAGTTTTTAGAAATATGTTATTAAAAGTCAATTCTTAGGTCGGAGATTAACAGGTTCTGAGTCTTAAGAGGCCGGGATCTTGAGAATAGAAACGAATTGTGGAAGTGTGTGAATGGCCAATAACAACACGAAAAAGCTTAGTTTTGCCACCTGGAGCCTAAAAAAACTATGCGACACATTAGTCTTATTAGACAAAATGCTGCTGTTATATATTTGTTTTGCGGGTGACACTGCCGGTCCGGTCTCACAAGGGCTTGTACAGCCGCAGGACGAGATGTTTCGAAAGAATCTATTTAAACCGTCTATCATGGACGCACAGTCCAGTTATTATAAGTAATAGGTTGGTATTTTTACTCATTGCATAGAAAAACCTCGTGTGTTAGTGCGTGTTGCCAACCGCATCCTGTAGGACGGTTTACTTTAGGACGTGTAATGTTATTTTGTATTTACAACTTTTCTGATTGTTTCCTTTTCCGATGCTTTTTGTTAAAGGGGCTTATGCAGTAGTTTTGTTTATTCCTATATTTGAAGCCAATTCTAGTTCTAGTTTTCAAATTCTCTCAAGGCGGTTGTTTTAGGATAGTCGTGAGTATCTTGACTTTCAAAACATTTAGCTCGGTATTCGGCCGTCTTCAAGGTAAGTAAGAATTGGAGATACATGATTTGCGTTGTTCGAATGATTTTAGTATGTTAAATTTAGATCTAATTTTCTAGACTAGGTCTTAATTAGAATAGATTTTCAGAATAGTACAATCCACAAAATATAACTAGTATCGAAAGATCAGTATTGAAGGTTGCCACAGTCACACCCGTATGTATGGATAGCTGTTAAATAGCTGGATATGAATTAGATATATCAAGCGCGACAAATAAAAGGAAAGTAACCGGCTCTGGGTTGTTACCATGTATATAGTGGTCGCGACCAACCCGAGCAAAAGTTTTTATCACTCATTAAACCTTGACAGTAAATATTTTTTATTATTGAAGTTATTTGTTAACAGTGAAAAAAATATTCTCAGCAAACTCGTTCTATCAAGGAAAAGTGTCGAAGTATATAGCCTTTATGGATAAACAAATTTCAAAGCATATACTTTATTTTAATGAATTATATTGAGAGTTAGCATGGTAATTTTTACTGAGCATTTTTTCTTGGACAAAAGTTGTTAATAGTGACAATATACTAATACAATTTCTAAATTAAGTCACATATTAGGTTTTTATTTACACCATACTTAGTCTGTAGTGTAGTCTAGGGAACTCGAGTTTGTGCTGTGATATACAGAAAGTATATACCGATCATTCTTCTTCCTCACTAATCTTCTTCGGTTTCATTAATATCTTTATGTGGCGATCCGGTTTAAAGCACTTATTATTTTCCCACGGTCAATACTTTTCTAATGTTAATTATAGTTTATTTTAGTTCCGCGTTAAATTGGCGTAGGCGTCAAAATGTGCTGTTATGAAGGCTGCATGATATCGGATATATCTTATCCGTTCACTAGTTCCTCACTTCGTTCAATAGGATAAGATTTAAAAAAAAGTTTGGCCGAATGAAAATTTATCTCGCGTTGACTTTGTAGTTTTACAATGTATGCCCTCTTAAATATAGAAAAATGAATACAAAGAGAAAGCAAATAAATAAAACGCAAATGAAACTGTACCTAAAGACATTTGAACCCATCACGCGACGTGTTCGTGATCCGACAGTCTTTATTAATGAACTGTTCATCAATTCATCACCGGTGAATGGGTCACAGTTTTTGTCACGCGAACACTATTGTTATTATGTTAACAATGTGGAAAGATTTACGATGAGACGTGCGAGTCGAGTTCGAATGAGGCCAATGTATATATTCCTCATGCGTCGGGATGTAACGCGTTGCACTTGTATTCTTCGCTTCTATTGTATTGCTATGTGACCAAGGTATGTTTAATTCGAATTGCTTATCCAATATAAGTGCAACTTCCAATCGTGCAATAGGCCTTAAGCGTAAACAACAGTACGCTAATATTTAACGTATCTCTTTTTTAAACCAAATCCTGGAGTAAATCGTTTCCCTAGGCGTGATGTTAAGTGAAGTAAAATACAAAACGGATAACTCAGCACCAGTCCTTAATCCTTTCGAATTGTCAAAAACTGCCTTAAATTTGTTGGATATACGCTTTTATTTTAACTATTCGTTACTTTGAACATGTGGTCACGTTGTTATAAAATATACATTATTAAAAATATATATAATATGAATACATGTCAAATGAACAGACGTAAGAAATGCATCAAAAACCAGTTGTTTATTGATAAAAATCCGAGTGAAATCGAGATCAGAGCCGTATATTAATTTCTGAACGGATGTGAGTGTGTTGTGTGTAGCGGCATCCGCAATTACGTTGATTTGATGCCCCGGTGCCGCGGTGCCGCTGTGCTCGGTCACCTACTGTTGTGTTGGGGACGTGTATTGGTTCCGACCTTGACTCTACTTACCTATATGTCTTCTATAGTAAACTGCTAAAGTTATATGCCGCTTCTTATCACTCAGCCGAGAAACGTTCTCTTATTCATTTAACGCTTTGGCGTAAGGTGTTCGGAAATCACCGCAAAATATATATTACCTTGTTTAGTGATGTTACTATGTATCTAGATACTATATACGATACTATCTAGATATTAGAAGACGTTTGATTTAACATGGTGCTAGCAGAATATATCTGTAAAAGTTCGCAAAAGATATTCGCCTTAAGTCTAACCATTATGTATATATGTATTGTATGTGTGTTGTTTTTTGCATTAGTGTGTTGATAAAATTGTATTTTATAATTTTTTACTGGCGTCAATTAAAAAATCTGTCGTCAGGATCCTTCGAGAATGTTCTGATATTGGTTTTTGCAATAGTGTTTGCAATATTCATTAAACAACTATTAAAATTATTTTTAGTCACAATCTTATAAAGCGTTTCAAATATTGTATTTAAAAAAAAACTTGTAATAATAAAATTCCGTCTCTTTACAGCGCGAAAACAAATAACGTAGCATTTTAATCAAAGAGATAATTTACCGTCTAAATAAAGAAGAGAATAGTAATCAAAGAATACCATAACGGCGCACACCGTTATCGTGAGTTATTAGTATATACTACTGTTATATACCGTGGGCGTCAGTAGCGGTGGACCTAATATTTTTAGCGAAAAACCGGATACTATTTTGTTGAATAGTCTGCGAAACGAGCAATCTCATATACACATAGTTGGATCCAATATCGAAAAGCAGCTACCGTGTGCCTAATGAGTTTTTACCATCGGTGACAATCAAGGTTATATTTAACCCCCTTAGGAAATGTATTTTTAAGATCACTTAGCTTGCACCTGCGTTACGTAAAGAAGTTCTCTGTTTGATTAAATACTTCTTGACCCAACAGGTTTAGAATTAGATATTCCGTGGGTTAACTTGAGAATTTTGTCATTTTTATTTCATATAATAATTAATTATATTTATATGTACAAATAAAGGAACATTAAAAAAGACATAGTTCATAAGTTTTATCGTTAGGTCTGATTACAATCTCACCTGATGTTCAGTGACGATGTTGCCCAAAATGGTAAACCCGCCTAGTGGAGGAATTGTCTCTCAAGTGCAACTGCCGGAACACACCTATAAGTATTTGGTAGCATATTTTCAACTTGAGGGTGGTAGCTAGCAGTGTGGGCATTAGAAAAATCCCTACCAACACACTTTGGTTTATTCACGATATTTTCCGTTACCGAAAGCTCAGACTCATTGCAGGTGGATTCGAACTCACGTCCATTGACGTGACGTCAGTACACACTACCGATTGAGTCATGATCGTTTCAAATTTATATTGTTATATGTTATATTATTGCATTGACCACTAACTTAAAAAAAACTGACTTCGAACCATTTAGTTTGAAAAAATAGATAAAAATCGATAAGCCGAGTACCTTATGAATTTGAGTCACATCACTAGTTGCAGTTTGACATATAACGCCGTCAAAGACATTATTACACACGGAGATAATTAACGTTATCAATTAATAATGCTTTCTTTTTGATCCAATTACAAATAAAATTTCGTCGTATTGATTAATGGTGTACTTGAGATACGGTAGTAATTATTTATGTCGTTTACTAAATCGTTTGTAATGATATATCGTGTAATTAACGTGTGGTATTTTAACGCAGAGATTATCTTTGGGAGAATTAGATAGAGTTACTTTGAGGACGGTATTTCAATAACATAGTTCCTAGTATACATTGATGGCATTGTTTGTATATGACATGAACAGACTGAATTGAACGAGCATACGATACGACATAGTATATTTGTCAGAATAAACTATTTAATAAAAAAATGGCATTTATAAGTTATGGTATTCCGTTTGATATATTCATTTTTATAGAATCATTCTGTTTGTGTTCTTAGACTCCAGTCTAGAGATTAACGTATTTTTTATACAGTTTAGGAAAGCTTTCTCTGATCAGGCTTTAGTTGACATTTTGATACTTTTGATAAAAAAGAATAAGTATACAAATAAATCAGGTCGATAAATATTGCCTTACGGTGTATACTATTTTAAAACATGTTAAACAATTTTATAGGTAAATCTATTAAATAATTGTCTGAAATAAGTATAATCCGCAATGGCTGTTGTTGATTTTCCTTTCATATATTTACTTTATAACAGTAATTTAACCTTTTTTAAATTTTATAATTAATTATTAATTCCACTTTCTAATTAGTGAGCTTAGAGAGCGGCGATAAATTTAGTAGGTTGAATGGACTAGTTTGAATATAAAAATAAAATCAATAAATTAATATTTGAACTATTTTAAATTAAATACATATTATATAATTAACTGTAATCTACACGTTCGAAGTTACGACCAAATTTAGTATGGAATATATATATCTTTTTATACTATAACTCCCAGTAGGTATCTAAATTAATCGGATGTTATCCCGGCTAAATGTTAATGCGAACAAATATCGTGTCGATCAGTATGATTTCGATGTCTTCCTTTCAGTGGTATAGTATTTTAGAATACCCAGTAGGCTAATTGCCACCTTGCAACTAGAATTCTTGCTTTAAGCATTTATAAATATTTTCCGGCAGTTACAAAAGAGAACCAGTGCTCTCATTAGGTTTAGCGTATTAGTGCTCTCATTAGGTTTAGCGTATTAGTGCTCTCATTAGGTTTAGCGTATTAGTGCTCTCATTAGGTTTAGCGTATTGGCAACTTAGGGTACTACTTCGTTTTTTTTAACATCAAATCAGACTGCGGACAAACACCATATCTATATAGATGTGACTAAAAGATAATAGCCGTGCTATAACTGAGAAAATTTAATGAACATACTCTTGAAATGAAGAATGTTGTCTTCTTGAAATCGGTTAAATAGTGGGTAAAACACATTCTACTGTGTGAATTGTGCAAATATTTTTTCTCTATTATTTCCGGCGCATACCGATATAATTATCAAAATATGAATTGTCAAATAAAATACGTTCACCGTGAAATCGTTAATTGTTCTGTTTTGTACAACGAATTCACGGTTCATATTAATAAGTCACGCGATCCCTGCAGGTTCAATAATAAAGAAATGTTGAATTGGTAAAATATTGAAAAATGTTTATACTATGCTTTCGACATCTTAGATTTAAATTATTTGTTTTAATCCTATTCTAAGGTCATTAGTAATGGAGTGTGTTAACTTTACCAATATATCTATATAGATTGGATTAAAAAACCAAATTATTTTCTTAAGCAAATTAAGAAATATAAATACAGTCTGACTAATGTAAAATGGTCGCTGCAGCCTATACAAGTTGACTCAATATACTGGACTTGAGTATATAGACGTGTATGCGCAGACGACCACAGTTTTCGTTCTTAAATCTATATCTATACTAATATTATCAAGAAGAATGATTTGTATTTTTGTTTGTAACGAATAAACTCAAGTACTACTGGACCGATTCTAAAAACTCTTTCACCACTAGAATGCTACATTAGCCCTGAGTAACATTTTGTTATGAAAATTATGAAATAATTTTTAATTTTACGCGAACGCAGTTGCGGTCGCAGCTATTATTCTATATAAGCAGTAATAGTTTAACGTAATCCTAATAAAATCCAAAAAGAATATTGACCGTCAAGTCATATATATACCTATCATTTGTTTTCATAGTGAAAAAATACTTTTATGTTCTTTCACTCTCAATGTGTACCTGCAACGTTCAAGCAAGCTACGAAAGGGTAGTGTGGCAAGACTCATCAGGTACCAAACATGGTGAAATAACTATTAAACAGTAACAGTGGCAACTCTCACCACTGCGCTGCCAGAGACCAATGATAAGTTTAACATTTTTCTACTTCAGGGGCTCCCAGTCTTTTACAGTTCGCGACGCTCATACATGTTACATACATACATAACCTATCCAGCTGGTCGAAATAAATAGGTGCAATGATACTGATTACGTCGATAGCACAAAATTTATAACATCCACATTATGCATCCAAACTGTTTATATATATGAACATCAAATTAACAGTTTCCAGCTCGTAGGTAAGTGTATAAATGAAATTGTTTATTCTGTACCCACCAACACTTAATGAAATTGTTTATTCTGTACCCGCCAACACTTAAGGTTTGGAGAATAGTAAAGAGAATCGCTTCTCGGCGCCCTTCTTCATTCTCTACGGCGCACATTTTGTGAACCCCTGTTCAATTCTGTGATGGGTTCAGCTGGTGTCCATAGGAGCAAAATTGATAGGCTATATCAACCACCTCCTAATTCCTAAACTTCGTAGGCATATTTTGATCCTTGTAAATCTAATATTCCCTTCAATGTGGCTTAAATCACGGCCGGTTGTTATTATATAATGTACTTAAATATAAAGTGTGTAAAAAATGAACTTCGTATAACTATATGAACACATTGACAGATTTCAAGACATCAGATAAATTCTGATTCGTAATTTATACAATTTAGAATATAAATTTAATTGCTGTAATATATAAGAGAGCCCTCCGCGCGTGGCCTGTCGGTTATCTCGTTTATTCAAAGTAGTTCTCTAATACGAATACTGATTAAGATACATTTTTCTGAATTTCAAGTAAATAAAATTATTTTATATGTTTAATATGTTGCATTTAAAACATTTTTACTAATATTCCTTCTTAGATATTTAATATTTAGTGTGTATTAGGAGCGATGAGAACTTCTAGGGTAGTTTTAGAAAACTGTTAGATTTACACAGCGTTTAATGCAGTTTGCGATCCGTAAATGAGTGTGCATATATAACATGCTACGCTATCAAAAAATATTGAAACTGTCTAGTTTATTTAAATTATAACATAGATGTCAGTATTAGGTAGACCTATGTAGGCAGTTTTGCTAATTTCGATAAGTAAATAGCTTATAACAAACCTAACGGACTCAAAGTAACAACTAAACTTGCAACACGCATGCGGGACTCGAATGCACAGCACATAACGAGCCAACTGCTTTTAATCACAATACCAATGTGCAGTCAAAAATGAATAGTATTTACTACCCCGTCAAAAGATATTTGCTATGTTTACTCTGCCGTCATTTATCAAAATTATGAACGAGAATCTAAAAAATGGTAAGCAATTATATGGGCATTAATAATATTTTTTATACATAACAAAAGGGGTCACAATTTCGCACAAAGTTTACTAAACAATGCTACGGAAATGAAACATGCTATATACAGTTGCATTTCACGGATATAATAGGGATATTTAAAACTCAGACCTAGAACTGACAATTATACTCATCACACAAAAGTCAGCCGTGGGCGGGGATTGAACCTCCCGACCTCACGACTAAATAGCAAGGTATACTACCGACAATGGCCCGGGGCCTGTCATTTTTTTTCATACAAGTCGGATGTCTAAGAATTTTAATATTTTTTTAAATTGATTTGGGACCTGAAAAATAAATGTTTAGTGAATATTGAAAAATTACGACAATTGTGAAATAAATATACAGTTTGAATAGAAATTTATAGTTTGTACAATAGATAAGATAGATGCTTTTTAATCTATGGATTAAACTCACTGGATTCTCCAGACAAAACGAAATCGGTCCTTGATCTATGTCGATACGGGAGATTAAATTGTGTTTCAGTGTGATTTCAGTTGGTAGTGTGAACGTACGCCAGTCAAAGGCATGTGTTCGAATCCGCCTATACTGAGCCTGAGCTTTCGGTGAGGGAAAACATCGTGAGAAAACCATAGCATGGTGGTAGAGTTTTTTCTAAAGTTCATCTGGCTAGCTACCTTCTTTAAGTTGAAAATCTGACCCGGTATATTTATAAGTGTGTGCCGGTAATTGCACTTGAGAGACAGTCCCTCACTGGGTTTAGCGTGTTCACCATCTTGGGCCACATCGTTATTTAACGTCGAGTGTGACTGACGTTATAACGCCAAACCTATAAAGTATAAAAAAACATTAGACCATTCCATCCTATTGCGAAAAGTAGTACGTAAGTGTATTTTTGTTCACGTTAAATTAAAAACTGCCCACTAAAATTAGATAGTAGTTAGTCTTTATTATTAATACGGTAAATACTGAGTGTAAGAATAATTGATCGATATCCTTAATATATTTAGTAGCAGCATAATTATTATCTCATCTTCCCAGTCTGACCGCAGTATCCGGTGTTATCGTTTATCAAACGCAAACAAGTGGACTAACATACGGAAAATACGTTTTGTAGGCGAATTTTTTTTTTTTCAAATAATATATAAATATATTACCGTTATCGTTTACAGCTACGTTCCCACGGTCCGATGATAACCATATCGCTTCCTGAACGATTTGTGCGTACGAACGATTGAGACTTTTTATGTATATATGCGCCTAATATAGACCTTAGATAAGTATAACTGGGCTCGCTGATTGTACACTATTCTGCAGTAATGTCTTCTTTTTCCAATATATACGACAATATCTTACAAAAATTTCAGCTTAATTCCTGCTGGTTACCACAGGGAGATATTATGTGATGATCGATATAAAACTAATTTTCTATCCAAATGGTAAAAAAAGGATTACAAAAAGGTAAATTAGAGAAACGAACATCTTAGCTATTCATGGAGTCTCCCCGCGGGTACCGGGTCCAACGTGTGGCAGAAAGGAAATTCCGAGCAGTTCTCGAAACTTGTGAGCTGTGACACGGATGTAGGTTTAAGGGCACATTTCCGTCGCACGTCAATACTCACCTTCACTACTCATATTTCTCTCCCTGTTCAGGCAAATTTATTAGGAGCCTGCTAGTGTAGCTTTAGAGACACGTTCTAATACAGAACTAAAATAATTATTATGTAAAGGTTTTTAACGATATTGTAGGCACACATTTCGTAAATATCATTTGTATAACTAATAGTCATTAGAAATAAAAATTATGTCATAACTATATCGTTTCGATGTTTTGAGGTGCGATGGATGTTTGTCAAAGTTTGCTTGTGATTCAACTTTTTATGATCAGGATTGTACTTGACTAAAATACTATTAATTTAATTTATGATATTTTTATTTGCTTGTTAACAATCAAAATGTTACATAATTATTTTACGGGTGATTTTTGAGTTTCATTCTGTACTTAAATGTTTTTGTTGGTCGTACTCGTTATTAATCTGAACTAACACAAAACGATAAATAGCCAGCATACCTTTTTAATTATGCTGTGTTATTAAAGCAAATGGATGATCCGTATTTTTTAATAATTGTTTACTATGTATACTTTTTTGTATTATGTAATCAATTATGTTAATTGAAAAATATAGAACAAAAGTTATTCTGGGAGAATTTTTAAAAACCCTCCAGTCCGACCCTGTGTGAATCGGTCCGAAATTTGCAAAAACAATAGTTGACCTTATAAGGGCAGCCCTTTCGTCTGGGCCGGTTTTTGTTTCAACACTCAGTTTCTCGAAACCAGATATCGGTGGGTTAATCGGCAAAACGGACGAGATTACCTGTCTCATAGTTTTTAATTTTATCGAAGCGAAATAAGTATATAACCTCGTTAATAAACATTATCATTTAATGAATTATTTTGATTAGGGTTTGCCTGAGATGCAAAAAATATCTGCTCGTTTGAAATTGCTAGTATTGGAAGAAATATAGTAAAGGCGACTTACGACTATGAAACAGGAATTGTAGAAATACAAATGCATGAGATTTTAAGAATGTAGTAGTAGATTGGTAGTGGTTGAATTTCAGCACGTAACTATTGTGTGATGCATAATTGTCAGTTGTGTATAAGGTTGTTAAGTATCTACGTATGGAGGTACATTACATATATCAGTTGTTTAAATGTACCATAATGAAAGCTTTAATTATTTCGAAATTAAATAGCTATTTAAGAAATTGTGTTGCAACTTGCATTGTGTAAAAATAAGGCAATTAGAGCTCCGCGTATACTTTCAAGAAATCCCTTTTTAAATATTTTAGAAACAGAACACACTTGCTCTCTGAAGACGGTTGGCAACTCTAGCTATATATTGATCTTGCATATTTATTGCTAAAATTTCTTATTTCCGTTAGTCAACATGAATAAATATAATCTATGAAAAAAGTATGTAAAAGATTTTTAATTTTTATCTGTTATCAATGTTTACGTTTGTCAAAATTCATATTCTCACGCGCGGATATCGTTCGCGTCCAGAGAAATACTATCTCCTATTTATTTCATGATAACAGGTACAGTCGTGTATCAAATTGTATAATGTCATAGTAGACTAACGCATAGTTTATACAGCGAGGTGACCTGTTCGGGCGATGCAAACGTCAGATTTAAGTAAATAATAAACTATTTAGTGAGTACTCAGTGAACAATAAACTAAATGGAAATCGTATTTAACTATATTTTTAGAGCTAATAGAATGTTGTAAAATTTATTTATCGGAACTGACAGCATATCATAACAAGAGGATGGTATTAGCTACATTACTATAACTCTGTTACATCTATTGGGGCGTTATTCAGAAGTGTTTGCTTTCCAAAATGGGAAAACTACTCCTAAAACTATTCAAAGCAACATTATTATTTTATATGTACATAGTTGCATTGTAAAATAATCCTTATCCCTACCAATATTATAAATGTGAATGTAAGTTTGTTGGTTACGCTTTCATGCGAAAACTACTTAACCGATCATCATGAAACTTTGTACACATATTCTTGGAGGTATTAGAAGTAACACAGGATACATTTTAGTGAAAAAAAAAATACGTAAGATAAAAATATTGTTTGTTAATTGAAGAAAGGTACAAAAACGGGCAAAACTGGTTAAATATTTTTTAGCTCCACGCGAACGTAGTCGCGGACGCAGCTAGTTCATATTATAAGAAAGCGAATTTGTTTGTTACGCTTTCACGCCTAAATCGCTGAATCGATTTTGACGAGTTTTGGCATAAAGATAAACGGGAACGTGGAGACGGCGATAGGTTAATTTCTTTTCGCGAAAACCTTACCGGAACTGGGTTTAAGAGACAGATAAACTTTGTATGTAACGATTTATTGCGTCGTAGAAATTTGAGAAAATCCATATTAACGAGATTAGATATCCATCGACAAACTTTGCTGTCATGCCAGCCAGAATATCCTTTCTTGATACTCTTGTAAGCATCACTATTGTAGGACGTAGAGAATGCCTAAGAAGAAGATTATTCCACAGCTTCACGGTACGGTAAAGATACATTGAGAATTATTTAACTCCTACCGAGTTACCTAAATTACTATAAAACTGTACCTCCGAATCCCAGGGTGTATGGTTTTATTATAGAAGAGGCATGAGAGAATTAGACTGAAAAGCTCATTTGAGCGCTCGCCATAATAAAGATCATACGTTTAATGTAGTATTTGGATTGATATATGCAGTAAAAATACGATAAGAATTTTAAATTGAGTGTATTTCTTCCGTTATATCACTTTTTTATTATCGTGGTGGGAAATAAAAACAATTTACGGTCTTGCTCTCGTATGCCGCCAAATATCTATAGGTATATTCCGGTAATTGCACTTGAGATCCAATCTCTCCACCAGGTTTAGCGTGTCCAACATCTTGGGTCATATTGTCACTTACAATCAGATGAACTTGTGGCTACAACGCTTAAGCTATAAACTATATAAATTATGCATAATCGCAATGCCTGGGGAGGTTACGTATTACATGACTAATAAGATGACAAGCTCCATAAAGTCATCCATTAAAAATCACCACAGAGATACTCAAATTCGGTTATTTCCAGAGACCAGCACCAGCTTTCACACTTCTTCAAGTCACGGGTGGAATCCGTTATACTATACCTACAACTAATCAGGTATATTGTAAAAATTGCCAACATAATCCAAATCAGTTCAAATTAACGTTGTTACACTTCAGTAACAATTCTCGGTAATAATAAAATTGCTGTCATAACACCGATGACAGTGCGACATATGAAACTCTACATCTCGGGTGATGTTTTCGTTTGAATTACAACAAATGTATCGACATATTGTTTATTATACGGATATCATAACTGTCGCATCGAAGAACTTGGTTTGTTTACAACCGATTACAATGTTTTTTACGTTACATTACGATCAATAGAGTTAATAAGCCAATTTACTTAACCAATTTTCTCGCCACCAACGCAATCTATTTCTAATAAAGACAACTTGTTTATTACTTAAACTTATCAACTCTCCGTGTCTGTTAAAATTATACATTTTAATATCAGGAATAATAAATTTATTCTGTGAGGTGAATTTTCCATCAACTGATTAAATACGTTCGGATATCTGAGAACAAACTTTCAAATGATTACCCAATTTTCACTTCTGCCGCATGCGTTCTATCTCCGTAATCTTATCAATATGAGCGCCAACTTTCAAATGTATTTGCATTTTGTTAAGTGTAAAATAAACATTTTTTAAGGAGGAAAAATACGTTTTTAAAGATTAAACCTATTTTGTAAATATCCAATTTTTGAGATCGTTAAATTTTCCCACAGTTAAATGTTAAATGACATTCTAATAGCAATGATTTTGTGATATTTTCGACATCAAACTTTTGTAGTAACGAGGTTGGTGTTAGGAAATATCCCATCACTTTGGGGTTTCATTACAATATTTTCCTTTATCGAAAGCTGAGTATCAATTTGGAGATTCGAACTCATGTCATTTGACTCGGTGTCTTTATGTCCACAATGTCCTAAATGTCGATAAGTATGTTTGACTTTATATATATGAAAATACTATGGTTAAAAGATTTATAACCATTTAATAAGGATTATGAAATTAACCTGAAGTTTATTTCTTCTAATTAGCTGTAATACCCATTCAGTCTCTGAGAAATTCGATCTTTTGCTGTGTATATGTTTTTCATGTTCCAGTACTTTTATTTAATGTTTACTCCACTTGTAGTGTTGCCATTAATTATGTAATAATGTATCTTAGAAACGATAAACGTAAGAACATCAATGCTAGAGTTAAATGATCAAATACATGGTAAGTCTCCTGATAAAATTCTGAAGAACCTTATAAAACATTTTTTTTAAATAAAACTATTTCATTAATAAACATTTGCCTTGATTTTATTTTTCGAATCCATTCGGACATTTATATTGTGTTAGTACAGTGTTAACATGAACAAAAAGCTCAATTTCCGTTTGTCTGAGACGCTGGTATATTTGTTTATCCCTCCTCCACATTTGGGTGGTCTCGATATCGATTGATCGATACATCGAGATTACATCTCGCTTGTCGACGTGTAGTGTCGATAACATATCGATTATTTACTGTACGTGACATTTTTTGCCTTACTTTGGATGTTTAATTGTTTATTTTTTTATCTCTTTGCCGGTGATTCGCTTCTTGTGTATTCAAATGAGGCTGTTTGTCTATTTTTTCACTTTTATATTTTGAAGGGATAGTTTATGTCTCAGAGTTTATAATGAAATCCTAATTTCGACAAATCATCTAGCACATAATAGAATGGCCAAATACGGGTAAACGTACAGAAGATATTCGAGTATTCATTCATTTCATTACTTTTATCTGTTAAATAGACTATAGACACAGAATAATTCTCTGCGAATAAAAAGTGTTTCTATTTTAAGTTTCTTTTTACACAATTCTGCATACCCTTCAACGAAAAGAACGTAATCATAATAATGTATTAGGTTAACTTCCGGCGGTTAGCCACTGTGACCGTAGTTGTCAAAAAGAATTATTAATTTATTCATTTGTAGTTTCTACTAACATAGTAAATAGCCCCAATTACCTTATATAGCGTTGTAAGCTATATAATTTTAGTGTTACTAATGTATTTAATAGACTATTAACGGCGGTCGAGATAAAAATCTGAGACTTAACTAAAGTAAAGGCAGTGATATATAGAACCATTTTTTTAAATTTTATAATCAATCCTTCTTGCATTACCATTGACTACGGATGGTGATAAATATTTGTATTTATATTTAGGTTTTTTTATGAATTAGTGTACTTATCGTCAAATGACTTTAATCAATCATTTTCCTAAACCAAAATAAAAAAGTGAAATTTTACGACCGCGTTCGATTACCGTTAACATGGCGCGGCGTCGTGGACAGGACTTTTAAAAATTAATTGCTCACCGTAATTAAATTTAAAATGTTGATTTTAAAACTTTGAAATAATTCAGTGTCATTTTCTCTGAATATTTGGTGTGTAATTATAAAATGACCATACATCTCGACGCTAATGGATCTTTTTACCTCGTTTCAGGTTTCGTGTCGTGTTCGCCGTCGCCATGCAAAAACGGCGGCACATGTCTCTCTACACCGAGAGGCGAATACTTTTGCAAGTAAGTTCAATGACAATTTATTATTTGAGTTATGACGGACAGTTGATGTAAGCTAGTAAAATATGATTGAAATGTTATTTTCATGTTAATATATTTTAAATAGAACTATTTAGAATTCATAAATTATCAATAGTTATGTGCTTATAATGAATACGGTTTGATGATATGGACGTTTGTTTTGTTTAATAAATGTTAGCTTATTTGTATTTAATTAAGTAATCACTCATTCATACATTTATCAATCCAGTTCCAATTATAAAGTCCGGTAAACGGTCATGTTTAATGTTTTTTATGCCATTCAATACCGGGTTTATGAAGAACTGGTTTAAAAAAAGTTAAAAATGTAAAACTTTTGCGTTATGTTGAGTTTATGGTGTTAGTATAAATATACCCTAAGGTTTATATTGCAATAGTTAAGTCTAGTATTTCTTAAATGAGTCATGACTGTGCTATATTATTTACCTGTCTGTATGCGGCCAACAGTTCACCGAGAATTTCGTTAGTAGGCCATTTCGCTGGTATTAACACTTTTATATAACGGTCGTTAAATGATGAATTAACAACCTATCTCTCAACACAATTGACGGACATGTTTAGATTATTAAATGTTAGTTATTCGTTATTAAATATTCAACATTTTTATTGTTTTTGATCACCGTAGTTTATGTATTTTGATAATGATTGAAAAAAATATTTTCTATTTTTTCAAAACCAATATAAATGAAAAAAAATAGATATATATATAATTTTATTTATCTTAGTGGTTTGTTACATTATGTAGATCACAGAGACTATGTGGTTGGTGAAATACCTCCTCCATACAAAAAATGCTATTGAATAATTGAAACTTATGTATTGGGGCCTCAGGCAGCTTTGGTGGGTTAAGGTGGGAACGTGCAAGTGTTATCTCTGGTTTTAGTAACTGCTTACTATTACAGGAGCTGGTATACTTGTGTACTTGTGAGCTTGTATTAAAATGGACATTATTACAACTTTATTTAACTCTATTATGAATTCATTAAAACGATGTAATTTTTATATAAATATCAAAAATAGTCTACATAGCTAAATGTTTGGACGAGAAGTTATTTTTAAAATGATGCATAAACATATTGAATACATATCTTTCAGTATTCACTTCACTAATTTACAAATAATGTTTCCGTCGGTTTGATTGCATGATTCATAACGCTCGAGTGTCATCAGTACGTCATAGGACCGTTACAATATTATTGCATCGGGCCCCGCAGCCATCCCGCCCATATCGCCCTTTCATAACCGTCTGTGTCGAATTGCAAGGGTGTGTATTCGTTGCTATGTGTGTGCTAGGACAGATGTGCGATCACCCTTCGATAAAAATGTTCAAGTAATACATTAATTGAATAAAAAAAGTAGTTGTATACATTTTTGTCTGTGCTCTTGAAATAATTCTGTTCGTGTATGGGTTTTTGGTTTTTAATTATACATATAATTCGGTATATCCGAGTTTATTATATATGTGAAGACATTTCTTAGGTTATTATGGCATGACGTTTATGTCCAACTGGTTCACGAATACTAAACGTCTACGATCATTATCTTAGTGGTATATTGAAGGCTGTTTTTTGTGATATTAATCAGTGTATATAGCAATTAAGGAGGTCTGTTAAAGATATGTACCTTGTTGGATGACTATAGCAAGCATTATGGTGAATAGCATGCATATATGCATAGCATGCAAGTATTTTTTTGAATATACATAAACTAGCTAATTCTTAAGCGTTACAAACTAGAGTCAAAGTGACGAGTTTATTACGCAAGTTTATTTATGGAATGCAATTATTTTAGTCAAACGAAAAAATAAGATTGAACTTCATCCTACGTACAGTGTAACTCAAATATCATTACCAGCAAAATTTTCACTCAAGATTGACAAGGCTTTTAGTAGATATTGTCATTCTTGAATGTATATACTAAGTTTAAGTTCAGCACTTATTTTCACTTTTTGTCTGAACATTTAAAAGCAGTCGACTTTTTTTCATATTCGATTATAAGCGGCTGTAACGAACACCTTTGATAAAAAGTGGTAGAAGCTGTGGAACGATTTACTATGGAATCTCTCCCATCATACCTCCTTCTGTATCCGTGTGTATTGTTGCTGTGTCCAAGGTTAAAAGGTGTTAGGATAATGACCGAAATACATACAAAACAATAATGTCAGTTTAAAATAATTTTAAAACAGAAACATGTTAATAAGCGTATTATACATTTGCAGATTATTTAGCAGATAATAATGCATCGGATTAAATCATTGTTAATTTTTTTTAATTCCGACAATTGTATTCACATAATAAAAAAAGCCGATTGCTGAAGTTTCTATTGTCTTTTCTCATCTTCCAGAATGCCATCTGAATCGGTAGTAATTGCTTGGCTTAAAAAAGTTATATTATTATCGTAATTTTCAGAAATAAACGATCTGAATTTGAATAGATTCGAATTTTATGATAAGTCAAAGCTTTTGGTGTAAAAAGACATCATATTTAAACTATGACATGGGGACAAAGTATTAATCAATACTCGCCAGATTATCAATCACTATGAAACTGAAAATCCGTTGTTTAGCTTTTGTATGTTTTTTTTCGTTAGGTGTATTTGAGAGCTAGTTCTTCGCTTGGTGAAGGTTATAAAAGCTTCCATTACGATATGTGTGGTGTAAGACAGCAATAATACACTAAGCTTTCTCATACTTATAGAATACTATGTCTTAAGTGTAAATTCCCGAACATATCTATAGGTGTTTTGTGAGTACTGTAAATGGTTTTAAGCAGTTATGTGTTGGAAAAAATTTACCACAAGGTTTCCCTTCAATGAAGGCTTAGGCTTATTAGGTAGGTCCATATACGCTACCGTTAGTTCGTAATTAGTTGCTTTTTATGCACACTTAAAAGTACCTGAATGCTACGAAATATTTCATTATTTTTTTACAATTTATATGGTAGGTGATGCAAACGGAAATCGCAGGCGATTGCTAGTATTATAATAAAGTTGAGCCAAGTTTTTATTATGCTTAGAAAAGCGTGTTTGATTGCAAGCTCCTTACATAGTAAATATCTGAATTATCAACGGAAATCCTTACGATATGTATGCAATGCGGTGTTGGTACAGTAATGCATTTACAACTTCTATCAGATTACCTTATACGTTTAGTAGGAGCAATCCATACATATATTCCGTACTATAGGTAACTGCTGAATTAAAAAAATACTTTTATAATAAATATATTTTTAAGCGAGATAAGAATGAGTTTTTTGGTTTTCAGTACTTTACAGGTTTAGCGTTGTGGTCACAATCTCACCTGACGTTAAATGATAGTGTGGCCCATGGTCGTACTCCCGGTAAGCTTAGTGAAGGGACTAGCTTTCAAAGTGCAACTTCCGGAGTACACCTATAGATTATCAACTTGAGGGCGGCAGCTAGTCATGCGAACTTTAGAAAAACCCTGTCAACTGAGGTATAGTGTCTTCCGACCGGTATATTGGTTATGGTTTTTTAATAAGTAACTTACACTCGCTACATTTCAAGTATTTCTGTTTAATGTAGGATGTTAAACTAATACCACACTTTGGTGATTTAGTTGTACTAACTTCAACAGATTCTTAAAGTGTGAAAGCGATAATATAATATAGATATATATATATATATATATATATATATATATATATATAAATCCTTAGGAGCATATAGAAGCAAATGAACGTATATACTAAAGCATTTATTATATATGTAGGTGTTGTGATTACGGCATTTACAGTATGATAGGTGAAAATGTACTTCTACGTGGGAAGCATTTTTATAATATAACATCGTATTGGATTAACACCAATCTTTTATAATGATGAAGTATATTTTGATAGACTTTTTTTTAATGATAAAGATATAATTTTGTTATAGGTGATAAAAAAATTGAGCGTTTAATAATGGAAATATATACATATATATATTTTAATATTTAGATTGTTATCATTCCAATCACTTGCATAATTTAACATGAGACTTGATTTATTATGATTTTGATGTTTAAGAATAAAATAAAATGTATAAATAATTATGTAATATATTGGATATATTTTTCTCGAAGATATCTAGGATTACAATCAAACTGAAACCGATGGTAGAGGTAAATGTGTTGGAGCGGATCCCTTTGTTTTCCTCATTTGTGGTGCTCATTAAAATCATTGCCCTTTATGGTGGAAGTAGATAGGAAGGGTTGTGCGATCGATTTATAAGGAACTATTGGAATATTCGCTGTTTGTACAAAAGCTCTCAGAGTATATACTCTTACATATCGATACGATTTAAAACATATTTGTATACATGTAAATCAATGTGTTGTTGTTTTTTATTAAAGTATAATGATTAGACACTATATGAAATCACAATGAAAATAGATATTTAGTTAAAACATAAAAATAATTCAGTATATGTATGTTAATTTGTAAAAATACGGACAACCTAGAAATATTTAAGAATTGGATTCAATTACATTTTTAAAGTCAGTTATTACTAGGATAAAATATTCGATTACTTTACAATGTGTATACCTTTTTTAATTCAATATTCACCTTATAAATTGACTTAAAAAGGAAGTTTATTAATGTTGGTGTATTATTTTGTATAAATATATTAGAAACAACACATTTTCATAATTATTTTTTAGAAGTAATTGTGTAGCATATAACATAATACTTATTAACTTATTATTATGATTAACATATAGACTTATTATGTTTTTCGAATAATGATGTCGATTTGTTCAGAGAAGATCAATCTACAGTATTACAAACATTTAACGAAGTTGTTGTTGATATTATTATAAAGCACAGAACGTATTCTAAGACCGTGTAAATTGCAAATTGATACACGATAAGGCCCCACACGCCAATGTATCTAACAATGACGCAATTTCAAATCGCTCGGCAGACGTGACGGCTTGTCAAACATAGGAACGTGCGTGCGCACAAGTTTACGCGAATAGATAGATGCATTCAATTTGATTCAATACAATATTAATCCAAGATTGTAAAGTTTAAAGTGGGTCAAACCTAGAATGCATGGAATTATCATTTAATACGGGAAATCATTAAAGAAAAGATATATAAACAATTATTTACAATAATAGAATAGGCAAAGTTAAGGTCGATTGAAAGACCCCGAAAACTTGCGATTTCGGAGATCAATACTATGTTTCCTCAAGCACGTAAATCTTTCATTCGAAGCACGGGAATAAAAGCAATAATAGCTCAGTTGGTAGCGTGTACGGACGCTGTGTCAAAGGACGTGAGTTCGTATTCACCTGCAACGAGCTTGAGCTTTCAACGAAGAAAAACATTGTGATGAGACCATATCATGGTGGTAGGGCTTTTTCGAATGCCCGCCTGGCTGACTACCACCTTCAAAATTAAAATCTGCCGTTAAATATGCCGTAGGTATGTTCGGAAGTTGCAGTTGAGACACAATCTCATAAATGGTAGAAAAATATTGAACGCGCATCACTCTGAAACTATTTTATAGATTTCAATTAAATTTCACAAGGTCGTAGCTAGTACAGTATAATTCAATAACAAAGGTGATTTCCGAGTGATCAACAAACCAGGGGCAGCATTCGTTATCATGACAGTGTATAAGCCTGTCTGCAATTGGAAACACTGAGATTAATCCCAAAAGATCAAGACTCAATCTGGTATAGAACCCTACCATCGCGCTAGATTGCTGGTCATATGTTTACTCTTAACTGAACTGAACAAATTATAACTTTTTAGTTACAAGAGTGGTATTATTTACTATACTTTGACCACTTGACCGCAACGTTGGTGTATCTATTGCGACGTTCGATCCAGCGTGACGTCACACGATTTGTGATGATTTCCTGAGATAAGAGATGACAGATAACAATCGTCCACTCGTCTAGACTGGTCGGTGAACCGCTAATGGAGGTGGGCGGCCGGCCCAGATTCGGTTGATGGCCTGCGCCGCGCACGCGCTCCCGCATCCCACACTGTGAGGACGCAGTTGTTTGTTAATTTAAATTTAAGGATTTAACTTGTATGATCTCACTTATACACCACTGTTATCAGCTTTTATTTTCATTTTAACTATCCTTTTGCGTTTCTGGTAATATACGCTACCCGCTTCCGCATTCCGAGCTCGACCAATTCATACTTATTTGTTGTATATTTGGACTAGATATTATGTTTACCTGTTTCGTGACCAAGATGCGCTCGTATACCGGCTATCATCATAACACGCTTAAAAATATCGCGTTTTGCTATAATTCTGTATTTTTCTGCATATTTAAGGTGGTCCAAAGGTGTTGTAGGAATCAGTATCCAGTAGGCGGTTAATACAATACGAGAAGCAGTACCTGATCTCTGGTAATAAAGGGAAGTTGATTGCACTATCATTATTATCAGGCAAAGTTACATTTCCATGCTGAAATTAAGTAGACTTTACACTTTTATCTAAAATAGCTTCAACTGAAACATGATGGGTAATAATTGAAGCATCTTAGTGGTCACAGTATCTTAGCTATCATCGCTAGATACAACAATCTCCAATATTAGTTTGTTGGAAGGACATTTTTCTGCCGACCCTACCTAGGTGAGAGAGAAATAGAAATAAAAAGACTTAAAACCTAGATGTCATGTTTAAATTATGAAACTACTACTGCCATGTACCACAAGTATCATAACGCGTTAGTAAAGTGCTCATCGAAACTTTTCCCTAAATGGCAGACAGTAAATTTATAACATGTGCCACTATTATTATTATTATGATAGAGGGGAATCGAGATCGAAGCTTAAATAAAAATAACAATTTGCTACCCTTGTCTACGTGGCCACGTGTTCGGGACATCGTGTCCATGTGACCTTAATTTTAGGGACAAAAGTTGAGCATAGCATGTGTAATCAATTGTATGTGTTCAAACATTTAGTTACAAAAAAGTTTTTCTAGCATAGCAAAATGACTGTATTAGTCCGTTTAGTAAACAGAATATTCCAAAAGTAATGTCGATTACTGCATCCTCCTGAGTACGTATCCTTTGACGCTCTCAGCATCTGGATAAACACCGACCTAACCAGATACCTATAAGGGAGTTACTGTGACGATAATATATCTAATAGCATGGTGGTTTGCACATTCGGATGCAGATCTTACATTAGGATAACACCTCTTTTCGCGAATGATCTCCTCATGTGACTCCTAAACACATCAATGTAGTGCGATGTTTTAATTCAGACGAAAAAATTGACTAGCATAATTGAGACAATGATAATATCTTAAAAATATACTTTATTTTTTGAAATCACAAGTAGATATACAATTCCGTTTTTAGTGGTGTATGTATAAACTCTCACAAAAGAAACATGTTCCTCAGGCTAGCCTATATAGGTTCTGTTTGTGAAGAAAGGGTTCATAGACCCATAATATTATCATTTTAAGTACTTTATGGCAGAAATTAGTGTGGTTAGATACTTCTGAAGGTTTTTTATAAGTTCTACCAAGTTCTACTACTGCGTATTGCTCGTTCAGATAACTGGTTATTACCCATTGAAATCTCTATGGGTGACTAACTGTTTATTCGTATCAGAATGAAAAAAATATTTTTCTCTTTCGCTAGCCTCGTCAATAACTAACAAAGTCTACTTGTTCATTAGTAAAGATTTACGCATATTTACATACAACACATAACGAGTTAAAAGTTTCATTGTATTGTCTATAATACGTTGAATACGCTGTTTGTTTGTATGCACGCAATCATTGTTCCCTCGATTCGGTTTACGGTACCTCTAGGTAGCGATTGCTTTGCTGGTTTATGATTGCATCGAATCAATGGGGCTTATTACGAAGGTCATTGTTTCAATCAATAAGTTATGTTTCGACATGATCTCATCATCGGTTCCGTAAGTGATATATTCAAGTTAAACCTGTAACTTGCATTTGAATCGATTTTAATCTCGCGTGTATCTGGAAGGTTGGTTTTCGAAGAAATTTCTTTGATGCCATACGAAGTATCGATGTTAATTAATTATAATTGAAGCTTTTAATACTTTAGTTGTTGTGGTAAAATGAATGAACTGCGTGTGATCGTAAAATCTGTTCTTAGTAGATGACCATGTCGTGGTATATCCGGGCTAAATTTTAAGTCTATTAGGTTTGGTAGTTTTTAAAATTCGATTGACTCGCTTGACTTGGTTCTTGAACTTACTCTCCGGCAATACGGAACTGTGCTTTGGGATTTTGTTATAAAACCTAACACTATGAACTAAATAACCACAGTAGTTATAAAATACTGTAGAGCGCACTATCAGCTTTAGTTTTATTTATTTATTTATTGTATATTTCTGCACGGCAAATTTAACAATTTCAAATTAGTTAGATTTTAGAGTTAAGAGGTGCCAATTAAAAAGAAATGATTGTGTGTGTATTCTATTTGTGCGCAATCAAAGGCATGTTTTTGAGCTATTTGTTGTAGGGAAAAATATGTGTATCTCTTTGAGTGTGTAATTGATTATGTTTAATGTATTGAGGAATTGTGTATAAGCAAAAAAAAAGTAAGAAAAATGTGTATTATGCTCCTGTTTCCTGTGACAATATGTTTTTACAATTTCATTGAATTGAAGTTTTTTTTTGTGTTCACTGTGTTGATCTTGTTTATTTTATTTAAAGCACTATATTCAGTTTCGGGTAGATTTGGATAAAAAAATACAGAAACAGTTGGATATTTAGCCAAATGATCCGAGTGGCTCATATTCCGAGAATTGTGCGCACGGGCTTGAACCCGTGACCCCCAGCTGGCACGTCCTGTAGCTGCACTCACGAAATTGCTATTTGTTAGATTGTGATGAAACATGTGTCGGCATTTTCTTGATGAGTAATGCCTTTATGGCTTTGATTAAAAATCCTCAGACTTTAATGTTATAATTTATCTTAACAAAAAATACTGTTGTAGAAGTTAGTTTTTTCCCTATATTTATAATAAGATATTCAAATAGTTGCTAATAATAAATAAAAAATATCTGGTACAAACACAGTGGATATTGTAAATCTATAAAATATTCTTTTGATATAATCTACGTAATTTAAATTTAAGTATCAGCTATGAATGCTACGAATTTGATCCAATTAGTATTCCAATATATGTTGGCCTAACGGCGCTGGAAAGTAACAATGACACTGTTTACATTTTAACCTATTGTTGATGTTACATTGCAAGATGTTATACGTCGAAACAGGTGCGTCAATAATAACCAATTCTCTTTACAGTTGCAATTGGTATTTTAACTACTTGGCCAGGTAAATTTTGTGCCACTCTTTTTATTAGTCAATAGCTCCATAACAACGTCACCTACCCCCTTCATTAATACTTAATAGGATAGAAATTAATCTCGCAAGTTGGACCAAGCGATACAAATTTACTGATAAGGGTTGACAGACTTCCGAGATTAGCGTGAATGAACATTGTGACATGTATGGAAAACTGATGTATTTACTGGAAAATTGATAGAGAATTTTGACATGTTAACTAGGCATTGCACAAGATACCAAATCTTGTAAGTTGCTGAATAGTTTTCCGATTAGTGTAAGCTGTTCTACCTACAATATGTGTCCTTCATATTTAACAACAGTTATTTGAGCAGGTAAACATGGCAGTGACGACTGGCGATAAATTTTAGATCCGCTGGTGGGTGTTGTTTCTAGATTAAGCGGTGCTATCATAAGGGGCTGTGACGTCACTTCCTTGTGCTACGATATAAGATACCCCTGATTTGTGGAGGAAACGGCTCTGGACTAATATTGGTTCAAAAATGCTGCATCGAATATATCAAATTGCATCAACTGCTATTTATATAAAAAATCTATGTATTCTTACAGTGTTTGCTGTAGCAATTAAAAACTAACCTCGGTAGAGGATTCTATGGGTATATAAAAAGAATATGTAAAGAATTACGCAAAACGAAAGCAAATGAATACCCTAATGTATAGCAAGGCCGATTGCTCAAGCTTAAAGTCAGTTTTTCGTTAGTACATTGGTTAACAACACTTAACCCTATAAGGAAGTGTATTACGTTATCTTACTGTGTTTAACTTTAAAAGTATGTAATTATTACAGTCGGAAATTTTGACCAACGTTATGACAACATGATTTTACCCCGCTTCTATTTGTACTAGGGAAATACACCAAATTCATTGAGATATATTTATAAATTATTTTTTATTAATAATGATAAAGGTATTTTTCTGTTTATTATGTTTAGAGGCTTTTAACGACAGTTGTTATATCAACTCTATCATAACCTAATTATACTAAAATCAAACTCCTTCGTATATCCTTGTTCATAACATAATCTTTCATTCATTACATATAACATTTTTGCAACTTCAAAGCGCGCTGAAATAATATTTTATTTCTCGGCGTTGTAGACTGGTCTACTGTTTCTTCCTATATGACTGCTGGATAGTAGGTTTATCTTATTTTTGTTTTGTATTTAAAAACTCTTAATAAATAAAAATTAATTGTGGAGTGCTTGACATCAAATGTTATTCTTAATTGGTAGATAGTTTTAAAAGTAAAGTTTTCATAAAAAATACCGTACGATTCATTACAATGAAATTTAAATCCCTATAGAACCAATCCTTTGCACTTTGAAGCGAAGATAGGTAAGTGGTAGCGTTTAGGAACGCTGCATTATGGGTCGTGAATCGAATTCAACCACCTACAATGAGCTTTCGATGAAGGAAAGCATCGGGGAAAATCATAGCACAGTAGTAGGTCTTTTTCTGATGCTCGCCTAGCCTAGCTACCACCCTCAAGTTGAAAATCTGCCGCCAAATACCAATAGGTATGTCCCGGCAGTTGCACTTGCGAGCCAGTCCCTCCACAGGTTAAGCGTGTCTACCAACTTGAGCCATATCGTCATTTAAGATCAGGTGAGATTATGACGATAGCTCTAAGCTTTAAAACTATATAAAAAAAGAGATTATGTCTACTTTCTAGTACTGTTTTTAAAGTATTTTTGGAACTGTTTTTTATTTTATTTGTTGTTTTTTTTTACTCTCAAAATTTCAAAATGCATGCATAATATTGGCTTACTGATATCTATAGTTACATAATTGAACTATCTTCTTTAAATTAAATTTGACGATTTTGTAATCTTTGATACTTCTAGTCTCAGGATATTAGGAAAAAATAATATAGTATAGTAAGTCGCTCTTCAGGCAATCAAATGACCTAATGTTGTAAAAAGTACATCGAAAAATATTGTCACATTAATAGATAGTATTATACAAGTGATGCTAATATAATAAGTACAGTGATAAATTTAATATGTATCACGTGTTGTTATCTTGAAGTTTTGACATTTCTTACATTAGACGACCCATCTCTCCTATCGGCAAATGCGTTTATAATAAAAGGACGCAAGCCTCGTACGTAAGAAAAGCATTAATGTAATCACACCCCGAGCTACCTTGTTACACCGATGATGAAACTGCGGTCCACTTTAAAACTGGTTGCTGGCCTAAAGTGAACTGTCCAATTTGGTTCTGTACATTTTTATGCTAGTATTTTATTAATATTATTCCATTTCGAAATTTCTCTGAACACGTTTCAAGTGCGATATAAAATTTTAGTGCTTTAGAATTAGGTCAATGTTCGGTGATTCGTTTCTTTTTAAATATTAATATTATTTTGTAGAATTCCCTTATAAATATGCTATTTATATTAATTTAAAACGCGAAGATTATAATAATTTTAATGAGTTACTTCGCCATGAATGTGTACTGTGTACGCATGTAATGTATTTATATGTGTGTATAAATGTACTTGTGATTTAAAAAAGAATACTTATAATGTAGTGAGCTTTTCGCACGTTTTTGACGTCGGACTTTGAAAATAATTAGATAAGTTTTTTTAATCTTTTACTATAAAAAGATTTTATCAATGTGAATATATCTTAATTGAATCGTATAGTCAGAAATAAAGATATCTTTATTAATTTTATAAAGCTAAAATTTGTTATTTGTTGTTTGTTTGCACTCGCGTATTTTAGGAGCTACCAGTCGAATTTAAATAAATCTTTCTGTATTTGATAAAGCAAGCTTTAGGGAAGCCTAAAGCGATAGTAGCTCAGTGGTAGCGTGTAGTAACGCCGCGTCATTGGACTTGAGTTCGAATCCGACCGCCTACAATGTGCTTGAGCTTTCGGTGAAGGAAAACATCGCGAGGAAACCATAGCATTGTTGTAGGGCTTTTTCTAATGTATGGCTCCTCCTGGCTAGCATCAATCCTCGAGTTCAAATCTGCCGCTAAATACCAATAGGTGTGTTCCGGCAGTAGCACGTGAGACTCAAATCATCCTATAAAATCAGGAAGCGTACCTACGATTCCTCTGGTGTTATGGGTATTCACGGGCGGCGGTGATAACTTACCGTCAGGTTATACGCTCACTTGAAATCATGCTACATCGATTAGGAATAAAGCTGTATTAAAAAAAGTTACAAATACGGATAAAAACTATTAAATAGTTTTTAGTTTCATGCGAAAGAAGTCACAGGCTCTGCAAGAGCAGCATATATTAGAAATAATGTCTACACTACGAATTTCTATAATACCAATGTTCTGTCTTCTATAATCGATACGGTATTACAAAAGAGTTTTTTCTTATTGTTACGTTGAACCCGAATAGTACATTTCTTCGTTTGTTTGACTTAGTTCGGAGAAGATAATAGCGGTCACTTCCTCAAATTCGTCTCGTGATGACTCGACACCGAGCGTGAGAAACGAAATGATAGCATTACCGACTTCTCTGAATAGATGTTACATTATATTTTACACGTTGACAACTGCATTCTTTTGAATGAGTATCAAACTGCCTTCTATACGAAAAATAAGATCAAATTAATTAGTTTTTTTTTTTTTGAAATTATCTAACGTTAATATTTTAATCGCATATTTTCATTGCTGGCTAAATACATAAATGATAAATTATACTTTCTGACATCGCCTACAATTGAGATATATTACGATTCCGTTATAATTACAGTCAATTTTTGAAGTAGATGTTTATTGCAGAAATGCGTGCAATATTAGTCGATATTAACGTGTTTTGATTATATATTACATTAAATTCAAAAACAACAAATTAGGGTAAAGATGAATAAACCTAAAGATAAGGTTCTATTCAATAAAAGGAACTATTTCTCAGATCAGTGCGATGTAGCTCACTTCAAAGACCCCGATGTTGTGGACCGATCGTATCTCTGAACGTAGATTCGAAACTTTACTTAGTGCAGTCTACGACAGAAAGTTGAATCGATATATTAAAAACGTTCTGTGCTACACTACAAAAGTGAAAAATCACTATATCTCTCATGCTCCCTCGGTTGCCTTGAGCTGACTTTACCCGAACGAGCGTCTCACAATAAGGTTACGGATTAGAATTTCAAAGTCCTCTCACAAGATGGTTCACTTCAAAAAATTTAATTTGTGTCTATATTATAAATGTTTCAAGAAAATTACAAGGTATATGTAATAGGTAGTTTGGTTTTATAGACGGCAGATAGTAAATAATAGTTTTTATATCAAATTTCTAGCTCTAGTGAAGTAAGCGGCCAGTTTAGTGAGTATTGTTTAGTTTTTGAAGCAACGATAGCTAAGTTGGTAGTGTGTAGTGTGAACGCCGCATGCACGTCAGTTCGAAACCCTGCAGTAAGCCTGAGCTTTCGATGAAGGAAAACATCTGGATGAATCCGGAGCACGGTGTTAGGGCTTTTGCTAATGTCCACCTGTCTAGCTACCACCCTGAAGTTGAGAATCTGCCGCCAACAACTTGTAGGTGTCTTCGACGTTACGCGCAATAAGAAATTCGTATGAATTACTTTAGTTTCATTCTTAAAACTGAACTTTCTGTTATCCCTTATCTGTGGTGTCCATCACGTACGTGGCTAACACACCGCCTCGTTTTTTATCATTTATTATGGAACTGGTTTATTATCTACCTATCAGCGTCCAGTAATCGATGGTATAGCGTGTAATACGCTTTTTACATGACCGTAATGCCCCATATACTGCTTTTTCAGTGAAGTTGGTTGCCCAGTATATTAACTTTTTTTCATAATAATATATAAATGTAGTACGTAATTTTATTCTGTTTCGTTGGCAGAAACAATTGCATAACTTTGTGGTGAGTAGAAAGTCCATTGCTATACCTTCGTCGAGAGGTATATTTAATCTGTTAATTTATTGTCCCGAGTCTGGGTGTTACTTTGTGTCTGGTGCTTGTATGCTAATTTACACTTGATATTGGCGGAATAGCCTACATTGGCAGATATCATATTAAAAAAAAATAAAAAAAAACAATACACACAATACGAAAATACATTAGGTGTAACACCTTATAAAATGGCAGATTTAGGGGTGTCACACTTTCAGGTCAACCGTTTTATATTTCGCAGTAAAGAAGCAATCTCAACTTTCTGTTTTTTTCTTTGACCAAAGATTACAATATATATTTGACGTTAGTTGTAAGCATGTTAATAATTAATATTTTACATCATTTATTCTATTTTATTACATTTCAACTTTTCGCACTTCTGCGTATATAAACTTTTACTATGCCAAATAACAAACTCCTCTATACGCGCAGTATTCTTGAATTGAAGTAATTATAGATATACTGTTAACTATATAAATATTATAAAGCTGAAAAGTTTATTTCGATGCGCTAGTTTTAAGAACTACCAGTCAGATTTTTATTTTATTTTTTTTGTATTTTATAAAGCGATCATTGAGGAAGGCTTTAGTATCAATAGGAATAAAGCTGTATTCAAAAAAGTTACAAAATCGGGTAAAAATGATTTAATAGTTTTAAGGTTCACGCGAACGAAGTCGCAGGCACAGCTAGTATACATATAAAGATTTGTGTTATTTCTGAGGTATTCTTTATCATCTCATTGCATTTCTCTGTGACGCTTGCTCCAAACTATTTACCATTTACGAAATAACAAATAAACAAACTTATGCTAATCAGTACATCAGTGTTAGTATTCTATTACCATTTTACCTTTTAACGTTTCCAATTTTCTATATCTTAACTATTTTGACGTTCATTAAGTTGCGGGAATTTATTTAATACATTCTGCCATGTCTTGTTTATATATTTAACTCGTGAACGCGGTATGCAAATACGAAACACAAATTCGGTTCGGTTTTCCAATTATCATAACTTAATTATGAATTACATTAATGGCATTGATGAGAAACCACTATATTACCCAACTTTTCTATGGTATTAAATACAAGAGTAAATATCTATACATATAATAAGTATGTAAATTTAACGTGTGTGTACTTTTTAGATTTATGTGGAAAAAAAATTGCAAGTGACAAAAGTGAGCAATAAAAGACATTTATATGATTTTTAGCAAATTCTTTTTGCCTGTCTGTGTGTGTCTCTGTAATTTGCAATTCTCAGTGCATGTATTTTCTTATAAATATATTCTAATACTGCCTAGTTTTAGAATGATAGCAGAGATTTTCCAAATGCCCGCTTGACTGGTTGCCATATTGTCCTATTTTTAATTTTAATGCCAAATATCTATTGCTTTATTCCGGCTTCTGCACTCGACCTTAGCTACTGCTTAGCTTGTTTTCCAAACTTTTTTCTTCTTTATAGGTTTAGTTGTGTTGAGCCACAATCTCATCTAATGTTAAGTAACGATGTGGCCAACTTGGTAGTCAAAGCCTAACGCAGAGACTAGCTCTCAAATGCTGTTGCTGGAACACACCTTTAGGTATTTAGCAACATTTTTAACTTGAGAGTGGTAGTTAGCCAGACGGGCATTGGAAAAGACCTTACCACCACGCTATGGATTCATCTCGATGTTTTTCTACACCCAAACCTTTAAGTTTATTATAAGGATTTGAACATCAGTCCATTGACGCTAAGTCCGTACACAGTACTACTGAGTCAGCACTGATTCGTTGTCAATCAACATCAGATGAGATTGTGTTCAAAAACTAAATCTACAGAAATGTTTTTATTTAATATTGGAATATTTGTACTGAATAGAATGTTTTGTTGTAATAGTTTCTAAATACATATTCTACGTTTAGGGTCCATTTGGAGTGGACGATGAACGTTCCGTGCTATTATCTCGGCGACCGGTTTGTTTGGGCGAATTTGAAACAATGGCCGCGGCCTGCGCCCGCGCACCTATACGTGACCGTGCATTGTTCCGGGACAATATATCATCTGTTGTATCGCTTATTTTAAATATAGGTTTTGCTAAACAATTCGGTGTTATAATCTTTTGTTTTTGGTATAAGTACGATAATTATATATTGCAGACATACAATCCAATACTCTTATAAAGTTTGCCGTACAATATACACTGTGTACTAAACTTAAGTTTACCATGCAAGGTAGATAAAGCATTTTTTAATAATAATGAATAGTTCACTTTTTTCAAACATTATCAAGGAAAAGTTAATTATCCATTGCAGTTTTTAGCGGGATTATTATCTTTAATATATCTCGGTACAGGATATAAGTCGTTTGATCCCGAAATGTAAGAAACCTAAAGAATGTCACATTGTAAAATGCTCTTGATGACAAGTGATATCTGATAAGCGATCAATTTGGTTTGTTGAGCAAAAGTGCATAAATAAATTAGATTTTATTAACATACACGCATGAGTGAAATTAATATGACCGGTATAAATTTAATACGCAGCGTCAGGAGAGACACTCCATCTAAACATTTCCTATACAGGTCCAATGAATAATAATAAGCCTGAAGGTAGTGAACCATGACTTTACGCAATAAATAATATGATACAATCTGCTCTGTCTCGGCTTAACCGTTGGTTTGTATTTAGTGTTATATGCACACCTACTAATACGTGTACTTTAATATATGCCTTACTATTTATTGGTTCAGTAATGATAATACGAATTTATGTTTTGAACTACTAAAGGCATCTTGGTTGGGTATTGTACAAGTAAATCTTTAAAGTAGCGTGACTGACTTGTTAATGTAGTGATAGAAGCAAAAATACAAAATTGAGATCATACATATTCATGCTTATACAAACACTGTGTGTATAGTAATACAAATATACACTGTTTATTTTGCCAAATAATTTTATTTTTATTTTGTACTGAGGTTGCGTAACCTAATGCTGTGTTTTGGTGAATAAATAACCCAAATAAAAATTTATTAGGATTACCGGTGAATGTAAAAACGTGATGATATTAATTTATTAATATTCAAAATAACTTTTATTTCTAAGTTATCATTTATGTTGGCAGTTCTAATTTTTTTATAAGTTATTTATACTATTTAATTTATTTACACACAAGGTAAACCCCAAAAACAAAAAAGAGAACCGAGAGGCAAACAATTCATCATTACAAACCAATGTCATACAGTCATGTCCGTCTGTAAGTCTCCCTACCCGCTGTGTATACAGTAGCTGGTCCCAAAACGCTACAAAGTGAAAGTAAGTCAGTTACAGGTGTACGTAGTTTATCATCACATAATCCGTACACCGATACAATATATCCTTACCGTTCTATTGCTAAATGTTCATTAGCTGATTCCGAAATGCGTGACACCTATTTGTTTTAAAAGTATGTGTTGAGTGTTATCTCTACTTTGATTTAACGTTCCAACAATCACACTGAGGTTTGTTTTTATTAATGAGACTAAACACCGAGATGTCAAACGTCATTTAGAAGATGTCTATCGTGAAGTAATGGAATGCGTCCGTAACGACTCTTAAAGGCGACAAATGGACAAGAACTACCACGATGCAGGTAGGTTGTGGAAAGAAATATCGCCCTGACCAACTCGCAAGAAGCCAAATTAATTTATAATTTGGTAGAAGTCGGTGTTAGGCCGAGAAATTAATTGCATGACATGCTGAATGGATGACGGTGTTTTCTTTGAACAAAACCTTAAATATAAAGATTCAAAACAGGTGTCCAAGTGAATTAACTACAACAAGATGGTCAATTTGATTTCACTTCGGGTCGAAAAATTTGTTTATTCGGATCCACTTAATCTATTATTGAATTCAGGTTTTCTAATACTTAAAATTATAACGTAAATATATATCAATCGAAACTAAATATATCAAGGACCAATTTAAAATTTCCAGTACAATTATACGGGCTTATAAAAATTATACCATTAGACATTTAAATCTTATTGATAAATTATACGATTAACGAGTCCTAAAACATGTATAATAGTAAATTAAAAGGTAATATATCTCCATGCCGATATGTTTTAGTAGGATTAAAAACACATATCGTCCATGTTTATGTTCTTGATTCTTCACGAGGTAAAATAAGCGGTTTTCTATTTCCCAACAGTGTATCAGGTATCGTAACTGTTCGCAATGCTTGCAAACCTTTTGGCGTCTGGGTATACGAAACTTGACAAGCCAAAATAGAGCCACTGTGACTGTTTTGTGACCCATGTACTTGGTGTTCGCGAGTTTCTACTGCTCCTCTTAACTGCTTGATAAGCATCAGCAAATCCCAGAACGTGACACACACAAAAGGTATTTGTTATGCTATCATCTTTTTTTCATAAGATTTTACATAAGTTAGCCACTTTCCGCAAAAGCAAAAGGAAGGCTTATATGTCAGATTTTTACTGATTAAAATCCTACGAAGTCTGTATAAATTCCGTGAAGTTTGATAAAGCGCTTTCGCATTAATCATCTAAAAAAAATACCATTCTTATCACCTCTAGTTTAACCACCATAAAAAAGGAAACTCTTAAAGGTTTTGATTAAAATATATATATTATAGTTATATACGTTTCGACCACTTGGTGTCAAACTCATAAATTATTTCAAAACATTGCAACAAGTTCTATTTCAATGATTCCGTTTGCACGTTGCGTTGGCTTCATTCTAAAATGCAATTTATGATAATTCTGAATGGCCCGTTCCCTTGTCCTTTGGCTCCGTAAGTAGAGCATATGGGAACTTACATCTATTTGTTCAATTAGCCAATGAATGCGGTTGCGTAAAACGGGGCCAGCTTCATTCTCGCCTGTAGATTGTGATAGTCTGTGTTTGATCAAATTAGTGTTATGTAAATTATAAATAGTATTTAGGGTAAATTGAAGCATTTTTAGTTTTTAACGATTACAATAGTTACAAATGCTTTATTAGTATCATAGAACCGGTTTATTTTTTATATTTTCTGCTTATCTATTCATACAATAAAACTGTAACGACCAAACGAGTACAATATTTTTTATTATTATTTATAAACTAGGAAGTACTTTTTCATCGATATTAAGGCCCAAAATATATTTATATTTTAATTCCAGTCATTGTCCTTGTACGCGCAGTGCTCTGAAACTACTGTATAGATTTTAGTAAATTTTGATAAGGCGGTAACTAATATAACTTACTTATTATCTCGTAAAACAAAAGGCTTGAGAGGGATGTTAAGAGATTAAGGTTGAAATGTTAACACCGTATGACATAACATCATTAAAATTGGCACATATTTATGGAGAAGTTTTTATGACATTACCGAACGTGATAGATGGGGCGCTGTGGTCACTTTATTAACTGCTGAAACGGGTAGGAAAATGTGTACTGCGCTGCAGTTTAAATATGTAAACAGTAGAAATGCATTATGTGTATTTCATTTGGATAACAGTACATTTTGTAATCGTTCTCAACTCTTTTATCCCAGTGACAAGACACAATGTATCAACAGGTTATGAACTAAAACAATCGTGGGTCATAAAACGAACCGGCAGTAAATAAATTCGATGCGTCCGAGCATCAAGTCGTCCTGTCTTAATGAACTGCTCTGTTGCCGTATATGGCGTTCGTTTGGACCGACAGCGAGGCAATCGTCGGTAGATATCTATATCACATCGCATTGTCACTAACGATCTGGCTGCTATACTAACTGGTATGAGCATTTCCAGTCACAGCATACTCGATAGATTGCAATGTTTTACATTGGTTCCCAAGTGCCAATATTACATTAGTTTTTCTCTCAATCTCATTGAAAGGCGTGGAGTCGGTACTAATTTTTTAACACATAATATTAGAATATTCCATGAATATTCAAGAAAGTGTTCATGAATTAAGGCAGCGTGTTTTTTGCAATTAAATACAGTAAGTTTCCATGTTTTCTACTTGTTTCATTATACAGCGAAGTGTTGAAAGCGGTAAAGTATACCATAATCTATTAAAATTAAATCCCGTTCGTCGTTACTTCTACTAATTTAAAAAAATGAAGCAACGATCTAATTGAGAATTTTTAAGAATCGTAAAATAATTGAAAACAATGAAGAAGAATTCTTGAAAGTTTATGTTCATTATATGGTAGACAATTCGTTTTAAAAAATATAAAGTATTTTCTTAAAAATGTACTGTATAATTTAGTTTCCTGTTTCACGTGTTTCTTAATCTTAATCTCGAGTACCTACTCATCCTCTATTATTCATTTCTAAGAATTTTTCAAAAACTAACGATACAACAGTTAAGGAACCGTTGACCGTGAACTCGCTTGTCGCTTTACTCTTTACCTATCTTATACTAAATCTTGATGACAATACATGCATGCTTTGGAATATAGTTTTATTATGTAGTAAAATTATTAGAAAACCACGAAAAGTTTCCTTTCATAATTAATTTTAGGTTTCTTTGGAGGTACATTGACGCATTTTGTATGTTTATTACACGATAGATTTAATATTAAATTGATTTAAATGGTTACCTTTTTTTAATTTCTAAATTCTAACGTATTACTGAGATTAATTCATTTGACACTAACTTCAAATCTTTGTTTTAATTCTTTGACAGCTTAATAAGATATCGACGTCCTTTTGGAAATATTGTTATTAAACGTAGGCACACTAAAGTGAGAACAGAATTGTGTGTATGACCATATTGGAGATTAATCAAAACATTCCGAGGTAGGTTTAACATTAATTTAACATTTAACATCTTCACTGGTATGAAAAAAAAAAAACTAATTCAGAGTTGAGAATACTGTAAATGAGCAATTAATGCCTAAAATCACTAAAACTATATTCAAGTTTCATGACATTTATAATGCTCTGTGGTTTATTGTACCCGTAACGGGTTTTATTATTGAGATGTCATCGACTTTATGGTGTGTTACGGCATCCACTTCTTTTTTTATGTTTAATTAACTAAATTTTACTTGAATTTAATTATTTCCATCCGTATCGAACCTGTTATTTGTAGCTCCTATTTGGTTATATTTTTTTGTTGTATACTTTGTTTCGATTCTTAATGTACTTAACATAGTCAGTCGTTAAATTGTTCTAGATACTTCCAACTGTAATATTTAATCAAACGCTTAATTTTGATTAGAGCTAACAGCTCGCGGATTATCCAAATGAGGAATTTTGCAGTTCAAATATTTGCTACTTAGGGTTTCTTATACTTTGCTTAAAATATTGTTGCTTCTTCATTGCTTTGAACCGTTTGTAAACAAGCGAGAACACCCATTACTACGTGTAAGTCGTCAGCTTAGAAAAGAAATAATACATCAGTATCATTAAGAACAACCGCCAAAAAAGTGTAACGTTAACGATCACTCAATACCTCATTCGATATATGCTAATGGTCTACTTGAACTTCTCAACAATAAACGATTGTTACGAAATGATGAATCGATACGTTTAATCATTCATTCAGAACAAGACATTAGACAGTATTGGTAAATCAGAATCCATTCTTAAGTAAGCGAACACGTCTGCCACCCACAAAACGTGCATGCACCGCGGACTGATATTCCGAGACACTGATGCGTAACACGAGCTATCAATCTAAATATTACAACATTAAGAACTATCAATTATTCTTTTAATGAAATAATAGCAGAGTAACATCACGATTCGGCTGATGACGGATGTGTAAAACTTACTACATGTCTTGTTAATGTTGTGGACGCAGAAACTTCGTGAGCTGATGTATATTGTTTTGGTGTTGTTTAAATTGATTCAACCGCAGTTAATATTTGCGTTGTTGCTATAAAGAAAATCATTGGCATTAATATTGATAAAACAAAAGTTAAAATTGCTAAAGTTTTAGATGACATTTAGTATGGTTTTGGATGAAAATTAACCTTGTCAGCCTAAACATGAAAGGACGGGTAATAAGATTTCTAAAGTATTTTTTAACAATAACACTTGCTATTTAGACGTCAAGTGTCAACGGATCATGACTCATGCGAGTGTGAACACTATATTCAGTTATTCAACAACCGTTTTACGTCGAGTCACTGAATGAAAACTTAAATATTTGACCTTTGATCGAACCTTTATGTTCTACCCATCAATTTTCATCATTTGTCAGTGCTGATTTTATGATAGGGTTATTAAAAATTCTCTTATAGTAACATGCGCAACATCTTTATTATGAACAGTGCATTGTCAAACTGCGTGTAAAATTTATTTTTATTTCTTCAATCGCGTACTTCTTTATGTAAAACTTGTAAAAGGTCTCTAGAAAATGGTTTAAACTGTGATTGTATCTACGCTATCTTAAGTATCGATACTAAATATAATTGACTTTTGTATTTAGGCCGGTGTAGGCCTTAGCTCAATCCCGACTTTCTATATTGGCTTAGATGATCCACCAATTGCGCAAGTTTGTAGTGAACCGGATACTATCGAGTCAGTGCTATATTATATTTTATATCTTGAGTAAAACGCGTTTCGGTTTTATAGAACGTCCAGTTCAGTCAGTAAAAAAAAAAAAAAACATTTTTCCTGCAATATATTCTTACCACCTAGCTTGCTCAGATCAAGTAAAATGTATCGTTGAGTATAATTTTTTTAAATATTAATTTACAACATTTAACACTCCTTTAACCTTATTTTAAATTTTGCTATTTGAATAAATTGCAAGTCACCTGTATGTTCTAGTATTTTATATACATATATGAATGTAGCAACCCTATTGTTCGACAAAGTCTCATAAGTTGCGTGACATTACTGTCGTGTCGATGACCTCAATGTTTTTCTCTCAAACCTTCCCAACGATCCGGGAAGCATTTCTATCCCATTTTTGTTTCAATACTTAGATTGTCCAATGTTTTATTGATTTCGAGACGTGACCGATCCACATTCTCTCTGGCGGAGCGTCTTGGCCCGCGACAAAAAACAAACTAATTTAGATTTTAAATTACTACGCATCGAGCGTACCAAAACGCCTTATGCACTGTTTACTCAGCGTTGCCGGTTATTTACGCACGATCTTTCAAAACCCGCCAATTGTTGTGTAGCTTAATATCGAACTATGAAATATTTCGACTGTTCACTTTTTCCATTTAAACGTCTATTATCTCTCTGGGTGGTTATTGAGCGTTGGAGAACCAAAATCGATTTTCTAGCACAATAGAAATAGATGTTCTTAATTTCGATTAAAACATGTAACTTAGATCTGTTGTTCGTTGTTCGGCCAAAATCGGTAAAGAAAATTTGACGACATTTTCTTAAGTCGAAAAAAAATTAATTTATGCTTAGCTGTTTTCTATTTTTTAATTTTATAAACTATAGCTCTGCAATCATTATTAAATCAGAAAAAAATAACATTGGCAAGCAAAGAATGCCTATTTTATATGTATACTGGCTGTGCCCGCGACCTCGTAAGTAATTTAATATTTTTTTACCAATTTTATATCTTTTTTCAATACAGCTTTGCTCCTATCGATGGTAGCATGATGTTAAATAGCCTAGTCTTCTTAAATGATGGACTTATTTAAAAAATTATGAAATATAAAAAAAATCCGACTGATCGTTCAAAAGATATCGTGTTCAAACTAACAAACTCTTCCGCTTTATTATATTAAAAATATAGATTTACATTAGGATAATAAGCGATAAATAGTTATGTTGCAACAAGTATATAAAATATTTCCATATTCATACTTTATTACTACTGCCTACCGTTTTCCCAAGTTTGTCAATACATTTAGAAAGAATCGTAGTTCATTATGATTAAATTGTCACTAACGATTAGTTTATTTATACAGAAGAGAACATGATCGATGTTATGGTTATTTCCTTCATGCCAACTTGTTAAACCACGAAGTAATGTTCTCTACTATTAATATAATTCAGTCATGCTTTCAAGGCTCCGATTGCTTTGAACGTGCAAGCATTACATCCAATTTCAGCGCATGTCAGTGATTAATCAGTGTGAGTTACATTGCCCTTATAATTATTTATAACGTCCAATCAACTAGGACCTATAATTTTCAATTAGCTTTAAAAGTACACGCGGATTGACATAGACGTATGTCTGAAAAATGTCCTATTTCTGCTATTAATCTTGATAAACCACGCGATGTCACTTAATCGACGGCATCGGTACCATTGACTTCCACATGGTTTATAACCAGTACGTCAATTTGTAGGTATAAAAATGTAGATTACGAGATATTTGCCTTATGATTCATATGCAGCGATAGGTGTCAGTATCGCAGTTTGCAAAGTTCAAGTTACACAGGCAAAAATGTGATATAATTTTCAAACAGTTTATTTATAGTTATCTTAATACTCTTGCCTATTTATCTCGAAGTGTCAAACAGTGAAATTACCGTCTTTGGTTCCATAAGCATTTTAGGTATCTGTTACTTTAACAAGCCTCCTGTTTTGTTGACATCGTCGCAAGCTTCCACTTAGTATTCGATCTTAATTATAACGCTTTGTTCATTAACACAAGCATTCGGACCTGAAATTGTAAAGCTAAGTGTTGCCATTTATATACATTTCTGATATGCGTCGATTGTACTATATCTGTAACTATAAAGTACTTGTTTAATGGGGGATGCATTTCTGTGGTCGAGCATCGTCCAACATTGATTGCATTCGAGTGTTGAGATCTAAGTGGATTAGATTATAGCCTTTATAAATATCGCTCCTGTTGAGGCTTCATCAATAAATCTGCTTGGTTCGTTAGATTCTCTTGTGTTGAGGCGAAGAATTATTGATCGTTTACAGTTGCTAGGGATTTCATTTGTATAGTAGCTCGACTTGGGAGTTCACGTGCTATGTTATTTTTTTAATATCACTTATTTCGAATGTCTTTCCGTATGACATTCTAATTACTTAATAATTTTAGAAATGTGTGTTAATTTTAATAATGTTGATGTTCTGAACGTAAATTACAATATAGACTAAGCATAGGTTTTCCTAATGTCTAAGAAAACTAAGCTGTATTTTCATGAGTTCTTTTCCTTTCAACTTTATATTATGTCAATACTACACAAACTTACATTTTAATTAAAAATTGAATCATATTAATTTTTTTATTAAATAAATTTAATAAAAAAGGTACCCCAATGTGTAATTTAAAATTTACTGAGATTTCTTTAGAAAATCATTAAAATCTGTTATAACTTAACATGATAAAATTAAAAAACAGCATAACTAAATGAACACATAACAAAAATTAAGAAAGCAATGAAAATGCACAGTGAGAAAGTTAAAGAAGAAACAAATACCAATATCAATCGAGATATAAAAGAATGTAATAGAGAAAACGGAAGGGAACATATTAACGATACAATGATAAGTGAGGTCAATTAACATTGTGGGGGAAACAAAGTCAAGTCAAAGGAAACATTGTAAGCGACGACGACTCAAACAAATATATGGAGTGTCGTTTAGAGATACTTAACGTTAGAGCCAGTTGAATTAATGCATCAGTTAAAATGCGGTGCAGCTGTTAAATATAGCTAATTAGTGATGTATCACTTGATATGAAATGCTATTAAAATGACCGTACAGTATTCAGGAAGAGATAACAGCTTCATTTATAGTTATATGTATTTTTGTAAATATGAAAACTAAACGTAATTTGTTTTCGTGTTGCAAAAATAAAACGGTTCGGATGAAATAGTTACAACGGTTATATCTCACTAAGCCTGTTCTTTACTTTTTCACACTTGAATCTTAAAGCCAATTTCGATGTATTTTGGTATAAAGAAACATTGAACTTTGGAGTTTACCTATTACTAGGAAAAAATATTGTAATCGAAATAAGAAATGAACGATTGTGTGAAGAATTTGTCATTTGCAAAATTAATTCGTAAAAATTATTAAATACATAATTTTTAGTTCCACGCGAACGAAGACGCGAACACAGCTAGTAATGTATATACTAGAAAAACCTATAATTAATAATAAAACTTCAAAGTCACATAATAGTGCTACTGTTGCTGTCAGAGAATATTACTTGATAGTAAGCAGCGTATAATCTTAAAATATATATTATCAATAGCTAGACAATACCTTTGCCGACGACATTTTCATTTAATTGTTTAAGCTGATTTAAAAAAAAATGTTCGGTGAAGCTGTCAAAGCTTTAAGGCTGACAACGTATGTCAGTTCGAAAAATAAAACGCTAAGATTTCTAAGCTTCTTGGTAGCTCAGTGAACATCAGCTTACCCCGAAAACGTGTCTAGTCTCAGAATAATTATTATAATTATTTGTAGCGATGATAGCTCAGTGGTAGCGTGTAGGAACCTACAATGAGCTTGAGCTTTCGATGAAGGAAAACATCGAGAGCAAACCATAGCATGATGGTAGGGCTGTTTCTAATACCCGCCGGGCTACCAATCACCCTCAAGTTGATAATCTGCCGCCAACTATCATTAGGTGTGTTCCTGCAGTGGCACCTGAAAGCCGGTTCCTCCTAAAAAGACCGGCAACTCACTTGCGATTCCTCTGTTGTAGTGGGTGTCCATGGGCGGCGGTGATCAATTACTATCAGGTGAAACGCTTATTCATTTGCCCCCTATTAAAAAAAAACACCGCATTGGTACTGAAATATCCACCGACTGATCTCACAAGGGTACTTGTTACAATGGGTATGTGGTGGTTTTGATCAACTTCTAAAATTCTAGCTCACAAATTCTTTATAACCTCTATTTAAGTAACAAGAATGATAGTGTGCATTAGACATTTTATCAATGTGACTTTTTTTTTTATTTGCAAAGTTTACATGAAATAACAATACACACGTTTTTTGTTGTTATATACGTTACATCCGAGACATGATTATTTGGTATAGTATTTTTTTTTGTATCTTCAAAATATATCTTGTCAGTTGATACGATGCGGATGTCACCGATTTTACCATTTAATTGTATCTAAATTACTGAAATGTCTCCTTAACGATTAAGTTGTACAGTCGCTTTTGCTTTAGCAAACAACTTGAATATATTATACTTCGGAGAATCAATAAAATATATACCTTATGGCCTAGGATTTAACGTTTATTGTTTACCTTTGTTTACAAACGCAATCAAAAACCGATTTATTCAAACGGACTGTTACTAAGTAAACACTCGGAGATGAAGTCTCGAATCGATTCCGATGAATGTTTATTTAAAAAAAAAATCTTCATGCTTTTTCTGACGAAGTTCATTCGAGTCCATTGATCGTGTCTCATAGTCGAGCATCGTGTCAAGACATCATGAATATTATCATACTATCATAGTATTTTCGTTCCGTGTAATATCAACTATCGCGTATATATTTAGTGATGAGTGTGTTTTTATTGTAATCTTATACATCTCTAAAGTTTATCATGACTTTTACGAAACTTAATGAGTAAATTACCTACGGTGTGTTTATATACAAAAAAATCATTCATGCTTAATATTTGTATTCGAGTTGTTGATTGCGGTACTCTTAACATAATTTTGTCAAGTTATATAATTATTACCATTGTTTACCTACTTACTTTTGATTTTTTTATCTTTATTAACGTTTATAGATATATTTTTATCTACCTATTAACTGAAATGATGGTCACAGAAGTATACTCTACCATATTGGAATACAATTAGGGGTAGAATTTTAGGTTATTAAGTTTGTGATATAGGATACTAATCGTGACAAAACAAAAAAAAAAGCAATAATCCTTGATTTAACAATCTATTACATTTTAATTTGTTCACTTTGTTCAGGTTCTGGTATGCTTGTATCAGGTTTGTTCTTTCAAATAGAGAATACAATTCTTAAAAATATACGAATTAATAATTTCGTTGCCTTTAAAAAGTCATCGACATGCTTACATCAGTTGTGAATATTGGTTTCACACAACCCGTAGACGTTATAAAATTTTATTCTCCGTGATTGTTATTAAAATATTCGATTCATGGTGACTTATCGTGTCTGAGCTATAAAGCTTCAATATCGTTGCTTTTTTGTACGCCGCTTTTATTAATGTTGATCCATTAAAACGTTTATTGCCAAGAGAAACCTGTTGGATGCACAGATTGACCCCCCCTAAAAGGTAAATGAAGCCATGGACTTTATTAGTGGCTGATCTTTGATTTTTACGATGCGCATCATTTCATAAGTATTAATTTGTATGAATTCAACTTAATTATATAAATATTAAATTAATTGTGTTGTAAAAGAAAAAAATTAACATTTTAATTACTTGCAATGGAGTTATATACAACCTACAGTTAAAATTAGACCATATATTTTAATGTTATTTCTATATTGAAACTGAATAAAAAATGCTTCACTGAATTCTGTTGTAAGTGGTTCACCGTTTTTTAAACGCTACCCAAATTTGATCTTAGAGCTTTAGACGTAGGTACGCTAATTACCATTGTTAAGAACCCATCCCTTATAATTATTACAAGTGGATGGGCGGATCACGCTTCACCTGCTTGATCACAGACTGGCTACGTTGTCTTGTGACTCATACTGATGTGTGATACCTCTGTTTTTATTTCTTTACATGTATTTGAAATCACTGTTTCCAACTAACACGTTTCGTATTTCTATACTCTGCTACTATTCTTTGCCGGTGGTAAGATTAAAAGTTATCAGGTTATGCGATATGCATCATGAAGCCTACAATTGTAATATTTTTTTTGTATAAAATTGCATGCAATCGATCTAATCATATAAAGAAACGTAGATCTATATCGAAGAACACGTTAATATCTTATAAATCTGTTAAATTCATGTTTAATGGAGTTCGGTAGCAGATAAAAGACGGATCGACATTGACCTTATCTGGTCGGGTGCATTACTAATCGATTTGACGGCGAACCAATGAGGTCACTTCGCGGCTGATGCTGAGCAAACAAGACGGTCGTCGACCTGGCTCTTACGGCGAACGATTTGCATACCTACTGCTTGCATCATTTCTTACCATAATTTGTCCGATGAAGCGAAACGACTCCAACATAGCATGTATTGCTGTTTGAGTACTGTTCGTATACATTATTTGCATTGTCACCCATTTATGGACATCACTTCCTTATTTGCACGTTATTAGTCGTGTAGTACAATGCGCCGTGTTTGCAACTGTACTATTTATTATTGGTATTTGTGAAATTTTGCAAAATGTTGTATTACATCTGTACTCCTTTTAAATAGTATATGACGGTTATTATAATGCTCATTCTTGAAGAAGGGGAAAAATTCTTTGAATTTTCGTGCGGTTTCTTTTGCAGAAGGTAATATAATGTTGAAGGTTAAATAATGCTAAGAATACAAACAGAAATCGTGAACGCATAACAATTGATAACTCTATCTTGCACCTAAACGGTGATCGGGCGTCATATTATAACATTATCTCTTATGGTATCTACACGTGAACCGCCCACGACCTCGACATTAGGTGCGCGCGCGCCGCGTCACGCTCGAACACGCGTGCTTTTGAAAGTAAACTGACGATATATTGTGGGGATGCATTTTTGAACTTATTTAAATTGTTCAGTAATATCAGGACAGTCAGGATTGATCTTAATGATTCGATATGGTCCATCTCTTTAAAATTCTCATAAGAAAATCAATATCCTCGAGCAGCCGTGTCGATCTCGGGCACCGTTCTCATTATCGTCAATTAGTAATCTTATGATCCGATCGTCGTCGATGGCGTTTGTCAGTCCCGGTATTCTACTTTCACTCCATTTTTAATTAACATTTCTTGTTTTATTTTGTTTTTACAAGCTACTCCAATTGCCTTCACGCTAAACACGAGAAATGTACAGTTAATATTTTATTGTATTTGTACCCTATGTTGAACAACAGTGGTTATTTTATTGGCGGTTTCTTTTAAACACTATTAATCTAGAAGGTACACAAAAGTTGTTTGTACTTAACATATCTTTGATTTCTCTTTTATGTTCGTTTTAATTAAAATGTTAAGCCTGACATATTCACTGATCGTTGCTATAACATTCAAACTGATGAGATCGAAAGATAATATAATATTAGTTGTGAAAAATGTCACGCCTAGTCCTTGGTTATACAATATTACGATCCATTATACTTTTGGTTGTTCATTTGTGTTGCGCTTGTTGTTTTCTCTTTGTTAGAGTTTGAGTTAAATCCATTTATAGAACTTCCATTGCGGGTAATCGCCTTATAATAACTAAAAAACAAATGCAGTATTACTATAACTTATTTGGGCTTTTATCAAATTTTTATAATGAACATAAATAATTATAATATAATAAATTACAAAATTTTATTTTTTCTGTAGATAAAGCTGTATTTATAACCTAGTTGGAATCGGATATCTTATGGTGAATAATATTCGCAAGAAAATGACAGCAAACGACCGATTTGTTGCGTTTAAAATTATAAGCTTTTAACTTTCTTTGAAATTGCTAGGTTGCGAATGGCATCTCACAGTCAACGGCGATGGAGTCTGGTTAGTTATTATTTACATGGTTTCTACATTTCAAAAAGAATAGTTGCGAAGCAAGAAATTTTTGCAAGATACATTAACAGGATTTTATCATAATAACAAAAAAAGAAAATATGTCGTAGATCAGCAAGAGACTTTGAATTGCAAGACGTAGGTATGGATATTAAGATGAAACGATAAATTGTTACATTCATGTATACATGTATAAATAACAAGCATAATAATAAATACACTTTTATTATCTGGTTAGGCTTGTTTTGCTTGGTGTCTTACAAAACATAGGAAACCTATGTTGTTAAACTCGATAAGTAAATTAAATACAAAATTTCATGCAAATAGGTTATTTTAGTAAAACCAATTGCGTGTTTATACCAGTGTAGACATTGCTTATTTAATCGTATTTATTCTCTTACATAAACATATGTAACACAACTGATTTAAATATTGGTAAAAATAATTATAATTACATAAGAAAAGTGGTTTCATAATCGAGTGTATATTAATTTCTTCAGTTATTAATATCCAAATCCAAAATATTTATTGGAAAATCAGTCATAGAGTCACCTCGTCTTTGGATAATTTGGGAATGACGATAGATGAATCGAATTCTTGTTTCCTTGAACTGTGGAATTATTCCAGTGGAAGGCTCCAATTCTAATGCTTGTTTACCGATTGCGTTGGTCGGTACGGTAGCCTGCGGCAACGCAAAGTCGCGGAGGGAACGTCGGCCTGAGGGGCTCTCATGCAAAGCATGACTATTTCCCACAAACCTTGACGTAACTGTCTACCACGGGATTGCCGGTACCGTTTCTAAATTGTGTATTTCTCAATTTCGTATTGTTATCGAATGATCGTACAATGTAATCGGATTACGGATGAATTTCGTGCAAGTTCACTATGAGCTTAGATTACTATATATATGGTATAACTTTGTCTATGCTGTTAATATCCTTGTCTCATTCTATATAGTCACTGTTAATCAAGGATAAATATTATACAATATATTTTTTGAAATATCTTAGTATTGCATGTAGTGATTTTAGTGTTTTTAATTCAAGATTTTCTAACATTTGGCGCTATTTGTTTTTGTATCATTTGGCGTTATATATACTAGTAATTATGCACAGATAAAATTAATTGTAATAATTACTAGGAATATACCATTTTAAGTTACCAAAATAAACTCCATAAATGGTGTTAACTAGGTAACTGCCATATTTTGAGAGCAATATTTGATTCTTAAAAAAATACAAACTTTTATTAAGAACTTTGAAACGCGGTAAATGTTTTTATATTTAAGTCTATCTCTATTATCGGTGCTTTAATACTTAAAGGCATTCTATGTATATTATTCTATGTATGTTCTCTGGTTAGTTATAATATGATCAATATTCTAAATATTACTACTCAACATGAAGAGTAAAAAATATATTCACTTAAATATCTGAGGTATACGTAAACTTTTAATTTATTAACAAAGTATTCTTATTAATAAAGTATTAATTTAAAAGTTATTGGATATTTCCTTTACGAAACGGAAACTAGTGCAATTTGTTTTGCATAGTGGCTACGAATGTAATAAAAGTTATTGCAAAACCGCTAGACTCTACGAGTTATGTTTAATATTTCGTTGAAATGTTTTCACTCTGCACTATTAAAATATGAATGTCTTTATTAGACATAATTGAAACTTGAAATAATGTTTGCAAATGATGCAAGTAATAATATTATTTATACGCTGATTACTATCATTTTAAACTAAAATACTGTAATTACTGCTAAGTAGTCAAAATTTAGTTTTCTAAATAATATATTCATACAATATGTGTATTCCGGCAGTTGCACTTGAGAGCCAGTCCCTTCAATAAAGGCCGGTAACAAACTTGCGATTCCTATGGTGTTGTAGGTGTCTACAGGCGGCGATGATCACTTAAAGTCAGGTGACACGCTTGCTCGTTTGCCCCCTATTCCATAAAAAACAGTTCTTCTTTGTTTATTTTCTGTGTACTTCAGATAAAATAAAGTGCACAACTGAAGTGGGTTTGTTGAGTGGTCGTACAAAACAATTATGGCCGAGCTGATAACAATTATCATATATAAGGTGTAACACCATACCTAGAAGTAGTGTAAAAGCTGTCACTAGTCTTTGGCAGTGTGGAAGTTTCTAGTGTCGGCAGGGTGTTTTTCTAGCGGGTATTTGACATTGCTTCCCACCTGAAGATCCTTAGTACATACCTTTCTTGTCGTCTGCCCGTGAATAGTGCTTACGTCACACGAGAGAAAGTCTGTAAATCAATTGTTTTAGCACAATAAAAAAAAATCAATGCTACAGTATAGTATCAACTAGTATACATCCAGCTATCGAAAAACTTTTTGAATTTAGTGTTAATAAAAATTTAAGATGACAGAAAAGAAATAGTATATTAAGCACTTCATGAATCAAAATATTTTATATATAAATTCTCGTGTCATAATGTTGCCTCGGAAACGGCTTGACCGATTTTTATGATATTTTATATGTTTATTTGATAAGCCTGAGAATAGGTCGTAATCTATTTTACATACCTCTTATTTTTAACAAAAAAAATATTTTCATTTTTTTATGATGAGGCATTAAAAATAAAGACAACCCAAAATTTTCACCTGTTTATACTCATACTCTCATTTTTTAATACAACCACAGTATTCACAAGAAATAATTTATATGACAGAACAACGTTTCTCGGGTCAGCTAGAGTTATATTATAATTATCTAGTACTAGGGTCCGTCAAGGTACATTTCTGGGTTCACAATAGTTCAACGCGTGAAATAAGCTTTCCCTTTTCCACCTCACATACATAAAAAGATTACCTAATTTATTTTGCAAATGTAGTCGATTTGAAGAAACTTCTCTAATGCTACCACTTTACCGTCTCCATCACGTCTTTACTCACAAATGGGTGACACGTATTTCACAATAGTTAATTTATTTTGAGAACTTTTGTTTTATGGTCTAAGTTGAGGTCTTGATAATGTCGGTGTACCTTGACTTCGTTTTAAATGTTTCGATGTTTACGCAACCAGCAGTCATTGCTTATTTTTTTGACGGCAATAACTATTCTATTTTATAGTATTATCGAATCTAGGTGCCATAACAGTACCAAACATTTGTAAGTATTACAGTCAAACGAATTATTTTATTTATGTAATGTAAATATGTCTATATACGTAGTATTGTTTCATAGAATAGCAGTTCTTGAACAATATAGTCATGATTGTAAATACATAATAAGAATTTACGGTTATCTTACACACAATTCGTTGTTTCCGTACAAACAATTACTAAATTTGGCTTAATTTGGTATACACGCAACTTTGGTAACTTTAGACATGACGTCTTTCATTGTTCAAATACCGCTATCGCTGACGTTACCGGCTTAAAACTGGAGAACAGCTTTAGTATTTGCATATAATGCTTCAGCGGTGCGACCACGAAGCAAGATTTAGAGCAGAGATCAGAAAACGAGGTGCGCTGTTAAATCCGTTTTAGGCTCAATACTTCATTATTCCTTCAATTTAACTGTCCAACATTCTCAAAGTAACGTCAATACAGCAATTATATTAAAACATATCTATAAATCGGATATGTTTAAGTGTACGCGCTAATTATATAAATCCAGATAACACATTACCCACGATAATCGAAGCAAATATGTAACTAAAAAGTGATTGGTTTAGCCACAAAGTTCAGAATCCGGTACAAACTGGTTCCGACGCTACAGCCATTGTAATGTGTACCCACGTATTCACCTTTTTACTTGTTGGTTATTTGAATTGTTGCGCCGTTTAGCACGGCGACCTGACCCGGGGCGTGCTCGATGCAACAATCATATTGATCTAATGTTAGATTAAGCTGAGTCCGTGAATGTTTCATTTTGAATTTGCTATAAGACGCCGTGTTTAACCCGCACCCGGATGTCATGTTTGATTTACATTTGGATTTCAAACTCCGTTTGACAGATTACGAGCGGATTTGTGATTGACACCTTGGGAACGTATGTTTTCTTCCAGTAGCGAAATGTGATTTTATTTCATTGTTATCTGATTACTGGTTTTCAATTTATTACTATTATGTATATGTTAATTATATAATAGTTCTTTTCTAAACACTAATTTAATCAATTGGAAACTTGTGTTAATTAGTGATCACTAGGAAATTTAAAAGCAAAGATAAAGAGATGACATTTAAACTACTCATTTACCGTGCTTTATGCAACAATTATAGCAATGAAATTAAATTAAAGATATGCGGTATTCGCTTCCTTAAGTTCTCAGTCAGATGTCAGTTGTTGATATAAATGAACACAACTAGAATTGGGCCTTATATTCGCGTTGTAATAAAGCTGCTTTGCACTATAGTTCTTAGAGTACCTGTTTTTAACCTTTCAACTCTTTCGTATTGCTTTGGTTTTCACTAGCACTGTTCTTTAACATCAAGTTCATGTTCCAAAGCCATCGTCACTCATATTCGATGGAATTTGATGCGTGCAAAAAAGTGTTACGTTCAGGAGACTGCGTGTTTCCCCGCGTATTTGTATTCAAAGAGCATTCGTACCCGCGCCTCGTGTTTACAATCCGGGTGTCGCACGTCGCGATCTTCAACTAACAATTAGGTATCTATCCGCCTATTGTGTTAGATTATGACCTTGGCGCCATCGAAACGTTGAACTCTCAATTAATAATCACATAACAACGCCCTTAGAAGGTAAAAAATACGACCACTTCGGAAAGTGAAGTCGCAGAGATACCGAGCCCGGGTCGATGCATTCGTTTTGTTCGCTGAGCGCCCGAGGGCAATCATGTCTCGGTATAATAAAGGGTTGCGTCGAGTCCTTTCGGTCTGGCCTTTAGATTTATAGCTTTGCCGGGGCGAGAGACGCCGCGCTGCCGTCGACACGGGTTCCGTGCGTTTGTCACACCATAATCTAGATCAAAATTTGCGCATCCTATTGACTTTAAAGTTGTAATTGCCATATGTGATATTTGCCGCCTTTCAAATTATATATTTTATTATGTAACTTATTTTTATTTATTTCCTTTGTGAAAAATTACAGTAATGTACTTACTTCTGAAATGCTTGGGCAAGTAATAAGAGGGATGTATGGTAAGATTCATCAGGTTACAAATACAGTAAAATCCCTACTAAAAAGGCAATACTGGCTATATTATCGCTATCTTAATCTTCCAAGTTACCAGAGACCACTAATAGCTTTTACACTTCTTCTAGTCTTCGCTTCTCTGATCCCGATGATATTATAACGAGATTTTTACGTGTTACTCCCTTCCGTATCCACGGCTTGCCCGATAAGGTTGTTGTTAGAATCATTAAACTAGTAAGTTCGGACTGGTTAGTTAGTGAGGTTCACGAATCTTTGTTCATTTTCTGGCAGCATTCCAGGCCGAGGTTCGGCCATTATGGCATCCTTGCACCCACTGCCTCAGAGCTGAGTGCACTCGCCCCAAAAAGTTCGGTGAAGCTGTGAAAGCCCTTCAGGCTAATAGCGGATGTCAGTTCGAAAAAAAAGGTAGGAATTATATAACAAACTGTGTATTTGCATATTAATATGATACTCGGACTGTTTTTACTATTAATGAATACTTACTAAGTTTTCATTTCATAGTGACAAATGATTTTCAATACTACTCAAAGATCGTTTTGAGGATAAATAAACATCAATAATGCAATAAAACCGCATACGGCAGAGTTAAAGGTAAGATTAATATTAATTGAAAATATGCGTTTTCTCTTTTATTTGTGTACTTGGAGTGTTATCAACTACGAAAATTATCATAATTATTGCTTACAAAAAGTTTTATAACCAATGTTTGCGACGTGTTTTTTTAAAGTAATGAATGCCAATGAACCGAATAGCAAAATTGTATTCAAAAGTGCATTTGGCCGAGGGTAATGCCATCCCACACACGTGTGTTCCGTAACTCGATCCCTGTTCTCTGATAATTTCATATACTCGGGCCTCGATTAAGTTCCTCAACAATGGCAAGACATGGGAGGGATGTATGCATCGTAATCTGCTTGATCAAGGCCTTTTGTATGCTTTGTACGGGGGATAATTTTAGTCTTCAGTTGAAGGTAGATCAACATTACGTTTTTTTTTTCGATTTGATTGTAAGGCTTATTATATAATTAAAAATTTAAGGTTTAATAGTTTTCTCTGTAATTTAATTATATACATGAAGGCGTGAGGAGATTTTTATTGGTAGAGACGAGGTTTACGTTCTCTGAAATAGATTATCTGCTCGTAGCAAGAACAAGTGACGAAAAGAAAACATATTTATCACACATACAATATGGCTTTTACACAAAAGCTTTAGCGCGAGCAATGAACCCTCGGACTTTGAGAATGTTCAAATAAAAACAAACGTAACATGATTCCACCTTATCTGTCATTACAAGAACCACGTTCCAGCAGTTTTGCCGTCGTTAATGTCACATACATATATGCTGTATACGTTTAGTCAGTAACCGTAATATTGTCTTTTCCAGTAAAACAAAACGATATACATATGATAATAATACTTTCCGCGATTACGCAAAATGTAAGTATAACTTAGACTTCGTGAATGTAATTCGTTCCTGGCACTAAGCCGGTGCAAACTACAATTTATTTCTCATAATGACATCAAGCGATTTCTATCGATCACTAATCTTGTAAAACTTATAGCACTTTGCTACTCATTTCTTGGACACCAACATTCGTGTAACAGCGTATGGAAATTTACACGCACTTTCCTATGACCGTACAATAACTGTATATAATTTTTGAAGTGAAATTTCTAATTTGAGCGCTTTGAAATTCTGATCGGTGACCTTTTTGTGACACTCGTTTGGGTAAAGTCGGCTATAAGTATATAGTAATGTTATATTTCGGTCGTGTTGTCTTAACACATACACTACTATTTTATTACCTTATTTATTATAAATAAATACCATACTAAATAATTGTCATTTGGATGCCCTTGGTATAAGCTCTGCTAATCAGTTCATAGTTTAATCTGTACCAATTGGTTATTAACCATTGTGCTGTGTCACAACGATTCACCTTGACGATTGAATTCGGTTCGCTCCTCCGCGTCATCGCTTCATCTGTCTGACGTGTGACGTTCTATACTCAACGAGGGATATTGCTCTGCGGGTGGACATAGATTAATATAACACTCGATTGCAGAGAGTTTATTATCATCAGTTCTCTTGTTTGTAGAGATATAACTCTTCACTTCCACCTTGTTTAAAAAAAAAGGTTGTATGTTCTTTTTAAATGTCTTGCAAGTAGTCCTCTCCAATTCCAGGTAGTAGTCAGGACTCCTTCCTCTACGTATTTTCAATATACAATATAGTCGCATCTAAGTGTTTGAATTATATCATGTCAGATATATAGTGTTCTACAGTTCTTAAATCTCTCTCTCGTAAACGTACTTTATTCACTTGTAATGTGGCAAGTTAGATTCTAGCATTACATCAGGATATGCGCCCGGCGTACTTTGTGTGAGTTAATTCAAGACTTTCATAGCTAAGTTATTATCGAATGGTCCCTATTAAAGACAGTCAGTCACCGATAGGTCTTGATTTAACAATGTTAATTTAAACGTAACTATTTTTATGCTTTATTTAGTTTTTGCATCGTGACTGCAAGTACCAATTAATTGCTATTCTACTATCGACTATATTGGTTTCTATTGTTATAATCTGCGTGGGATTAATTTGGGTTTTCTTCAATTATTAGGTAGATAAGTGTGTTGTTATGGATTTCATAAACAGATTGACTTTAATTCTACTTGTAGTGATTTATATATATAAACTTTTTAATTGTTTAGCTCAAGCTTACATCAGGACAGATAAGTTATCTCAAAGATACGAAGTGATACGTATTGAAATAGTTCGCAGGTAAAAATGGGTACGTATGAAAATAAGTAATAACATAAGCCGTTAGGTACCGAATGAGCAGATGCGCCAATAACTCACCTTCGAAACATCTGCGACTATCTACCGATGGCTGACGGCCTTGCGCCGAACTGGTTCCCACATTTTACCCGACATAATCATTAATCATTGCTTTACTCGCGAAAAATTTTAAGCACTTAAACAAGTAACAAAATTATTGTACTTTAACTATTGCATTCGTCTTAGGTAACGTTGAAAACAAAGCTTGCATATAAAATAATGAAATCTGTAAAAGTTTTACCAGTATTAATAAAAAACTATCACGTTACTATAATCATGTTTTTTTTTGTTTGCTTTATAAAATACAATGAAACGAAATTTTATTCTTATGGGTTATCGTCTAATTGTTAATCTCTTTTGAGGTTATTCGACATGAATATTGAATAGGTATCAAACGGGAGAAGTGAATATTCATGTAAGATTATAAAAACGGATAAAAAGCGAACACCTTTTGTGTATTGATAAATAAAGGAGAAAAAAAAATCCGAAAAGATGTACAAAACTCGAGATAAATCTTCGTTTATCGACTACTCTATGAACGTGGCGAGCGCGCTGGCCGTGCGTGCGGTTCACGCACACGAGCGCACCGCGCACGCCACCGACGTGCATGTGTGCGTACGCGTGGGAACGGGCGCGGCGGACGCGTGCGCACATTGTGACATGTATTGTGCATTATTTATTTTTTAAACGAGCCAAGTTTGTCCGTATGTCACCTGGTTACATACGAACGTGTCCGACTGGACATGGTTTTTCCCGAAATCGTTTCATCTTGTAAGTTTTTAATAGTTTCTTTTCTAAAAGAAAGAGTCTATGTCTTATTTTATTTCTGTTCCGAAATACAATATTTGAAACGAAAACTTGAAATATAATATAAATCAGATTGATTAATAAATTGTATTGGTATTTTGTCGAACAATGGATGACCTGTTTTATCGCCATTATAATTCAAGGGCACCTTAGGAATTCGTTTCCAATAAAAATATGCCAACAAGTTATACATAAATGATAGTCTCGTCGTAGTCCCAATATTTTTGTATAAGTTTTTTGTTTTTTTTTTATACGTTAGTGTTCTTTTTATAAATTAATTCTACTTTTTAGGTCATCGTACTTTGAAATATATTAATGTTCCTTTGTTATTTATTTTAATAATATATATTTTTCCCAGTTTAAATTATATTCATGATTATTTTAGATTTTCTGTTAATATTATTAAATAAAATGTGACTAAATTATGTATATGAAACTCTTTAAATAAAAATATACAAGAAATTAACACCTTTCGAGAGGCTTGTGGTTAACATATCCTTTCTAGACGTAACGTTTATTGCAAGATGGCGTATATATCCTCGGGCGCAGTCGCGGTGATGGCGCGAAGGAAACCTACATTTCTATTCATTTATTTACCCATGTTCAACTCAGGAGTTAATAGTTACCTTTTATATATAACACTTAGTTGTGCCTGCGACTTCATTCGCGTGTAATTATAAAATTATTTGTGATTACATTTACTCGTTTTTGTAACTTTTTAAATACAGTTTTGCTCCTATTGATGGTAGCGTGATGTTAAATTTTCAAATATTTATTATGTTCAAATCAAAAAAGAAATTTTTAAAATCCGACTGGTACTTACAAGAGTTCAAACAAACAAACTTTCCCGTTTTATAATATTAATGTAGATAGTCACGAAAAATTGATGGTAAACGGTGATTACACACATATATACGTTTATAACAGCAGAAGTATTACTAGAGTGTTGCCGACTTAGATTCCCTTCGGCAAAAGAACAATCGAAATACCACTCATGGCAGAGACAAAATATGGGTCTTTGGCTGTAATCTTTTATACTGTGGAGATATTTCGCTAATCGATTTGCTCATTGCTTCTGGACCCTCGTCGTCATATATAATAGCCTTTCGTTAAAATGAATGTATAATTATTTACCTTCATAAACGATATAATAAAACTGACAGTTATTATCAGGGATTGATAACCTGGCAGGTAATAGGTATCAATACCCTGACATACACATGATGGTAAACTTCTTACGGTGGCTCTGATTTGTCACGTCTGATAAATGACTAGCGTATATCAAGCGATTGCAAACCTTGCAAGTATGTAATGAAACGAGGTTCCTTAATGCATAGCTACTCAAAGGTTCTTACCGCTTTTGTATAGTACCGTACTTACTATGAGGTACAGCGCAGCTACTATATGATATAATAGCGAAAATAAAAGTAGATGGTCTCATGTTAATTTTCCAGACAACAGAAAAATAACTTTTCCAATTCGTACCAGTGCAAAGAGTTGGATGTCGAAAATGTTGTATAAAGATATTATTAGTTAGCTAATCTAAAGCGATTTTTTTAATTAGTCAATATGTTGATACATGCTTCCTGTATTAGTCATACCTTGATTTGCTTGTTCTAAATAAATTTGTGTTTTTATATGAAATAATAACATGAGATTGTTGTTTTAGTTTATAAAACATATCGGCATTTTTATATAAACAGTACAATACTATAAACAAAACGATATTAACTTTTATGTAGTTCATAAAAAGGAGATTTTGAACATCTTGTATTTTCCATTGTATATATATTGGTATTTTTTTATCTTTAATTATAGAAATGAAGTCACATTATCAAACAATGACAATGTGTAATATTGGATCATCAGATGTTGATTGCTCCGTACGTTTTTTCGAAACCTCTAATAACGTCACGAAACTATTACAAATGATAGTTTTCGTGTGGTCGAAAATATAACTAAAAAAATCGCAAGAATTAAATCAGTACGATGTGCCGGTACACGGTCGGTCCCCTCCCGGCTACTGCAGGCCCCGCCTCTCGGCAAATTGCGTCCGCCGCGTCGGTGCGCTTGCGCATGCTCTGCGCAGATCACTCGCCCAATCACCGAACAACATGCTACATCTGAATTTTACACGATTTGACAATTCAGCTACGTAATAACCCCTTTACAAGATACCTTAATAATAGAGCTTTTTTTTAATTTTACTCTTGATGTGGTACGTACAAAATGTTAGGCAACTAATTCTTAGTCGCGGTTGATAGACATTTATTATTACTATTTATAACACTTCGGAATGATTCTATGGAAAAGTGTTACAAAGCATTAATAATAGTAAGTTTTAGAAATATCCTAATATACATAGGATCCTAGGATACGTAGCATATATGCACATCCATATGTATATAGGACACTGAGCACAAATATTTTGATAATAAGATTTTTCATTTGTGTGTCCGAATATATATAATTTCACAACATTAATTTGTTATTAAATCTCAACTCAAATTTTGTTAGAATTCCGGATATGGAATTTGTATGTCATTCCACCACTAATTTATCTACTGTAAGAATAGACAATAATAATAACCTTCGTGAGTAGTGTGATCAGTATTTTAAAAATAATCATGGACTTTCAGAGTACGTACTATTAAATAAATATAAAGTTCGTTAACAAACACGACTGCTTAATAATATATGTAAAAAAATAAACAACACACTTTATTAACTCTAAAGAATACTTAACCGCGGAGCGAATGACATTATCATTTACTTTTTGTATGAATTCTCGTATGTAATTACACCAATGTACGAGCAAAGCTACTAAATCAGAGTCTCTATCCAATTTAGGTCTTATGAAGGCACTTATGTACGTTAAAACAATACCGCCGATTTGGAAAGCATTCCACCTGTCCAGATGAAATGGAGACCAAGTTGATTATTTATTGATAAGTATGCATTAATAATTTTATAATTTGGATAAAGGGTTGTCAAACGCCGTATAATAATAATTTTATAATTACTGACCTTTTAGGTTCATAGTATTGCCGTTTCTCAATACAATAATGATGAAAATTTAACGTATGATGTGTTAGCCTATGATTAGTTTGTATATTTAGTAAATTTAGTGAATCGTATCCTAATAACATAGTTACAAACATCTATTACATTTGTATAAAAGATTCTGAAATCTAAACACAGTTTAAACTAAAAAAGAAGTCGATTTTTAGCATTTTTATTTAACTTGTAAGAATTTATATGATACATTTTAACAATAGTAATTATGTAAAATTTTCTTAATATTCGAGTACAAAGAACTAGTTCAAATAAATACATGCACATATATAATTGTTTTATTAATTATAAATATATATTATTAAGTATATTATTTGAAAAGATAAAAATGAATGTATATTTTTTGTGCTACGAACTAACAAAGCGTGTACACAAAAGACTTCACATGGTTTATTATCTCGGTCCTACGAGCAGGACTTTCCTGTAAATCTTGTCGATAATGCTTCGTTGAAACTACCAGATAAGAAGCCCACGACCGAGGTAATTGACGTTGTAACAAAATGTTAGTGTGCAAAAGTAAAACTATTTTATCTCGTAGATGTTTTCTACGACACGTGTATTCGATATAATTTTTACATTTTGTTATGTAGTTTCGTATGCAGTTTGCTATTTATACCGTTGTTTGATATTATATTAAAACTTCTTATGGAGGGGGTTTTGAAAATCTAATGCACAACCTTTTTCTGTGACGCTCGTTCGAGTAAAGTCGGCTCGAGGCGACTAAGGGAGCGGGAGAGATATAGGGATGTATCACGTCTGTCGTGTTTTCTTAAAGCACAAACGGTTCTTTATACAGTTGGAGAATCTTAGATAGATAAAATATTGAATATTCTCAGTTTTAAAATTACGTTATTTAGAAATTATAATTTACAAGATTTAAGAAAACATTTTATTTGTATAGTCTAATGTGTAAGTCGTTGTCGTAAATGTTTTTGGTATAGGTAAAATAAGAAATCGTAATATGAAATCTTTAATTCAAATAAGACATTGGTGCATTATTTGCATACAAAGACATTTTTGCAAAATAAAAACGTTTATTGAGAAGTGAAGCGTAATCTGCGCTTGCGCTGCGTCGAGTAGCTCGCACAATGATCTATGGCTCGACGTCCGACTACCGTGCGTTTTATGATCTCTCGAAAGGATTTATTTATTGACAACTGTTATTTGTGTTTACCCTTTATGGTTAATTATTAAATTATTAACCATATGATGTAGTGTAGCCATAAGTTATAAAAAATTGTATGTAAAGTAACTTTTGAACAAGATCATAATTTATTTACCACTTCTGAGTTCTGAGTATAGTTTTAATATGATTCTCAAAATATCCAAGTATATTTCTAACATGACGTTATTTATTTTATGAATACCGTTAAGCGCAGCGTTAATCAATGGATAAACTGATACGAATCTAATATTGTAACATCGAAGTATGCGGCTCATCAGATGTGTAAACGAGTACATTGCACGTTTTCTTCCGCCCCTTAAGGGTTCGTGTAACTGCTCGGTCCATAGATGCGCAGGCGCACCTAATTATTGCTTGGACTGAACTGGTCGGTGAGTAGCGTTTCTCAGGCCTGAAAAAAGATGAGGAATCTGTCAGCGACTACTTTTTCTCGCTGTTTACGTAACTGTAGACCGATTAACAAGGCGATGATTGTATTTATAAGCTTGGGAACTGATTTTTATTCGAACAATTCTTGTAAAGCCTGTATTCAAATTTATCTATGATTCGAATTGAAGATGTCTTTTGGTATTGATAAAGAGCATTTTTTATGAATAAAAATCCGCTCTTCCATTGAGAGACGCTTAAATAAAATACCACTTGTCATAAATACTAAATTACTTTTGAATATACATTATTTATGCCAACTTTATTTATAGAATTTAAACGTTTCTAAGGGTTTAGAAAACATAAAATACGAGATAGAAGTCGTTCACTTGACAAAGGTAATATTATATATTGATTTAGATGAAATTTTACTTGGCTAACAACTTTTATGATAGTTAATTACAATAGCTTGCAAAAAAAGGGAATGGTGGTTCAATGATATATGGGGAAGTGAGACGGTGATCGTTGTAAGAGATGGGTTGTATTATCTGTGTAAAGTTCAACCAAAGCCTATCGAATAACCAATGGTTAATGGGTACAACTAGTACGCAGCAGTATTTATTGCGAGCGCGCTCTTGCGCCTCTTGCCCCGAGCGACATGGCGTCTCCTGTCACCGCAAATAAATTATTACCTTTACCTCGAAATGTTTTCCAACTACGCACACAAACACCCAGATATATATATATATATATATATATAGTCCAATTGTGAAAGCGGTTAACACTGAGCACGATCTTGTCCGGTATGAGGGCAGCATCTTTGTCACCAAAGCCAGTAATTAGATCGACGATAGGGCAAACAATTTATGGTGTTACCTGTAATGAAGATTTAGCTCCTAGAGAATATCCTCCCGAACGAAAGCTTTATTTTTGCTGTTGGTTATAATTTTGAAAGATAATCTCTTGCGCAGGTAGCCGTGTCATCTTTTTGCAACGTCGCGTCGCAAACTCGCTTTTGTTTTATGTTGAAACTAAAATGCACGGCAATGTGAATTCCTTATACATTCATCGAGTTTGTGATGTAATTCCGCTTTGTTTATTATTTCCATGTATACAATTAAAGTTAATTTAAAGTAATTATTTTAAATCATACCGATTGCAGATAAAAGATTAATTAAATAGGGTTCATTAAATTGAAACACATTACTTTTGCGAAAAATTAACGCGTTCGTAGTTAAATATTAAAATGACACCGATATTCTAGACTATTATTCCCTGAATATTATCCGTACCGATTTCAAAATACAAAGGATCAATCTAAACAAAATAATATATTAAATGTGGGAAAAATAAGGAAATATTTCTACGGGTTTCAAAACAAACTCATTCAAAGATTCATGGATATTGCATATTTTGAGGTGCAACCACCCTCCGTAAGGTCGGTAAAGTGCGTGGGTGAGGCCAGCCGGCTTCGTGATGCCGCCCACGTCTCCTCAGGCCATACAGGTTCCTTCAAGTTTAATGTTGCCATTATACAATAGTCCGATACTTCTATTTGTGTTTGGTTAATACATTGCTGTTGAATATAAAATTACTGCCGTACCACTTGTATATTATATTCTATTCACTAATATAAATTCATATTAAATTGCACATAAAACTATAATTCAATATATAAGATGTATTAGGATCAGACTTTAGATTACTCCTACTTGTATACCTTTTTTATTCGCTATTTTTTATTCAACATACTTAATAATGAATGTAGAGTTCTACCAACAAACCTGTACTTGGCTTTTAGGAAAATAGTACAGAAACTCATTAGAATAGGTGTAATTTTACCTTACTTTGGAGCCATGTGTGTATTTATTTATGTATTTTACTCTCCAACTATTATGTTCACCTGGTTGGCTGTTTCTTGTATTGCCTTAAAGAAAGTAATTCTGAACAGTTGTTTTGTTATTTGTAATACATTTTTGGACGTATTCGAATGGTCAACTGGAAAGTAGATATGTTAGTTGTTTATTTTTTTATAGACAAAAACATACCCCCCACATATGAGAAATCCATTAAGTTTATCTTTTAAATGTTCAAAGAATTTTTACCGCATTCATGATTCACGTGAATTTTATTAAAATAAAATATAAATTAATTAAACAAGTATAAGATAATCTCTCATTAAATGATTCTCCAATATAAAACGTTTCATATTAAAATAAATATTATACTAATGAATAGTCAAGGAGACTAATATGATCGTATAGTCATCAATTCGAATCGAATCCTCGTGAATGCCATCGATAAACATAACTATATTTATTTTCCCAGAAACACCTGGAGTGTCGGTATCAAGACGTAGAAATAAATGAGGTTTACTTAATTGATACCCATTTAGATATGCGTGGGTGGGGAAAGTATAGTTCTGATAGATAAGGTTGAATAGTTTATATGTTATTCGCTAATCAGATCATTGAGCTTTCAACGTAGCTTTATTCTTATTGGTTATGTTCATTCGGTTACGACTATATAGCTGTGTCAGTGTGTTGGTCATAGGGTCACAACTTATCGGAGATAACTTATATCTGTTTGTATAGACTTTCCATTTTTAAATATTTTGTAGTGTGAGTTATTACAGCCCTAATGATTTTTATTTATATATTGTGGTTTTATAGGAGCTTTTATCATATCCGTATTGGTAAAAACTGTTTATTGATGACAAGAGTAAATTATTTTGTATTTTACTATGTTTATTGCCTGATGTATAATGGAATACAATATAATCATTACAAGGAACTCCTGTAGGATATCATTTGCCTTTGGAAATTCAATTAAGGTTGTTTACTACATAACATTATATCAGCATCAGGATGGTTAAAATAATAATCAACGAATCCCCCGTAATATTGTAACGACATTCATATCACAAGAAATTGACATTTCACCAATTTTTACGTTTACGTTAGTATAAATAAATTGTTATATTATCCTTAGAGGCTTTAGGTTTGATCACAAATGACGATGTGGTTCACGATGTCAATATGCTAGCTATATGAGAGGTTGGCTTTTAAGTGCAGCTGCGGAAACAGATCGATATAAATTTTAACGAGACATTTGTTTAAGAAAGTTCTTTATTATCCTGGTATAGTTTCACGATGTTAAAACACAAGGTTACTGCAGTATTCAAACGAATTTCGATAGAATGCCATGTTCAAACGCGATGTAGCTCCGCTATCCTTCACATAAAAAGCAAGACGCATGTAAAAAGGCTGTCAAATATAGGAATGATACGATTTTTGCTTTACTTCAATCATTTCATGACGAATCGTTTCCTGTTGTAAATTATACTTTTAGGAGCTCTGATACGATGAATCAATGTACTGATGAATGAAGTACCACAGCATTCTTCGGTTTAATGTTACGGAACCTTTATGATAATACAATTCACTTGAAGAGATGTTATCTTCCGATATGCCTCTTCTCCGTCGTGTGGGTATAATTTTTGTTATGTTTGACGTCGATTTGTATTTAAATATACATATACTTGAAGAACATTTATATTTGTCACAATAGAAATCAGGTTTTACGTTCCTTTACTCAACTGAATTTATTTTTAGTAAAAAAAAATGTCAAGTTTTGTTTTAAGCTAGCTGGTTTCCTGTTACTTTCATTACTCAATGACTTCACGACAATACCACCTATATCGTTCATACTGTATAAATATACGTGGTATTTTTACTCTGATCACCATTGATCACTGTTTATCATGGTGTGGTGGTGGGAATGGTGTTAGAGATTAGAGGTTTCAAATGTGTAAACATATCTATATATTGATTATATTTTTTCAATTAAAAATATATGTAATGATTTTCATAACATAACGTTATTTTCATATGAACCAATAAACAATATTTTTTAAATTTTTGTTTTAATAACGTAAACTAGTTATGCACATAATTCCTTTTACAAGAATAGCAAAAAAGTATTAATTTATAAAAACACCTTACATTTTAATGAGTTGTTTTAATTAGTTTCTTCTTCGTTATTTATTATTCCCACATCTGGTTTATATATAGTGCTTAATATACCAAAGTATATACATAGTAATTAATACCTGACCAGAGAATATATCTATGATTAAAAATAGCACACTAACTGCCAAACAGACTGCATATAAATATTGTTTGTAACAATTTGTTAGAACAACGTTTTATACAAATATTTTGTGTATACGTTAAAACACTACATTAAATTTTTAAAAATATTTGCGATTAAAATTATATTTATATTTTTTTAATATCTTGAACACATGTTACTTGCTGGAATGTATATATAGCAAAAATACCATGTTGTTGAACACAAAGGCGATAGAACCTACGCGGGCGCATGTCACACTGTCGTGTCGCTACGTATCTGCGTTATTTATTGTCGACGTCCAGCTAGTGGCGTGGCGTGGGCCTGCACGATTTTGTTCGGTGCAACTGCATGCCCCGGGTTATCAGGCTACGTGTGTGTGGATATGTCAACTATTAGTTATCTTCAACCCCATTTATTCATGTTGGTTAACGGTAATTTTTCTGTTGCGTCCTTGAAGACTATAATTAGATTTTAAGGTTCTAAACACGAGTTATGCATGGGTGGTAAATTTCCTGTTAGGTATCTACGCTATAAATACATTAACTACGCTATGGTTAACAAAAGGTCTAAAAACGAAACCAATTACACGCATCATATTTTTGTATTTTATGTACAGTAACAATTAAAAAATACTATTTTGATATATATTTAATAAGCCTTTTTATACTTTGCAGCTATTCATGAACTTAAACGTTATCAAAAAAAAAAAAAAAAATTGAGATAATTTATTCCGTCATAACAAGAAAAACCTCAAATTTTTATTAATGAATACCATCTATTCGAACTAAACCAAGACAAGTTTTAGCATTGATTTTTTCGTGATAACTATATGCAATAAATTCGATTGGTTGTTTTGCCTCTCGTTCGAATAAATGTGATATAGTTGGTTTTGCGTAGGTACTAAGAATTTTAGAGCGTCTCGGTTTTCTACTTTGGTCTACTGCTTTATATCCGGCAATAATTACAGTTAAATAACACCTTTAATTTTGTTTCAGTTGCACGTCGAGGTACGCCGGTGAGTTCTGCCAGCACCTGAACCCGTGTCACAGTGAGTCGAGCCCTCGATGCCAGAACGGCGGCACGTGTCGCGTTCGCCTGGGCGCTGGCGGCGGCCCTCCGTCCTTCGTTTGCGACTGTCCTCTCGGGTTCAGCGCATCCCTTTGCGAGATCAGGATACCGGCTGCATGCGACTCGGCGCCGTGTCTCAACGGAGCTACGTGTCGCTTGACGTCCTTAGACACGTACGAGTGTGATTGTCCACCCGGGTATACAGGTCAGTATTTTTTTTACTATATTTTCCTTAAGATTCAATGAGGGAACACCAGTGATAAGATAGATCCACGATATCATAAATGTCATGAGCATAAATAAATATGAATAGCATGGAAAACGGTGGTATATGCTTAGTAGACGTCAGCTAAAAGATGTAGATTATTGTATGGTATATGTAGATAAATATATATCTTAAATAAATATATTAGTGTAGTATCTATAGATACTCATTGAGTAATTTTACCCCTTAACGAACGATTCCCGCCATACTTACGACTTCATAAATAATCTAAACAAAATCTAATTTTAGGAAAACCATCATAACGTTTACCTTAAATGTATTGTAATCAAAGAGTATTGAGGCATAATACACCGTTTTTATATATTTAGTAAAGTTTATTATTGTGATTTCCGAACGAGCGGCCTGTTAGAACAAAAAAGAGAATCGAAATATACCACTAAATACCCGTCGATCTTTATTATTCTTAATACATGCCCCCATTCGTTAAGTGTTAATAATATATCTCACGTGATTAGCCAACACCATCTTGATCAGTCAATGAAACTTCATTCATAATTTTTATGTTTTTTTGCTAACGTGCGAATGTAATTATGGTGCGCCCAAATATAGTAAAACACAAAGCTTATTATGGACAGCGGTTCGTGAAGACACAAGAATACAGCTTTAAATGCTCCGCGACAATTTTTGAGATTCGAGTTGGTTTGCTAGTTAGGCGACCAATTGAACTCGGTGGTATAGTTTCATCACGATGTTACCTTAACCGAAAGCTCAAACCTTTTGTAAGATCCCAACACTCACGTTTCTCGTCACAACACTCATGCACTGAAAGTTTGTGTGGCTGCGTTTCAAATACGCAATACTTATAATAAATCGATCAAACCGGTGCCTTATCTATGTATAGAGACGCCTTAGGCAGAACAAGTTCCTAAATAATATTACACAAAGTGATTTATATGTACCGCTGCAATAAATATCTAGAGATAAACCAAGGAATAATAAAATTACTTGCTTTCGAAAGTTTCCTTTCAAATGCATTACGTTTGATTCTAAAACAATAATATTTAAAGCGTTGGTTCTAAAGTTGAAATTCCACTGTATTAGTTGTCTTAGCAACGGTTTTTTTAAGACGTTCATGCATTGTCTCAAGTCTTTATATGAACAGGTTTTTTCTAGGTTCCTGCAATTAAAGTACACCTTTCGGTTCTCGACCCGTTGTGTGTGTAATTGACAATTTGGCTCTTTCTGTTTCCAGCCACTTATTATCCTGATTTGTTGAAATAACGGAGTTTTAGCTGAATAGTTTCGTGATAGAATTATCTTGTTCCTTTCAGTCATGTACTGGCACTGTGGTTTCTATTTAGTTTCAATACGTTGCTAATATTTTGGCGTATGTATATTAATATTATAATGCTGATAGGTTTCGAAAATTATTCGAAAGGTATTTTGTATGTGATAGAACAATAGTTAAGGAAGGCTTTATGCTGTTTAACATCACGATACCACCAATAGATCCAAAGCTGTATTGAAAACAGTTTTACTAAAACTTTATTTGATAATTTCTGTTCATTTTTGTAAGTTTTCAAATACAGCATTGCTGCTATTGTTACTAGCGAGATCTTAAATATCCTAAAGCCTTTCTTTATGATTGCTCTATTAAATACAAAAAGAAGTTTTTATAATTCGATGGGTAGTTTTTAAGATTAGTGCGTTCAAACTAACAAACTTTTTTGCTGTATAAATGTATTATACTAGATTTTAAATTTGACTGTGATAGTTTCCTGTACTTTGCTGTCTAATTTCGTTATATCATATGTTAACCATAGTTGTGACTTAAATGAAAAACGTTCGTAGCGATAAAGAATTGCAATATGTCATCTGACGCATCAGATAGAGCTAGTGATTCAAGTAAGCTGAGCCATGTAGGGGAAATTTGTAGAAAAAATTCCAGACAGCGTTCGTAGTTGCCAAGTATGGTTGAGCAGGGACAAGTGAAGGGCGACATAAATTTTAAAACGTAATTGATTTTAAATGGGAATTGATAAAGAATCTGTTTATCCATGTATCTTTTATAATGTCTAGCTTCTTTAAGCGGTTTGCTCATGTTCCAGCATATTTATATATTTTTTACTTAGTACTATAAAAAAATCAGAACGAAATAAATCGTATTTAGTTTCAAGAAACCGGGCTATATATTAATATAAACTTGATCAAAATCTATCGAGTAGTTTTTGATTTTATTTATTTTTCGTCCGTTGCACACATAAGTAATAACCCGGTTTATTTTTATTTTCCATATTAACATAGTTGTTGTGTCTGCGACTTCGTTCACGTCGAACTAAAAATTATGGAATAATTTTTACCCTTTTTGTACCTTTTTTCAATGCATCTTTACTTCTATTAGTGATGGCGAGTTCTGAAATGCCTAAAGTCTTCCTCAATTATTGCTATATCAAATATAAAAAAGAATTTTTGAAATCCGACTGATAGTTCCGAAAAATAGGGCGTTCAAACAAACAGACACACAAACAAACAAATAAACCTTTCCGCTTTATAATATTGATATAAGTAACATATTAAAATGTGATCTTAAAATTGAACTTAATTTTGCACGTATTTTAAAGATACATTTAAAAGCAACAGCTGTAAAAATACAACTAAATAATAAATCCGCATATAACTCTGATTAAGTATTAATTCGGTTGTTAATAAACTTATAATTATCAATTATAAGCGGTCCTAACACACGTCAGCAAACACGTGAAAGCCAATAGAAAGTTTCAAAACGTTGACCATTTCCTGAATTACGCGCAAAAGTGTCGGTAAAACTTGTAACACTTTGTAATTTCATTACAAGAAGCGTATAATTTTACAAATTGGTGTGTGAACGTGGCGAATTTATTTGTTTTTCCCACTGCTTTCGTGTGCCTTAGGTATTGTAGCCATTCCATATTTATGTATTTGTTTGATTCATATTCTTTGTCTAATGCGGAATCAAGAATGCAATTTAATTTAGTTGATACGTTTTTCTGTTGATTCTATCTTTATATATAAAATTCTGTTGCCCTGTGTTCTTATCTTATTTTTTCTCATATGGTCGTAATTCAGATGGTTCTTTTTATGTTACCAACCAAATGTTTTTGAATCTCTTCATATACTTTTTGATTTGCAGCCTATTACCGCATCTAATTTTTTTGTAAACATGATTTTGTAACAGGACATCGTTAAATGCATTAGATTTATAATAAAATCTTTGACTGTTCCAGGATTTGTACAAATGAATAAAATATTGTACTTGTATTTATTTTTCTCACTTTAAGGTTTAGTTTCCTGGTACCCAAAACTTCTAGTAATTATTTGATATCAAAACCTATTATAATCTAATGGGTAACACTTTGGTTTGTCATATTAGCCTGACGCATCAAGCGTTCTACATTACCCGTTGCCACGAGCTAAACAGTTTGTTCCAAAAGTCTTATTGAATCACCACTTATAGTTTGTTGCATACAATCGAAGCTGTTTTCGTAGCACTAATTGAGCTCGTTTCGGCCAATCAGGCCGAATTCTTTAGACCGTTTACGCGGTGTCGATTAGTCGGCTAATTATTGCGATTAAATTGATGATGTCCGCGTAAACATCTCAATGTTTACTGAACCGTAACTCGGTGATAGACGACTATTTCGGCCTACTGTATGTCATGCAAACACCATATACTAGATGTAACACACACCAAAGAAGCATACTTCGGTACGTCAAGTTACTTTATTGTTTTAAGTTTAAGTTAAATAAGATAGTATAACAGCTATGACACCTAATTGTTGGGTGATATTTGAATGGATACTATTATCGTTGGATTTTTTGTTCGACCATTCCAGTCCATCAGAGTCATCATGTTGCTTTACTCTTATAGAGATAAATCGAGTTATATTTTTCGTATATCATATATACATATTTTTCAATAAATTTACATGATCGCAAGATTATATAACAATTGATTATTTCTTGAAGTTATTATTATTTTGCTAAATATTTATGAGTTTAATATTAAAATGGAGAATAATAATAGAACGCCGGAAGATACACTTATGATAAGTTTTTAATAAAATAGTCTACGATATTGTGAGGAGTTGAAACTAAGTCATGTGATGGTTTAATTTAAAATACGTCATCGCTTCATCTTATTCTTGTATTTTTTGACACTTGCTTTTCTAATACTTTCGAAAATAATTTAACATGGTATTTAATAAAAACGAACTTCAAAACGACAAATTAGGAAATGGTTTAAATACACCCTTTTTTATTTTATAACCATATTTTATTAACGGGATATAGTCTAAATAATCGTCGAAATATTGCAGTTATTAAAACATTTATGAGCTTGATTTCAAATATATGGATGCCTCGGGATCAAAGAAAAAAGGCACCAATTTACATAAAAACTAGAAATTAAATAGTAGGTACCTCGATAGAAAATCTTATTCGAATCGTTATAACACTTTCTGAGAAACGAATTCGTGTACACACATATAATTGTACATTGTGTATGCATGTATACAGGAATTAGCTGCTTATAGCTTGTCTTATTCATACTTATGTAAATTGCTCTTTAAAAACAAACAGTGCTTGCAATGTTTATATTGCTTGTAAATTATCGTCGGTATCCAAATTATGACTCTAGTGGGAATATCTTTGAAGTTTTATTATTAATTGAAAAATATTAATTTAATTATAAAACAGTCGTGTTATATTTGATTTATTACCATTTCGCTCAGAGCGCGATATAATTGTAATTTCATGTTAAATATCGAAGCCATGAATCTACTTTGGTAGTGGTAAAAATATTTTACGTGGATGTTTTATTACAAAGTCAATAAACTAGTAAAACCTTGTTGTATTATATTTGTTATATCTTGTATATTAATTAGAGATAGAAAATAAATGCCATTGTAAACCTTAATTTCATAACACGCAATTGTAATGAACCAAAATTACTTCTATTGAACTTAGGTATATTTATATAACGTTCAGTTTTTTATGTCCAGGTCGTATTAAAACATTATCAGTTCTTTCCGATAGCCCGTCTCCCGACGTGAGTTTGAAACATGCTATGGGCCTGAGCTTTCGATAAAGGAAATTTTTCATAGTGGGGAGGCACTTAAAATGCTTGCCTGTTTAACTATTACACTTAAGTTGAATTCTGCCTTTAAACGTGTTAAAACGTTTAGGGTGTTTTGAACCACATCGTTACTTAATATCAAATACGATTTTTCCTGTAATCTATTTATTTAATGAAGTCGACTACAATTTTAAATTAAACAATTGTGTGTAAAAGTAAGGGCTGATAAAAGACCTCCTACAATGGCCGCACCGAAGTGGTTTGTTGGGTTCGAGGCACATACAAGAAAAGTTATGTATGTGATTCATACAATATAGTCCTTTACGGTCATTCCCACTGTACATTGATGAAATTCTCCACATAGGCAGATAGATATCATATTAACAAAAAAAATATTTGTTAAAAATTTTCAACATTTTCATTTTATTTTCTTTTAGGAGATGAATGTTCCCACGAAGACCACTGTGCGTCTCAGCCCTGCAGAAACGGTGGGCGTTGTGTCGCCGACAACACCACTAACGCAGGATACTCGTGCGCCTGCCCGCCCGGGTTCACAGGTTCCAGATGCACGGAGGACGTGGTCGAATGTTCCAGCGGTTCTGGGCCCTGTCATCACGGGAGATGCTTCAACACCCACGGTTCTTACACGTGCGTCTGCGAACCCGGTTATACGGGGAGAGATTGCGACGCGGAGTATGTTCCGTGTGAACCGTCTCCATGTTTGCATGATGGAAGATGCGCGCCCCTGGATCATCTGAGATATGAGTGCGACTGTCCTGCGGGTATGTATTTAAAAAAAGTATTTATATTAATTACAATTGATGCATTATATATTTCGATTCTTATATACTCTTTACAATAACCTAACATGTTTACGGATGAGATAAATACGATCTTCATAAAAAATACATATCTATATATTATATTACACATGTCAATTTTCACTGTGGTTGATTAAACTGTGTTGACCGTAATCGATTTTTTCTATACAAACATCGATTTTTATGTATACAGGTTATTTTTATTCAGTAGCTTTAGTCTATATAGGCATTGGTTTTAATAGCAGTAGTATGTCATATACAAGTTTTATGGCCTAACTACCTTTTGCCTGCGGTTTCGCTTGCGTCTATTGGCTTCGTCAGATAAATTGGATGATGCAATAAAAAAGTTCCATTTAAAAGTTTATCCCAATCTTTACCCCAGTTCCTGTAAGTTTCTCGTGATAAAATGTAGCCTATCGCCTTCTAGGATCTCATCTATCTACCAAAAGTCATAGTAATCGAATCAGCCGTTTAGGCGTGAAAGCGTAACAAACCAATAAACTCACTTTCGTATTTATAATTTTAGTATAGATGTTCATTGTACTAAAGAAGTGCGTGAGAACATAACGTATAATGTCACCTCGCAAATTATTCACTTCATGATATCGCCATGATAAAATGTTTATTTAACCAGAAATCTATCAAATGTATTGTAGTTTCTGTCAATTAAACTCTCGTTCTGATCATTTTTAATTTATGTAAATTACAATATTATGAAACTTTGAATAAATTTTCGTATTAAAATATCCTAAATTTGTTAATCATAGCAGGCCAACACTTCATTTATTCCTTTGTCTAAATTTCCAACTAGGGCTAAGGACCTCAAATGACCTTTGTCTCACACAACAGTTCGTTGAAAATTAATTCTATTAAAGTTATTTAATTCAACTTTGGAATTTACACTAAGATAAATTTCTCTAGACATATTACAACAGCAAACAGATTCTAGTATCTAAATTGGGACAAACAGTTATCTAGAAATAGTTATATGGATATTGTTGACTGTACAAAGATTTACGTTATCTAACTCAACAATTCACTAACGTTAGATTATATTGAAATTCGCATTGATCATGAATATAATTCAGATACGTCAAATGATTAAAGAACATATTAAATTCGTGTCTCCGGCTACGCTTACTTATTTATACAATACTATTATCAAAAATTTTACACCCATTAAAAGGATTATTCTTGATTTATTCATTTTAAAAATAAATTATTCCATGAATTTGCTTATGAATGTGCTATTTATAAGAACACAATTTACATAAAACGGCTCTCATTTAGAATGCAGGAATCTTCGTGAAAATTCCTCGAAGTGATTTTATTATATTTCACAGCTATAGTAGTCGAATCTTGATATGAAAGATAATGTAGACAATATTCTCTATAACAAAGTAGAGCAAATTGTAACGGTAGATTATGAACTAAAATCTATTTTACTTTTAACATTCAAACAGTTAAGATCTATAGATATTATTATTATAGCCTTTAGGTTATTTAAAGATGTTATAATTATCATACAACTAATTGTTATGATTTGAAGTCGTAATTCTTTATTCCATCTCAAATATTTCTTTGGTTATTAGCTTTTTTAAGACGTTTTGAAATTAATAAGTAAAATACAAACTTCGATCTAAAATTGGTTTTAAATTTCGTATAGTTTTCGTACTACTATGACAATTTGATTGATCAAGATATTATATTAGTTTGTATAAAACACCAGGAATGGAAAACTCGATCGGAACATTAGTGTTATTATAGCAATTTACAAGTCAGAAAATATCAGTGAAATAATATATTATAGACGGCGGATGTAAATTAGTGGTATGAATTACTGCGGCTGGTTGTACACGATCCAGTTCCAGTCATTTGTATGTGCATTTTAATTTCATGAATTGTGGAAAACGTCAGCTTGGCTGTGAAGTTACTACAGCTTTTCTAAGTTAATCGCAACCGGGCATGGTAACTACGTGAATAACTTTACAGATTGTCAATGGTCTTAATCTTAATCTTGTTATATATCTGTATTATAGGAGGTTAGAAGTTATTTTTTTTATTTAATACAAATTATGCATAATTCAGGAATATTTGGAAATAATATTGCAACTCTCAATATTTAATTCAATTTCATCAATAGCTACATGGTTTGCTTTGTTTGTGCTTTTCCGAATTTAGTACTGATTTACTGAATACAATAATAATAATATTAATTATGTAGAAAACCAAAAATATTTATCCAGTCTATCAACATAATTAATAGCTTTGGTTTGTAATTAAAAAAATGTAGACTTTAAAACAATGATATGAATAGCGAGTTTTATACAGCAGAAAGAAAAAACACAAGTACTAGTAATACAACATTTCTAGCAAAGTGCTCACGCTTCTAGCCAATAATAAATTGCAAACGTTGCATGTCTGATTCACCACATACTCTATGGACTGAAAGTCGAGCGTGGCCCGAGGCGACCACGATTAGCCAGTTCGAAAGCTACGTTACCAGGACGTTTTTAGCGTTTGTATATATTTAATATCGGAAATACCACAGTTATTGAAGTACAAATAAATAGTTTGAAGTAAATTATATATAGTTAATGTTCATTTTTTATTTAAAAAAATGAAATTATATTTCGTCTCTAGATGCGCACACAATAAAATCGATACCCCTGCTTCTACCTTCTTTAGAAATATTTTTTTTTGTATAAAATTGTATATATCATTATTATTTATTTCCCAGTATAAACATTAATTATTTTAAAATCTATATTAATACTAGCTTTACGTATGACTTCGCTCGCGTTAATATTGATTTTGTCAAAGAAACCAGATCAGGCAATAAAAAGTTTCATACAAACTTTATCCCTTTCTTTACCCCAATTCCAATAAGTTTTTCAGGAGAAAAAGTAACCTATCGATGTCTCCAGGTTACCATTTATCTCTTTTAAAATCTATATTAATACTAGCTTTACGTATGACTTCGCTCGCGTTAATATTGATTTTGTCAAAGAAACCAGATTAGGCAATAAAAAGTTTCATACAAACTTTATCCCTTTCTTTACCCCAATTCCAATAAGTTTTTCAGGCGAAAAAGTAACCTATCGATGTCTCCAGGTTACCATTTATCTCTATAACAAAATTCATCATAACTGATTCAGCGGTTAGGTGTGACAGCGTATTAAACAAACTCACTTTCATATCATTTATTATATTTATGTTAGTAAGGATCACAAAACGGAAAAGTTTGCTTGTTTGTTTGAATGCGCTAATCATAGGAACTACCCGTCGGATTTCAAAAAATATTTTTGTATTTGATAGAGCAATCACTGAGGAAGGCTTTACGAGGCTACTGAACATCACGCTGCCACCAAGAACGGACAAAAATGATTAAATAAAATTTTAGTTCCACACTAATGAAGTCGCGATCCCAGCTAGCGTTACATAAAGATGGGTTTCACTGTATGTAATTGTTTCGGGTGTACTTTTATTTGATAGCAGTGAATGTTAATATCACTTCAAAAGGTCAAACATATGTCATGTGTGTCACAGTACTGTTGTAAAATCAGTGTGAAAACAATAAAAACCGTCTCAAATGAACGTTTAAATTACGTGCAATATAAATTCACACCGACACGTTTCTCTTACGAAATGTTTATTACATAATATTTTTTATGTAGTTCGGCTGTACTTTGGCGCATCTAGGATTCATTAGCTTCATTACGACTTTGCGAAACGGTGGTGAGTTGCGAAACCTCTGAGAAATGTTCCATTTCGATATGAATGTTTGTGGGAAATTGTAGAATTTCATTGTGCTTATGTAATGTAAATTATAATAGTGACGTGTAAGGAAATTGAATGTATAAATGTTCTATTCTCGCGTTGCTAGTGACGAGGATTTTACTTGATATTATTATTGTTGTTATGATTTTTTATACTATATTGATCTAGCGTTATTGCCACAATCTCACCTGGTGTTAAGTGACGATGTGGCTCAAGAGGTTGAACATGCTAAGCTTAGTCGAGGGACTAGCTCTCAAATGTATCTACCGCAACACGCCTTCGGGTATTTGGCGGCAGATTTTCAACTCGAGGGTGGCTAGTGGGGCATATAAAAAGCACTACGACCATGCTAGAGATTCCTCATGATGATTTAAGCTAAAACTCGTTGCAGGTGGATTCGAACTTACGTCCATTGACGCTGGGTTCGTACGTATGTGCTATCATCAACTCAGTAATATGCGGAGTCGTAAATCAAGACAGCCGCGTTTGACTAGATTATGGCAATAACTCACCACTACTTCTAGACGAAGCACACAAAAATGACAAAAGCGTGTAAAAAAAAGGATAAGATATTTATTTTTCGATCTTTTAATACCTATGTTTGTTTTTTCAAAATTAGCAGATAACGTTTATATTTATTGCACAAATCTTGTCTTTATCAGACGAGCTCTGTCTAACTCTCGCTCGTTATATTCAGTGAAGTAGTTCATTACAATGTATTTATAATGTAGGAACTATCCTTCAGGTGGTCCGCTTCACCCTCTAGAAATTTCCATACCATCCAGGCAACCATATTGACCTTTATGAGTAAGCACTTTGTTATAACTTCACATGACTTTGTAATTCTTAATGAACATATATAGTATTATATATTCATTTGAGGATATAGCAAGATCACGAAACTCACTCGTTTCTCCATTACATGGTAATAAAAGTCTAAGAGTCAATTAAAAATAATGAAAAGAGGAAATAACATGAGAAAATTCCTTCCCCGTATAAACTGGTGAATCGTTCTAACACATCAAGTGTCAATCCATAAGTCGCCACTTAAAATAGAATCGAGGTTGACGTCACAATTCCAGTCCATGGGAACTGTACGGCTCTTAATTAACACCCTGGCGTCTTGTTTATTGCCTTACAGTTACGGTTTCATATTTAAAATATTGCCTAATATGTTAACGATGTTGTTATTCGATTATAAGGTTAATTACTCTTAATGTATTAATTGAACGAAAAATTATATCTTCAAATTTGAAATTAGTAATATCGTGGTGTTGTGTTCAGAGTTATTTTTCATTAATTATAGCAAAAAATCAAGAACCAAAACACATCTACAATAATGATTTTTTGTATCGTTTCCTTACACCAGCGATTACAAACTTTTTTCGCAATGGAACCCTTTGAAAAGTTGAAATGTTTGAATGGACCTCTGAAAACAAATTTATTTATGAACATTCTTGATTAATAATTATATTAAAATATAACAGTTGCGTAGTAATTTAGTATCTAATGGAAAGTATGAACCTGTTTATTGTTCACGAATTGATTAGTATCAAGTTTAATAGAAGACAGTTGAAGTATTTATGATTTTGCCTTATACAGTTTGTACTCAATTGTTTTAAATTTGATATTTCTAGTTGATAATTTAACCATTTAGGAATGGTTAACTACTTATTATTAATAAAAATTTCTTAAGTGGAAGATTATGTGTCCCTAATGTTAATTTATTTAAATAAACTAGATTTTACTTCCGGCCTCGCTCGCATCAATACTGATTTTGTCAAATAAATCGGATGACGCAATAACAAGTTTCATACTAAGTTTATCCCTCTCTTTAAAGCACTTCCAATAAGGTTTTCGCGAGAAAAAGTACCCTATCACCGTCTCCAGGTTTCCGTCTATCTCTATACCAAAATTCATCATAATCGATTCAACGGTTGATCGTGAAAGCGTAACAAACAATCAAACTCATTTTCGCATTTATAATATTAGTAAAGATAGGCATTATGACCAACTGCGTAATTAATTTTGGTTAATACTTTAATTATTCCTTAAAAGTATTTTAGTATATCCCCTACTAAAACTGACACATGTTATATTTTAAGTGTACATGTGTCGAGAGTTATAAAGATGGTAGCTCTAATAACTTCCGCACGTTATCATATTATTAGGGTGACCATTCAGAGAAAGAAAAAATAAACTGTGTTAGATTAAAACATCCAATTAGAAAAAAATAAATATAACAATTTCGACAAATTATTACTTTCTTTTACCTCAATAATTATAGTTGCGATATTACAAAGTTTAATAACGTTACAAATTTGTAACCGCTTGTTCTAGAACAAAAATGAATAAACAAAGAAAAAGAAAAAATACGGTAGTCTATACAGTTATTTTGTAATTTTCCAAAAAAAAAAAATGCGTGTGGGTTGGGGTAGTAGATGCCGATGCCGTCCCATTAATAGCGTGGCATTAATGACATTAGGCCTAGGATCGATTCTCCGGATAGGAGCCCACAAGTGACTGCTTGCACGATACAGTGACACTCTACATTACTGAGAGTGAATCATCACACCGCATAGCATCCGAGCACACCCACACACGGTTCTGTAAGGGACTACCCTCGCGGCCCTTGCGTGGCTTTCCCTATGTTATTGTTAAGACCACTAAACTTAGTAAGTTAGGACCTGTTGGTTAGTTAGGATCGTGAATCTTTGTTCGTTTTCCCGCAGTAGCCCAAGCCGAGGTTCGGCCATTCTGGCACCCTTGCGCCCGCTGCCACAGGGCTGAGTGCCCTTAGCATTCGCCACAAAAAGTTTGGTGAAGCTGTCAAAGCCTTTACGGCTAACCGTGTATGTCAGGTCGAAAAAAAAAAATGGCATTAGGTTTGTTTGTAGTTATTATCTAAATAAGGATAAATGAATATTGGGTCCTAAATATTTCACCCAATTGTTATAAACTTTAATTAGTCGTTGTACAATCACCAGCGAAGATTCTTGTTCGTAAAAAAATTTATCCGAAATATTGCGACGTATATTGGGTACAGAGCTAATCTAATATAATAAAATTGTATTCAAAATATGTGTAGATTAAATATTTTTTGAGAATGAATATTAAAGTATACTATGTTCACGATATAGAAGACAATTTTTTTATTTCTTTATTTTTGTCTGTTTTTGCTAATTAATAGGTGAAATATATACGTTATGTGGGATTTATATAAAATTGTTAAAGCAATCATTTATTACTTGGTTAAATTAGGAATAGTTTCCTTATATGCCCACTTGTTGGTTACCCTGCGTACATGCTATAACTATAAACCATTACGGGGACATGGAGAGATGATTTTCTCACAGTTAAAACTTATGTTAATAACATTAATTTAGACTTTAAAACGACTTACGTAACGTTTTTTTTGTGTATGTATGTATAGGCAATCTATCCAGCTGGACAAATTCGATCAATTATCCGTATGAATGTAACAGTACGCAATTTATTCAGCCTTCTAATTTGTGTTAAATGTATTGAAATGGTATATACCCGTTTTGGCTAATTTAGTAAAGTATTATTGAGTTATAGAGATTAGAGAATCTATTTTAATTTTTAATTTGCACAGATATTAAACCAGTGTGGCATGCTAAAAAATACTTTACGGACATAGTGAATTTCAAATAAATATCATTCTTTTGAAGTGAAACTTCTTATAGGAGAGCTTTGAAATTCTGATTTGTTATCTTTTTGAGTAACGCTTGTTCGGGTAAATTTGGCTTGAAGCAACTAGACGTGTGAGATAAATATATTGATGTTTCATATAATGTACACTGTAATGCGCACATTGTACTCCATGTTGATATCACATAATTATACGTCTGTACCCTGTGACGTCAGATATGATATTGCCATTTTGTTGTGCTATTATTCGAAAAAGCGATGATAACTCAGTTCGTAGTGTGTACAGACGTCGAGACTATGGACGTGAGCTCGAAATCCTCCAATCAGCTTGAGCGTTCGTTGAACGAAAAACATCGTGTTAAAACTATAGTATGGTGGTAGGGCTTTTGCTAATGCCCATCTGACTTGTTACTACCCTCAAAATGCCCCCCAAATACTGTTGGTTTGTTCCAGCAGTTGCACTTGGGAGCCAGGCCGTCCACTAAACTTAGCTTAACCACGATCAGGTACAATTGTGGCCATAACAGTAAAACCTATACCCGTAAAATAACACCGAAAAACATTGTAATGCTTTGGAGAGAAAATTTATCGATGATACATAAATACGTGATCACGTTTCATTTTCTTTACGATTATTTTAATTATAGTAAGTTACTAAGAAATCTCGTTATACGTATATATATATTGTAAATCGTAAATTTTGTATACATGACTGCACATTTTAAATAGTTAATTCCACTTACCCGTCTCGTTAACTCTTGAATTATAAGTATTTATTGTAAACACATACATTTGGGTGTCTAAATTAAAGAAAATAAAAGACGGCGTATATTTATTTCTATCGTAAATCAGATTAATCGAAAGCTCAAAAATTTCTTTGTCATTTGAATTATTACCTGACATTCTCATTTAGCTCTGTTAGTTTATTCTCGGTAATGTATAATGATTTTACAATCGAACTCATTAGTTTTGATAATTTAAATTTATGTGTTCTTATTTGTTTGTGTCGATGGTTGTGTTAAATCGTCTCGGGCCAGTATTTGATCACCTTTTTAGCTATTTAGCAAAGAACTGAAGTAGGATTAGCGAGTGAGTCATATAAGTATGTATAATGATACTAGCTGTGCCCGCGACTTCGTTCGCGTATAACTCAAAATGATTTAATGCAGTTATTGGTGGTAACCTGTTGTCAAATTGCCTTATGCTTCCCTCAGTGATTTCTCTATCAAATACAGAAAGCAGTTTTGTAAGCAGACTGGTATTCACTAAGATTAGCGCGTCGAAAGAAAGAAACAAACAAATTGTTTCGATTTATAATATTAATATAGATAGTAGAACGGGATAGTAGGTGTGGAATTCTTTATTTATCACTTTGTTTTAGTGTCCAAAGCCCCATTTAACTATATTGTACTCGCAACGACTGTTGAGAGTTCAACCTCGGTTTGGTTTTTAGTTTATATGCTCTTATATTAGGCATACGTATTAATGTAAAGATTCTATATCATTAACATAGGTTTGTGTTTACACTTCTACGGATTTCTTAACGTCGACTATGAAAGAAACGTTTTTATTACATTCTCACCCTACATAAAACTCGATTTTGTTTATGCTGTCACGAAATCATTTATAACAACGCCGGAAAGTTCCCCCAGTTCCAGTTCGCGCTGTTGTTACAAACAAAATATTTATTTTAAATTTTACGCATACGCACATGTACGCAGAAAAAGGCGACGAAGGATTTAAAACGTAGCTAACGGGCGTCCTTTAATTTTATCTCATAAACAGTAGCGAGCACCACATGTGATCGTGGGAACTGTACGGTTACTTAATGAAGGTAAATGAGATTCTCCAGCCGCTAATCGATGGTGAATAGCCCCTTGTGGACGACGACTGATGTGTGAATAATTTCGACACTCTGAACTGTTACACCGTACGGCTTGTTAGTTGTTTGTATTCGAGTCTGTCATGTTGTTTCAATTAGTTTGTTTGATTTACGTCTTCTTGCTTCGATTCAATCGGTAGAGTGGGTTCTGATTATGTTACCGAATGTAATTATTATACTTTTAACGTATGTGACTGAGTTGTTGTATGGATGTTTTTTATAAAGTTGCAAATGATCACTGTTATTTCAGTGTTTCGATTCTGTTAAATAATGTATTAAAATTGTATACATTAGGAGTATTTTTTTATAGTTAAGTTTTAGCGTTATGGTCACAATCTTATTTGATGTTAAGTGACGTTGTGGCCCAAGATGGTGGACGAGATAAGCCTAAGGGACTGGGTCTCATGTGCAACTACTGCAACACACATATAGGTATCTGGTAGCAAATTATCAACTTGAGGGTGGTAGCTAGCCCGGGAGGCATTAGAAATAGCCCTACCACCATGCAAATGAAATACATAGCAAATGCTATGCTTTACTGACATAAATAACAAAGATTTTACCTTCAACTTTCACTACATGTTTTTAATCATAGAGTAAAATTAAAAAGTTTCGTCAAAAATCTAATCTAATTTTTATACATCAACTTATCTGGACTAATCTTTTTAATTTACCATCTATGTGCACGTAGAAGACATCAGCTAAATATTAGGCACATCAAACTCAGAAACTGACTTACTGTGAGAAAAGTCTGTGTTATTTTATTTAATATACGCAGTATTGTATGTCTAGTTTTTTGTTCATATGAACTAAACAGAGACCAGATGGAGGACAATGTCAACGATCCGCCTATGTTAATTTTGGCTTACATAGAGATTTATAGTTTGGGAACTAAAAGACGTCAAACTTCACATGATGCGGCTTCAGTGAATAATTTATTTAATGGTAATTACCACACAAAAAATAACCGTTTTTACATTTATTATATGACCGCTTCAATAACCTATCCTAAATATTTTTATTTCCTGCTACTGCCGTACTAAAATATAATAATTTACTAAACAATAGCACACAATTGTGTCGAATTAGGCTTAATTAGTATGCTAAGCTTGCGTTCCGAGATCTGTCGTGTATCCAGCAATGAAGCGCAGTGTTGGGAATCTGTACCGGACTGGATAGCTACTGTAGTATACACACATCTACATTGGAATAATAATTAGTTTTTCGTTGAATAACAGATATAATGACTATGGATTGTTTATATGATAGTTTTTAAAAGTATATCTATTGACGCATTTGTCGAGCTTTCGTCTCAAGCCACGAACTCTGCGGATGGTGCGGTGGTAGTCCAAGCACTGGCACACCGACCGGCGTAAGTGGAAGACAGTTACGTGCGCAGTGAGCCGATATCAGTGTTTACTTATATTAGCATATGTAATGTCAACATGGAGTACCAAGTGTATATTACAGGTGACAAAATGTACATTACAGCTACCAACTTTTTTTATGTTTAAATCAGTGGCGATTAACATAAAACCAAAATTCACTGCCAGTCAACGCTGTCATGTTGACCTGCTTAGGTACCTCTTCACTTCTCTTTTGAAGGACCCAATTTCATAAGAAGGAAGGAACGCGCCGACAGGAAGACGGTTCCACAACTTCACGGTACGAGAGAAATAGGTGTCGGAAAACATTGACCATAACATACATGGTTATAAATCTGTCACAGTAACTCTTTTGTTTTGACATGTTTGTTGATTAGGCAATTTACATTCAGCCGCCCAGATGCTAGGACTTAGTATAACTGCGACGAGCTCTGATGGATTGGTGACTTTTCGTTGATCATCATTGTTTTTGGATTTTCCAATGTTTACTATCAAATATAGCGGTGGCTCAATGCGGTTTTGCATTAAATAAAATATCTGAATCTTCTAGCGTTTGCGGCTGCCGACAATACCTACACTTTAACTCAACGTATGTAGCTAATAATTCTTGCATATTTATCTTTATATGCAAATATGTAGTGTACGTATGTTGGTGAACCTGTCGCTTCTTAACGAGTTGACTGATATATCTCTGTAAAATTCATGTAATAAATTTCATTTTACACACACCTACACAGTTAAAACGTATCGAAATGAATATCTTTACTTCCTTCCTTCCTTCATAATATCATAAATGCGAAAATGAATTTCTTTGTTACATCTTCACGCCTTAACCACTGAATCAATTATGATGAATTTTGACAAAGACATAGATGGGAATCTCGAACGGTGATAGACTACTTTTTCTCGCGAAAACCACATTGAAAGTGGGATAAAGAGAGGGATGAACCTTGTACGAAACTTTATTGCGTCATCCGATTTGTTTGACAAAATCAATATTAACGCGAACGAAGTTGCACGTAAAAGCTAGCATATACTAAATATAGGGAAAAACCACTGACTGACTCAATAAGTCTTTAGTATGTCTCTAAAATAATATAGATTGAAATTCCGCATAATTACCAGGGTCGAGGTAGGATGAACAGTTTCCGGCAAAACTAAGAGTCCTGTGGCAAAAAGATATATCGCAATTATCACAGTAATGTATATATTTTTTTGATACCATAAAAAAGTATAGATTTCAGCCAATAAAAAGCCCACCGACTTTAATAAAAAAAACGTATATTTCGACGTGACAATTTTCTATTGTAAATTAGGGTGCTTTTTCGATATGAAGTTGAAATAAGTTCAACAAATAAATCGTTTAAATCAAAAATATTACAGTGTGTTTGGGACATAAACAGGTAAGATATTACCAAATTTCGTAAAAAAAATGTTATTTTTTTGTTAAAAGATAAAAATAAAAACCATAAACTTGGTTGTTTGAATTTTTCACATAAATTTTGTGGTTATGTGAAAAAAGTGTAAATACAAAAGTTGTATATCTTTTTATTACCTACAACTTTGCCATAGGACTTGTCGTTTTGCCGGAAATCGAGATAAACGGTTTTTTACCCTTAAAATTCACCCCGACTTCCCGACCTCAGATCGCCCGTAAATTATTTGTGCTTAAATTTTATTATATTATCTTCCTTTTCCAATGGGTTTCATCCTACTATTATTTTATTCACTTTCTATAATTATCAAAGGTTTTCAGCCCTGGTCTATCGCTCACTAAGTACGAATTTACGATCACGCGTAATTGACGGGCAAAACACGAAGTTAATGACACCAGCTAGTCTCTGTAACTTTTTTAAATACAGCTTTGCTCCTACTGGTAGTAGCGTGATGTTAAATGATTCCTTCCTCAATGATTGCGCTATCATATATAAAAATAATTTTCGAAATCTGACTGGTAGTTACTAATATTAACGCGTTTAAACAAACGAACAAAAAAACTTTTTCGCTTTATGATATTTATATAGATATGTTTATACATATAAGGAAAATACAGTTCTCATAAAACTCAGTTATAGATAGTAACTTAATTATAGTCTAGTAGATAGTTTTTTTTTCTTTTATTTGTTGTTTACATTACACCTAACGTCTTTTATCTTTGTACCACCTTAAGGTTGACTGTTAGAGAATGCCTATGGCATTAAGCCCCCATTGTAACAAACATAAAGTGTAAATAAATAAATAAATAAATTATATGGAAACTACTCGATTTTTCGAGATGATATTATGCCCAACCGAAACAGAAACGCCTGTAGATGGTTTTAACTTTGGGTACTTATTTTTTGGATTTCATTGTCCTTTTGTCATATTTTTTCTTCGATTCTCTTGTGCATGCCGCGCGTTGCGGGCGGGCAGGTGACGACTAGTTTATATATGTGCACAACAGCTGTCTATTGTTAGTTGTAATACCAATGGACTATAATTAATAATCGCTTTCAGGGTACCGAGGTCAGAACTGCGAGATCGACATCGACGACTGCCCCGGCCATCTCTGTCAAAACGGTGCGACCTGCATCGACGGATTGAATTCATATACGTGTGCTTGCCCGCCGACCTTCACCGGGACGCTCTGTGAAACCGACGTCGATGAGTGCGCATTGAGGTAACAAAAATGTACATTAACTTATGTATTTGTCTTTTTGACTGTTGTTTCTTATAAAGCTTGACTTCAACAGTCATGGATCTGTGTTTAACTGCATGGCTGGTATATTAGTTATAGCAGATACCTCGCTCGCTTGCCGACTACTGTAGGTTCGATTCCTGCAAAGGACAATTATTTGCAAACAATTTCTCTGATCTATTTTACAATTCTGTCTATAAACTCCTTCTAACGTGCCATTGCTGAAATTGCCTGCCTAGATTGTTTGATTGTAGGATTGTGAGATACGTGGTACGAGGTTCAGATAAATAATCAATTGCTAATTATTAGATTTTATACTTTAATGTCTAATGTTTTCTCCTTTTTTTAATTCCTGACAATTTCCAATTTTCCCTGTTGCCCTGATAGACAATCGAAATTCCGGACATGTCAGGAAAATTCCTGTCATCTGGTAACCATAGTCAACTGGGAGAATAAAACGATCTTAAGTATTAACAGATTATGTCAATTTAGGTTCTATCTTTAGAGAGATACCATCGTGCTAATACGTATATCGCATAGCGGTAGGATATATTGCTAAGAACTTGCTTTTGTATTGTAAATTCGTAATATGTATCAAAATAAATACAAATGTATCATTTCGAAGCAGCATATATTTATTATGTTCAACTATTATTTTGGTCTAAATATATTAGGATAATAAATAAAACTGTGACTAAGCCAAATATGTTTAGGTTTGGGAAAATACGATAGTCAGGGTGTAATTGTCTTTAATAGATTTTTTTACATATACGTTTGTAGTTTTTGTTAGAATATTGAATATTTTTATTGGTGAAAGAAATTGTCAGTAATGGTCGGCCAAGTCAGTTTTAGATTTAGAAAACGCTGTACGACCATGCTATGATTTGTCACAATGTTTTCCTTTACCGAAAACTTAAACTCATTGCAGGGGTTCGAAATCAAGCCCTTTGACACGGCGTCCGTACACTCTACCACAGAGCTATCATCGCTTCAATTTTTTTTACTATTTATATGAAGATAACGTTTAGTATTGGCATTTGTAATGTCTTTTTGCCGAAAATTGAATGGTTGCGAAAAATCTACGCGGCCCAATTAAAAGCGGCGTCCCGCTTGAACAAAGGCTGGAACCGATCGCTTGATAAATCTAAAAGTTAACTTGCTTTAATAAACTCTGTCACACGCGTTCAAGGTTCAAATTTCAATCGCACCGCCTTTTCTATGCCGGTTATCGGTTTTTATGTAATTTAATATCCAACGCCATCTTGGGTCGAAGCTGCGCATGCGACTATGTTTTGTAATTCGCAAAAAGTCTCACAAGATGTATCAACAAAATATCTAACGAAGCACATGGCTAATGAAAATTTTATTATAACGATATTTAACCTATTTATATACGTTCAAGTTTATTATTGATAATATCTTGTAGATACAGGAGTTTTTGTAGTATAAAAAAATAATCATCTCGGCGTGGACGTATTGGGCGTTAATTACAAAATGACTCGTCAAGGAGTCAATGACCGACAGCTACAAGTTATGAGAGTATAGCGGGCATGTTTATAGTTTGAATAAACTAAACAGGAGAATATTTCAAGTAATATTTCATAACAAAAAATATAAATATTTGATACTCGTAACATAAATATTGTCTACTCTAGTAACCATTGGCAATTATGGACGCCTTAATTACAATATAAGAAATGATTACTAAATTCATCTAAGTAGCTCTGGGAGAACGTAAGACCGCTGTTAGTAGGATAATTAGAATTTGATCAGTATTTTTAGAGATTACCGTTTACAAAGTTTCACAAACATAACTTCTTCATATATACAAACAATCGTCCGCGGCTTTATATGCGCTTAATACAATTTCATTTCAATAAAAATAATGAACAGAGCTCATACTACATAGCATAAATACATACATAAATTGCTTCTAAATAATGCAAAAAATTATAGAATCGAATTGACAGTTCCCTAACATTAACTTTTACAAACGCAAATACTCTTTACTTTTTTCTATTCTATCTATGTTATTTATATAAATTATAATTATTTTTCAATAACTTAAATATATACCGATTAATCTATGATTTTCGCTGTCCGCTTATACATTAGACCGGAATCAACGTCCTACGTCATAGTGCGATGCGCCGACGACTCTGTTATATTAATTGTTAGCTAATGATTGACTATAAAAACGGACTTCGCGAGGTTCGCACGGTAATAGTTCCAGTAACGTTTTGCATTTCAAATTTAAAAAGTTGGTTTATGCTTTTGTGTGAATCGAAAATAGAATGAAGACATTTGAAAAATAATGTACCTAAACTATTTAGAAAATATATTAAAAGTGAATGCCTATTGCATTGATTCGTATAGGGTTTTTGATTTTTAAACGAACTCGAAATTTCGAAATATTTATACCGGATATGGAGTCGGATGTATTTTAATTTGGATATCCGAAACTTTCAGTTAAGGTTATTTAGTTTGATGATAATTTAATTAATCGTACGTGGTCTCCAAATATAGTAAAAACTGCATTTAACGCTACTCAATTTAACAATAAACCCTTTAATACGAATAAATTACTGGCTCTCAATAACGTCATACATGCGCAGTTCCATAAGTACCACTGTATAGTTTACAAAGTATGTGTATTGAACATAGTCTTAAAAAAAGTTCGCAAAAAGTCAGAAGTTCAGGAAGGTGTGAATAAAAACGTATCCTTTGAGAACAAATCGGAAGTGATGTTAGGTTTCCTCACTGTAAAGGGTTTCTCTTCCCACGATTTAAATGATCCGCATGACATCGTGTGCTTCTTACAGGTGTCATCTTTGTGAATTCGTATATTTTGCTATTCAACTTCGTTTTGGTACAATATGCTGTCCGATTAAAGTAATTTATCTTTATATACCATGGAGTAAAAAATTATCAGTCTAATTTTAGGTAATTTAATATATATAACACGCTGTAGTGATTGACAGAAAGATAATTAATAAATACATAGTGGTGTATAGGTTACATTTTTTCATTTTATTTTTGAGTTATAAGGTAATATTGGCAGCTTTATACGTTCTATCAATTTTTTTTTTATATAGAAGAAAGGTTGTACCGTTATAAGGTGGTTATAAGGCTCATTCATAGCCGAAGAAGGCGGTGGTAACGCGTGACAATCGGCTGAAGTGTTTAGTAGGATGTACATAACATTATTTTGCCTAACGTTAGATGATACTGATGATATCATTCATAATTTATGTTTCATTATTGTGTATAAGTGAAAATCCACGCGAGCTAAATTGCCGAAACAGCTAGTGGTATATAAAGAGGATCCCACTAAATAAGATTCGAACTAAAAACTATAATTATACCATGGCTATGTTTTTTTTAATATTAATTGATTTCTACTATGGATAGTCCTTAGTATAATATTATTAGTATAATTCTAGTTTCTAGAATATTATAATTCTTAATATTAGACGTTGTTAGGTCTTTAATATGTACGTTAACAGTAACATTATTATTATTTGTCGCTTAATTTAATTAAAAATGTTAATTAGGTTGCCTTCCTAATAACTTACAGCAAATTACATTGGACCGCCTGCTGAATATTTATACATAAAATATTTCGACTACGTTTATATTATAGGCAATTTTTTACCCTATCACTTTACCTGAAGGTAGGTTTTTCTTCAAAATACACTTCAACCACAAAACATAGAACAAAAAATGTGGTTAAGAATCGGTCAATTTACCTTTAACTCTATTACTTTAACATTGACAAAAAATGGTGTCACTAAGTTCAACACAATAAATAATTGAAATAAAAAAAATATAGTTTCTAGGATATATTGAATATAAGAAACTTAATTTTTTATTCAAAATTTCTGTTATCCAGAAGAGATTTGAAAGCTTCACTGGACTTTTAGCGCGGGCGTAATGAACTTAACCGGCAACTAGTACAAGGGTAATAAAGTGGCCCAAACCTCGGTTTGTGCTGTTGCAAGCATCTGGCATCAGTAGAATCTGTCCGATATCTATCTATACGTTTGTTCGTATGTAGATATCTCATTGTTTCTCACTATGACTATTTAAAAGAGCAGATCGAAACTCTCACAAAACCCATGTATCTACAGTATTAATAACAAGAAGTGACATTTTCTGTAGCTCAATTTAAAGGTCTTCTTTTGAGCCTTATACAATGAGTAAAGTCAGTACAATATGTTTCCCTTTTCCTTTTTGAAGCGATGATAGTTCAAGGGTGGCGTGTACAGATGCAGCGTCAAATGACGTGAGTTCGAATGCCTTCAATGGGCTTGAACTTTCGGTGAATGAAAACATTGTGATGAAATAATAGTATGATGGTAGAGCTTCTAATGCACACCTGATTAGCGGCTAGCTACCACCCTCAAGTTGAATATCTGCCGCCAAATATCTGTAAGCTGGGATCCGGTAGTTGCATTTGAGATCTAGTCTCTCCACAGGATTAGTGCGTTCACCAGTTTGGCCTACATCGTCACTTAACAACAGATGAGATTATAGCCATAACGCTAAAAGCTATAGAATATAAAAAAAAAACAATCTATCAGATTTCACTTCAGTAATCTAAACATTTAATACACCTATAATCCATACAAATCTTCTGTTCTCCACTACTCATATATCCATCTGTCCTCGTATCTAACGGTATTGCAACTTTCAATAGCATGAATATATATTATGAGAAATATTTTAAAGACAAAAGAAATATCAGATAATACAAATTACAATTCAATTATCATAAAAATATTAATAAAGTCACTACCCATTGAAAAGGCTTGAAAACTCTATAAATAACTTCAAACAACATAACCATCTGGGGAACTTTTAATATTATATCTTAACCGCTTAGCGTCATTTCTTGGTTCTCGTTTTACATAGTGTATTTTAAAAGCTCTCCTTGGAACCGACAATATTAGACCTTAACACAACGATCCAGGGTATGTAATAGAGTGCGGGGTTTTTTCATGGGATTGTGTCATAATATCCGAACCGCTGGCTCATGAAACTCAGCAGATAAATGCGTGTTCGGTTTCAAATTACGTCTTCGGTGTTTTTGTTTTGTACATTTCAACGTCGGATCGACGTTCCGATGGATTTATTGTATATTTATAACGTAAATTGATGTTAAAACTGATTTATTGCACTATATATATAAACAAAAAATGAATGTCTCTTTGTATATTTGTCATAAATCATACATTCGCTTGTGATCAAATTTAGTGGTATGGCTGTTTGTATACACGTAAATGTTACCGAGCCCAAAAAAAAAACTATCCTGTTTTACGTAGCTAGGTACACATCGGTATTCGTTGATCTTGCTTGCTTGTTGATAAGATTGAACTTCTTACTCCTGACCTTCAGTGTACAATGAAAGACTGATTTACAAAATAGAGCTGATAACAAATTATCACATGTGTGGTGCAATGATCTGATATATTCAAGATTTTTAAACTGAAAAAAATCGGTAAAGTTTGTTGTTTCGTTTACCTTGCACCGGTTTGGTGAATCTATTTTTTTTTATAGTTAAGGTGTAGCGTTATGGCCATAATCTCACCTGATCTTAAGTGACGATACGGCCCAAGATGGTAGACACGCTATACCTGTGAAGGAACTGGCTCCCAAGTGCAACTGCCTGAAAACACCTATTATTTTTACCTATATTAGTATTTGGCGGCTGATTTTTAACTGGAGGGTGGTAGCTAGCCAGTCGGGCATCAGAAAAAGCCCTACTGCCATACTATGGTTTCCTCACGATGTTTTCTTTCACTGAAAGCTCAAGCTCATTATAGGTGGTTGGATTCGAACTCATGTCCCTTAACGCAAAGTCGTACACATTACCACTGAGCTATCATCGCTTGTTTGTTGTTTACTAAACATATGTAACAAAAGACTCATAAAATGCTCTTATTTCTTGAGTATTGACTATTGGTAGACTGCTTTAAATAAACTCTATTTGGGTGTATAATGGGATTTGTATGGGGGTAATCACACGAAATAGTGGTGTATTTAAGCATGTGACGTTCCGGAATCAACCAGTATATTGAACTGCAGCGAGAGCGATTTCTCTGTTGTTTTAAATTATACTATATGTACTTTCAAAGACAGTGATGCAACTTGTCGATGAATTCTTATATAAATAAATACGATGTATTTTTTTTTATGGACTCGTGGTATAAAGAAGAAAATTTAGTAATGTTTTGGCCACTGTTACCTTTTGACCTATGATATCTGCTATCAAGATCTTGATGTTTTGGATTGATTTGTTACAAAGAACTATTAATACATGCATAGTTCTGATCGTGTGAAACCCCTTTACTAAAATGTAGAATGTTTATCAATCAGCAAACATAAGTAGCGAAAATATGAAAGGCTTCATTACTATGTGAGATTACTTACCAAATCGTCACTATCATTTGTTACTGCCACGGGATTCTACGATGACAAATGAACCGAGACCTCTCGTGATCATCGTCCGACGTATGAAAGACGGACCCGCCGAAACCGGTTTCATGATACACATCAAAGCGGTATTCAATTTGAAGATTATCGAATAAGTATTAATCATTTGGTAATAGATGGATCAGTACTACTGTTTGTTGTGCTAAGAAAGAAGCCAGTATATCTTATCTTCACGGCTAATCATAGGTAGTAAGCTTTAGTAGTACTTAAATTATTAATAAAAAAACCTAAACACTTAATTTTTTTATAGTATAAAGTCATGAATGAGGTATGAGTATTCAATTAAGCTGTTCTTCTTAAAATAATATTTTAATAAGGTTTTACGGTAGCACTTATGTGAATAAAGCTGATCGTTATATTTTATGACAAAATTATTTTCTTATACAGTGTGTGTACCGGATGGGTCCTTTATTAAACTTGCATTTGCGAATATCTTCTTTGCCCGGTACCGGAGACTTTTATGGTATATAAAGTTTAATCGTGCTTTATATTCACGCTGACTTTCATGTTTCAGACATTATTTTATTACATACTAGCTTTCTCTGCGTCTTCGTTCGCGTGAAACTAAAATTTTTGTTCATTATTTTTGCCCGTTTTTGTCACATTTTCCAATATAACTTTTCTCCTAATGGTGGTAGCGTGATGTTCAATCGCTTAAACCTTCCTCAATGAAAGCACTATCAAATCGAAAAATAATGATTGAAAATGGACCGGCAGTTCTGTTTCGCGCTATGAACATTTTCCGGCTTATAATCTATATATGTATATAAATTGTTCCTGTCACGTCGTCTGTCCGTGATAAACTCTTAAGCTATTGAACCATATCTATATTAAATTATTCACACTGTCTGCAGTTTGATCCAACTTGATAGATAGTATACTTTTTATCTCAATAAGTGATCATAACGCGATAGATGTTGCTGTAGTCAATGTGATTCACTAATGGAAAAGGCAGAACAAGGTCTGCGAGGTCAGCTAGTATAACTATAGATTTGTAAAATGACATCCATTGGGCTTTATGTGGCACTGCACGTAACAATGAAATTACGTTTGTATTGTTCCAATTTTGATTGTTAAAAATACATAATAGATTCGAAATGATGACCCGGCTAAAATAAAATCGACGGTGTACTTGTTACAATAGCAAGTCTTGACCGCCCTTCGAAAGCGCGCCCGGTTATAGTATAAGAAGCAAATAATGATTGATGATCATGACCAAGTGGGCAATCATCTCAGCCTTCCGTATACCGAGGTTCAATGCCACTGGTTTTACTGTTACCGATTTCATTATGATAGATGAGCGTTTTACTCCTTGTGTAGGTTTTTTTTAATAAACAACCTCCTCTAATGGAATGAGATTCCACCATCTCTGCAGAACTTCGATTTCGTATTTTATAACAACTGTCAAAGTAATATTTCAGTGGTAGTCAACATTTTCTCAGAGAGTTCAGTTTTTTATTACTAAGTGTTATATGCTGCATTTGATGGTAAGTGACGATGTCGTTCAAAATGGTGGACACACTAAGTATAGTGAAGGGACTGGCTCTCAAGAGCAACTACTGGAACACACCTATGTATTTGGTGGCTGATTTTCAACTTTAGGATGATAACTAGTCAGGCAAGCGTTAGAAAAGTCTGTACCACCATTTAATGTTTTTTTAAGGAAAATATCCAGAATATGGTTTTGTTTACGTGATCACAAATATAAGTGAGCCGAAGTGTATGTAAAATTAAGTTATAATAGTTCATACATTCAAGATATATTATAATTATTATTATATTGTTATTGTGTTTCCAGAGTACAGTTATTACTAATCTATACCCTGTTTATAGGCGTTGTCCGTTAACTACGTAAAATGTGCTGGAATATATATTTACCTAGATTTAATGGTTTAAATGTCACATTGATCAGATATTCTACGGTGAGTCGAGCCGCGCCCATTCCGATCTTGCGTAGATTATACCGATTTACTTACTGTGGAAATGTATCCAGTGTTCTATCTATATATTATGGCAGTAATATTATAATCCAAACGCCTAAGAATATTTACTTCGTCAATAAATACGTTACATTAAAAGTATAATAAATGAATGCGAAAAAGATATAGTAATGTATTACGCACACCCCATGGATATCTTGCATTACATACCATTAAAATATAAAAATTAGGAGAACATTTACGTCTCTTTATAATATGGTAAGGTATTTTGATAATAAAATTGTATTACATATAATGATTTTTTATCTTTACGTGAATATTACGCATCGAAATAAAACTAATTTATTTCGATTTCTACTACATATATTTATTTATATTAATATATTTTATTTTTATATATATAAGCAACGTTCTTCAGGTAAGTTATTCTGTGAAGGTTAAGCAGTAGTAATTACAGAAATAGAAATAAACAAGACGGTCTGATTAATTGAGATAATATACACGGAATTTTCGTGAAAATTTAAGAAGTATTTTCACGTGAAAGAATTTGCAGTAACAATCTAGTAACATAACAAATAAATTATAAGAGAAAGGCTTTTTATTTGTAGGAATTAGCAAAGGGTTGCCGACAGAAATAATTTTTGATGGTAACTGGTTTTTAAAACTCAGACCACTATAAACGAATTTAGCAAATGTCTCTGTGAAAGTATAATTTGATGTAAAGAATTTTATGATGACAAAAACGAGTTGTTTATTATAGTTTTTGTTAATTTGCGAGCCTGCGAAAATATTTCACGCAATTACCTAATTACTGTTGATTGTTATACTAAACCCATAAATGTGTACATATATTTTATTTAATTTTTTAATTACTGGAATTTACGGCCATGAAGAGAATAACAAATTACAGTTGTGGAGAGTTTTTTTAATTAACTTAAATACTACCAACATCGGGTTGGAAGATGTATAACATATATATACTCTTAGATATCTATTGAAATTTACAACGCATACAATACTTTGTTACACGCAGAGTACTTTACATATTAACATCACGTGAGGCTTATAATTTATTAATCAACATTATGGCGATTATAAAAGATCAGATGAAGCCATTAACTGGAACCAATAAAAACAGAGTCTGTGTACTTGTTATGTACCCATGTTACGTTTCTTTCGTATGAATATATTCTTCTATAGAAAATAAACTATTACATATTTTTCAATGGAATCAAAAATTTGAACATTTAATTTAAATACTTTGAATAAAAGGAATTTTAATGTCTAAATAAACATATGACACTGAAATTTTGTATTCATATAGTATATATTACATAATATTATACACTTCGTTTTTATGCACAGTTTTTATAATTGAAAACTAAATAAAAGTTTGCAATACAGATACTGTTTAATGGTAAACTATATGAACACAGTTGTATAATATACTATGAATTTAACTGAAGCTTTATACTTCAGTCTTTACTATATTCATAGTGTGTTAAAACTTCACACTCAATGATTTTTCGGAACATGCTAAAAGAAGTATAACTTAAAAATAGGATCGGATAATCAAATCATCTAAATAATACACCTATATTAATATTTAAAGCGAAAAAGTATGGCTGTTGCTTGAACGCACTAATCTTGGGACGAACAGGCAGAAAATATTTTTGTATTTAATAGAGGAGTAATTGTGGAATGCTTTAAGCTTTTTAATATTATCTCAAATAGGAGCAAAGCTGTATTATAAAAAAAGTTACAAAAATTGCCAAAAATCATCAAATAATGTTCAGTTCACTATAAACAACAAAGATTTTCAAGTGGTATAAATATAAGGTCAGTAACAAAGGTACGTTTTTACAGGCCACTGGTATGCCAGAACGGAGCGACATGCACAAATTCCGTGGGCGGGTTCTCCTGCATCTGCGTGAACGGTTGGACCGGGCCCGAGTGCTCGGTCAACATCGACGACTGCGCGGGCGCGGCGTGCTTCAACGGTGCGACCTGCATCGATAGGGTCGGAGCGTTCTATTGCAAGTGTACTCCGGGGAAGACAGGCAAGTTTTATTACCTTTTTTATTTATTTCTAAGTTAGCATTCGCTCAAACTTGTGTAAAGTAACGATGTGCTGTCTTGTAATGACTTCCTTGTGGAGTGGTTTATCTCTCACTGTAATTATTTCATGATGTTCTTTGCAACACCCGAAAGCTCTGATTTACTATATGAAATGATCTAGTCATACGAAAAATCGTATTCTTTTATGTCGCTCAGCGAATGGTGGACTGCATTGAACTTAAATGCAGTACAATGCAAATCAGCGGTGACTGACAATGAGCCAAATTTACTGCCAGTCATCGCTATTATGCTAGCCTGCTAGATATGTACTTTCGTATATAATTAAAAACATTTCCTGATTACAAATTTTGATGCTATTTCCGTCTTTCAGATGTTGTTCATTCACGTTAACACTTGAACTTTATCATACCTCTGCTACTATCTCACGGATAGGATTGTGAAATTAATAAAATGTAAATATTGCCGTCCAGGTCTCCTTTGCCATCTCGATGACGCTTGTACATCGAACCCATGTCATGCGGATGCCATATGCGACACAAGCCCTATCAACGGTTCCTATACATGTTCCTGCGCGTCTGGGTACAAGGGTTTGGATTGCTCCGAGGACATCGACGAGTGTGAACAAGGTCAGTGTTATATTATCAATATTCATCTGATTCTTCTTAAATTAATTATGAAATTCTTCTATAACCGATTTAAACTAATCTAACCAAAGATTCAAACAACGTTCTCTGTTGTGGAAGATATATTTGTTGTATAATTTACACCAAGAATTTTGATATTTCATTTTTTATCTTAACCTTTTATGACGTTATTTTCCTATTTACAATTGTAACTTTATAATATTTATAACTATTTCATATTTGGGCAGTTTAATTTTTTTTACGTGTCATAAAACACCTATATGGGCAAAGTCTGTAATTACATAATAATAAAAAAAAAACAAAAAACAAAGATCATTATTATAAGTTACGAAAACAGTATTGATAGGAAATTAAATATATAAGTTAATTACATTACCTAATATTAAAATACATTATGATTAAGTAATCTAATGAGTATACCTTGCTGGTTCGATTATCAACGCTTTAGAGCCTTATCTTAACACGTTTGTAAAGATTCGAATGTTACATGTAAGTACTTTATTTGACTCGAACAACCGATTGTATATCTACAGTAGCCAGTCGCGTTATAATTTATCCACATTCGTAGAAGATAATATGTAAGAGATGCATACGAGATGCGTCATTTTTTGTGCAAATTATAGTTTTTTGGACGGGGATATCATTACAATTTACTTAGTGAATTTCATAAGTCGTCATTAACTTTTAATTCAGGATCTCCGTGTGAACACGATGGAATCTGCGTGAACACTCCCGGTTCGTTCGCTTGCAACTGTTCCGTTGGCTTCACCGGGCCGCGGTGCGAGACCAACGTCAACGAATGCGAAAGCCATCCTTGTAGGAACGACGGCTCCTGTCTCGATGACCCTGGGACCTTCCGATGTGTTTGTATGCCTGGTAAGTTTCATCCTCTTATTTTGGCAATTATTTTCAACTATAACTACTATAACTTTATATATACTATAACAACGGTGTTTAGCTTGTTATTATAACTATCTTAGGTGCTATCTATATTACACTTAAATTATGATTAATAATCAAACTTATAACATATAAAATGTCTCCAGTATTAAACAACGCATGGACAATTAATAAACAAATATAAAAATTGCAACATGGTAAATGACTGCTAGAAATTCCGATCGGTAAGTGTAGGTGTTGTACAAAAACTGCTTTTATTCAATTATGTGTAATGTTTAGTTTTGGTTAGTTTAGAAATTTTCAAAATAGTTACTTTGAGCTTAACATTACATAGTATTTACTTGTTGCTCAATCTATGATCAAAAGTAATTTCATTTGTATTGAAATCGAAATATAAATACTGAATTAAAAATGGAAAATCAGAAACAATACTAATCATTTAGATTAGAATATAATTTGGACTGCTTAGTTTCGAGATGGAAATAATATTAAAACTTACGAAAGGCCTTTGGTCCTTGTTGATATATACTTTAACGATTATTACGAATAAACCTCACAAAGTAACTATTAACCATACCTAGGTAGAATTTCAGAACATAAAACAATTTGATTGTGTTGAGTTTAAATAATGGTTCTAAGTGCTTAGAATCAAAATATGTCTATATTTTCTATCGGACGTTCAAATGAATGCAGCGTGATTTCCCCTTATGTAGGGTCAGTATTCCTGCTAATTTTACGTCACTTTTGGCGATTTTGCGTCATATTTGTTGTTAACAAAGTATTTTTGCTTGTGAACACTCGGGTATTAGACGGGCGATCTATGGCTCTTTTTCTTACTTTTATGACTAAGAACTGTTGAGTCATATGGTCTTCCCGCGGCGCACTATGTGATTGAACCATCGCATTTTTTGCCGTATTTTAATTACCATAAATACCCCTAGGACACTGTTGTATTAGTTTTCGTCCAATCTCGTAACAACACCGACCAATCTAAACCTTTTTTGTTTCTACGCCATTGAAACTTATTTGAATATTTGTTATCCCCAAAATCTAAAAGTTTCATGGACGGAATGTTATTTCTATACATGGTAAATATTTATATTGCTTAAGATATAAATAATAAATAATTGTTGAAAATATGTATCAATACGACCTCAAAATCTTTCATAAGATATAAACGAAACTAAAATTCTTTATAACGTTAGTAGTTTTTAGAAAAGTATTAAAATATATTATATCTTTTTATCAATAAAAAGTACAATCAATTTCAATGTTTAATAACAGTTCATTAGCTTTACGGCTGTTTACTAACCACGACTATAATTATACTTACAATGCAATCGGATTTCTCTACAATACGGTGAATGGTGTATTGCGACTTGACTCCGCGAACTTACAATTTGCCCCCTTGACGGCGCAGACCGCTTGATGATTATCATTATTATTAGACAGGGACCGATAAAGTAGGACAGAGATAGAGGTAGATTAGGGTTGCCTCGACATTTAAATTCGATCGATATTAATTATTTTATGTTCAAACTTCATGTTTTACGTTAATAATTTACGATGTGTAAAGTTCGACTCATTTTAATATTTTTTTAAACCTGTACATAACGTATTATATATTTAGAATACAGTTTGTAAATTGTATAGGTTATAATAATTCCAAAATAGTTTAGTAAATATATTTTAACAGTATCAATGAAAGTTATAATTACATGGCAACCCTAAACTAGACGAGTGTTCCCATGCAGTCGAGAGCGGCGCCCGCGCATTGTCTTCGACGCGGAAATGCTCAGACACGCCTCCTGTCATCTAGATAGTCTTTTTGAGTAGTCTTTACTATTTATAAAAATGGAAGGTTTTTGTATATATGAAAAACTTGATTTTTCATAAGGGTTACCATTGATAGTTCTGTCAAAAAAGTTGTTGCCTCGAATACTTTGAACCAGATCTTTCAATGGTGAGAACTATGTAGCTTGTCAATAAGACAAGTAAGTAAGCTTCGATATTTGCCAGCACAGCTTCCTCTGGTTGATAATTCTTTGTTTTGTTAAGAACCTTTCCTGGTTCAGTTTGCTTTACTATTTTTAGCTATATCATTCCTTAATACGAAAGAAAATTATGCATATGATTTTTTTTTCGTATAAGTTACTCTACCCAATTTATATATGTTTACCAAACGGAACAAGTAAAAAAATTATACATTGCAAGCGATGAACATTTCGGTGTACTTAGGTGGCTCATGTCCTGGGAATCTTTTCCAATATCGGTTATAAATGCTATAATCATCAACGGTGATATTTACTCTAAACATAAAACGTGTTCATAAAACAGCTACAGTATGACCATTAAAATTGTATACACTGTCAAGTGTACAAAACATGTCGCAGATGCAATGGTGCGCATGAGTCCATCCAATAGAACGACCTCAGCTGTAACCCGACTGAAATGTAAACTCTGCTTGCTGTCCGACAAGCAGTACTATCTCGTTGTCAACTTTATTTACTCATATAAACCGACTTCGATACGTAATATGCAATACGTCAAAGTTACGTGGTCTTGCGAGTGTATTGAAGTGTCGTTTGTCACGTTGGCCATTACGTTTGGTAGCGTTTGCGCCACGCTTGAGTTGTCTGGGCACTCTACGAATAAGGGCATGGAAGGGAGCTTAGTATGACGACTAATTTTTTTTTATGAAACATGCCCTCTAGGTCCTTGCTCTTTATTTTTTACTGTAAATAACCGTTGGGTGATCTTTGTAGGAACTTGTGTTAGATACGAAGGAAAAAACTAAGGGATTAAAATTACATAAATGACACTTTATTCGTCTTCAAGTATGGAAGGTCTGGATAGAAATTAGAATATTATATCATGGTTCTAATTATAATTCCTTCCACATTAGGCAAATATACCATGATCCCAAATTTTTTATATGCTTTGGATAACACCTGTATACTTATATCTTCTAATATTTCAATTATCTCATCATGTTAGATCTCATTTTAAAGTAATCTCATTTCCTATGAAATGAAAAATTATGATAAATTTCAATGACGGATTAGCTTATTGGGTAGTAGGGTAGTTGGGTAGTTGATTTAATTTTATCTATTATATTGGCAAACTGCAAATTTAATAATAATTCATTTCTTATCTTTGATATTTAGTAACCTCGTTTTCAGCTGTTTGACTGTAGTGTTTATTAGCTTCAATTCAAAATAAGTCATTTCACCACACACGATATTATTTAAGGCATCTACCGCAGCTGGGCATGGGGTTTTAAAACTGGCATTAAACATTCAAATATGCGCATAGAGCCGGCATTAGCATGCGCTGGACATTCCCATTGTGGCTTGTGATCCGAAATCGTGACGATTGAGTCGCTGGTGCAAGTGACGAGACTTTCTTGGAAACGAGTTGACACAAAACCTGTACGTTTCGCCTGGAGGTAAAATTAGTGGAACCTTACACCAAACATGTCGTAGCCTTCACACAAGGACAGATAATAATTAAAGGCAGACATAACATTCAAATGTGGACAGCACTTGTACCCGATAAGGGATCTGATCGAACTTGTTTGTTTGAAAGATTGAACGATATTCGCTCCCGGTCTGTATTTATTTCGGCAGGTCACGCGTGAAATGCATCGAAATTCTTAAACTGTGGAACATTTTTCAGTTCTTAAGTACAAATATGAATTTTTATTACCTTCATTTGAGAAATTACGACTTCTCTATACTACAAGTATTTATTTTCGTAGCAATATGTCTTGCTTCAAGCTCTAATATATTCATAGAAATTTGTTCAACGGGTTACTCATGGCAACGTCACAATCAAATAAGAGTCACTTTTGCATTTACAACAATACTTTGTTAAAATCCTTTCGTTTTGAAATTGAATTATTTCTTCAAGCTTCATGATCAGAATCAATCACCTATCAGCGTACTCTGGAGATTGATCTAAAATAATAAGTACTAGCATGCGGTTTAATGTGTTAGTAGTAACAAACTCTTTCGCTTTTTAATTGGGCCACGACCCGCGCCAACTAGCGCTCGCGAACGGAGGCGTGGTCCTATCCCCTCCTTAATCAGCGTTTGGAGTCATAAACGCTCAATAGCCCGTGTCGGTTATTGAAATACAATGATCTTGCGCAATACTAACTTTACTATTATTCCTAAATTCCACATTTAATATTATTTGTGGCCAAACGAATCTTGACTTCATGAGCCACCTTTTGTTGACTCATTTCGATTACTATTGCCGATTACGATACGAAGGGTTCCCTCGATTCATCGTAGATGAAAGGCGATGTAGAGTACTGCTCGGAGTCTTATATTAATGATGTAACTATCTATTCTTCAGTCGTAGCTTTTTACTGGATCCTAATTACATTTAACTATTTTATACTAAAACCTTTGTATGTACCTACTAAGTATAGCAATGTTACGGAAAGAAAAAAAGTTTCTTCTGTTTTGAATTAGAATTTAAAAGTTTGAATTCACCGAATCATAATCGTTTGAATGGTTGAAGAATGTCTACAAACATACATAAAAGAAACATTACGCCGTTCGTACGCCGTTTAAATATAAGGTAACCAGAACTGAGTTTAAGGGTTTATAAGCGTTACATTTAAATAAGTAGTCGAAACGAGGTATAATGTTATATTTTATAGTTGAACAAATCCAAATTAAGATATATAGCATAGATACGAACATCATTACTTATTCCGTTGTTTGTGTAAGAACTTAATTATTTGATTTAAAATTACTATAGTCGCATAAGAAATTTGTTTATTAGTGAAATCTTTAAATAAGAGACTTATATCTAAAATCGACGAAGATTTTTCCGATGGAATGATAAATTCTCTAGATAGATGAGACGAGAAAAATGTATTATGTAAACACATTGCAAATATGTCGAGCTCTTAAGTTTTTGCATCGCTACACAACATTCCGAATTTGGCGGGATAGTGATTTCTTAGGAAAATTGCTGCAACGTTCGCGACATTCAAAAATGATCTCTATTGTATTGCAACGGAGTTGACGACGAGCATCGAAGGTTTAGCGTCTTTAAATGGACGCTGCGGATACTTGAAGAGCTGGTTGTCCTGCCTCGGGCAATATTTTATCATAACAATCTATTTGCAACTTAGACAGCGGGAAATAAGGCAGATTTTCATATATCAAAACGATTAGATCGAGTCCCGAATCGGTCTTTGACGTTACAAGCAATTTTAACCCTTAAATTTATGTAATAAAGCATATTTATCATCGAAAGTTATGATGCGACGGTTTTGATGCGTCTGGAACGTTGGGCCCAATTAGCATTCCAGTATGGAGACAGGTCTCTGCCTTGGTACAAACATAAATATAAAATCACTTTTGTCTACTATAAAATAAAATCTTACATCGCGAAGGGAATATATTGGAAACCTGTTTAGCTATTGATGTAACTTCTTACAGATCTCCAAACTTCTTTGCTATAACGCAAATAAAGAACAATTTGAAATACTATGATAATTAGAAAGCGAAATATCTACTGCTCAATGAAAGCTTCTGGAACGACTTAGGACAAAACCATTAGATCGATTATACAGATTCGACGTTCACATCGTCTGTTATAACAAATCATATATTTCAACAAATATTCAGCATAAATAAATCGAGTGCGACTGACAAATGTGAGAGGGGATTAGCTTTATCCACAATCTCACCAAAAAAATAGTGGAGGGAATGGGTAACAAGAGCATTTATAGGAACACACTTATATAGTTTTTGGCATATTCAATCAAGGCAGGCTTTCGAAAATGCGTTATACCTGCGTTATGATTTCATAACGATGTTTACCTTATTCGAAAGTTCAGGTTCATTGCAACGATTCGAATTTACATATGTCGAAACAATGCTACGAGCAGCTACCGTTGAGCCATAATTATTTTCTCAATCTTTCCCTAAAACCATAAACAAAAGTATATTGATGTAATCTATGTCACTTCTGTTTCAATCTTCAAGGCAATATGAGATTACTCCGGTTGCTTGAGAAACCTCATTATATAATTGACATTCCATTCAAGATTAAAGAAGCTTAACGTTTTATCGCAGTTCTTGTGGACGGTGTCATTATTGAAATCAAGAAATCCACTATAAGATTATCGTTTAGATGAGTCGAGATGAGATAGATTATAATAATAATGTAAATAAGTATATTTTTTATTTAAAGTTTAATAAGTACAGTTACGCACACAAAAATTTTAACAACTTCTTATAAATTGTATGTATGTATGGTGGTATTTTTGATCAATATGTGTATTGATTTTGTAGTGTTTATACTAGTATGCACTAGCTTTTCTTAACTTTATTACTAGTTTTTTCCTTAATAATTCTTGATCGTAAAATCAGTTTTATTAGGTTTACGTACGGCTTCGCCCGTGTTCATATAGATTTTCTCAAACAAATAGGATAACGCAATATAAATTTCATACAAAATTTATCCCTCTCTTTATCCCACTTCCAATAAGGTTTTCGCGAGAAACAGTAGCCTCTCTCCGTCTCCAGATTACCATGTATCTCTATACCAAAATTCGTACTAATCTTTTCAGCGGTTTAGGCGTGAACGAACTAACTCACTCGCGCATTTATAATATTAGTAAGGATCAATGTTGTGAAAGAAAAATGCGTAACAAATTTAGTGAGTTTTATATTTTTGGAGATACTTTACTAGTTAATGTTCTCGACTTCGATTGCTAGTTTAATGAATCGAAAAATCCGTTCTTAATCGGAATCTACATCATAAAAGAGTATGATGAGAGTATATATGCATAGTATTACTAATGAGTAAATGGAGGTCTCCTATTTATAAACTTTTTTTTCTCTTTCCAATAATGATTACTGTGAATGTCTCTTTCAGGTTTCACTGGTACACAATGCGAAGTGGAGATAGACGAATGCGCGAACAACCCCTGTTTGAACGGCGGTGTCTGTCATGACATGATCAACGCGTTCCGCTGTACCTGTGTTATCGGGTGAGTATCTTCATTTTAGTGTACACTATTTCTGTTATTTATCCATTTACTTCTAATATTTTAATCAGAAATGGAATTAAGCAAATGGAATTTTTATACTTAAATTTCTAAGTACACTTTGATTTTATCATAGCTCTGCAAAGTGTCTACTATGTTAGCACAGTTCAGTTCAAAAATAAACATGACTACTGAGAGATAAGCTATCCTCAAAGGGTCAATCTTATCATACCGGCCTGCGAACCTCTTTTTATTTGTAAAAGAAACGCGACAAATCAAACCAAAGCCATTCTAACGTGTTTATCAGTAACATATGTCGTGGTCGCGATACAATTTCTTCTCGTTTAAACGTTTAAATCAGAGTTTATTTCTCAATGTAGGTTTTACATGGTAACTTGCATGGTGGTAGAGTTTTAGTTTTTCTAATGTCCGCCTGGCTACCTACCACTTTCAAGTTGAAAATCTGCCGCCAAATACGTATAGGTGTGCCCCGACAGTTGCAATTGAGAGCCAATATCTCCTCTACCGTTAGCGTGTCCACCAACTGGGGCCACATCGTCACTTAACGTAAGTGAAATTGTGGTCATAACGCAGAAATCATTCAGTTTAAATAAGGCTATGAAAACACTGCAGAGTCAACTCTAATATGAAATGTTAATGAGATTATGTTAATGATTTCGATAACGATTTGTGTCAAGATTCACGGGAGCTCGCTGTCAAGTGAATATCGATGACTGCGCGTCCAGTCCGTGCCGGAACAGCGGCACATGTCACGATTCCATCGCCGGCTACACTTGCGAATGTCCTCCGGGTTACACTGGTTAGTACCTCTGTTCTATTCATCCTTTCTATTGGTTGTATACTTTTATCATATGGAAGGTACTACGAACGAGACCTTTTAAATATAATATGGCCGTTATTTCAGTACCCCGCGGGAATTACTTATTTTCGATTAAAACTTACCGAGTAATGCTCGTACAAAGCGATAGTTAGAGAAGCATACATTCGAATGAATAATTTTTTTTAGACACATCGATAGTTGAAAGAATACACTTATATTGTAATTTTTAATAGAATATTTATTATGTATATTTATTTGGTTGAGTTAACAAGGTCTCTCCAGTTATTAGAGAAAATTTGGAGAGACTAACAGGCAATTCTTGTGCATCTATGTAATTTGTTTTTAAAAACCATTTTATATGTAGTTGTTAGTATTTAACAGGGATATATTTTATTATGATGTAAGTATAGATATGAATGGAATCCGTGAGGAATAATTTATAAAAAGTGAATACTGAGACGACAGTTGATAGAGTAGTCTGGAAGAGGATAACTTGTTGTGCCGACGCTACCTGGGTGTGATAAGGTTTTTGACGAAGAACAAATTAAATATAGTGTTGCTGTATATATAGTCGATAAGCGATGATAGTTCAGTGGACGACTTCGCGTCAAGGGACGTGAGTTCGAATCCAAGCACCTATAATGAACTTGAGCTTCCGGTGAAGGAAAACATCGTGAGGAAACCATAGCATGGCGGTAGGGCTTTATCTAATGCCCGCCTGGCTAGCTACCACCCTAAAGTTGTAAACCTGCCGTCAAATGCTAATAGGTGTGAAGCGATCATAGCTCAGTGGTAGTGTGTACGATTTCGCGTCAAGGGACGTGAGTTCGAATCCAAGCACCTACAATGAGCTTGAGCTTCCGGTGAAGGAAAACATCGTGAGGAAACTATAGCATAGTGGTAGGGCTTTATCTAATGCCCGCCTGGCTAGCTACCATCCTCAAGTTGTAAACCTGCCGCCAAATGCTAATAGGTGTGAAGCGATCATAGCTCAGTGGTAGTGTGTACGATTTCGCGTCAAGGGACGTGAGTTCGAATCCAAGCACCTACAATGAGCTTGAGCTTCCGGTGAAGGAAAACATCGTGAGGAAACTATAGCATAGTGGTAGGGCTTTATCTAATGCCCGCCTGGCTAGCTACCATCCTCAAGTTGTAAACCTGCCGCCAAATGCTAATAGGTGTGAAGCGATCATAGCTCAGTGGTAGTGTGTACGATTTCGCGTCAAGGGACGTGAGTTCGAATCCAAGCACCTACAATGAGCTTGAGCTTCCGGTGAAGGAAAACATCGTGAGGAAACCATAGCATGGTGGTAGGGCTTTATCTAATGCTCGCCTGGGTAGCTACCACCCTCAAGTTGTAAACCTGCCGCCAAATACCAATAGGTGTGTTCCGGCAGCTGCACTTGAGAGCCTGTTCCTCGACAGGTTTAGCGTGTCTACCAACTTGGGCCGTATCGTCACTTAAGATCAGGTGAGATTATGGCCATAACGCTAAACCTTAAGTATAAAAAAATAAATAAAAAAAAAAAACATGCGTGCGTACAAAGTACACATGTCAGAAGTGAAACTTCTTTGGCGAACTAATTTATAAATCTTGTTTATATACGAGGTTCGCTCTGTCTCACTTTTTCTCTCAATCTTTCTCACTCGCTTGCTCCCTACTCTCACTCGACGGCTAGTTGCTCATGCTACGTTCGCCCTGTCTTACTCTCTCTCAATCGGTCTCGATCACTCTCTCTCTCTCTTTTCCGACACTTCCGTTGCATACCGGCGTGACGTTTCATCTGTAAAAATTTTACCCTCATGCGCCTAAAGAAGTTTCACTTCAAAAAGTCAAATTGAATCATCAGAATTGTAAATTGGAATGTGTACGATACAGGCATGTCGTGCGAGACGAACATAAACGACTGCCTGTCGGCGCCCTGCCACCGCGGCGAGTGCATCGACGGCGACAACAGCTTCACGTGCAACTGCCACCCCGGGTACACGGGCCGCGTCTGCCAGACGCAGATCAACGAGTGCGAGTCCAACCCCTGCCAGTTCGGAGGTCGGTACCACTCCTCAAACAAGTCTAGGCACTCGCCTTGTTCACTGACAACACAAGGCTTTAGTCGGTAATGTTAGGAGATTAGCTCCCGATGAGTGTTGCTAGACGTCCTTAGTCTGGGTCATCCGAATACACGTTGCAATGAGGAAGATCGTATATAATAGGAATTTAAATATCACGTTAATGAAAAACGATCAGTACTACTTATTACCATTCAATACTTACTCTGATCCCTAGTTCAATGAATTTTCGAACAGAAAATGATAGTAGAAATTACTACATACACATAAACACACACATACTCATACACGTAAAAGTAACATTCTGCCAATTAATTAACTGTATTTTTCTTGTACGTTATATATTATTACCTTGGCCGGTTCCAAGTCTATTTACTACATTCACATACACATAAACACACACATCCTCATACACTTAAAGTCACATACAGCTAATTAATTAAGTGTATTTTTCTTAAACGTGATTTATTATTATCTAAGCCGCCTCCGAGTGCATTTGCTACATACACACAAACACACACCCATTACATGTATTTAAAAGTGACATACGGTATACTAATTAATTGCATTTTTCTTGTACGTGATTTAATAATAGCTTAGTACTCCTAGTAGTTGAATTTTTCATTATGTATATCGTTCAAAGTGTGTGTTTTTTTGGACCAGACATATGCTGTTAGCTGTAGGAGCTTTGAAAGCTTCACCGTACTATATTGAATTTTTTTTGATAACTTCACCGAACCTTTTCTACGTGTGTGGGTTACAGCGCCAATAGAAGGGTGTATACTGAGAAGTTTTATTTAAAAAAACAAGAACGGATTATTTATTTATTCGAATATCTATATATAGTAATCAAGCAGTTTAGTAGGTAGTTTAACTCAGTAAAAAAAAAAGATCTATGAGGCTTAATTGTTAATGTAGCATGTATTCTCCCATTTTGTTTTTGAATGTGCGTACTGATCGTTGCATTTGCAAAGGTGATGGAATATTATTCCAGATTTTAACCTTTGCATACTTAAAACTACCTCTTACTGCTTTATGCTTTGGAATAATAAGGCGATGCAATCTGGTACTAGCTTTTCATATAAATAGTCACGTTTTCTTGTTCTAATAACACCATAATTTTTTTTTTTTTTTTGGATAGGTCATTGCGAAGACTTGATAGGCGAATACCAATGTCGATGCAAACCGGGTACTTCGGGCCGCAACTGCGAGATCAACGTGAACGAGTGCTATTCGAACCCGTGCAGGAACGGGGCCACTTGCATCGACGGTATCAATAGGTCTGTATGAACGTTTTATTATCGCTTCTATCACGCCACGCATATTATTGCTTCTTTTTTTTTTTTTGTTCTTTGATAACTTCACTTATTTTTCTGTTTAATTCACCACTTTTTTTTTCTTTTACACGCAGCAATACTTATTTTGAGTAAGTTTTCCTTTTATAAAATCGCTTTTTCTTCTTTCGCTTTCATATATTTTGTATATATATTCTGTATAATTTTTTTTAAATTGTTTTTGTATATATTTCGATTGCTTAATAACTGATTGTCTATTTTGTTCACTGTTATAATATTTGGAATTAGTTCTTTATAATTATTTAAGTGTAATTTCTTTAGGAAAAAATAAACCTTACGCTAATACATTATTTTTTCAAGTGATAGATGCAGATTTATATTTATTATATATCTCGAATATAAGTACTATATGAGTATGCCTTAACTAGTAAATATACCGTTTATATATATAATTGTATGTCATATAAGCGTAAAACTAACGTAAGATTGATTTTTTTAATTAATTAATAATTTTTTTTAATAAACATTGGTAGGTTATTTTTTGAGAATATCTTATAGAAAACTTAACTTCGTCAAAGTATAGATTTCTTATCTTAAGCAAACTTAATTAGTGATCGCTTATTTGTTGATAATCGATACTGAAAAAAAAATTGAGGACACTCGTGGAAAGATGTCAAAAATATGTTGCCATTTTTCCTTTGATTGCTAATAACTAATAACATTACTAGTTGCTAAACAAAACAACTCTCCGTACATGTAACGACATAGTTATAAACACGACGTATTTGTTGCTAAATAAACTATGCACTATTAATATTTTAATTGCATTATACGTGAAATAATAATGGAATTCGTTATAATTATAACCAGGTACACATGCGAATGCATACCCGGCTTCACGGGACAGCACTGCGAGACCAACATCAACGAGTGTCTCTCCAACCCCTGCGCCAACGGGGGCAAGTGCATCGACAGGATCAACGGGTTCCGCTGCGAGTGTCCCCGGGGATATTATGATGCTAGGTATATATATAAACGTATAATAAAAGAACCCATATTAGCTGTAACAGTATCGCTTTTAAAGAGTTCTAAATTACCTACAAAAAACGTCCCCTTTGAATAGGAAGTAGCCCTTAAAAATTCTTGTAGACTGGGTATGTAAGTTAATTTAGACTTTAAGATGTTTTGAGATATGGGAGAGGTATATGGCCAGTTCTCGAGAGGTTTCTAGGTTTGAAGCGATGGTAGCTCAGTGATAGTGTGTACGGACGCCGCGTCATGGGACGTGAGTTGGAATTGATCTGCAATGAGCTTGAGCTTTCGGTGAAGGAAAACATCGTGAGGAAATCATAGCATGGTGGTAGGGCTTTTTCTAACGTCCACCTGCCTAGCTACCACCCTCAAGCTTAAAATCTGCCGCCAAATACCGATAGATGTGTTCCGGTAGTTGCACTTGAGAGCCAGTACCTCCACAGGTTTAGTGTGTCTACCAATTTGGGCCGCATTGTCAGTTAAGGTTATTGTCTTAACACTATATAAAGAAAACGTCGAAAGCAACAATTTGCACTTTTTAAAGGAGAGTTTTTCATTCCTTATTAAAAAGTATTTAGAAAGAAAGCAAATTTATTTCGATGACACACAACTAATAAAAATAAATACACAAATACAGTCTTACAAACTAATATCATCATACAACATCGAAAAAGTAGTCAAGCTCAGCATGTTGTATGGCAACTGATTTTCAGGTGGACCTGGATTTATGAGATCTTTGTAAACAAACAAAATTATGACGTAATATTTACGACATAATTTACCACTGATCTATTAAAATTCTTATTATTAACATACTGCGTATAATTTACAAGGATATCTTTTAGGAAGTCACTATAAAAAAACCTTTTTAACATTTTTGACACTTACGATGTTTTTCCTAAATAGGCTCCGATATACAAACATAAAATAAAAGATCCTTTATGTTCCTTCAATTAACTGTAAAGGTATCGCTCCTAAGAAGTTTTAAATTAACTCCAAAGATCGTCTCCTTTGAAAAGAATGTAACAGTAAAAATAATCTACTGAATGAAATAGACTGGTAATGTAAGTTATTTTAGACTTTACGTATACTTTTTCCTAATCATTTTTTTTTACTTTATCTTTTAAGTTTTCTTATTTACGTTTTAACTTATTTTCTACTTCTTCCTTTACAGATGTCTGTCAGATGTGAACGAGTGCGCTTCGAACCCGTGCATCAACGGTGGCTCGTGTGAAGATGGTGTCAATCAGTTCATATGCCACTGCCTGCCTGGATATGGAGGTAAATGACATATCACATTTTTAATATAGTAATAATTTGTAGTATCTTCAAACATAGTTTCAGTTTTCTTTAATAAAAATCAATAAAAAAAATACACTAAGAACCGCTAACGTAATGTAAGTAACTATCTAGACATTTGAAGTAAAATAATTATTGAAGAATTATTGAAGAACTATTGAAGAATGAAATAATAATTAAAATTTAGACTCATTGGGACTAATTAATTATGGCATAATAACAAAATATATTGGCAGATTGTGTTAATAGATAAATAAGGTAAAAGTATGTATGTATTATTAAAATTACCACGGGGATATTAGGTCAGCGATGCGAGAGAGACATAGACGAGTGCAGTTCGAATCCGTGCCAACATGGAGGTACCTGCCACGACCGGCTCAACGCTTATAAATGTGACTGTGTCCTTGGATTTACTGGTAAGCATATCAATGTATGTACGTCATTATCCAATGGTAACAGTTACCAGTATACCTTTGATCGACGTGAGTTCGAATCGTGTTCGAGTTCAAGCCTTCGGTGAAGTGAATTCAGATGAAACTATTTCATGGTAGTACGGTTTTTTGGTTACAGCCTTCGAGTTGAAAATCTGTCATCAAATTCCTATAGATATTTTTTAACTCTACCTTGGGTATCAGCTTAATAAGAAAAGTAGGGCATAAACATTTATTTTTGAATATCTTTGTTGTATTCCTGTAGCCAATAGGATTCGCTGAACTTTAGTTTTGATGTTTCTTATGTACCATAGATTTATCAATTACATGGAACATACGTTTTTTTTTACTTAATTATAAAAATTCTTCCAAATCCATTAATTTAATCAACTCATTCTATGCTGTGGATTCATGATTTCCAACTTCATTCGTGATATATGTTCGAATATCCACCGTAAAATGTTGATTTACCATAACGTGCTGTTAGATTTCGGTATCATTAGTCATCAGTTTGAGAAACGGCATGTGCTTCTCCTTCCTATTTCTCCTTTACTATAATCAAAGATACGGTAATCATTCGAAGGTTCTGTCAAACTATCATTTCTTTGGTACGTTATAGGTCCCACATTATGCTTACAATATCACGTGATGTTAAGTTACAATATGACTCAAGATGGTGGACACGTTAACCCTAGTAGACAGCCTGCAAATTTACAACTTGAGGGTAGTTATCCAGGCGGGCATTAAAAAAAGCCCCCACCACCATGCTATGGTTGCCTCTCGATGTTTACTTTCAACGCCCGCTCAGGCTTATTACAGGTGAATTCGAATCGACATCTATTGACGCTACGTTCGTACACATTACCAACTGAGCTATGATCGCTTCATTAGCACGAGCAGTCGAATAGGTATTAACGTTTGACCCAGGTGTGAACTGCGAGACGAACATCGACGACTGCTCCGGCAACCCGTGCCTGCACGGCGGCTCCTGCATCGACCTCGTCAACGGGTACCGCTGCGTGTGCGCGCCGCCGCACTCCGGCCGCAACTGCGAGAACACGCTCGACCCCTGCACGCCCAACCAGTTAGTTACACCATATCACAATCAATATTAATCCGGCTGATTTACTTACTAAAAACCTATACATTATATGGTCCTTCGAGCCGGATCATATAACCTACGGGTTTTTAGTAAGTAAATCCGCAAACGAATTTTTGTAGTTACTGTAGGTAGGGAAAAGAATTATGTATAGAGTTGAAAAGTAGATTTTGTACAAGAGTTATAAAGACTAATCCTTTCTCTTAATGCTGTCGTAAAGTTCGCGACTACATATCGTAGCTAAATTTCAACTGGTCATGTCTTTAGTTGTATCGATATTTTATATTCAATTGTAAAGTAAAGACTGTTTAATATGCAAGAGTACGCTATGTAAGTAGGTTTTGGTATTAGCATCAATGTACGGCAGTTAGACCGTACATCACTAATAGTCTCTAAAGAGAACTAAGCTAAATAAAGAAGAAAAACCATTCGGTCTTCATAATGTATCACCGGTCAATCCACCGCAATTATGTGGTAGGTAAAACCTTTTTTTACATGTAGAAAAATTAACTACGTTCTACCTCCCGCGAATCTCAGAATACCCGTTAAAACAGCACCACGACAATTATTCATGTTCTAATTTCTTGCTAGAAGCCAAGAATTGCTTTCGCACTGCTTGCGAACTAGCACTACTAGCGCCCCTGGTGAAAACGTAAATTTAATTTGTAAAGAAAACGTTTTATTTCATAATAAAACCCATAATCAAACCAGATTAATCAGCTAACTACGCATTACCGTGATACCTCTCATTAATAGAGGCCAGATGTTGCTTTCCCACTATCTCTAATCTTGGCACAGGACATTTATTACTGTAACTTATGATTGTCTTGACTGTGGGCTTACTATATATTTATTAACGCTGTCTATGCAATGTTCGTCGTGACATTGGTAGTAATTGATATTGCTCGAATGTATTCGTTAGTTTTAAAATCAAATCATATCAAAAATCTTAATTTAATTTAATTCAATTCAATTTGTTGGGGAATACTACGCTTCTGAACGTCAAAACTACTACCGGTTCGGAAAGTAACGCACTCATCGAGAACAACCGGCAAGAAATTCGATCTGCATTTCTTTTAGGTCTTATCTTACAGAGACGGGTGTCAATTCTAGACATCACGATCGCTCATATGTTGATTCACCCTATAAAAAAAAAGCCTTTTGACATGATTCTTGAACCTACTGTCCGGCAATTCAGTAATGTGCTTTGGGACTTTATTATAAAATTTGAGACTATCGATGTAACTGTAATATGAGTGGTATGGTATGGGCGTAATGGTATGCGGTGTGTGTATGTTTCTCAGGTGCCAGCACGGCGGGCGGTGCGTGGCGGAGGCGTCGTACGCGGAGTTCACGTGCCAGTGCGGCGTCGGCTGGACCGGCGCGCTCTGCGACCGCGACGTGGACGAGTGCGCCGCCAGCGCGCCCTGCCACAACGACGCCGCCTGCATCAACACCGACGGCTCCTACGCGTGCGTCTGCGCCCGCGGCTACGAGGGCAAGGACTGCGCCATCAACACCGACGACTGCGCCTCGTGTCAGTAACTACATACACCCACACCCCGGCTTTACCAATACTCCGCCCCCGCATTTACCCGTTACCCTTTCCCCTGTCTCCTCAAACCCGTCTCCTCACTTCCCCACTGTCGCGTATCTCCTCACTCTCCCATCATCTCACTCTCCCATCTCCTCACTCTCCCATCATCTCACTCTCCCATCTCCTCACTCTCCCATCTTCTCACTCTCCCATCTCCTCACTCTCCCATCTCCTCACTCTCCCATCTCCTCACTCTCCCATCTCCTCACTCTCCCATCTCCTCACTCTCCCATCTCCCCACTCTACCATCTCCTCACTCTCCCATCTCCTCACTTTCCCATCTCCTCACTCTCCCACGTCCCCACTCTCTCACATCTCCAATCCCCGAATCTCTCACCACCACTCTAATCTTTCGCACCTTCTTTAGTAATGACTAACGACTCATCTCTCTCTCTCTTGAAATTTTAATGATACAGTTTTGGCAATTGTAGACTTCAAGTTCAACGTGATTATAATTTATGTATATAGAGGGTTGCAATGTTTTTATAGATACCTTATAAAAATAAAAAGGCTGAGTATGCATTTACTGCTATAAATTGCCATAGCTGTATTACTGGATTAGGATTATTACTAAAATCTAAATTTGATAATGGCTACCAAGTTAGCTGGTTGAAACTTATCTGTATCTACATATGTATGTATTTATGTATAAAATATGCCAATGTGAATAATATTTAACAGTCCCGTGTCACAACGGAGCGACGTGCCTGGACAGCATCGGCGATTACAACTGCGTGTGCGCGAGCGGGTTCGCCGGCAAGCACTGCGAGGTCGACATCGACGAATGCCAATCCAGACCCTGTATGAACGGAGCCAAGTGCAATCAGGTGACAAAATCTAGCTAATAAATATAGATATGTAAGAGGTGCCATCTATTAACAATTGTTTTAACGAACATGAAAGTTTTTTATATATAAAAAAAAACATGCCACGTTTGTCCGCGATGAACTTCTAAACTAATGAGTCGATTTTAATCAAATTTTGCATACTGTGTGCAATTTGATCCAACTTGAGAGGTCGAATACTTTTAATCTCGATAAGTGATCATAATGCGATAGATATCGCTGTAGTCGATTAGATTGACTACCCGAAAAGACAGAACAAGGTCTGCCTGGTCAGATAGTAATTTATAGGTTAAGTCTTAAGGCTACAATCTAGTAAACTACTTACCTGATGTTAAGTGAGTCATGATGGTGAACAGGCTAAGCCAATGGAGAAACCGACTTTTAAATGCAACTGTCGGAATACACCTACAGGTATTTGGTGACATATTTTCAATTTGAGGGTAGTAGCTAACCAGGCGGCCATTAGAAAAAGCCTTACCACTATCTTATAGTGTCATTACGATGTTTTCCTTTACCGAAAGCTCAAGCTTATTGCAGGGATGCGAATTCACGTCTTTTAACGCGGCGTTCGTACAAGCTATCACCGCTTTAATTATAGCTTAGATTATTTGCATTCCGTTTTCAGATGTAATCAATTTCGGTAAAATCGATCAGATCGGTACTATTTGATGTTTCATTACGACAAGTGCGAAATGTTCTTGAAGACCATGGCCATTATCTTTTCATTGAATTTAATTGTAAATATATTTTGCAGTATGTGGCTTCGTATACGTGCACATGTCCCCTGGGTTTCTCCGGGATCAACTGCCAGACCAACGACGAGGACTGCACCGAGTCGAGTTGTATGAACGGCGGTACCTGTATCGACGGAATCAACTCTTACAACTGTTCCTGTTTGCCGGGGTCAGTCTTATACCATATATCTTCTTTTAATTTTTAACTGTATGTTAATATTTGTATTCTTGGAACGATGTTCCTTATGGGGGTCGCGGAGGGGTACCCTAGCCGGCAGAAAACGTTCGTAACGTTAGCGAACGTGTATGATGGCTATACATATGATGACTATATCTACGTAACGTAAATTGTAATAGATTTTTTTCTTCGTGTTATTGCTGGTATAGCTATGTGTGAGTAGGCGGTGGAATGATATAATACACGATCTACTATGATTTAAATTAATTTCAGTTAAATACTTCGGAAGGTATATAATGAAAGACGATGCATTTGTGATGAATTTATGCAAAAAATAAGTTCTTCACAATACAGCACTGAACCTTTAATAGTCCGTCTAATGATAGTTGACACCTCATGGCTGCTTCATTTTGGATTGTTAAATAGGCGTTACTTTACTCATTGTTCGTTAACTAACCTACTATCTTGTTTCACGGGATAGTAGACTCGCTTACACTGGTAATAATTACGATGAAATGATTATTGTAGTTATAAATGTTGTCTGTTACAGATATACGGGTTCGAATTGCCAATTCCGGATCAACATGTGCGACAGCTCCCCGTGCGGGAACGGCGCCACCTGCCACGACCACGTCACGCACTACACGTGCCACTGCCCCTACGGGTACACCGGGAAACACTGCGAGGCATACGTCGATTGGTATGACGAACATTAGATAAACCAATATTTTGAAGCGATGATAGCTCAGTGGTAGTGTGCACGACTTCGCGTCAAGGGACGTGGGTTCGAACCCAAGCACCTACAATGAGCTTGAGCTTTCGGTGAAGGAAAACATCGTGAGGAAACCATAGCATGGTGGTAGGGCTTTTTCTAATGCCCGCCTGACTAGCTAGCACCCTCTAGTTGTGAACCTGCCACCAAATACCAATAGGTGTGTTCCGGCAGCAGCACTTGAGTGCCAGTTCCTCCGCAGGTTTAGCGTGTCTACTAACTTGGGCCGTATCGTCACTTAAGATCAGGTGAGATTACGACCATAACGGTAAACCTTAAGTATAAAAAAAAAAAATATAAACCCATATTTCAAATGCCAAATTTTGTTCCCCATTATATTTAGATCTGTGTGTTTTTTTTGCCCACTGTACTTGATTTAGTATGAACTTAAGGCTCGTAAGACATTCGAACAATAGATACACATATAAAATGTATTCACATTGTTCCTTTAAGATATGAACCGCGTATTAATTTAAACTAGACGAAATCATTATTTGTTCGAGCGGCAAATATTTATAGACAAAGGAAAGGAATATTTATATGTCTCTTAAATGTTTAAGGGACACCAATATTTATTAAATTATTTACATATTCCTCCACTGCTTTAAATTGTTTTTTTTTTTTTCTATCATTATCAGAAAACTTTTTGACATGTGAATTACTGAAATTAAAACTGACACAATTAGTCACTATGACCATGTAATAATTTTTGTATTAACCAGAAGTAGGTTAAATGCTTTCAATTATTTAATTTAAATGATTTTTTTATTGTAGGTGCGAAGGGAACCCGTGCGAGAACGGTGCGACGTGCTCGCAGAAGGGCCCGCAGTACACGTGCACGTGCGCTCCCGGCTGGTCGGGGAAACTATGCGACGTCGAGATGGTCTCTTGTAAAGATGCTGCTATTAGGAAAGGTGAATTAATAAATTTTGACTTTTTAAAAAATTCTTACATTAAAAGGTAACAATGGTACTGATAGTTGTAGCAAAGAGACCAAAAAACTATAGCGATTATCAAGAAAGCATGTTGTTGTCATGCCGACCTCTAAACTTCTCGGTAGTTAGGCATACTCTAGTTCATTTCCAAACCAAACCAAATCGAATCAAACTAAAAACCTTTATTCAATTAAGGCCGTGGGAAGGCACTTATGTCTATGAAAACTTTTACCGGTTCGAAAAATAATCCAGTCATCAAGAAGAACCGGCAGGATATTCGATCTGGTTATTTATATATATAGCTATTTCATCAATTTGTTTTTTTAAGATACATATTTAAATGTATTCACAATATGTTTTGGTATATGGCATAAGACCAAAAGAGAGTCTTTGTAAATTGTTAGAATGTGTGTGACTTATCCTAAAATTAGACACTGCTTTAAACTTGGCGGCTGTTACATTTAGTTTGTGGGTGGATGCGATCCAGTCAAACCCTATTTATTTCAATATTTTCGGATCTGAAATATCTGTAACTTATATTGTAATTGAATGCTATAATATTTTAATTATATGAGTTGTGAGACATTAAAACCTTATCTAAAGTAAAATATTAATTCAAGTCAACTCTTGTTTAGGTGTGAAACTGAAGCAGCTCTGTAACAACGGATCATGCGAAGATATCGGTAATTCGCACCGATGCCACTGCCTCGACGGGTACACGGGTTCATACTGTCAGAAAGAGATAAACGAATGCGACTCAGCCCCGTGTCGTAACGGTGCCGTTTGCAAAGACCTCGTCGGCACTTACCAATGCCAATGTGCCAAAGGATTCCAAGGACAGAATTGTGAACTCAACGTCAACGACTGCTTGCCCAACCCTTGTCAAAACGGTGGAACCTGCCACGACCTGATCAACAACTTTTCATGTTCCTGCCCGTTCGGAACCCTCGGTAAAATCTGCGAGATCAACGTCAACGACTGCAAGCAAGACGCCTGTCATAATAACGGCACTTGTATCGATAAAGTTGGAGGATTCGAGTGCAAATGTCCAGCTGGCTTCGTAGGTCCAAGGTGCGAGGGTGATATTAACGAATGTCTATCGAGCCCTTGCTCAGTCCTTGGAACCCAGGACTGCGTTCAGCTCGTCAACGACTACCACTGCAACTGCAAACCGGGATATATGGGCAGGCATTGCGACGCTAAAGTGAATTTCTGTGCGAATTCCCCGTGCCAGAACGGTGGCATTTGCACAGCGATACAAGGCGGACATGAGTGTTTGTGCAACGACGGTTTTTACGGCAAAAATTGTGAGTATTCCGGATACGCGTGCGACTCGAATCCCTGCCAAAATGGTGGATACTGTCACACGTCAGAAATAGGCGGATACGTCTGCGAGTGTCCGTCTGGTCTGTCGGGAATTAATTGCGAAATTGACTCGATGAACGAGTGCCTCAGTAATCCGTGCAAACATCCCGAGGCACGGTGTATCGATAAACCCGGTGACTACCTTTGCTATTGCCCGAGACAGTGGACCGGGAAGAACTGTGACATCCATGATCCTCATTCTAGGGGAGGGTACGGGAGCCCCGTCAACGGTGGCTTCAGTAGCAAAAACCCAAGTTTAACCCTTCAAGAGTTAGATTTAGCCTTCCAACGGGAACAGTGCGTGAAACTGGGCTGCAAGGAGAAACAAGGCGATCATCACTGCGACGAGGAATGTAACACTTATGCCTGTGAATTCGACGGTAATGACTGTTCGTTAGGCATAATCAATCCGTGGGCGAACTGCACGGCGCCGATCAAATGTTGGGAGGTGTTTATGGACGGTGAATGCAACGAAGTATGCAACACTCAAGCTTGCATGTTCGATGGTAGGGATTGCCAGAAAATATTACAAAAATGCAACCCTATATACGATGCGTACTGCCAGAAGCATTACGCGAACGGGCATTGTGACTACGGTTGCAATAACGCCGAGTGCAATTGGGACGGACTTGACTGCGAAAATGAACCGCCACATTTAGCCGAAGGCGTCATGTCAGTGACTCTGCTCATGGACGTGAGAGCCTTCAAAGAGAACTCGGTAGCATTCCTTCGAGACCTGGGCCATCAGTTACGGACGACGGTTCTAATTAAGAAAGACCACCTGGGAAACGACATGATCTTCCCTTGGAAAGGAACGACTGACATTGGTCTCCAGGATACCGAGTTCGGGAAGAAGCACAATATAGTATTAACGGAGAGGGGACAATCCGGAGTCCAGGTCTATTTAGAAATCGACAATCGAAAATGCACAACAATGTCGACTTCGGAGTGTTTCTTCTCGGCGAGAGAGGCAGCGGACTTCCTTGCGGCGTCTGCGTCGAAGCACACCCTGTCGCCTGACTTCCCGATTTTTCAAGTCAAGGGGGTGAACACCCCCGTGATTGAAGACATTCCGACGAACTCCAAATACGTTTTTATCGGTGTGATCCTTGTTCTGCTGGCGGGTTTATTGATCGGTGTGTTGGTGACGGCGCAGAGGAAGCGTGCCGCCGGTATTACTTGGTTCCCTGAAGGGTTTATTAGGAATAATTCGTCTTCGCGACGTCGACCGCGGCGACGAGGTCCTGACGGACAGGAGATGAGGAATATGAACAAAGGTTCGATAGGGTGTATCGATGTCGATATCAACGGGGGGCATATGGGTCCTCCGCACTGGTCTGATGAGGACGACGATGGTGGGGCTCCGCCGAGGGCGAAACGGGCCCGTGGTCCTGGCGACGCGAATGGGGCTCCGGGAGGCTATGCATCAGACCACACGGCAATAACGGACTATGAGGAGGCGGGTCACGAGCCGCGGGTGTGGACTCAACAGCACCTGGATGCCGCTGATATCAGAGTACCGCCCAGTATGATGACGCCACCTGCTATTGTAAGTGTACATTCTAATACTTTCTAATTTATTTAATCTGAACCAATTTAAGGAATTTTAAATCATGAGCATAAGTTATAATGATAAGAATTATATAGCCAAGTGTAAATTAAACATTTTTAATGACACACTTTACAAGTATACAATTAACGAATACAAAGAAACACCCATTATGGTATTTTAAGATAAGGAATATAAATAGAATTTAATTGGCATAATTTTTACTCTTCATTGTTAAGGTTTCGCGTTATGGCCATGATCTCACCTGATTTTAAGTGACGATACGGATCAAGGTGGTAAACACTCTAAAATTGTAGAGAAACTGGCTCTCAAGTGCAACCGCCGGAATACACCTATTAGTATTTGGGCCTATATATGGGCATTAGAAAAGCCCTACCACCATGCTATGGTGTTATTACGATGTTTTCTTTCACCGGGAGTTCAAGCTGATTGTAGGTGAATTCGAATTCACATCCTTTAACGCGATGGTGGGAGCGTACGTGTTACGTAACATGATTTTTTTATTAAAAAAAAAATATATATATTATTTGCCAAAATCGTAACTTTTTCGATTATGTTGTACGGAGAATCCCTCGATTATTTTTAATCGCACTACCAAAGGTTAAGCTTAATAAGTTATTTTATTTCAAGCGTTTAATACTAGAAAAAGGGAAAAATAATCATTACTTGTAGGTAACATGATCACTTGGGTGTTACGTAACGTTTGATGAGGGAAAGAGGGTACAGAAAATTTTATTGTGCTTTACGGGCGAGGGTAACCAAAAAATCTTAAAAAGTTTGGAAAATCTAAAAGTGCACGCGTCATGATTTCATTTTTTATTTATTTAATAACATTTAAAGAACATCGAATCAGACCGTGAAAAGTAATATGGTACTATTTCTAATTATAATAAGAAAAAACTTTTTTAATACCTCTTTAGCTAGTTTAAATAACAAAAATGGCATCAAAAATATCATGAGTTAATTAAAAATAGTGGTTTTCTTGATATATGTATATATTATTGTACCTGTGCGATATATGATAAATATAGACATTTTAAGTTTGAAAAATGCTTATGAGGTATGCAGAATTGCGTCAGATGATAGGCATAGGTAGTGGTAGTGGTACCGGTTGAGCTCACTGAGCGGTGTTGTCGGGTCCAGCACGACGGGCAGGCGGAGGTGGACGCGCGCGGGCCGCTGGGCATGACGCCGCTGATGGTGGCGGCGGTGCGCGGCGGCGGGCTCGACACCGGCTCCGACGCGGAGGACGAGCAGACCGCGCACATCATCTCCGAGCTCGTGGCGCAGGGCGCGCAGCTCAACGCCGCCATGGAGAAGACCGGCGAGACCAGCCTGCATCTCGCCGCCAGGTACCTACCTCTATACTTCCTTTTTTACCTTGCCTGATCTTAAGTGACACGATAAACCTTTGGATGAACTGGCTATCAAGTGCAACTGCCGGAACATACCTATTGGTATTTGCCGGCCGATTTTCAACTTGACGGTTGCCTAACACAATGCTATCGTTTCCTCACGATGTTTGCCTTCACCGAAAGCTCAAGCTGAGCTATCATCGTTTTATTATTTATTTACTTATTTTGTTTTTCGTGGCACTTGAAATCCCAGCCTTTACTGACTTCTTCATTGCAACACGCAATTGCATTACCCGGGCTCAGGTCAAAGGCGTGTGGGGTATGTGGTGACTCGTCGGATGCTAACCACTTAACAATACACACTAAAGTGTTCCAAGATAACACTTCAGACACACGTGTTGCCAAAGATGAGTTGCCAAATGCCTATAAATGTGTTCCGGCAGTATCACTGCAGAGCCAGTCACTCCGCTAGAGTTAACTAGTCAACCATCTTGAACATTAATTACGTATGCGAACATGCGTCCGTCAATGTTTGTAAAGGACTGTCGTCAAACCAAGTAGATGTCGGGTTAAGACTCAAATTTATACTAACAGCTAGTAACTCTTTCATTCTTGTATTTAGTATTTTTGTGAACCTTTTCCTTTATTTATCTTGCTTTCATCAAAATTTCTTGCTATTCTTGCTTGCTGCATCAGTCGGATTTCACTTGTTTACGGTGCAATAATACTCATTTGGGTATCTGTAGTCAACAATGACCTGAAGCAAGTCTTAAGTAAATGACTCGATCACCCAGAACCGAAGCATCTGGCGAGGAATAACGAGGAGAGCCGACCCCAATGAAATGGGATAATGGCTAGGCAAAAAAAAAGAGAGTGAGAGAGAGAATAGAGGTTTTAAAATTAAAGCCTTAGAAGCCTGCCATGCCAAATTAAATTAAAAAAAACATTGTATATTGCATATTAAATAATAACAATTTTAACAGCTGGTCGTCTGTTTTGATACTTTTGTTCAAAAGTATATTAGGCAATGATGACACGCATACAGTCAAATATTAAAATGATTTAGAAAATCGGTATGAATTTGAAACCTTGGTCATTTAAGGGTTAATATATATATTAATAATATTTTTTTTTGGTTAACAGGTATGCGCGTGCGGACGCAGCCAAACGGCTGCTGGACGCTGGTGCGGACGCGAACTCGCAGGACAACACGGGGCGCACGCCGCTGCACGCGGCCGTCGCCGCCGACGCGATGGGCGTCTTCCAGATCCTGCTCAGGAACAGGGCCACTAACCTCAACGCGAGGATGTTGGACGGGACCACACCGCTCATACTGGCCGCAAGGTATGTCGACATCAACTGTATTCTTCTAAAAATAACCTCTACAAGAGTCGATAAATTATCAATTAGACAACGTCTTCCAGGTTAGGGTTAAATTGAAAAAAGCCATCAAACATATTTTAGAGTTCGATATGCTTGTAAATAACTTATATTTATTATTACTAGAGTTTATTTTTATTTAGTATTTACGAAAAATTTGCCCTAATCAATATCGGAAAGCTATGAAAAATAACACTTTCTTTCAGTAAGGTCTTCCTTAATCAGTCCTCACTTGTCGCCATTATTATTTATGTACTTGTTCTTTAAAAGCATTACTTTTTACTAACTTAACTTTACTTTTGCTTACTTACTTACCGACTTTTCGTTACTCTAGGCTCGCCATTGAGGGTATGGTGGAGGACTTGATCAACGCCGATGCCGACATCAACGCGGCGGACAACAGCGGTAAGACCGCGCTGCACTGGGCGGCCGCCGTCAACAACGTCGACGCTGTCAACGTGCTGCTCGTACACGGAGCCAACAGGGACGCTCAGGACGATAAGGTTTGCACACAGACCTCTTCTATCTTTTATTTGGTGGAAAAATATTTAAATACCAATTTCATAGAGAATTTATACATACATAATACTATGTGGTCTGGTATGCCTTGCTCTGCGCTTTTTCAATTTTAAATCAAGAACCTACTTCAGAATCAAAATTAAAAGCATTCATAAAAAAGTATCATCGAGAGTCTTCAAGGTCAACCAGTAAAAGTTAAGCAATTTTATATTTTATGAATTTCGAAAGTTTGTAAAGAAAGTTTATACTGTATATAGATTACTATAGCTGGCTGTATATAGTTATGCCTGCAACTTTTTTCGCGATGAATATTTTTTTTTATGTAATTGCCCATTATGTTTTTTTTTTTCAATACAGCTTTGCTCTTTTTAGTGGCAGCGTGATTTAAATAGCCAAACGCTTTCCTCAATAGTGCTCCCATAAATACAAAAACCCCGACTGGCAGTTCTTAATATTAGCGTGTTCAAACAATCAAACTTTTTCACTATACAATATTGATATAAATATGATCGAGCATTGAAATAAGTGAGAAAATATTAATGAAATCTTCGTTTGATTAGGACGAGACGGCGTTGTTCCTGGGCGCTCGCGAGGGCTCGTTCAGCGCGTGCCGGGCGCTGCTGGACGCGCTCGCCAACCGCGAGATCACCGACCACATGGACCGGCTGCCGCGCGACGTGGCGCAGGAGCGCATGCACGACGACATCGTCCGGCTGCTGGACGAGCACTGCCCGCGCCCGCCGCAGCACCATCACCATCTCATGTGTCAGTACTCTACATCCCTACTACCCCCACCACGCCCATACACCTCCCAACACACTTATACTCATTTTACCACATTCGTACTCCTTCTACCACATTTATACTCATACTCGCTCTACCACACTATTACTCCTCTCACCACATCCCTGCTTCTCCCGCTAACATTGACTCCCCGTTCCACCTTTCAATATTTTCTACAACTCTTGCTACTCGTTGAGTTCGTAGCCCAGTGTTGGCATACGTACATTTATTATTGTAAATTTGCAGTAATTGCATGATTTTCATGATCTCGTCGATGATCAATTTTAGGCATATAATATTTTTGTGGACAGATGGAACATAGATAATAAGAAAATTGATTTGATGTATTGTGAAGATATGGTGAACACAGATCCAAAAATCATGGAATTTACGGATAGTGTGAATATTTATAAATTTACTCTTTTAGATGATATGATGTGATGTAGTACGTACTATAATTTAATTTGACATCCTACAGCGTCACCGAACCCACACCCGCAGCTGATAAGCCAGCCGACAGTGATAAGTGCGTCCGCGGCTAAGGGGAAACCTAAGAAGCCCCGGGCGAAAGTCGGCCCGGACAGCCCCCAAGACCAGGGATTCGACAACAACAACTTACAACAAACACAAATAAGACGGTACTCCCTTTATACTACGTTTTTATATTTAATCTGTTACTCACATATCCCGACTCTAACAGCAATCTCTTATAAACAACTCTTTGATGGAAAGCTTCCAGAGTTTTTAAATTACATCATTATTAATAAAATGAGCGAACAAAAATATTACATTTTAGTTAACATCATCCAGACCTTAATATATAAGGCTAGGATGACTTCAAGCAAAATTTTTTTAGTAAGATATCATTCTATTCTACACTAATTCAATTATATATGTATGAAATATATAACGTAATTTATGCCAACGACGTGCTGAAAAAACCTTTTGTTCATAACCCTATATTTTGTTACATGCTATTTATGTATTTATTACATATCATATTAATTAGGTTTGTTTGTTCGTAGGAAACCAAGCGTAAAAAAGAGCAACAAAAAAGTGGCACAGGAAGTGCCACAGAGCGTTGAGAGCCTGGGCTCGAGCCTCAGCCCCGTCGAATCACCGCTCCAAAATTTACAGGTAAATATTGTGATTTCAGTAAATAATACATGGCCATTTATACCAATTTATAATCGATATTTTAGTACTGTTAGAGGACCTATGTACTTGCTAAATAATATGTTTTTTAAATTAGTTCGATAAAATTAGAAAAGGAAATAATTTGTCATTTTCTTCATCGGCATAATGTAATTTGAATGGTTTTTCTCGATATTGCAGGACTTGCCGTCGCCGTACGACGCAACGTCGTTGTACTCGAACGCAATGGCGCAGTTCGTTGGCATGGAGCAGCTATTACACCACAAGCAGCCGCCCAGCTATGAAGACTGCGTCAAGGTAATCGAGGGAACTTAATCGCTATTATTTCTATTCCTTGCTTTGGCTATCAATTTGCTATTCATGATGTGAGCGAAAATATAATATGTACGCTGTTATTTCGAAGTTAAATGTCTTGCTTAAACCATATGTATTGCATTAGTTTATGCAGGAATTAATAATTTATTGCATTTTAAATATGTACACTGGTGAGCTTAATACTATAAGGTATTTTGATTTAGCTAACCAACAATATTTCGGTAAGAAAATTCAAAAGATAATAATGTGGGTAGTGCAAATAAAATACGTTATGAAATGAGTATTCGTTTACGTAGATATATTCGTTAAAATTCTGTACTTATTAAAAAAAAGATGTGTATATCAAACGATTTACGATTGGTTATGTATAATATGTTTGTCTGTCTGTCGACAGACGGGTCAGACGCTGCAGCAGGCGTACGGCGGCGGCGTGGTCGGCGCCTCGCTCTCTCCCCCCTACTCTAACCACTCGCCAACGCACAGCAACCAGACTACATCGCCGCACGCTTACATCGGTAACTATCATATTCATTCTTCTCAAATATTAACACTATTATATTTTACTCTATTTCGTTGTTATTTACTTTCTGTTTTATGACTTTACTCTCTCTCTTTTGATGTTCTAAAATTTTAATAACAGAAAATTTACGCATAAAAATATTTCAAATTCAATTACTATTTAATCTATTGAATTTATTTTGAAGCCTAACTGGTTTGTATCCGAAATGTATATAGGTCAGACCAAATGGTATAATAGTTTTATTAATGGTTTGTGGGTGTGTGTGTGTGTTCAGGTTCGCCGTCCCCGGGCAAGTCCCGGCCGTCGCTGCCGACGTCCCCGGCGCACATGGCGGCGCTGCGCCACTCCCACCAGCACCAGCTGGACGCGTACTCCGCCTTCGCACATCTAGGTCAGTACTACGTATATACATGTTAGATCCTGCAATAAATATTTTTCTGTCCTATTCAGTAGACTCAACCATAGCATCACCTACTACATTCAAAAATAGTGTCTTATTAAGATCAAAACTATTGTTTTGATTAAGTTTTATTTATTTATTTATTACATAGAAAACTAACAACTAACATTATTAAATTAAATCATTATGCTCATAATGCTATTTACAAGTCTTCACAAATATTAATAAAGACAATTATAATGTTAAATAGTGCATAGGCAACGCACAGTTTTAAATTAATATTACTATGAAGAAAAGTATTCACTAGTGAGCAGTCTAGTAAGTTCACGAACCGTTATATTAAAAATAACGATATCCACGATCCTAGAAATTATGTTGAAACACTTGCACGCTCGAATAAACAAGCTATTCGACTTCTAAAGTTCGGCTAAGCTATGCACATCTATAAAATTGTCTCGGAATCAGTTCAGTATGAAGCGCCAAGTGAAGAATGCGAAAAATATGAAAGTGCAATTACCTATACGCTCTATAAAATATTTAAGAGTGAAGCAGAAATGAAGAATATGAGAAGTATAAAATATCCATTTCCCGAGTCACTTCAAGTAAACACTCAGGAGTGAACAAGAAATGAAGAACGTGAGAGGTGCTATTACAATACAGTTAAATATATATATGTTTGAGAGTGAACTAGGAATGTTAAAAAACCACCCATACACTCTACTAAACGTTTGAGAATAAAAAGAATGTGACAAGGAAAAAAGTGGAATTACCAATACGTTTTGGAGTCAAGATGTAGAGAAGTTATAGTAGCATGTAAAGAATATGAGAAGTTGGAAAATAAATGCCGTAATATTTGGGTATATAATTATTTTTTTATCTGTAATGAGTTATATTTTGTAATCAGGTGTATCGAGCCAACATAACGCGCAGCTGCAGGCGGTGATGACGCACGCGGCCGCGCTCGGACAAGTGCAGGGCGCGCAGCATCCCGCCATCACTAATATCATGTCCGGTAAGTTACTTCTATTTAATTAAAGACAAGTAAAGTATTCACGAAACTGTTTGATATGTGGTACAACACAACTGAGTGGCAATAAAAACTATCACCATATAAAAACTGCAAAAATCGTTATATGGTGATATATACATATATGGATTATACATATAAATATCCTGTAGTGGATTCGAACCCACATCATGCTCAAGCTCATCAAGCTTGAGCTTTCGGTGAAGGACAATCGTGAGTAAACCATAGCATCGTGGTAGGGGTTTTTATAATGACAGCATGGCTAGCTAGTCAAGTTAAAAATCTGCCGCCAAATACGAAGAGATGTGTTCCAGCAGTATTGCACTTGAGCCGTATCGTGACTTAAGACCAGATGAGATTATGGCCATAACGCTAAAACCTTGAGTATTAAAAAAATAGATTGACGCTTATTTCCCATTTTTTTATAGGGCTCTACGGTAGCTGGGGCATGGGGGACACGTTCCCGACGCCGTCGCCCGAGTCGCCGGAGCACTGGTCCTCGCCGTCGCCGCAGACGCCGCTCACGCAGTCGCCGCACTCGGACTGGTCGGACCGCGCCGCGCTCTCGCCCAACGACATCCAGCAGGCCAACAAGGGGGCGACGGAAGCCATTTATATATAGACCACATTCTTATACTTGGTAACAAATTTAACTTCCACGGTGGTAACAGAAGCCAATTTTATATTTAGACGACATTTTATACTTGGTAACAAATTCATCTTCCACGGCGGTAACGGAAGCCAATATATATATAGACGACATTCTTATACTTGGTAACAAATTTAATTTTCACGGCGGTAACGGAAGCCAATGTATATATAGACGACATTCTTATACTTGGTAACAAGTTCATCTACCACGGCGGTAACAGAAGCCAATTTTATATTTAGACGACATTTTTATACTTGGTAACAAATTTAACTTCCACTGCGGTAACGGAAGCCAATCTATATATAGACGACATTCTTATACTTGGTAACAAATTTAACTTCCACGGCGGTAACGGAAGCCAATATATATAAACGACATTCTTATACTTGGTAACAAATTTAACTTCCACTGCGGTAACGGAAGCCAATATATATAAACGACATTCTTATACTTGGTAACAAATTTAACTTCCACTGCGGTAACGGAAGCCAATATATATAAACGACATTCTTATACTTGGTAACAAATTTAACTTCCACGGCGGTAACGGAAGCCAATATATATAAACGACATTCTTATACTTGGTAACAAATTTAACTTCCACTGCGGTAACGGAAGCCAATATATATATATAGACGACATTCTTACACTTGGTAACAAGTTCATCTTCGATGACGATTCGATATAGACATATCAATACAGTTCACCCGTAAATACATATGTATGCAGTTTATTATCGATAAACATTTTTTTTATTTATTCGATAAGGGGTTTTGATTCTCTATAATATAATATCCGTAACCACTACAATTTTTGGTATAATATTTTTAGGAAACATACAAAGTACTTTAATTTAAGCATTTGAATTTTTCAAATATTTTTTTAAAATTTCAAACTATAATTATATACAATATTTGTATATAATATCTCAAACATTTACATTTTTTGCTATAAATTTAAATTGTTTATGAAAAAAAAACTATCAATTTCAAGGGTATCAAGTCGTAAAATTCGTTTAGGCAATTATCGATGTCCAGAATCGTATATGTGTACAGATAGCGAGAAAAGACGTTTTGTATAAATTATATTGTATTTGATTTTAAGTGACGTTTCGGTCGGTTTATCGATGATATTATCGTTCGAGGGTAAGCAGAAATCTCGAGGTGCTATAGTGCCCGTATAGACTGATTTGTACAGCCATGACTCTTCATATATGTTAACTTTAATGATTTAACGAGATATAATAATGACTATCACGTGAAATTTACGCAAAAGCTAGTATGTGTGTGAAGTTTATTTGCGGTATTTTTTTTTCGTTCACTTATAAACCACGACATGCTTTGTGTTTTCAATCGAAAAATAAATGTGTATCGAAAAGTGTTTAAACAGTATTCGCAAATCAAGTAACTGCTCTGTCATTGTTAATTTTTTCTAATGATTTAGATTTTAATTTTAAAAGTGTTTAAATTGAAATTACACATAGTCCAATCGGTCAAATAATGCATAAAATATTATTATTTGTCAATAATAACGTAACTTACTGTACACGATCGTGAACAGAAATTATCTGCGTGTGATTCTGTAGCGGTTAGTTTTTTTTTTTATTATTATTTTGTATTGTAGATATGTTTAAATGTAAACTGAAGCATATATAAATGATTTATTTGGTAATTCAATATTGTAATACATTCAAATTTGCTGGAATTAACAGTTGACAACTTATGAAAATATAAAGCTTATCTAATAAATAAGCCCAAAAGAATGGCGTCATTTGTCATTACTGTCAGTGTATTTTTTCCTAATTAAATTCTAGAAGTGATGAATAAGCATTTGCCAATGTCACCAGCATTTATTCATATTACGCTCATATTCTAAGATTTATTGTGATGTTAATAAAAGTTGTACAAGGCGGCATAATCATTTATTTAGGCTTCAGTTAAGTTGTTAGTTTAATAGTAAGTACTGAGATTGATACCTGTTTGTTTGAGGATAGTTCAGAATTTATTGATAATAAAAAACGGTAAATTTACGGGCACCAATAATTTCGGTGTCTATAGAGAAGTTAAGTTTAAAACATATCTTCCGCTTATGTATTATGAAATCATTCCATTCTTGCTTCCAATTGTCTTGAACGTTTTTTTAGAGGTGACGACGGCTGATGTCATTGAAAATAATTCTACTGATTAGTGACGTCATCATCAACATGAATCTATTGAAAACTGAACACTAGAGACTATTCCGAATTGACTCGATTTTAAGGTTTTCTCGTCAGTATCGTCTGCTCTGTTTAGCTTTTGGGTTCGAAAAACGTTTTAGTAATTAGTGAAGTCATTAGCGACCTATATTTGCCCATGAATGATCCAAGGTTTTTCCAACTTTTGACATCACTCATTTGCAAAACTCACTTATATTTATCACTGTATAATATACACTGAATCGAGTATAAATATGATTTTATCAACCAATTGCACAATTGAATATTTTATTAAAAATAATAGCACACATAATATATTTATCTCGCTTACTCTTTCATTTGGATCATATTAGAAGTGTCCATTATAAATATAAATCTCTTAGTAAATTATACTGTATTTTTTATCCTTATCGTTACGTATATTATTAATGTGAAATTGAGTTTGTGTGTTTGTTTGTTATATTATCACGCCTAAATAACTGAATCGATTATGATAAATTTTGGTATAGAGATAGATAGAAAAAAACTGTTCGAAGTGGGATAAAGAGAGGCATACATTTTGTATGAAACTTTTTATTGCATCATCCGATTTGTTTTACAAAATCAATATTAACGCGAGTAAAGTCGCGAATAAAAGCTAGTGCTAAACCAAACATAATACATCCATCTTGGTTATTCTTTAATTTGGGTCAAGTTATTACGAGTATTCTCATCACTACGTTGTATGATGACGTCAGAAATCTATAAATCTTTCATATTTTTTAATCTGCATGTTCATCCCATGCTAAATATTCGTGTCATCTCTATTAAATCGGACGTATGCGTTATTTGTTATAAGATCTCATCATTCCATATTTTGCTTTAAAAATATAAAAAAAAAAAAATGATATTCCATTATAACGTCGTGTCTTGGGACCATAATGTGCTCAATTTTTTTTTTGTTAAACAACTCGTTTACATTCTCTTTGTAATATATAATTTTTTTATATCATAATAAGTATCAATTTTAAGCGAGTTTATAAAACTGCTGTTTGCTAGAATCCACTACATTATTGTAAATATTTTATTATTATTATTATTATTAATTTTACAATGTAATATTTAAAATGCAGATGAAAAATGATCTTCGTTAGTTTTATTGTAGGTTTTAATTGAAATGAAAAACAAAATATCATAATTAAAGACGTTTTACAAGAAAAATAAAACCTTCCTATTATATTATGATGCTCCTAGATTTTTTATAATTGAAATATGTAATTAAAAAAATAATTATTTTAACCAATCGAAAGTTTTATTTTTCTTGTGTCTTTGGTTTGTTTTTTGTTTATTGAGTGTCATCTTGATGTGCCAAGGAGCAAATGAAAAATGTGTTGACTCATATGATTTACATATATATATATTATTATATATAATATCTTTAGTTGAGATACGTACGTGTATGTATGTATGTATCTTTTATTGTTTGCCGTAATTCTGTGTATTTTGTTTTTGAAGTGACAAAAATGAATGCTATTAAATAATAATTGAAATGTGTATTCTTCCGAAAAATAATTAAGTCACAGAATAAAGTGTGATATTTGTAAATTATATTTTCTTTGGCGTGAAAATAGAAAAAAAAACAATATTTTTATATATTTTCAAATAACGCAGTCAAATGCTACGCATATAAAGCTGAGATAAATAAAGTAAATATATAAATCGCAAATATATTATCCTAGTGAAAACAGCGGATTCCCAATGTCTATCTTTTTTTATTTAAAATACCCAAATATCAAATAACACGTCAAAATAAATATAACTTGCGTTTCACGGTGTATTACGTCGACGTGTTCAACTTCCGTTCCTAAAAAATACTTTTAGAGCGCCAAAAGATGTGTGACTTCATAAAGAAATAATTTATTGTGTGTTTAATAATTCGAATTGAAAAGAAAAATGTCTACAAATATAAAAATGTTTCGGTTGAAATTGTATCGAGTTTTTTTTTAATTATTTAAAACTATAAGATTGATATTTATGAACAATGTTTGTAGGATAATCTCTGAAATTACTGATCCGATTATATATATAAAACAAAAATGAATAATGTATGATACTTTATTAAATTTTAAATTGTAATTAAAGCGAACAAAGTCTCCGGCGGTTGCTAGTTAATTATTTCAGGTGTTAGTTAATTATGCAGTAAATGAAACTGGCACATCGTATTACGGATATTAAAAACGCGTGCCTTGAAATATGTTTTAAGCGTAGGGACACTCTTGTAATTTAAACTATTAAATATAGGGCGTTTAGAATTAGTTTATTCTTATTATTTTTTTTGTTAGTATAATTAAGCCTTGTAAATACATCTTATCATTATTTCTTATGCAATGCATTTTTTTTTGTAAGATGCTAAAATATTTTGAGGAGAATGAAATTTGAATTATTTTCCCCGTATGTGACAATAAAGGAATATAATAAAATTATATTGTATTTTTCTTTATATCATTGTATTATTTTGTTTTGAAAAACACGATTTTATTATAATGATAATAAAACCTGTGACCGCAACTTCGCGTGGAACTAAAATTTTATTAAATTAATTTTGCCCGTAACTTTTCTAATACAGCTTTGCTTCTATCGGTGGTAGCGTGACGTTAATTTGCCTAAAGCCTTCCTCAATCGTTGTTGTATCAGATATACAATTATTTTTGTAATACGACTGGTAGTTCTTATGATTGGCGCGTTCAAAGTTTTTTTTTAATTTTATAATATTAATACACTTATATTTAATCTTTTAGAATTAGTTTGACTTGGCGATTACCAAAGATCCATACAAGCAGGGGCGGATTTACACTTTTGTAGCCTTTGTCCCTACCTACCCCTACTATTAAATTCCACATGGGACTAAATAAATCGATATAAGACTTAGATTCTAAGTGGTGAAACATATTATCTAGCAACATTTAAGTACATGTATGAACCATTTTAGTTTCTAAAAAAAAAACAATATTACCCCTAATTTGCCGCCCTAGACTGCAGCACACTCAGCTTGCTGGTAAATCCACCACTAACGGTACAATTCTTTGAATTGAATTATTAATCTATTCATAATACAGGGTGGTGGTGAATACTGGTAGGTAGCCTTGGTAAGAGCAGATGAACAAAAAAAAAAAAGGGTTTTGCATTAAACTGACAATTTCGTTGATCCCTGCGGCTTCTGTTAATACTAAATAATTCAAAGTAGTTCCTGAGGTAGAAAAGGTTTGTAATTACGGGAATAAATAACGTCAAGCCTCCTAGCCAACTTGACTTTATCTGCAATCTTTAGCATAAAGAGAAAACGAAAAGTTTATGGGATGATATTCTAAACTGATAATTATATAATTGATGAAATGGAATATTCCAGCTGCTTTCCATAGCGTAAGTACAGGTATGTATTTTGTCATAAATGTAAAAGATTAGCCTAACCTACAATACACCACAAACTAATTAACCGTAATGAATTAATGTAGTCAATCCTTCGCATCAAAACTACTGATTTATATTGATATGGGACCCTGACCGTTCGATTATTTGTAGATGGTTTAGGGCTATTCGTTATTTGAATTTCAATAACCCTTCGTCATTCTATTGATATTTTACTTTTATGAACATTTTCCCCTCCAATAAAGACAAAAGACAAGCATTTTCTCTTATTATGTCATTCGCCCGGCGAAGCGTCCGGAAATGACTAATAATTATATTCAATTAAAATTACTAAAACGTACTGTAAAAAATAATCAAACTAATTAAAAAAAAATTGCAACTGTATGGCCAAATTCCAATAGTACACTGTAGCTTAAAAAATGTATAACCTACCCACAAAGTAGTCGATATTACGGAACATTAGTTACTTGTTGGTTTAAATTGAGATTATAGCTTAGAGATAATATAACAGAAATAGAATAGCGTTTTTTTCCAATAAAATTAGTGTTATTACGTCTAATTTTTAAGTGTTGTGCAATGAGTGCGGAGTGGTTGAAAGTTCGATTGTTATTTGTAATCAGGTGAGATAAGTATTTATGTTTTTTGTTCGAAAACTATATTTTCTTTTTCATTTCTCTCTGTTTCTTTCTACTACTCTATTATTATTCCTAAATAAAAAGTTCCCTTTTATTATAAGATTTGAAGTGTTTTAACTAAAATATTTTCTATACGATATGTCTTCACATATACTTAATAATTTGTAAAAAGGCGTTTCAAAGGGAATCGCTTATAATTTATAGCTATCCCAATTATATGTAAAGAAAAAAATATCGTTCGTTTACCGATACTGTAAAGTAATGAAATTAAAATTATTATATACATACCTACTTTTAGAAACTCGACTGTATATCCCAAGGATGGCTATGTAATTGTTTCCAATAGAGGAGTTTGATATGCGACTACAATATGGCTAGGATAAAAGCGAATCCCGTTTCTACAAATACTAACAAATGAAACAACATTTGCCCGGTGGTAGGATTTGATAATATTGTCGGGTTTTTTTTGTACCATCATACATCAACAATAGTGGTTGTGTTTTAGATATTTTAAGCGCGTCGTATACATAGATCATTTAGCTTATATATGGTGGTTGAAATTTGTTTTAAAGCTGACCCGAGTCTTTGGCATTACGAGAGATTACAGTGTATTTTTAGTAGGTATTTGACAATGCTTGTCGTCTTACAAGTCTTTCCACACTCCCCTCGTTGCCTGCCAAGGCATTAGTTACGATTGGGTACACATCCCAAGACATAGTACGTATTTTACGTATTAGGTTTTGGTAGGGTAAGTAATTAAGTGTTGACGGTAGCGTGATGTTAAATATCCTAACGCCTTCCCCCGCAATGATTGTGCTATCAAATACAAATATATATAATAATTGACATCCGATTTTTCTACTTTATAATATTAATATAGATAATTATGTAGCATAACTCTGTATTGTGACCCATTTGTGAGGAATAAAACTTTATATTTATATAGGAACAATGCAAAAGTTTATCACACTGCAGCCTCGCGGCGAGATGACCACTGCGTGGTGGGTGAGTCTGATTGCTGTGTGGATGATAACAGTGGCCATCGTAGTGGGGAACCTCGCTGTACTGATGGCACTTCGTCGGGTGCACCGTGCTCCGGCGCATTATCCACTGGCGAGCCTCGCTTCCGCTGATCTACTGGTCGGCTTACTCGTTCTACCTCTAGCTGGTGTTAGAGAGTTGTTCGCTTTTAATTTAGGTATAATATTTACTACATAACTTCATTCTAATGATAATAATGATTTCTGGACTTATAATCTACAAAAATTATGAAATAAATACAAATTACATTAATAATAAGAACACTACATATATTTTAGAAATAATACACAAGAAACCTAATAAGCCCTATGATCACATACCGTGCAATCACTTAAGATTATCTCCACAAATTTGCATTTATGGAGATTTTTAACTAGTTCCCTCAATGAAGACTTAAGATAAGTGACGATTCAGATCTAAAGTCTATGTTTTTAAATATAAAGACATGATATAAGCAAAGACATGATATAAGCTGTTCTTCTGATAACGCAAAGTAGACAAGTTATAGAGGTTACTACAAAACCGTAAATGTTCTCCTCCAAACAAAGTAAGTTTTCCAATATAGGTTGCATATGTATTGCTAAATATATTTTTTTAAATAATGAAAGTAAACCTTGTATTGTCTACCCTATACTATATCTATATGGAGACTTCCACTCACATATTGCTTATGTATACTCCTAAGTTACGTAATATTTATTACTTCTTTCACAACATGGTCGTCGTTTAACAAAGGATTTTACGATACCGAGCAAAAGATCGTATTCGATTATTCACTGTAGTATAAGTATTACAGGTCGGTGTCCACATACGATACTGTGTAAATATTTCCAGATAAAATCGTTTGCTCCTGTTGGAACACTCTCGACGTATTGTGCTGCACGGCGTCCATCCTCTCAATATGCCTGCTCGGGTGGGAGCGCTGGAGAGGTATCACCGCACCCTTTGCACGAACTAAGCGTGCCCGACAAGCCAGGCTCTACGCGGCTCTCGTGTGGCCAATATCCATCACTGTTGCGTTACCGACTGCCTTCATACCCTCGTACAAGACTCATCTGCCTGGCGAAATACCGAAAGCTTGCTCTGTTAATACCAATATCGGGTGAGTTGAAACAGCTTGTACTGAGTACGGTAAATATCTTCATTTTGAATATGGCACTTGACATTGGCGTAGTTGTCTGCATAAGTAGATGACATAATAGGCAAAAATAATGTGAATTTAATAACATACAATATATATAAATTATATTGATGAATAAAAAAGTGTTTTTTTTTTAATACTCATAGTTATTTTTTTATATAAGATGGTGGACATGCAAACACAGTGGCTCTCAAGTGTAATTGGCGGAACATACCTATAAGTATTCAGCGTGATATTCTCAACTTGTGAATGGTAGCTAGCCGGGCACACATTAGAAAATACCCTACTACTATGCTATAGATTTCAGAAAAATGTAATTTTCAGTAATATTTTTATTTGAATTTTCACCACTGGGTGAAAACTAATGTTGATAAATGTATATTTTTTCATTACATATTCGTTACAGATACGTTTTATTCAGTATAACATTATCGTTCTACGTACCAGCCAGTGTCATGGTGTTTCTGTACACTCGCATACTACGTGCGCTCGCGACTCCGCCTGCGATACGCGCGCACCGCGGCCGCTCACCGCGCAACAACGTTCCTATGACTGTTTGTTTCAATTTTTTACTTATTATAATTTTTACCAACAAAATTAATACATTAATCAAACATTGTACTACTGTAAGTAGAACATTAAGGGAGACACCAAAAAATTCGAGTTATAGAGTTTTCGACTTATAGAGAATGGAGGTTTTGGTGTTTGAAGCGAAGGGAACAAAATATTTTTTCAAGATTGGAGGTTTTCAACTTGTCAATGTTCGACTTAACGAGGTGCTACTGTATATTTATTTCTACCGTATCAATTTTATTTTGCTGACAATGAGTTTTCAATGTTAAAATGAGTATGAAACTAAAATACAATAAAATATAATAGAAAATAGTATATCCATAAATTCTTTTAGAACAAACTCATGCGTTGTTCATTTTCTGAATACAATTTAAACACTTTCCTGGAGAATTTATAGGTTTTAATCAAATAAAGAAATTATTGACCATTTGGATCTTAAAAATAAATCTTTATAATAATATATTTTACAATTGTACATTTTACACTTACACACATTACATTTTACATTGTAAATTTGTTAAAATATTACAATGAATACTTACCAAAATATCTTTGTATTTCCCTTTACATTATAATTAAATTTATTTGATTTTAGACAGGCAAAATATAATATAAATCATCCTTAAGAATAATAAATTACGTATACTCCATATTATTATTACATTTTTTTATGGTCATAATCTCGACCTGTAGGTATTTGGTGGCAGATTTTCAACTTGAGGGTTGCAGCTAGCCAGACGGGTATTAGAAAAAGCCTTAAGACCATGCTATGGTTTTGTTACGATGTTTTCATCCACCGAAGGTTCAAGATCATTACAGCTAGATTCGAACTGACGTTCATAGACGCGACCTTCACACTACCAACTGTATTACCGCTGCAAAACATGAATGTTACAACTTATATTTTACAGAATAATCCAAGGAAATTGAATAGAGATGTACAAAAACTTTCCACTCCAGTCAAAGATTGTAATGGCGAAGTCAAATTAAAAACTATGTAAGTATATTAGCAATTGAATATACAATATTAAAAAAAATACATAGACGTATAAAAGACATTTAGTTAAATATAAACTTACTGGAAAAATGTTATACAATCTATCAGTTCAAATAGACAGGAAATTGTTTCATTGAAACAAATGTAATGAAAACATAGTTACTAACTTATATATTTTGTAACTGTAAATAAAACAGTTAATAAATTAATGAATACAACTGTATGATTTAGATCAGAAACGCGAAATGGCGACAATCTCGACATACCGGAACCATCTGCTCCGAAATCTTCGGCATTTACTACGTTTCAAAGAGTCGAATCACCGTGAGTTCATATATTTACCTTTAAGTATCACAATACACGAACTTATATAAAACAATCTGAAGATTTTTGACCTTTCGATTCTGTAGGACGTCTTGTTTCTACTTAGTTATGCTAATATCATAGAATCGTAGAGTGTCTTCTAAACAGCGTTCATACGTGGCTTTAAAAAATTAAGTGACTCCTTTGTCAAAAGTTTCCATGGACAAATTCGTGACAATTAATTAAATCATAACTAAGGTTATTCTTTATAATTTAAGACAGAAAAGAACAAATGAAGCCTTGCCCTAAGATATGTAACCTATTTACTTGCAACTGTTCAATATTGTTTAACTCCCAAAGCAGTTTATTGTGGGTGTATGCTGATATCAGTTGGTAGTGTGTACGGAAGCTGCATCAATGGACGTGAGTTGAAATCTCGCAATAAATTTCAGATTTCGGTGAAGAAAACTTCGTGACGAAACCATAGCATTGGGGGTAGTGATTTTTCTAATGTCCACCCAGCTAGCTACCACCCTTAAGGTAAAAATGTACCGCTAAAAACCTATAGGTGTGTTCTGGCAGTTGCACTTGAGACCCAGTCCCTTTACTAGTATTAGCTTGTCCACCATTTTGGGCCACATTTTCACTTAACATTGTGGCCACAACGCTAAACCTATAACCCACCCATAAACTACCCAGCTGTTCAGTACAAGATTACAAAATAAGAAACTACGTGCTGTGGGTTCAAATCCCGCGAAGGATAATTATTTGTGTGATCTATGAATAATTGTTCCGAGTATGGGCATTACATTATTCTTTATCCCGTTCAAACGTTAACATTTTTATGTGATTAGTCAAGCGATGATAACGATTAAATATTTCATATATCCCAATATCTATTTTTATATATACATATTATTAGGTAGTTAAATTCTAAGTTATCTTTGACAGTTATCCCGAAGTATCTCATCCGACTCAGACACATTACGAAATTGTTTAAAATATAATTTTTAAATTTTCGGGTTCAATAACATATTTATCTACTTGCGTGGTACACAGTTGTATGTTATGTGGTAGGGAATTTGTAAGTGTGCAAACGGAATCGACATACACAATATAGTAGGTGTATATTTTATGCGATATATATTGCATGTGTAATTCCAGCGGAGTGCGGAGACCGACTGGCTGAAATAATGTAGCACTAACAGGGAGTGGTGCCGAGAAATATTTATGTAATCTTTAAGTAGGCACATATCCATGATGCATACTGAACTCGATTAAGTTAACTACAGACTTATAATGTAAACTGTATTATTTGGCTATTTATTTTCCAGCGAAGGCATCGTTTCGCGTCAACGCAGAGCCACACGGACTATAGTGATTTTAATGGCTTTATTTCTGTTCTGTTGGACGCCATTTTTCGTAATATTACCTATAGGTGAGTTGATATGTTAACTATTATTAAAAATTACCTTTTTTTGTCGCTATTACAAAATATAACCAGTAATGTATACATAACTTATTATCATTACTATTCATATTGACGCAAAAATTGTTCGAACACCATACAACAAATGGACCCTTCGTGGTTTATATTCGACGTGTTGCGTTTCAAACGTAACCAAAGGGACTGGTAGAGATCAGTAACCGATTGTGTCGCCAGCGCCATACACATGGCTTTAAATCTATCAGAGCGTGTCTCGTTTGGTTGACAATTTTAGGAATTAGTCAGTGAATCACTGCTTACAGAATGACATGCCAGTCGTGAGCACGATTTCTCGGTGTTTAATATTGTTTTTATACTGTAATTTGCGTACCGGATATACAGTGTGACATTTACTTCTTCGTAAGATCATGCGGAATTGAAGAGTAAATAAGTAACAGATAATCATCGTGAATATGGTGCCTAAAATATTACATCCCGTGTCGACAAATTGACATAATGTAGGTATACGATTGTTAATATATATTTTTTTTTATGAAACGGGCAATCGAGCAACCTTGTCACCTATTGGTATTTAGCGGCAGATTTTCAACTTGAGGGTGGTAGCTAGCCAGGCGGGCATTAAAAAAAGCCCTACCACCAAGCTATGGTTTCCGCACGGTGTTTTCCTTCAAAGAAAGCTCAAGCTCATTGAACGTGGTTGGATTCCAACTCACGTCCCATGAAGCGGCGTTCCTACACACTACCACTCAGATATCATCGCTTGAAATAAATAAATAAATACATACATATAACTCGAAACGAAGTGCTTTATTTTAATTATAGTATTAAGTATTTTTGTTATACATATATTTCACAATCTTCAATAATGTCGAATCTAAACGTGACAAAATTGAATCTCTAGTAAAACACTCGTCATAGCGCCCAGGAGTTTCTATTTAGTTAGATAGAACACGGTATTTACAAACTCTTTAAGAATTTAGATGAGACATGATTTGCCATTTCAGACTCTCTTTGCGATTGCGTCCGCGATTCATCGTGGCAGTGGTGCACGTGGCTGGGATATGCTAACTCCGCGCTGAATCCGTTTGTATATGCCGCGTCATCGCCCACTGTGGGGCGAGCGCTGCAGGCTTCGCTTACATCAACCAGCGGCACTAAGACGGGTAATTAGAAGTTAATTACATAATTTCTTTTTTAAGTGATAACTGCTTTTGTCGCACTGTGCATTTGTGGGTATTGCGTGCGACTGATCTGGAACTAAGTCGACTGAGGGAATAAGGGAGATGTAGTCAACGCGTCACTACTATACTCGGTCGGAGAGCGTTATATAGAAAAGCATGACGCATCAGTTGAGTTCTACCCACTGCCAACTCTCTTTGTGGATGCTCGGGCCTAAGTTCGTACCTCCGGCATAGAGAGTATTTTTACTGCGGCCATACAGTGACACCGCCAAGATCACTGCAAATTCATCACCACACTAGATTTCATATGCACACTCACACGTTAGGTACACAGTTCTGACGTTCCGCTCTCATTCTGAATGTGGTTCGGCCCTGTAATGACTTTAGTAGACTGTACCTGTTTCCACCCTAAGGCAATGTCAATACAGCCCTTTAGTTTAAGAGGTTAGTTGCGTTCTTAATTCCTGTTACAGTTGAGTAGGTTTTCAGCTTAATTCAGGATCCTATTTAGGATTAATCAGGAAAGCGATTTCTTCCCTCGTTCCTGTTAACGACCCAAGCCGAGGATCAGCCACTTCATGGCTCCCTTGTACGTGTTTACCCCCGGGCTGAGTGCCTTCAGTATTCGCCTCCCAAGCTCGGTAAAGCTGTGAAAGTCTCTCAGGCTACCAGCATTTGTCCATTCGAAATAAAAACGGTATATGTCGTGCTGTATTTTATACAATACGTATTTTATATTGCCTTGTCTTGACGAAGTTTTCATTTCTTGATTCTAAGCACACAGTGATTTTATATAATTTTTAAAATGGAGATAACGTAATGCGATATGAATCTTAACAATCACTGAAATTCCACTTTTAGTTTAGGAACTACCGCCGTGCGCGCGTTTTAGTATTGTGATAATTAAATGTTTACTGTCTCGCTGTGAATTTTGAAATTTACCGTTTTCAACAACAGTAACATATCTATATTAATATTATAAACCGGAAAAGTTTGTTTGAACTCACTAATCTTAGGATCTACCAATCGCATTACAAATTTATTTTTGTATTTGATTGAGCAATCACTGAGGAAGGGTTAAGGCTATTTAACATCACGCTACCGCGAATAGGAACACAGCTGTATCGAAAAAAGTTCCAAAAACGAGACGTGTATGATTAAATAAAATTTTACTTCCCCGCCAACGAAGTCGCAAGTTAGCAATGTAATACAAATGTACTTAGTGTCATGTCAAGTCTATTTATTTATGTATCTAATAAAAGCTACTAACTGCAACAGTATATTTGGTACTGAAAATTATTTATTTTAATACATATGTATGGAAAACGAATTTATGTAGGCGCATGTAGTAGTTCAATCCAGTTATTAGGTCCTGGCTTAAAGGAAGAATACTTTTCACCCTGGTATTGCTACGCAACCCGAGGCTCACTATAGCTATTACATAATTAATCTGCAATCACAAATTGATAAAAAAATATTGTTGCACGGCTGAATGGATATTATAATGCTTATTATATTAATTTGCATATCTTCAATAGCCTAAATTTTCATTTCTTTTTGACGACCTATGTTATATTAAAAAAAAAAAACAAATACCATCAAAATAAATATATTTATTTACACACTGATACATAATATTTTGTGTACACATCTTTGGTTTAAAAACTAAATCCCCGTTTTCTCATAAATAAATCCTGATTGCACTCGTAAAATACTGTTAATGAAAGATTAAATAGAACATATATTATATGTATAGTTTATTTATAACAAACAACAATATTTACAACTTAACTGTGAAGTAAACTAACAACGAATTAACAACCTATATACTAAATTGTGCTGCATCAACAATTTCTCAAATACAACACCGATTGTACTAAGTCCATGGGTTGAGTGACACAGGAGTGAACTCGTACTGAGTCCGCGGAACGTTAGGACGTAAAAGGTTTCGTAAAACAATATTAAGAACGCACTGAGTCTCATTTACTGATCCTAAATCTGAGTCCTAAAGGAGGAGTGAAATCATACTGAGTCCGCAGAATGATGAATTAAGACTGGTGTAAAAGTTTTTGCAAAACAATGTTAAGAAGCACTGAACCATCAACCTTAGTAAAATAAGAGTGAAATCATACTGAGTCCGTTGATTGTTTTAATGAATTTCGTTTCATAATCGAAGTTCGATAATTAACAAAAGGGATATTCTAATCCGCAGATTGCTTAAGATCATTTAAATAGGAATATAGATAAAATACTAAAGTTCGGTAAGTTGAATCCAATGTGCAAATTGTTTAAAATAATAATAGGAATGCATGCACTAAGCAAGCGTTTTGACGAAAAGGAGAGCTAAGCCCCATAGATTATTCAAAAGTGGGTTCGCTGTAAATGAATAAAACTCGTTAACTCGCAAAAAGTGACAAGATTAACAATGTTTATTTTAATCCCAAGGAAAAACAAAAAAAAAAAACAAACAAAGTACCCCCTTTATGGTCCCGTTACATCGAACACATTTAGCTTCTAAGATTTCTTTCAGTTAATCAAAAACAAATCAAGAATAGATGTATATATATAATATGCATTTGGAAATGAAACTGAGCTGTTTAGATCGTGGGGCGGCTGCTTATAGATTCCTAGGTTTTTAATTTGTTTTATAACCACCTACCCCCCCCCCTTTATAGCTTGTTCACAATTTTCTCTTATATCGTTTCCCCACATGTTTCCTATTTTAATAATTATTATTAATAACTTATCGGTAAATGGATCGCATCGTATTTAGTAACGATTAAAATCGGATATTTCGTTTCTTAAATAGAACTGATTTCGTTGGTCACTCTATATGATTACTGGAAGGTTAAAACTTTTATTGCAGAAAATGTGTGTTAGTGTCTAAGAATGCCGGCGAAAATGGACAAGATGGTGGCAGCTAAGAGTGGCGGAGGGGAGATAGTGTTGGCGCCGCCGAAGTCCCTCGCGTCGGGGGAACAAGTTTTGCAGGTGCACCGTCCAGAGAGACAGTATCCAGGCTCGTCTTCCTCCGATACGCATTCCTGAACAGAAAGACAATTTTAAACTTTTTTTTTTGTTTCGGGACCCTCAGTAATATTGACTAAGTAACTTTAATTTTTCGTTTTCTTTTTTCTACTTGACTAGGTTAATTTATATAGTATATGACGTACGTTACATTACTAATTTATGCTTATAGTTTATTGAGGATTTTTATGTTTACGTCCTTTTTAAAATTAATATAAATTTGATCAAACCCTTTGAATAAAAAATATTTAGCTGACTTTTTCTTTTATTAATCTAATTTTACCCCCGTATAAAATATAAATTTGTCAAGTAACACAAATGTTAAAGATTAGGTGCTTCTATATTTATGCCAAAGAAGTTTTATTTCACCCGGACGTGCATACAAACACTCTTCTTATTACACAATTCCTAAATAGAAAATTAAGTAAGTTTCTAGTAGGTGCATAATTTCAAACAAATCTACGCATGAAAATCTTAAACAACCCCTGTTTTTTAATACGCCCTTGAAAATTAAGCAAGGAATTATATTAGTATTGCACGAATACTAAGCTCCGCCTTCTGATGTTACTGAGTACGCTGTAAAAAATGAAGCATTGAAATAGCTATGCGTGAATACTAAGTTAAGCTATCTCAAGTTAGTGACTACACCATTTAAAAAGTTAACTATCGCATGTTTTTGAATACCCCGTTTAAAATAAAGCATCGAAAATGACTTAGATCATGTTTTTGAGTACGCCGTTGAAAATGAAGCAAATAATTGAAACTTATCGGTCTCTATGGATATGTGATAGTTATGTATGAAAGGAACAGTTGTGTGTCGAGAATGACTGACCTCGTCCCTCCTGCACTCCTGTCCGGGGCGACGTCGGTGCCAGCAGCGCGCCGGCTCGCCGACAGCACGCGCGTTGTACGCGCACGTGCACGTCCCACCGAGACAGAGCGCCGCGCCCGGGGACCGCGCGTCCGCTGCGCCCGCGAGTGCGTCGCATTGCACATCATACTCGCACGGATCGTTCAGCGCTTTCACCGCTGCATTACATTTCAAATACCCCGTTAAGCCGATTTATTATTCTTTGACTAGATTTTTCATCGCTACGACATATCATGAAGCGATGATAGCTCAGTGGTAATGTGTAAGAGCTGCGTGTCAAGGGACGTGAATTCGATTCCACCTACAGTGAGCTTTAGCAAACATCGTGAGGAAGTTATAGAATGGTGGTAGGCTTTTTCTCACCCTCAAGTTGAAAATCTGTCGCCAAATACCTTTGTGTTTCAGCAGTTGCACTTGAGAGCCTCTACAGGTTTAGCGTGTCTACCAACTTGGGCCGTATCGTCACTTTAAGATCTAGTGAGATTATGGCCAAAAGCTTTAACTATAAAAAAAAAGCGATGGATTTATCCGGAAACGGTTAGCAGCAGATGAAAGTTCTACATGTACCATGTTTTTATGATATTTGTTTTTCTTTTGTCATGTCATCTTAATTTCACTTAGAATGTCTTTCAAACCTAAAAGGTTGATAAAACGCTTTACTAGGTGATGATCTTCTTACTAAAACTGAGGAGTTTTGTGGTACTAATAAATAATCTTCCGAGTTATTATTTACCATTCACTTAACTTATGTAAAATAAACTATATAACGTAAAATGTTAACAAAATTAAATAACATAGTTCCAATTAACGTACGTTCGTGAAATAAAATAAAAATCATAATACGCCAGATTAATACGCCGTCAAAAATTCCGGTTTCTTATTGTCTTTCATAAACATACGTTATAAGACCATATGTTTTGTTATGTTAGTATAACTTGTTTGTGGCGCATAAGTGAAATATATTTTAAGCAATAATAATTCAGGGCATGATTTGTTAGTTGGTACAAAAATTTCTCGAAGAGTATTAACACCAAGGTAAAGCAATGTGTGAACAATGAAAATTGGTAAGATATTTTGCTGCCTAAGTGCATACTTCTCTACAACGCGGCTAAAAACTAAATTAGAGGAACAATTGTCCAACTTTCTCATGACCAAGTTTACATTACAAGACTTATAACCAGTTCATTCAGATCCAAGTTTTAGAAGATTTGTTTTAACTCACATTGTACGCAAGAGTTAGTGTGGTTGTTAACGACCCAGTTGTCTCTACATCTGCAAGTCCCTCTGCATTCGAGTCCCGGGCCGGCGCACTGCAGTTGGTCCTCACACGCCTCCCCCAAGGCCGCATCTGGTACGCAACTGAAAATCATTAAACACAAAAATATTATAAATACGAACAAATAAAAAGTCGTACAGTTTGTAAGTACACCTTAAACTATAAAACAGTAATATACTTTGTTACAGTTTCTTATAATAACTTCATGTCTCTATTTATGTTAGGAACTTAATAATTTAAATATATACGAGGCCCTATAAACCGATGAAAACAGTTTGTTGGCATGATTTATTATCCTAGCTCTGTCATTTTATATTCTATTAAACAGTTATAAAATGACAAATACAAAGAAAAGAAAATGGGTCATCTCTATGTGCATAGGAGCATTACTGCCAATTGAAATTGTTTCCCGTACCTAGAAAATTGGTGTATTTATTCAAATTATCGATGAATCTATGAATCTATATATCTATATCTAAGAAAAAATTCTTTATCTATGGAAAAACAAAGTATGAAAGTAAAAAAATAATAATAAGATGGCTTATGAATAAGTCGTACGAAGAAACAGCGGAGCTACTCAAAACCGTAGAATAAACATAATTTCATGTACTGTACACTTTTGCTTCACACTGCATACACTTACATTCACACACACTCACTCACCCACATACATACACTAGTAGTCATGTTTCTTAATTTGTAATATTTTCTACATTTCATTTCACTACTGTGGGATCGACAGATACAGCACGCAACTATACCTAGTCGGAGACAAGCCAGCTGCCAAGATACAGGGAATCTTAGTTTGGCAGCCTGGTGGTCATAAATCGCGTGATATTTGTGTTTTCTGTTTATTGCGTAAACCAATTGTAAAACATGTAAAACAATTTTGAATAAAGTATTTATTATTTATTTATAAAGTAAAAATAAACAACAACGAAATTGTCGCAAGTTAGATGGTTACATGTATAATCTTACGGATAAATTATTACTCATAGGTGTTTTATGTGACACTAGCTTTAGCTTTTTATAATTCTGTGCCAAAATTAATTATTTACATATCATTACATATGTTACATATATCATAACTTATTTTTATAAAAGCGTAGATCCTTTAGGAATTTAATTATAAGGCGCCATCTATTAAGAATCTATTTAACTAAGTCGACAGGTGTTAGATTATTTACATACTATTTCCAAATGTAATCTATTCCAAAAATCAATCATATAGGTACTATTTGGTGTTTAAAGATTTTCGTTCGCCGTTTCTTTCCCAGAACGCCATGTTGTTTCCGTTTCCGAAACCGTAGTAGATTTTTGACTAAATTAGTGTTTAATAATATTAGTGGTCAGGAAACTAACCGAGTGCCATTATCCCTGGAACTGAATTGTAGCTGACAGGTACAGTAACCTCGGACACAGAACGCCTGCCTCTCCGGTCCTCGATCGCCGAGGTAGCAATTTTGATCGACAATGCAACGATCGCCGATCACTAAAATAGGACATTACATTTTTACAATTTACATTTTTAAATGTAGTATTTAGATTAATATGGATAACCTCTCAAAAATATTTCAGCGATTAAAATCCTTGTTATTTTCTAATATTCTCTATTACATGATTTGCTTCTCAAGTTTTATATTTACTGTTGTTCATAGAGGACTCGAAAATCGACCATAAATAATAATTACTCATTTATATATCCTACCCGATGGAAATAATCACTATATGTATCAACGTATATTATAGTTATCTCACCAATTCCATTAGTCATTAAAGTTTGGATACATATCTTCGTTAGACATAAATCGGAAGCAAGTAAACATAGTGATGAAATCAGAGCATGGTAGTAAGGCTTTTACTTATGCCAGTCTGGCTAGCTACCACCCTCAAGTTGAATATCTGCCTCCAAATACCAATAGGTGTGATCCGGTAGTTGCAGTTGTGAGCCAGCTCCTCCACAAGTTTTGCGTGTCCATGATTTTGGGCCGAATCGTCATTGAACATCAGGTCAGATTGTGGTCATGGCGCTAAACCTATAAACTATATAAAAAAGGCATAAATTGTTATGTATTTACCAATCGATTCATTTTTAAATAATTTCTACAATGCATAAGTTTGACAGTACTTTGAGATTCTCAATAGATGCTTATTTCGTGGTGATATGGATAGATTATACCTTACCAGCAGTTTCGTAACATCTGTCATCTTCTAAATGGGCGGTGTCGGTGCAGGAACACATTCCGTTGGCACACTCCGAGTGGACTCCCATCGTCGAATGGCACTGAATATGCTGCACACATTCTTCCCCGTTACGTGCCTCTAAAATTGGTGACATTAATATTAAAAATTGCAAAGATCCAAATCCATAGGCGTTTTTCTTGATTGTTTAGTTACAAAATATTTACTGAACAACTCATAATAATATTAAAGATATGTATTTTATTTAGCATTTTTGGCAATTATTTGTATGATATTTATTAAAATATCTGCTGACCTTATTTTTAGTGTACATATAGTGTAATATTACACATATTACAAATATTACAGTTATAGTGTAATATTTGTACAGTTTTCAGTAACAAATGTACAAATATTATGCACAAGTGGATTCACATATGCAGCTTTGAGATTTACGTGGCATATAATATCAAAGTACTTTTCATGTACTCAAATTATTATAAATTGTTTTCAAGGCAAACAATATGAAAGTTTTATTTCCTAATAAGTTCTACATAATTTGAAATGTATACAAATATATGGATATGCTGATTTAGCACATTTTAAAATACTTCTTTGCATTTTTTATTAATTAGTCAAACGTCTGTTCACTTTATTGTATTCTGCGTTTTGTATCGATTACGTACGTACCTTTTAAACATCCCTTGTGCGTGCTATTCACAGCTGCATAAACGAAACCGTCCTTGCATACGCAGTAGCTGCTCTGTTTGCAGAATGCATTGTCCGGACAGTCCATGTCGACATGGCACACATTGCCTGTCCTTCCTGTAAACAACAAAATGCAATGTCAACATTTCGTATCGCACAGCTCTTATTGCAATATCAAAATAAACACGTGAATCTTATGTTATACTTACATATTGTACATATAACAGACCATCTTTTTACACTTTAAAGAATTGGGTTAAAAGTTGGTACGATGTAATTAAGTGCTATGAGTAAACTTTGATGAGCTTGAGGTTTCGGTGAAGGAAAATATTGTAGGACTTTTTTTATGGTCGCTGAGCTAGCTATCGTGCTCAAAGTGAAAATCTGCCTCCACATATCTATAGGTGCGCCGGCAGTTACACATGAAAGAGCCAGTCCCTTCACTAGGCTTAGCATGCCCACTATCTTGGGCGACTTTGTCACTCAATGTCAGATAAGATTGTAGTCATAACCTATAAAAAAAGTGTAAATTCTAACTAACTTCATGTTGTGTTAATTAGAATGTGACCATCATCGCATACATTTTTTGTTTTCTCATTCATAAGCAGTTGTTGAAATACAACTTGGCTCGAACTACTGGTTTGATTAGGACAGCATGTAAAAAATATCGATTCGCGAAACAGACAAACTACAATTCTATTACATTTCGTATAGACAAGAAATGATCCGACTTTCAACAATAAGAAGACTGATTCAATGTCATATATAAATACTAGCTGTGCCTGCGACTTCGTTCGTATGAAATTAAAATTAATGAAAAAAAATTGCTCGTTTTTGTACCTAATTTTCAATACAGATATCCTCTTATTTCTCGTAGCGTGTTGTTAAATAGCCTAACGTTCCTCACTGATTCCTCTATCCAATTAAAAATATTTTTTCAAATTCGATTGGTGATTAGCGGATTCAAACAAACAAAGAAAAATACTTTTCCGCATTTCATATACATGTGTATAGAGATAACTCGATGTGACGTTACTTCGACCGTGACGTAAATACAGTGAATCCTCTTGGCAAATAATACTTGTAAATAATACATAGACATCATTAGCAAATATAGATAAAGTATAAAGATGGATTGACTTCTTTGTTAAGATTTTGAACTAACGCGTGACAAACTGTTGCTAATTATTTACGTATTCTTATTTCGGAATACCATACATATCGCTTCAGACATTCTTATGATATAACTGGTTTATAATGTTGACTCAGTTTGCATAAATATGATATTCAATAAGAATTATGTCGCATTATCTTGGCCTGAGAATTCGTTCACATGATCTTGAATTGTGTCTCGAATGATATTAAGAATTTATATTTATCTTTGTGAATATTATTTGTTATTATCATAGCATTTGACTATGTAGACAATTTCACCGATGTCAAGTGAGAATATTGGTACAACCAACGAACAAAAGTGGCATTGAAACTAAGAACAACTTTTTGTGGTGCGTATGAATAATTGTCCTGTGTGGAAATCGAACCTACAGCACGCGGTGCAGCGAGGCAACCGCGTAAACAGCTACACCAACCGTGCAGTCATTGGTATAAATAAGTTTTTTGTTTAAACACGTTAATCTTAGGAACTACCATTGGAATTTCGAAAAATCTTTATGCCTTTGTTAGACGATCATTGAGGAAGCTTTTAGGCTATTTAACATCACGCTACCACCAATAGGAGCGAAGCTGTATTGATAAAAGTTCAAAAAACAGGCAGAAAATATTAGACATTTTTTAGTCCCACGCGAACGAAGACACCGTAAGTTAAAAATAAAATAACTTTATTCTTTATAATAGTAAAGTTCAACCAGTACATGACGTTCAGTAAATATTTTATGTACGCATTCGCTTCAATCGCAGTTTTGTTATAAGTATAATAAATTAACTTCAAATATTCAAGTTAACAAGGTCAAATAAGGTACCATCAATCATCCATACATTTCATGCCATAAGTACTTCATAATTGTGACTAAATTAAGGACAAGACGTAGATTACAATGAGTTTTTTTGTTAAAGATTAATTTGTTGACACACTCCAAGGTGTAATCTTATTTGTAACGTACGTTTGACGAGCGAATACTTCACAGTACGCTTGTTTAGACTGACAGGCGAAGGTTTTTAAATCACAAGTGTTATCAACGTCTCTAATAATTATTAAGGATGGCAACAAAAAATATAAATCGATCTCATAACGGATGAAGTGAACTGAGATGAGAGACGTTGTAATAATATGGACATTTCGAATTTACTCCTTTCATCAATCTGCCTCTAAATGGATTTAGGAAAATCATACGCCTATAATTATACCACCGACTTTGTTTAATGTGGCATTATAATTGCCTCTTTGATTGCTATGGGATGAGGATACATCGATGTCGGCTGTCGTGATCATTTTCAGTTCAAATACTTTCCGAGTTTGTTTCAATGCTATGATGTAGGAAACGTGTTTTTTTTTTTTTTTGTTGTCCGTATAAAAACGTGTACAGTGTAGGTACGTGAGAAGATATTCTGGTGAATCTAAAACAATTATAAGAAATCAATATAAACGTAACATTTTAAAGTTATTATGGATAAAATTGTAACAGAGAAAATAGCAGAATTACAATGTTCATGTTTTAACTAAACCTATGGTCATGTAACGCACCAAATGTATAGTTTTTTTTTATAGTTATGGCTTAGCATTATGGCCATAAGCTCACCTGATCTTAAGTGACGATACGGCCCAAGTTGGTAGACACGCTAAACCTTTGATGGAACTGGCTCTCAAGTGAAACTGCCGGAACACACTTATTTGTATTTGGCGGCAGATTTTCAACTTGAGGGTGGCAGCTAGCCAGGCGGACATCAGAAAAAGCCCTACCACCACGCAAATTATTAATATAATGATATATTAATATTATAAAGCGGAAAAGTTTGTTTGTTCAACGCACTAACATTACGAACTACCCGTGGGATTAAAAAAAAAACATGTTTGCTTTTGATACAGCAACCATTGAGGAAGGCTATTTAACATCACGCTATCCTAGAAAGGTGCAATGCTGTATTAAAAAAATTTAGAAAAATAGGAAAAAAAATCCTTATTAATCTTATAAATGCGGAAGTGTGTGTTCGCGAGTACAAAATAAACAATTTAATTTATATACTTACTTACGTATCGGAAACTATTAATTTTATATTCATATAAATAAACAGTTTGAATTCATAATATGGATGTTAAATTGCGTAACTATCTAGATAACTAGTATCATTCTACCTACCTATTTCGACCAGCTAGATAAGTTAGGGCGCCGAGACAATATAGTAATCAGAAATCAAAAAATATCGGGAGCCCCTGGCTTGGAACCTTCCATAATACTTCCTCTATCCAATACAAAAGTAATTTTTAAAATTGCCTGATTGTTCGTAAGATTAGCACGTTCAAACAAATAAGCAAACTTTTCCCGTTATAATATTAATAGAATTTGGTACAACTTCGTCTATTCGTTACTTAACTCTAGAACAAATATATATGTTAATATATTTTTGATGTATTACATTGGTGCTCAAAGCCTAGAGTATATGCTCTGTGATTATTTCTTAGTGATACGAGAACAGCAAAGTGAAGCTACGACGTGTTAAGTACTACTGTAAATAAAAAAAGCCTTGCGCTCAATCAGTATAAGGTAAGAGTTGCGCCCTAGATGGTTTCATTAGTACTCTTTACAGTATAATGTTACGTTTAAGAGTATATTACAATTCTACTAACTGATTTAATGAGCCTCTCTTAGTCATTATTTAAAAAACAGTGACTACAGGAAGTTGTAAGGTGTAGGTTGACTCATAGGAGTCAGAGAAGATAAAAAATTAAATTAATTTTAACAAAGAGAACAACAATAGAATGGCTCAACGTACAATATAAAAGAGGTTTTCAGTATGTAGGTAGGTTTTGGCTAAAATCCCACCTGATGTTAAGTGACGGTGTGGTCTAAGCTGGTGAATACGCTCAACCCGCACAGGGACTGGCTTTCGAGTGCTACTGCCAATACACACCTATAGGTTTTGACGACAGATTTTCAATTTAAGGGTGGTACCAGCCAAACGAGCATTAGAAAAAGCCCTAACATCATGCAAGGTTATTTATTAATCAAGGCTAAGGGTATTCTTGTAAAAGGTAAAGGTAAAAAAGGGAAAGGTAAGAAAAAAAAAACGATGTGTCTTTGAGATCACACGATAAAAGTGAAAACTTTAAGACAAGGTTAATAATACGAAATACAAATATAACGTATTAAATAAAACGTAATTGCATGACGCATATGGTGTTTATATCGATACCGAATGTGACTGATGCGTCATGCTCTCTCATGTAACGTTCGCAGAGCGAGTATATCAGTAACGCGTTGTCTGTATCTCTCTCACTCCCTTAGTCGACTTGAGCCGACTTTACCCACACGAGAGTAACATGGAAAAGCGTTTCACCTCACTGTTTTCACTTTAAAATCTGTTTCCTGTTACCAAATTGTTTTAATTTATTTTAAAGAATATTAGGGGACAAATAAAAAGAAAAAGATATTGAACTGTCTTCTCTTTGCATATTTTCCTATACTAAATTGTACCCGTATAATCGAAATTCGACCATAAATAGTCAAATCACAAAGTTTGAATACTATTAAAAGTATAAAAGTATTAGTAAAAGAAGTCAATATAAAAGTTTTAAGGACCTATGCCATTTTTTGTTATCATTTGATAAAGATTTAAACTTTTTGATTACGTTCTCTATTTTCTGTAGATAACTTATTTATACTACTCCATATAACTTTAACTATGCTAAATCACACACTCTTCCGTGCGTGTTGTATTATTAAAAATCTTTCGTTTTCGCTCCGAGTATTAATATGTATAAAAATGTACTGTAAGGTCTTTATAATTATCTAAAATTATATTATGCGTCATGTCCAAGACATCATATAACACGGCGTTCCTTCCCATAATTGGAGGAGCAGAGAGCCTTATATGTAACAAGTACATGTGTTAACGTTACCTTGATTCTTCGACAGAAGTTGTAATCTATATTAATAGGTTAGCACAAAACAATTCAGTACGTTTTTCTTCAACTTTTCCCACCATAACAAAAAAATATGATATCTATACTAATATAACAGCTGAAGAGTGTTTGTTTGTATAAGTGTACGATAAAGAAAATGGTTCCTCGAATGACGATATCCGCGTACCTACGACACACCCTGAGTAGTCACTCTCGGTTTCAACTTCACACACTGGCTAATATTTTCACTATAACACGGGCGTGTATATGAATATGAAGATGAGTATGATGAATATAAAAGGGTAAATTTTCATCGGAATATAGTACTATTACCCAAGGATAGAAAATAAGTTTTACTTTCACGCTAACGAAATTGCGGTCAGCTTACATGGTGGTAGGGCTTTTTCTAATGCTCGCCTGGCTGGCTACCACCCTCAAGTTGAAAATCTGCTGCCAAATACCATTGGGTGAGTTTCGGCAGTTGCACTTAAGCGCCAGTCCCTCCTATAAAGGCCGGCAACGCATCTGCGATTCCTCTGGTGTTATGGATGTCAATGGGCAGCAGTGATTACTTACCATCAGGTGACACGGTTGCTCGTTTGCCCCCTATTCTTAAAAAAAAGTTTTTAATTATTATAATAGTTTCTCAACCACTAGGGCGGACACTAGAATAAATATATGGTCAAATGTTAAAAATAGATTTCTATACATAGTGACTTCTATAATAAGATTTAATAGGTTTGCTTGTAAGACATTTACTTGAATTAAATATCTCATTAATTGCGTTAACATAATTACTGAGTGAGCCAATGTAGATCAGGCAAATAAACAACTCAGCATAAACTCGACAGTCAAAACACCGAAGCAAACCAGTAAGGTTACCGAAATGTATACATCAAAATTGATTATTTTGACAGTAAGAATGACTGAATGCATGTATGTAATTTTAACAAGTACTGAATAGAAAACAACCCACAAAATATGTAACTATAGGAAGTCAACTCCGACCGATCTTAACTTCACTTTATAGCTGGTATAAGAAATATGGTACGATTATTTCATCTAGCAATTTTTATAAAAATTTAAAGTAATTATCTTACTACGTCTGCTTTGAATAAACAGAAAATTAAAATTATTGCCCTCTGAAAAACTTGACGACCTCGAGTGACGTTCGACCGACTTGATCTGAGATTTTCCTACGTGCATGTCCCATTATCGCTCGAAGTATAAAGTAGGCTTTCTGTACGTACTTATTTTGTCCTCTATAATTTTTTTGTTGCATGAAACCATATTATAAACAGATTCACATGGGTTTCACTTTTATATGTATGCACTATTGTCTGTCGATTACGTCACAGTTCCTTGTTAATTACGGCTTAGGTGATTTGAAATAACTATGAGTTAGAAATAACGTTGAGTTTCTTAAACACATTGTAAAATCACTTTACAAGTGTTTGCATAAACATTAAAATAATCTATGTTTACATGTTAACGAAACCGGTAGACAAAACGTTTTTCTGTCACAGATATCGTTAGCAAAAATGTGTTTTTATGAGAGTTTCGATAATATATTTCAAGTTTATTTTTTATTTTTTATAGTTGAGGTTTAGCGTTCTGGCCATAATCTCACCTCATCTTAAGTGACGATACGGCCAAAGTTGGTAGACACGCTAAACCTTTGGAGGAACTGGCTTTCAAGTGCAAATGCTGGAACACACTTATTGGTATTTGCCGGCATGTTTTTAACTTGAGCCAGGCTAGCCAGGCGGGCATTAGAAAAGCCCTACCACCATGCTACGGTTTCCTCACGATATTTTCCTTCACCATAAGCTCAAGCTCATTGTAGATGGATTCGAACTCACGTCCCTTGACGCGAAGTCGTACACACGACCACTGAGCTATCATCGCAATTTGTCGAAAAGAATATAGATAACAACCCGCGGTCCCATAAGCCGAGTTCGCATGATGGTAGGGCTTTTTCTAATGCCTACTTGTCTAGCTACCACCCTCAACTTGAGATCAACCGCCAAATACCTAGAGGTATGACCCGGCAGTCGTACTTGAGAACAGGTTCCTCCATTAGGCTTAATATATCTACCATTTTGTGCTACGTCTTCAATTAATATCAGATGAGATTGTGACCAAAACTAAACCAAAACAAACATTGGTTAAACCCAGAAGCACAAAAAACTTTTTAGGAGAAAGAATTACATAACACACTCGCACCATGTACTTTTAATCGATTATATTGACTTTTTATATTTACATCAACAATTATTCATGGCCTTAATTATTTCTGACATAGTTTATTCTTCGTATATTTGCGTAAATTATAAAGAGTCTTAACTATCGTGATAATGAATCAGGAAATTTTCTAAATTTGTCCGTCACACCTCGCTTTAGAGTTCTATACAAATAATTAATTAATACATTTATATTGCAAGCTGTCTTGCTAAAATTATGTGTTATTTAAATTAAAATTACCGGTCACGGAACATATATTTTTATGAGCGTTAAGATTAATTAAGCTTATTACATAGATACCATTACTTTAAAACTTAAGAAGGGACAATACACTTGTGATGCGATTGGATGGTGTTGTTAGTGCTAATATATATATTCAAATGTAATGTGTTGCGTACTCAGAATAGACTCCCAATTAGACAACCAAATTGTATTTATTCCAATTATATGTATATAAATAATCGTTTCCATTTTGAAGGTGTTTATTAAAAAATGAATAATTAAACAATTTACCTATCTGTCGTCTTACCGCTGTCGCCGCACTGAGGTTTATAGGTTCGAATCCCATACACAAATAATAATAAAAAAAGGAACCTTACTTTTCTCCGGACCCTGCGCAACGGCGAGGCTCAAAAGCGCTAGAAACCAAAACTGCCACCCGCCCATCCCGTGACGGCACGTCGAGTTACACCTTCAATAGATGCGGTACCAACTACCACAAAGAACAGCTGGAGACGTCCAATAACCCGGATCGGGAGCACGCGCGCACGTATCAGAGTCTAGGAGAAAAAAAAGATTAAACATATAATAATTATGATATGCGTGCGAACAGATAAGATAAAATTATCTCGTCTCCAATGATTAATTAAAACGTGATAGGAAAAATACTTGGCAGTCACGAGACGAAGGGACAGTGGTGGGGGACGAGTTACCTCTATGCCAAAGTTCTTATTCATGGAATGTAATAAAGGATATCGAGTTTATTATAAAAATCTAGTAAATAATATATGAAACATTAATTTAGTTTTTATTATAATGACTTTAGAATAGGTGTTTTTTTTTTGTCATGTTTATTCATGATATGAATAATGAATAAACTTCAGTAGATATGACCAAGTTTTAACGAATCTATTTTTGTATTTTTTATAGCATTTTCGACTGTTCGAGTTAGATCTAGCTATAATCTGTCCAATTAGAATCCTTTTCTAGTCTCTTCTGTTCTGCCTTCATTTCTTGTCTCGCAGTAGTGGGAAAGCAGTTCCCAGACTTTGAGTATCACGGAGAATGTGTCGACATGTGAACACAAAATGCTCTGTCTCTAAACACATACACCAAAAGAGTCATTGCGATGTCGGTACAATCTAGATAGATACAAACCCTGCCCTTTTGATTCTACTTGAGTACTTCATATACACGGGCAAATGCCTATACTGGCTAATACAGATACTCGCACGTCTGGGCCTGGTATTGGTATTTGGTACCTAGTGCACGTAATATTGGTTACCTTATTAAAATTAACCACGGAGTATTTGTGGCATTCCTTTTTTACCTTAGCACAATAATAGAAATGTTTTTTTTTTATACTTAAGGTTAGCGTTATGGCCATAATCTCATCTGAACTTTAGTGACGATACGGCCCAAGTTGGTAGACACGCTAAACCTGTGGAAGAACTGGCTCTCAAGTGCAACTGCCGCAGCACACCTATTGGTATTTGGCGGCAGATTTTCAACTTGAGCCAGGCTAGCCAGGCGGGCATTAGAAAAGCTCTACCACCATGCTACGGTTTCCTCACGATATTTTCCTTCACCATAAGCTCAAGCTCATTGTAGATGGATTCGAACTCACGTCCCTTGACGCGGAGTCGTACACACTACCAGAGAGCTATCATCGTTCAATTAAATTGCACCAATATTGCATTATATAAATTCACATATTCAGTAAGAAACTCTCCTATTAGGCTTAATAGTATATTATAACAGACAATAGAGAAAAACAAAAAGTATATTAGTATGAAATAAATTTTAGATAAATAAGTTTCGCTTCGTTGCTTAGGAATAGTTTCACACGACAACCACTCTAGCGTACCATAGATATTGAATTAATGTTGTTTTAAATAACAGCACAGACACTATACCGCCATTTTAAACTCGACCTTTTTCGAATATAGAAAGAATAGAAACTGTGACCTTTCACAGCCATTTTAGCCATCAGTGATTTTAGCCGAGATTAGGAAATATACAAAATTAGAGATGTGGGTAATTACGTAGTAAAGCCACCCAACCATCTAAATCTTAATAAATACTTCGATTTTAAATTAAGTTTTTTGGAACTCTAAAGTGTTTTAAAGTTAAATAAAGTATTTATATTTTGTCGTCGCAGTAGAAATTCATTGGTTTAGGTTAGGTTTGACTTGTGTTGAGAAAAAGCGCTGTATACATTTAGCTAGTCAGTAATAAATTAAATATTTCTTTGTCTTTTTAAAGTAAACTACACAAACAATATAGACAGAAAAAAAAGATACGTTTAAAAAAGGAAAAACAGATATAAATATATATATATATATATATATGTTCAACAATTGGCAAACCCATTCATCAAAATGTGTAGTACAGTAGTACTGCAACGCTGCCTTTCTATGGGAGCTCATATGATGATAAATGGACACTCAGTCGGTCATATGTAATTTTATTATTTATTTCGATTTAAAATCAGGTAAAATACTTGATACGTTTAGTAATAAATATACTCTAATTATAGACAAAACAGAAAATAAATTAAAATAATAAATATTCATTATTCAAAAATACTTTTAAGTCGTCACAAAACCTATCTTGGCTGTTGTAACCAGTGAAAAATCGAATTGTTCAATATTATAAATATGCTGCGACATTAAGCTAAAAGGACATGTATGCAGAGCTGCCTTACTCATTAAAAAAACAAATACAGATTATGAAACGTGCTAATAACAAGCGTACACACTTGGAAAGCCAATTTTATTGCGATGTTGCACATTTATCCTTTATGTTACAACATGTTTCCAAATATTGTGAAGTAGCATTGTCCTTTAATCGTCCGCTTCCTTGTTTATTTAGAACAATATTATAATATATTGAATGAAAACTTCAACGTATGTTACTTTAAAATAATTAATATTGATAAAGCATTAAAAAGAGTTGGCTTTACCGGAAATTAATTTTAACAATCAACATATATAATGATTCTGTTCAGTCCCGGAAGCTAAATATACACTTATCGGGAACGTTGAATTCTACAAATATAATTAGCAAAAATTACATATACTACGTATAAATATATTTATGTAATTTAATATTTGTACTAACTATGCCTGGAGTCATTCGTTTAGAACTAAAAGATTGTAATTTTTTTTATACCGGTTTCGTAATTTTTTTCTTATGAAAATAGACGCATAAATATAGAACACCTATATAGATAAACTTTATTATCAAAACATAATCTGAATACGAAATCTCATCTAATAGGAGCTTGTTATATTTTCATGTATGTGTATATTAATTTTTTTTACAATAGATCACTTAAAATAAGGTAAATAATCATTATACTAATATTAGTAGTTACTAGCTAGTACCTTCGACTTGCGTCGTCTTCGTTTGCGTGAAATTAAAAATTATTTAAACATTTTTGCTAGCTTATGTAACTTTTTTCTATTCAGTTTTACTCATATTGATGGTAGCGTGATTTTATCCTTAAATCCTAAAAAAATTTTTGAAATCCTATTGATAGTTCCTAAGATTAGCACGTTGAAACAATTATTTCCGCTTTATAATCTTCTTTATATATAAAAATTTCGTGAAAAAGAACTCCTAAACTACTGAACCGATTTTAATAAAATCTTGCATACCGTATGCAGTTTGAACCAACTTGAGTGATAGGATACTTTTTATCTCGATAAGTGATCATAACGCGATAGATGACGCTATCGTCGATGTGACTGACTACTCGAAAAGGTAGAACAAGATTTGCCAGGTCAGCTAGTATTAAATATATATAATGATTTAGTCGATATTAGAAAATTCGATGCAAACGAGCTAAACAACGAACTCTATTACATAATTCCACTAATCCCAGATACGAAAGGTATAAAAAGGATCTATTTGTATCACGATAGATCGTGACCGGAGATAGAGCGTGAATCTTCAATCCATTACCAAAGGAGAACAACCGCGTCACCGACGTTTCTATCATCTAACAATAATAAAAAATGATTGCATACGATATTGTGTTACACAACCAGTAGATATTGTATTGTTATTCCGATGCCGTTTAATCTAGTAACATATCGGAGTTAATATTTTAAATAGACGCCTTGATACAGGGGTTTTGAGCGCACATAAAAATATACTACTGAAAAGTATGAACACGCAAATTACAGATTTGTCATCCCGTGTTTTAGACTAAGAGAAGTAATTTTTTTCATGTGATAATTTTGAATACTATTATAGCAGTTATAAGTACTTTATACTTCGTAAAGTTCGGTGAATCTGTCAAAGCCCTCAAGGCTAACGGCGTGCGTCAAGTCGGAAAAAAAACTTTATACTTATTTATATTTTACGTTAAAGACCACGTATAGCAAGCATGTGAAATAGTAATATTCGATACCATTTTGTTCTTGTGGTATAAAAAATGTTCTTTATGTTAATCCATAGCGACAGTTATCTTCGAGTCAAATTTAATTTAACTAGTAAAAAAAAAAGAGAAAAAAAAAAAAAAAAAACAGTTTTTGTTATTGCTAATCCCGATTATAATTTTTACTAATATTTAGTAGATATGCTTTAGTTATAGTTTTATTATTTGCATGAACCAATAAATATATTTAGTGCTTGACCAAAACTCACCGTATTAAGCGTCGATGTGACCCAGGACGGTAACATGTGAAACTTAATACCTAAGTACCTAAAGGAACAAGTTCTCAAGCAACAGATTCCCGTAAGGCAAAGAAATCCAATTGAGAATTTATTGTAGCATTATTCAATGATTGCAGCAAAACTTTATAGCTACTACCATAGTTTCTTGTTGGACACCTTAATATCGTATTATCTAGAACATAACTTAAAATAATATATTAATGTTTTAAGAATCCTTTTATGTCAAACATGTAAACAAATTATAAGATTACATTCAGGTAAGTTCAGTAGGCTTTTTAATTAGTGTTCACAACTGTAGCAGATATTTGTTATACATAGTAAGTACGTATTTCTATAAATCAGGAATTCCCAAAGTAAGGGCCGCGTCGCATTGGTGCGCAGTACAGATCGAAAAAGGGCGTCGTTCAGCGCTTCTCTTTACTATTCTCAGTAACCTCAACTTCCGCGAACCGAACCTAAGTGCTCTCGGGTACAAAATAAACAATTTATTGTATATGCTTATGTGCTCAAAAACTTTTAATTATATGTTCATATAAATAAACAGTTTGGTATCATAATGTGGAAGTTTTAAAGTTTGTGCCTATCTACATAACTAGTATCATTGCGCCTATTTCGACCATATAGATAGGCTGGGGGCAGCCGCGAACTGAAAAAGGTTGGGAACCACTGGTATAAATAATTATTATTACAATAAAAATAAACCTCAGTGGAATAGTTCGCCCGTGACTGTACCGTTAAGCTCAATCACACTGTCAGCACTGCAGTACTTTTGCTTGTAGGTCTGCAGCCTTATGCTGACACAGGAACGTACCGTGTTAAGCAATTTTTTTCACCTTTGTTGTTTTTATATGTGTTATATTTACGTATATAAACATTTTTTTCTTTGTAAATAGGTATCTATGACAGACAACCGTTTGAAACATAATAAAATGTAATTGTATCCATGGACCTATGTCATCAAGCGGGTTGAACATAAATTATGCACCGTACGCCGTATGAACGTCGGTTCCCATACGGTTCCGTCACGGATCTTGACTAGGCATAATGGACGTGAAACTGTGGTTGTTCTAGCTAGTGGACAGTCCACTTTGTGCATATATCTATACTAATATTATAAAGCAGAAAAGTTTGTAGACACGCGCTAATCGTAGGAATTACCAGTAAATTACAAAAATTATTTTTGTCGTTGATAAAGCAATAATTGAATAAGTCTTTAAGTTAACATCACGCTAGCATCAATAGGAGCAAAGCTGTATTGAGAAAAATTATAAAACCGGGGGGTAAAAATGTTTAAATAAAATTTTCCTTCTGCAGTGGAAAAATCACTATGCAAGAAGTATCATTAGGCAACATGTCACCTTTTTTTAAGGCCTTTACGCATAACCTCTCAGCCCGTTCGTATTGAGAGGGTTACGTGGAACTCGTTCCGATCTAGTTGTCGGGAGTACCCAGTAAAACCCCACAGTCATCTATCACTTTGTTGGGGCAACAAGGGTTCGAACTTATAATCACTGCATCACTCTAGTATGATGGTAACTGGCCTGGCGAGCTGCCCTCCATACGGCCGATATTTTTACTATAAACTTTTTTTAAATATATCTTATTAATTGTGTGATACAAATTTGACATTCATTAGGCCATAGTCTAGACGCACGCTTTAGAAACTTATTCACCCACTACCCGTAAGTATTTTAGTTACGACAATGATTGAGTCAAAAGTCAGTACAGTTATACTTAGCACAAAAGAACTATATCTACAAAGTTTAATATTATGTCTCAAAATTATACGAAACATGATTCAAGTTTATGGGAATGAAGTCGTGGGTAAAGTTAGTAGACAATAAAATATTAAGGAATTGTTTATGTCTACATTAATATAATAAGAATTAAGAGTTCGTTTGAACGCACTTATTTAAGGTAGTAACTGTTGGATTGAAAAAATCTATATGCATATGAGGAACTCTATACGTTACTTAACATCACGCTACAGCTCTTAGAAGCAAAACAAAACGAAAAAGAATGCTAATCTTTGAAACGATTGTACTGACTTTGATGCGGCTTACCGGAAAATAGCTGATGTTGTAAAGAGGAACTTAGTTATTAGTTATACTATAGTTAGTATTGTACTAATATTAAAAAAGCGAAAGTGAGTTTGTACGCAGTCACGCCTGCACCTCTGAATCGATTATGATAAATTTTGGCACAGAGATAGAAGGGAACCCGGAGACGGTGATAGATTACTTTCTCTAACGAAAAACTTATAGGGAATGGAGTAATGAGAGGAATAAACTTTATATGAAACATTTATTGCGTCATGCGATTTGTTTGTCTTAATCAATATTAAAGCGAGCGAAGCCGCACGTAAAATCTAGTTGGAATATAATTAGATTTAATAAATTTACGTGAAAGTGAGTGACAAGATATTGACAAATAAACCTCCAAACTACTCAAATAAGCATCTGTCTAAGTTATACACATTTATTTTTTATTTATTACAATTTTATATACAATCTGTTTACAAGGCGAGCTTAATACCTGTAACATTCTCTACCAATCAACCTTGGTGTGGTCCAAAGATGAAGCAAAGTACGTGTAAGTAAATGATAAATAAACCTATCTAATAATTATAATAGAGTTAAAAATATTAAATTAGGCTGTGCCAGCGACGTCATTCGCATGGATCTAAAAATTATTTAACTAATTTATTGTCTATGTTACTCTGCGATAATTTAGCATTGTAATGGTGAAATAATTTTTGACATCGTTCCAGTGGTTTTTGAGTTTATTCGTTGCAAACAAAAATACAAATCTTTTCTCTTTATTATATTAGTATAGATATTCGGACATACATGAATATATTTAACAAAAGCGGAATAAAAATATAATTACATTCAACAATTTTACATTTTCACACGGTTCAACACTCGGGCCATGCATTTATCGAGAGTCGTAATGAAATGTAACATTATCATACTAAATTCTCTATATAAAATCGTCATGCAAATATCCCATTACCTCCACTCTCAAAAGCGAGACAGCGTGAAGAATTTTTAGAAAGTTGTAATTTTTTCGGTTCGACGCAACTGCAAGGCAAAATCCGTTTCACAGTTCAGCCTTTATTGCCGATTATATGCGACTGTTGGCAACATTCTGGTACCTGCATGTATCTTAACTACACAATGTAAGCAATGAGAGTGAATACGGATTTTTATATTGTGCTGTATAAGTATTCGAGAGGATTATTGTAACACTGGTGACCCACCCCGACTTCGCGCTATTGCAATCCATATTCATAGTAATATTATAAATGCGAAAGTGCGTTTGTTTGTGTGTTTGTTTGTTACGCTTTCACGTCTTAACCGCTGTATCGATTAAGATTAATTTTGGTATACAGATAGATGGGGACATGGAAACGGTGATAGGCTATTTTTTTTTTCGTGTAAACCTTATTGAGGTGGGGTAAAATTATGGGTAAACTTTGTATGAAACTTTAATATGGACCATCCGATTTGTTTGACTACATCAATATTGACGCGAGCGTAGCCGCATTAAAATCTAGTTTACTGATTTAAAAAAAGTTGAACATCACGGTTCTCCCGATAGATATGAAGTATTTAAGTTAATATTACAGTTTATAATCAGTAAAAGCAATAAAATAAATATGGAGTAAAATAACAAGTGTACGCAGGAAGGAAGGAACCTTCACACAAGGAAGGTTGCCTGGAGATGGCATGACTAAATAAGTGAGCATCATGCCATTCAAGTGCCAGATGTGTGCCAGAAGTGTGCCAGAAGTGTGCCGGATGTCTGGTGTTACAAGAATGGACAAAGTCAGGAATGAGTATGTAACAGAACGTTTGAAAGTGGCACCAATGGTAGAGAAGTTGAAAGGGAATCGCTTGTCTTGATTTAGACATGTCATGAGAAAAGAGGAAACGAATGTGGTGAGAAAAGTAATGGATATGATTGTCGAAGGATGGAAAGGAAGAGGAAGACCAAAGAAAAGATAGAGTGTGTAAGGAATGAGATGAAAAAAGGAACTGAATGAAGAGATGGCAGCTGACAGAGATGTTTGGAAGAGCAAAACGTATCGCGGCCACCCCAAATAACTTGGGAACAGGACAAGATGGTGAGGATGCCGTTCACCGTCGTGACATACGGATCGATACCACTACCACGGTGCACCAATAAATATTTTATGTAAAAAGAGTGGTATTAGCATAAAAAAATACAATATATTAATCTTTGCTAATATTATAAACGCGAATGTTTGTAACTATGGATGTATGGGATTTTTGTTACTCTTTCACGCAAAAACTACTAAATGGATTTTAATGAAACTTTACAAAAACATAGCTTATGCAATAGAATAACACACAGGCTATAATTTATAAAGATATTGTTTGAATTGTCCAAAATACAATGACAAAAATTCTGCCATCTGTGGCTATTCTGGCATGCGCTGCAAAAACTGTTAGAGATATACGTATATCGCTACTAATATTATAAATGTGAATCTAAGTTTGTTTGTTACGCTTTCACGCGATAACTACATAACCGATCATCATGAAACTTTGTACATATATTCTTGGAGGTATTAGAAGTAACACAGGATACTTTATGCTGAAAAATAAAAATAATACATTTTTTTCTACGGATTTTTTTTAATGGTTTCAATGCGAGCGAAGCCGCGCGTAAAAGCTAGTAATATATAATAAAATGTTTACCTAAATAGTCCCACAAAAAAGTCCTCGACATCATATATCCATCTTTTACATGTTTGTGATTGTCGCTAATATAGTGAGCGAGTACAAATGTTCTTACATCAGTGTCCTTTGATATAATTTGTGTAAAATAGCGGATACCGGGAACAGAATTGTTTGAAAAAAAAAAACAATATTAACGCGTGCAAAGCCGCGGGTAAAAGCTAGTTTCATATACCTTATTTATTTTTCTTTTTTATTGATCGTCCGTTGTATTAGAGAAATCAGCATTAATATACGTGAAAAAAAACTAATCTGAGGAAACACACGTACATAGAAACTTCATTTGTACAATATGAAGATTAAAAGTCACAATTATTGGTAAATTATCATTTAAAAATGAAAGTTAATTCCTAAACTCTCAGTAAAATGATAAGAAAAGTTTAGTTGTTGCTTAAGTTATTTTCAATGATGATATCATACCTTTGTCTAATTTATTCACTACTGTAATGAAACAAAGATGTTTACAGTATTTTGTCTGTGGATATTTATTTGCTGCACAATAAATTTATTTCATCACTTTGTTATTCACGTATGTTTAAGGTATACACGACTTAACTTAAAATTTACTTAAATAACTTTAATGAATGACTTTAGTGTACTGGAATTAGAAGTTGTGAAAATAAAATGCATGATAAATTTTAAATAAATCCAGGGTATATGTAACTAGCTTTTACGTGCGGCTTAGCTCGCGTTAATTTTCATTCGCGTCAATTCGACAAACAAATCAGATAACGCGATAAAAAAAAATGTAAAGTTTATCGTTCTCTTCACTTTACTTCCAATAAGTTTTTCATGACAAAAAGTAGCCTATCACCGTCTTCAAAGGCCCATCTATCGCTATACCGAAATTCATCATAATCGATTCAGCGGTTTAGGCGTGAAAGCGTAAGAAACAAACAAGTTCACTTTCGCATCTATAATGTTAGTAAAGACTAGGGAAATCTGATGATGAGCGATTGGAAGTCTAATATATGTATAAGTTTCATAAGCCTATTATATGTTGCCTTGAATGTTAATATCCTTAATAGAAGGTAATTCCTTATCCAACCACCCAAATAAAAATAAATAAATACGTGTTTCAACGTTTTGAATACTTCATCTCCTTCACGTGTAATATAGGGCATGTTTATTTATAGTTATACCGAGATATCTCTAAAACTATTGACTGCAAATTTGCCATGGACATTTCTTACGTGACTTAGACACCCACTAAGACATGAGTGAAAATAATGAAGTTATTAGTGGCATCTGGCCCAACGACCGTGGTCGGCTTGTGGAACGACTAGAGGCATATTTTGAACGTTGTGAGTGTTAAATAGAACATAGCCTTGAAGTTTCCAATCTCGTGATCATGATGTAACATTTTGTTTACTATAAGTAATTAATAACAACAAATAATTGTTTGATACGAACATGGGAATATAAATTCGACCTGAGAATATATATCGTATGTTCCTGAGACGTTATCTATAATATTATTACAAAGAGGCAATTAAGAACCAGTTCTTATAGGCCCAATGCAACCTTATAATCTCGAGTCACGTCGACACTACTATAGCCGATGAGATTGTTGTCAGTCGTAAAATCTACGATGTAAAAAACAAACGTGTGTTTTAGTTTATCATAACCTTTTTACTAATACACTAGCTGTCACTAATTGTAGCTTGTAGCAACCCTAAATAGAACCACGAATAAAAAATAAATGGCATTCAAAGTAAACAACAGTAACTAAAAAAAGAGAATATGGAGTTCTCTGTGTCGAATGGTCATAATCCCGTCTCGAAAAGTTCAGTAGTATTGACGTAATTAAATGTCAGAGGAGACGTATTTTCCTATTTTTGTGCTTCATAGGTTTAGTGTTATGGCTAAAATCTCACCTGATGTTAAGTTACGTTGTGGCCCAAGGTGGTGGATATGCTAAGTCTAGTTGACTGACTGGCTCTCAAGTGCAACTTCCGGAAGATATATATAGGTGCTTGTCCACGCTACCATTCTTCATTCCGGCCAATTCTATCCAGTATTTTCGAAGATATACGTGTACAAGCGGACAGATAGTCGGACAAATAAAAAATTCTGTATTGATAATAATATACACCCTGATTATAAATTAATATTCAATATAAATTATATACATATAGATAACCTTAAATATTATTCTATTAAACAACTTTCCAATAGCCTGCCTAGCTACCACCCTGAAGTAGAGAAGCTGCTACCAAATACCTATAGGTGTGTTCCGGCAGTTACACTGGACACTCAGCCACTGTACTATGCGTAGCGTGTTTAACATTTTGGACCACATAACTTATTAAACTATAAAGTATTCAAATGAATTATGATAATAATACTATGGTTAACATTAAGGATACTTTTTCCTATAAAACGAAAGAGCTACTCCGTGATAGTCAACCAAAATGAAAAAAAAAATTAGTAAGTGAATTTTTATACAGGCTGAAGTATGCATTGTGCTTTAATATAAAACGTATATGATACTTTGTTATTATTTGTCAATATGTGCGATAAACAACCTACATATAAGTAGATGAAAGAAGTCGCCGGTGGAGATAATACAAAATTTTATATTACTTACAAAAACCGATGACTATAAAAATCCAATAATTAAAAATAACACAAAATCACACGTTATATTCATAAATATTTCACTTGTCGTTTAATTTTCACATAGTGGTCACTCACTAAAACAAAACTTGTTTCGCGTCAACCGGCCGGACACGCGCGAGCTACTCACCGCAACCAAACCTACACTGAACAATTAAAACAGAATACATTATCATATATACAATTTATTCTGATAAATTAATTAATTTTAAAATAATACCATATATCAATAAACATAATTAACAAAATTTACAATTTACAATTTAATTCTTGCGCGGTAATGCTATATTTTTTTTTGTTTATAGACAAATTTATAGAGGATAATTGTTAAATACCTATCCACTGTGGTTTCGTTCACGCTACAATTGTAATAAAAGTTTATGTTAATACTTGAGTTTTGGTGAGACAAATAATGATTTTAACTTATTTTGTTTATTTAACCCCAGCCAATTGACATAGATAATTTTTTTTTGTATAGTATTTCCCTTTCAATTGAGAAAGGAAAAGTTAAAGGTGTCTAGACCATGCAGCAAAGTCGGATGTTGTTTTGAATACAGACGATACTATCTTCAGCAAGATGGTATTTCTCTTGTTGAAGCTCTCTTGGGAGTGTTTGTGGCAACTAATATTTCATGTTCCGAATGACTATTCACGATTCACTTCACCGATGCTCTTCAGCTACACTATATTACGTAAAATGTCACCTTAATTTACACAACACAGGGCTAAACAACTAAGTATATAAATAAAAATAAAAATCAGATCATATCAGATCAAGATCCCGTACCTAATAGAGTTTAGTTACCGGTTGGACATTGGTTTGGATTATAAATGTTAATTCTCAAATTTCTATAAAATTCCCTGGAAAATTCTAGAAAGAGTGTCAGCATTTTGTTGATATACTGAAACCATAACAATACTGTTTACTTATTTGATAAAGGCAATAATAAAACAAAAATAAAAGAGAATTTGTTGCTAAGTTAGGAAAATAATAAAAATCACTTTGTCAATTATTAAATTATTCATTTATTTATTCCGTCCATAGACATACGAAACTAATAGATATATTACGGACTTCGTTTGACGTTTCGATTATTATAAAGTCACTTCTAAAATTAACTAAGTACTTGAATTTACACTTCGTGATAAAGAAATAACTGAACAGAAAACGTATATGGACGTTGATAAAACGACTGATTATGGCTTTATCGTTAGTAGAATTATAATCGACTCGCTGATACCGTTTATCGTGAATCCGACTCACTTACGATAATATCTAATTCTATATGATTTCATGTGTGTTTAAGTGATTTAACAAGAACATTTTCTTTAGTCATTTGTAGGTTTTTGATCTGACGACGTATGCGCATTGTACCTTTAATTAAAAAAAAGCTGGCGTAGCAAACTGTTCTCAGCATCACCTATCACGTTCAATGTTACTTTTTCTATAAAAAATAACTTAGATCTGCTTTCCGGTCGATAGGTCAAAGGTTTTACATTAGAGTTCTTACATATAACTCACCACTAATCTATTTTAATGTTATAAAGCGTAAAAGTTTGTTTGTTTCTGAGAACGTGCTAATATTAGGAACTATCAAGCCGTTCTCAAAAATTATTATTTAATTTGATAAAGCAATAGATGAGAAAGGCTTCAATACCTTGCTACCACCAATAGCAGTAACGCTGTATTAAAAAAGAAGGTGCAAATTTTGTTTTATAAATTTTAGTTCCATGTGAACCAAGTCGTAGGTATAGCTAATTTTTATATATAATTGTAGAGTTCCCGTTGCTACTCAGAAATCTTGTCTTCTGCATGCTTATTTATTAGGTATCACTCTGTTATACTAGAAAGAGATGAAATGTAGCTAAGTTTGTCAGAAGAAAGAAAATGGCAAGAAACTCCGTCGAAAAGTTAACAAACTACAATATTTTTAGCTTTGTGGTATAAAAGTATCCTATATGTTAATTCATAGTATTTGATACCCCCGTTTCAAATTTCATCATCGAGTATCTTCATAGTGATGACAGTATAAGAGAACACAGACAAATTTAAAATAGTTTGACTCAACCTAATTATAATCCGCTTATAATGTTCCAAAACTATTGAATGTATAGATTTGGTTCAGTAATAATTTTAGTATATGTATAGAATTATCACACAAGTGCTTAGCAAGCGATAGACAAAAAACGACGAACAAAGTATAAATGAACAACAATCGCTTCGCTCTGCGACGGTAGAGCTACTGCACTAACCTTGAACTGCGTCGCCAAGATTGTCCTTTATTTGCAACTTTTATTTATATTAGACTTGTTTATTCTATTATTGAATAGCTTTCTGAAAGGATGTACACTTGTCGAATCAGTCCAGTGCACATAACCTTGTTGAGCGTCCTCTTAAAATAATATTCTAGATATATTCTATAATATGTTTGGAGATTTCACTCCACTTAAAGCAGCTTGGCTGTTTTGTTACATTTTTGCCGCATTACAGAACCGACTAGCGATGGTTTGTCGTATCATCGATGGTCATCACTGTTTTTGGATTGTACTGTGCTTAAAATCACGTACAGTGCCGTCACTATGCCGAGCTACTATAAAAAAACCGTGTAGAATTCCTTTTACGAGTACCTTTTAACTTGCATGGCCGCGAAAGCTACCTGCGACTTACTTAGAAATACTTAGGAATGATAACTGAAAACCTATCAGTAGTTCCAATTTACTCTACATGTCAAGGACTGGAATTATTCGCATTTCTTCCAGTCGGCAGACGGCGTACTCCTTCGAAACAGAGTGTTCAAGGTTGGCAAAGTGCTAATATTAACTGTAGTGTTACTATTATCCATAAAGCACCATCAGTTCTACACTTGTTTGCCCCTTTAAGTTGTATAAAACGGCATCGTTAGTGTTAAGTTTTATGAAAAAGTCTCTAAAGCACTTTACCGTTTTGCCGAACAGGAAGTTCAAGTATCATGTCAAGCGCGTTTTGATGTCACAATGCAATTAAAGAGTGGATCAATATGTGAACGATGGTTATGTTTGAAAATCACATCCTCTTTTGTGCTGTCCCTAAAACTATTGTAAATTTATGTTCCTTTGTATGAGTAGGTACCTAAAAAGATAATTTAATCAGATCGAGTTTCTTCTCGATGTCTGGGTTATATTCTGAACCAGCGTAGTGGTTGTTTTGCCGTTCATAAGCGTCATCTCAGTGTCAAAATTGAATAAAGTAATTTGATTTGATCATATTATATATACTGTGCTGACTCTACCTAGGTAGGAGGATAAGCATACTGTAGAGGAAGATACATATATACTGTAGAGGAAGAAGAAAGTGGATTACAATGTTAGGTCAAAAAACCATACGTAAAAAGTTACATCGGACTTGATTCTGAAGCGAAGTACGTAATGAACGCAGTGACCTCGGAACGGCGGCGTGTCGCGGCGGCGTGTCGCGGCGGCTCAAAAATTCTATAACACATTCACGTGAAGTTTTCACCGCTTGTATTCGATGATGAATATGAAAGTAGTAAATATAACGAGTAACAAAACGACACGGAGTGAACAGGATTCGCGAGCGCAGTTTATCGGTTGCACTGACCTTGGACCGACGTCCTACAAACGTTTCCTCGTTTTCACTTTAACTTGTTGATAAAAAAACCGGTTCTTATTTATTATGCTGGCTCATCTAGTATTATTTCACGGAAAGGTTATAATTTTAAATTGTTAGTCACTTCTGTTATTCAACTGTTTTATTTATCGAAATATAACTAATTCAAATGGATTTACTCGCGGTTATTTATTAATTTTGATCCCGACGTTTCGAAAGCTATTCAGCCTTCGTGGTCACGGGATAGACTGAGGTGTAGGTTGTCCAGAACAGAGTTCTGTTTAATTTTTAATTTTGTTGGTGGTCCGATCTACGCAGAAAGAGCTCACAGTGTCTTGAGGTCTGGCAATTAGTCTTGTAGGTTCCGATTTATTAAATGTATAATCGGATCCCAGGCTTGTCTAGCTTCTAACTATCTATTCTATTGAAATTTTGATGTTTTTTAATATCAATAACCTCGCGAATCATCCTAGGTAGGAATCGGTGTTCTTTGGCAAGGATTTGTGGTTTGTCGAATCTAAGCTAATGTTTGGAGCCTTCTTCAACGTTCGGTGTTAACCTCAGCTATATGTTATTAATTAGTTTTATTTCGATAAGTAATATTTGCGTCAAGATAAGAAATCATTACGTTTTATTTATGTTAATTTGAGTTAAAGATTGTTGTTGTATTTTAAAAAACGTGTTTAAAGTTTAGGATTGCCGTTCTTAAGGATCTCGACTGACAACTGACTGGCTGTTTACAAAGTTTTGACTGTTATTAGTAAGTTTTAAAATTGGAAAAAGAGCTGAAATTTAAATTAATTGCATATATGACTTTTATGAAAATGCTATTATTACGTTTTCAAGATAAAATTCTTCCTGTCAGCTTATAAATAACAAACGGCTACATGTATATTTATACAGCCAATATATTAAGTATAAAGGTAGGAGTGTTTTATTGTAGACACGGTCAAGAAAACCAGAATAAAGTTTACCCAAGCCCTTCCAGTAGAAAGTCGGAGAGTATAGTGCTACCGCAGGAGTTTTAGTTAATATTCAGTTTCTCATTAGTCCAGTCTTACATATCCATTTCAACTGCCCAGGCTTACAACAAGTGAGGTATCATAAATGTATTATTCAATGCCTATATACCATTGAATGTCATACAACGATGTAACTATCGAAGGTAAAAAAAAAATGCTATTAACAGATCAATATTAACAACGGAAAATTTGTTTGTTTTTTACAACAATATTTTCCTATTTAATAGAGAAACCATTGCGGAAGGTTTTAAGCTATTTAACGCCCCGCGACACCAATAGGAGCAAAAATAGTATTGAAAAAGGTACAAAAACGGGCAAAAAAATATGAAATCATCTTTAATTTCACACAAACAAAGTCGCGGCCTGCGCTAGTGTATTACATCGTGTACCTATGTACATTGTAAACTCGAATGTAACACAACACGGTACGTACTTACACGTATATAAGACATAAAGCACCGCTCCGCGCCGCGCCGGTGTGGTAACAATTCGCTTGTAGCATAAGGTCAAATCAATAAAAGTGACCTTAAAGAAAACAATTCAATGGCATTGAACGCTGCCCGACTGTGTGATGAGAGGTAGGTACGCATAGTTATTTGAGGCAAATTTGATCTATTCTGAGGCTTTTCTAGAAACTTCTTTCAATGCTGATGTGAAGGAACGATGGTTGACGGTAGCATATTCGATTGATGAGTGACAGAAGTCTTCAACGATCCATATCTACCATATCTAGGTGGCAGAGCCTTTTCGTTGGTACCTCTTTTGCTAATAACTATTTAAAAAAAATGGTTAAGCATCTAAAGATATACTGGCCTAAACTTTTTTTTAATAAGTTCTTTATATGTTAAGCGTTATGGCCGCGATCTCACCTGACGTTAAATGACGATGTGGTGCAAGTTGGTAGACACTATAAGTCTAGTGTAGGGACTGGCTTTTAAGTGCAACTACCGGAACACACCTATAAGTATTTGGCGGCCGATTTTTAACTTAAGGGTGGTAGCACGCCAGACGGACTTTATAATGCCCTACCATTTTTTTTTCAAGCAGTCGATATCTCGACCATAGCGTTGCTACCTGTTACGTTCAAAATAACATAACCTTTTTCATGAAGAAATACACGTTCATGACAATTTTGATAGTGCTCCGACAAACGCTGTTGGAGTTTACCAAATCCATATGTGAAAACATTTATGTTTCATATGTATAGGCTACGTACCACCTAACATTTAAAACGCCCACGCTCACGACCACGGTCTTACCTGTTCCACTTGCTTGTGAGCGTTATAGTTGCAGGCATACTTGCAGATTGCTTGTAGCGAACTTAGCTTGAGTGAAATAATGACGTCACTGAGAACGACTGACGGAATATTTTGCGCTGTGTGAATGCTAAGTAAGACGTAGCCATAGATTATTTATTACAGAACGCGTAATCTACTTCCTCAACCTTGAACCCAGAAGTGAACTTTACGTATACATAGTAAACAGATACATCCGTTTCTAAATAACATTTTTTATCGTTTTTCCTGCAAAGTATAAATCACATGGTGATAGGGCTTTTCCTAATTACCATCTGGCTAGCTATTTCAATATCTTAAGTAAATTTCAATATCTTAACTAAGTGATAGACCTATTTAAGGCTTTCCTAGGATTTCTATGACGTCATAAGTAAATGCTGTTATTTCCAATTCATCTCAGTCGTACGCATTGAAAACAATATTATATAAAATGTTACCTATACTGAACAATGTAGTATATATTAAATAAAGTAATATATGATTAAAAAGTAAAAATCACGACATCACAGATTACGCCAAAAACTTGTGGTGCCTCGATCGCCAGCACTAGTTTTATGTACTATTCTTTTTTTTGTAGTTAAGGCTTAGCTTTATGGCCATAATCTCACCTGATCTTAATTGACGATACGGCCCAAATTGGTAGACACACTAAACCTTTGGAGGAACTGGCTTTCAATTGCAACTACCGGAACACACCTATTGATATTTGGCAGCATGTTTTCAACTTGAGGGTGGTAGCTAGTCTGGCGGGCAGCAGAAAATGCCCTACCACCATGATATGGTTTCCTCACGATGTTTTCCTTTACCGAAAGTTCAAGCTCATTGTAGGCGGTAGGATTCGAACTCACGTCCCTTGATGCAAAGTCGTACAATCTAGACTCAGCTATCAGCGCTTCAAACTTGCCGTTTCTGGCCATTAACACATTAAAAAACCATTCGAATCTTTGGAATCATGTCGTCAGAAATCTTCATAGAGGTAAAATGAATTGTTGTGTTGGGTTATTACAAGGAAAAACATATATTACCGAATTAATCTGTTATAGTTCATATAAGTGTTCATGAATCACAGTTAAACAATTGTAAAACTGTTTCCTAGTACTTTCATTTTGTGGTGAAGTCACCCAAGCAAACCTGGTGATCGCATATTATCAATCCCCAAAAACTCCTGCGTAAATATTCATTTATTTTATTTACAAGGCATTACGAACCAAAATTAAAGAAATATATATTTTATTAAGAACATACGAAAGAAGTGAAAACTTTATCAAGGCGATGTTAATCATACGAGTTTCAACTAGTAACGTATTAAATAAAACGCATCGGCACGGAATATACGGTGTTTATGTTAATACTGAATGCTACTGATGCGTCACGCTCTGCCATGTAACGCTCGCCGATGCGTAGACTATATAACTATTTCGCTTCCTTCGTCGGCTCATGCTGAATTTCCCGAAGGAACTTTACATAGAAAAGGTATCAACTCAGTCTCATACATTACTCACAAAAAAAAAAATTGTGGGCCTCAAGTTTTTTTTAATTTTAAAAACGTTAATCTCTCAACAAGAGGATATAAAACTTTACCAATTACCAGACGCGCCTTCATTATTACAAATAAAAAGGGAATAAACATCGGAAACGAAACGCATTATTTATTTTTATTTTTCCGTATACCACGTTCGAATCGGAGTGAACGCAGAGATCGTGGTGATATTTTTACCGCCTTCGTAACGATCGACTTATTGACCGACTGACCGAATGAATCGAACGGATATAAACATGGCCGGCCCATGTCGAAGTTGAAAAACTCGATGCACGCATAAATGGTAATGAAGCGAGAACGGAGCGCGCGAAAGCTACTGGCCAGAGATTAAACATATTATTAATAGATTAAAAAAAGAAGTTTTTTCAAAGTGAAACCTTTTTAGCGGCGATTCTATAATTAGTTTTGCTTGCGAGTTACTTCGTGTGAAACTAAAAATTATTTAATATTAAGTTTTACGTAGGGCTTCGCTCGTGTTAATATCGGTTTTGTCAAACAAATCGGGTGACGAATATAATTTATCTCTCTGTTTATTTCACTTCCGATAAAGATTTCGCGAGAAAAAGTAGCTTATCTCCATCTCCCGAGTCCTTTATCTATCTATCATCTATCTACCAAAATTCATCACAATCGATTTAGCGGTTTAGGTGTGAAAGCGTAACAAACAAACAAGCTCAGTTTCGCATTTATAACATTACTATGATGATGATAGTATGATGGATTGGAAGTATGATTATTTGGCCGTTTTTGTAACTTGTTTAAATACAGCTTTGCTCCTATTGGTGGTACCGTTATATTAAATAGCTTAAAGCCTTCATCAATGATTTCTATATTAAATACAAGATCAGCGCGTTCAAACATACATGCTTTCAGCTTTATAATATTCATATAGATTTTATTTAATTCGATTTGGATTATATTTTACAAAATTTAACACACGGAAAATTCGTCATTTTTAATTAATAAATTAGATTTATCAATAATATTCTTAGAAATTCAATAAACAGACTTTAATTAATTCTTAAGCGACTTCGAAGAAATATTGTAAACCGGAATTATATGTATAGACTATAATTGATGAGCTAATCAATATAGTGACTAGTAATAATGTACTAATGACTAGTATATCTGTAAAAGAAAAACTCTTCCAAAAAATAAAACAATTTTATATATTTCCAATCGTATTTCCAAAACGAGTTTTTTTTTCAACATGAATGAAATAATATAACTATAAATAAGATGATAAACTAAAAAATATGAAAAAAAAAAACCAAGATAATTCTGCGTAACAAATGCATACGCAATCGCGGAATATTGCTAGATAATACAATTTATATATAATACAATGTATTAATTAATATGTAAGTCATAATTTTAATATACAATACACATTAAAATTATATAACATATAAAAGGAATATTGAAACAAGAATATATGTATATTGTTTTAAAATTTTCTATATATTGGACAAGATTTTTTAATGTGATATTTTTTACGATAGGTTCCTCAATGTTAATATTTTAAACATAATTTTATTTAGAGTATAATATTAAGTGAGTAAAAATCTAAAAAGAATTTTGGACATCCCTGGTGGGGATCGAACCCACGACCTTTGGATTAGAAGTCCAACGCGCTATCCTCTGCGCCACAGGGACGATGAGCGTAGTGCTGAAATTATATATTAGTTACTAGAACACATATTAGCTAAGTACATTTTTTTCCGACTGGTAATTTCATGCATGGATATAGTTAGTTAAAAATAAATCACGCCTTTGTTCTACAGAATACATGTTTAACGATCGCTTTGATAAAAATTCCGAGAATTATACCTCCTATTTCGTAATCATTCTATTTTTAAATAGAATTAAAAGTTGAAAATGTTCATAACATATGATATTTTTGGTACAAAGTGATAGAAGTTCTGAAGATACTTTATTCCACATAGATAAAAGGTATCTTCAAACGCAAAATAAATATCATTCTGTATACATTTTAAATAGATACAAAGGCCTATGATACCAGTCCATTGAAGATTGCTAATATCGAGTTGAAGGAATGTTTAGCTTTGCAGTGTATGTTGGCAAACACACATTATTTTTGAAACACAGCGGTTTAAATATGTTAGAAATAGGAGATTTAGAAGTGCCTTAAGACTTATCAAATTATTTCTCAATAAGTCTACTGTTATTTGCCGTTCACGTAATACATTCATTAGCATCTGAACAAATAGACCAAGTTCGATTTCAACATTGTTGAAGTATACTTACAACTACTATATTATGTGGTTATATTGTATAAAGGAAACTGCTCTAAAAATATACAATATCTTAATACATGTTATATAGAAAATTTTCGTGTCACAATGTTAGTTGCCATACTCCTCTGAAACGGCTTGACCGATTTTTATGAGATTTTATAGGTCTGAGAATCGGTCGTAAGTGATTCCAGAGTAAACCTTTTTTTTATGATGTGGCGTTATAAATATATAAAATCCTTAATATTCACCCTCCTACCCTCATCCTTCATTTTTTTTAAATAACAATAGTATTTACTAGAAATAATTTATAAGACAGAACAACGTTGGTCGGGGCAGCTGGTCTTTATATATAAAAATTTCGTGTCATGTTGTTTGTCCGCGATGAACTTCCTAATTTACTGAATCGATTTTAATCAAATTTTGCACACTGTGTGCAGTTTGATCTCACTTAAGAGATAGGATACTTTTTATGTTGATAAGTGATTAGAACGGTATAGTCGATGTGATTGACTACTCTAAAAGGCAGAATAAGGTCTGCTAGGTCATTTAGTATTTTTATAAAACTTAATACCCTTAATATTGTTGTACAAAGGTATGTTGCACTTAGCGTTTACAACGTACAAACATATCTTCAGCCGTTCCATATGACGATCACGGTTGTTGCGGCAAAAACGTCATATTTTCATTAACGGAGAGATCACAACGGGCCATCTGCAAGGATGGATCCATACCCTATTCCACTAAAATTAATTATTGTAACGGGCACAAGCTAGTGTAACTGAAACAACAGCGGTCGTGAACGTGAACTTTGTGAACGTAGAACATAGCCACAATGTCAATTACAGTTTAGATTTATTTGTTATTAGAATTTTCGAAGATTTATTTCGCGTATACTAGTTTCGCGCAATATTAGGACCAATTTTTCACCTTCCCTTTAAGAAACTCCTTTCCAACGCGCGTCAGCCACTCATCTTCACAACTTGTGCTTCTCTCCCCAGGCAAATTTAGTACGAGTATGCTAGCGCAGCTTTATAAGCACCTTCTAGTATAGAACTTACTGCAGTCTTAGAAAGACCAAGATCTTTCACGGGTATACCTCTCGTTACCACTTCACTTAAAATTCCAAAAAATAATAATTTAGGATTAGTTAGGACCGAGTTTTCTTTACGTGTTCCTGGCAACAGCCCAAGCTGAGGGTCGGCCACTTCATGGTTCACTTGTGTTCATCGCCTCGGACTGAGTGCCTTAGGACTCGCCCCCAAAGCTTGGTGAAGCTTTGAAAGCCCCCATGGCTTACATCATATGTCCAATAAAAAAAAAAACAAATGAATTACAAAATTATTTCATTGATGTCTAGGGTAATTAAAACCGTGATGATTAGAGTTTAAATTCATGGTGAAACAGTTAAACGAATCAAAATCAACGCCTTCAGTTTTTTCAAATTACTTTCACACGTCAATGCATCGTCCATTTAATTCTCGGCTATCAACAGTCATTAGTTACTTAGCAAGAAGCGAGATTGTAATCGATTAGTTGCATGTACAAATCGGATTGACTATTCATTCGTCAAGCTCTATACCCGACTTCTAAAGATTCAACCATCATTAGAAATCCCATTAATTCAGACAAGGTATCTTTATATATAAATAAGCTAAAACAAAACAGTTCGGTAGCGTTTTCTGCTCTGTTTGTCAATTAATTATTTTCTTGTTTGTTGATTTGCTATTAATGAGTTTTAGGTACAGACCCAACGTTACGCTACGGTTTAAGCATTATTAGTAAAAACATTGAACACTGTTTTTCTCCCGACTTTAAAAGAAATCCCTTTTTTTTAAAGAAAGTGTTCGACCACTGTTTTTGTAGTTTTTTTTTTAATGATTTCCACACGTTTTATAAGGTCTAATTCTCAATTACAGCTGTCAAAGCACATATTTTGTAAGAATATGACATATGTCATTCCAAACTTGGTGGTCGGTCTCAATTTAGTAGTAAGTAATGCCAATGTCATTTCTCATCTTACATAACCATTATCTTTTATAATTTTTATCAGATAAATTTATTAAAATGACTACTCAAGACTTGTACTACCTCAAATTTGTGTTGTGCGCAGTCTAATATGACTATATTCAGAATAGTTTAGTGCGACCTTTTTTTTCATTAGCGTGGTGTTTAAGATCATATTCCTTTACGGACGTCCTAAACACAACGCGCATGCGCATTACCCGGGATCAACCCATGGCGAGAGGAGCATGTGATAACACATCAGATGCTAATCATTCAACACTACCCATTACAACCCATAACGGCAACACTTCACGTGTTGCCAGAGACCAAGGGAAGTTTACCCACTACTTCTAGTCAATCTTGGCGTGACCTATAACAAATCCTTCGTCTCAGTTATTAGAAAATTTATATTATTTTCATCGAAAGCTTACTGTTAAACTCTGCGCCGATAAACGTGCACGGCGTTCCATACATGGTATCAATGTGCTACCACAGGTCATAATACTATTTATTGAACAATCTTCCATAGACGTAGTTTAATTGGACACAAGTAAACGTTTATCTGGTAACAATAATAATTAGAAAGGTACTTACATCTGCGGTAAGTTGATTTGCAAGAACTAATGAGTTAAGAATATATGTCTATGCGATTAAAAAACAGGATGTGACAGGTGAGTTTTCAGATCTATATATGGATGTGAAAAGTGTATTTTCGGTTTCGGTTATGAAAAATTGTATTTTGCTACACACTTTTTTAGTTTCGTCTAAATGAAATAGTGATTAGAGGAATCAATTGGCTAGACGGGAAGTTAGATTTCCATTATGTGTTGCGGGAAAGCGGAAGAAAATAAGTGATTGATAATGTTTTAGAAGAATCAACTGTCTTTTAGAAAGACATTTGTATCCTTTTACTAAAGTCAAAAGAGCCATAAATAATTCTAAATTAAATGTTCTAATCCTAATTCTAATTAAAGAGAATCTCTTATAAGTTTAAATTTAAAAAAATCCATGATCACAAGATAAAGAGACCTACTAATTATAATTAATAAGGCTAGACTATTTATAGTCACGTACATTATGCAATTTGATATCTTTTGGGATAAGCTGGTATAGGCTACAACAAAAAGTTTATATTTTTATGGAAACTTGGTAACTAAAATTATTGATCATAAAAAAAAACAGATCCAGTTTCTTGGCGGTTCTTCTTGATGACTGGGTTATTTTCCGAACCGGTGGAAGTTTTGACGTTGATAAACAACTTCTCTGAATTTAATACAGTTTTACACGCCTCATACCGCAAAGCACGTGAGGTTGTAAACTACTCTCGAGATATCAAGACTAAGCAATTTTTGTTTTTGAAACTGCCTCTATCACACATCCTATTTGCATTTATACGATAATATGAGTGGATGTATTTCAAGAAAACACTTCAAATAATTTATCTCATAATTTGGTAAAAACAATTTTTATTTGCTACCATGAAAAAAATCGTTTATTAACAAAATGGTTTTTCCTCGCTTCATTTTTTAATTTATTTCTTTACACAATTTGGTATTATAAATTATTTTCTTTTTACGGAAAAGGCAAAGGTAAGGTCGAAAGTTATTTCATAATAAAGAGGTTAGTGCTTCAACATAATAGAGACTCTCTAGGTAAAACTATCTACAGAGATTTTTTGGCAAGTAATAAATCATGTTTGCTAGAACAATATATAATGATGAATAAAATAAAATATGGCAAAGGTACGATATGTTTTTGTTCCTATAAATTAAATGAATTAAATTAAATGAATGCACTCTTTGATTTTTCAAACATTTTTTGATAACGTTTGATCAATATTATCTTTTAAAGTTACCGCGAGCTAGGATACCCGAGTACGTCCTGCACACCCTGAACAGTCAGTCCTGATTCCAACCACACAGAGTGGTTAATTTTTCCGCAGCACGGACGAAATTGTTATGGTAATTAAGTGATTATAAGTTAACAAGTTGTCGCGAATACGATTACAACTTGCATCGCGCGTTGCCCAAAATACGCTCCGTTATACGCTACCGTTAATCCCGGCGAGATATTTCTCACCGCTCTGATAAATAATCGAGTTTTTCGGATGTTTTCTAAAACGCACGTTTTGTTTTCGCTTTCGCTATCGTAATCATAAGATAATCGTTTTATTTCTCCATCTAATAAAACTCGTTTAAGACAGTAATTATTGTTTGTACCTTTTAGCGTTGTGGCCACAATCTCAGCTGTTATTAAGTGAGTATGGCGAACACGCTAAGCCTAGTGGAAGGACTGGCTCACAAGTGAAATTGCTGGAAGGAACCTATAGGTATTTGGCTGCAGATTATAGCTAGCTAAACGGGATTTAGAAAATACCATACCAATATGCTATGGTTTTATCACGATGATCTCCTTCATCAAGAGCTTAGCTCATTGCAGGATTTCGAACTCACTTCCATTGCTGCGGCGTGCGTACAAGCTACCTCTGAGCATTATATTTTTATCTACATATGGATTAAATACACCAATAAAAAAACTTAGTTTATTCTTTACTTCAAATCCGGCTGTGCTTAGACTTATAACTTGCTAAATAGATCTTTTCAAAAGGAGTTAATGCGAAATACATTGTTTTGATATAGCGCTATTGGTTTAGTAAAACTGCCAATCGCTATAATTTTTTCTAGCTTCTTTAAGAGTCATCATCATAATAATGTATTAGTAAAATATTTACACAAAACCTTCGTATTTGATTTTATCAGACAGACGTGGCAAAACCCACTCGACGAATAGACACTCGAAAATTGTTTCAATCATTAAAATTCCATTCTGTTCGATAACTCATCGCAATATTCCTCTTTACCGAAAGCTCAGGCATATTTTAATTGCATTTTCCCTAAAATTAGACATATAGAAGAAAATTGGCTAAAGAATATTTAAAAATTATATTAACAATTTCCAAAGTTGGCTTTATGGATTAATTCCTTTGACTATACTATTGGACGAATATTATTACTACTACAGTTGAATATAGAACGCCTTATTGTTATAAAAATGTAAAGGTCTTCAACGAAATAGCAATAAAGCGAAAATTTTGTGCTTGGTAAACTGTATTGTACGTTTTCAAAGCCCGATTGGTTATACTTATTATAATGTCCACAAAGTTGATAAAGAGATTCTAACATTATACGAACCATAATACAAATACACGTAAATAAAGCCGCGAGTAAAGCCTGTAGTTAAATATTTGCGAATCTAGTTATACAAAATATAAATCAAAGTACAAATACAAAGTTATCAAAAATATTTATTTTTTCCTTTAGATCTCGAATACAATTTTGCCGTAGTGCACTCTACTTATTAAGTCGCAATAAATATTCGCATTAAAACATCGGTCTATAATAAAAATAAATGATTTTATATACACATTTGCCTGAGTGACTAAATTTTCCTACTTACCACATTTCCAAATTACCGACACAAAAACAAAAGCAAAACAAAAAGTGTATTTACACTAAAATACTTTGTATTTTAAAACTAAACACGTCACTATAGCAACGGCAATATGGCGGAACGCGCATGCGTACTGTCTACTGGTCACGAACTGACTGTTGTTTTGGCGCCGGCTATGGGCCGGTCATGGAAGTAAAAATGTAGGCACTAGAATAGTAACTATTATTTATTTATATAAGACTGCCCGTAGTCAGTGCCTTATAACATTCAAAAATTATGATGGAGGCAAATCTGAAAAAAAAAAAAAAATTACACTGAACCTCAAGCCAACCGCAACATGCAAATTGGTAGACAACAAAAATAAAAACAATATACCAATACTTTGTCATGGTAAACAAAAAAAAAATTGTTATTAGAAAGAAAGAAACGATAAATTGTCAATAGGTGAATAATTATGGGAGTATTTTATAACTTGTCTCTCAACAGTCCTGCAGCATTAGCCCTTAAACTAGAAAAGTATTATTTAAAAATGTAAATATTGATAATAAATAATCTATAATAAAATTATAAAGAAGACTAAATTTTTACTTCTACTTATAGTGACTTAGTAATCAACAATGAGTAATGAGTAGTAATGAGTCAAACAGTGAGTAATAATCAACAATCAATCATAAGACGAAAACAATCATAAGTCACAATAAATGGAATGTAAATTAGACATCATATAAAATAATTTATTATCGGTTTTAATTCAATACATAGCAATTTTAATACATTAAGCATTTCTTTATGCAAATATGTCTAAAATAATACCATCATCCTAACAGAATGAATTACGTAACACCAAAGAAAGTATTTACAGTTAAATATAAAAATTTACTTAAATTACAAACAATAAAGTTTATAAAAAAATTGTTCCATGAGGTGTGGTTCTGTAGCCGCACTTAAAATGTAATACAGTAATTTTACAAACGCTCATTCTAGAAAGAAACACATTAGTATCTTTGGTGTCAGTGGGTCTTGTTAGCCGGTCAAGGAAACCGGACAAATAAGTGTATAATTTTCTGTGAGTTCCGTAGTCACATATAAAATAAAAATATGAAAATCTTCCTGATATCCTTTTTTTTTCTTACTAAGTCTTTAAGTTATATTAAGTGAAAATAAAAAATTGTATACATAAAATTATCAGATTAACCTGAAAAGTAAATAAGGTTAATGGACATTACAATAATAAAATTTGGCGATAAACTGATAATTTATAAGGTAGATGATTTCTAGTATGGGTAATTTTCCTAAGAATTTCGAAATAACTACAGCTTATAGATTAATACGTATATAATATGCAACTCGAATTGTATCGTTCTAAGAAGTCGAAATAATTAATAAAAAAAATTACAAGTCAATAAATTTAATTACTACGTTTGGTAAGAGCTCAGCAAGTTTTTATTGAGTCTTACGTTGAGATATGTATTCGTAAAACAAAATTTAAATATTAATTGAATATGAACTTTATAAATAATGTATTTAAGGTTCTTTCAGCATCAAATTATTTTACTTGTCATGCAGAGTTTTTCTCTATACTTCTCTATACAATATAATGTTTTATGTTATTTTACGTAACGTAGTTTGGTTGTTGTTCAAAAGTGGAGTTGATTATATATAATAACTGAAAAAATCATTATATGCTCTTATACAAAACTCCATGTTCAGTAAAAAACATCATCTTTTTATACCGTTGTTGGAACTGTTATAATATTGGTAGAAACGTGGATAAGCACGCGTTGACAACTATATTAATATTATAAAACGGAAAAGTTTGTTTGTTTTGAATGCGCTAATCTTAGGAACCATCAGCTGGATTTCAAAAATTATTTGTGTATTTCACAGAGCAGAATAGCATTTAATGTCATGCTATTCGTAAATAGGAGAAAAGCTGTACCGAGAAAAGTTACAAAAACGGGTAAAAATGACTAAATAATTATTTGTTGCACGCGAAGGAAGTCGGGGTACCAGCTAGTTATAGATAAAAATGTTGAACCATTTTAGTGCGGATCTCTAAGTACAGTTGTGCGCATCGAGCTGCGTGAATTTCTTCCGTTGATATACCGGAAAACCACATTTAATGGCTGTAGAAACTTTTAGATATGGCACTGCGACAAATAATTCTAAATGCCGTATCGACACGATTTACAATAAAAATAGCAAACTGTTTTTTATATACAAATTTGTTTCGCACATTAGAGATGCAGATTAACCTAGTACATAACCTGTAGCAAATGTTACTTGGAACTTTTAGATCCTTTAGAAGACTAAAGCCGGACTGAGGGGGGTGGGTCGAGGGACTCGTCTCCCACTGCACCAATTCGGCCGTCTGTAAGGGCAGCTCGCCCGTCTGCCTGAATGGGCCCCGGCTTATTATCAGGCCGGGCCGATTACTGGGTTGACGCGGTGATTGCAAGCACGAACCCAGGACCAGGACTGGAAATGATAAACTGTAAAAAAAAATAGTACGATGAAACACATTGGAAAGAAAAATGAAAGAAAAATAATTAAAGGGCGATCTGAGGTTGGGAAGTAGAGGGGGTTGAGTTTTTAAGGGTAAAAAACGGTTCATCTCGATTTCCGGCAAAACTACAAGTCTTATGGGGTGGTTTTAGTGGGTATTACTTATTTTATGTATATGGGAAATCACGCCCATTATAGTTTAAAAAAAATAACCTGAGTCTTTTACTTTGATCCGATCTATTGAGGTTTTGCCTTCCATCTCTATTTAGAGCTCATTTCATGATTGGATGCCGCGGTATCTATTTGGTGTGTAAAGGAATTTTCTGGATGTTCACGTAACAGTATTTGGAAATAACCAGAACGCTTAATTTACATTTGAACGAGAAATTCGATCTAATTTATTACATTGTATCGGTTCCGCATAGAAAATACGTTTCGATTGTAATTCAGATAAGGCCATTTTTTCATTCGAAAAATAGTTTATTGTTAACAAAGGAGTGAATTTTCGAAGTCTATTGTGGTTCTTCGCTGGATCGCGTTTCGGACGGTGGGTGTTCGAATTACGGTGACCATGAATAATAAATTTTGTATATTTGAAAAATACATACACATAAAGTTGCTGGTATAAATGATATTATAATCCTTATCTACACCTATACCTTCATACTAATTGGCCAAAATAAATGGCAGGCTAATAGACCAGGACTGAAGCCTTGGAAATGGTAAAAAGTGAAAAAGAAATAGTAGGATGAAACCCATTGGAAACAAAAATGAAAGGAAAAATAATTAACGGGCGATCTGAGGTTGGGAAGTGGAGGGGGGTGACTATTTAAGGGTAAAAAACGGTTTATCTCGATTTCCGGCACAACTACAAGTCATATGGGAAAAAGTTACATGCCAAAGTTGATTGGTTAGCAAAGATCTACATCTTTTGTATTAACACTTTTTTTGTAAGTCTACAAGTTCCCTGGCGTATTGTGTCTACACTAGTTTCGAACTCTACCAAAGCTACGCAACGCCGTCTTGTAAAACATCGTACAGCGGATAGTTTGTAAGATAGCGGCTCAATTGATGCTGAGACTCTTCACAGACCGTGCCTGATGATAACCATACTGAAGTACCTTCGAACTGATGCTGCACATGGTAAGTATGTATGTGTAAAATTCGCTATCAAAGAAACATCATCCTTTTTTTGTTTGTTATCGCGATGAAAAAATATATGACGTTACGTAATTCCTCTTCTATTTATTCCTTTTTACTTCTCTACACACGCTACTAAACGATTAGAATAGGTGTGAAAGCTGTCTATGGCAACACGGGAGTTTCAAGTGTTGTGGTGCTTTTTAGAGGATAGTGTCGAATGCTAATTACCGGATAAGTCGCTACACACCCTTCTCCCTTTGGCCTGAGCCCGGATAATGCGTTTACTAAATATGATTAAGTCCGTAGGACAGGATTTTTATATAGTGTTTCTGGGAGCACTTTCTCTCGTGGCTGTATAGGCCAATCTAGGCGCTGTTGAATTGTTCTATTAGACTCCAGGCTGTGAAACGATGCCTTGTGGTACGCTTCCAGACTGCTGTGCACTAGTTTCCGCCTGTCGTTTCTAATCTCATCGTATTAGAATAAAGTCAGAAAACGTCATAAGTTAAATTTCAAATATGGAAGTCTAAAAAACTGTCTAACGAATCCGCCGTATACTATCATTTGTCCAATCAAAATATATTTTTTCGTAGGCGTAGGTGTATTTCTTTATACGCTTCCAATAAAAGGTAAATTATGGTTATATTAACACCATGAAAGTACTATATCATAATATTTTGAGCTCATAAGTCTTCATATTACGTTAATAAATTTTGATTGAAAATACGTGTTTTTGAAAGACGCCTACTTACTTTCTAAATTTTACCTTACATTTTTACTCTATAGAAGTTATTTAAATTCAAAAGATGTATATAAACCGAAACGATTATAATAAAGATTCTGAAATCATAAAGTTCTTCTGTACATGTAAATATTCCAGAGACTTCTTCGGAAGATTTTTTTATTTTTATTAATAAAGTGTTTTTTTTTTAATTTGCCTTGTTACAATTATGGCGCTGATACTACTAAAGAGTTTTGGCGCGAACAACTGTCTTAAGTGCTGTTTTTTTTTAAGTAATATACTACTGCTATTTAGCGCTGAATTGTGTAATTTTGATGACATTTTGTTCGATATAGTTTGATAATTATGCGCAATTCAATTATAAATAATAACTACGAACTTGCATTTTAGGTCTCTACAAAACTTACCACACAATTTTAGCAAGGACACCGCTCCTCTTATTAGAGCTATATTTAAAAATTATATAATAATTTTAGTGGAACATATACTGACAGCGGCAAATAATTATGCATCGCCAAAACAAAAGAACATAAACAATGTTGCCTAGAGATCAGTAATAAATTAATGTTGACATTTGTCAGCTCTGTTTGTCAGACATATTTCTTTTTGTCTATGAATAATTAAAAAGATTGCAGTTTTGCGATATATCCCTTTTTTAAGTGTATTCTAACACAAGTAAAAATAACATGCTGTATAACACTCAATAAAAGTAACTTAATTAAATATGAGAGTGAGATTCTTGTATGGATATATTTATAGGTGTAAAAACTTTAGCTGAAACAAATACGGAATCATAACGGCTGCATTTAAAATATAGTCAGTTGGAAATAAAACACAAATTACTGCTCACTTATAAAATACAAGGCGAAATGCTGTAGTCACGAATTTTGGATGACAAGGATAGAAAATATGATTTGTCGTGTGTTAAAACGAAATAAAAGATTCGTACCTTTCGTCGTATGAATGTTCCCACGGCGTACTTAGTTATGATGATTGTATATACGTATATACGTACGTATAATAGATATAAAACAGGTATGTAATTAAGAAAATTTTGGGTGCCACAAACACCATACAATATCTATGTCATGTTTGTTTACGTTCTCGTTGATTTTGATCTGTTAGCGAAGAAAATCACTACATATTATATCATAAAGTGTACCGCTACGTTTGTCTATCTGTTCATGATAAACTAGTAGTCTTTGCTACAGAATAGATTTTCATGCAGCTTTCACCAATTGACAGTGTGTTTCATGAAGAAGTTTTTGGTGTTTAAATTGATAAGGTTTTGTGTAAATTGGTTGAAATATGGCGATTATTGTTGAAAATGTATTTATTTATTTACACTTTAATATATTTGTATATAAGGCGGACATAAGGGCTGTGACATTCTCTACCTGATTGGTAGCTTTTACCTTGGGATGGTTTAGAGGTGTTGCAAAGTAAATGCAATAGACATTAGAAAATATATTACCTCCTCAATAATACAATATGTATACACCTAATAATTACATTCATACATGTAATACTAAGACTAACTATGATACATATATAAATGTATACACTATGTATATATATATTTACTGTTACTAAAATAAAGACAATTGTCTTGCAGAAGGAGAGTTTACCATTCCACGATGATCCTTTCCCACTGCCGCCTTCAGAACGTTGCCCTGACAGATTTGAACAAAGTCTGGTACGATAATAACTAATATAACTGGTTTATCATATAGAAAGATTTTTGTGTCATACAACGAAACAATCCCATGGTATAGACCTATTATCCTGACTAATATTTTAAATCCGAAAGTGAGTTTGTTTGTTACGCTTTCATGCTTAAACCGCTGAATCGATTATGACGAATTTCGGAGTAGAGATAGATGGGATATTGGAGATGGTAATAGGCTACTTTTTTTTCGCGAAAAACTTATTGGAAGGGAGGTAAAGAGAGGTATAAACTTTTTATTGCGTTATCCGATTTATTGGATATAACCAACATTAACGTATGCAAAGCCGCAGGTAAAAGCTAGTAAAGGGACGTCTTAACAAAATTTCGAAGTAATTCTCTATTTTCGATAGTCCGACGTCCATCAGGAATGCACTTTGTATACAATTAGTAATACACTACGGGCTAGAGATTGTAATTATGGTAACGTAATTGAAAATCTTATTTACAACGTTTAAAAATTAGTACTAAAAGTATGAGTCATAATTAAATTTGATGCATACGAAGTCTCAAGCATACTTCAAGTATTTATAATTTTGTACCCTCAAATACCAATCCTGGATGTATACCTTTGTAAAGGCATTGAATCCTTGTTATGACGAGTACTTCGCAGACAGCATCGTCTTTTTAAGGTTTTATGAAGCCGCAATGAAAGTGAGATTACAAAAAAGCTTCGGTTTCACAACGCTGCCTTTTTTGAAACCAAAGATCATTACGATTTCGAAGCATTATATTGTTTGTATAAAGAATATTAACGTTTCCAAAAGTGTTAACCAGTGTTTAAAGTACAGTGTAAACTCCATTTAACGGTACTTGATTTAAATACACATCCCCTAAAACGTCGAAACAACTTGACTCTTGTTGATTAATCTTGTTGTCCATACAATAATACATCTATACTAATATTCTCAAGCGGGTAAGTTAATAGTGTTTAGCTTCACGTTCCGGTTTTTAATTTCAACTATAAACTCGATTTTCAATTGAAGGGTGGTAGCTAGCCAGGCGGGCGATAGAAAAAACCCGACCACCTCACTATGGTTTCATCACGATGTTTTCCTTCATAGAAAGCTCAAGCTCATTGCAGGTGGGTTCGAAGTTACATCCAATAACGCAGCGGCCGTACACTCTACCAAGTGAACTATCATAGCCCGTGCACTAAGGGATCACTTAAATTCGAGGCCCAAATATCATCGTTAAAGAATGGTTGGTGAAAACGGGCGTATAGTGAATAAGACAGTAAACTGTTTTTACATTTGCTTTACAAGATGGCGTTATTCTACCGAACAATCAGTGACAAAACTTCAAAGAGATTAATTGTTTAAGAGGTACTGTGGTTCACATTTTAAATGCCAAGATCACAAAAAGAGCTTTTTGTAAAGACTAGACTGTGGTGGTATTGTGTGTAAACGTAAATCATTTATATACTAATTTTAATAATCCGCAGGGACATTTTTATAGTTATTTTAAATCAATGGTCTACTGCGTCGAATTTCATAAGACAGATAGGTTTTTGTTCAAAACCTAATTGGGAATTCTTATACGAAATTAAACCTTATTTTTAAGTAACATTAAGTTTATGTTCAAATGTGTTCATAATCTATTTCTATAGAGTAGTAATCGGTTGTTAATTTTTTATTTATGATTTTAGAAATAGGCGCTCTCATGTCGGCCACTGTTATAGCGGACTGTCGGTATTTTAAAATACTGTATCTGTACTGTCTCATCTAAAACAGTGTCAAACAAAAAACAGTCACCGAGACGGGCTCGTTAAATTCATTTAGTACAAAATTATAACTTTTAAACCCAGTCTCTCACGAATCCTTCGTTTCATGGAATTAAGAGTATCCTAAGCTCATACTTATGTTGAATATTATATACCACCGATTCAAGTCTCAAAGTGGTCCACGTATAAGGTGACATTCAGAATAAAGAAAAAATATATTTTCTGACTTGTATATTGATGATAAAACGAACGACAAATATAATTTCCAAACAAATATTTAATACGTACATATGGTTCAGTTCCTTTTTCATTATATCTATAATCTTACATTTTCTTACAATATATCACATTTGGCATAAACAGGATAGGGTTATTGAAGTAACTGTATCAAACATTACCGGATAGTCCGTCAAACGGCCAAACCGAGCGTTAAAAATCAATTGTTTCACTATAAAATTTTAACATGGGAAAAAGCGGTGAAATTCCTTTACATGCATCATTAACCGTGTCGACCAATAAATATACAGGTTTAACTCGTACACGTAAAGTTTAAATTACCTTAACGCAAATCGCATCCTTAATTTGGGTCATTGTTTATGAGACGCGCTGTAATTTTTATAGGGAAATGTAGTGGCGGGAGAATTCTCTCACTTGGCAAAGAGTAAGGTCAACATAGATACAAACAACCAACCTTATATAAGAAGCTATAAATGTGAACGTTTAGTACTTGCTCGGCCTAAAATTACAGTACAAATTCAGTGCATTGTGCATAACGTAATTATACATTCAAATGGGGTTTATTAAATGGGACTTATTTCACCAAAAAAAAAATATTAACATGTTTATAATCCTTACAAATATTATAAATGCGAAAGTGAGTTTGTTTGTCTGTTATGCTTTCACGCTTAAAGTGCTGAGTTGATTATGATGAGTTTTGGTATAGAGATATTTTTTATCGCGAAAAACTTATTGGAAATGGGGTAAAAAGAGGTAAAAACTTTGTATGAATTTTTTTTATTGCGTCATCCAATTTCACAAAATCAATAATAAAGCGAGCGAAGCCGCAGGTAAAAGCTAGTAATAGATACAATAATCGGAATTTACATGCGCGAATGTTTACAGCAACCACGTAACGTTTTCTTTTCGAACTGACGTACGCTAACAGTGTTTTGACAAGTGCTTTGACAGCTTCACCGAACTTTTTGGGGCGAGTGCTGAGGACACTCGGCCCCGAGGCAGCAGGCACAGGGGTGCCAGGACTACCGAACCACGGCTTGGACTGCTGCCGGTAAATTATTACTAATTTGGTTATTTTAACTACAACCTTATTCAAACGACGTCATTCTGCTGAGCTAGGAAAAAAAAAACTATGTGTCTTAAGATCACACGCCAGAAGTGAAAATAAAGTTTTCTCTTCATATCTCGCCTCGCCCCCTTAGTCATCTGGAGCCGACCGTGATGGCTAAGTCTCGCTCTTTAAATCTATACCCGTAAACTAAACTGCTTAGCTTTCCTAAAGAAGTTATAACTTGAAAATAAATTATCTCTACACTTGGTCATGCACTTAGAGTATAGTAAACAAAACTTGACCGGACTAAACTTCATGTGCACAATACATTACAGAATACACAATAAAGAAATAATCTTTATTCATTTCAATTTTTTTATTTTTATGAAATATATTAAACGAAAATTGTGATAACGTTTTTCTTTCTGAGAATAAATGAGCATTGAAGCTAGTTATAGAGCGGCCAAGATACGTGGGCTGTACTGTAGGTACAATTTAATGGAAGATCATGTCTGATACGTTTACATACTCTATGCTATTAGTGTGTGCGTTCTATAATTTTGATGGTTCTTGCCGGGTTCCTGTGATGTTCGCGGTAATTACGTAAATTGCCCCAGATTGTGGCAATTCCCATTGTAATCTACTTCAATGAGTTACCTTCATCGTGGCCTCGGGAGAAGAGTTTCTGGGAGATATTTTGTCCGGATACTTGGAATGATTGTATGATTTCCGTGTTATTGTTGTTTTCACTTGAACATCTTTTGTCTTTATTTAGGCATAGATATGTATTTATTTACATGATCTAATTATTCTATGTTGCGTTTATTAACAATATTTTTAGCATTTTTGATGTAAAATGTGATCGTTTACCTACTTCGTAATTATATTTTACTTAATAATTGACTCATAAGCATTTCGATTTAAATGATAATTGATATCCATGAAGAATCACAGTAGCAAAAGTACAAAGCGAAAATATTTGTTTGTTTCAATGCGTTATTCTTAGGAACTACCATTCGAATGTCATAAATTATGTATTTGTTGGAGAAATCATTGACTTTAAGCTTCCATTTCACGCTACCATCAAATGCAAGGAGCAAAGCTGTATTGGAAAAAGTTAGAAATATAGGCAAAAATTAACAAATATATTTTTGTTCATAGTTAGAAATTAAGTGATCGTATACCTACCTTATTAATAAATGACTCATAAAGATCTGAATTTAAATGATAATTGTAACCACGAAGAATAATAAAATCGATGCGCGTAGATTTTTTTTTGCAATAAGTATGTCTATTCACTTCTTTCTTACTAGCTCTCTCATGGTTTTGCACGTGTTAATGCAAATTTTAAAGGTGGATTAAAGGTACCTTATCTCCTTTTCTGTACCTGTAGCTGTTAAATCATATAAAGAATTACAGCAGCCCGTGTTCAGTTGTGTGTTGTGCATTTTTAAGGTCATTCTATGTTAACTAAATAATTAACAGTTAAGTTTAAAGCGTGTTTTTATCACACTTGACATTGGTAAATTTGTCTATAAAAACAAATGCTATAATATGAATAGTTTGTATTTCAATTAAGTGTCATCTATGATGTTATAAAGTAAACATGTACTGGCATTTAACTACTTAATGGAACTATAGTTTAAGTAATAAAAAATAGATGTCGCTTTTTTAAATATTATCTCAACGACAACCAGTTGTCATTATTGATTCTACAAAATAAAGTTAATTCTTATGAAAAATTCGGACATAGTAATATATATAGAAGTGTATATAAAGATCGAGTAATTGAATGAAATAAATAAGTATGTATGATAAATCACCGGTAAAATTAACAAGTTTTGATCTTAATTCATTTGGGTTTATTAGCTAACAATCGGTAGGTACCTATTTGTATATTAATCGAATTTTATATTTTTGTATATTATTTATTTTTTTGTATAAATTTGAGAAAAATAAATTCTCCCCTATACTGTTAATAATTATTTTTTGTTTTATCGAATTGCAAAACTGTTTATGACCGAACTCTTGTTGTAATTTTTTTTACTTTATTTTCTTAACTGTATCATAGTCACAAATTATGTAAATGGAATTTTAGTATTTTTATATCTAAATGTCTTTAGGCGTTTCATGTGTCAACACGGTCACTAATGACGTCAACCCATACTCCATTCCACTTGCGTTAAGGGATGTAACGATCAAAAGCAAATGAAATGGAATAAATCCCGGTTGTGAGCGTCGTGGATTAAGCAAAGTGTGATTTATATATTAAAATATTATAACGTAACCTTTAGGTTTAATTATAGGTATCGAAAGCTTTATTATGTTTCCGCTATTATTTATAATTTAATTAGATAGGAGCAATGACCAGGAATTTACATTTTACTCTATTAATAAATATTATAATAATGGGATAATATAAACAATGTAAAAAGGAATTTGTTATCTTGTGAATTTATTTTGTTTATATTTGAGTATATACTAATTATTTTTTAAATAACACAGTATCGGTAAGGTGGATCTCTGTTGGAATGTCATGGATGTCATGTCATGTCGATGGAATGTAAGCTGAATATTACAGATGCTATAATAACTTAAATGTTGTATTTGTAGATTGAATATTCGTAAATGTAGTAAACCTACATTCCGAGATATCTCAAAAAAGTGTTTTTAATTTTAAATTTAATAATAAAATACTCAAAATAGACTCTTATTGAACTAATTCGCCATATCGTAGAAGAATTGATAAAATATTGTTTTAATTTATAAAACCTAAGTTATAAATAACCAGCGTCGAAGCCATGTTTTTAAAGTTTATATTTTAAGTAAGTACTCAAAATTAATATTTTTTATAATTACATCAATCTTACTCTGAATGAGCGGTATGTGCATAATGTGATAGTTAATAATTGCAATAGTCATTCATTTTTTTTTATCCCAGCGGGTTATTTCAAGCGATTAAAACGGGGAGAAAGGATTCTATTGTCAATACCTGTGGGTTATGTTATTAAAACTATTATGTTTGTATAAGGGATCAAAATAACAAACTTATAGTACTTGTATTATTGACTAACTTTTACGCCTGACTTCGTTCTTGTTGTTTTCGAAATGAAACTACTTGGGCGCCATCTATTGTATAATGACTAAGTAATGACAGTAACAGTTTTTTAGGTAATAGTGTTAGGCTTTATAATGAAGTCTCAAAGCATATTACCGAATTGCCGGACAGAACATCTGTCCCCTCGTACATCCGCTATTAACTATTGTAAATACAAACATTAAACTATTATGTGATAAAAAAATGTACATAAAACAAGATTTAAACGGGCAGACCGGGTTTCTTGTCGGTTCTTTTCGACGACTGTTTCACTTAAGCACCTTATTAGGGTCTAAAGTAAATAACGATTTTTGATTTGATTTGAATGTTTATAATAATTGAGAAACCTTTATAGAGGTAGATAGACCTCACCAGGAGTTTTTATGGCAGGGTATTAATTTGTCATGCTGTGGTTACACATTTTACCTTTACAAATTTACATTATTAGAACGTATTTTAAATCTCAGAGGATGTTGGGGCTTCGACTCCCGAACAGGATATATTTATTTAGTCTATAACAACTACACATAACTCATAAACTCACCGTACCATTAGAAACAAATGTACTTAAGGACCACGAGATAAAAACAAATAAATTCTATTAGCTAATAAATGAACTGAATACAAATGGCTACGTAGTTAATTTATCTGTGGTCTAAGTAGAACAGAGGTATACTAGCGAAATTTCTTCATAATATGAAAGATCTGTCTAGAACTACAATTAGTTTTATACTGGAATATACTTCTATGCTGGACTAGCAGGTTTCTACAAAATTTGGCTGGTCAGGGAGCTCAAGTAGTGAAGGTGAGTGTTGACGAGCGTCGAAATAGTTGTTTCTTAAACTTACACCACTAATAACTACTGTAACACATTAAATCATTGTTTATAAACATAAGAATAAGAGTTAAAAAAAAGCATGCAGATCCAGTTTCTTGCCGGTTCTTCTCGATGACTGCGTTACTTTCCGAACCGGTAGTAATTTACGTTCATAAGCGCTTTCTTAGGGCCTAAATTGAATAAAGATTTTTGATTTGATTTGATTTGATTTGACACCCGTGTCACAAGTCTCGGGATTTGCTTGGTATATTCATATATTAGAAGTTCATCTCTAGTTATGGTGTATATTGTGATGTATTCTGGTTAGTGTCCATAAGTGACAATCAATAATAACTCGGAGCATGATTTATTAGCAACCGTAAAAGCTCTCTGTACTGTTTTTTTAAAAGGACATCGCCGAAACTTAACTGAGGTCAACGCGAAGGAAGTCACGAGTTCGAGTAATCACTATATAAATATATGAGCTTAAATTTAATTGTTAGCTTCGAATACCTTAAAAGCTTTCGAGCATCGGACGCCATTAGTGGCTCCGTAAGAAAGGGGTGAGTTCTATACGTGTTTTTAGGGTTATCGTAAATTACGCTGCGGTCGCTTTATCGAATTGATAATGGCATATGATATGGTCTATGACTATGTAATTTATTTTAAAAATATTTTTATATTTCTTAAATTGTAATGTAAACTTTAACAGGATATCCTTTTTAGTATCATGAGATGGTAGGTGAATGGAAAGAATGAAAAGTGAGTGAAGTGATGGTAAGTGAGTGAGTGGTGGTGAAGTGTGGTGGTAAATGTAACGGTGACTGTCGAACGATCAATTTATTGAAAGTCATTACTGTCCAGGTTCTCGACAGCTGGAATATACTGGTTTATCATAAAATGCGACAAAATCAGTTTTTTGTTTTGGGATTTTTTAATTGTGAAATCTGCCTTTGTAAACAGTTTTGCCAGTGTCAAGTGTGTAGAACTTTATGACTTCGTTTAACAGCCACACAGAGGCAATCAAATTCAGAACAATTATCTTTGGATCACACAAATAAGCCTTGGGTGGGACTCGAACTCAGCATATTGGCGCGACAATTACAGCGAGTCGACTAATTTAACCGCTACTCCCTAATACCCGCGTGTTTCGGCGCGGATTAGTCTTGATAAAATTCGCAACAGTCTATACTAAATACCATTATGTATATTGAAAACAAAAAGGGTCAATATATTAATCGATCCACGTACCAAGAACAACAAATAAAACGTGTGGTATCAACAATCGACCCCATAGTGAATTCAAATTAGCCGGTGCGCTACTTGCATCTGTTCAGAACGGGTACCGGCGCGAGGGAAAGTTCCTTCGAAGTTATTCGAAACATAATTATAAGTAACTACGCACATATCAATCTGTACTAATAAATACAACTGAATGTCTATCTGTAATATCAAAATAACATTTTTTTATGGATTGATCCGTATGAAAATATATACTGCACTTTTTAAAATTTATTTTTCGGCAAATCTCCTAACCGGTTGTTCTTATTTTTACAAGACTTTCACTGGCAGGTAGCTGATGTTAAGAAGTATTATACTAAAATACAATATTAATATTTTTGAAGCTATGATAGCTCAATTGGTGGTGCGTACGGACGCCGCGTCAAGAGATGTGAGTTCGAATCCATCTACAATGAGTTTGAGCTTCCGGTGATAGAAAACATGGTAAAGAAACCATAGCATGGTGGAAGGGCTTTTTTAATGGCAGTCTGGCTAGCTCCCACCCTTAAGTTGAAATATGCCGCCAAATACCTATTGGTGTCCCCTAGTTGCATTTGAGAGCCAGTCCCTCCACTAAGTTTAGCGTGTCCAACATTTTGGGCCACATTTTCACTTAACATTAGGTGTGATTGTATCCATAACGCTAAAATCTATAAAAAAAAATATATAGATAAGCACTTTTGTATACAAGATCCGTGACGGTATTCGACCGTAAATAAAGCGGTGGATATTTCGATCGCACTTAAGATATTCAGTTTTCGCATAAAAATTCATATTTTTTTATTTACGTATAATGAGTTAGGTATGTCGTGTTAAACGCACCATATTGGTCACAAACAGTGTTTTATTATAACACGCTCGATTGGTTTTATACATTATTTGTGGTTGAATAAACATTGTACGGTATAGTAATAATATATTTATTTAACATTAAGAAATTACCATAAATGTAGTAAGTAATAGAAATTATATTAGTATTAGGAAATCGAATGTTTGCAGCTCTCTAATCTAATCTCAAACTAATACTCATTTGACAAGCTACTACTCTCAAGTTGAATATTTACCACCAAATACCTATAGGTGTGTTCCGGCAGTTGCACTCGAAAGCCTGTCCGTCCAATAGGTTTAGCGTTTCCATCATCTTGGGCCACGTCATTATTTATCATGAGGTGAGATTGTGGTCATAACGCTAAACCCATAGAGTATAGAGAATAAAAACATTACTATGTATTATAATAGATTACAGTTGACATGTTAGTATAAATAAATTAGGCATTGTCACTTCCTACATCCTGATCTTAAGTGACGATACGGCCCTAGATGGATGACACGCTAAACCTGTGGAGGAACTGGGTCTCAAGTGCCCCTTCCCGGACTGCAACTATTGGTATTTGGCGGCAGACTGTCAACTCGATAGTGGTTGCTAACCAGGCGGACATTAGAAAAAGCTCTACCACCGTGCTATGGTTTCACGGTGTTTTCCTTCACCGAAAGCTCAAGATCATTGTAGGTAGATTCGAACTCACGTTCCTTGACGCGATGTGTATTGACTACCAATGAGCTATCATCGCTTGCGGCCAGTATTAAATGGACAATGACGTTTATCGAACAAATGGCTATTATTCAATGTTCGGTTGTAAAGTTAAATCGTGGACAATGGGCGCGTGCCCGAAAATTCATGATCGGGATGAAAATGTACCGCGGTCACTTGGAAGGGTTGAAAATTACATCTGCATGATTATTTATTACGACATTACTTTTATGTAAATGTATATTTTTTTACCAGTTGTTTTGTGGAGAAATATAATATCAAAATATATGAAACTTGCAAGATACGAGAGATATTTTAACATTTATATACTTAGATTACTAGCTTTGCCCTTGAATAATTTATTGTATATTTCGTTTAACGTGCTTAGATCTTATTTTTAGTTGTGTAATCATGGTGTTTGAATACATATTAGTCATATTGTCTTAACCACAAAGTTTTGCAAAGTGCGTACCCAGATTATTGTCTAGTTACTAGGCCCTAGTAGATGCTAATTAGTTTTACAAATAACATTGTATTTCAAAGTAATAAAGTAATGAATATTTGATGTCATTTAAGACAACTACTGTCATGCTATTTGAACCATTTTTACTAAGCGCCACAACAGTTTTTAACACCGTTCTAAAAATCTTGTTTTTAATACGCTATTATGCAGAAATCCAATATCACATACATATGAAACAAAGGTTAGATTTTTAGGTATTTCTTAGCTGCTGACCGGAGAAAGTTGCGTCAAAATTCAACAGGAAGTTCAATTACAACAAAAATAATTTATTTTTTATAGGTTTACCGTAATGACTATATTCTCACCTGATGTTAAGTGACGATACGGCTTAGGACGGTGGACACATTAATGTTACATACCACGTCTACTCCTTAATGAGAACTTAATAATACTATATACTTTAAATTAATAACATCGAGCGTAGTTGATGACTCAGATTACTATATAAGTGAGATGCGGGCGCAGCTGGGGGTCAGTCAGTTTAGTTCAGTCAAGAACGTCGGACAATAAGGTCGAAACCTCTAGCTGTAAGGAGAAGCTCTGCTGTAAAATGTAACAATTGTGGAAGAGTACTTTGAGTATGATTCGATGCAACCTCCACGGTTTCTAACATTAAACCTGTGGAGGGACTGACTGTCAAGTGCAACTGCCGGAACACACTTATTGGTATTTGACGGCAGATTTTCAAATTGAAGGTGGTAGATAACCAGGCGGGCGTTTGAAAAAGCCCTATCAGCATACATTCTTTTTCTCGTATAAAGGTTTTTGCTCTATAGGGTGAAAACTATTCTATAAGTTACTCGATAATATGTGAGAGACCGTGGAGGTTGTGAATCATACTAAAAGTCTCGTTCCACGATCGTAATATTTTACAGCATTTTACAGCAGAGCTCCCCCTTACAGCTTTTTTTTTATAGTCGAGGTTTACCGTTATCACCATAGTCTCACCTGATAATGATTGACGATACGGCCCATGCTGGCAGACATGCTAAACCTGTGGAGGGACTGGCTCTCAAGTACAACTGCCGGAACACTCCTTTAGGTATTTAGCGGCAGATTTTTCCCTTAAGGGTGGTAGCTAGCCAGGCGGGCATTAGAAAAAGCGATAGAAGAAGCGATGATAGCTCAGTGGTAGTGTGTACTGTTGTTGCTATTCGTTAGCTCGTCACTTACCATCATGTGAGATTGTGGCCACAACGCTAAACCTATAAACTATAAAATCACTTTTTATTTCTGTCTGTGATATTCTTCTATATTTTCCCACTTATATGTTATTTTAAATTGTCTGCATTTTGAAGAATACTTTAGTCGTAAACGATCGGAGGGAAAAAATCTGTCTCACAAACGTGTCCTTTACCAAACAGAGGTCAGATCCAACGTAATAAACTGAAAACATAATTAAAGGTTAAGTATAATGTATTCAAATAATAGGAATATCAAAAGTATCTAGGTCACGCACCGGTGGCTACACATAGGGTTGTCAACGAAGAAAAAAAACGAATTACAGCGGTCTGTATAATAATTATATATAAAAATGTTAGATTAAAAATAATTGGAATACGATATATAACATTAATTGTTTTATTATTTTGATGACTATTTGTACCCACGATTGTGTTAATGTCGATATGCACTTTGCTTCATATAATTTTATTATATATTTTTTAACTTTGCAAAGACTGTACTAAGTATACAGACATCATCCTTGCCGATTTCGGCTACAGCGATTTATTCTACGAGAAGAGAGAGAGAAATAGATTAAGAGATCAGATGATTTGCTCTTAGGTGGCTAATGTATCCTATTTTAGCAGTGAACGTACGGTTACATTGTGCGCACGTTAGGATTCCATTTTCATAGTTTTTTTTTTGTTCGTTATGTTTTATATCTAAATATAAACTGTGATGTCACAGTTTATTTTATAATTAATAACTTAAACGTTATGAATACAATCTCACCTGATGTTAAGTAACCATGTGGCCTATAATAGTGGACACGTAAAGCCTAGTGGAGGTACTGCACCTATCGAACACACCTAAAGGTATTCAGCTCTAAAGGTGGGCATTAGAAAACGCCTTAGCATTAAGATATGGTTCCATCACAATCTTTAGTTTCACCGAAAGCTCAAGCTCATTGCAGGTGACTTCGAACTCGCATTCCTTGACGCGGAATCCGTACACTACCAACTGAGCTGTCATCGCTTCAAAAATACTTATATAGCTTCTATACTATGGTTAAAAAGTATTATGATATTAGTTTTCTTTTATTCTAACACGGCAATGTGATGAATGTTTCCTTGATGGTAAGTGCATTATAATCTAAAAGTAGAAGTGACCATTAAGAGAATTCTAGGGTCTTTGCGATCGTATCAGCTTGTAAACCTCTCGGCAGGTTACAATAAGTTACTATAATGGCTTTAAAATCATGTGTATATATGGTGGTCAAGACCCAGATAGGCCTTCCTTACAATTGCAACACTTTGAAGCGATGATAGCTCGGTGGAAGAGTGTACGGACGGCGCGTCAAGAGACGTGAGTTCGAATAGTGCTGGGTGAGTCCCACATACCCCTCTCAGTGCCCCGGGCTGGAAGGGGATACATAAATACATTTGCCCACGTAAAAAAAAGATCTTACCTGCGGCCTCGTACGTGTTAATATTGATTTTGTCAAACAAATCGAATGACGCAATAAACAGTTTCATACACAGTTTATTCCTCTCTTTACCCCGTTCCCAATAAGATTTCCGCGAGAAAAAATATCCTGTCACCGTGTCCTGATTCCCATTTATCTATATACCAAAATTCAACATAATCTATACTGCGGTTTAGGCGTGAAAGCGTAACAGACAAACATACTCACTTTTGTATTTTTTTTTTATGGTAGCTCGGCAATGTCACTGCACTGTACCTGATGTTAAGTACAGCACAGTCCAAAAACAGCAGCGACCATCGAGAGTACGAGAATCCATCGCCAATCGCCTACTGTCACTGTTTCCCTTGAAAGACCCGATGTTATATTAGGAAGGGAATACATGGACAACTTCACGGCACGGCAAAAGTACGACATATCAAACTTTTTGGTTCGAGCCGTAATGGGGGTTACCGTGAAGCTGTGACTTCGAAGTCCAGCGCGTGTAGTCCTGTTGTGGAAAGGAGAGGAAGGGATAAGATTGAAGAGCTCTTATGAACACTCACCGTGGTACATGCGATAGAATATGCCCAAACAGCCAACGGATTTGTATTTGTCAAAATAAAAGCACTGCGCCTTTCTTTGTATTAACGTTATTATTATATATATTTGTATGTATATATATGATAAGACTACACATGTATGTATATATAAGCGAAATATTATCCACTGACTGACTCATCACGATATCTACAGAACTACCAGACCTATAATAGGTTTGAATTTAGCAACGAGATGTCTTTTATGACGTACATCATTCCTAAGAACGGATTATACGATGATGCGCAGATAACGGAAAAACATGACAGAAGTCGGGGGCACCAGCGAGTATTGATATATATAAGATTAAATAAATATCAAACCGTTCCATCCAATCCAGCCACCTACAATGAGTTTTAGCTTTCGATGAAGGAAAACATCGTGAGGAAATCATATTTTGGTGGTAGGGCTTTTGCTGATGCCCGCCTGTCTAGCTACCACACTCAAGTTGAAACTTGCCGCCAAATACCAATAGGTGTGTTCCAGCAGTTGCACTTAAGAGCCAGTCCCTCCACATGTGAGATCAGGTGAGATTACGGCCATAACGCTAATCCACAGCAATGAAAAAAAAACCTATGTTTTTTCATAGAGAACATTTTTACGTTATTCATGGAAGCGATATATGTCACTGTAATGAAGAAAGAGAAGAGTTATTTTTTCTGGGTTTACTAGTAAATTAAAATATATATATATATATATATATTTGTATATTATTTGTATATTATTTCATCAGAACTGTATACACCGGCATTTTTCTTGTAAGAATGTTTCTAATTATGAACATAGGTAATCATTCAATCATAATTCTAGCCATTTCAAACACTTGGAATTTAATTTAGGGGTTTCATAAACAAATAATAATATAGAGCGAGATATTACGTCATGGGCCTCTGGGTTTAACTAATGTAGCCCTCGACCGATAATAGTTCGTATACATACGTTTTTATAAAACGTCGCGCAACATTGTCTATACTTAACATTTGCGATTGTGGCTATAACGCTAATATTTATAAATTATTAATATTATGTATGAAAAAAAAAATGTTATTTTAATTAATAATTATAAAAGAAATATTATGACACTGAAAACAACAAACTTGAAATGTTTGAAATATTTGATTTCAGCAAATTTCATTATGTGTTACGTCGGAGTAAGAAACATCTTATTATAAATAAAGCGATGCTAGCTCAGAGATAGTGTGTACAGATTCCGCGTCAAAGGACTTGAGTTCAAATCCACCTACAATGAGCTTGAGATTTCCGTGAAGGAAACCATAGCATGGTAGTAGGGCTTTTTTAAGCCCGCCTGGCTAGCAACCACCCTGAAGTTGAAAATCCGTCGGCAAATACCAATAGGTGTATTCCGGCAGTTGCACTTGAGAGCCAGTTCCTCCCCAGGTTTAGCGTGTCTACCAACATGGACAGTATCATCACTTAAGATCAGGTGAAATTATAGCCATGACCTTAACCATAAAAAAAGCTAAAAATAGAAGCCTAAAGATTTCTCATAGCGGGCCAGGATAAATGTCACTTTCAAAAATGCTCGATGAATTACCTTTAGCCCGTGTGTTTTGAATCTGTAGACGCACGAAGAAACTACATATGTATGTACATTATTCTATGAATTATTTATCGTCCTTGTCTACTTGTTCAAAAATAGATTTACCTACCATTTTCTTACGATTTGTAGCTCACCCCACAAACGTTGTTCTGTCTTATAAATTATTTCTAGTAAATACTTTGGTTGTATCAAAAAACGAGAAGACGAGGGTAGGAGGTTCAAAATAAAAACTTTTGTCAAAAAAATTAAATAAAAATGTGTGGGGCAGACCATAATTCAAAATAGAATACGACCGATTTTCAGACCTACCGAACGTAATTATAAAATTTCATGAAAATCAATCAAGTCGTTTCAGAGGAGTATGCTAACTAACATTGTACCACAAGAATTTTATATATAAGAGATTTTACTCGGCGTAGTTGTATTTTATATAAACTTCGATTATGTATATTAATTAGTAAATATAAGGAAAGATTTTGAGGCAATAATGAATCAGTCATGGGTTGTACGTATATTGGGTCGACTAACATGATTTCCAGAGAGCGATGAACCTGAGCTTTCAGTGAAGGAAAACATGACATGGCATTTTCTAATGTCATCTAGCTACTATTCTCAACTATCTGTCGAAAATCTCGCGCTAAGCACCGATAGGTTTGTTCAGGCAACTGCACTTGACAGCTTACTACGTTTGGCGTGTCAACATCTCAGGTAACATTGTCAATTATCATCAGATGAGATTGAAATAGATATTGTATATAGTCTAAGTTGACAACCTTATTAAATTACCCTAATTAAAAGCCGCAATTAGAGTATTTCTGTAAGACGTCCTTGTCCAAAGTGCGGCTATTGGACGACAATTTCATGTAATTAAATTGGAAAGTTTGTTCCTGTTCCCACGTATTTGGGGTGAAAACGGAAACTATAAGTGTTATCAGGCGATTACTTCCATAATATAAGAGGCATCGTACACCCTAACCACATACAGATATGGTTACGGTTAACCGGCACACACCTAATGGGGGTCATAGCGGTCGGGGCCCGTGCCCTCCCAACTAATTATAATTTGCGATTATCACATAAAAATTTTTTATATGTACAATGTTTTCCATGATGTATCTTCGAGAATCTTCAATCTATGAACCTTCAGACTTAAACCCTGGATCTGTACCTGAAGGTTAGTGAAACGAGAATGGTTGTTAATATTTTGGAACGCAATATAGAACACCTTTTTAACTTACAAAGCTGAATTTTTTTATAGTTAATTTTTAGTGTTATGGCCATAATCTCACATGATCTTAAGTGACTATACGGCCCAAGATGGTAGACACGCTAAACCTGTGAAAGAAATGGCTCTCTAGTACAACTGCCGGAACACACCCATTGGTATTTGGCGGCAGATTTTCAGTTTGGGGGTGGTAGCTAGCCAGTCGGGCATCAGAAAAAGCCCTACCACCATGCTATGTTTACTCACGATGTTTTCCGTCACCCAAGAGTCGAGCTAATTGTAGGTGGTTGGATTCGAACTCACGTCCCTTGACGCAAAGTCGTACACACTACCACTGAGCTATCATCGCTTCAATGCTGTAATCATCGAAACTACTAGTCTGATTAAAAACATCTTCTAGTATTTTTGATAAAGCAATAATTGAGGAAGGTTTTAAACTATTTAAAATCACGCTAGCATCAAGAGAAGTAAAGCTGAGTTGAAATAAAGAGTGGTGTCGTAGGACACCAGATAGGAACAAATTCCTTATTATAAAAATATTAATTTCAAGTTCTATTCGAGGTATAAAAAAAATATTTATTCGGGTATACATTTTTTGTCGATAAAAAAAAACTACTTTACAAAATTCTTAACACCTTTATTTTGTTTACGATGATTTATAAAAATATATAATAATATTAGTCATCACGTAGACTATCCATTAGACACTGTATACCCATCATACATAGACTATACATAAAAATCTTACGCTAACGTTACGGATGTCTTTTGCTTCGCGACGCCTCATAAGGTACTTCGTTCCAAAATTTACAATAACGAGCAAAAATTCTTAAATAATTTTTAGATTCATGCGAACGAAGTCCAAGGTTCTAGGTAGTAACTTTTATTAGTATGAAGATTATTTACCTAATTTTAAGTGATCCATTGTAAATTTTGTAAATATACACATACATGAAAACATAACCAACTCTCATTAGGTGAGATTTTGTATTCGAGTTATGTTTTGCTGGCCAAGTTTATCTACATAGGAGTTTTTTTGTAATAGTTTATCAGAGATTTAAAATAAGGAAACAATTAATTTTACTAGTGATTAATATTTCTACTGTGTAAATATATTTATACCTCTATTTTCAAAAGAATACGGTAATTAATGCTTTCCGGAGGTGCTTTTAAATATTTTATCTTGATATTCATTCATTTTATAAACGTATGGAGACAAAAAAAAATCGTAGATATTTGTGGTGTATGTATAACGATATTGAAAAAGATTGATATATTAAGATATTTTGTGATTACAGGTTTGGGCGTTTTTCATATACATTATGCGTTATTTTAAAATACGTTCTTAGTAAGTGTTTACTTTATGAAATAAATATTCAAGCTTTTTTATAAACATAGGGTAAACCTTTGGTCACACTCTCACCTGTTAAAGCTTATGTGGTCAGAAATGGTGGAGACTCTAAGCTTAGCGGATGGACGGGCTCTAAATTGCAACTGCTGGCAACACACCTATTTTTGACCGGAAACAGATTTTTGATTTTCAAACTGATGGCGGTAGCTAGTAAGGTATACATTAAAAATTACCCTACTACCATGCTACGTTTTTATCACGATGCTTACTTTTACAGAGATCTTAAGCTCATTCCAGGGATTCGAACTCACATGCATTGACGCGGCTATCTATTTGACTACCAACTTTTTTATATATTTCAGGTTTAGCGTTGTGGCCATAATTTCTTCCCTTCATCTGATTGTAAGTGACGATACCGTCCAAGTTGGTAGACACGCTAAACCTGTGAAGGGACTGGCTCTCAAGTGCAACTGCCGGAACACACCTATTGGTATTTGGTGGCAGATTTTCAACTTGAAAGTGGTTGCTAGCTAGGCGGGTAAAAAAAGCCCTACCACCATGCTATAGTTGCCTCACGATGTTTTCCTTCACGGAAAGCTCAAGCACATTGTAGGTGGTTTGATTCGAACTCACGTCCCTTGACGCGAATTAGTACACACTATCACTTAGTTATCATCGCTTCAAACCAAACTAAGCCAAAAACATTTACTGCGTATTTTATAACAATAATTTTCTGAATTCCTTTTCGACACCGTGTATGAGAAATTTGATTTTTGGTCGAGTAGTTAAGGCGTGAAAGCGTAACAGACAAACACATTCGTATTCATAATATAATTATGATAGGCGTATGGATCACCGTACGCATGTCACGGAATAATGTCATTACTTGCAATAAATGACAATTGATTAGGACTCGGGGGTGGACATTTGGACTATTGTGTTATTAATGTTCATAATTATGGTGTTATTATATTGGTTGAATAAATATATATCTTAATATTGAATGAAAAAATTACTGTAATATGAGCAATCGTAAATAATATATAAGTAATCATAAAAACGCCTTCACAAAAGTAATGGATTATGTCTTAGGATCATGGCCATAATCTCAAAAAAAAGCCAAGTAATACCTTCTTAAGTTAGGTCGCGGAATGCATAATTCGCTTTCCATTACGTGTATAGGTAAGCTTTTAATATATCCTCCAATAATCCGTAATGCTTGGTTTTATACTTGTTAAAACATGGATGTAAAGTATCCAAATGGGACGCGTGTACTTCATCGAGTACAATGTTAATACTGTGTTTAATAGGTCCTTAACGGTTCTATGCGGGTGACAGATGCACCAGTCGTACCATTGACGTTTTTTTCCATATTTTGCAAATTCGTTGAATAATAAGTTGGTGACCTCTGTACCCCCCAAATTGTCTTTATCTACAACCATTATTTAAAAGCTGTATTACAAATAATCTATGGGATGACGTTCTAGATACTAAATCTATGATATATTTCGGCACAAAACTCTGTAATCAAAGTAATGCTTTAATCGAGAAAAAGCTTTACCACTATGGATAATTTTTTTTTTATATACTTAAGGTTTAGCGTTATGTCCATAATTTCATCTGATCTTAAGTGACGGTATGGCCTAAGTTGGTAGACACACTCAACCTGTGGAAGAACTGGCTCTCAAGTGCAGCTGCCAGAATACACCTATTGGCATTTGGCGGCAGGTTTACAACTTGAGGGTGGTAACTACCCAGGCAGGCATCAGAAAAAGCCCTACCACCATGCTATGCTTTCTTCACGATGTTTTTCTTCACCGAAACCTCAAGCTCATTGTAGGTGATTGGGTTCGAACTCACGTCCGCTGCCGCGGCGTTCCTACACGCTACCACTGAGCTATAATCGCTTCATCGCTTCCTAACTTCTTTGAATATTTGCGAGTTGCCAGTACAAAATACAAGTAAAACTTAATTAATATAATAATTAACATATATTTATGCTTACTGTTGGTATTTACATGAACTTAACTGTCATTATTTTGTATCAAGTTACCCGAGAGTACTATCCATTATTATCTTACCATCTAGGGCCACATGGTCACTTAAGATCAGGTGAGATTTTTGCTATACGGCTAAAGTTATTAATTATAATAAAAAATCTTCACAAAATACCCCAACGCGCCGAAAGCAGTTCTCATTTGAACACTATTAGCCCTTATGAAAAAATTCGGACAAACAGCTAAAGTGACATATGCGAGTGATATATATACATATGATAACGACAGTAATTGATCTCGAGTCCTCTGATGAGCTTTTAAACGTATACACGTGTTTACATAATTGTTTCATTTGTTTGAAACGGTTCGGGGTGTGTGACAGATGGGTTTTATGTTTAATATTGAAAAGGGTAAGTAAATGATATCGTCTTTTTTTTTCTCAGTGAAAAGATATATTTACGTACCTATTCACGTGATATATCAGAAGGGTACGAGAGGGGCGTATGAAAGTTATTTGTCTAGCCTATGTATAACCTAGCCCGATGTACACAATGTCCCGCGAGGCGCTTTAGGAGCAATTAACGGTAAATAGCACCTTGAATATTTGTAGGAGTTGCTGAAAATAAAACCTAACAATAATGAAGACAGTATAGATAATCGCAGTACATTCCACATACAGTGGAAACCGCGTAGAGATAAACAGTATGACGGGACGGTCGATGTCATCCCGGATTGAAATTATTTTGCCTTCAGATATATACTGGGTGGTACGTATTAATACGAAACAGAATCAGTGTGACGGGCGTGACGTGAAATCGACGATATATCGTCGAAATTCCTTGATGAAAACACTTGAAAAACTTTAGATTTACACACATTTGAAATTCAATATTGATGTTTATTTCACAGCGGATAGGAATGGCGTCATCTATTAAACAGGATATGAGCACGGGGATGAGTGTTGAAATACTATCTATTTAATCTTTTGAATATCATATAATTTTTACGCAAGTATTGTACAAGCCATGTCCAAGAACAAAACATGTAGAATAAAACTAGTTTCTTCGATCCAAAGCAGATATGTCAGTCCCACCGTACCCTTATCTTACAATATATCCAATAATGATTTAGAACTAATGATAAACTTCTACAAAGTCCTGGCTTCATTACTGATGGTGCAGCCAAGATGTTATGGAACATGGCCCGATCCATTAGATTAAGGTCCAAATGGTCTATGATAGGTCTCCATTGAACTCGGGTCCGGTCATATTCCGTTAACAAGTGGTGCAAGTTATCGATATATCAACACTTTATGCAATTAGGCGATATACTTTTTCTCATACGAAAATGCAAACTTATTATCTTATAATGCGACATAACTAAGCGTGTTAAAACGGTGGCTATCACACGTGGTCATTTCGATCGCAGTACGAATCAGTGTGTATATATATAAAAAAAATAAGTATATGATTTAGAAGAGGATGTTGAACATTCATTAGTTACGTAAAGGTTTTGAGAAGGACGGGGTTCTCAATATCTCTACGTGTCTTTATCTTCGGTAGGTTTGAAGCCAGTTTTTAAAGTGTTGAAGAAAATAACTTTCAGAACATTTTTTTTAATTTTTAATATACAATTCCATTTCTACATAATTTGATTTTGAAAACTTGCTTTCGTTTCTTAAGAAAACTTTCGCTTATTAACTTCACCAGATAAAAAGCTTACGTAAGAATAGAAAGGAGAAGTCTGAGATGTGGGGATATTTTAATTACATGTCGATAGCGAAAACTCAAAAAGACCAAATTCATCTCTTAGTTTGATTACTTTGCGTAACTTAGTGTTGGATGCCCACTAAGCGATTTCTGTCATTGATACTCTTGGGAAGGAAATAATCATGATGAAGTTAGCGATCAGATTTTAAACAAAACATTGGACTAATATCGGGAAAAATATTAGGTTTTGATTAGACATTTTTTTATAATACAACGGACATAAATGTACAGGACACAGTTCAGATATCGAATGGCTGCATCTGCCGCCCCTATCTATCGCATCGTTCTGTGTAATTACCTACCGCACGTCAATACATCGAAATTAACGTTTATTCATAATTTTATATCATGTGGGTATGAAAATACCTTTTATTATGTTTCATTTTCTAATATTACAGCTCAAAATAGCGATTGGGTTCTGTAGGAAATAAATCAATATACAGAAATCATTTCTATTACGCACTATTTTTTATTGCGTTAAACTTGCAATAAGTTGAAAAGTAATAATTTTTTGAATCTTAACACACGAATATAAGATGTTTGCGAAAATCACAGCAGCTGTGCCACGTGCCCGTGCCATTAAATGTACCGCTCCAGTTTCTATTGTAAACATTTGAATCCACCCACATTTTTTCTTACCTCATGAACTTCTTTGATATACCGCTTATTCGTTCTCCTCAGGGTACAAATTTAAAAAGGTATTTGATAAATTAACATCTACAATATAACGTCTACATAAAATTCATCATCGATCCGCAAACATAACATTGCCGTGAGCAAATTGCAAAGACGGGAATTGTGATTTCATGCTCTGGTATTATACCTTTAACTGTTTAAATATCATATATAATTTAAACCTTCCGTCTAATGATATAAGGTTGAAAATGAACAAATAAATAATTGAGTAATTCAAGAATAAAGTATGATACAATAAGTTTGAAACTTTTGTGTCGTGCGTATTATAACAATGTATCGGCGATTTGTTGACAAAGTGTCGTAGTATATTCTATTTTGATTTATTTGAACTTCGAAGGCTATGACATAATCTTCCATACATTTTTTAAGAGAAAAGCGATCTTTGGTCGCGTTGGACGATTTTTCTAGGCCTAAAATCTTCAAAGTCTTGTCGTCAAAATGTTTACCTGTAGTGATGCAAACAAAGAAGCTAATGTTGTCTATTAATTTAATTGAAACTCAAATAAATAGCATAGTAATATTAAGGTAATTAAGTATTATTTATTTTGTACTAATCTTGCGCAACCCACTTTAATAAATACACATAAAAATCATAAATAAATTGATATAATTGATACTGGAAGTGTTGATAAATGTGAAAACTAAACTGATGTTGCCAATTTAAAATTACAAATTACGAGTTTTTTTTTCATGATAACATACTGAGCCTAGTTGAAGAGCTGGCTCTTGAGTACTCGCGTTGAAACATACTTATCGATAAGTGCTTTAGAACAGGTTTTCAACTCGAGGATCACTATCACCATCACATATCTATAAAATAAGAAATCTTATTATCATGCTTGTAAACATACCTTTTCAATGGATATTTCCCAAGAAATGTTTAATATCTATAACTTATAACCTAACCATAGTACACAAGGTTCTTGAGAAGAATTATAATCAAAAGATAAGTATTTAAAATGAGTATAATATAAAAAAGGTTAGAAAATATTATTTTATACAATTAGTGCTAACTGTAAATACTTAATATAAGCTGATTTATTTTATGAACTTTAATCATGTTGTAGCTAGTTACTTCTAGCGTAAAGCTTACAATCTTACCTGATGTTAAGGGACGATAAGGTCCAAGATGGTGGGCACGCTAAACCTGTGGAGGGATTGGCTCTCAAGTGGAACTGCCGGAACACACCTCAGGTATTTGGCGGCAGATTTTCAACTTGAGGCTGGGAGCTAGTCACTAGAAGAATTGCGAAAGTTGTCCCTGATCTCTGGCCACACGGGAGTTTGAAATATAGCCGTAGTGCGTTTTAGTGGGTAGTATGGGGTGATAAGCATCCGATGAGTTGCCACATACCCCTCACGCCTTTACCTAAGCCCGCTTAATACGTTTGCGCGCTGTGATGAGGAAGTTCGTAAAGACTGAGATTTCAAACACACCTTTACTAATAAAAAAGGGTGGTAGCCAGGCGGGCATTAGAAACAGCTCTACGACCATGGAGATGCAAAAGATTTCTTGAGTAGTAGATTTTTCAGTAAAGTAAATTACAATTTCATAGACGAAGTAATTCGTCTAAACAGTAAGATGATACAAATATCGATAGATTTAGCAACGGTATTATCGAAGCGACATCTTAAAATTAGCATTCCAATTGTCAGAAGCCGATCCCGGCATAGAACGTAAACATGTCCTGCGCACGCGTCGCACCTGGCGGCTAGTGATGTAATTGGTTGTTTATCGATAACGACTTTTATCAATGTTTGTCCAGACGCGAGATGTCTCATCGACGGCTGTTATTGGGTTAGGTGTGAGCAGAATACCGGAAGCGGCTGTCTCGATTATTTAGTATATAGATGGGTTTTATTTACCGCCGTCTTATGAAGTCATTAGAGCACGAGAATACAGTTTTTTACTTATCAATAATTATAGTCATGTATAATTCCTGGGAAAATATTTTTTTTTGCATAATATTAGATATATATCTTTTATTGTGTACGCATGTGTTTCTAAATTTTAGGTTGTATTATTATTAAGGACACTGAATACAAGTTTGCAGTTAACACCATGCGTTTGTTTATTTCCACTCAATTCAAAAAAACCAAACTCTAGATATTTATTGAATTATGCCCATAAATGTTTAATAATAATATACCTCAATTAATAAGTGCTGATACAGTTATCAATAATACTTTTAGAAATAATAAATAATGTGATTTTACTTTAATTTCTATTGATTTTTAATGAGTTTTGATGATATTTTGTATACGTATTTATATTTCTGTATATCAAACTGATACAATTACTTTTTATTATATAACACAATATATAATTCTTTATTGTTAACCAAAAGTATACATCGTTAATTAGCCGATAGGACAGGGTAATTGCTGCACGACACGAAATCAAAACTTACAAACTCGTTTGAGATCGTAAAGCAAATCCGTTGGATTACAGAAACAATACGAATTATTTTAAAACAAGTAGAGTCTATTTATAAGAATTATTAAATTATAACTTACACTCTGTAATATTATGAATCCTTAATAAAATTATAAATGCGAAAGTGAGTTTTTTTTTTACAATTTCTCGATTAAAGGGTCTTTCAAGTATTACGTAACGCAATTTTTAGGGATTTTCGATACCCCCCATGTAACGCGCGGTAAAATATTTCTGTACTCACCTCCACCTCCTCAAACGTTACGTTACGCCCAAGTGAGTATTTTTGCCTAAAAGACATAATTACGTTTTACCTTATTTTAATAATAAACTCTTATAATAAATAACTTATTTATCTTTACCTCTGAAAATTCGAATAGAAATATTCAAGGGATTCTCTTTAAAACATAAAAATGCATACTTAGGAAATTTTACTGGGCTGTTTTTTTATTTAAATAATAAAATCGATGTTACTAACGCGTTGTTCGATAATCCCCTCCCGGCCTTGTAATGCATCGTAACGTTTGACAAGACCCCCCTCTCCCCCAAACTGCGTTACGTAATACTTGAACGGCCTCTAAGCCACTTAATCGATATGATGAATTCTGAAATAGAGATACATGGGAACCTGTAGACGATAATAGGCTACATTTTCTAGTGAAAAAGTTATTCGAAATGCGGTGAAGTGAGAGATAAAATTTGTATGAAATTTTTTATTACGTCATTCGATTTCTTTGACAAAACCAATAACAATGCGAGTGAAGCCGCAGGTAAAAGCTAGTAATCCATAATTTGCCCTCATATCGACAAACGGCCAACACTAAAATTATTACGTATGCACAAAACAGGCCTTCGCGAATACTTAAAAAAATCCTTCGAGACATATTTCTGTTCGATTCAAACAATGAAAAGGGAACGGCAGCTGATTTTGATTTACGTATGCACGAAACACCATAACTAACTTTTTTAATCCATGTTCGGGATTTCCTACTCTATCTCATAGCAATACAGTTGAGTTTCGTTAGTTTATTACTTGAAATCGGAGTAGTCGTAAAATATTTTTATATGTAAAATTAGTACTCAAATTACTTGACTTTATACTTAATACTTCGGCGTACCATTACGGAGGGGTTAAACAATTATTGGAGAATTAAAAATAGTGTGAATATCCTTGAGTGAAAAAAAAAGAAAGTATGTGAATACATGTTTGTGCTTTGTTTAAAATAATATGAAATTAATATTGCATTTTGATAGTGTATATTACAATTTAATAACTAGGTCGAACGGGGATGTTTGGCGGAATCTGTGATGTGTCGGTTTCATTTTATATTGACTCGTATGTAACGTTATATTGATGATATTTTACGTTACGAAGTTTGTTTATTGTGCAACGCTGGAAGTTAGCTGGAAAATTGCATTTTTAGTTACCAATAAATTTACGTATTCGTTTCTAAGGAGTAAGCCACCATCTTGTTATAACGTTAAGTACTTTACAAAGTTGTTAAAATGATGTCAGCAGGATTAAATAAAAAAAACTTTGTTTAGTGGAAAATGTAAATAGTAGTCTCCTAGTTTTTTTTATTATATAATAATAATAATAAAAATACCCTTTTATTTCAAACTACATGCAATTTAACATTTTTGATGTTATGAATTTTATTTATAATAATATATCTAGCAATTTGGCGTGTCTCATGGCATAAGCCTTCTCCAGTTCTCTCCATTGAGCTCGGTCTTCTGCAACTCTGGTCCAGATGGTTCTAGGGTTACACGGATATCGTCACTCCATTTTGATTTCGGAAGCTCCTGTGTTCTGTTGTCACCTCGTGGGTACTATAAGGTTACTTATTTCTACATTTATTTATTTTGCAACATAGCTTATGTCCTGTCCAACTCCATTATAAATGTTCTGTACGAGTAATTATATCTGTTATTTCTGTCTTTCTTCTTATTTCCAAATTTCGGATTCTATCACTAAGCCTGATTTTCAAGCTGCTTCTTTCCATTGCTCTTTCTGTTTTAGTAAGTTTTTCTCTATGTTTGTCCATTAATGTCTGAGAATATAAGTGTTGAAAGTCTATTATGAATGAAATGAAAAAGTATGTCTAGATCTGTATTTTTCATTATTCCTTTCAAGGACTGGTATTCTTCCAACTGCAGGCTATACTTCTGTTTATTTCTCACTATTACCCACAAAATCATTGAGCGCGCACTTAAAGAAACTTTCAGTTGGAAAGTCTGTGATAGAAACAGTTATCAATTAATTAAATTAAAAAGCCTTTTATTTTCATGCAAAATTACAAACCCAACACTTATGCTATGTTATTCTACACGAATCCTTCTGCGGATCAAGGCTTCTCTAAAGAAGCTCATTTATCTCTATTTTGAGGTATTTGTATCCAGTCTTTACCCGCCGTTTTATTGATATCATCCGTCCATCTCGTAAGCGGTATACCTCTAAAGCTCTTCCCTCCTGGTCACCTCCAAGGTGTCACACTTCTGGTCCACCACTTGTTTTTTTTATATAGTTAAAGCTTAGCGTATATAGCCATAATCTCACCTGATCTTAAGTGACAATACGGCCCAAGTTGGTAGACACGCTTAACCTTTGGAGGGACTGGTTTTCAAGTACAACTGCCGAAACACACCTATTGGTATTTGGCGGCAGATTTTCAACTTGAGGGTGGAAATTAGTCAGCCAGGCATCGGATAAAGCTCTACCATCATGCAAAGTCGTCCTTTAGTCCCACCACATGTCCCACCAATTTCCTATTCACCTTTAAAGCATATGTTAGATCACTTAGTTAATTTTATTACTTTATCTCATTATTTTGATAATTCGTTTTTTTTAATGAATAGAAGTAATTTACTGCTAAAAAAAAAAAAAAACTAGATCCATGAAAATAAACTATCTGCAGTTTGAAAATTAGAAACATTTATATTCAGCACAATATAATGTCAACAAAGTTCATAAATACGTTCTGAAATGCTAAGAAATATAATTCAAGTCCACGTGAATTTCGGACACGGCTAATAACTCCTAAACCAGTGTTGGAAGAAAAACCAATGTTAAATCGAACGGTTCCTTCTCCAGGGGTCCGAGCTGATGTATAAATCAACTCCGTTTTGACCTGCGACCCTTGGGTTTAGGGGGACGGTTCGACGCGGCGAGCGCTCCCATGACGTTTACGACTTCGTAGTGACAATTTGATTTCAATTTATTTATATGTTATGGCTCCACGTTTGAAGTTGATTTGAAATTAAGTTTATTATTATCTCGTATGTGATTACGATTTTTTTAATACACCATTTAAATTTAAGCATTTTACCACAGTATCACTAGATGTTTAATAGGCAGATGTGTTCCAAGATAGTAACACACTGAACTTAGGTAGAGAAAATTGGATTTGAAATACAGCTATCAGAATATAACAATAGGCAGGGTGGCTCAGATTTTCTTTTTTGAGGCGGGATGTAGAAAATTATTCATTTCCGTCTTATGGTTTCCTGATCATCTTTTAATTTGCCGTTAGAACAAAACGGCGTTAACCGTTATTACGTTAACTGCATGCATGCATGTATCGGAAAAACTGAACTTTGTAAGCGAGTGATACAATTTTAATACTAACTGATTACTATTCAATAATTATTTTTTTTCTGTAATTTCTTTTTTACTATCGTATAAGATGAGTTTACTGCAACATTTAGCTACAATATAATATACCCTGTGGCTAAAGATGTGTTTATAAATCATACAAAATTAAAAAAAAAAACAATGTCAGGAAATTCACAAAATCACCGTTACATGAACATGACATGTCCTAAGAAATTGTATTTCGAATTAAAAATCTTCAAGATCAGCTGCCGAGTACACAATAGATTGCTCTCGTTTGAAACGCCCTATTGTCAGTTCGGGCATTGTCAAAGTATTGTTATCATAAGGTGTATTGAAACAGGAACTTCCGTGTGCGAAAACGTACGAAGAAGTACTATGACAATAGTTCGCATCGCCCTTCATAATTTTTTTCACTGTGTCCGCGAAACTAGTTTTTTTTTCTACATGTAAATGTTGATTTATTTTTGTCAACAATGCATCGTTGGCATGGGAATTTACGAGGCTACCACTCGAAGACTGTAAGGGTAACCTAACCCGATTTCATATGAATCGCCGTCGTTGGGTACTAAGCTTTACATACGTATTACAATATGAAATGAAGTGGGAAATGCTAAAATGAGTTTCTATTGTTATAGTCTTTAGTTATATTAGATAGTATTTTGCTAAACTATTCACGGGTCATGAGAAAATTTGTTGTATCGACCCACTTAACATGTGTAATAACATGTTTTGGGAGGAACTTGACTGTTCGCTGTGCTTCAGGAGTAATGTACATTTTTTATTTATGTCTACTTGTAATATCAAAATAACAGCTTTTGTATAAATGCATATAAATGTACACAAAAAAAATCTTATCTACCTGTTTGTTCTGGTTATTCTCTGGCACGGCTAGACCGATTTTGACTGGACTTTCGCTGGCAGATAGCTGATGTTATAAGGAATAGCATAGACTACTCTTATTTCATAAAAAAAATATTTTCCTAGAAAAAATCTAGTTCCTTGTGAACAAAATCGCGGGCACAGCTATTATTGTAAATAAAGGTAGGAATGTATATCGATTAACATAATTACAGAAGCGACGTAGCTATAAACGTGTAGTGTCGTTATCCCATGAACTTATATAATCCCATTAATTATGTCAACTCGGTGTGGCTTGCGTACGCGCAGGTGATTCCTGCTATCGGTTTATTGGAGTACTAACACGTTATTCGTAAGCATCTGGTAGTTGTACTTACCTCGGAATGACTTTACGTTTTTTTTACAAGACCACATTAAAGAGACGTCGTTGTATTTGATGATAAGCATAGTCCATTAAAAAAAAATTGGCAAATTGTTGGCGCGCCGGGATGGTAATGTGAAATGAGCTTAAACATTTTATTTAGCATTTAATAATTAAATTTGCATGGTGGTAGGGCTTTTTCTGATGCACGCCTGGCTAACTACCACCCTGAAGATGAAAATCTGCCGCCAAATACCAATAGGTGAGATCCGGCAGTTGCACTTGAGAGCCGGTTCCTCCAAAGGTTTAGCGCGTCTACCAACTTGGGCCGTATCGTCACTTAAGATCAGATGAGATTATGGCCATAACGCTAAACATTAACTATTAAAAAGAAAGTTCGAATCCCTACAATGAGCCTGAGGTTGAGGCCTGAAGGAAAACATCGTGATGAAACTAAAGCACGGTGTAACGGCTTTTTCTAATGCCTTTTCAATGACTATGGGTGTGTTCCGGCAGTTGTAGTTGAAAGCCAGTCCGTTCACTCGGGGTAGCGTGTCCTCCATTTTGGGCAACATCGTCACATAAGATCAAGTGACTGTGCCCATAATACTAAACCTATGAAGTATAAAATAGGATTAATAAACGAAGTTAACCAGTCGTTAGCTATTTTACGTACCTAGACATGAACTGTCCATTAACTGGCTTCTAGTAATTCCAGCCGTTGGCAGATGTCTACACCGGGCCGTGGCACGCGCCGTTACTATTTTAAATGTCAGCTATGTATAAAACTTGTTTAATTTCATAGAATAGGAAAAAAAAAGAAAACGACTTTCTTAAAAAACGGTCTTCTTTTAATTAAATGCACGGGGTTAAAAACATGTACACCTTTACTAATGAAAATGTCATTTAAGCTTTACATATATATGTTAAAATGCGATGTATAATTATTTTTCCCTTTTAGTGGAAATTGTATAACACATAAATTAATATTGCAACTCGAATGAATGAATGAATGAATTCTTTATTCCACTTTAAATATGTACACTGGCGAGCTTAATGCCATAAGGCATTTCTTCCATCTAACTAGTAGTAATGTAGTAAGAAATAATTCTCAGACTCGGCCACCGAATATATCACACTATCGTAGACAAACTTGAAATAGTACCTATTTGATTAGTTTTCGTAATAGATTACATTTCCAAACAGAACTTAACCCTTATCTTGTTATTTAAATACAAAAAAATAATATTTGAATATAATTACGAGGGGATAGAGAATCTACAAAAACCAATAACGTAGATACAAGTTACATTGCCTATATCTTGTGTGTCATTCCCAATAAATACACAGTCACATACTCATTCAAACACACACATATACTCATACACACGCACACGCAACATCTTATACATGCGAAAACTGCGCTAAATGTAGTATTTATGTACTCTATACGAGTAATATTTTAGAGTAAGGAATTATGTACATTGGGAAGACGCTGGAACCTGAGATAGAAGCTAAAAATCTAGTTCAGATGACAGGGCTAACCTTAAAATTAAAAATATTTTTTGGAAAATAAATTATTATAATTATTATTATTAGTAAATAGTTTGCTAATAGATGTCGTTTCCCACGTGTTGCTGGATATTATATTATAAATATTATTATATTAATGGAAAAGTTTATTTGGTTGTTTGTTTGTTTGCTTAAACAAACTACCAGTCGGATTAAAAAAAATATGTTCTTGTAATTGATAGAGCAATAATTGAGGAAGGGTTTCGATTATTTAATGTTACCTTACCACCAATACGAGCAAAGCTGTATTTAAAAAGTTACAAAGACGTGAAAAAATGATTTAACATTTTTGTTATTAGTTTCACGCGAACGAATTCGCGGATGTAGTTATTAATGTTGCACACAATTTCGTTAATAACGGAAAATATAAGCATTGACTTCGCGTTTAAATCATTAATATTGACTAAGAATTACCTTTGCTATATTGTATTGTATATCGATAGATTGAATTCTCTTTGTCGGAAGGTCTCGCATGTTCTTGAAAAGTCTTTTAACGTTTCCTATAATGAAATATCATGGGTCTTGCAGTCTCATAAGTTCCAAATAGTACTTCATAAACACTTTAGTCACTGGTTATAAACATTTATTATTATGCTTACATATTTCAGTTACAGATATGGAATTTTATACCACCCAAAATAAAAACTGATTTGAATAAAAAATACAAAAATTAATTTGAACTTTTTTTTTATTTTATGGAATAAGGGCTAAATTCTAATTAATTAAATAAATATAAAATAATACATTTAAAATAGTTAAGGTTAAGCGTAATGGCTTAAATCTCACCTGATCTTAAGTAACGATACGGCCCAAGTTGGTAGACACGCTAAACTTGTGGTGGAACTGGCTCTCAAGTGCAGCTGCCGGAACACACCTATTGGTATTTGACGGCAGATTTTCAACTTGAGGATGGTAGCTAGCAAGTTGGGCATTAGAAAAAGCCCTAATGCTATGGTGTCCTCAGGATGTTTTCCTTTACCGAAAGCTCAAGCTCATTGTTGCGCACTCATAGCACTGAGCTATCATCGCTTCAATATATTTTTTATTATTAATCTAATAATATTTTATTTATTATTATATTTAAACCAATTAAATAGTGCTATTTGCTTATGAAAAGGAATCAATTAGTACGAAATTCGATTCACACGTTATTACTGTCAAAATATATGACTAAAAAAGCCATAGACAGCCGTGTGCTAAATAATAAAATAATTACTGCATTCAATACCACATTATGCGAACGATATTCCGTATTATTTAGAATTGTGCACTTAATTATTCATAACAAATTATTATTATTTCAATATAAAGCAAAACAAATTCATTTACTCGTAGTGATCTCTCTAATGTGACATCTATGCTAACGAGATAAGTGCTGTGATGGTTTCAATATATTTATTAGGGTCTGCAAAAGTAATTTTGTTAATGTAACAAATCCATTGTGAGATTTTATCGTTAGGGCGTTTTCTAAGATCAGTTTGATATAAAAGATTTTTACTCCACATAGATAAGTCGAAATCAATGAAAAAATTGCTTTGAGAAGAGCGTCACCCCTACCGTAACTGCCGATTTTTTTATTCTGTTCTCTGATTAAAAAACCGTGGGTTACGACTTAAGCTTAGGGTAATGTTAAATAATATATTAATGTTTAAAAAAAAAATAAAGATTTATACTGTTACGTTATTGGGTCGTGATTTACTTGCGTGGATAATTTATCTTTATTCTTTACTACCAAGCTTTCGGGTTTCGCTCGCAAGAACTTTTAAAATTTTGTTATATTAAAAAAAAACCTTTATTATGTATAACCATTTCTTATTTAATTAATTTACTATTGTCCTCACAATTGATTATGTTAATTACGTAATGTAACAAATCGTATATAATCGTATATTGTATCTACAAGCTGCGCTTGCGACTTGGTTAGCGAAGAACTTATTTTTTTTTTAATTATTTTTACTTAGTTTAGTAGTTTTGTATTTTAACTAAACAAGTCTTTCTAAAACGATGATAGCTCAGTTGATAGTGTGTACTAACTTTGCATGAATGGACGTGAAGATATGATGTTTCCAGTCCTAGGATCAGATTTACCACCTAAAGAGGTGAGAGATACACCACAGTAATGAAATCTCTCTTGTAATAATAAATGGCAAACATATTAGAAGTCAGTCAACAGAGTGACTTATTATTTTAAAACAGATTGCCATAGCGCAGGATAGAACAAAAGAAGTACCGTGAGTTCCAATTCACCTGCAATAAGTTTTAACTTTCGCTGAAGGACAACGTCGAACATCTTGAATCAATTTGAAGCGATGGTAACTCGGTGGTAGTGTGTACGACTTCGAGTCAAGGGACGTGACTTCGAATCCAATTACCTACAATAAGCTTGAGCTTTCGGTGAATGAAACCATATGCTTGGTGGTACGGCTTTTCTAATGCCTGCCTGGCTAGCAAACATCCTCAAGTTGAAAATCTGCCGCCAAATACCAATAGGTATGTTCTGGCAGTTGCACTTGAGAGCCAGTCCCCTCACAGGTTTAGCGTGTCTACCAACATGGGCCGTATCGTCACTTAAGATCAGGTGAGATTATGGCCACAACGCTAAACCTCAAGTATATAAAAAAAAATCGTACTGAAACCATAGCATGGTGGTAGGGCTTTTTTAATGCCCGCCTGGTTAACTACCACACATAGGTGAAAAATCTGCCGCCAATTACATATAGGTGTGTTCCTACAGTTGCAGCCGGCGTGGCCCAAGACAGTGGACACGCTAAGCCTAGTAGAAGGACTGTCTCTTAAGTGCAACTCCCGAAACACACTTCTAGGTATTTAGCGGCAGATTTTCAATATGAAGATGATAACTAGCCAGGCGGGTATTAGAAAAAGCCCTATCACTACGCTATAGTTTCAGCACGATGTTTTCCTCCACCGAAAGCTCAAAAACCCATTGTAGATGAAATAATAATAACCGAACTTTGAAATCATCATTAATTCATTATACTCAATCAAAATCATGTAGCAAAGTTCACGGTGTACCCGATAATGAAGTTAACCCGTTGGTGCGCATGGGGGCGCGGACGGCCCACGGCGGCGCCCAGCGTGTGGGCGCCATTGTCGATAACACAACAGCCGGACAATAACTATATGAATCGCCTTGTAATGAGCACTGTGCGATTTTGTTAATTTCTGACACGCGCACATTATTATTATATACTTTGTGTATTGTTTACTGTAGTGATAATTTCGGTCCCTGAGTCGTAATAATAGCACGGTGTCGATGGTTGTTCATTAGAAATGTTTTCTAACCCGCGGCGTAAATTTTGTCGTCGATTGTGACAATTGAACCGTGTATTGTTAAATATCTAACGTTATTTATTGTGTAATGTTTTAATATTTGTATGTAAATATTTAATCTGAGCTGCAACTTTTAGACGAGGATTATTTGGTAATTGGATGAGAATTTAGAGTATAGTTTGAAGTACACGTTAAGTACAAAATATTGTTTTACATGAGGCAGATGAAAGATCTATCTTGGAAAGAAGGGAAAAAAGAATTTTATCTTGTATTTCTAATCCATATTATAGGTTATCAACGCCACATTTTAGTACGATCTTTTGAAATAAGTGTTATTTCCATCATGTGTATGGAATAACACGCGGACAATTTATTTTTATTTTTGTCTGTGATATTATTTGAATTAGTTAAGCGTGAAAAATTGAAGTTTATAATAGCTATAGTTTAGGATAGAGGCATCGCGTTATTCAAATTGTACAATAACTTTTTGTAAAGTATTATGTAAACTTTCTATCTGTATTATAGTTTATATATATCTACAAGTCTGGCAGTTTCCCAGAACGTGACTACGTGTATGTATGACGAAGAACCTGTCACATTCTCTCAATTTAGCGCATTGCATTTCAAGATTAGAGCGTTTTGTGTTGTCTTGTTAACTAATGGCTTTGTTTGGTACATTTGTTTGTAATTTGAAGTTTTTTTTATTAGATAAAACCTATATAAAACATAAATTATTTGCAAAAAAATGAACTACACTAAATCACACATGTGCTCCACGTTAGATGATTCAATTTGATTCGAAACCAGTTGTAACACAACTGTTAGCGCTGTCGACATATGTTATCCGATAGACGATCTAATTTGTTGAAATCGCTCGTAAATTAATAAAATTAAATTAACCCCCCTGTAAACGCGGCAGTTGATTGGTAGAAAATAGATTAAACATGATATAAAAATGTATTGTGAAATAGTGGTGAAGACGAAATGATAAATATTGTTTATTTTGGTTGTAATATTATTTATTCTTTATAGGTTTAGCGTGTGGCCATGCTGAAATGGTGGATATGTTAGGCCTAGTGGTAGGACTGTGTATGAAACGCAGCTCTCAGCACCTATAGGTATTTGGCGACAGAATTTCAACTTGTGAGTCGTTAGTTAGTCACTAGAAGAAGTGTGGGAGCTGTCCTTGGTCTCTGGTAAAACGGGAGTTTGAAGTGTTGCTATGGAGGGTTTTAATGAAGAGTGTTGGGTGATTAGCACAATAGCATCCCATGAGTTACCACATGCCGCTCTCGCCTTGGCCTGACCCTGGGTAACGCGCTAGCGGATTCGATAAGAAAGTCCATAAATAATAGGATTTGAAATACGACGTTAATTTAAAAAAGGGTAGTTAAAGGGCAGACAGGCAATTAGAAAATGCTCTTCGATTATGAATAATGAGTTGTTTTACTTATGGCCCGTAAACTTATGTGTAAACATAGGTGTCAGATTTCAAGTCTGTCTCAGTAGTTCTTTAAAACTGAAGGGTAAACAATATACATACATCTAACAGACGGCGTCTTGTTATAGTTTATAGGTTCGGTGTTATAGCCACAATCTCACCTGATGTTAAGTGACGATATGACCCAAGATGGTGGACAACTGCTGGAACACACCTGTAGGTATTTGGAGACAGATTTTCAACTCGAGAGAGGTATCTAGCCAAATGCGTTTAGGCTCTTGCAGGGATTCGAACTCACGGCCATTGATGCGGCATCTATACAAACTAGCAACTGAGCTATCATCACTAATAAAATCGCTTTTATGGTATTATTAAGAGGTATTATGTTTGTATGGACGACAAAATAAACAAATCAAATTGAAGTAAATTCAACGTTTCAAGGAGTTTACCGTTAAATCGAGTTGCGGCAAATGGAGTATACAGTATTAAGTTTCCTTAATGGTAAGTGACCCTTTCAAACTTTCATAATTAAATACCTTTATATGTAACTGAGATCCGGTAGCTATATTTCGATACTAAATTGGTGTGTTTCTCACGCGTCGACTGTATGTAGTGTGGGGGCTAATTAGATAAAACACCTGCGCTTGCGCACCGTGACGCGACCGTTGACATTTCTATTGTTTTGAAAAATGTTAACGCGTGTCGCTAAAGCCTAAGGTGACCCAGCCATTAGACAATTAAATGAGCTGGTCTTCGGCCAATAGTCGAAACCTGAACGTAACAATTATTGAAAATTCAAGGAGTACTAGGTTGACTTACTCTTGAATATAGTGAAGAATTTTTTAAAAATAATAATGATTATTTGCATTGTGGTAGAGCTTTTTCTAATGCCCATCTGTTTAGCTACCACCTTCAAGTTGAAAATCTGCCGGAATACACCTATAGGTATTTGGCGACAGATTTTTAATTTAAGGGTGGTATCTAGCCAGGAGGACAATGGGAAAAGCCATACCATCGCGCTAAGGTTGCATCACAATGTTTTCCTTCACCGAAAGCTCACTGTGGGAATTCGAACTCACGTATTGATACGGCATCGTACAAGATACCAACTGAGCTATCATACCTAGCAAAACTTCAAAAGTTAGGTAAAAAAATATATTGCAGAATTGACTCCTACATTTATCAATCGATTTTTGTTCAGTAAAAATTGGGAACCTTTATCAATAAAAAAAAATATTTATTCTTTCTTCAAAAGAATTTCGTCAAATTTCCAATAACAGTTAAATTCAAATTTCGGTCACTGGTCGACGACTAATATACTTAAATACAGTTAGCACTAATGAAGGATGTTACATGGTTGTAAAACGGAATTGATATAAACATTTCAAATAAAACAATTTAGTAATAGGTGTTTATAATGTCGAATGATCGACCCGCGCACACATTATGCACCTGCTATCGAGTAGGACAGCGATTTCCAAACTTGAATGCATAAATCAAATAATATAATTTACAGTTATCAAAAAATATAATTAAACTAAGTGGCCTAGTAGACGCTCTACAGCCCTTTCTAGTAGTTAGTAACTCGACCTCGGTACAACTAATTTATATACTTATTTATATATATATATAAATCCCGAGCCACGCTGTTTGTCCACGATAATATATATATATATATCTGTATATTAGGTGATTTTTTACAGTGTGTGGGCAATTTTTGATTGTGTAAATACTTTAAGGTGGCGTCAGCGACATGTCTGTCTTATGTGATGCAAACGAATATTGCAAATTGATTTAATTGAAGTTCAGGTGAATACAAACATTCATCTATACATATAAATAAAATTGCAGTGTCTGTGTGTTACAATTGAAATAACCGTTTTTTACTACATGTATATGAATATATACGGTGCATACCATTTTTTTTACAATTTTTGTCGGTCTGTTTGTTTCGGCTAACCTCTGAAACAGCTGGACTGATTTTGACGGGACTTTTATTGACAGGTAGCTGATGTAATAAGGAGTAACTTAGCCTACGTTTATTTTAGAAAAAATATTTTCTTGTTGAATTAATAAGCGGCTCAGATAATAACATAGGCGCTATATATAATTGTCTACACTATAGAAATATAGTGTAATATAGAAGAGACTAAAAAAAAGTTTGTGACGACAAAATCTTACATTTTGCTTTATCTTACTATCTAACTTCGTTCCAAAAATAAACGCCAAACGCCCCTCAAGCTTTGTCGGACTTGCAAGCATAACTGGACCTTAATAAGTAAACTATACCAAACAGTGGTTTTATAATTTACTCGATTAGTATGGATAAAAAATATACGTAGGATTATGACTTTGTATAGGTGAACTAAGTTTTCTATATATGGTCTCGTTTGTAAATTCAGACAAGGCAAGGCCTATAAGGAACTTTGAGGGCCACAGTTCCGTATGTCTTTTTAGTAAATATTTATGTTGTCTTGGAATTATTTTGAAATACGAATAATTACACGTTCGGTGACAGGTGAAACGGTTCCGCCTTGTTTTTGTTAGATTAACTTTATTATTTTTCTACCAACACAAGTCACAGATTAAAAAAGGAATTATTTTTTAAATTTAATAATGTTCTTTTAAGTAATACCGTTTTTCTATTTCTATTGATCTATGCGGATAATAAACCTGTAATTGAACTAATTCAATGGTATACTTATGTTATATATTTGTAAAAATATATAATGGGTGTACTTTGTTATCGATATTGAGGTCAAAATATATATTTTTTAGTTTTTATTACTATGCGTGACTCCAATTATATTAATGTGGTGTTTAAAACCCATACTTCTTTATTGCAACGCGCAATTACATTACCCGGGCTCAGGCTCAAGTTAAAGGGGCGTGTGGTGACCCTACGGGTGCTAATAACCCAACACTATCCACTAATACACACCATGGAGATACTTCAAACTCCCGTGTTGCCAGAGACCGCGGACAACTCCCACAATTCTTTTAATCTTTGGCGTGTACGACCCCTTGTACGTAGAACACTATGTCACTACTGGACATATTATAATATCATTTCAGATGGTGATAACTAATATTATGAATAAAAACCTAAAAATTTCCGTCAAAATAAATCAAATTTTACATGGTAGTAGAGCTTTTTCTAATGCCTATCTAGTTAACTACGACCCTTAAGTCAAAAATCTAACGCGCCAAATACCTAATATATGTTCCGGCAGTTTCTTTACAGGTTTAGCATTTCTTCCAACTTCTTCACTTAAGATCCGGTGAAATTATAGCCATAATAATTATAGCATAATAACATTAACAAGATAAAAAAAAACTATAAAAAAGGTTTTTGTTTTATCTTAAAATAATTTGAAAGGTAAAACAAATTCTGCCATATCATTTAAAACTATTAATTGTTTCTATCAATCACATATGATGAAATTTCTTATTAGTTTTTCCTAATACGTATTTATGCGCTGTACAAATACGTGTATCTCGTAAAAGCTGTAGGTATATTAGTCTTTATGAGGCGTATACGAGACTTATTTGCGAAGTTGTAATCAAACTAAACAAGTTGGAAATATTCTTAGACTGGCATAAAAGTTATATGAATATATACAGGTATCCTATGTTATATTATAAATATGAATGTTTGTTTGTTAGGATGTTATGCCTGATCATTTATCATACAGTGACGTATGTAGGCTCGGTTAGCGTAGCGGTTTAAGCAAATTCCTCGCTACAACCACCTCGCAGAAGTGGGTTCGAGTCCAATACAGAATAACTGTTTGTGTTGAGTTTATTTGTTGTTTTGTACCTGTTAATTGTTGTATAAAATTCTTCACACGACTAAATTATGAATATAGGGAAATATAATATAAAAAAAAAAACCATTTTATAAATGAAAATGTGTCGGTACCATATTACGACCAAATCTAGAATCACGAGCGCTCATTGATCAAATCAAATAGCACGCGCTTCCCCAACTTCCTGTTACACACTTCCGTCCCTTTTCTCGAAATCACTCTCACAAATTGCGGGAAAGCGAGAAAAAAGATGTTACACATCATAACACGTATTTAGATCGATTTCTATAATGTATTAATATACATTTTTATATAGTTTATAGGTTTAGCGTTATGACCACAATGTTACCTGATGTTAAGTGTCAACGTGGCATAAGCTGGGAACCACGCGAAACCTGTGGAAGGACTAGCTCTCAAGTGCAACGGCCGGAACACACGTATAGGTATTTGATGGCAGATTTTTAACTTAAGAGTAGTAGTTAGCCAGGTGGATATTATGAAAAGCCCTACTTCTATGCTATGGTTTCCACGTGATGTTTTCTTTCACCGAAACTTCAAGATCAGGTCAGGAATTCGGACTCACGTACTTTGACGCTACCACTGGACTATCATCGCTCCAAGCATTAGCTTAAACTATAATAATATAGAATCAATTATATGAGTCATAAGCTCACTTTCAATACGTGCTTATAATCAGTAAGGTTAAGTATGAATGAGTTGAAACTTTCTCAATTACATACATGTAGCAAGTAACAGTCGAATCACCTCGTTTCATTAGAGATGCCCCTTGCTTCATTGGCGGATAACTATTTATTTGCGATCCTATTAGTTTTGTCCGTGATTATGTCTGCGTGAACAATTCAAATCATTCCCTATTGCACTCGTTACAAGGATGACTTTGCAGGAACGCCTAACCTCTTTTGTGTGTTAACAAAAGTATGTAAAATATTATATCTCTAATATAACAAATGCTGAAAGGTAAAAAAAAATATCCATAAATAACGATGATCGCTTACCATCAGAAGCGCTTGGCATAAAGATAATACAAATTATCCGTGTAAACGGTTTTTGTGTGCTTTGGTCATATCACTTCATATTACGCAACGAACTTATATGGCACTACGCTTTGTTTTTATTTAAGGATCTGTTTGGGCTATTGTTTCTATAGTGAAAATGTCAGAATACACCTAAAGCCGATGATTGAAGACAACATTTCAATTTGAGTGTATTTTAGTTACCCAAGTAGGCATTAGGCAATACCTAACCACTATGTTTTATTTTCATCAAGACTTTTTCCTTCATAAGAAGCCATTGTGGAATCCGAACCCACATTCGTCGACGTGGTATATGAAAATATTACTACGAACTATCATTGCTGTTAAAACAAAAAATGTAATACTACAAAAAATAATGCATGTAAACAGCCTGAGTTTTCAGTGAAGAAATACTACGTAATGAAACCATAAGCATTGGGGTACGGCATTTTCTAATGCCCGCCTGGCCGACTACTATTCTCTAGTTGCCAACAAACACTTAAAGGCGTGTTCGGTCACTTGCATTTTAGAGTAAGTCCCTTCATTGTGCCAAGCGTGTCCACTATCTTGTTCCACAGTGTTACTTAACATCAGATAATCTATAAAAAGAATGTTGACTCGAATATCTGCAAACAGATTTTCATTTTGCGTTACATCTCTAATATAGCTAGCGGTAACACGTTAACCCGGTCATCGTGTTCGATTCCGTTGCAATTAAACTATTACTTAGCAAATTCCCGTTTAAATGAGATTCGTGCTTACTTTAGAGTAAAGTTAACGACAAAACTGGCGTTCACAAATATAAATCTATAGGTACATATAATATACCGTAAGTGAGCAAAATTTGTACATTAATTATTTTATCTAAGTTATTCTCGATGTTTGTTTTATTATTGACTATCTGTTCCCGCGACTTCGCGTGGAACAAAAAAATATTTAATAATATTCGCCAGTCTTTGGAACCTTTTTTCAATACAGCTTTGCTCCTATTGGTGGTAGCGAGATGTGAAATAACCTAAGCCTTGTCTCAATCATTACTTTATCAAATAAAAATAATAATTTTGAAATCTAATTAGGACTTATTGAGATTAGCGTGTTCAAACAAACAAACTTTTCCCTTTATAATATTAATGAATATAGATATAGAAGCCAAAATTATTTATACCTATTAGCGCAGTTATACCTACATTTGTTGAATTATAACACTGTAGTAACTAATACTATGGGTCAATGTATAGAATAATATATACTAAAAATTAGAAAATCATAAAAAAAAAAACACGATCGAGAATGTTCTCGAAAACTGGACTAGTTTTCGAACACCAGTAGTAGCGTTTTCACATTTTTAAGTCACCGCTTCACCCCAAGCAATAGTTAGCATAAGATTGCTCGCGCGATACAATGACACTCTACATCACTGAAAGTACATCATTACACCGCATACCATCCATGCACACACACCTACACCTTGTTTGTTTTTCCGGCAGCAGCCCAAGCCGAGGTTCGGCCATCCTGGCACCCTTGCGCTCGCTGCCTCGGAGCTGAGTGCCCTCAGCACTCGCCGCAAAAAGTGCGGTGAAGCTGTCAAAGCCCTTACGGCTAACAGCGTATGTCAGTTCAAAAAAAAAAAAGTTAGTATAAGAGTAAACAAGGCTATCGGATGACATTATATATAGAATGTCATATAATTCCATTCTGCTGTTATTACCTAGATCGAACAAGGTATTCTCTGGTTCATAGCTCTGCGACTCTTATATTTGTTTATGTTTTGAATTAACCAAAATGTTAGACTAAGTTTATAATATGTTAATGGTAACAGACATATAATTTTCATGAATGAGAATAATGTAATTTGAATATTTATATGTGTATCAAGTTTATAATACTAGATAGATTTTATAATTTACACAAAATTTGCACTTTATTTATGATATATTTATAAAAATATGACTTTCATAATTAACCACCGTTTTTTTTAAGTAATGGGTGGTTATTAATATACTACTTCTAATTATGAGGTTACAATAAAAAAATTAAGATTTTTGGCGCCTGAGGTATTTTTTCTGAACAGGCTCGATATATGCGACGTATTATGTAAGACATTTTAAAATATAAAAAAAAGACACTCAGAAAAGCGGGCGGGCGACAATTAGTAATGGAATAAAATTGTTCACGCCCGCATAAAAGTACAGCGGAGGCCATTGAAAAAGTTTTAATGGCCTTTTATCAATGACCCTTATCACGAACACATTGAGGTGGTGACCGCAAATGATAACGCGGGGAAACAATTGAGAAAAGCTTGTGACATCACTCAGACTGTTCAGCTGAACGTATGTGTCCATCTCACTCGTACCTGTACAACGGTCTATACGAAAAAGAGATGGAAGATTCATGTCGCGAATGGCACGGGGTCCCAGGTAATGTAAAGTTATAATTTTATTCGAACCTCGACATTGCGCGGGAAAGGACGCGGCTCTGCGCGAGCGCATTTTTATTTCGGCGGTTTGGTTCAACGATTTTTATTATAATTTTTAAAAAATCGATTTACTATAATAATTATTTTCAATATGTGCTTGCATACATTTTTTTATTTCTAACTGAATACTATTTACATGTGTTTTTTGTGTTGTGAAATGACAGTTGGATGCTTTTTTGTCATTCCCGTGTTCGTGGTGTAGGGATGCCTTTTCTTTCATCGGGATCTGAAGATACGGTGAGTCGGGATTCTATACAATTGACAAATTCAAGTTGCAATCCTATACACAATATATATCTTTTGAAAAACGTTATTTGCCTTGGATAAGTCTTATTACTACATTCCTATATAATATATATTTTTTAATTAAATAAAACCTACACACGCAGATAAATGTTGATTTAAAGTTGTTTTATATATTGTAATAATAAAGAATTCAATGTTTAATTAATTTATTTGAAAAGGTAATAAGGAGAGTATTTAATACGTACGTTAAATTATTGTAACTTGAGTAATTAGTGTTATAGGAAGTTAAATATCTAACGATATAGCTTAATAGTAATATCCCTGTTTAAGGCCTTGTTGCGAAAGTATATGCATATACAACTATATAAATTAATGCAATATATAAAAAAGTTATGCCCCTTATGTTTAATATAATTACCATTTTATGTTAATATAAAAATAACATCGTTGAGTTTGTTAAAATTCCTTAACGTCCAAAAGCACGTGCCCTAATTCCGGTTAACATACCGCATTTTTTAAACTATAGTCGAATCGTCAAGAAACGGAAAATAATTAAATAGCTATAGTATATCATCACGTCATAATCGTAGAGGTATAGGTAGAAATATTATGTTACCGTGTCATGTTTCATTATAAAAAAAAAATAGTGGATACCAATCCAATAATCGTTACTAAATGTCCTGTAAGACGATAGAGTCAACATTAGTAACACGCTAAACTTGTAAATAGTAAAATTGACTATCAAACACAGCTGCCGGGACACGCCTTACCTTTGGCAAAAGGTATTCAACTTAAGGGTGGTATCTAACTAAACCTACAAAAGAATACATGCTAACACTATGCTATGGTTTCATCGCACAATGTTTCCCTTTATCCGAACGGTACTCTAACTCACAACCACTGAGCTATGATAGCCATGAGCCAGCTTGAAGCGATAATAGCTCAGTTGGTAGGTGTACGGACGCCGCATCAAGGGACGTGAGTTCAAATCCATCTACAATGAGCTCGAGCTTTTGCTGAAGGATAAACATCACGATGAAACCATAGTATTGTGGTATTGGCCCGCTGGCTATCTACCACTTTCAAGTTGTAAATCTGCCACCAAAACCTTTAGGTGTGTTCCGGCAGTTGCGCTTGAGAGCCAGTCCCTGCACAGGTATAGCGTGTGCACCAATTTGGGCCACGTCGTCAGTTAAGATCGGATGAGATTGTCGCCATAACGCTAAAACCTTAGCGATAAACGAAAAATGGGCCGATTTGAATTCTTAAATTTTGTTCATTATACAATTTGTACTGTGTAGGTTTTTCTTATAGGAACACGGCATTTTTACACACACAGTAATATTTAGAAAGCGTGGTGTGTAACGGAAAATCTGTAAAAGGTAGTCAAATTCTTAAACCAACGTGTAATCCTTAGGGTACCTGGGTATACATACATTGGTTTAACTTGTAACGTAACAAAGTAAAAAAGGGTAATCTAATGCTTATCCTTCCTAATATTATAAATGCAAAAGTGAGTTTGTTGTTACGCTTCATGCCTTACCCGCTTAATCGATTAAGATGAATTTTGGTATATAGATAGATGGGAACCTAGAAACGGCGATAGGCTATTTTCTCTCTCAAAGACCTTATTGGAAGTGGGGTTAATAAGAGTAATAAACTTTCTATGAATTTTTTTATTGCGTCATCCGATTTAACAAAATCAATAATAATTTGAGCGAAGCCGCGAGTAAAAGCTAGTACAAAATACATGAAAAAGTATCCGTTTAACACTGTACTCCCACCCGTAAACAGTAAAGTTATGTCTCGGTTATTATTCACTTGCGTTTGCGCACGACTTCATTCGCGTCGAACTAAAATTTATATTTCTTTCCTCCCGGAACCGATAACTAATCGCTGTCCAATTTTACAAGTTCACTGACTAGGCTTATCTGAAGATCTCTCGACAATTTTATCACAATTGGTTCAGCTGTTTTAGAGTTCATACATGCACACATTCATTTTTAGATAAAGATAGATAATTGATTAAAGTATACACTGTAATGTCTAATAGTACTGAATCTATATATTATCTAAGAGTTTTGTTAAAATCATAAACACCTGTGGCCGTGACGACAAAACGTGAAAAAAACCTAACGTGCGATCGTGTAGTTTTATTAATTACATACCAAGGCTTCCTCCAAAATTAATAAAAAATATGCACGCGATAATTAACACATTTAAGCTACTCGTTGAAGTCTTTTGTTTCAGATTAGAAAAAAAGTAAATAACATTTTTCATGAACAATAATTTGATAGCGTCTAGACCAACTACCACTTAATGTCTTTTCCATTAAAAGATACTAGGCCTGTTGCATATCGGAATCATATATCATATATCGGAATCGCCCTGTGTATATCTAGTTTAGTATCATAATATAAAGCAGAAAAATTTTTTGAACCCGTTAATTTTAGGAACTACAAGTCGGATTGCAAACAACATTTTCAGCAATTGTTAGAGCAATAATTGAGAAAGACTTTAGGATATTTAACGTCACGTTACCACAAATAGGAGCAAAACCGTATCGAAGAAAAGTACAACAACTGAAAAAAATTGTGTGTGTGTGCAAGTCACACACGGTAGAAGTAAAACTTGTGAAAAGTCCCTGATTAAAAATGCTTCTTGAAAAGTATTGAAAATACACATGGACAATGCTTAGTAGACGATAGAGGGAACACTACGAAGCATCGAGAGACCGAGAACGTGTAATGTGTTCTGTCTCTTTCTCTCGCCGGCTGAATCCTATACATTTACGTGTTTGTGTCTCTATGGCCACCCGCCGTGGCCTCTCTTCGCAGACGCTTAAGCCTAGGTTCGATCCTCCGGGTAGGAGCCCTCGAGTGACTCTGCTCCCGCGATACAGTGACACTCTACGTCACTACACCACATACCATCCATGCACACCCACACTATCGATAAGGTCATGCTAGGATCACTAAATTAGTAAGTTAGGAACTGTTGATTAGTTAGGATCGCGAATCCTTTCTCCACTTTCCGCCAGTAGCCCCAGCCGAGATGCAGCCATCCTGGCACTCTTGCGCTCGCTGCCTCGAAGCTGAGTGCCCACAGCACCCGCCCCAAACAGTTCGGTGAAGCTGTCAAAGCCCCTAAGCCCAGCAGCGTACGTCAAGTCGAAAAAAAAGTCTCTATGGACTCGCTTTTTCGTTTCATCGAGTTTGAAATCACAACGATTCTAAAAAAGTTTCACTTCAAAAAAATATATTTTTTAATTCCACGCGAAGTCGTAGGCACAGGTAATCTAGTAATAAAGCATAGTGATTTATAAGCACCTGACTAAACATTGCGTCTAACTTTAAGCTAAAGTAAATGAATAATTGTTAGTCACAGTGACACTCTTTTGCTTAATTTAATTTCTAATCCATCAGTGTTCAGTAATGTATTTTCATTGTAATATATATATAATCAAGTACAGTGCTGATTGAAACAAAAGTATACTCCTCAAAACAAACGTCACATAAAAATATTTTACGTGTCCTAATTTTTATAGCATAACTCCCAGGCCATTTTTTACCAAATAAAAAGTTTTAGCTTCATTCCCGGATGACTTTAATAATTAAGTGAAGGGCGGGTTAGGCGTCTAGCAAAAGTTGCGAATGCTACGCGGCCGGCTCTTTTGGGAGAAGCACAGTCAGTAGAAAAAAAACAAACATAAATGTTCAAATTGGACAATCATTTTTCACTGTTATCTCTTACTCGTTTTAAATTCAGGTTTTTTAAAGATATATTAAGTTATTTATTATGTAAATACTGTTATTTAATGCGGGTAATATAAATTTACTTCTAGCACTTTCGGACATATTGTGCGGCAGGCAGTTGTCGGACAGATCACAGGAGGAGTATGTTATTTTAATAGTTTATAGATTTAGCGTTATGGCTACAATTTCACCTGATATTAAGTGACGATGTGGTCCATGTGGACTCGCTAAGCCCAGTAGAGTGACTGGCTTATAAGCGCTACTGCAGGAACACATAAGTAGGTATTAGGCGGCATAATATCAAATTGAGGGTCGTAGCTAGCCAGGCGGGTATTGTAAAATACCAATGGTATTAATCATGCAATGTAGGACTAACATGGTTTGAACCATCAAAAATATCCACTAAAATCTCCAAAAATGACTACAATATCCTTTCTTATTTGTCAGACACCGGGAACCTTTGCATTACACCTATGATATTATAGTAGAACTTAAGACTTGATTAATATTTGCTATTGGCCACGTACTGGATCAATTCGTCTCTTAATTATTATAAAATAATAATTTTATATTATAAAATCATAAATACTTCACCAGCCTTAATCGTCCGTCTACGTCGAGTATGATTTCAAAAAATCGCACTGCAAAAACATTTTAAAGTCAACACGTATAATAACTTAAGTACCCTCACACTCACCCATTCCTTTAATAATAAAATAATAGTTCTTAACAACCACCTCTCATGTACTTTATGATAATTTCACCTTTAAGGGTCGTTCATTAATTAATCGAAGCGAGACAGATATGCAATTTATCCTGAGTTAGAGAGAGAAAGGAGAATAATCGCCCTAGCATGGCATCGACTCACCGGACCGTGCCTGGTGTTTTTTTTTTTTAATTTTGCGCAATACCAAAAAGTATTTTTTTGCTTATCAAAACGAGGATAGATCGTTTACAGTCTACTGGTTGAGCGTTTTGTTATGTACATTTATCACGCTATCTAGACGGTATATAGTAGTCGTCAACGAATCTTTTTTTTAATATAAATGATGTTTTTTAATCTTTTGTATTATTCTACAATCTAAACGGTAAAGATGTGTGTCCGCTTGGCTTTGCGTGTTCACTATCTTGTGTCACATCGTCAATTTATATGAGGTTCGATTGTAGGCATAACGCCAAATCTACAAACACAAAAAAATAAAAATGTTTGGATAATACGTAGATTATTCGCATCATACAATTATTTTGCGATTTCGGTAAAGGCAAACATCCTCATGGAACTGGTATACAAATTTTGTAAATTTTTGCAAAGTTGACGATCTATTTTCAGATGCTTAGAGGAATTATACTTAACAGACTATTATATATTTGTTTTATTTTAGATTAGACGTATACTGTTAGCCTTAGAGGCTTCACAGCTTCACCGAGTTTTAGGGGCGAGTCCAGGAGGCACTCAGCTCGATCTTTGGTATATTTATCACCGACTCTACCAAACTATTGTTGTGTCAAGAAAACTTAAATGGCAAGGATAGTTTCAATCTCGATCCAGTGTAATTGTTTAATGCTTTTAAATAATTGTTAGCTCTTACTAAATTGTTAATGCATATTTTGTTAAAAGTAACCTATAATTTGTAAACCAAGTCAAGGGCGTAACTAATATTTAATAAAATATTTCGGTAACATAAAGGCGAATTGTTTTACTTATCTATAATATAATCTTGATTCCCGTTTGACTTCAACCTAACGCCCATCCCTTTCGTTATCTTACCTGCGACTAGAGGTGAACAAGTTTAGTTTGAAATTAAAAAAAAGAACGTGCATTACTTTTTTTTTATAAATACAGGCCGTTGTTGTATGTATATAAATTCGAAAAAGGTTCTCAGGTCAGATATGTAAATTAAAAAAAAAGTATAGGCAACCCATTAGCTAGTCAGTGTCATGTTATTTTTTGTTATGATGTTCGATGTAAAAACTACTTCTCATGGTACGAAGCGCACTGATATGATACAATGAACAAGTGAGCGATACATTTGAAGGGTCCTGGTTCGAAGGGACTTTAATTTCTTTTAAAAAACAGGAACTGTTACTGTCTGATATTTTAAAATTTAGCTATTTAAAAGGACAAATTTAATATATATGTATAATATAACTAACTTACGAAGCCATGAGTTTGTAGTCTTAGTTTGTAGTATGTACGGACGCTGATTCAATGGATGTGAGTTCGAATTCTTGCATGAACTGAGGCGTTCAGTGAAGGAAAACATCATGATGAAACTATAGCATGGAGGTAGGTCTGTTTCTAATGCTCACTTAGCTAGCTACCACCATCAAGTTGAAAATCCTTCACTAAATACCTGTAGGTGTATTTCTGTAGTCGTACTTCGGAGCCAGTACCCTACGCATTAGTAAATGTAGATTATATTTGTCTTTAGAGATCAAAAAGGTTATGACTAAAACCAAAGTCTTTATCTTGGATATCATAATTATGTTTAGCATTTTCAGCATATTCACATTTTTATGTGAGCACTAGATATCCTGTTGTTAAATGAACTGTACCAGCGAAAACGTTAGCGTGGACTTAAATTATGTTTCGTATAAATTTAAAACCCACTTTTAACTTTGTAAACATAGTATTATTATGCTAAGATAACTTAGATTTTTTTTAATTACCCTAAACATTCTATATAACCATCGGATCCTAATCACTTTGTGACAATACAAAAATTAATTCAATAAAAAATGTAAAGGTATAAAACATGTAATTAAAAAAATCTGTTTAGAAATCTTTTCGATTTATGAAATAAAATATATCCAATATCCTAATCCATAATATCACTGAGTCAAAGTATAATATATTCAGAGTGATGTATTAAGAGGTCATGGAGATTTTTTTTAAATTATCTAATTTAAATAACAAAATACATACAGATTGAGTAATTAAACAAAAAAATATAGATTTAAAAATATATATTATAAGTGTAAAACGTAATCTAAATAAGAGTTAAATACTGGCAGATATAAGTTAGTTTTCAATTAGATGACAAAAATAAGTGACATTACCGCATTAAAATCCTGGGAACGTGGTACCCTTAATCCAAGGCACCATGAGGTCAAGGGCCAAGCAGGGTTGATTTATATTAACAAAATTGAACACCTGGGTGCCAAAGAACGTTATTCATGGCATATACATACACATTTTCAGTTGCGACTTTTAGCATTTTTACTGCAGCTTGTAATATATGACACAAGATTACGTCAATTTCTTGAAAAAAAAAGAAAAAAAAATTCAAAGTTTATTCAAGACAAGCGACAAATATAAAATTAACTAACACAAAGTTACACCCAGACCGAGTCCAATCAGTTGCGGTCATAGAAATTATTACTTTTTATGGGATTCGAACCCTCAACCTACAGTGTAGTATCATCGACGAGGCGACAAATTAAACCACTACGTCAACCGTATAGTTTTAATTGTACATTTTTAACGTAATTACTAAGTTGATTTCTTTACAAAGAAAAATGTTAACTGGAGATATTAACCGCAATATATATTATAACTATTTGTGTCCGCGGCTTCGCTTACCTAAGCATTTACTAATATTGTAAATGCGAAAGGGGGGTTGTTACGCTTTCACGTCTTAACCCTAAACCCCTACATGATTGTGGTGAATTTTGGTATAGCGAACAATGGAAACCTGGAAATGGTGATAGGCTATTTTTTGTCTCGAAAAAAATATTGGAAGTGGGGTAAAGAGAGGGTTAAATATTGTATGAAATTATTAATGCGTCATCCGATTTGTTTGATAAAATCAATATTAACTCGAACGAAGCGGCATGTAAAAGTTAGTAATTAATAAATTTTAGCTGCACGAGAAGGCGCGGACACAGTTACAAAATGTAGTGGTTTAAGGACTGTTCTCTAAAATATTGTACTAATTTCTGTGTTTTGCAGTCTTAATCAACTATTACACTTATAACTTAGTTTATATATAATATATATGTTGCGTTAGGTATGCCAGGATGTGAAATCACGTGTTCGTTATTTTCACCATCCATGATTATTTATGGACGCTAACGGATTTCCCAGGCGACAAAGTAAAACGAAGAACAAAACTTTCACCACGTTTTGTTTCAATTTGAACACTTTACAATAGTCTTTCAATAATCCATCTAGTGCAAGTATACTTAATAAATAGTCGTGGGGAACCACGCAGTCACAGACAAGTCCTCTTCTCCACGTCTTACTTTGACCGCGTTTAAAGAATCATTCACCAATATTCCAAGCGAGACGTATGAACACGACTTTGCCCAGACGTCCCGGAAGTTTATGGCGACATATGTGTTTCCGCGTTTAGTTTACCTTTAAAAGTTCAAATGAAAGTATTATTACATTCTAATAAAAACAGGCTTTAAGACGGAAGTAGCTAAACGGAAATGCACTTCTTATTTTGAGACCTACCCAGAATAAACACCTAGCGAGAGACGAATTACGTAAACATTCCATAGATTCAACGTACGAGTTGATCCATCATTTTGCAGACTGGTATACTCCGAGCAGATCCCGGGACTTGTGACACGGGTGTAGGTTTAAGTGACCCCTTTCCGACACGCATCAACACTTACCTTCACCATTCGTGCTACTCTCCCTACCCAGTCAAATTCGGTAGGAGCCTGCTACAGTAGTTTTAGAAGAACGTTCTAGCATATTGTCCCTAGACAGAGCAAGATCTTTTAGAAGTACGCAGGAAGGTTTCGCTGGTAACTGGACTAAAACTGGTATCGTTAATATACCAAACACTGCCAATTCGACCGCGTATAAATTGTATTTGTTTTTATTTTGTAGTCCTTAGGTATATTTGGTTTCCATGGTAAATTGACCAAACCAGTGCCATAGGTATATTATTTCTTCAACGTGAAGAACATAGTAAACAAATAATTCTGTATTGCAAGTTTCAGATATTACAAGAGTCTAAAAATTACGGTAACAACTTACAAGCTACTTAATAATTTTAAACTAATTAGAAATAAATAAAATTACCTATAACACTAACCCTATATAATAATTTTCAAAATCCAATGGCGATTCGTTTGATATGATCCGAGAATGCGTTTCAATTTAAAGTTAACAGTCGTTTGAATTACGAATATTCTTTTCGTATAATAATAACATCAAAGGAGAAAAGAGCCAAGTTAACAACGAAGTTTCGACTCTCGAAGGGGAACTACTATTTCTATTTTCAAACTATGTTATGTTTTTTATATATATATAAACATGTAATAAAGAGCTTAGGCGCTAAGGAGTCATAAAAAATTTATGTCCCTATTATTGAGTACAGATGAACTGTATTATTTGGAACTGTAACTTTATCCGTAGTTACTTCAACTGTGTTTTATTGACTGTACCGTAATAAACTTGTTTGATCAGTACCAATTGATATTTTATACGAGTTTTTTTACTTACTACCGGTAATAACATGTCTACTACCCTTTACATTCATTTGTTACGAAAATTATGATGACGTCATTGTTGAAAAAAAAGTAGCCTGTTATTGAAGTACTTTGGTAAGGTTTTTATATACCTAAGGGTTTAAACTTTTGACTAACTAACTTTGTTGATGTAAAACAACATGATTAAACTGTAGTTCTGTACTGTTCTCTAGAATGGTTCTTTCGAATTTTCTAATTACCTATAGGTTCCGACTTTTGTTTTTGAGTCAATCTATTAACTTACCTGTTTACTTAGTACTTAATCTACTAAGCGTAGCGTGTCACCTCATTGGGCCACATTATCACTTAAAGACAAGGTTTTCTGCAAGCGCTTAACATAAAAAGTAAATCTAATCGATTTATAAGAATAATAATTGTAGGTATTCTAAATCTTTTATTCACGTAACACATACCTAATATTACTGACAGTTGAGATTTAAGGTTCAAATATTGCGTTTCTTTCTCTACCATGTTTACATACACATCGTTAGTTCAACGTCTAAGGTGCGAAACTATATGAAGGAGTCTTCGAACCATCTGTCCCTTAACCGATATAAATTATAGCGGAGTTACAATCGAAACACTCAAATATAATCCCGCCCCTTAAAATCGGATCGTAAATTTCCCACAAGCCGACTCGAAGACGCAATTGTTGTCACAAATAAATCACACATTTACATGTATAGACGTCATATATAAAAAAACTAGATCGGAACAAACTACACGGTCGACATTAGATTTACCGTTTCGTCAATAAAAAATCAACTTTATTCCGTTGACATTGGTTACGATGTAACGTTTACCAGGTGCACAAATAGAGTTGTTTTGAAGTTATTGAGAAGGGTGCATCATTCGCAAACTTCCTTGAACAAAGCTCGGCATAACAATGAGATGGTAAGATTTTGCTCCAGATTGCGTAACTGCAGATATTATTACAACTTTAGGTACGATTGTGCAATTGTTACATCGACAATGCTTTAAATGTCTCGATTGTTCCATTTATTTGTTCAGATAGCTTTAGGTATATATCTGAGGTCATATAGCTCTACATGAGTTGCAAAACGGGACTTAGATATTTTTTAATGTTGTGCCGATTTGTAGCCTTGGTTTGCATGGTGGTAGGGCTGTTCGAAAGTTGAAAATCTGCCGCCAAATACCAATAGGTGTGTTCCAGCAGTTACACTTGAGAGCCAGTTCCTTCACAGGTTTACGGTGTTTACCAACTTGACCCGTATTGTCACTTAAGATCAGGTGAGATTATGACCATAACGCTAAACCTTAAATACAAAAAAGAAGAAAAAAATGCCTCTGGACGATTAAATATATACTATCTGATGTTGAAACGTAATAAACAAAAAAATATTCTTACAGGCTTATTAGCAAGTGTATGTGGCTATGATCCAGCTGAATACAAAATACTAACTTAGGTCAATTGCTTGATATACAGTGGTACTAACTCGAATGCGACACGCCTGAGCGTGGCCTACAAAGTCCAATAAAGTTTCTCGTGCTAAAATAAACATAAAATGTGAATGGACAACAACTCTACGGTTCCATCTATAGCTAAGAATTATCTAAGTTACACGATAAGCACTGAATTAATGATAAAAATCGATCAAGCTTTTTAGGAAGGCAAAGATTAAGAATACGCATTTGAATTGTATTTTTTCTCACTGGTTGGACTCAGTATACATTGCCTCGTTCGTTTCATCCTTACTAATATTATAAATGTGAAAGTGTGTTTGTTTGTTATGCTGTGACGCCTAAACTACTGAATGTATTATGATGAATTTTGGTATAGAGATAAATAGGGACCTGGAAACAGTGATAGGCTACTTTTTCTGACGAAAAACTTATTAGAAGTGGGGTAAAGGGAGTGATAATCTTTGTATGAAACTTTTTATTATGTTGTCCTATATGTTTGACAAAATCAATATTAATGCGAGCGAAGCCGCAGCTAAAAGCTAATTACTAAACAGTTCAAAAATACTTGCAATCTATTGTAAAAACGAATTATGTTGTCTGCTATAGAAAAGAGAAAATTGCATGAAAATACGTTGAGAATGATGAGTTACTTCAAAATTTTTATTCTTTATCCTCTTTACAAAGAAACTCTTTTGTTTTCTTTGACAAAAACTATTCACGATTGTATCCAGTACTTTTCGAGTGATGCTCCGTGCAAGAGGATAAACAGATAGACAATGGAAATTTAAAGTAATATATATTATTGGCCTCTAATTCCCTTGCCAATTAACAGCTTCTAAAATTATTCAATGTATAGATTTGTCTCCGTTATAATTTTATTATAAGTATATCCACACTAACCAACTTAAATCTGACTTACGAGTAACTTAGCAGGGGCCGCGGTCGGTCAGCCGCCATATGTTCGCTGATTGAATAGATAAAATATTAATAAAACCATAGAACGCAACACTACAATGTCCACTTAATTATATAACCAATGTAATATATTTTTTAAATTTTTGTATTATTTTTAACAGTTTGCGGGAAACGAACTATTCAATTATAAAAAAAAAACGATTGTTATTTTATACATCTTTTATGTCAATCATTTCTATGAATAGATACTTTTGAGCTATGACCTTGTTGTGTTTTATAGATAAACTGTTGCAAATTTTAATACATAAAGGTTTTATTTTTATTGTATTTTTATTTCTTTAATAAAAATTAATACATAAAATTCCGTGTCATCAAATGCTCACTTTAGTATCATAAAACGCTCAATCAATTTTATTCAAATTGTATAAACGTGTATTGCTCGATTCGACTTGAAACTTAGGACAGTTTTTTCCTGATAAGTGATTCGACTCTTGAACGCGATTGATTACGCTGCGGTCCGAGATATTGGCTATTGGAAATGTTTGAACAAAGTCTAGAAAGTACAAAGAATGCAGATAATCTGCTGAATGTAGAAAATTCCGGATAATTATTACCTTTATATACCAAATTATAATCTATAGTTAGACAAACTGCTACCAACGGATTCTTTGGTAATTTTTCTATGAACTCTACGTTATAAAATTCGTTGTTAGTGGGTACCTGCTACATAGATATTGAATGTATTTTATATTACTGTATATATTAATGTAATTATAAAAATAATATTATATATTGATGTATATATAAAAATGAATCTTTATTTTCCTTGGTCACCGCATGACGCGTGAACGGACGGAACTATTTCGTTAATTTCTATATTGTTGTGTTAATTATAGTCAGGAGAAGGTTCTTATGAAACAAAGAATCAAGGAAGATGAGTGGAATATTAGAAAAGTTAAAAAAACTTAACGACATTATTAATTTTACATAACTGTCAGTTGTCATAGCGCATTACAATACACTATGCTTTTGAATAATATTTTTTATTAATTATACCGATTCGAATTTAATATTCATAGTTAAGACAAAACAACGTTTGTTGGATTAGCTAGTTGTGTATAAATTTGTATTAGGTAACGAATAAAAATAACGTGTTAGATTCAGTGAATATCAATTCGGCAGTTTTCACTCTTATAGTTTCTAGCAAATATCATACACACCTTTCTCTATCGTTCTTTACTCCCCTATTAGTTTACTAGTTGTGCCCGCGACTTCGTTCCCATGGAGCTAAAAACTATTTATATTTTATGCCCGTTTTTGTAACTTTTTTCAATACACCTTTGTTCCTATTGGTCATATCGTGATGTTAAAAAGCTTAAAACCTTCCTCAATGACTGTTTATTAGCGCGTTCAAACAAACAAACTTTTCCGCTTTACAATATTAATATAGATTTTCATACTTATGCTTACATTGTTATCTCTTTGCGTGTATATGTTTAACGTAGTAAAAAATATATTTCCTGCTGTTCTTTAATATTTTATTTTTTCTTACGCCTACATTAGACGTAATATATATTTGGTTACACAATCCAAAAATATACTCGAAACTTTTCAATATTCATTTTAGGCATGACTTTATTCGGTTGTGTCTATACAAGGAGAGATAATTTGCTGCCAATTAAGACATGATTACGATTAGCGAGCAGTTAACATGCCATGTTTGTGCGAAGGCGTGTCGTCTACCTACAGCTGTCTGACTAGGGTTGCATACCATTTTGCAGATATTACAAAACAAAATATTTCGGATCAAATTAGTCTAAAATATTACTGTTAAAAACATTTATATATTTTTTAGATTATGTATCTTTAGTTTTAATTTGTTGTTATAGAACTGGTATTGAATGAATTAATTGATACACATTTAATTTTATAATGCAAAATTTTATACAACCACACTAACATAGTAAGTTAATTAAATAACCTTAAACGGATATGTCGACCATTTTGCTTGTTTTTCATAGTATTTTTAGTTTAATTTAATTTATTTATTTTATTTCCCTTTACTTTTCATAAGTTTATCGTTACGGCCACAAAATCACTTATTGTTAAATGAAGATGTCTCCAAGATAGTGGACATGTTAGGCCTAGAGAAGGGACTGGTTTTCAAATGCAACTGCCAGAGCACACCTCTGGGTATTTGGCAGTAGAAAATTATAATATATATATATATAGCTACATATTTTGAAACTTCTAAATATGAACGCGGGACAAGTCGGGGTTTGGGGTTAATATTAAATAAATAATTCAGAAAAAATTTCTCGATTGATATTCGATTATTTTACCATAATGTCGCCGTTTCCCTACCTAACACACGTAGTGCATGAATTATTCATAAATAGCGCCACCTGCCGGCCAACAGGCGCTAACATTTGGGCAGCGTACAAAAAAGAAAACTTGTCAACCATAACCTATATCAATATTATAAAGCAAAAATGTTTGTTTATTTGAACGCGATAATCTTAAGAACTAACAGTCGGATATGAAATTTCTTTATATATTTGATGAACGTATCAGTCTATTTAAAATCACGCTACCACCAATAGGAGCAAAGCTGTATTGAAAAAGTTACATAAACGGACGAAAATTATATTAAAAAGAAAAACTAGCTTCATACGAACGAAGTCGCGGACTTAGCTGATAATTAATATGTAACATTATTAATGTACGCGTGGGTTGAATATTGGAACGGTGTTTCCACTCCCCCGTTCTTATGTTGTGCATTTGGGAGTGAATATTTCTTTAAGCGTTTTGAACTCGTTATTGCGTGGATATTAAATGAGACCGAATTGAAACGCTCGGCTATGTAACGTTCGTATGAGTAAAATCCTCACCGGTATACTCTCTAAGCTAGCGTTACGTGAGAAAATAACGCATCAACTACATTTAGTATCGGCATAAACAGTCCGTGTGTCAATATGCACGCAATGTTTTTTGCAAATCACTGAAACTGTCACGGACGATCACCACTGTATTTATCATTAAATATAACGCAGTGTTTCTGTGAAACAACTTTAAAAAAGGGTTTGAAACGGGATGATATAGTTATAGATATTGGCGCAAATATTACATAAGCAGAACATACGATGAAAGTACTTTAACGAATGTTAGTGCATTGCGAGTACATCAACGAATTATGATTAGAGTACATCAACGACTTATGATTAGAGTATATCAACGAATTGTGATTAGAGTATATCAACGAATTATGATTAGAGTACATCAACCAATTATGACTAAAAGTTCTTTAACGGATAATTGTGCATTACGAGTGCATCAAAGAATTACTAAAAGTACTTCAACGGATGTTTGCGCATTACGCGAAAGCAGCGCTCCACTGTACTGTACAAAGGCGCTATGTAACGCTGGCTAGGATATATCGTAGGACTCTTTTTTTTAAACCTAAGGTTTAGCGTTATGGCGATAATCTCACCTGATCTTAAGTGACGATACGGCCGAAGTTGGTAGACACGCTAAACCTGTGGAGGAACTGGCTCTCAAGTGCAGCTGCCGGAACACACTTTATTTGGTATTTGGCGGCAGGTTTACAACTTGAGGGTGGTAGCTAGCCAGGCGGGCATTAGAAAAAGTCCTTTGTCCCTTTGTCCAAGTCCCTTGACGTGAAGTCGTACACACTACCACTGAGCTATCATCGCTTCAAATCGACTCGCGAGTGAAACTGATCATTCGGAGGTTGTTATCATTTTACGAATAAAAACATGAGTCAATAAGATGGCTTCTTTCCTGAGAGTAGCCCCGTTACTCTTACATAGATACCAACTTCTGGAAATGGAACAGACTGTAATCCATCTAAAATTAGTTGAGATTCTACTAACGATACTGTTGTCTTATTTTTGATTCGGAGATTAGTTTCTATAAGAAAAATAAGTGTTCGGTGTATACTAAGTACTACACGACAAAAATGAAAAGGGTAAAGTGGGCACTCAAACACACTTCGAATATTATTGACGACCCTGTTGAATTTAGTTCTACTCGTAATATGATATTCGTGAATCTTATTTGTGCATGAGTCAATTCGCAAACGACTTCGATGCGTCACCATAATGATGTATCAGAGCTATTGTTTCAAAACAATTCTCAACAGCCCGTTCAAACCAAGGCTCTTGTTTTATAAAAGCCTCGGTGTCGGTCATCCGCCCACCGCGTCCGAGTTAGTGACCTACTCTATCTAGTTCGATGACGTAAATGGTTACAACATATGTATGGAAAAAACCTGCACTAAATCTGTGCGATTTGATAGACTGCTAATATTATATTTGCTAATCAAGCAATATTTTTATAAAGAGACATAAATGAGTCGTTTAGAGTTAGGTTTAGGAGAGCGGGTAGGCTTTTTCTAATGTCCATTTAGCTTAGTACCAGCCTTTTTTACTAACGTGATACTTAAAATCCAATCTTTATGGACTTTCTCATCACAATGGGCTAACGCTTTACCGGGGCTCAGTACAAGGACAGAACACTCGACCCACTCTCACTAATACTCACAACAGCTTCACATCAAACTTCCATGTTGCCAGATACCAAGGACAGCATTCGCAATTCTTCTTCTTTATCTTCAGTCGGTATATGTATGTTCAGCAAACATGAGGGGTGGTCTGGTCGGCAGAGATTTGATATAGTGTGAAAGCTGTATCTGCAACACGGAGGATTAATGTGTTGCCGAGGTGCTTTTCAGTGGGTAGTGTCGACTGCTTGTCAAGCGATAAGTCATGCCACATGCCTCTCTCTCCGTGGCCTGAGCCTAGGTAATATTATGGATTGCGATAAGAAAATATGTAAACAGATTTTTAAATCAACGTTAATAACAAAGGGATATGCATCAGTTTGAGGCCCGATCCCAGTACACGTGTTAGTAAACCCCTAATAGTAAGTTATCTTTGTCACGTAGGTGTAACGTTCCGGGATTAGCTAATGTATATACATCACTACAGTGACGTTACATTCCAGTGCTACTATATAAATAAATGTGTGCTTAAATACAGAAGTAAAGCATCACTATATCTCTTTCGTTCCCTTAGTCGTTTCGAACCAACTTTACCCGAACGTGCGTCACACAAAATGGTTGCGAATCAGAATTTCAAAGCCCTCCCATAAGAAGTTTCACGTAAACACAAGCATTTGTATACGAGAAGGTACTTAAATGTATCGTTAGTGCTGCCGATTTAAGAGTCTCCGGTTTTATGGACGCATTTAATTTCGGCTATAAACAATGCGTTACGCGGGATCGAGTACGGTCGATCGTTAAAATCACGGACAGTTACTGTCGGAAACGTATTTTAGTATCATTCCGTTAGCTGTAAGTTTTTGTAAAATGCTCTGTGATATCGAGATAAATACAGAAATTAGATTACAAAACGGAGGATCGATTTTGATGATTATTTGCAAGACAGTTAGTGATCTCTGAATATCGTCGAAACTTGAAGGAATAGTAAGTACAGTGCAAAACAAAGATGCCAACGAATGTGATTGGCATTTCATCATGAGTAACTGGATATGCACTAATCTCAAATCTAAAAATCACTCTTACGTCTAGTCGACAAGTTGAAAATGGTCTAAAATATATAGAAGTTATACTTTTACCAGTGTCAATCTTTAATATTTAAGTAAAAATGCAAAGGACCAAACGGTCCGTATAACATTCTAAATATTTAAATTCAATGCAAAAGATCTACTAAAACGTGTTTCCCTTCATTCAGTCTTCGTCGAATTTTAGCACGTACCTTGGAACACAATTCCCAGTTCAATCTAGACTTTATTTCCAGGCGCGTTCGGATACTGAAACAAATAAACGGCAGTTCACGCTCTCAAATAAGAAACGAATTTCTTGTTCGGACCCCCCCGTGTATAAAAAAGTATGTATACGCGAGAAGAAATCTTAAATTCAATAGTAATTTAGCATGAATGTAGTAAGTACGCCCTGTTTTTGCGGTGTTGTATTTAGTTCGCCAATTTCTTCGGGGTCCCGCTTTTGTGCGGCGCACTGGTTTTCTATGCGCAGCGTGAGTTTGTCACAGTAAGGCCCGGTATGAATGGCTGCCGGTTTCTAATTACACAGTCAATTTGGTAGGTAAAGCGGGAAATATGAGTTATTGCCCATACCGTAACCGAGATGAAATCGGCCATTTTTAATTTCGACAATGGACGAGGAACTTTCGTGAACCGTTCAACGTAAATATGAATTATTTTTAAATTCGATAGTGTAATTAGCAAATCTTTAAATAAAAAAAGTCCGGTCTACATAATTTCACAAGTTTGATTTTTTTCTCTTTAATAATAAATTTTTATATAAAGATCCACGGTAAAAATATTTTATGAGGATTGAAATTAATACAGGGATTATCTCAAAAGCGCAATATACCTTGCGCACCTTTCGCTTTGACAGCCGTACTTGTTGGCACAACATGTTTTCTTCTTCGACTCTACTCTACCAGCTGTCATCTCAATATTCACATTTTTAATACACACATCATTCCTCACACAGTCCATCCAAATCTTCTTCGATCTTCCTCTTCTCCTACATCCATCTAACTTCATACTTAACATTCTTCTAGTAATATGACTTTCATCTTTTCTCATACCATGCCCATATAGCGATAACCTATTTTTAATTATTTTTTTCTGTCACTGACGCTATTTTGAATGTTAACGAAGTTCATGCTTCTTCGAATATATTCGATATAGATGCTTTGACAATCGCTATGTTTGAAAATCGTACTTAAGGAGTAAATTGTAAATTCCAGTCATGCTTCGAAGCGAACATATACAATTTTTTATCTACTTATAGGGATGTCTGTATGTGTGTCAGATATAGTTGGACCCAGCAGGCGGCGCTGTTGCAGTCGGTTGTTGTTATGTAGGCCTGATGTTAAACTTTCTTCACTGATTAGTAGATTAGTAGTTTCTATGATAAGCGCGTTCAAACAAAATTTTCCGCTCTACAATATTAGAATTTATTTATTTGTTGACAATGGTTCATCCACAGCAATTTACACTAATACGTGTGTACAAAACAACATATAATTCATGGTAAGTGCAGCAACTACTTCCGGTCAAACACCTTATGAGCGAAAACCTTACATTAGATAGTTACACTTGTAATTTTCTTTTGTTCCATCTGATCTGATATTAATACAACACATAATAAGAAAGTGGTGGAAGAAACCAGCTTAATTTTCACAGTGTGCCAGTGTTTCAACACAATTTCTAGGACCGTGGATATTGGCATTTTCAGTACCAGGTTTCGTGAACTTACGAAACTGCTTACTAGTGAATACTTTTCTTCGTTGCAATATTAATTTACATCTATATGTATTATTTAACATTGTATTTACCTTCATTAACGTTTGTGAACACTTGTAAATAGCCTCTTATAATTATTGTTATTAAATTAAGTTCTTGGTGTTAGCTGTTAGTTTTCTATGTAATAAATAAATAAATAAAGAATGCAAAACACAAAAAAAAACATTCAATATTTAGCATCAGTCGCAAACTTCGTAAGTCGCAAGAGGACGCAAAGGGACTCGAAATATAAAGAAATTTAGTAAATTTGGCCAATAAATATTGTATTTCTAAATTTTGTATGTAAGCCTATTCTACGTATTATAGGTATATACATATATATTTCTTAAATTTCATTTAAGAATCCGTTCTACATCACAGACTACATCATCCCCTTACTAAGAATTATATACGAAAAATAAGAAAAAAAATCATTTATTCTCGGTGCATCAATTTTTTTTTTCATTTATTCGAAGGTAATAATTATCGAATAAAAAATAAAAGAGATTAGCTTATCGTGCTTTGTTAATTAAACACAACGAAATTCAATATTTAAATTTGATATGTTTCGTATGGTATATCAATAATAATCAGTAGGATTATAAGTAAAGAGTGCGGTGAAAGTGAAATAACGACAAAAAAAAAGTAATTGTTTTAATTTTACATTTATAATAAAATATTTCATTTTACAGTAATAATTAGTAACTGTACCTACTTAACGATAAGACTTCCTTTGAAATCTTTAAAATATCTGTGTATCTTATATAAGATAAATCTACTCTCGAATTTAAAGAAATTATATTAACATATAAATTATTGTCTCGATTCAGAAGGGCAATTTCGATTTTAAGTTTTTGATAATTTAAAATTATTGCATTGGTGTATTTTTTTTAAACATCTCAATCTATTTTTATCTGAAATTCATTCGTACATTCTTTTTATATTATCGTGAGTTTAAATCTGAATTTGTATATTTAATGAAAATTATTTAAATTTTTATTTCTGTTTCTTTTTACAACTTATTTCTGTGGTTACACTTATGTAAACTGCTTAAACAATAGATATAAAAAGCCTTTTCTTAATACAGTTTAGTTTATTTGTTTTGTTGTCTTAATTTACTATTCTTCATATATATATATTTTATAGTTAATAAATATGATTTATATAATTAACGTTAAGGTCACAATCTCACTTGATGTTATTTGACGATATGGCCCAAGATGGTGGATAGGCTAAGCCGAGTTGACTAAGTCTCAAGTGCAAATGACGGAACACACCTACAGGTATTTGGTGGCAGATTTCCTACTTGAGGGTGGTAACTAGCCAGGCAGGCATTATAAAAAGCTCTACAAACACGGTATGCTTTCATCACGACGCCTTCCTTCACTAAAATCTCAACCTCATTGCAGGTATACTCGAACTTACATGTCCTTTGACATAACGTCCGTACACACTAACAACTGATTTATTATCGCTTCAAAATTTGTTCTAAATATTTACAAATCATATACTAGAATTTGTTTATTATTTACAGAAAAAAAAACGCAATTCGGTTCTATACCTTTCTAGTTATAATCAACCTAACTTTAACTATACTGACTTTACATGAACAAGTAAAAAGACGTTCTTTTAATAAGGAAGAGGATATGACTACTTTATGGCCTTTATTCTTGTGTTAAGCATAAACCACTACCCCAACGAAATTCCTGTCACGTAAAGTTTATTTGCTTGTAAATCTTAATGCGTAAGATTTGAAGACCAAGTTTACTATCAAGTTTCAATGTATTTCTTAATACTGTTTAAACTCATATCACACTACTTCATTTAACCGAAAACTACCAAAAACGTCGAACTTACTAGGTCGGTTAATCTGTTTTCTATTATGGCATTTAGGCAATTTATTCATGTAGGCGATTTTGGCAATGTTAAGTTTGAATGACTTTGTAAAGACAATTAACGGGAAAAAAGTATTTGTGGATCACACAAATAGTTGTCTAGTGTGGGGCTCGATCCTATAGTACTTTGACGTGGCGGTTGAAACGAGGTAACTGCTTTAACCGCTACGCCAACCATGAAGTTTACAGTGACCTCCACGCAATAATATCTTCTGTCCATTAAACAAAAATTGCCATAAACTGCGCAGTACCTAAAGGTTAAGCAAACTACAGTGTTTATTATATTTTCTTCACCGAATATTTCTCCTTGATTATTATTGTAAGAGTAAAATACGTTTATCGGACGATAACGGCAACACTTAACCCGTGTTATGAGTTTAAAATGACCGTGTCTAGAATCGAATTGGAGTCACGACTATTGTCTGCCGTTACCGAATGCCTTCGCAAATGAATAAGAAACGATTTGCGGCAGGTGATTGCGTCGTTTCAATTATAAATCGGCTTAGCAACATTCTTGGATTTGTTCATCACTATTTTCAGGGTTCCAGGCTTTATATACCTAGCTGTATATCAAAATTTATTGTCTCGGAAATTGCATGAGGTTTATAGACTAAATTAATTTCATTACAATCACCACATAATTCTATAAAAATCGAGATTATAGGATAACCCAATAAAGATATATGATACTTAGTTTAAACCCAAAATATTTAAGATAAAGATAGATGTACTAAACTATTTAAGCACCGCAATTAGCCGTTTTAAAAATAGTTTTTTTATTTACATAATTGTATATGTTTCAGGTGAAAAAATGTTAAAGTGGACTATATACGGGAAAAAAAATAATGCAGGACGTACAACCGAAGCCGAAACAGAGACAGATAAATGTGAAAAATGCAATAATATATCTTACAACACCGAAATAAGAACATCTTTAGACACGCAATCAGTGAAGAAAAGTAAGAAACCTAGTAGGTATCAAAGAAGGTCAGTAGGTTCAAACATAAACAGAAAAAATAACATCAAAACAGTTAATAAAGAGAATTTAAATTATATTGGCAACACTCCAAATTATTATAGAGAGGGCTTTGTTAAAAAATCGGAAGCTCTCGTTCTAAAAGATGTAAGTAACATAACGACACCAACTTCTACAACTCCTGTTAAAAAAATCGAAAGAAGGAAACTATATCTTAATGGTTCTAAAGATGACATTCCTCCGGATTTACCACCGACTTCACCTACCTTTAGCAGAAGTGTAAGGGAAGCGAAGAAACGGAAACTAGAAATGACGATTGCTTCTGAAAACTCATTTAGACGAGATAATTTCAATTACAAATCTGAAAGAAAAATTACAGCCGACGAAACTTTATTAAGAGCATCCAGATTAAGCCATAGTACCTCTGAACCCTCACTAAGTGATCTTAGTAACAGAATAAATGCATCCACCGCCAGGAACAGGCAGTCTTGCATTTATTTCAATAAGAATCATAATAACAATCCTGTGTGTACTACCAAAACAGCTAGTGAAGGCTTGGTTGAAATTCAATATGACGAAGATCTCGTCATTAATTGCATAGAAAAACCCGTTCCTGTGGCTCAAACGGCATGTGAAAAAACCACACTGCCAATATTTGGTCATCATATTTTTATGGATAATCCTTTGTACTTTAACAAAGATGATAGTATGAATAATATGAGACCTTTAAAACGAACGCGAAAGAAATCTAACGAATTCGAAAGTTCCTTTAAATCTCCTTCTGTAGACAAAAGAGATGCCCACGCTATGGTTAGAGAAGGTTGTTCACCTTTGTCAATTACACCGCTATCTGTTAAGTTAGCAGGTTTAAGATTTAGTACTATAAGTACGCACACTAAGTCACAAAGAGTTCCATTTACAAATGATGTTACTGACTACTTTCCCAAAGTAGAAAATCCTTTTACTATTCCTCTGAGAGACGAAGAAACATCCACTGAAATGGAAAATAAATTCATCTTAAGTAAAGAATCCACAAATGTTACTCAATCTACAGTTTCTACTACCGAAATGGGAGATGCCACCTTAGAAAGAATGATAGAAGACATTATAAAGAGTACCAAGATTGTAAAATCAAAAAGAAGAATTTTGAATACGAATGCTCACAAGAATGTAAACTTTGAAGAAGAGATTCCAAGTGTAGAAAGCGTTAAAGATTTGTTCGTTAACCCACAAGCAGAAAATAAAGCTAACATGATTAAAGAAGCCAAGTACATCAATTTATCAAGGGAAAGTTCAGTTTCTCCAAAAACAACTCCGATAAAAAAGATCATGCCAGTACATAAGGCGAACGATAAGTTATTGAAAAATTTACCGATCGGATGCTTTATATTGGATGATGGTGATGGTTACAATGAACGAGAAGTAAGAACACCAGATAATCAATTCGAAGTTAAAAGTAATATTAACTATGAAAACAAACCTCTCACTAGATCTCGATCAATGTGTGCATCAATAGAAAGAAGCAGCCCAGAAGACATTTTATCAGAATCAATATCTGATATACATTCTACATGTAACGAACGTGCTAGTTTGAGATTAAAAAGACAAAGGTGCATTCGTAGAAAGAAATCAACTGTCAGTAACGAAATTCAATGGCAAACGAAAGGAGAAGAACCTAGATCATCTATTTTAACACTGGAAATTGGAATACCTAGCCCTGCAAGTGAACTTCCGAATGTATCAATGTGCGAACCGCTAAATGCTGTGTATAATTATCAAGTAGAACCTTGCAACGAAATGTTAAGACTTGACAATTCGATAAAATCAAATGTATCTCATAGCAGTCTTATGCCGTTAGAACAGATACAGAATAAGCGTTCCAGGGAACTATTCGGTTTGACATTAGACAACGGCATTCCAAGTCCGATAACTCCAGTAACTAACCTTAAAAGACCAGGTAAAGTTTTAAGTGAAGAAAGAGCTTACAAAACAAGTAAATTAGATGAAGATTTAGCTATAATAGATGGATTTACACCAGTTATTGAACATAAATCGACAAGAAGATGCTTAACTTATTCGCCAGAGGAATATAGTATATCGAGCAGCGAAGAGAAGCGAAGAAGTGTTGCTAGCAATCGACTAGAAAGAAGTAGTGATCGCTTTCAATCTCTCAAAGGCACTATCGACTTAGAGATTATGACAAGAAATGATGTCATAGACGTGCACGGTGAGTGGTGACTATCGAATTTAATTTCCTCTTTTTTTGTTTTGTTCAAATAGTACATGAGATCATTCTGTGATTATATTATTTCAGTTATCAAATGCAACGATCTGCAACGTCCTAGTGGGAAAAATGATGAGATCAACGCATATGCTAAGGTAACAACATAAAATATAGTAAACTAACTTTTACCGCCGTCTTCGCTCGCTTTATGTAGTTTTTGCTAATTTAATATTTTTTTTGCGAGGGAAGGTAAATTCTGTATGCAAATTTTAATAATGCTCAATTTAATAAGGAGTGAAAGTGTAATTGACAAATAAGCTCAAATTTGCATTTATATAATTAATTGTAAATTTTTGAAGCGATTATAGTTCAGTTGGTAGTGTGTAAGAACGCCGCGTCAAGGGACGTGAGTTCGAATCCACCTACAATTAGCTTGAGCTTTCGGTGGAGGAAAATAGCGGGATGATACTTTTAGAGCTTTTTCTAATGCCTGCATGCCTAGCTACCACCCACAACTTGAAAATCTGCTGCCAAATACCAATGGGAGTGCTCTGGCAGTTGCACTTAAGAGCCAGTCTCTCCACTAGGCTTAGCGTGTCCGTCGTCTTGGTCCACATTGTTATTTAACATCAGATGAGATTATGGCCACACCGCTAAACCTGAAGTATAAAAAAAAAAAAAACAATTTTTTGTACTACTCAGAGATATTTAAAAATTTCAGATAATTGTTATCTATATTTAAGATCACTATTTAAAGCATGTATTATTATTTATATTGGATGGAGTCAAATAGAAATGTAAAAAAAATAGAATACAACCTTTAATCACCAGGTCGTCATCAGCGGTGTCAAAGAAACACAATCGCTTTCGTCACAGCGTTCGATCTTTCAAAGGACTTCGGTTCTCTACGGAAAAACCGAGCCGGTATTTCAACGACATTTGAAACTTCCTCTTCCAGTCGCAATATACGACCATCAGACGCTTCATATTTCCGTTTGGCACAGGGACAAGAAGTATCGGTGAGTTTTGTTACATGCTATACCATATTTGTTGTTGACCTAATTGTTTTCCTAAAAGTATGCTCATCAAATGATTATTTTATAGACATGCACTTGCTCATTTATTTGGTTACCGTAAGATGGGTGGTTCCAATTACCAGTTACTTGTCTACTGTTAGATAAAAAATAACTTCCTCCGATAGATGAATGTTCGGAGTAAACCAACTTTTCACTTCATAGGAGTCTTGTTCAAGATCGGGTTCAAACTTACAAGAAAAAGTACATGAAGGAAATGTTATGAGTAATATATGTGGAACACAGTTCGCGCCTCCGAGGACTTAAGATTTGCTAACGTAATATGTTTGTTTTTCCCTATATTATTTTATTTTACTCTAAGGGTCTTATTTAAATTATTTACAGGGAAGTCAAATAAAAGAACTGTGTTAGAAAATAAAAAAAGAAAATAAAATCTTTATTATAACAGAAATGATCTTTTTACAAAGTTCCACGTTTATATTTTTAGATATAGCTTTAACTTCGGTAGAAAGTTACAGATAGACATCTGTTCCATTAAAATTTAATACGTTTTAAATTAGATATTTTATTTTAATATATCTGTTACTGGATAAATGTGAAACTAGACGTTCTGTAGATTGTCTATGTGACGTAAAAATTTATAGCGGTAATATGTTAAGTGCTGTAATTATTTTTGTAAGTGTAACATATAATGGACTAGAAGACATATGAAAACGGTTTTCAGCTTCGGGCATATACATATATGGGGTTCACCTTGGGTATTTTAGTGAATATTCCTGTGTTCTACTAAGATAAACGAGATATATCTTCGTTTACCGCAGAAAAATGAAATCGAAAAATGTAAAAAAGTTTCATTACAAAAGGGTAAAAACAGGAAATTATAGTCAAGTTAGTGCCTAAAAAACTTTTGATTCCGCACCTTAACTTAGCAAATAATTGTAAATTAGCTAGCTAATTCACATAATAAAGGTTTTTGAACTTAAGCGGGCACATATCAACGTTATATTTACTGTTTCGCTTGAATCTTTTATGATACCGCCTATAGGTTTCTCGAACCGATAGCACCAGTTTTCCATTTAAAATTGCCTTATGGAAGTGATATTTAATATATTTGTTTCTGTGTAAGAATTACAAGTTCCTCTAAATATGCTACTTTCCATTTTCATGATAAGGAAAATACATTAATAATGTCAAAAATAATGGTGACAGGGTAACTGTTCTAAGATTATTTCTCGTATATACTGCCAAAGCATTTTCCTTCGCCGTCATGCAAAACCGTGTTTTCTTTAAAACGTGTAATCCTGTTGTACAATTGTAATAATGCATTATTACTTCCGTTCATGTACTAGTTTAGAATAAAAATCGAAGGAAAAAGGCGTCACGTGAAGCCTGTGACATTCTAAAACCTTTAAAATTTTCTAATACCCAGTTATAAATACGCACGACATAGCGTTCTCAAGGGCTCAAAATAGCTACAATCGATATTAAACACGTAAGTATACAATTAAACTAAATGTTATTGGGTACATTTGTGTTATACACATGTATTCAATGAAGCGCCTCTTGACCCTCGTTACTCAAGAGTCAAGATATATTAAATGGAATAAATGGTCACATATCATAGTTAAAGGCAATAAGGCGGCACGGAGAACCTTTTTCACTTTTTCCTCTGCCCATATTCCACTCTCATGCATAAGATATTGAGGCTCCGAGTGACGCGGACTTCTATAACGCATGCGTATAACGATCGATTGCCGCCCAACGCGAACCCTGGCCAGTCTCGACACAGGCGTTTACCGAACGAAGCTCCCGATTTTGCCGCGTCCGAACGTTTGCAAAATACGCATTGGATTCCTTTTTTTTAATTTTATTAAATGAACTAGTGCTGTGCTGTGCTTGTGGAGGTTATAATACGTGATTGAAATCTCTTTAATTCTTCTCTGGTGTAATTTTACTAACGCGAAATTTAGGTAAGGGTTTATGAAGTTTTCTTTTCGTTTTTACTATTATTTTTTAATTCTAACCCCATATGCGAGTATGCTATTTAAGACTGTATAGTTCTGTGATCAATTCGAGGCAATAACTCAACAGAGTATTAATTAAGAAATCACATTTTGATAATCTATCTGTATACATATTTACATCCTATAATAGTAAAAAAATAAATTAGACAACCCTAAACATAAATGTTAAGGGCTGCAAGTTCAGCTTAAAATCTCCAAGGCCGTTACACTGTGTTAATGTTGATCAAATCCAATAAGATGCAATTATAACTAAATCACTCCCATTTCTGTAAAGACATTACATGGCGAAATCATTACTTAATTGCTACGTTCTTGGATCTCACTTCGAAGCCACTGTACGATCGTGTATTTACCTATATCTGCTTAGTAAAGGAATGCGTTGTGATGCAACCAGTGCAAGGTGGTACAGTAGAGTTTTCTCTACTGAATAGAGTTGAAATGTCGGTTACAATTATTTCTCAAAATCAATACTTTCCGATAACGCAACCCAATGTTAAGAAGTAGTATGCATTACTAGGTTCTATATGGTCTAATAAATAACGAATATACACTGTAGGCATGGCTTTATAGTATTGATCTAGTAATTGAACTTGATAACTAGCAAAACAGCATACCGATGTAGGAAAAGTTGTATATGTCTTGATATTCTTGACATGATATAAACGTGGTAAGGTATTAAGAAGAAAAAATTGGGTCATTTAACGCAAAATAATCTTTTAGTAGAATTATAATAAGGAGATAAAATAAGTACCTACGACTGCTAAATAATTATTTTAAAATGATTAAAATAATTTGAATGAAAATAGAATTATTTATAACAAGAGATGCTTACGAACACTTTGACATTCTGCAGCTATAGAAATAAAATATTAGACGTTTTTCGTTTATACTACATAGGTACTGCGTTGTTTCCAAAATTGGGAATAGAAATGCGTAAATAAATTTTAATTAATATGAACTTTTCCGTAATTCCCTTATCTAATTTCCTTCTTTCAATTAATTGATAATATTAGTGTAATACAAGTGTAAGTACTTTAATCTCGTGCTATAAAACCATTTTAGTTTAAAAGTTCTAATGAAAATATCAAAGTATATTAGAAAACTTAAATAGCAACAAATAAATCCAACAAATAAAAATAATAGTCTAAAACGAAAGCAAACGAGATCGAAATATATAAGATTATACTTTTAACTTTAAAAATTCTTTATTTAAAAAATATAAATCGCTAATGTCATAATCCACTATTATACAAATCTACCATTTTGATCTATATTCCAGTCAGACACATACAAAATACTAACTTTTTTTAGAAGCACATAACACAGATACAACACTCTACCTAACAGTAACGCCAATACCAGATCCCTAAAATGCCACTTGAGGATTGGATACATACCGACAAATCAAAAAAAAGAGTTACTGTAAGTGGTTGTGATCGTGACCCAGTTGGGTATAGATCGCTAAAACTCCACTTGAGTATTGGATATATAACGACAAAGTTAAGCAGAGTCGCTATAAGTGATTGCTATCTTAACTCAGTTGGGTACAGATCCCTAAAACCCCGCTCGAATATTGGGTATATACCGATAAAGTTAAAGATAGTCGCTATAAGTTGTTGTAATAGTAAACTAAGTGCGTATAGACCTAAGAACTTCGCTTGCGTATTGAATGTATATCAACAAAGTTAAAGAAAATGTTTGTATATGGTTTTAATCGTGACTCAGTTGGATACAGATCGCTAATACTCCGATAGAGTATTACAGATATACTAACGAAGCTAAAGAGAATCACTATAAGCCGTTGTGATTGTGATCTAGTCGGGTACAGATCTCTAATACCCTGCTGGAGTGTTGGATATATATCGAGAAAGCTGAAGAGAGTCACTGTAAGTGGTTCTAATCCTTATTCCGTTGGACACATATCCCTAACACTCCGCTTGAGTATTGGAAACGATAATAGCTCAGTGGTAGTGTGTACGACTTCGCGTTAAGGGACGTGAGTTCGAATCCAAGCACCTACAATGAGCTTGAGCTTTCGGTGTAGGAAAACATCGTGAGGAAACCATAGCATCGTGGTAGGGCTTTTTCTAATGCCCGACTGGTTAGCTACCACCATTTTAGTTGTAAAACTAAACAGTTGTAAAACCTGCCGCCAAATACCAAAAGGTGTGTTCCGGCAGCTGCACGTGAGAGCCAGTTCCTCCACAGGTTTAGCGTGTCTACCAACTTGGGCCGTACCGTCACTTAGGATCATGTGAGATTATGGCCATAACGCTAAACCTAAAGTAAAAAAACACGTATCAGTAGGTGTACGAACATACAAACGCAAGTGTTGCACGTGGTGCATGATGATCATGATTTAGTCGAACACAATTGTCGTTTCCTCCCATCCTACATTAAGCTTTGATAGCAACTTTGATGTCGCTTTTAACTTTAGTAAAATTACATAGTTTTATTCAATTTCTATTAGAAAAATTGTGAAAATTTTGTTACCGGAAAGCCATTAGAAGATGTTGCAAAGTAAAACCCCAATGAAACTGTTCCAGAAAATTGTATAGCTTGTCCTTATATATGCTAAATTATCGTGTGTAGTGATTACAGTCTACGACTTAGTTTGTTTATCTTATATTAAAGTTGTTTCCGTAGCTTCATATATTACTGAACAATTTTTTGGACATATTCAATTCTGGAGCCAATGGCTGCTAGATTCAGTTTCAGGTTCTTCAGGTTCATTCTTACTAATGAATCTATTATAGTTATCAGTATTGATGCATTTATATAATGGAATAACTAATTTGCTGAATGGTAGAACACGGTCAATCACTAACTGGATAACAACCACATTCCACCAGGTTCACCTGTTATTCGCTTAAACGTTTTAGATTGTAGGGTCGGCAGATGTTTCCGCTGGTGACTAGAAGAAGTGTGTAAGCTGCTCCTGGTCTCTGGCATTACGGAAATTTGAGTTTCATCGTAATGTCCTTTTAGTAGGTATTTCATGGCACCAGATATATCCTTCTCAAGCCCCTCTCACCTTGGCCCATACTGTGCGTTTACGCGTTGCAGGAAAAATCGGTAACTAGAGTTTTCCACCACGTTAATAAAGCAAAATTCGGTCGTTTATACGTAGCTATGGAGAGTATTGCTATGATTTGTATCAGACTAGTTATCGATCACTTTATACATCGTAATACACCAGTCACAGTGACTCTTTAACAGACTAAACTGGGACCATAATGCTCACGTTGATAAAACTGAGAGTTTTTTATGTTGAGTTCCGGTATGAGCTTGTATATAACCAGCTGCTATAATGCTTGCATGTCGACATGACAGCGTTAACCACCGATGGGTTATAGATTGATTACCTTTAGGTTCAGTAGCATCACCTTGTCGTGTTACTATAGTAAAAATGAGTCCTATTGTATATATTAATGGATATAGAATACATGGTATATTAAACAAACGTTTAGAAAATGCTTGTGTTTTTAAAAAAAAAATACTTATATATACTTTTGGTTTAATTATAATGAGTGTTGAGGCAAAATTTTACTTGCGTTATTTGGTATAAAGTCTCGAATTGAAATCAATCTCCTTCTTTACCCTCATCGTTCCCATGTAGCGTCAGCATAACAACTTTTCTTTTTCTAGTGCCTTCTCTCTCATTTTCTCCCCATTTATAGATTATCATCTCAGTACACTCAAAGCTTTTATACACATATTATTCCTTACACAGTCCTTATATATCTACTTCGGTCTTCATCTACTCGTTTATCCATCCACTTTCAAAATAAATAACCTTCGACTTGTATGGCTTTCATTTTCTTTACTAAAATGAAGAAAAATCCTTTACAAATAATTAAATTATAGAAAAAAAAAACTTTCAGTAAAACACTTTTATACGAGAGTTAACACACACTCTTTATCAAACAACGACAATGTTAATAGCTTTATTATCTTTCATTGGTCCCTAGGGTAGGCCCATCAAACGACCCAAGCTACCGAACGGTCGTAAAGTTACCGCAAACAAGCGCTTCGTCCGGTTAAGCATTATTATTATATCGCAATGAAACAACGCTCACCGTATATTTGATGTATTGTAATACATATTTACTTTTTCCTCGCATTGATCTACATATTATAGCCTCTATAAATTTATAAACATTTAAACAAATTCAAATAAACAATGATACACAATAAAATAAAATATTCATCACCTTTTGATTTCCAACTTATGAATTATCGACACGGATTAAGCTGACCGCATCAGTCATTGGTTAGATTTGTTAGAATCTGTGGTATTAGTGGATTCGATGTATTGTTGTTAACTATGGATAATGTCATTCTGAATTTTATCACTGCCTAGTTCAATGGGGTAGAGTCGTTTAGCGGTAACTTTAGTGATTATCGGTGGCACAAATAGATGTGAATTTAATTCCATAATAAATCGAATACATAAAGAGCTTAGTAGTAGGAAAATTAAATATAAAAATAAATGATTTCATAAAATATAATGTTAAATTGATTTATGCAAATTAACATGTACTTTATACAAGCACTCAACCTATAGCACAATACAGTTTTTAACCTAATAACGCTTAATAAGGGTTGTTGCTGTCATGTTGATTTGTAAGACACTGGTCAGTTGGGTATACACTGGTTGATTCCGAAACGTTATAAAAAGGTCACTATGACTTGTTCAAAACCACGTACATGTTGGTCGTGATTAATTGCTAGATTACCACCCTTGATTGCAGAACGCGATAGACTTAATTAACACTGTCTGCTGTTTCAGCTTGTGTGTGGTGGTCGCAATCAATTGGATAAAATCGTTGTAACCATTTTTATTGTCGTCAATGCAATAAATTATAAGTAAAAATGAGTTCAAACGGCATATGCACTCCGTAAGTGGGACGCTGATTGTATGCCAATTGTACCACTCAGACCCCAGTATCACGTTAACGTTCATGGAAGTACGTTGGGTAACAATTGATATATGAAGTGTCCTAAACAACAGAAAATGCCCTCGTGTGTAATGAGATATTGTACGTATTTTACTACCAAAACTTCCAGAGTTCATGGGATCACATTTCGTAATTCTTATTATTACCACTGAAAATATAGTATTTTTATAACCTGATATATAGAAATCCGTTAAATTTTCCTTTACGAAAAGAAACCTTTCTACTTTAGGGGATGTATAGAAACGTATACATGCCCCTTTTACGCGCCCAGTATAAAAACATACTGTCCAACGTTCCTGTTCATTGAAATATTACTATGAACGCATTAGTGTGCCGCTTATTTTAGCGAAATATCATGATGGTAACGTATTTATACTCTTACAAAATCATTGATTAATTTGATAAAAAAAAACAATCACTCGTGCATAGTCCAAGGCTGGAAAGGCGTGTGGAGAGATTCATAGGTTGGCAAGCACCAACTGAAAACCAAAATACAAAACTAAAATACCACCTAAATCCACACCACAGCGGCAGTCAATCCTCGTATTGTTGGTGTCCAGGAACATTTTTTACACTTATTCTAAAATTCGTCACAACCCTGCAATAGTCTTAATCTATTATTCTTATAATACGAACTCAGTAAATAAAATCCTGAAAACCGATTTCATAACTCTTCGAAGTCAATAAAGGATTTTAATTTTGAATCGTCTACTGGTTAGGGTTGTCCTGAAATTTGCTACGTAAAAATGGCGTTTCATCAAATTATACTTATATTCAATTTTCATAGTCAATTAAATTTGATTACATAATTGTATTTAAATATGAAGCGTGTTATTTAAAAATTCGTAGGTTTAATCATGTTTTTAAAACATAAGAAAGCATTACTAAAAATATTATCTCAACATAAAAAGTTGAATATAAATAGTACTTACAAGTTATTTTATTTCAGACCATAACCTCACCTACACTATTTTTATAATGTAGAAAAGAATACTACAATAAACTTAGTAAAGATCTATTTGTAATGCAGTTACCGAAACCGAAAAGTAATATACCTAACCATCATTCAAAAATTTCACTGCAAACGTAGACTTATCGTAGAATTTGAATCCATTTCAGCTGATACGCAGTTAACGCTTGAATTATAATCTCTTAGAGCTGCAAAAATAAACTGATATAATTGGATAAAGACAAAACTATTTTCGGTTTTTTTGGGTTGTATGAAAAAATAATTTAGACATAATTTTTTTTTTCGACGTGTTGTGACACCCCTAGCAAAATGTTCTCGAAGAGCGCAAACAAAAGTACGGCGCACTTATTTCCGGGACTGTTTGCATCGTTTTTCTCTCATCATAATTGAATTCGGGATTGTTTTCTTCCGCGCTACATAAAATAGTAGGTACCTATTTATCGAACTTTATTTGTGACGTTGCTAAATCCATATATATTTGAGGTAAGAAATTAAGTTATTCAAATAATATGTCTAAAAGTAAAAACTTCTTTGAGTACTTTATTTTGTGAATATGTGACGCTCGTTCGGGTAAAGTCGGTTCGAGTCGACTGAGGGAGCGAGAGAGATAGTCAACGCCTCACTACTATATTTGCTCAGCGAGCGTTACATGGCAGAGCATGATGCATTAGTCGCATTCAGTGTCAACATAAACCCTGTGTATGCCCTGCTAATACGTTTAATTTCATACGTCATAATTGTATTTCATATTATTAACCTCGCCTTTATGAACTTTTAGATATGTCGTGAAGTGATAAGAACACGTCGTTTCTTTTATAGTAAGAGCAAATTGATTATAAAATGCGTGATATTAAATGCAATATAATTCAACACCAACGGTAAGCCTCGAGAGATCAATGATCGATCAACAGTTACCATGGGCGTATCACGTTTATTATTTTACACGTTTATTTATTTGCGAATAAACTCTAAAGGAAGACATATTGGAACACTAAATTCCGTTATAGAAGCGTGTTAAAAACTTTAAAACTCACATATTTTTGATACACAACATTGATGTTTCATAGTTGACAGTAAAGACGCCATATTTTAACACGCTGTCTCCCATTACATCATTTATTTCGGAGATATTTCGTCGATAAAGTGGCTGGAATGTCATGTTATACATTTTTTGTTTTCTCTTTACGCCAACGATTTAAAAAAAAGACAAGTTGTCTAAGGCTATGATGGTCATGTCTACCAGTTCTAATTTTTTTCATATTTTATAATAATAATAATAGTTAGTAGTTTTCTAATTACTTGTAATCAAAGTTATTTCTGAATTTAATTTCACGGAAGAAGTAGTTGTATAAACGGTCTATTCGCCTCTGCCCCGTGCAAAGCATTGCTTCTTTGATTCCCAGGTGCGATAATCCTTCATACATTATCATTCCGAGTCTTGAGTTTATGTACGTTAACTGTATGTTTGTAAATTTATCAGCGATCGAGAGCTTGTTACGAAGCGTATGTAGATGTTTTGACTTGAAAAATCCCTTAATGAGGTGCTTCTCCATCTACTATAATTATAGATTTTTTAAAACGAAGTTCCTTAACGCACGGTACGGATGAAAGCTAGACAAATCAGAATGTATGATTTTTTCGTCACGACCCTTTCTTTAATCTGTTTTTATTGCACTTTATTTCTACACTGTAGACGGTTATCCGTAGCACGTATGCTATTGGCTGTTCCCGGTCCTAGGTACGCCCTTATTGGTTCAAGACCGCCAGTAAGTTCTCAACGGCTGCGTAGATACAACCTGTGCACGTCATACGTGTCAGCTGTTTTGTAGGATATTATATGTATTATAATGAATTAGATGATTTGAATGATGTACACTAAAATGTTTATTTTCACAACTTAAAATAAATATATTAATTCCGATTTTTTTTACAATTCCTTTAGTTCATTAGTTATCTCTGCGGTTAATATTTGTTTCGTATTTTTTAATCAATAATATACTACGTAAGGAACTTCGTTCCATTCGAGTGTTCGATCTACATTTTTTTTTTAAATTTTATTTATTAAGCAAATGATGAATTTATTTATGAAGCGATGATAGCTCAGTGGTAGTGTGTACGACTTCGCGTCAAGGGACGTGAGTTCGGATCCAAACACCTAAAACGAGCTTGAGCTTTCGGTGAAGAAAAACATCGTGAGGAGACCATAGCATGGTAATAGAGCTTTTCCTAATGCCCGCCTTGCTAACAATCACCCTCCAGTTGTAAACCTGCAGCCATATACCAATTGGTGTGTTCCGGCAGCTGCACTAGAGAGCCAGTTCCTCCACAGGTTTAGTGTGTACCAACTTGGGCAGTATCGTCATTTAAGATCATATAAGATTACGGCCATAACGCTAAACCTTGAGTATAAAAAAAAAACATGTAACTTGAAATATATTGTGAAGCAAACTATTAAATACTTGTGTTATATGATACGTAACACATAACTATCTTGTGACGTCAATGCCGGATGTCACCCTCATATTTACATTTTTAGCAAAAACGTAATGTAGGCACGCCCTACGTCGCTCCCTTCTTTGGTTTTACGAAAAATATTTTAAAGTGACGGATATACTGCTTATCGTTGCACTTGTATTTATTTTATTACAATAGGAATTTAAATTGTTAAAATTATTTTGACAGGAAAACTTAAAATCTTGCCCTGCATAGGTTTCTTAGACTTCACGATTGGCCTGGCAGTTAAAGCAGTTGTCACACTGCAACCGCCCCGCCTATATGCTGTGGATTCGAGTCCCGCTCAGGATAATCATATCTGTGATCAATAAATAATATATCTGCGATTGGGTGTTCCTTTATGTCCATTAGTTGGCGGTATAAAGTCCTTCAAACTTGACACTGGTAAAATTACTTACATAAGCACATGCCATAATAAAAGAATATAGGTTACTACCACAATGAATATTTTTACAGTGAATTAAAAATACAATGTTCGCTTTATGGTCGTCTATAATAATTCCTATGACATTTGACAGTACGAATTATTGAAAAGCAGAGGGCATTCTTTTAATAGTACGGAAAAAACTGGTTCAATTTTTTTTACATTATTACACTCAATTTTGTCAATAACCTAAAAAAATGAATACAGGTTTCCTAAAAGAGGAGAAAACTAAACCGTTTTGTATTTTATGTATTGATACTGGTCCGTTCGAAGTTTTTCTGCCTCTTCCGGTAGTAATAAGCCGACCACAACACTCATATAATGGAATTTCTATAAACCATCTTCACAATAAAATTATATATCACATGAATTTTACTTCTATTATTCAACTCGTTTAGAAATTACACGATCATTAACAGACATGTACAAAAGATTTGTCTATATCTGTTATAATATTATGAAGCAAAAAAAATGTTTATTCGAAGGCGCTGATATTAAGAGCTATCAGTCTGATTTTAAACACTATTTAGAACACTATAGAGAAATTACTGAAGAAGGGTTTAGGCTATTCAATATCACGCTAACACTATTAGGAGCAAAGCTGTATTGAAAACAGTAACAAAAACGGGTAATCGGTACAAAAAATGTATGAGACATATCCCATATAGAAAGTTAAATTCACTTTGACACGTACCATCCCATACATTCTATTATTCATCTTTATAATAGTAAGTGATGAAAGATAAAAAATAACTAGAGGCAATGATATATAATAATGCTGTTAATTCAGCGTGCGACCAAAAGAACCGTATCAATAACTTTAAATTTTCGATTGTATATTACACCTTATGATTTCCAAAAAGCAAAGATATCGTCACAGAATAGTAGGGTCTTTTATCAAGAAGGTATATGAACTTTCGCTCGATCCATGAAAACCCTTGGCTTTAAGCCAAAACTTCTTTCATGGTGCGCATTATATAAAAATTTACGCATTAATTTATTAGCGACTCGAGTCACCAAAGAATCGGAGAAAATTCTTCATTTATGTGCGCGAGATTAGAAAATTACTGCATTAAACATAACAAATAGTAGTGAAGCTATTATTACTTGGGATATAAGAGACTGGGAGTTATATATGAAGGTGCATTGTAACAATAGATCTCTTAAGTAGCTTTACTGTCAAACTGAGAACATACGTTTCAGCTCTCTACAGAATTCTGTAAGATGCGATATTCGTTCTGTCTGTTTTGAATATTATGTAAATAATAACGGTATTACAATCTAAACAATGTTCAACTTGGAAACGAAGTAGTAAGTCTGTTCTTTCGTATTATGTAAGACTTACAAGATGTTCCTTATTATCTTCGATCAACAATAGCCTATTACAGAGAAACTGCTTACATTGTGGGATGCACAGATATTGTTATGAGGCAATTAATTTATTAATATACTCAAAGTAACACTGTAGTGATGGAAGGACAAAACAGTATATTGCTACGCATTTGACATTGGTAATTTTTTATATTTTTTATTAAGGAACCTATTCTCATTTTTATAAGATTTATCCACCTCTCATTTTATTCTGTTAAATTTTTAAATAAAACAATGAATTTGCTTTATAATTTATTACTAAATCCGTTTATGGTGATGATCACAAGTTACGATCATACAGTCGAAAATTAATAAATATTTCTTAGGTGTCTGACGAATTTTGTATACTCTGCAATTGTATGCCGGTTACTTAAAACATATTGGTTAGATAAATAATAATCTTCTTTTACAATTAGTTTAGTATCCAAATATTAAAAGAGTCCTAAATTGTCGCAGTTTTGACGTACATAGGCGACTTCTTAGGACCTAAATTATTTATAGATGAATTGATTTGAGATAAAATACTTCTTAATATAAAATAAGGGCGTACGTGTTTTTTTTTATTCTTAAGGCTTAGCGTTATGACCATAATCTCACCTGATCTGAAGTAACGATACAGCCCCAGTTGGTAGACACGCTAAACCTGTGAAGGAACTGGCGCTCAAGTGCAACTGCCGAAACACACCTATTGGTTTTTGGGAGCAAATTTTCAACTTGAGGATGGTAGCTAGCTAGGCGGGCATCAGAAAAAGCCCTACCACCATGCTATGACTTCCTCACGATGTTTTCCTTCACTGAAAGCTCAAGCTCATTGTAGGTGGTTGGATTCGAACTCACGTCCCTTGACGCAAAGTCGTACACACTACCACTGAGCTATCACCGCTTCAAACTCTGACGACCTCATGAGTGCTTATGACCTCATGATAGAATTGAAATCTACTAATTTTACAACAATCTATATTAATATTATGAAGCGGAAAAGTTTCTTTTTCTGTTTGAATGCGCTAATCTTAGGAATTACAACTCGGATATAAAAAAAATGCCCGTAAACTCAATTTAAAACTATTCAATTTTCACAAGGCCATAAACATCAAACTAATGGACTTTCATTAGTTTACCTAATTGTCTATAGAATATAGAATTATCTCCTCTCGATTTAGCTACAACTATTCTGGTCCACAACAGTACCAGTATATATTACGCGTATTAACGATTCAGTGCGGCATTGATTCGAGCGTGATGCTTCATCTTAGTTCGCTGTACAGAATGAACGCAAAACGCGCCTAAAGAACAATTTTCCCTTCAAACAATGACATCAGTGTTACAGTGAAACGAATACGTAATTTATGCAAATTGGTAATTAGTTACATTGGCTGTAGTGTCGGGTCGGTTGTTTGCGTGTTCAGTTACAATTTGTCCACTTTTACTTTTAACCCTTGGTTACCGCACTCCGCTATATTACATTCATCTATAAATGAAATGGTTTATTATATTATATTTCTTTATTCCAACTGTTTTGTTATCTGACATCAATAACTATATAATAATAAGAAAAAATGAGAGAGATGTCTGTCATATGTTATTTTTTACCAATTATAAAATTAAAGAAATAACTTATAAAAGGAAATAAATATGGTACAATCAAAAATTAAGTAATAATTAAAGTATTGAGGTGTTTTAAATTAAAGTATAATAATATTATATACATTTATATTAATTTAGTACACAAATTACATGGAGACAATTTGATTCTTGTCCTTAGTCACTTCGACTATGACATAGCGTGGCGACGCATGCCAGTGGCGACGCGTGGCCATGCCAACAGACGATCCTACCCGCCGCAATAGAAGTTTCACAGCAATAATAGACTTATTAAGCCAGTCGTTACAAACATTGATACGTCTAAGTATTTTGTCACATAGAAGGTTTTACGATACGATGTTTTCGATGTGAAAATGTGTAATCGGATCAGACCGCCTGTAGACGCGACAACGCGTCGTATGTATAGAAGTGACTAATGCGAATAATCAAATTGTCTCCATTTAATTCGTGTATAAAGTTAATATACATGTATATTAAACAAATAATCAACTTTACCCTTAAAGACGTTTCAGTACTTTTGAAATTTCTGATTTCGCCATATTTACTTCCATTCATAAACTATACTTATAAGCTCACAATTTGTACAAAAAAAAAAACAATGTTTCACATCCACCAGATGTCCCACAGCGGCTCACTTGTTTTTTAACAAGGTACTTAATCGAAAAGCTGTATACCTTATTTAACCTAAAGCAATAATGTGAAGAATCAATAAAACAGTAAACACTCATTATAAATAATCATATGATTGAATACGATAATACACCAAGTCTACGATGATTCTATGCGAAACAATTGACGTACATAATATCGAATAACGGAGCACATCGGCACGTTCTTGACGATGATTTCTAACAAGAACATGATAACTATGAGAGGAGAGAAAGAATATGCATGCACATCTATCGAAGCTCGATAAGAAAGTTGAATGTGTAAGTCGCACAAAGTTTGTATAATAGTCATGGTAAAAGTAATAAGTCAGACACAGTTCACCGCCCATTTTGTTTTATCTATAACCAGCTGTGACCGCCATTCGTTCGCATGAACTTGAATAATCTGGAATCTATTTTTCAAGTTTTGGTATAATTTAATACTATGCTAAGTGTTAGTTCGGTTCGCTTCAATATTTCTTAGTTAACGTCCGGCAACCACCCTCAGTCGCCACTTTGCATTCCTTCGCTCGCCCACGCTATGACATCCTGTACGCTTAGGGTTCATTTTTTTTGCTCGGCTCTTGAGTGTCAAAGTTTGATATTAAATAGTCTATAACATTCTACAACTATTGGGCTGTCAAATAAAAAAAGAATTATTCAAATGTGATGGCCAGTTGTGAGATTAGCGTGTTCAAACAAACAAATCCTCATTATATCATGGTCCATACGGTCTTACGCTCGCTGTCTTTTAGCGCAGTCATTGTAACTTGACTCGATGTTATATTAGCTGACTGGTTTGTTTATGTTATTAAGGACGAGTTGTCTCACATGTCACAAAACATAACTACGAGGTGGCAGGACACGGCGATTGTGTTTCATTGGATCGCGAGCACCACACACAAGTGGTAATTCGTTTTACTAATATTTTTAGGCATGTTGCACTTTGCACATGAGTTAGTAAAGTAGAACCTTGTTAATCGAAACTCGATAAATTAAAAACTTCCAAATCTCGAAAAATGTTTAGTCGCTTCGCTTCAAATACCAAAACCGCCATTCTTTATAAATCGAAAACTCTATAATTCGAATCTTTTGGCGTCGCTTGTATGTTCGACTTATGTATAGTGGTTCAACTGTATATATCCAACTAGCTGTTTCCATGACTTCGTTCGCATGGAGCTAAAGTATAATTTAATTATTTTTGCCTGTTTTCTATTTTTAATTATTTTCTTCTGTTCGCGTCGCCGAATCCGGTCGAACCTAAGTGGTATGTCTTTCGGGCCCCACACAGAATAATCATTTATGTAATCCACAATGAATTGTCCTAAGTTACTTTTTTGTCCGTTTATTGTGTTTATAGAGTACTTTTTATTTGAGATCGACGAAATCATCTACATGGGTAGAAGCCATAAGAAAACAAAATAGAGATACACAGCCTATTACATAGTTTTTGTTTTATTGTTCATTAGACAATGTATTATTTAGATATACAGATAGTATTTAGCATTGTATAGTTTGAATATTGTGGAAATGTAATATAAATTAGGAATAATAGCACGGACCACGAATTTTGTGACGTCGTAAAAACTCACTGGATACATCTAACAAAAGCCACTCTACCTATTTGACAGTGATAGTAATAGTTTAAACAACGAGGGTTAGTTGCTAAGTTTGAAAAATTAAATGTTATTACGTTTTAAAAAGTCGTTACCCTCAAAAGAGTGGAAAATGTATACCTAAACAAGAATTTAATAAAATAAAAATGTCTAGAACACTAATATAACTATCTTTATTCCGATCTGTTTTAATAAAATTAAATGAAATATAGAGATTTACAATCTCTGTAAGCAAATGATGTAAGATATGACACGCTGGCACACTGGTCTTTCATTAAAGGAATCAACATATAAAGCACTTTTTTTCTACTGGTAAGGCAAAAAGTGAGGTAATTTATGTGCGAAGTGATTGATTACGATATTTATTTTCACCGTGCAAGACAAATTCTGATACAAAATTGATATTGAAATCTAACATCATAAAGTGACCTTGAAAGTTTATGTCGACAAGTTTTTATTTCTTTGTTTTCCCCTAAATTGTTACAGTTTAACGAATTATCGAAAAGTTTTCGAACAGCACTTTAAGAAAATGTTTATTTTCGTTATCAACTGTTTATACTGAACTAACTCTACCTACGACTTCGGTCGTACAGAAAGTACGTCATCGGTCTGATACAGAGAGGGTCTCATGAAGTTTTTTGATAATTACCATTGCTGAATAATTACAGTAATTTCGATTTTGCAGTACTACAACAATTTAGTTGACAAAGATGTCGTTCATATCTCAAACCGTTGCTGGATTGAGCCAAACGCGACGCGAAGATCCACCGCCGCGTCAACATTGCTCGCATCAACACACCAATCGTCACATGCAGCTCTGCCGGAAGAACAGCCTGCCCGAATGGGACCCACCAGAGCCAAGAACCAGAAAAAACAGTTTGCCAGCCGATATCCACGATAAAGTATCCGAATCGAGCGTCAGCCCACCGATAAATGAAGAGTGACATCAAACGACCCAGTAAGTTATCGGTGTTCCCTGGCAACTAGTAAGCATGGACCTGCACTCGAATGTATAGCACCAGGAGAAGAAAGGCTTTTTGGAACAGGCCCCCTTGCATGCTTAGAAGCTTATGTGAGACCCTAAGGGCGGACCTTGCACGACCTTATAGATGTCTGTAATGTACCTTAATGTTTATATGTAAGGAAGACGAAAAAGAAAATTTTGATACGCAACCATGAAGAAAAAAAATAAACGAACTGATAAAAAAATATTTGAATTTTACGAATACTTAAAGTCCAAATTTTATTAATGTGTACAGAAAAGTAAAACATTTCTTCAGCTAAAATCGAATTGGTTATGAAATTTTAATGGCTTATAATTTCAAGACAGCGATTAACAACCTAATCCTTGGTCGTAAATACACAATTAATAATGACTTTATAAAATATATACAAGTTCCTAGAGAATTATGCACTTTAAATTCAGGAAGCTAATACCTTTTCAACTGAACGAAGATTTCTTATTTTTTAAATATAATCATACCAAAAGTTTATAGAGTTAGAGGGAAAAGCGGGAACATGTTTCTAAGTGACGTAGACGTTGTCCGTATTATACCAATTATGAAAGTGAAATTAGGTTACCTCAATAAGTACGGCACCTGCTATAATAAGTAAAATCATTTAAGCACATTAGCACAAGCAATAACACATATTGGCAATATCCTTCTAATGCAGTCAAGGAAATTATTGCGATCAATCAATAACTTAATTAAGCCGAATTGAAGCAGCATTGCTCGTTAAATAGATGCGATAAATTCATGCAGCAAAAAATAGTAATTATTTAAATTTGCGTATAAAGTGAGTGTTTAAGGCAAAGATTAAAGTTCAAAGGTGGAACGGTCCCTCTAAATACAAATGACGATTTTAATCTTTTAAAGGTAAACTCAGAAATAACTAAATTTCTTTAAATGATCAGTCAGATTACATGCTACAGGATTATGTGGGAATATCTCCTGTATCCCCATACTGTATACACTACTGTTTATATAAAAAATGAATGCTTTTTGTAAATATCACGCATTGTTCCTCTGTATTCCAGATAACTTATTGATACAGTAAATATGTAAAATTACAATGATTTACTTAATTATACAACTATTAATGTTCAAGACGACACGCAAAACTACGTTCGATGAGCGCATTTTATTTGCTATCTAACAAAATCATCATGAGTAACAAAGCGATTACTTTAAATATACGCACCCGATATAAATGCAATTTACAAATTAACATAAAACGAAACTCAAGGATAGATAGATCGGTAGATAGATGCTAAGTGTCATTGACGAAATTACTGTAAAAGCAAGTTTGACTCGAGAAAAGTTGTTTCCATGGTGTATCTAAAGTTTATCCACGTGTATAAAGTAATAGACATTAGTTAGTGACACAGTATATGTTTATGCAAAACGAAATAACCACTTCTATTTTCATTAAATCCATAAAGGCCGTGGGAAAAAACTTGGCAAGACCACTACTTGGCAAGGACAAAGGAATTATCACTTTCTATAAGACTGGACAAGGTCAGACGAAAGCCTTTTGTGTAACCATTAAAATATCATGTATCGTAATGAAAACACGCAAAGTTATTCGTAGTAATAATATGTCTGCACGCGAAATGCACTAGAATTTTCACCTTTCATAAAAGACTGCGATTTGCTACGATATTTCATTAATTTTATTTGTAGAGATATCGAAATTGATGGCTACGTAATAAATTACTTTATTAATTGGAACCTGTTATCTGTCTTTCAACTTTGACTTGTGTTATTCCACAACTAGGTTTTAGATTAACCTCTTCCACGTTACGTAATTCGACTCTATACGCAACTTTATTCAACCAAAACTTCGATGTTCTCTAACCATATAGATTATGTACAAAAGTGAGTTCGAATCCCTGCAATAAGCCTGACCTTTCGTTGCAGAATAATTTCCATAGCATAACGGTAGGACATTTTTCTAATACGCGCTTGGCTTGCTCCAGCCCTCAAATTGAAAAACTGCTCATAAATGCCTGTAGGTGAGTTCTGGTAGTTGCACTTGAGAACCAGTGCCTCCACGGTTACCGTGTTCACGATCTCAGGGATCTCTTAACACCACGTTAGATTGGGGATTCAAGGCTAAACTTATAAAGTATGAGTTATTTAATTATGATATTGAATTAACGGTGAAGTATAAAAGTAGTGAAGGACCAGGGTATATCAATTAAAATGCGTAACAGACAGATCGATCATACACCGTTTGGCAGTAACAGCCATTAAATTATTCATTTAACTAATGAAACAGTTAGACACGACAGAAATACATATACTATTGATTAAACAGAACAAAGTTCGATGTACTTAAACATTTCACACAAACGTTACACGAATATATTAATTGGCATTCAACTAGATTAATCACTATTGACCTTTGTTAGTAACACACGATCTTACAAGTTCTGAAATTTATTAGCGGCTAATAAATTACCTACAAACTCGATCTTATAAAAAAGTCGTGATTGACAAATTTACCTTGTTTTTACGACTTCTACTACGTACCATGATGAAAGGAACTCATTTATATAATCCACGTTACAATTCTTTTGGAACGTTAAAAAGTAACGATGAGAATAAATTTGTACACCGACATCTAAATCGAGAACCCAAAATCGTCTAGAATTACGTGTTCGCGTGAACTGATAGCTATATTCAAGGTAGTATTTGAAATATCTCTGAATCTAAAATACGAGTTTCATAATCAGTACTTACGAATAAAATATATTTGTACATTTTTATATATAACACTAGCTTTGTTCGCGACTTCGTTCGCGTGGAACTAAAAATAATTAATTAAGTTCTACCTGTTTTTGTAACTCTTTTCATTACAGCTTTGCTCATATTGCTCACAGCGTTTAATGTTTTAATGTCTAATAACGTAAAGCCTTTCTTAATCACTGTTGTATCAAATATAAGCATAATTTATGACATCCGATTCGTTAATTTCTAAGATTAGCGCGTTCAAACAAACGAACCTGTCTGGTTTAGAATATTAATATATGTACCTATTTAGTTTCCATAGCTTATAGCTTGTCCGCGATCAACTCCTAAAAATATAAAAGGATTTTCATGAACTTTTGCATTCTGTTGCCAGTTGTTCCAACTTAGAGGTTGCTAATATATACTTACTAAATATACTATATATACTTACTGGTATACTTTTCGTCACAATAGGTGATCATAATGCAACAGATGGTGCTATGGTCAAGTTATTCATTACTGGAAAGGAAAGAACATAGTCGGTCGCATAATAATAATAAATACATATGTTTGTGTGTTTATTAATTTTATTTTGTACGGTGGAGATTAATAGTTATCGGAGTTATTTTTATTTGCTTACACAAAAGAATTATACAGTTCTTTTATTGAACAAAGGTAAAGTTACTGTACTTGGCCTGACGATAAGCTTAGCACACTCGGAAATCAATAACGATCATCAAAGGACAAAACATCTATCAGACATCACCTCACGGTAACTGGTATATTCCGAAATGTGACAACATGAAAGACTGTAACGGATTAACTATGAAGAGTGTGGTAGTTTTTCTACTCGGGTACAGTTCCTTACCACTCCGATTGATTCCTGGATATATATAGACTAACCCCATTGTGACACTATGATAGATTTGGTGCCAAATGTATGGATTAGAAATAACATGCATATACTTTGTAAATATTATTAAATTCAGATTCTTGCCACTCCGATTGATTCCTGGGTATATAGTAACTAACCTCAAAACGCAGCACTATGATAGATTTGATGCACAGTGTATGGATTAGAAAACAATATCCATATACTTTGTAAATATTATTTAAGACATAAATATAAGACCTAAGAAGAAGACATAATAAGACATAAGACCACGGATTAATCATGGTTAATATAACGGGGAAACTCACAAGCATTGTTTTGACGGACAGAAAGTAACACGGACACTCAAAACAATGATTTCTTCGTCACACAAAAATTGTCCTGTGTGAGATTCAACTCTAGGTGATTACTTAAACCACTAGGCCGACTATGTAGTCAATATCTCTAACAATAGATGATGAGCGATCGCATTATTCATGTGGGACAGGAAATCTCCAAGTCATGATGCATTAGGGGCCACTGATATAAGCCGAGTCATGCGCCAATGAAAGTTATATTGTTTGCATTAACTTTATATTTAACACGGTGATGTTACGCATTGTAATCATCAATTGTGAAAGTGGGTGATGATCTACCGTTTTAATGTGCTCGTTTTATTAATGACTTACCGATACCATTTTTATTGACACCGTATTCGTTATTGTGTTGCGTGAATGTGTTTTGATAACTACTGGGCTGCATTAAATGTTATTGTCGTGTGATTTTGTCGTTTAACAGCCCATTTTTATTAAATCGCTTTCTTGTATGTCTGTCCGAGTGAAATTTTATAATTTATTTTAAACTAACTAATCAATGAGTCAGAGACTGGAATTGTGAACTATATTTCTGAAGTGCATGGCAATGCAGGAAAATCTGAAAAAAATATGGTTTATTTGTTTTTTTGATTGAAAATTTTCTATTCGATTTACAACAAACTTTCCGATAAACCATATACTTGAATATATTTCAATACATGGCTCAAATATAACTGAAACATGAACAGAATATACCAAAATTTCATTCACATAACTCTAAAAAGCAGACTATAATAATAAAACAAAAAAATGTAATGTACAATGCTTTTATATACTAAGTTACGTTCTTGCAAAACGTTGGAGCAGACGTTCTCCTACCATTTCTAACGATTAATAACATAACCACTTTCGTTTTTTAGGGTTTCATGTATTTTCTTTATGTTGTTCCATTGGGTACCACCATAACAAAATTCATCAGTATGCACCGTAATTAGTAACTTATTTGAAAGAATTTACGTGTAGTGGCAATCGTGGAATAATAAATATAATTTCCCAAAGCTTTGCCGCCCCAAATAGCGCGGCGGGATGGGCGGCAAAGAACCGGTAGAGCTGGGCTTACCCCTCTCACCAATACTGTAAAAAAGGAAGCCTAACCTGGTAGTGGTCGGAGATTCCAGATAATGAAGTAGCACTATTATCATTTAACCTAGTGCCGTCCATAACGCATACATATATTGTTCCAACATGCTATAATATAATAATCATAATCACATAATAACAAAAACCAATAAAAGAGAAAAAATCCATGGCAGATAAATTCGTACAAAATTATATAATTACCACGTAACCCGTATTGGTTTTTCCTCTTCCGGAAACTAACAACCAACAAGAAGAAAAATAACATGTAATAGTTGTCACAGAGACGTTTCGAACCTTTTTTTATTTGAAATTGGTGGCGGTATTCAAGCGTCTGACAAATTGATTGTGTTAAGAATATCTTATGCTACAGTTTTATAAGTAAGGAGTTGTATGTAATTCTTGATATTACTGAATATTCAACAACGATACCGAACGTCCTTTTTTTAGATAATATTACATATATTCGATAACTATAATCGGGCTGTACTTTTTATTTTATTTTACTTTATTTTGAGATTTATTTTGAGAAATGGAACTTCTTATGTGAGAGCCTTGAAATTCGGATCCGCAACGTTATTGTGTGACACACGTTCGGGAAATCACGGTTCGAAACTAACAAGGAACGAGAGAGATATAGATATTTCACTTCTGTCGTCTATTTTAAGCTTACTTACACCTTTTTTTATATATGTGTCCAATTGTACGGATGTCAGTGTGACAATACTTGGCTAATTTATTTTTATTTCATTCAGTGACTGTATTAAATGTATGTCCGCAAAAACCTGCGTAAGCTCGATTGTGTAAAGGACCGGAAAGAGTTAGATATTAGAAATCGTTACAAACTGGTCACCCCGTATTTTAGACAAAGTGAGACCAGAAAAAGTTTTTTAGGTAATAGTGTTAAGTTTTATAACAAGGTCCCAAAGCGTATTACTGATTTCCCGGATTGTAAGTTCAAGCACCATGTCAAGAGGGTCTACAGAGTGGACCAATATGTGAACGAAGGTGATGTCTGGAATTTTCACTCTGTCTGTGCCTGCGCTAAAACCTATTCTTAATGTATTTAAATTTGTATTTAAAACACACACACACACACACACATATATATATATATATATATATATATATGTATATGTGACACATACGTATATAACCAGATCGAGTTTCTTGGCGGTTCTTCTCGATGGCTGGATTATTTTCCGAACCGGTGGTAATTTTGACGTTCATAAGCGCCTTTCCAGGGCATAAACTGAATATGGATTTTTGATTTGTTTTGGATTGACAACTAATTATTAGGATTACAATATAGAATATTCGTATCCCATAAAAACAAAGGGTTCCTTGGGGATTGGGAATATAAGTTAAAATGAACTTCGCTTGTACCTAAATTGTATATTAAGATATTTGCCATTATTATTGTTTTAATAATACCTTTTCTATTGTTTCAGACGGAGCGAGTTCTTAGGATGCGTTTCGTTCCCGTTAAAAGATGCAATTGATTGCGACATCGCAGGCACCTACTTCCTACAGCAAGGTACGGGGCGCGGCCAGGGCGCTGCTCCAGGTTACTCCAATGACAGATACGCTAACGAGCGTGTGACTGCAGCCGATAGACCGAAAATGGCCACAGACAATACTGACACCAGCACCAATGAGGGCACAAAGGAGAATCATAACGGAAAAGGTAAATACATAACTTAAAAAGGCACAATGACACATAAATAATGCCGTCGAAATATAAGCGAAATATATAAAATAAGCGCTTTCAATTCTTGCTTGACCTTTCCATTGAGTGATCTTGGCTAGAAAATGGACAGACAATTGGCTCTCTACAATTATGGAACTTTTTAAACGGGACCATATTATAATAAACTAACAATAAACAGTATCAAATAACTGCGTAAAATTAAACAGCTTTATTAAAAAACATACACAAACATTATTATTATAAATAGATAAACTTTGCGAAACAGAACAAAGATGGTTTTCATCATAATAAAAAAAGAGGAGAAGCAAACTATAAAAAAACACATGAATAAAGTCAATGAAATGTCAAACATGACAGTAGTCTCTAAAAATTATAGTAGTTAATAAATACATTAATATTCGGTAATATGTAGTCGGCTCGCGACTACAGCATGAACAAGTATAGAGAAACTTTGAGCACATTCTAAAAGAATATATGTTTTAATCCATTATCAATATTTAAATTTATAACACACGTTCTTGCGTATATTTATTGTGTATCTTCATAATTATTTTGATATTCAATATAATTTTTAATATTTTTTTTGTATTACGCAAAATATTAGCAATATATATTTTTCCTGCTTTGTATTGTGACACGGAAAAGTTATCTCATTGTATCCGACAGTAAGCGCAGTACAACTCAAAAACAACGTTTACCACCGGCATACCAGTTGAAACTAAATCGAGTAACGATCCCTACCGCCTAAGGTCAGATGATTCGGCTAAAGCCTTCCGCACTGGCCCTGAAATCTGGTGAATCTGTAAAAGTCATTTGCGATAACAAAGTAGTCAGTTCGATAAAAAAAATAACACGACACACCTAAATGTACTATTACAGAGGTATATCTACATTAAGTATATAGGGGTCGCGATGCATTATTAGAAAATTGTCCTACCCTAGCACTTCGCGAATATGGTACCGAACACTTAAGGTCATGGATTATAATAAAAACGCCAATATCTTGCTAAAAACATTTTTAAACGATGATAGCCCAGTGATAGTGATGCCGCGTTAAGGAGCGTGAGTTCAAATCCACCTACAACGAGCTTGAGCTTTCGATAAAGGAAAATATCCTGAGGAAACCATAGCACAGTGGTAGGGCTTTTTCTAATGCTCACCTGGCTAGCTACCACCCTCAGGTTGAAAAATCTGCGGCCAAATACCAATAGATGTGTTCGGGCACTTGCACTTAACAGCCAGTCCCTTCATAGGTTTAGCGTGTCCACCAGCGTGGGCTGTATCGTCACTAAAGATCAGATGAGATTATGACCATTACGCTAAAACTGTTAAAAAAAACATACATATTTCATGTTGAAAATGTTAAGCATTCTTGTGTTAAAATCGTCTTAATTTCAAATGCTGTTTCTTTATAATTAGGTGTCTCGAATGGACCTTCGTCCAACACAGCGGCGAGCCAAGCTCAAGCGGTAGCTGCCGCACTACAACGGGAAGCAGACGAGCATCTGTTCCTTCGATACTTGGAACTAGACGGACCTGACGACCCGGCCGCACCGCGGAGACCTCAAAGAAACGGCAGAACACCGTTCACTACCACTAGAAAGTGAGTTGCTCTTCAAACAAGCAACTTCGAACATCTGTTTTTGATATATGAAAACTTATTCCGAACATTTTATTTGGAGAATCTTGAACTATTGTTTTGATCGTATTGACCTACTACATATTATGTGCAGCTACACTCGCGTTAATATTGGTTTCGCCAAACAAATCCAATGACGCAATAAAAAGTTTCATACAAAGTTTATCGCAATTTTTACTCCATTTCCGATAAGTTTTTCGCGAGAAAAGTAGTTTATCGCCGTCTTCAGAATCCCATCTATCTCTGTGCAAAGAGACAATCACAATCAATTCAGCAGTTTAGGCGTGAAACCATAACAAACAAACTCACTTTCACATTTATAATATTAGTATGAAAATATGACTGCATTAGTCTGAGTTCTTGAAAATTTGGAAAAAAAGTAGCTGTTTCCCAAAGTTTTTTATCGGTAACAGTTAAGCTTTTATATAGTTACTAAATAAATGTAAACGAGAGAAGGGTACTTAATTGTCAGTGTTGACGTTTTATGTTAGTGTCAACAATTAGAATTAAATTAGAAAGAGAAAGTAAAATCGGTGGACAAGCAGAGGAGAAATAGATAATGAAGTATTAGTTCGTGTTTGCCTATTTATGCATAGATTACTATACCAATGAAAGACATATGCCAGTGGCAGTCGTTTATGTTAGTGATGTAAATAATTTGATTTCAATTTGGAATCTTCCATAGCTTCTTTTTTTTGCTGTTATGACATGTTCCTATGTAGACATTTTAGCTAATATGGAGTGGGACGAATACACTTTTTAAGTATATGTGTAATATGAAATACTCTAGAAAGGTGCAGCACAGACCAAACGTAAATAGTTTTTTCAATATTAATTAATTTAAGACAAATAGAACATGTGTTAATTACACTTCTTATATCCATAATAACAATAAATGATATTAAATAGAATGCAATAGGCAGGACTTAATGAGGGCCAAAATTATGCAAAAAATACATTTACAATAGAAGCGTTACTTAAACAATCAAATTTACACGAACAGCTCTTGTACCGTATCTGTAATATGCTAAGCGGGTATAAGAAACAATGCTAAATAATTTACAGGTTGGTTCGAGGCACTGGCGGAGGCTTCGGGTTTACTGTAGTTTGGACCCGGCCGCCCAGAGTGGAAAGGGTTGCCCAGGGAGGTTCAGCGGAACGTGCCGGACTCCGAGCAGGCGATTATATTGTATTCGTCGGTACCAAGAATGTAGTTACGGCTTCTGAAGAGGAAGTCCGAAATTTAGTAAAGTAAGTTCAAAAATGATTTTAGCTTCGATGGTTTCAAACTCGTTTCAAGTTCATACTGATAATGCTTTGTAATGGGAAGTTCCAGGTCAACAATATATTTTACACAGTGGTTACATTAAACACTTACTTTTGTAAATATAACTCCGGAAAGGGCAAAATAAAACTGACTCTAACTTTGAAACAAAAACAACTGTTACTAAGTGGTTGTTATCTTTGAGAAACGAGGAGTTTAAATATTTTTTATATTCTCTCATAAACAGACATATAAAATATGGATTGAAACACAGTTTCAAGGTCGATTTATACATATACATCTATTCACGAGTTATTTTTTGTGTGTTAAAAACCACTGATATGACTGTGTGTATGTATACAGATATGTATTCAGTTATTAATGTTCTATATAATTAACTGATTCATTATTATAATTTTCAATTATTATTTTATTTTTATTTTTTTACTGACTCACTTATGGCACTAAAACAATATAAATTTTGTAACTCGATTTTGGTCGATTACCCGCGACACAAAGGTTAAATCCCTCTGTATGTAATATCAATTGTATTAAATAAATACTTTTTCTATTATTTCATTTACCTTCATATATCCTTTTTTTCTGAGGTATGTATAAAGATTTAAGAACACTGTTTTGCTTGCAGATCAGCTGGTCAGATGCTGACATTAGAAACCTTTAGAAGGGTTCCACCAAACGGTATCGGCATTCGGCCGAGACTCGCTCATGTAACCATCCCCCCGCCGGAGTCTACTCCTCCGCCGCCGCCGCGCTCTCCTAGAGCGACCGCTCTAGCATCGCCAGCAACTCAGGCTAGACCACCGACGGCGTGTTCCTCTACCAGCCAGTCGCTAGACCGGCGCAAGCTGCACCTTCCGCAAGTCACTTTCTCCAAGGAGGTCGGTAGCGGCATTATTGTTTAAAACTGTTTAATCATTCGTATATTTAAAAAAAAATCCAAACTAGTCATCCGGTTTTATACGAATTTTTAGATATATGATAGTTTATCGTTGGCGGTTCGAAATTTTAGTGGTGGTGCTATGTATAAGTTAGAGGAATTTTTACAACGTCCCATATAATCGACTCAAATGAGGTCAATGTTAATTATTTGACGTGTAAATAATATTTGAACACGCTTAATTTTTAAGTTACCGCGGCTTATTTAAAAGCCAAATTGCTAACACAAATATACGGTACATTCTTCGGTAAAACATTCGCCCAATTATAATTTTATTGGACGGTATATATGTTTTTTTGTACATACTTCTTTCTTTAGTTACTTTAATTACAGCTTATTAAAATTAGGTACATTTATAATTATAATTTATAACAACGAACATTCAAATGGAAAAAAGTTATTTAAAAAGAAATTATTTGTTCATGTTTTCTTTATTTAAGTGTTATTTTTTTCTAATTGTGGATCGGCTATTGTTTTTTATTTACTTTTTTATTTTTGTACATACTTCCATAATACATTCCATTCCAATGATTAATATAAGTTCTTGGTAGTGTCTATAACATAAATAGAATCTATTTTTGTCATCAATGACTAAGATTATATTAAAAGACATTTACTTAATATGGAAAACCAAAATATAAATGATCGAAGTGATTTATCTAATACATCATGGAAAAAAAAAACTTATATTACAATTTGTACTATAACTAGTACTTGACTTCAAGTAGTGGTTATTTTTCATGCAAAATTAATTTAATGTATTTTTTTTATCTAATTTAATTAGTATGGGATCACTTTAGTCCAATATATCTGTCATTTTGAACAAGCGTTGGCATATAGTCCTATATAGAAATACGGTATAACCCGACCAAAATAAATTAGACATATTAAGTACTGATGACTTTCTTATTTGTGTAGGTTATAATGTTATCTGTCTTACCTACCCCTATTGAGATTTATTAAGGCTTGAAAAGACAAATATTATTCTCGACTCTTATTTTTTGTTTATACAAACATATATAAATACACGCTTTTCTAAACGGCTTATTTATTCGACTTAAGTTGTATTTTTTCCATTAACCGCGTGTTATTGTAAAATATATTTTTAGTCTGTGTTTAGGCTGTGTGCTTATGCATGGCAAAGTTCAAACGAATAATGCGGATAGTTTTTGAGATATGTTACAATATCGTCACAAACATTACACTATGGTTCCGAATCCTACATTCGACAATTATTTGTGTATACATGAATGATTGATTTGATCCCAAGATTTCTTGATGCCAATGAATTTATGATCATTTCATCGACAAGAAGCTTCATTCCTATTGCAGGATTTGTCGTTTGTAATAACTAAAAATAAATAAAATGTTGATAAATAGTAAATCACTTATGTATATAAATATAGATTATATAATCTATCTTTATATGCAATTTTGAGAAATACATTAATGTCTTTTGGTTTTTTATTACATTTTCTTTCAGAATTAATATAAATGGGGCCGTTCAAAAAATACTTCAAGCAAAATTTTACCTTTTTAAATCTACTTCCCCCCCGCCCGTTCGTTACGCTATGTTACATTTTCTGGTACCCCCTAACAATATTAACGTCACAAATGAGAGACCCCCCCTGCATACATGATATATGGCAATTAATAATGGTACAAAATTGTTATTATTATTAAAAATTTATCGTTTCGAATTATAAAACTTTAATTAATAATTATCTGTAAGAACAAAATTGTTTTATGAGCTGCGAACCTCACAATTTTTTAGACCCCGCCAGCCACGATGTCATGTTTTGACACAGAAAGCGACCTCATAAGTGTTAACGTATTGTACGAGCAGCCCCAAAGAAGAAAAAAAATTTAAAATTAATATAAGCTATCCAGTAAAACTGTAAAACTTATTTATTGTATATATATGGTATGTAAATATTATTTTCCACGTATTATATTCAAGTGCGTAAATATACAGACGGTTGGTAGAAAACGAAAGTAGGATGATGTGTAGATAACTTTATATATGTATAAATAATTTTATATGTGTATAATTAATTTCATATATGTATAATTAATTAAAAGGGGAATCGTTACGTTTAAGCTCCAAGTGTTTTCTGTTAATATTTCTTTTGTTAATGTTTTTATTAATTTTGATTTAATTTTTACTAAGAATTATGTGTTCGAGTGTGCGTGTGTGTGTGTCTATTTTTTTATAACTTTTTGTGTTTCTCGTTTCTTACACAGACATAATTTATTAATTTTATTTTTGTATTGTATTGAATTTAGTTTTTAATTTTAATATAATTTTATTCATACTCGTTGTATGTAATTAGTTCCTGTTGTTTATTTTCTTTTGTCGTTTCTAATTTCTGTTCCGTTTTATTATTTAAGTGCAAATAAAATTTATTGCTTTTAATTTCATTTTGTGTTTTAATTTGAATCTTTTTGTTGTTTTATTTTAACATGAACATACTGTGGGTATGTTTTTTTATATTATTATATACTATAATGCAAGGCTGGTCAAGTGTTTAAAGTAGTTGGCTCACTGCAACAGCCGAGCAGCAGTTTAAATCCCGCCCAGGTAATTATTTGTCTTATCCACAGATTCTGATTGTGCTTATAAACTATGTTTTCGTAACTGTGTAAAGTTCTTCTCACTTGACATTGGCGAAATAGCCTACATATGCAGACATTATTAGAAAAGTGGATCGTAATACTAAACTCCAACACTGTTTTATCCATAACCATGATAATTAGATCGTACCTGTATATTTTCATGGATAAAAGGTTTTTATGCTAGCTTTGGATGCGATAGGTCATGCTTTGAGAGAGTTCGAATTCAACCTCGGTCGTGAACGGACGTGTCTGTGAGCGCTCCTTGATTGTTCTCGAAACCGATCTCTGCGCGTTACTACGCCGGCTATTGTTCTTTGTACCATTGTGAAGTGTTATCGGCAATAATCCCTCTATTATTGCCGATAATCCAGTTCGTGGTACCGATAATTACTCCTTGTTAAATTTATTCTATTGTTTGCTTACCGTGTAAATACCACATTGTGAAAATCTCATAGTTTATTATGTGAAATCAGTGTATTGTTTTGGTTACTGTGAAACAGTGTTGTGATTGAATTGCCGCCTCTGTAAGTACGCCGGACACCGGCCATTAACAAAGGTAAAGCTTAATTACCCTTTAATCTTTTTTACAGGCCAGGACCCGGTTATGAAATTTATTTTTTAATTATATTTTCTTTTTTCTTTCCGTTACTGCACGTGCAACAGATTTGTACTTCAATGTCAGTTCGCCGAACTCGGGATAGCTCCTATAAGTTTTGCTAATCGCGCCCCCCTGCCCCTCAGGCAGGGAGGTTTTATATAGGCTCCCATTTTTAACTTTCCCTGCTCCATACCCGCCACTAAAATGGCCAGCAGCCGTATAGATTTAATAAATAGTAGGCTCCGCGCTTTCATCGGTAAAGAGCACCCGGACCTGCTAAAAGAATTTCTGGCCACACAACTCCCACAAACACAACACGTGCGCATGCCCGCTGCCGCGATAAACGCGCCGACGCGTGCCAGCCCAGCATCCCCAACACTTTCTCTGCGCTCGCGCTCCCGTTCCCGGTCACCAGTGATTCGTCCCACACAGACGCCTACTGTATCCGCAACATCAAAATCACGCCCCACATCGCCGTCAGCCTCCTCCGATCCTACATCCACGCCTCGTCCTTTCGACGAGCTAATTTCGTTCGCCCCGTGTCCGGTACCCACAACCAACTCTTTTTCGCCGCTTTTGAGCCTCGAAAATGAGACTGAAATGCAGGACCTCGAACCTGAGGCCCAAACTAATCCCGAGGCCGGCTTTACGCTTGTATGTAGGGCCAAACCTAAAAACAAAAGGGTGCTATCACCCGAGACAGTAGAAACCGCGTCCGTGAAAGCTAGACGCGACGAAAATTCTCGTGGGCCTCAGACACCCACGACGACCGCAATCCCTAAAAATACAATCGGTACTACGCAACCGCAATCAAAAATACGCCCACCTCCCCCGATTACGATCAAGGACAAATCCAAATGGACTGTTATCTCCGGTCAACTAAACCGGCTAAAAATTTATTACACCAACGCCCGGAGTACCCCTTCCGGGATCCAGGTCAAAGTCCCTACAACAGATGATTATAGAAAACTCACAACCTTCCTTAGAGAAGGAAAACATGAATTTTACATGTACACTTTAGAAGAAGAGCGCCTTCTGCGCGTTGTCCTAAGACGCGTACCAAAGGAAATACCTGTCGAAGAGGTATTTGCGTCCATCAAAGCGCAAAACTTTCCCGTCCGAGAGGTACACCGCATGTACCACACCATTACTAAAAAACAATACGATATGGTCCTAGTAATCCTTGATCGTACTCGGGAAGGTAAGGAAATCTTTTCGTTAAGCTCAGTCTGCGACCTCTCTGGCGTCACAGTAGAAATCCCCCGAAAAAAACATATTCCAACACAATGCCACAATTGTCAGGCATACGGTCACTCAGCACGTAACTGTTACGTCAATGCACGTTGCGTAAAATGCTTAGAAAACCACTCCACAAAGGAGTGTACGCGTACCCGCGACTCTCCGAATCCACCAAGCTGCGTCAACTGCGGTAAGGACGGGCACCCCGCGAACTATCGCGGATGTGAACGTGCCCCACGCAGGAGACACGCTCCCGTCCCTCAACGAGCACCGTCAGCGCATACCGCGGCAGCACGTCCTGCTCCGTCACCGCTTATGTCAACCCAGGCCTTCCCAAGCCTTTCCGGTCCTGTGCGAGTCACTCCTGCGCACACATTCGCACAAGCCCCATCTACCGCGTGGGCCGCCAAATCGCAACCTGCGAAAGCTAAATCCGCAAGTTCTACCGCATCCACATCGTCATCCGCCTTCCAAGGCCTCGATTGGCTCGCAGGCCTTCTCAAGGAACACCTTGTCGACGACCTCATCGCGTTTGACGATATGATTAGTTCAAGTCGCGATTTCGACCGCCTCAAGGCCATTAAGGCCTTCCCTGACATCGCGCGCTCCATGCAACGTCTCATTCGCGCTTCTCCGTAATTAGTTTTTGCAATGGAGGATAGAATTAGACCCCGTGGCCTTTCTTTATCTTTTTTTAACGCACGTAACTTAAAACCCCAAAGAGACTTAGTCGCTAGCTTCCTTAAGGAGCGGCAAATAGACGTGTTTCTCATACAAGAGACACTTCTTAAACCGAGCGTTCGTAATCCCGCGATCTCAAACTACAAGATAGTAAGAAATGATCGTACCGGCGTAAGAGGCGGCGGCACGCTCATATACTATAGAAAGTCACTATATTGCATGCCAATAGATCCTCCCGAACTCACCAACTTAGAAGTGTCGGTGTGCAGAGTGGGCATGACCGGTCATCCTACTATTCTTATTGTTTCCGCGTACCTCGCGCCCAATAAAACTCTCCTTCAGTCGGATCTGGAGACGCTTTTCGCGCTCGGTGACTCTGTTATAGTGGCTGGCGATCTAAATAGCGGGCACATTCAATACAACAACCCGCGTACTACCACTAATGGTAGGACACTATACTGGCTAGAAAATGCGCTTACCTTTGATGTAATTGCTCCTTCAGAGCCAACTCATTATCAAGCTAACTGCCGCCCTTCAGTTTTAGACATAGCTATTTTAAAAGGGATCGCGCTTCAGGTGCGGCAAATCGAAGTCGTACATGAACTAGATTCCGACCACCGTCCAGTAATTCTGCAACTAGGCCACCCGAGTGACTACACACCCGCTTCAGTCAAAGTAGCTGACTATACAAAGCTCAGACACTATCTCTCAAATAATCTCTCCTCTCCTCACTTAGATAGGATCCCCGACGAGATAAAGTCTGTGACCGATGCCGATGTGGCGATTGACTCCCTGGTCGGTCACCTCCAGAATGCCATCAGGGAAACCTCAAAAGAGGTAAGGTCGGCAAACGATCGCCGCTTCATACTTCCTGATGACATTCGAAGACTGATCACGGAGAAAAACGCCGCGACTCGCGCTCACGATTCTTATCCGACGGAGGAAAATCGCGTACGTCTACGTAACCTACAAAGAACAGTTAAATCCCGTATCTCTGAACTACGCGGTCAAAGATGGCACAGCCTCTTAGAGAAAATCAAACCGTCTCATCTCGCCTTTTGGGACCTCGTTCGTAAACAGAAGAGCAGCTATTCGTCTGCGATGCCTCCGTTAGATAGAGGCCCTGGCAATCCACCCGCCTTCGAAAGTATAGACAAGGCAGAGTATCTCGCTGCTACTCTCGAACAACAGTGTTCTCCCAATCCCTATGAATACCATACCATTGATCCCGAACACGTCGGGAGGGTCGATCGAACAATTCAATCAATAAGAGAGACCCTCCCAATTGAAAACTTAGAGCCGGTTACAACTGACGAAGTCCTGGCTATCATAAAAGCCCTTAAGCCAAGGAAAGCCCCCGGGCCCGACGGAATCAGGAACGAAGCCCTCAAACTTCTTCCTGATAAACTCATAGCCCTTCTGGTCTGCATCTTCAATGCGGCCATAACTCATTGCCATTTTCCAGCCGCTTGGATAAAGGCAACGGTAATAGGTATCCTTAAACCCGGGAAAAGGGCAGCCCATCCAGAAAGCTACCGCCCAATAAGCCTCCTCAATACTATAGGTAAAATATACGAGCGGCTTCTGTTAAACCGACTACAAGCCTTTGTCTCAGACAAATGTCTCTTACCATACGAGCAATTCGGCTTCCGACCGAAGCACTCGTGCACCCACCAAGTGCTCCGCCTCACGGAGCATATTCTCTCCAATTTCACGGAGCTACGCCGTCCCAGGCGCACGCTTGCTGTATTTTTCGACATATCCAAAGCCTTCGATAAGGTCTGGCATGAAGGCCTTATTTATAAACTCAACCTCTTTCAAGTTCCGGACAGACTAGTCCGCATAATCCTTGCTTATTTATCGGACCGCTCCTTCTGCTACAAAGCGGACGGAGCCCTATCCTCGCCTCACCCAATACGCTCAGGAGTCCCGCAAGGCTCCATCCTAGCGCCTTCCCTGTTCAACTTGTTCGTTAGCGATATCCCCGAATTCCCCGACGTCGCAGTAGGCTCCTACGCAGACGACACAGTCATCTTCAGCTCGGCCAGGAATAGGATTCACGTATACCACCGCGTCCAAAGAGCCGTCTCTATGTTTGGGTCCTGGTGCCTCAAATGGCGCATAGGAATAAACCCAGAAAAAAGTGCGGCTATCATGTTCGATCCTCACGCGAGGAGAGATATAAAAAAGACATTACGCCTATTCGACGTCAATATCCCCTGGGCTAATAAAACTAAATATCTTGGTGTAGTATTAGATAGGCGCCTAACCTTCAACAAACATATAGATTACGTTCAGAAAAAAGCCTCCACGGCCATGGTTCTGCTACGCAATCTCACCTCCTCTAAGAGCAAAATGGCACTCAGACATAAGCTCACAATATACAAAGTATGCATCCGTCCCATACTTACTTACAGTTGCCCCGTATTCGCTCACGCTTCACGCACCACTCTTCGCAAACTACAAGTATTGCAAAACAGATTCATGCGCATAGCCGTCCAAGCCCCGTTTTACGTCCGTAATGTAGATCTCCATAGAGACATGGACCTACCGTCCATGTATGCATATATTAAAGACATTACAAAGAAATTTTTTGCAAATGCCGAACTTCATCCTAACCCCAAAATAGTACACGCAGTTAGCTACACTTCCAATCCGCATGCCAAAGGCTTTGCTCGCCGGCCACGTAACTGCTTCTCCGACGCCGTCGATAAAATAACGAGATTAAACGCGCTTCTCCCTGCCGTCTCCACCAATCGCACGTGTCCGCGCACACGTCCGCGTAACCGCCGTCCTCGTCGCCGCGGCCGAGCGGATAATTTCGCTCCCGCACACCCGCCGCGGCCTCCTTCCGCAGACGCCTGAGCCTAGGTTCGATCCTCCGGACAGGAGCCCTCGAGTGACTCTGCTCGCGCGATACAGTGACACTCTACATCACTGAGATTACATCAACACACCGCATACCATTCGTGCACACTCACACGTTAAGTACACGGTTCTGTAAGGGACTACCCTCGCGGCCCTTGAGCTGCTTACCTTATAAGGTCGTAGTTAGTATCACTAATTTAGTAATATAGAACCTGTTGGTTAGTCAGGATCATGAATCTTTTTCATTTACCGGCAGCAGTCCTAGCCGAGGTTCGGCCGTCCTGGCACCCTTGTGCCTGCTGCCTCGGGGCTGAGTGCCCTCAGCACTCGCCCCCAAAAGTCCGGTGAAGCTGTCAAAGCCCTTGGGGCTAACAGCGTAAGTCAGGTCGAAAAAAAAAAAAAAAAAAAAAGTCATGCTTTGATCGGTTTGACTACTGAAAAGATCATATCAATTTAAATGAACGTTTATATTCATATTTAAGCTAGTTGATCCGGCGAACTTCGTAACACAAAACAAAAAAAATGTGTTTTTTTTTATACAAAGCATGTCCTAACAATAACCGACACAATAAAAAAACAATTATCCGACTGTTTTCCGATTTCGGCAATTGTTTTTTTTTATATATACAAATTTTGTAATGGTCCGCTCAACTTAAATAATTATTTTCATACAAAAGAACCTATTCCTGTCAATAATTAACACAAGAAAAAAGAATTAGCGATTTAAATTTAAATAATGATTTACTTACTGAGTTTACGTAGATATGTGATTTTCCGAAATACGTAATAAGGTCGTGGGGTTGTAGGAATCCATACCGAGTTACATGGTTTTTACCGAAAAACCAGTGTATATAGAGCCACCGAGTGGCTTAAAGGCAGACCTGAAAGCGACTAGCTCTTATTAAGTTTTGTTTTCTCTTTACGTTGGTAATTTTTGAAATACTACTTAGGTGAAGGCACTGAGCTCTTTTTTCACAATTCCAAAATGAATATAAGTGAAGCATAAAGAGATGTTTTGGGTATATATTTATATTTTTCCGATGCGTTATGTTGCCATAGCATCTTAGTCAGTAGCGATAGTAATTTTCGAGGACAGCATGTTTTACACTGAATACAGTTTTTTATTTTTTTAGATTGATATGTAACATAAGTGGTAACATAAACGTCTATGGCAATCGTTTGCTATAAAGTGAATCGAGCACCTTAGTTGTATAAAAAAAAAAAAACAAAATAACCCGAACATTTTCGTACAGCTTCTAGTAATATCTTTGCATGAAATCTAAGATGGTTCTGAAAGACGGAAAAACAAGTGCCCTCCTAGATGACTTATGATTTAAGAAGCCCATGTCTTCTTAAATTTTTCTCCTACGAGGATGGAAAATGTAGTCATCGAAAGTAATATACCTTATATAACCAATACTATATCCAAAATAAATCTAGACTTACTAAATCTATTTGACTGGGCACGTCTAATTCTTTAGTCATTAACTCTCAAAAGTCGAAATATATGGTTGTAGAGAGCAAGCGAAATATTGGTCAGCTTAACAAAGAGGCAATAAATGTATCAGTTGGCAGCGAGCCTGCCGAGAGGGTGACCGAAGCTAAAAATCTTGGTCTGACTATCGACAATAACTTGGATTTTGAGAAACATGTAGCGGAGAGAGTAAAAAACTGCTTCTATCGCCTAACCTACAAAATCTACAAAATACGACGTTACCTAGACAAGCAAGTTAGGATTCAACTTTGTGAGTCCACATAATACTAAGTATACTTTACTACTGTGATGTGGTATATAGACCCTGTTTACTTATGAGAACGGAGAAAGTTATCCAGCGTGTCCAAAATACTTGTGCACGCTTTTGTTTTAATATTCCTCCACGTAAACATGTTACGGCATTAAACCATTTAAAAATGATGGCTCGAAGGAGGCTCCATCATGGGGTACTTTTGTTTGGAGTTATAAATAACCAAAGTCCTGGCTATCTGTATACGAAGTTAGACTGGATAGAAAAGCAATCGAGATACGCAAGACAAACCATAGTTATGTGCTTCTCACGCCAAACCAACGATGAATGGCGTTCAGAGAGTCGTTTAAATTTGTAGCTTTACAATGCTGGAATGATTTAGTCCCGCCAGTTAGCAATCAGTATAAAGTTCAAGCGTTTAAAATAAACTTTAAAAAGCTTTTACTACAATAGCAGATCGATAACTTTAAATTAACTTCTTAGTTATGCAAATATTCTCCCCGACCTCCTTATTATTTATATATTTCATATATTTAGATCATGTTGTAGTTTCGTTCTTTTTTTTTAATTCTTTTTTATTTATTGTAATTATCATTTGCTGTATGGTGGATGAATAAAACTTTCTTTCTTCTTACTTTCCACTTTTATTATAGTTTAGGCAATAATCATAAAAATTACTTTAAGCATGTCTTAGGTTTCAAATTCGATAAAATATCCGTAATAGATGGGGGGGTAGTTACTAAAAATTGCCTTCGGTAACAAAGATACCGAAACAAATCAGTCGGCTTGTAAATACGGTCTGAGTAACTAGGCCTAACATCGAAAAAAATAATAAAGTTAGTCGCGTTCAGACACATTCCCAATATTAAGCTATAACCGTCATCAATTTCAACTGTTCCTATGTACTTTAAGTAGACTTTTCATATCAAACTTAAAGCTCAAGTAATTTACCCAATTTTCTATATGATATTTGTTAACGGGTAATACATTTGAATACTATTTAGCCGCAAAAGAATCATATTGCCCAAAAATAAAAAAACATATACTGACAATACAAGCTTAGATACTTCATCAGACACCAGGCCTGTCGACGGACGGAAGGAAACGAGCACTGTTATCTGTCGTGGCGCGAGAACAACACTACGCTACATGCCTCCAGTTCGGCCTGGTCAGATTCGTCTCACCTTTAGCGGAGAGAGCAGACCTTATTAATCCCAACGACCATCAGCTCCTGTTCCAGAATATAGAAGAGGTAAAAGTTATTTAATAACACTACAGTTTTAGAGAACCAAACCAAGCTGTATGTGACTGGGGAGCCCCAAACTATGACGCATTTAATGTCCTGTCCCCTCTGTACACACTCCTACAGACTCGCTGAACTGTCGGCATTTTCGTCAAATGCCCAGAAACTGGCCGAATACTTATCCAACTTAATTTTATACAATCTTTAACATTATAGAAGAAGAAAAATTAAAAAAAAAATCCTTGCAATCTGCTACTAGAGTGAATATGTATTCGAAATTAAACCAATATATCGATTAATTTAATGACTTCTTATTTCTATATTAGCAAGTTCATATGTTAATAGTGTATAATAGTAAATAATGCATTTAATAGCAAAATCCAATATGACTGATATTATTCTTGAAAACGTTAGACCTTCAAATACAGAGTTTAATTTATTCTAGTTATTTAGATATTCACTTTAATCATATATTTGCGTCATGTGCTTTTAATAAACAAGGGCTGATTCGATTTGTTTTAAGTTGGGAACATTAAAATCATTACCATGATATAGACGAAGAAGTTAAAATAAAAAACGACAAAGTAAAGCTTCAATATAAAACAACTAATATAAAATTGTTTCCAGATTTTTAGATTATCAGAAGATATATTGGACCAAGTGGTGCAAGACGATGGCGAGATACAAACTTCGACAGTAGTCGCTGTCTATTTGCAGAAGACCCCTGTGTTCCTTAGTCTTTATAAGAAATACTGTCTAGGACTGAAAAGAGCCGACTGCGTTTTGGTAAGAGAGTTTCCAACATTCAGTTTAAAACAATTCACTTGCCCATGCTTTTATATTTGTTACTGAATACAATTTTGGATTCCCTTAGATGACATTTTAAAACAGTATTCGATTTGATGTTCCATATGTTTACGTAATAAGCTTATGTTAAAGGAATCCTATATTTATAAAACAAAGGTATTAGAAACTTATTCGTAAATCTACTACCAAGTTTCTTAATAACGAAGCTATGAATTCTTAGAATTCCTAATTAGATAAAACTTTAATTCCTTAGGTGAAAAAGTCCAAAGATCCGAGCGGTGCGTTCTCACGATTCTGTGTAAGCCCTCCAATACCTCGAAGAAGACCGGATATTACATCATTAGTACATAAGCCATTAGAACAGTTTCGCGAACTCTTGAGACTCATGAGGGCCGCAGCATCAGCGACAGGAGCGGGACCATACGACCAGTTAGAAAAGAAGCAATTACAAGTTATTGTAGATCAATTACAGGTTAGTTTACAATGTGTTACAGCAAATATAAAGGTTAAGCTTCTGCCAAGACAACAACATCTTTAAGAGTTAGGTTTACAGGAAATAATTTTATATTAGTATTTATTTATAATTGCTTCAATAAAACAGTGCGAAACTATTTAATAGATGTTACAAGACTTTTTCACTATCTCAAATTTTGGTATGGTTTTAGAAAGTTTCAGTTTATGGATAATAAGTAGGTCGATTCTTTTAAATATACGTAAAAAGTAAGGTCATTATATGTTTGAAAGTATTCTAAAAGTATGTATTTTATGTAATTCTTATTTTAAATATATATATAGATACATGAAGTACAACGTCAGTGATCTATTTTAAATAATATTTCTTATTACAGAGTGCCTACCAAGATATAACCGCTGGTTCAGGTTTAATGGGTCTCGCTGGGGATGGAAAGCCCTTATTATCTGTAGCAGATTTGGAGAGTCGTCTTGTGTTCACTAGATGTAAGGTAAGGTATTTAAGCGAATCAGATTATATTAGTATAGTAACTACATTTAAAACGGTAATATAATGACATCAAATATATAGGTTAATCAAAACCAAATTATTTTGTTTTTTCAGCCGTTTGTCCTAAGCACGACAGGTCGTCAATGGATTTTCGGTGGCGAACTATCCAGGGTTGAAGGTCGTGCAGTTAGACCATATTGGGCACTACTGTTTAGCGACCTTCTACTATTTGCTACTGTTTCAAGAGATAGAGTCCTGTTTGTCACTGAAGAACCGGTTGCTTTGGGAACTGTATCTGAGGCGCAATTTAACGTTAGGAAGAAAGGTTAGACTTCTTTATATAATAAGCCTTTTATTCTGAACTATAAATTACTATGATGGTGGTCGGTTCTAATTATTACAATATGCCTCGTAGTTCAGAGTGCCTCTTGGCATAGACCTCTTCTAATATTTTCCATTGTGTTCTTCCCTTCTCCAATGATAAGCAGCTATGAGTCGCAAATCCTAGAATTCTTTATAACTTTTTTAATTACGAAATACTAGCTGTTTCCTGCGGCTTCGCTCACGTTAATATTTATTTTATCATCCAATCCGGATCAGGCTATAATAAGTTTCATACAACGTTTACCCCTTTCTTTACCGCAATTCCAACAAGTTTTTTTTGCAAAAATTGGCTTATATTCATCTTCAAGGTCCCATCTATCTCTGTATCAAATTTCAACATAAATGGTCCAGCGGTTTAAGTGTGAAAACGTAACAAACATACCCACTTTCACGTTCAAAATATCAGTAAGGATAAACCTAGATAATTATAAACCAAATAGTAATTTTCAAAATTTGTCATTTTCTTCTTTTATGCATAGGCGTTTTGCATTGAATTTTAATATGAGAATTAGCAAACTACCAATTAAATAACTTAAAATCAATTTAAACTAAACGTAATTTTGTAGCTACAGAATTTCGTCTTATACTGGGTCGAGTTGGAGGTGAATCGCCGTTGGTTTCATGTGCACCACGAACGCCAGGACGAACTCGGACCATTGTGCTTCGCGCTCCATCTATAGACTTAAAGGCTGTTTGGCAGAGTTTACTTCAGAGGCAAATGTACGTACTACTTATTTCCATACACCCGTTAATTTTGATACAAATATAAGTATGATTTCAAATAATATTCTATAATGAAACATGTACAGTATTAAAAAAATGTTATGTTTTATATACGTAGATTCCTTATCAAATTTTAAAATATTTATTACATTATATATAATAGAAATCAGAAAACTTATTGTAAACACTTGATATTATACAATAAAACATGTACTATTTCCAGATACCGAGCTCACACAATGTCAGGAACTCCCCTTGGGTCGCCATTGGACTCACCAGATCCTCAACTTACATTCTCTCTTGCAACATTAGACTCCCAACAACGTCAGGTATCCGCCTCCAGCATTCAACGACATTCGAGCTTAGCTCTTTTACCGGCCAGTTCTTATCGTTCACATCTCAATATGCTAGTAGAAGAAAGGCCTGAGAAGGAAGTAAGAGTTAGTTTTGATGTGCGAACTAGTTCAGAATCAACCACCACCCCACAACCAGTCAGAGGGCCTTTAAGTACAGTATGGAGAACAGCACCAACACCAGAAACTCCTTCAGCTAATCTCTCCCCAGTAGAATCTCAGACATTCTCTTCACATTTCGTGTCCTCATCTAGTATCGAAAGAAACGATGAAAGACCAACATCGCCAAGCGCTCTATTAACCCCGGACGGTGCTGAAGATTATTCAGAAATATCTCCTTGTAGATGGGAATCTTTTGAAGCAGATCTCGCGTTAGCCGACTTAGACGTGGACGCTTCTTACAAACATGCGGTTGAAGAGGAAATTTTCTTACCCGATGACCCCTTATTACCTAAAATGATACTTCCCGAACGACCGACCCCTCCAGCTTATTTGGAACTTTGATCCGCGGAGTCTGATCCGGAGTTAGCAGATTCGTGCTATCCCCGGACACATAAAAATAGCTGGAGATAAATTCCACAGTTTGTGAACTTTCTATGGTGTGTTCTTGTAGTTTACCATAATTGATGTTTAGGAATAATTGTCCATGAAAGTCGCAGGGTTAAACGAGTATTACTCTCTGTAAAATTAAGCGACTGGGCAAACATAGCAGCCAAATGTGTTGGATTGTTATAAATTTTGCTTATAGTCGAGAAAAAGGTTGTGGTAACAAATTTTGAGAGACATATTTTCGAACAGTAGCAGTATTAAAAAGAAAAAAGAAAATCTCTGTATTTTGATTACAATTGAAAATTCGTAATTATAAGTCTTAAACTCATGTATGATATAATAAAATTGCTACAAAAGTCTGTAATTAGCAAAATTATAAATAGTCCACAGAACTGATTCGACGATGGGGTAATAGTATATACATATGCTTTAGTATAATAGTAATATTTTTGCCAATACTTTACCAAAATATAACTCAGTGTCAAAAATTAACTATATAGTACCGATAGTAGGCGTTATGTGAAATCGTTAATCAATTTTCAATTACATCTTTTCTTCGTAAGTCTTCCGTCCTTCCTTATGATTCAATTTAACTGCTTTTGCAATACCATTAATTTTAATATAACTACTGAAGATGCTTCTTCAACATTACTATGTATACATGATAAAATTGAACATGTTAATAATTTAAAAAATGTAAAGACACACATTAATGTTAATCTGTACATAGCATTACATGTACAGGTCATGTGGATATTTGGCGATCAAATTCGCGAACTAACAGACCGTCTAGCATCCATTATAGTATGATAAAGTTTATAATTAAAGCATCGTGATTACCACTCGTCCCCATTAGCACAGAATGTATTTACAAGGAAAATGGTAGTCGTTTCAAATTACGTAATACCTAAAGTTTGTTTAATGCTTCTCCATATTTTTATTAAATTGTTAATTTTCGTTTGATATTGTTTGAATTAATTAAACACGTATTAAAATTTTAACGCTAGCATCGCAAAATGTTCACATAACCTAATTCAAACGGGGTTCTTGTATGTGGTATTATTTGTCTTTATAATATATATTCGTAGTTAGAGATCAGTAATTTTCGATGTCTTTGGCTGTGTGTAAATTTTGATATAGATTAAAGGAACAATTGTGAAGAAAAAAATTATAATTTTGAGAAAACGATTTACTTACAATCCTGGGTGCATTGTTATATAATTATGATATATAAGAATTTGGATGTTTATGTTTAGAAATCAATACAATATATCTCTTAATAACTTTGAATAAATTGAATTTGTCAGTGGCGAAGTATATTCTTTGTTTTTCGTCTATAATTTTGCGACGCTAACGACTATAACATACCTACCATTTTTCTTTACAATATATAAATCTATAAACTATTTTATTTAAAATAAGGCAATTGTCAATGCCTTTCGTCGCATTTTTGCTAATCGTTTTTTAAATCGTTAAAAAGTATCTAATATTTCGTAAACAATTACTAAAATGAATTGATTAACCCCTTTAATGTAAGAACAGCGGTAGAGATATTGGTGAGTACAAATTTATTTTTTTACATTCTCCAAATATCCACTGATGTGTTATAATAATGAATTATAAATTCTGCACGAAGTAATTTTTTTTATTAATCTTCTAAGTAAGGTTTATAGTAAAACTAAGATGATACCAAAATAACCACTAACATAAAAAATGAAAATTACAAAGATTTACTATTAAATGGTAATATTTAAAAAACCGCTTAAAATTTATAACAATGTAGACTCGACGAAGCTCGGCAGAAACACAAACGGGTGCAGTGGGAAGTGCAACAGAAGGAGCAAGAAGTACTAAAAGTAGAGGTTCAACAATACATTTGCAGAGATGGATGACACAGTTACCTGAAGCTGAAGAACTTGACCCACCAGAACCTGATATGGAGGTAATTTAAAACAATATAACTAAGTCAACTCTTTAATTTTCCATATAACGAATTACGATATTAATTTTCAAGCAATATAAAATTTCAATTATCAGATGTGGAGTGTTGAAGAACTGAGGAAGCGTTCAAAAGAACTAAATCTTTTAGAAGTAGCAGACTTGGTGATAAATAATGAAAATAAAACATCGACAATTTCTGATAAGAGAGAAAACGATAGAAGTCCTTCAAAAAGTAGTAACTCTGATAGTCAAGTAAGTTAATTAATTGATAATTAAGTTGTCCAGAAAAACTTATCCACAAAAGTTTTAGATAAATGAATTATTGTACTAATTCGTAATATATCTGATATTTCAGATAACAGTTCGAACTAGTCCTGTCGTGGTTGACACAATACCAGTGTGCAGACAATGCCATAAAAAATGTTTGTCAAAACCGAATAGTCCTATGATGTCACAAAAAGATCCACCTCTAATACCAATTAAACCAAGAACAGAAGCGTCTCCTCAAAACTCAAACTCACACAAAAGTCCTGCTAGCGCGTGTAGTGCAAACTGTTTCAATAGAAAAACAAAAACTATCTGCCATTTAGAACGTAAGGGTGCTATAAAAATACATCCTGAAGATAGTTCTAGAGCCGCTATGAAAGTTATTGATTCTATAGAACAAAGTCAAAGAATGCTCAAATCAAAATCCTATGAATTAAAAACTGACTCACCAATAGTAAACAGAAATATAATTTCAAGAAGCCATACCAAGAGTCAATTGGAGTTAAGAAAGGATAATTCAATAAGGTCGCCAAGCCCTTCATCCAGCAGTAGAAATAGCCCCTTGTCAACGAGCCATACAACTTGTAGCTCAATGGTATTTAACTCTAGCTCTAACGATTTAAGAATGTCTAATTCCAATATCGCAAATCAAGTACAATGCGTTATAGCTCAAGAGAAATATATAAATGAAATTAAGTGCGTAGAAAATATTACTTTACCTAAAACAAAATGTTCATCCAATCACTCATCACCTGCATCTGTAAATAAAGATCAGTTCTCAAAACAAAAGGCTGAAAATGTACTTAATAAAGTTCTAGGTATGAATATCGTAACGAAAAGGGAAAATGTTGGTACATGTCTCCAAACTTCATCAGTTTTCTTAGAGGATGACTCGATACAAGAAGACGATATTGACTTTAAAATAGAAAGAGGTATGAAAAGATCTCCAAGAATGGGTATTAATGCAGTCAGTAAAATGAATGGAGATATAAATATAAAGAATCTTAGGAATGAAGATATAAACACCAATGCGAATGATGCAGGGTCAGATGAAGATTTGGAGTTAGGACCTCTTATGCTGATGGGGTTATCAGCCATAAATCCCACAGCACATTTAATGAGAGTAGAGCCGTTTAAACGATCTTCTGCAATCAATTTATATAATTCGAGGCCAGGTAGTCTCGGATCAATTAAATCAGAATCTCCCGTTCCTAATATAGCCGTCGTACCACCAACTCCAGATTATAATTCTACCAATAAGACTGTAAGTTTATGATTGGCTTTAATTTTGCACGTATATTAAATATTTGCCTAATAAAACATACCAAATGATAAATGTTCTTAATTTTTAAGGATGACCTTGTAGATGATTCCCCAGATTCACCCGATGTCCCTGATGATCTGCCTTATGTAACTCTTAAACGGTAAGTATACATTCTAGGTAAGAAAAAAATTCAATTTTAATTGTGATTAATATTTTTTTTTTTCATAGCAAATTTTAAGATAAACAAAAACGCTTGTAATTTTTCAAGAGAATTATAGTAATATATTTAATATATACTTAATATATTTCCAATTTTAGATATGGTACAATGTCGAGCTTAGAAAGACTGCCGTCCGATGAGACTGACGATGGTAATGTAAGACTGACTGCGCAGGAACCTGAAACAGTGAAATCCTATAACCAAGGTATTTAACTTTCAACTGAAAAAGTCAAACAAAACTAAAACCATTATACAATACTTAAAGCATTTGTTAACGTACATTTTTTCACAATCTTCCACTAAAGTCCAATATATTTTGTTTGATAGTAGTATAATAAAGCCCATTGCCATTGTGTTAAGATTTTAAATCAATGATTTTGTATTTATCACAGTTCTAATAATAATAAAAAATGAATATTGGTAAGCGCATAACTCAAGAATGGCTGGACCAATTCGGATAATTTATTTTTTGTATGTTCCTTAATCTCCATGGTAGGTTTTAATACTGTTAAAACAAGAAAAAAATGCGTCGACAATAGTAAAAACAATACTTTTCTTCTTCACATAAAAATTAGCTGTGAAACATCCAAAAAATGGCAATTTCAAAAATATATCAAAAATGGCAGTACTTTCCTTAAATTGAATGTTATATTAATCTGTTTAATAGTAATGTATAGTATAGAATAGGATAAATAAAGATAAAAATTTTCACATTTTCACATATATGGTGATAGACTTACAGGCTCTATTTATTTTGGCATCTATTATGTAATGTTTCATTTTAACCTATAATGCAAATAAACCCCTATTGCAGGTACAGCTACTGGTATCATGGGTTGGACAGCAAGAGCGGGCTCGTTTGTTGTTGAAAAAATGAACATTTTTAGTTACACCGAGAGTGTTCCAAATACGTCCATAGCTCATAAACAGCCTTCATTTTTGGAAAGGTCAGTATTGTAATGACAAACAACATTGTGCTTTTTATGGAAATTTTATTTTTTCTAATGGCTCTTATAAAAGCAAGTTAATTTTCATCGACGATATTTGAGTAAACGATGTGCAAATATATAAGAAAGTCTTGAAATCCCAGATACACTTATGTATGTACGTATCGTAATGTGCAATACCAATTAATGGCAAAGCAAGATTTCGTTTAGCTCTTTAAGGTATATTTGGCAAAGGAGTGTTAAAAATGTTAATTTTCAGATTATTCATAGTACTCAGAAATTCCTTTATGCAAATATCAAGAGAACATAATGTAAGTTGTGTGTATAATGACATATTTCTTTTAAATATTAGGTGGAAACATGCCCAGAGAAAAATAATGGAGCGATAATTGTCCGCGGGTAACAAAGTATATCACAAATATATTTTTACTATGGTTTATCTTATGCACTTAGAGTCAATATCTTTGACCGTAACATTGAACTATGGAAAATTTTTTGATTCTAATTTGTAGATTCTAAATATGAGATAGAAGTAATTTCGAAAATTTTTGGTAGTCATATTAGATATCTAAGGCGTAATATTTTTTATGTAGAGGACGATAGATAAATCTGGTTATTGCCTAATAAACTAGAAGGCGTATAATTTGTTAGAAAATCACTATAACAGCGAATAGAATACCGTTTTCTGTTTTTATACGTTTTTAATATTAATATTTTAAATTTAATATATTTCATAAACTAATCTGTTTTTGAAAATTAGTATCATTAGACAATGATTGATTATTTGATTTTGTTAGTAATTCATTTTTAGACATTAAAAGTAGTATGTTTTCTATTTTAAAAATAGTATGCGAGTAAGTAAACAAAAAATGGATGAAACTTCTTTAGGTTATGTATTATTTTTATTTAATTATAAATAATTATGATATTATTTATCAGTAATGTTATCTTTATAACTCCATCTTGGTAAATTTTCCTACGACATCCCTAAATAAGTTTCAGTACAAAAAATCAACATATAATTTGTGTAAATTAAATTTAGTGTTACATTATTATTATATGTTAGATCTTAAATATACATATTGAAATTGTTGTACCAAATTTAAAACGTATTCAGTTAGTGCCCGTTAAAACAAATGCTCATATAATTTTAAAATCGTTGATAGGTGTCTTGGTGTTAGTGATTGGAAGCCGACAATTGGAATTGAAGAAGGCACCGTCGAGACTGGAGAAGGTAGCGGTGCTAGTGGCGAAGAAGCATGGGGTACACCATCATCTGGGGATCTGTCTGATAACCTGCAGGATTCAGATCACGGCACGCTGTCGGTGAGAAATAAAAGTTTCATTTAACTGTTGCGTAGTCTTAGGCCATGTTTTTCGCAAACTTTGTATATCGAATGGTTTTGTTATAATTTATATTTAGCGCTATAGCCACAATCTCATCTAGCCTAAGCCTAGTGGAGGAACACACCTATAGATATTTAGCGGCAGATCTTCAACTTATGGGTGGGAACCTGTCAGGCGATTTCTTGAAAAAGTCCTACTACCATCGTATAATTTTATCACGATGTTTTCCTTCACCAAAATTGAGCTATCATCCCTTCTAATTATACATTCTATAGAAATGCTCACGCGATTAGATTATATAGAATCATATAAATACCCTTGTACGGATATGTTTCATCTTTTCAGTCACCTACAAAGTCGTCATCATCGTATGCTGGTGATGATGACACGGAACTGATGATGGACGAACTTTTAATGGCGCCAACCATTACCGGACCAACCACTTTAAGGCCACTGCTACCAAGGTTATTTTCCTTATCTATTATCTTTATAAGTTACCAAATTAATAATAGTATAAAGTCAAGTAATTCTTTTTCGGTCACTATATTTTAAATTTTATTAATTACTGATACAAATCTCAACTTATGCGGCCATAATTCAAATAGACATATTTGTTTTTAACATAGGGATGTATTTAGAAGAAGACTTGAACCACTGTTAGAAGAAGAGTGTTCCGACAGTGGCAGCGAAGATAATAAACCTACCCCCACCAACTCGGATGACCAGGTGAATATTCTAGCATGTTCATGCGTAGTTCATACAAATACCATATAGTTAATTAGTAACCAGTCTAATACTCGCTGAAAATATTACTTATATATATATATAAATTGTGCTTTAGTACGAGCGCCTGTCAAAGCTAAATACTCTAGTCACAAATGATATTAGGAATATTTTAAATAATAATTATATTTAAAATACCTTGTCACTTATTCAAAGACGTATACATACTTTGAAAGATAACTAGTTTACATATAATTATATAGTATGTACTAATCAAATAACTATAGCATGTCAATAAGCGAACAAATGTTGTTATTGGAACAGCACATCCGTTGCATGAACCTGTATTTTGTGCCTCGAAATTATATCTAATAATTTTGTTCATTTACAGCGTAGAGTGATATTAGTGTATTCAAGCTCTGAACATTAAATTTATCCCAAGTTATGTAAGACCAGAAAAGACAATTTGCATTATAATATTCCGCAATTAACGTTGGTCAGGCTTTTATCAAATCAATATAGTCGCGTACGTAGATAGTAGCTAGTATAACTCACGTTGTGACTGGTCCGCTGATGCGGCGCTTGGCGCAGGGCAGCGGGTGTGGCCTCGATGCTGACGACTGCTGCGACGCGCTGCGCCGACCACCCTCTGCTGCGGAACCAGGTTGGTTTATATGGACGACTTTTTTATTTACTTTAACAACATTTACAAGAATTTGTAAGCATTTAACAACACATTAGTATAATACCATAAAATAGCATTTTTTTTTTACATTTCCTTCATACAACATTGTTGAAATTTCATTTATTATTACAAAGATATAGCACATGTAATACATAACTTGATTATAATAATAAGACACGACAAAAACATATTAAAAATACAAAATTCGTGCTTAGATTTTTAATAAGTATGTTAATAAAAATATATACATTTTGACAGACAAAATGGCAGCTTAACAAATACACGAAGGTGAGACGAAGAGAGACATTACTAGTCAAACAAGACGCGAAGGGTCGATAAGACAAAAACTTTCCGTATTACATTGCACGTTGCATGTATTACTGTTAATTGTTGTAATAAAATACCTATTATATAGCTAAAAAATAATAAATATCTAGAACAGAAGTTTGCTTTTAAAAGACCGGTAAATACCCTCTGTTAGATTTTTTGTAAAAAAAAACTTTTTATATTACCAAAACTGTATTGTCTCCTAGCACGACCTATATGTAGCCCTTGCACATTACTGTTGTATATTACATTTCGTATCTCTACGTACATATTCTTATGTATCTAATACGTAGAGAAGTGAAGTTAAATATGAATTTAATGTTTGATTATTGTGTACCTTTTGTGTTTTGCTAAGATATGACAATTTAGTGCTTTCAAATACAAACTTTCACTTTCAAAACTTCGTTTTTTGTTTTGAGATCATGACATTTACAATAATATTTTTTAAAATAACCTACGTTAAAAATACTACGTTAAAAAAACTACGTTAAAAATAGCCTACAAAAGTTTATCTCAAAATACTGATTATTAGTATTATTTGAAAGTAATTTCACTGTAGATTTATAAAATAATAATTTCATAGAAGCAGGGGTCGGGGGTGCGGGCGGAGAAATGGGAGTTGGAAAGGAGGCCGATGGTGGCGTCGCGTCCGATCTGAGCCCAGACCGGACGCCCACCAACGAAATACCTTCGACGCCCTTACTATTTGGTGAGAAAAACTTTTAATACACCTTTGCCTTTCTAGTTTTAAAAATGTTTAAATACTTATTCTTACTTCCTTATACTTACATTCTTATTTTTAAATATCATATATGCGAAAATGAGTTTGTATGTGTGTCGTTTGTTACGTTTTCACGTCAAATCCGCTGAATCATTTATGATGATATTTGGTATAGAGATAAATGTAGGGAACCTGAAGACGGTGGTATGTTACTTTTTCTCGCGAAAACCTTATAGGAAGCGGTGTAAACGTAAGAATGAACTTTGTATAAAACTTTTTACTGCGTCGTCCAATTTGCTTCAAACTTTAGAGGACGCGACCCAAACCGTGGGTAAAAGCTCATTTGTTTATAAATTGAAATGGTATTCAATTTACGTAATTATTTTGTTTGCATTAATATGGCACTAGAAATTAATTTCTAACTAATTGGGTTATTATCAATTACCACTTTGAAGATATCACAAGGCTTAAAACTTGTTAGCTATGCCTCTTTTTTATAATTATACAGTTTCAAAAGAGTTTGTGGAGGCACCTGCCGTTGTGGGGGGTTCCGGTCGACGGAGCTCAGCCAGCTCGGCCAGCACGCCCTCAACACTCGAGCGTACCACTATACACAACCCCAATCCGTGCAACCAACAGCCACAAGGTAAATTATATACAATTATTTATTAACACTCTTTTTATGTATAGAAACCTCAGTTTATATATGCAAACAAATATTTTTGAACCAGTAATTTCAATCATTAATAAAACAGCCCTACCGACGATTGCATTACGATGTTTTCGTTCACCGATATCTCTGGCCCCTGACAAAAAATCAAGTCTCAAGTCCATTGCCGCGAAGTCCGTACATACTACCACTGAGCTATCTTCGGTTCAAACTATCAGACCTACTAAGATCTTGTTTCTAGGAAATAGTTAAATGTAAACTATTTCCTGAGATACAGCAAGAGTAGTCCCAAGCTCCCAAGTGTTAAGAGTAATCACCAAAACCTTTACACCTCCATCCGATGGACGGATGCTTTTCTCAAAAATGTATGATTTAGCAATAATTGGAATGTAAATAGCCTCGGAGCCAGCACAAGTACCGGAGGTATCTTCACCACGTCAGGAGCCACAGAAACCACCAACATCGGAGGAACGACTCACTCCTCGAGCGGAGATGAGGTTGGCCTTGGACCAGGGGAAGGACATGCTGGCAGATCAGGAGGCATCCTTGGTAAGCAATGCAAATATAGTTGACTATATATCATTTAACGAAATAAGTATACCAACATTTCTAAATTTGTCGTATCTTATTGACTCTTTCGATTCTATCTAATATTCAGGAGCTATTAAGACATGTTTGACGACATGTTTTCAACCTGAGGTTTACAACTTCAGTAGTTAGCATAATTAATGTTGATAAATTGCCTACCCACATGCTATAGCCTGTTATGACGTTTCACGTCCTCAAAAATTCAGGCTAATTAAAGCTGACCCAACTTGAAGCGATGAATATAATTAATGTCGTGGACATTAACCTGACATTGAAATCTTTTGTTTAGTTATTATTTTGTTTCTATTACATGAACTTTTAAATGTAGTTTTATCGTCGCAATAATATTTTTTTATACTTAAGGTTTAGCGTTATGGCCATAATCTCACCTGATCTTAAGTGACGATACGGCCCATGTTGGTAGACACGCTAAACCTGTAGAGGAACTGATTCTCAAGTGCAGCTGCCGGAACACACCTATCGATATTTGGCGGCACGTTTACAACTTGAGGGTGGTAGCTAGCCAGGCGGGCATTAGAAAAAGCCCTACCACCACGCTATGGTTTCCTCACAATATTTTCCTTCACCGGAAGCTCAAGCTCATTGTAGGTGCTTGAAACACTACCACTAAGCTATCATCGCTTCAATATAGCTAAGTCAGAATTATAAAGTAGAAAGAAGGATGGTTCGTGTTAATTAGGACAGTGTTTTAATAAGGAACTATTGTTTAGGTTGGCGAGTTCGACCCTTGGTCGTTTCGCGTGGCGTGCCAACGGTCTCTGCTTCGACGCGTGGCGAGCGCGGACGCGGTGACGCTATGTCGCGCTCATCCGCGCCGAACCGTCCCTCATACTACTTCGCGCAGTTCTGTATATGCCTGGAAGGGTAAGAACCAGTTATTTCAGTAACTAACGGTTGACCTAACAACGTAAGCAGGCAGCTTGCTGCAGACGCACCAACGCAACTTTGTTCGAATCTATTTGTGTAATCCACAAGTTACATACAAGAGTTTGGTAATTGTATGTATGTTTATAAAGCTTCCGCGTTAAAGGAATATTGATCCCTTCTTTTTATCATCCTCAATGGAAATGTTCTATGTTTATGTATTTTCATCGTCACTCCAATATTAAATAAGATTTTAAAAAGAAAACCTAAACATATTCTTGGATGTTTAGTTCCAGAAAACGAGAAAGTTATGGAGATGGAGCAACTGGCACAAGCGGAAGTTCGGATGATGCGTTCGCGGACGCGCTCTCTATGCCAGAACGGGAAGATGTAAGTACAAAACATGTTAGTGAATACATTGTTCGTTCTTGCATTTGAAAGTAAACAATAGTTATCATGTTCAACTGGTCCTTATTTTGCGAATTAATATAATACTTCTTCTTTTATTACCTTTGTACTATAAAATTTATTTTGTTTATAAGTCGTCTAAAATATAGCTGGACTCAGAATTCTTCGAGGCCTTCCCACCGTATTTAATCTTCTTTACCCAATTAGGTGACTTTTAATCATCACCCAAATATCCAAAACTGTACACCCAATTGAGTTGATATTCGGTATTTGTATTCCTTTTATAATGTACACACTCAGTTATAATTTATTTTATGACCACGTACGGTTGAATATTAAGACGAGAAATCAATCGCGAATACCGGCCAACGAGTCGATAATGGTATTAATGCCTTTGTTTTCATTGACAGAATGGGTTTTCTCCGACGTCGCGCTTCATCCGATAGCCCACGCCGTGAGCCGCTAACTTTGGACACGGGTCGGCCGTTCTCCCCGCGGCGCACGACCGTGAGCACGAACGGCTATTACAAGATATGCTTTGTAAATGGCTATGTGTGAACATACACGCACCGCAGCTTCTCTGTGCCAATCAGCAGCTGGATTTAAACCATCCATGGGAATTTTCTTTATTCTGTTTTGTATTATTATAATATTCTTTCAAATTCTTGCGCTTTTACTAATTTTCCGTTTCTTTTGTATTACCAATTATATAATCATTTTACTATTTAATAGTATTCGATTAAAACAAAGGGCTGTCATTATAGAAAAATAAAGAAACTTCCTCATCATTAAGAGACTAGTTATAGTGAAATTTAATCGGAATTTCAATTTAGATAAAATTAAAAAAAATCCAAAATTTGATTAAACCTTATTTCAGTGACTGCAATAAATTAATTCTGAACTATATACAATTTGTTGCGGCTAGATATCTTTTCGCATACATTCGCGAAAATATTATATGTCAATCACACTTACTCATGTAGTGAACTAAGTTTTGGCTTAGTATAAATAAATATTTGATTCTGCAAAAGTTCAACAATTCGTTGATAATGTATCGAGAATATTGGACGACGTGTTAGCCAATGACTGCCTTGAAAATTTTTTAAACTTTAAAAATCTACAACACAATTGTTAACGTATTAAAGTAGTATTAGATTTGTAGCAAAAAATATTTCACGTTTTTATTGTCTATTATTAGTAAATAACTAATTAATATAAACAATCTATTATTACATATAATAGGTGAAGTGATTATCTCGGCACTAACGAATCATGTCAATTTGTGCGAAAAAGCTTAGTAAATATTAAAAGTTTAAATCCAGCTTTCTTGTAACGCTATTATAATCCTTGTTTATGTTGATTGTTTGTTGAACTAATCTGTCCATTTTGATTGGAACGAATGTTCTCGAAATATATATTTTTTAATAAAAAAAATACACCACAGCGCTTTTCATTCTTCATCCTGCAGCTTCCGCTGATAAACTTCCTTTTATTTGGTACCTCTTAGACACTGTGTTCGATTATAGTTACAGTACCGCAAATTTTTTCATTCATTTATTTTATACGTCCTGTATCAATCACTAAAATATTTAATTGTTATATGGATATAAAATAATTTTAATTTTAATATATTTAAAGTTGGAATAATAGATATATACTTTGATTACTGTATGCCTATAATTTATGCGTGACACTTTGTTTTTCCAAATCAACTGTAAGTATAAAGAAGTTTTATAAATAAAAGTTAATCTATGAAATGTATTAAGTATATGCGATATCATCTAAAATTATTGTAAAGTGTATATTAATTTTAAAGTGTATTATTATTACAGGAGAAACAGTTGGACAAAAGATTTTGGAAACAAGTGAACAGAAGACGCCAATCTTTGGGATCGATCAGTCAAATATAAGCGAATACTAAGTAACAGGAAATGTGTCCTGTCCTTATAATGATCGTGCGAAAGTGTTCATTCGTAGAAAACGACCCGTAGCTGTAGACACTATAAAAGTAAATGGTCCATGTAATAAATCAGGTACGAGTGGACAGACATTTGATTAATTGATGTACATATTTTCTCTCGTTAAAACTATTCAAGTGAAGCAACATGAAGGGATGCCAAAACCCGTTTGTAAATGCCAAAATATACTGACAAGTGGGACCTGTCGACTTACTTCATATCGTAGTTAAATTATGCAAATATAATTCTGTTAGATGCTATATAAAATTTATTTAAGAGATATAGAAACAAAATCTCTATTGTAAATATAATTATATATATATTACTGCGTATTTGATCGTTTTGTTTAAAGTTTCTAAAGTTACTTGTAAATATCTACGTTAGATATTTTATTTTTACCGTCGCTTGATAGTTGTGTAATATATGTGATAGTGACTATACGAAATGTTTTAGCTATATTGTAATACTGTTATCTTATGATACGTGTTAATTGTTATATCTTAATGTCTGTTGTAAAGTTGTAATTTCATTAACTCTACGTACTTTTGTGTCATAGAAAGATATATTCATTGATTTGTAATTTATTTAAATTCCTTTTTAACAAGCTTACCTGTAAGTATGTATGTAACCGCATCTTTGAACTTGATTGATTTTCACTCACTTCAAAATATCAGATTAAATTAAAAGCTCGCACACTTATCAAGGACGGACGATAATATAATAATTTTGTGTGTCATAATATCTTGACCATAATGGTTTAGTTTTTAGCGAAAAACTCAAAACCATAGTAAAAAAGTAAATCAAACTAAAACATGACAAAAATAATAGTTTGATATTTAAATAAATACGTATTAATAGAAAGCTGAGCTAAAAGTATCAAAGTAAATAATTTAAAAACAAGTCTAAATAAACACAAAAAAAATATATGGTGGCTTGCTGTTAATTCCAAAGTAGAGTTATTATGGAAACATCTTTAAAAGCACAAAATGATTTTTGTTCGCTAATCACAAATTATACATTAATCTAGCCCTATTTTAAATTTTTTGCTAATTATTGTTTATATTTTAATCAGTTTTCTGTTAAAGCATGTTTTTAATTATTTAAACTATTATTTATGTATGTAATACTTTTAATGTTACTGTCAATTTTTTCATAAAGTGGTTTCAAACAAAGCTTAAATAGGATGACCCATTTTTTGTTAAAACTCTTTAGGAAGCGTTTGGAAATGCACGTTCTAAGTTTATATAACTCTAAGTTATTATACTCTTCATTGTCTTCTACTTCAAAATTGTATAGAATTACGTAATTTTGGATTTTTGAACAGAATTTTTTAAAGAACAGAACTATTTTTAAACTATTTGATGAATAACTTTAATTAAAAAAGAGCAGCTTCTCAATTAGGTGGTAATATTTAGTGTTCGTTACCTTACACACCGGTTTGGATCACGCCGGTTTCTTGTTGGAAAAAAAAAAAATTTCAAGTCGTATATATAATAACATTATTTCATTAAAACATTTTATTGTTTTAAAGGTGTCATATTATATATCTTTCTAAGTCACTTTCACCTATTTAATCATAATTCTTTTAAGCAATTAGTCTAATTTTATAAATCGCACAACTTTTAAGTAAAAAAAAAATACTAGAAAACATAATTCATTCTTATGTATTCCGTTAAAAATAAAAAATATTTTTTTGTTTTCTTATCCATCGAAATTCGAATTTATTAATAATACATCGTAAATTCAAATATTTGTTTGTACTTAATGAATGTAGTGTTTTTGGCTCATGTGTTTTAGTTCGAAAAGTTAAATAAACTTACTAAAATTTTTATTACCTGTCTGTTATAGATGACACGTTTCCGTTCGCGACGATGCAGTGTTGCGACTTATAAAATAATCCAGAATAAATTAAAAAAAAAACAATATGAATACTTTCGTTACTAGTGAATATGTAACTGTAATTTGGACATAATAGATATATAAAATAATATAGGTGTCCGTGATTTTGTTTGCGTGGAAGTAAAAATTATGTGATAACTCCAGTTTACGTGCGGCTTAGCGCGCGTTGTTTTTTTTTTTAAGCGATGATAACTCTGTGATACTGTGTACGACTTTGTCTCAAGGGACGTGAGTTCGAATCCACCTACAATGAGCTTGAGTTTTCAGTGAAGGAAAACATCGTGAGGAAACCATAGCATGATGGTAGGGCTTTTTATAATGCCCGCCTGGTTAACAACCACCCTCAAGATGATAATCTGCCGCCAAATACCAATAGGTCTGGTCCGGCAGTTGTACTTGAGAGCCAGTTCCTCCACAGGTTTAGTGTATCTACTAACTTGGGCCGTATCGTCACTTAAAATCAGGTGAGGTTATGGTCATAGCGCCAAACCATAACTATAAAAAAATTGTCAAACAAATCGGATAACGCAATAAAAAGTTTCATACAAAGTTTATCCATTCACTTCCAATAAGGTTTCCGCATGAAAAAGTGGTTTATCAACGTCTTCAGGGTTTCATCTACCTGTATACCAAAAGTCAGCGGTTTAGTCGTGAAAGCGTAATAAACGAACAAACTTACTTTCACATTTATAATATTAGTAAGGATTTTTGTCCGTTTTTGTAAGTTTTTAAGCTTTGCAGCTATTAGTGGTAGCATGATGTTAAATAACCTATACCTAAATTAAGCCTTCCTTGATAATTGATCTATCAAATACAAAAAGATATTTGAAATTTGAGTGGTGACTCCTAAGGTTATCGCGATCAAACAAACAAACATTTCCTCTTTACAATATTAACTATGTAGATATTATACTAATATTATAATTGTGAAAGTGAGAGTGTTTATTCGTTTGTCACGTTTTGACGCTTAGACTGCTGAATGGATTATGATGAATTTTATTATAGAGGTAGATCGGAACTTAGAGACGGTGATAAGATACTTTTTTAATTTTAAAAACTTAATCCAAGTGGGATACATAAATTGTGTATGTAACTTTTTATTTCGTCATCCTATTTGACCGTCAAAATTAATATTAACGAGAGCGATGTTGTAGACAAAAACTAGTATTATATAGATTTAACCGATATAGGGAAATGTTAAATATACAGTTCGTGTGATAAAAAATAATGAAACTGTATATAAGGTACCTAAGGCGGAGAAAAACGTCAAACAACTATTGAAATGTAACAACATAGTAATAAACTCGTTGTCATAACCCTTTTTTGGTTACTAACTGACCAAGAGGCTTCCAAGACGGCATGATAATGACAATCAATCATGGACTGTCTCTTGGAGGTCGCCGTTATTTCTGAATTATTCTGTGCTTGTGCATGGTACAGTGCAGTCTGTCGTACTTACTATAATAAAAGGTGATAATTTACCATAAGACGCATGTTTTGTTGTCAAATTCTGCTAGTGGATCACACTGAAAGCTCTCCGGCCGATTTTCAACTTGAAGAGACTGGCTTATTAAACGGAGTCTTAGAAATTCTCACGCTGGTACGTGCAGTCACATTGTACATAAAACAGGTGAAAGTCTAACCTATGATCTATTTTGATTCTTAAATTCTGCTAGTAGACCACACTAAAAGCTTTCTGACAGATTTTTAACTAGAGAACCGTAGCTTATTATAGGGACTATAAGAAATTGCCTATTATTTTCTTAATAAAAAATAAATATATATTAACTCGTAATACTCACTGGGTGGGTTATGAGAGAATTACCAGAAATACTCACTAAAACGAACCAAAGATATATTCACGCATATTGCTACAGAACAGGGTTTATTAGCATTACATCTAGTTTCTGACAAGTAGTGCAGGCAATAATAGTCAACGCCGAATAACGGGTATTATTAACAACTATGTACCCGTTGCCTACGAACTGAGGACCCTCAAAGTTCGGTAAAACTGTCAACGCTCCAAGCCTCTCATTCGCTGTTAGCCTTAAGCCTACGCTACTCTTGAGGGAAATTTTGATGCGGATCATCTGCGTCGGTACGCCAATACATGTGATACATGTAAATTATAAACACATATAAATTACTAATAGTGGACACACTTCGTGGAAAGACCGATCCTTCGTCTAGTGTGCCCGCTATTAGTCATTTATATACAATAACTTGTTTAGGCGTTCCGACGCCGAAGTTCAGCGTCAGATTTTCCGTCAATTGTACCGTAGGCCTAAGGCTAGCAGCGAATGTTAATTCGAAAGAAATCTAATTTATTTCCTCTGTAGTTAAGTTTGCTTTCACTGAAACATCAAGTCTCATAATAAAAAAAACCTTAAGTCACGTAAATACTCCTCAATTTGACTGTTTAGCCGGCTAATTCTATTTAACAGATCACATTTCATAATAACTTTTCTACAAGTCTACAACAATTTTCACAGAATAAAACAAATCTTAATTGTTAAGGTACCGTTTATTGATTAAGAAAGTCAAAATACATATCAAATCATTTTTAAACGTAAATCTAAATAGTAAAAAAATATTAGATATTTTTTTATCAGCTCAGCCCAGTTATCGTTAAAATTTCCCTACGACGAATCCCAACTAAAGTTGAACCATTTTTACGTATTACAATAAAGACACAAAGTATGTACGTACGTAGTTAAAAGTAAATACATAAGTTCGCAAAAAATAAAACTTAAGCTTATGAAGAACATGACATAGATTTTATTATTAATCGATACACTTCAATAATCGGATCACTGTTCAAATCATATAATTATAATTACGTATTATTAATTGTAAAATTAATCTATCAATATATTATTACAATTATTACATAATTTAAAATGGCGTAAACGATTTCTCCCCAAAACAATACAGAATTATATGCTGTATGTATCCTTAGTTAAACACACGTTACGTATAATATTACAATCGTTTTGTTCATACCACATCTTGCACTAATCCCTTTGCCCGTGATATCCCACTCTAACGTAGCAATGAAGGCAAGAGGCGCACTGCTATTATGCCCTTAGTTATTTCAATAAAAATCGTCTTGCCTCGACTGCTAGGTATTATAACACGTCATTATCTTAAAAGTATATTTACATCTAAATTAAGCAAATAAAAAAATGGAAAGTATTTATTTGATTTACAATCGAACAAACAGGTTTATTGCTAGCGTGTGCCTGCAAGCTCACTTGATGTCAAATAATTAGGCAAAGATAAAACTGGTTCTCCAATAAAACTGTTATAAGATAAAAAGTCTTACCGACAGATCTTTAGCTTGAAGGTGGTAAAATGCTAGATAGAAAAATACTAACCCAGAAAACATATTATATTAATTTGACATATACAGCTCATATATGACACGGCTGTGATGTCAAATTCAGTTCATGGAAATAAATTCTCTAATAAAATTCTCTGTAGTTTAAGAACTGGCACGTGAAGAAAAGGAGGGTTAAGAAGCGATGAACGAGATATTCATTTTGGCACAATGTTAGTATAGAAGCCTAACTATTTTATATACTATTAATCGATATTTTTTCGTAAAATAATGGTAAATCGTATGTTACTATTATAATAGTTAAACATAGAATAGAAATATTATGAAAAAAGTACAGATTAGACAATCAATAATAATGAAAATCCCGATTTCAATAATCGTTATTGACTAATTAATCACAAATGGACGGGAATGTTTGACTTAAAACCGTCTAACAATGGAATGTACGAGCGATTTTAACCTTACGGCAGTGACGATATCACTTGAAGCGCTATTGAGCATAAAACTAACGTTATATTTATAACTGTTATAACGTTACTGAGTTTTAACGTTATTCCGTATATTGCTATCTAGCTGTTACCGCAACAACCGTTTCAATGTTGTCTTGGAATTCGCTGGACTTCTTCATTCGCGCCATTCCCTGGACGAAGCTTGAAAAGTCCTTACTTCAGATGTAGTGAAAGTAGTCAAACCTTGAGGACCTGTAACAATATATATTTACTGTTATTCCACAAAGATAAAACATGTAGCGAGACTGGTGCTGATTACTGTAACATATAGAGGGTTATCACTACAGAGGTAAAGGTAGTGAATTACCGATGTTGAACCTCTAACGAAGCTGTAGAAAGAATCTTGTCAAAGGAATACAATCCAACACAGTATGGCTGCGAAATTCTTGTAAGGTTTTTGGTATTTATTTCAAATGTAGGATGCTATTCCCTATCTTTTGTTTAAAATACTATCTGGCGCCGTCAACTTCTTACGCATTTTTACAATTAATGGCGCATGATCCTAGCACTCGTTCTTATTAACGGTCTAAATTGTAAAAAATTATTTGCTTGCCAAATTTTATTCTTTATTAATTTAGCATTATGGTCACAATATCACCTGATGTTGAGTGTATATGTGTCCGAAGACGGTGGACAAGCTAAACCTAGTGCGGGTACTGAATCTCAAGGGTATCTGCCTGAATTCACTAATTTGGCTGCAGAAACTAGATATTTGGCGGCAGATTTTGAAGGTGGTAACTAACCCAGTGGGCAATAGAAAAAGCCCTAACACGATGCTATGGATTGGATTGCATCCATCATACGATCAACTGAGCTATCGTCATGTTTTCTTAAAGACAAAATATATTATTTAATTATTTTCAGATCACTTAAGGCAAGTTTGGGATAATTGTTAAGCAATTGAATCGCACAAGGCAATTATTTGTGATTGTGCAAATATTTCTCTTCTGAGCCTATTCGTTACTTTGTAGTCATTAATTGTATATTTATAGAATCCTAATGCTAGAGTTGGCTTTGACATTATTGTTGAAGATTAAAAATTATTCACAAAACTGATACAGTTATTTTTAAGTCAAATTACTAGTTATTTCAAAAACGATATCTCACCTCTAATCCTACGACCAGGAGTTGGAGTAACGTCACCTTCGGGCACTGTCCATTGTTCCACGACCTCGGTAGCAGAACGTGCTAGTGATGGCTGACTCACAGATCTATGGAGAGAATTGCGCCATGACCTAGAGAGCAGAGTTAAGACAAGATATTATTATAAAAAGATTCCAAAAACAAAACTACAATTACTTTTTGATAAGGAGATATTATACCTAACTTTTGCACTGAACAACTTAAATATTTCAATTCAAAAATCTGTCACTGAACACGTATCAGTATATTCGAGTCTGGCTGGGGTGACTATATTATTTGCTATGTTTGTTGTAGCATGGTGGTAGCTGTGGTAGGGCTTTTTCTAATGCCCGCTTGGTTACCTACTACTTTCAAGTTGAAAATCTGCTGTTAAATACCTATGAGTATGTTCCGGTAATTGCAGTTGAGAACCAGTACCTTTATTAGGCTTACCGGGTCCAACATCTCGGGCCACATAATATCAGGTGAGATTGTGAATATAACGTTGAACCTTGACAATTAAGAAAAAAGTGTACAAATACCAAAACTATTTGTGGCTGTGACTTTATGTGAAGCTAAAGATTATTTTCTATCTCACGGAAACAGTTCTTTTTCCTGTATGAAAAACACTTTATGTCCTTTTCTATATCCCTGACAACGTGCACATATGCAATATTTCATATTGATCGGTTGTGTAATTAAGGCCTGAACGAATAACAAACAAAGGTTTACTTTTATTAGATAGTTCTCTTTTATTAGGCCTTAAGAAAGCGTTTGCACCCAAAAAATATTAGTTCTTGTTCGGAATGAAATCTTACTTTTTAACATAGAAAATGTGTAAAATTGTTCTGCGCATTTGCATGCATAATTTTTTTTTTATTATCGCGACGTTCAATAATATAAATTGAGCAAGCTTACTGGTTCTGGTGGAAGGGATGTTCAGAGTCACTGTCATCGTCATCGTAATACCGTCCAAGGTGGGTCCCACCGGACACCTCTGAATGTGTATCCGCTTGCTCCCTCGCATAATCTACCATCATCTCTGACATAGACCTGGAAATAATAAGCAATGCATTCTCAAATATTGTAGTTATTTCTAATTAAATAAGTTTTGCCACTTTGTATATTACTGATAACATATATTGTATTTAGGGGCTTTCGGTGTAAACAGGACCCTGACCTTACAATATGTACAAAAGTTACTTAAAAGTAATGACAAAATTCCATAAAATCCTTGCTTCGTCACTTGGCAAGGCAGCCAAGACTTTATGGAGCATGCTCTGATCCAATCAATTAAGTGCCAAATGGTCTATGATAGCTCCCCGTTGACCTCGGTTCCGTTGAGATTCCTTCAACAAGTTTTACAATTCTTCGATAGATCCATACGTTAATCAATTGGGTGATACTCTTTTTCTCATAAGAAATGCAAACCTGTTGAAAGGCATATGTCCGTAGCAAATTCTGTTTATTGTAACAACTAGAGAACTGTTCAGAGCACTGCCAACAAACCATGATATACAAGGCAGCTTGCTTTGTAGTATTTTATACATACTACATGCAAAGGTTTGCAAATGTGTTTAACCCTTTTCAATGTGAATTCTAGACAGTGAAGTCGACCTTACCACCTCATTGAACTCCCTTGTGAGACTGCGCGCATATAATAGAAACTTATTTGTGAACTGCATATTATTATTATTTTATTCCATACTAGCTGTACCTGCGACTTCGTTCGCGTGGAACTAAAATTATCTAATTTCACGCCGTCATTCAAATTACAATAACTTTTGATAGGGTTAACCGATTTTAATAAAACAAAGACTGAATGTTATTCTAAGATACGATCTATAATTTTCTTGGTAACATGTTGTCATAAACGTTGCACTTTAGCAATGATACGTGCACAAACTATACAAATATGTTTTATTTCTTATTCTTAGTCACTTGCGATAATTGTTTTCACATGAATTTAAAAAGTACACGCTAAATTTACATTCTTATTATATGTATAGATTGTCTGTATATTTTTTTCTTATAAATTTTCAATGTTACCATCCCGTTTTATATGAGCACTCTTATGCTAATCTTCAAATCGATACTATAGAAGTGGTCTTCTTAGCAGTTTTATCTACAGCAGATAGATTTAGAGGTTGGAAATTCAAAAAAGGCAATATTCTTCATCAATATAAAATAAAATGTATAAAATGCTATGGGCTTTACAACAACAATAACGAAATAACTAACAACTTTTAACAATATAATAACATTAGCAACTTTTTGACAACAATAAGCGAAGAGATGATAGCTCAGTGGTAGTGTGTACGACTGTACCAACCACCTACAATGAGCTTGAACTTTCTATGAAGGAAAACATCTTGAGAAAACCATGGCATGGTGCTAGGGCTTTTTCTGATGCACGCCTGGCTAGCTACCACCTTCAAGTTGAAAATCTACCGCCAAATACTAATAGGTGCGTTCCGACCGTTACACTTGAGAGCCAGTTCCTCCAAGTGTTTAGCGCGTCCACCAAAATGGGCCGTACCGTCTCTTAAAATCAGGTGAGATTACGGCCATAACGCTAAGTCTTAACTATAAACACTTTAACAATTAAAATTAACAAATACGGAGAAACTTAGAACGCATCTTGCCCACGGATAAGACAAACTAAACTGTTATGAATACAAAGACGGTGTGTAAGTATAAATAGCGACAGTGCAGGTATGAGTGAGAACCAAGCAGGCGCGACTTCGGTGTCACAGCTTCACTGTGACTCCCATCGAATCGCGAACTAAAAAGTTTGCTGATTCATATTTTTATCGTACCGTGGAGCTGTGGAACCGTCTTCCGGTCAGCGTGTTCCCACCCTCCTACGTCATGGGGACCTTGAAAGAGGCGTAGAAAGGTATCTAAGCAGTAATTCTGCTTCAATGTCCGTCAACGCTGATTTGGATTGTATTGTACATAACACCAAACGCAGTGCAGCCACTATGCTGCGCAATATAAAGATGAACAGGTGCGACGCCATTTTCAATCCTACTATTTAAGTTAACGGGTAATACCTCATATCAACGTGGTCGCTTCGGTAAGATGATCTGCGTGAACGTTGCGGCTCGCGTAGGGAGGTCGCATCACTGTCATACTCGTATAGAGTCGGAAGTGAGCTGCGTCGAGACCTCGAATCCCACTCAGTCTTCTTGCGGTAACGATTCTACAATGAAAAGTAAATATTACGTGACCATACTACACTTTAAACAGCCTAACTGATCTGAAAAAGGGAAACTGGGCAATAGGAAAACTGGTCTGAAAACGATGGCCATAAAACACGATGACCAAAGGGTCACACAAGCTATAATTGCCCAAACCCCAACCACAAGGTAAAAATAGAAATAAGTCAAAAATTATAATAATTCCAAAGAAGTGAAAAATAAACTCACTTTTTAGTTTTTAGTGTAATGCCTACTGTTGTAATGCTACTTTTAACGACTTATAAATTACGCTTACCTAAACAAAAGTGCTAATAATAATTTAAGTAATAATAATAACAAAAAAAAAAGAAAAAGGAAAGAAGTCATCAAAAACTGTTAATACACAGTTATTATTATATTTACATGGATATTAATCAACAAATATATTGAAACAAAATATTTTACTAAATAAAATTTGATTAAAAACTAATTCGGCGTTACTAGACAGCGTGCCTAAAATACTAGCAGCATTGCAGAGTTGAATGGCAAGGTAAAAATCCAATTTTTGTGGTCTCGCGTGGATTCGAACAAACGCCCTACAATTATTATTATTTTATTATTATTACATGACGTAGGCATGCCACGTTCCTAAAGGAATGTAAATTTTAATAACAGTAGAAAACTTTATTAGATTCGAATAAACTTACCTTGGGTCTATCAGCGGGTGGCGCAAGAATACGTATGATGACTTCCCATTTCGGCGGAGTGTACAACGGTGCGAATCGATGGTCGTGCGCGACTCTGGTGAACTCCTCGCGTGTTGATGAGCGAGCTAGCTCACGACGTAACGTACTCTCGTGAGCGATCAGTTCACGCCAGCGAAGACGTTCTTCCCGTGTCAGACGGAGCGATCGCTCCGTCTCCATCAAAACCTACACATACATATTCGTATGACTAATAATGTAAAATTAAAAAGTTTTCACTAAAGAAGAAAAGCTAAGTTTGTCGCTGCTAACCGGATAAAGGGAATGCCCAGTATATCACCAGGTGAGTCCTTCACAAGTCTCACAACTTTCCCGAAATGAAAGGTCGATATCGTCGTAGAGGTCGATCGTAATAGATCTTCTCCACAATAAATAAAGGCTACGTTAGGTAAGTTTAAAAAAAAGAAAGCTATTGTTTTCCATTTGTGTTTTGATTAACACTTATTATAGCCATCTTAGTGGACGAGTAGTTTATTTTATTTATCCGGTTAGCGGACGACAAGTAACAGCCAAAAAATTAATAAATCGGCAACATGTTCGTAGAAGATTTTTAAGAGAATATATTCTATTATACGATACTGTTGAAAGTTTCCAGCTATTTTTCTGTTTGATGTAATACGCAGTGTTTTATGTAACATTTGGTTGTAAATTTATCGATTATAAGCCAGTAACGGCTTCTAAAACTATGAAAATAGAATTTCTTAAATTTCCATGACCAAACAAATTGCGATATAGATATGTGCAGAGTTCCATCTGTTCTTCAAAGGATGCTAAATTATTATATGATTATAAAGATCTTGAAAGTGCTGATGTGACCTATTTAAATAATTCTATAGTATACCACTACAATAATGGTACCAGCTGCAGTCCTATCAATATAGTCAGTGTACTGTTTTATAATTAACAAGTAACTAATCGATCCCGTTTTAAAATCGCCCAGACCCATAAATCTTATTGTTATAACAGATAATTCAGACTTGAATGCTGATTTTATAGTAAAACTTTTCGGTCTTTATTTTTGTATTGAAAATACTTCCGAATCTAAGGAGTTTGGTAAACTATTACTACCTCATCCTGGGCTTCGACTTTCAGTACTCTTGTCAAAACACTCCAGTTCGATGGTACAGGCGGTGCTGGCGTCGGTTCCGGCACATCCTCGTCGTCGTCTTCGCGGTAGAGGGGATTGCGAGCGGGAGGCAGCTCCGGCAAAAGAGGCAAGTCACTTGAGCTCGACTGGTACACGTTGCTTGTCTGCTTTATGAGCTCAGGGGAGAACAAATCCGGCCCGCCTTTACCTAGGAACGAAATATCTGCTTTAGAAGTGATTTCTATAAACAAAGTATCAATTAACCTGAATGGTACTATTGATAAACTTTATAATATTATTGTTTTTTTTTTTCATAAATACCAGCAATAATAACCGTTGACATCCGTACTGGTTTTAACTCGTTTCACAGATGTCAACGCCGTCCGTATGAATTATAAATACACAAACTACAATATATTAAAATACACTTACGCGATTGTGAATCTATCTATTTATGTGTGTGTGAATGTGTTTAATAAAAATTCAAAAGGATTAGCATGATAGGTACATGATATGGTTTAAGAAGTTCTTCAACTTGTGTCGGTATAGTTTCAACCGTAAACCTACTTTTTGAATACCTCGTATGCCCAAAAATATCCAATACTTTATTAAACTCATTCTAGATTCGGGCAATAAATTCTTTACAGAAGAATATTTGCGCTTAGCTAGGTTTAAAACCGCAATTATAATTTTTGGTACTTCTTTATTTAGGAGACAGTAATGTAGACCACTGAGTAGTAAGTGTTCAGTGGATATATCCCACTTCAGATCAATTCACATCAACGCACAATAACATTTAACATCAGAAATAAATATACTGATAATTCTACCACTGTAGAACTTCATATTGGCTGCTTATAACATCTTAAATTTGCTATACATTCACACAGTTCAACATTCATACAATATTTAAAAGTAATGCAAGATCCATCATTTAAAGACGCTCGACATGAATACATACCGATAATCTTCTGAGGCGGCAATGAAAGTGGCACTCGCTCCATCTTCGGAGTGAGCGTCATGCCAGATGCACTACTAATGTCGGAGAAGTTCTCCCACTGTGCTTCTGGCAAGGTATGGTTGCGTATAGTAACGTCAAACTGTGGTGGCGGAGCTGGCACCTATGATAGAAAGGATTGAACGATTTATTTAGAAAATTCATATGTCTTCAAAAAATAATTTATTGACCCTGCTCTAACTGTATAATATAATAGATTATAAAACGGAAAATTTTGTTTCTTTGAACTAGCTAATCTGAAGAACTTCCAGTCGGGTTTTGAATAGAAAATTGTATTCGATGGAGCAATAAGTGAGCAATGTTTTAGGCTGTTTAATGTCACAAAAAGTTACAAAAACGGCCTAAAACTTTGTTTCAATAATTTTTAGTTCCATGCGAATGAAATCGCAGGTACAGCTAATACAATATATAAAGCCAAGTGCTATTTTACAATAGTTCAAGATAATACAGACCTTTGAATCTTATAGAGATGATTTAAGGAACGTACTAAAAACATTTGCATAGACCAGTACGGCAGAGAATTTCTTAACTACATTTAGGACAAGTGTAACCATGTCAAGTTGGACGAGGTTCTAGAGCCGCTCATAACACTACATTTAAACACGTTCATGAAAAACTGATACGACAAAAGTTCCCTAATAAGTCTAGCAAGTGTTTATGCCCTTAGAAAAGGGTCTAAGAACTATTCGTAGTACTAACATACTGAGGAGTATTCTTCTCAAGAGAAGACGTGAAGTAAAAATTATAACCATTATTACAATCATAGTTCCTATTTTTAGTAAAAGAGGCCTTTGTATTTACAATATATATGAAGAATAAACCTACCTGCTTGTACTCAGTCACTAGTCGTTTATGACGTTCGATGTCTTCAATAGTTTTCTTTTCGGTGATTGTTCGGAGGAACACGTCATCAACGACATGTGAGGTGATTTCTGGTTTTCTGTAAAATGAATATATGCGTGTACAGACTACGTAGGTACCATACTAAAGATGGAACTTAAAAACCATAACGGTACGTAATGGAAGTCCTAATTCCATATTCACAACCCGCATTGACTGCTCTTGAGGAAAATTCTATCGTTCTAGCGACGTGGAAGCATACACGCAAAAAGTTGAGATCCGTTGTTTACATTGGCCAGCCCGAAGTCCTGGCTTCAATTCTATTGAGCATGATAGACCTCTGAACAGATAGGTAAGATCAATGCAGCCTGTTCAAACATCAGGGAGCTAAATAGTCCTTCCAGAAGAATGGGATCATATTCCTGAAAACGTTATTAAAGCATTCCCAGAAGGATTCAAGCCTTGATAATGGCAAGAAGAGGTCACATTTATAATTAGGTTTATACATTAGTAAGTTTATATAATTTAATAAACTAAAAGTATCTTCCATTTTTTGCTGACCAGTTCCTATTGTTTGGACGTGTACATCGGATTTATGGAATTCATCGAAAATTAATAAAAAGACTGATGGTTACACGGTTATAAGTACGTCATGTCGTACTACGTCGACTAGTTACATTTAATTAAATGTACTGAAAACGAACTTAGAACGTAAACTATCTTAGTTGCCAGAGTTTTTGGCAAGGAAGTTTATTTAATTACTATTCACTATGTGATGGGTAGAAATGGATAAAAGATAAATAAATGTATGAATATAATAGTAAAATAAAAGAAACGCTGTAGATGTTTTTTTTACACAGTATACTTTAGCGTTACGGCCACGCTCTTACCTCATGTTAAGAGACGATTTGACCCAAGATGATGAACAAGCCAAACATTGTTATTTTTTTATGTTTTAGCGGGAAAACGAGCAAGCGTGTCACCTAATGGTATGTTTTCACCGCCGCCCATGGACACCCACAACACCAGGGGAAATAGCTCTCAAGTGCATCCGCCGAAACACACCTATTGGTATTTGGTGGCAGTTTTTAAATTTGAGGGTAGTAGCAAGTAAGACGGACATCAGAAAAACCCTACCACTATGCTATGGTTTCCTCACGCTGTTTTCCTTCACCGAAAGCTCATTGTAGGCGGTTGGATTCGAACTCACGTCCCGTGATGCGGTGTTCCTACACACTACCTCTAAGCTATCATCGCCTGGCTTTTATAGTTATTTTGCGACTGATTTTGAACTTGAGGATTGTAAGTAGCCAGAGAAAGTTCTAGCAGATAGATGAGAGGTGCACTCGTAAAATAATTTGCATTTAGCTTACCTGGCCGGCATAATAGGCGTCTCTGGCATAGGTTCGAGGCTTTCCATCATCATCTCATGCTCCTCTGTGACCAGGCGTTCATTCATCATAGGAGGTGGTGGAGGCGGTTTCTGGGGTTAAGAAAATTGTTTTATACGCTATCTTTGACTATCTTTGACATATATCTTTGACTATCTTTGATATATATATATATATATATATATATATATATCTTTGACTTGCATGCTTGATTAAGGGAATTCCAATAATTACGTGAGACAATTTTGGCGATTTTTCACTAGCCTCAACTTTTGGTGCGATGTCGTGAGGTTTTGTTCGACCCCTTTCTCCGCCCCTAATCTCACGTTAATTAAAAACAATTTGGTAACTTATTTTTTATTGAAAACTAGTGTCTAAGATTTATAATAACGTAGCATAGAATCCCAGTGAAATAATCGAACAATAAAATACTTAAATAGACACTACTAATATTTATATTCACTCTAATTCCGTCCGCGAAGACTCATATGTGTGGTCCTCAAGTCCTTGGGATTTAAAATAAAACAGGAACATTTTTTATTTAGTTTAAACTAGTGTCATCGGAAATGTATTTTTTTTTCTAGGAAAAAATTAGTTGATATTTGCGCGGCCACCTTCTTCCGCCCGTGAATTTGGGCAAGATTTGTGTCGACCCTCTAAAAGTCTCACTTAAATTAATGAATACCCTTTACTATCGAGAAACACATTATCATTACACTCTCCAATAAGTAGAATAATTTTTGTTTAAAAAATTACATTACAATTTCATTGAGGGTGATTGCGATTTTAAATGATATAACTGTTAATCACAGTGTGTTCACATAAAACGTGCAGACTGTTACCTTTATATGGAACATCCTGGCGTGCGACCCATCTGTAACCTCGGTGACGGAGTGGGTGTCTGTCATCTCCGTATTCAGGGAGGCGATGGACCTCGGCCGACGTGCCCAATCCTGATTAGTGGTGCCAATGATTGTATGAATGGACAGAAAGGTGCAATGTTTTTTTTTTTAAACAAATATTAGGTATATTATTCACACACGACCAGTGGCGTAACTATAAAATGGTATATAAATAGTCAGAAACGATTAAAATTAGAAACAGCTAAAGATTATGTTATACAGGTTGAAATAAAAATAAATAATTTAAAAACATTCATAAGAACAGGATCAATTTGGCTATTCTTTCGATAGAAAATTCTATAGCCCGATATATATAATATTGTTGGATAAGTATTTTAGTGATTTATTTAAACTAATTTACAATGTGACTAATTCTATTGGGCTGCATGGAATTTCCCACGGACCTCAGCACGTATAGTTACGCCACTGCATATGACAATGTTTATTATTAGATTTGTCACAGTGCAGAGGATGTTTATCATATAATGGCAGAATATACACGTAATCAAGCCCCAAGAAGCGCATCGTAAGAATAAGACATCGAGATCAATCGGTTTATATAATAGAACCTTGTTTTCCCGACATCCGGAAAAGCAAGAAAGCTTTACAGGCTGGCTTACGTGTTGTATTCAAAACCGTAAAATATTATTATTATCAATTATGAAAGGTACACAATTTACTTGGAGGTAATCACTGAGGTAAAATGGATAATTTGTGACGGAACCCAAGTATATATAAAGACAAAAATAAATATTAGTTACAAACTGTGAAATTTTTGTTAGTCATAACTAATGAAATCCATGATTGGATGCAGGTTTTGTGGGAGGGCATGGTATTTATTATTATACTAGCTATGTCTGCGACTTCGTTCGTGTGGTTGTCGGGAATCAAAACGCGTCACTTTAATAAGAGTACAGTCATTATTCGTGATGTTTTAAGCACGCCATCTATTAATTAAAGAGTTCAACTATCAACAGTTGTTGTATTTGGCGTTGCAAGTAACTGAATTGCATGCGTGAGAACAATTTAAATTCATATTATCTAATATCTTTTGGTAGAGTGAACCGATTACGACGAAGCAAAAACTAGGTAATACTTCAAGTTGCCTACAATTTTTACGTATATAAGGTAAATACATTATTTACAAAATTCCAAAAATGTTGGTAATAGGTTCTGTTGGCTATCTTTTAACACCCTTGCTATATTTTCTATGTACAAAAACCACTTTTCTACAAATTTATTACATGTATAGATGAAGGTTACTATCACAAACGTTTTTATATACTTATTAAACTTTAATCATATGGTTATAAATACAATATTATCTCATAGAAGGTGGCTAATGGTTTACTAGGTATTTAACAATAAAAGAAAAACGAACAAATATTTGAAGTTAAAAGACAACCACTGGGTTAGAATTCAAACCATTCTTGCTATGCGCATGTAAGGTGTATGCAGAAATCTAAAGTTATGCCGCAGTGAGTTGCCGAATAATGAACCGTTGTTGGAAAAAAACAATAATGTAGTTAGGTTTTGTGTTTCAAGTGAAACTTTCTTTAGCATCACTGTGAATTGCAAGTCAATGAAACGACAGTGAATAGAGACATTCCAATATATCTATAAAATATAACGCGCGAGAGAATGAGATAGAAGTATCTATAGGTGTTCTATACATAGCACGCTGAAAACACCAGTTCACTGGATCATCGAAGTTAAGCATTGTTCGGTGTGGACAGTACTTGGACATTGGACAACGTGACATTGGCTTCTCGTTCTTTGTATCCCTATTTATTTGGTTAATAATACCATATCTTTATATTGAAAATAGAAATAGTATATATTTCACTTTTTTTTGCATTGTGGTTTATTTATCCAACAATCATCTTCTTATAATATAGAAATTAATGTGGGTCTAAAATTTATATTATAATGTATACAATACGCGAAAATTAAAAAAGGCTTAATGATTTTCTTCTTTGTGGATGTGTATCTTAGCAAGATATATGATGTATATAAGATATAAGATGTATATTTACTTAGTCATATTCTCATTTCTATAAATTTGACTTGGTGATTTTGATTTCTTTTGATGAACCATATGATCATAGCTAAAGGTATAATATTACATTATTTATAGTTTTTGACACGCATGCAAATAATTAAAATTAAACAGACGAATCTAAGTTAGTGAAATTTATGTCAAATGATTCTATTATGTCATACTAATATTATAAATGCGATAGTGAGTTTGTCTGTTTGTTACGCCTAAACAACTAAATTGATTGTGATGAATTTTATCAAAATCATGTTCAAACGAAATCGATAGTCACGCGAGCGAAGCCGCACTTAGAAACTAGTGCAATATAAGTGGGTTAATAAAATACCTGTCTGTCACGTGTAACTTGGGAGTAGACTGCTGGAGGTCGCGGCGGTCGTTCCGGTGGCGGGAGTTGAGAGGCACGAGCTGGTAGTGGAAGTGCCACTGGTGATACCGTCCTAACGGACTCCTGACGAGTTTGCTCCTCCAATAACGACGTATGCCTGCATATGTATAAATAAATTCGGAGTTTTTAATAAATCATTTGTTTATCATGTAATATGATTATATTATTTGACTTATTTATATTTTTACGCTCAACAGGAACAACGATTCTTCTATGATCTCTGTTCTGAATCTTCTTTGATATTAACGTGAAGATATAGTTCAAAATGGAGGGCATGCTGCGCCTAGTGAAGGCACTAGCTCTTAAGTGCAACCGCCGTTTTTTTAATAGAAAAAAACTTATTTAATTAACTAATACTTTATTAGGCAAAAGCAAAAAGTATACCCACAAAAAAGCAAACCAAAAAAGAAAAATCAAATAATAAATAGTTTATTCAATTTAGGCTCTTAGAAGACGCTATTAAAAGTAAGAACTACCCTCAGTTCGGAAAATAAGCCTGCGGAGAAAAAGCGGCAAAAAACTCGATGTGATTTATTGAAATGATGACAGCTCAGTGGTAGTCAGTATTGACTCCGCGTCAAAGGACGTGAATTCGAATCCACCTACAATGAGCTTGAGCTTTCGGTGAAGCAAAACAACGTGCGGAAACCATAGCATGGTGGTAGGGCTTTTTCTAATGCCTACCTGGCTAGCTACCCTCAAGTTGAAAATTTGCCGCCAAACAACAATAGATGAGTTCCAGCAGTTGCCCTTAAGAGCCAGTCCCTCCACAGATTTAGCGATTCAACCAACTTCGGCCGTATCGTCATTTAAGGTCAGATGAGATTATGGCCATAACGCCAAAATCTTAACTATAAAATATATATATATATATATATCTCTTTTTTAAGCAAGTGTATATTTCGAGAAGGAAATATTTAAATACATTCACAATATTTACTTGTGGATGTACATACAGGGGTTTCTGTCCCAGACATCATTATAGTTCACATATTGATCCACTCTGTAAGTCGAAGTTTTTACTATCGATTTTTGAGCATTTGTGTGATGGGCATGACTCAGGCAAGTACACATCTTTTGCATGCCGCTAATAAATGTATATTCCTATTGGATTCCAATTGAAATCGGATTACCATTTCTTAAATCACGTTCTTACTTAATATTAGGTCAGATTTTAACTGGATACTAGACCAAAATAAAAAACCTTAATATTTTCAATAAAAAATATTGCTCTAAGTTACATGTAATTTTGTCAAATAATAGATAAACTCACCTCAGACTACCACCGTCGGTTTCTGTGAGGGTGATAGTAGATGGAGGTGACGGGGGTGCAGGAGGTCGTTGCACTCTGACTCTTACATCAAACGCTGGAGGAGCTACAGACGAACCAGCCATTATCCGAGCGTTGGATTCTCTCGCTTCACGCATATCGCCATACCCTGAAGCAAATTGTTTTAGAGCTAATAAAATTGCACAACATGTGCCAACATCATTAATAGCAATTGTTTTAAAAGCATATGTTTTACAAATTCAGTCGTAGTGATCTTACGATTAGAAAAATGCAATAAGATCAAGGCACGCGAAAGATCGTCATTTAACGCCATTATAAATAAATAACATAAAAAAAACTAGTTTTAATTATGCACACATAATCCATGACTTTCTCCGACAAGAGGTTTTTTTTTTCAGAAACAGGATATTTTCCTACTATTTAATATCGTGGGTTCAATTTTCTTTACTGTTTTTACACTAAGGATCTTCGGCAGTTCTCGAAACTTATGGGACGATCGAAGAGACACTCAGCCGAAATACCATATATAGCGAGGATAACAAATTGACTAAATTTCGGCTTAGGCTATTTACAGCGTGCAATTCTGGGAGTTTAACCTTACACTATCATTCGAGTTAGTCACAATTTTTTTTGGGTTTAGATGTTGTCTTATATCCGTATATTGTATATTTGTAAAGCCCTCGGTGATATAGGACTTACTCCAAAATGCAAGTATTTTTCAGAAAAAAAATTTGAATACCTTCGCTGTGATAGCTCTCGTCCATCATGAACGCCTGGTTGGTGTGAGCAGCCTCAGCCTCGCTGGGCGTCTCTGACGGGTAGTCCGAGGGTATCGTGTCGGAAGCTACGCTGGCAACTTCACCAGCCGGGTACACTGGATGAGCTCGTGGAATCTTCACCTCTGTGCAGATGTACAGTCACTTGAATATTGGCTACATTTATGGGTGACAAAATACAAGAGGTGTTCCTTATTATGCTTTCTACAGGAATTCTGTCTCTTATTTTTCTAAATTTCTGTATCGTTTGGCAAACATGCTGATGTGGATCATGATGGTTAAATAATAAGGAGGAACAGTTCTTAAGGTACACCTGCTGGAACAAGCCCGTAAGTGCTTGGTGACAGATCCCAACTTGATATTCATAGCTAACGACATAGAATTAACTAAGCTAGAAGAAGTCCTACCACTATTCTATGATTTCGCATGTTTGCTTCGCTATAAAGATCAGTCTCACTACAGGATTACACCTGATGGTTCTTTCAAACTTGTTATATTTTGATCGGAGTCCTTTCAGACACAATTTTTATATTCTACCACCCTGTTTTAATCCATACAAGACACTTAGAAATCACTAGGCTCATAATTTTTACTTTTTTTGATAACTATTCAGGCAAATATAGTAGAACTGAATAGAATATACAAGGATCTATAATATTGACCCAATGATAGCTATGTAGTCAAAGGACGTCAGTTCGAATCCTTGCAATAAACCTGAGATTTCGGTGAAGAAAAACATCCTGATGAAACTATATCCTGGTAGTAGAGCTTTTTCTAACGCTCATCTGGCTAGCTACCACACTTAAGTGAAAAAATCTGCTGTCAAATACCTATTAGCGTGTTCCTTCAGTTGCACTTGAGAGTCAGGCGCTCCACTATGCTTAGCGCGCCACTTAAATCTGGCGAGATTGTGGCCATAACGCTAAACCTTTAAAGTATATACAAAGTACAATAACACCGTTAACCGGCAGACCGGTACTAACCTTGTATACTCTCTCTGCTTACTATGGAAGCTGAAGAGTCATCAATCAGTCTTCTCGGAGCTGGCAGCGCACGACGGCGCAGACAAAGGTATGACACACCCAATCCCAACAGGAGGAGTGTCAAAAACAGTATCGCGCAGATTATCATCAAAATATGAGTCCCAGCTAAGGGAGCCTTTGCTGGAAGCGGTCCTTTCTCTGGTCTGCGAAATCGGAAAAAGAAACTTTATCATGGGCATCTCTAGTACTTGTTTATGTATACAACTTCCTTGGAACGTTGCGCAGTGAATAACACCATTACACAGTTCTAGAATCATTTTTCCCAGAGATTTTACAGCAAAATTATTATTAATCTCTTTTTTATGTGTATAATTTATAAGTTCAGCGCTATAACTATAATCTCATCTGATGTTAAGTGACGATGTAGCTCAAGGTGATGGCCGCGCTAAGCCTAGTGGAGGGGCTCTTAAGTGCTAGTGCCAGAACACACTTAAAGCTATTTAGCAGCAAATTTTCAACTTGAGTGTAACTAACCAGTTGGTCATAAGAAAAAGCCCTACTACCATGTTATGATTTCCTAACAACGTTCTACTTCACCGAAAGCATTGCACTGCAGCTGAGTTCGAACTCACGACCAATGACGCGACCTCCGCACACATTTCCAACTGAGCCATTATCGCTTCATTATTTCCTTTCATTATTGCCTTTATTAAACAGATAAATTTATCGAAATTAGAACCAGTACTTTGACTAGTAAATATAAAAAAGTATATTTTTATAAAAACTGTCACATTAATTTTATAATATTACACTTAATTATGATTACAGCTTATTCAAAAACAAACGACTGTCATAAAACAAGTTACGAAAAACTGACTTTGAAATTTAATTTAAATAACATAAACATGACATCATCGAATGTATTAATTAAATCTGTTCAATTAATAATTGATAGTAGCGATTATTTTGAAATATTAAATATGATGAATTCATATTATGTTACCATTCAAATTATTTAAATATCGATCGCTTTAAATCCGTTAAAAATATTATATTGCAAAAATTTTCGTTGTCATCAATGAAAAACGTTGGACACGTATATTCCTTTATTTGTACAATGTTTTATGAAGTTTAAAGACACGAAAAAATCCTATAAATTAATAGCTGCCAACTGTACCAGTAACGTTAACATAAAAAGAAATCTCGCCCACTTGAGTAACCGCAGATTATCGATGATTATTATTTCAATAAGGACATTTCATTATACTTATCCCGTACAAATAGTATGTTTTTATGATATAGCTAATTTGTTGTATGTACAAGATAAGCTTTAAACCTTACAATTTCGTTCTCTCGATTGCTCTAGCGGCTTAGGCAATCGCCACGCCCTTGCAGTTGCACTGATGGTCATAGGTTCGGATTCCACATAGATTAGTGCAATCAAAAATAATTTACATACACAAACGATTTTTCTAAATCTATATGTTAAATTGTATTTGGTAATTGTATATTTCCAAAGTCCGACAAGACACAGTTTTATCTCCATTTTGGATTTTAAAAAAATCGGTATACAGATCTACCTACAAACAAAGACTTACGTAAATATAAGCGGATTGAATACTGGCTCGGGCACGATAGGTGGCGGATACCGACACACTATAGTGATGACCTCATCGCCGTCCATCTCCAGACCTGGATGGAACCGCACCACTATGTTGTTGGTGAAAACCCGCAATGGATCCTGTACAATTGAAAAATCTCTTAAAACAATTGCCTTACATCAGCGATACTCAACCTTTTTTCTATAGACGCCACAAACATGCGTTAGTCATTGTGCCTCGGGCCTTAAATTAATAAAGATTTAAATAATAGTATCCTTCGGTTTTATAGGTCTTTAGGTAATTTAAAATAAAGGAATACCAGATGGGCGAACCACAAAAGCCAGGCAGGATAATTTTGAAGTGGTCATTTTTTTTTATACTTTAGATTTTGCGTTATGGCCATAATCACACTTGATCTTAGTGGCGATACGGCCCAAGTTGATAGACACGCTAAACCTGTGGAGAAACTGGCTCTCAAGTGCAGCTGCCGGAATGCTATGCTATGGTTTCCTCACGATGTTTTCCTTCACCGAAAGCTCAAGCTCATTGTAGGTGCTTGGATTCGAACTCACGCCTCTTGACGCGAAGTCGTACACACTACGACTGAGCTATCATCGCTTTTTATATGACACCAAATCAAATATGATATATACATTACTGATATGCTATTTAAGGCTTGTCGTATAGTAAGGATCTTTTTTTTTTTTTTCTAATGTTGCACAGCAAAGTGACTGCACTGGACCTGATGGTAAGTACAGTACAATCCATATCAGCGGCGACTGACAGCGAACAGAATACACTGCCAGTCGCGGCTGTCATGCTGGCCTGCTTAGGTACCTCTTCACGCCTCTTTTGAAGGACCCAATATCATAGGAAGGAGGGAATACGTTGACAGGAAGACGGTTCCACAATTTCACGGTGCGACAGAGATAAGAGTCAGCAAACTTTTTGGTTCTGGATGTTATAGGTGAAACCGTGAAATTGTGACACCGAAGCCCCGCCCGTGTGGTTCTGTTGGGGAAAGGAGCGGAGGGGATGAGTTCAAAGAGCTCCTCACAACACTCACCATGATACAAGCGATAGAACACGCTTAGAGAGGCAATATCCCTGCGCAATTGAAGCGGTTCTAGAGTGTTGGTAATAGCTGTATCATTATTAATACGGACAGCCCGCCTTTGCAACTTATCTAAGGCATCGATGAGGTATTTAGCGGATGCATCCCAGAGGTGCGAACAGTATTCCATGCACGGACGAACCTGGGCCTTATAGAGAAGGTACAGCTGGTCGGGCAAGAAAAACCGTCGCACTGAGATGTTTTGGAGATGACATACTCGATGTGGTCCCTAAGATTTAAGTCACTTCGAATATCTATTTCCAAGATATTTAGGCTGTCGCGCATCGTAGGGTTTGGTGAAAAGGGGGATTTTTTTAAAGTAAAGAAAAAGTTTCTGAAGGTTGTGCAACGAAATATATTGATGAAAGAGAATTAAATGTAGCAGAGATGCAAATGCGATGATGGACGTGTGAAGTAACTAGAACTTCTTTGAAGCGATGATAGCTCAGTGGCAGTGTGTACGACTTCGCGTCAAGAGGCGTGAGTTCGAATCCAAGCACCTACAATGAGCTTGAGTTTTGGGTGAAGGAAAACATCGTCAAGAAACCATAGCATTGTGGTAGGACATTTTCTAATGTCCGCCTGGCTAGCAGCCACCCTCAAGTTGAAAATCTGCCGATAAATACCAATAGGTGTGTTCCGACATCTGCACTTGAGAGCCAATTCCTCAACAGGGTTAGCGTGTCTACCAACTTGGACCATATCGTCACTTAAGGTCAGGTGAGATTATGGCCATAATGCTAAACCTTAATAATAAATAAAAAAACCTTCACCGAAAGCTCAAGCTCACTGTAGCTGCATTCGAACTGGAGTCCTTTGACGCGACGTCCGTACACACTACCACTATAACAGCCCAAAAAAAATCCCACTGAAAACCTACCATTAAGATCATTACTTCCCGCTTATTGCCAGTCACTAAGGAATACTTTCTCACTAACTTTAGTCAGTGGCTGGATCGACGTAGAACCCACAGTTCGTATAAGTAAACATACCTGTTTTGTACCACATCCTTTAAGAGGTAACTCCAGCTTATAAGAGAGCGCCCCCTTGCCCACGATCTGGCATGCGGAATTCCTATCGAAGTCAGCGTACGCGATGCCGTAAAATTTCTCGTTGAACTTCAACTCGATCTGCAAATGAGCAACGTGTATGGTGTTCACATAATATAAAAATAAAAGTCTGAAAACGAAAAACATAGGGCGTATGTTTGTATTTATGTATTTCATGTGTCCCATGCTTTTCGTTTTGAATCTTTTATTTCGTTACAAAAACTTATATTCATTTATTTAATTAATATCTTTTGCTTCTTAGGGTTATGTGAATAAAATTTAAATATATTTTCTGTTCATATGTTTGTTAGATTTGACCTATACTTAAGTATATAGCTGATGAAGTTGTTAGTTATAAATCGACTATAATAATTTTATCGAAAAACAATTATTTTTTTTCACATTTTCATGCATTGACATCTATCTTCTTCTGAGCTGTGGTACAAATGTGAAGTATCTATCGCATTGGGAAGTTAGTTTAAAATCAATTACAAAATTTCTTCCGGACAGACATACAAGAAAGCTAGTTAATGAAAACATAGTAAAAAAAAACTGAGGTTTAAAAGATAACAATAAATATAAATGTTTATCTCATAGTTACACCACTCAAAGAGGGTTAATTAAACTTAATCTCGTTGGAAAATCCAAGAAGAACAAGTGAACTCATCAAAATATTTGTTCTTTGCATTTAAGTTTTTTTTTTTCGATTTGACATATGTTGTTAGCCTCAATGACTTTAACACCTTTATAATTTATAGAAACCTTAAGATAATAAGATATTAGAACGAAAAAATCGTTCAAATACAGCTACAAGAGAATGAACCTCTAATACTTAGTGTAGATAGTTGGTCATGGTCAAAATGCTTTAAAACTAGCTACGATTTAATTGGTTTCATCGTGATGTTTTCAACATTGACTCTACATTAATATGTCAATCAAATTATTTTACTCACTGAATAGAAAATAATTTAAGATTATTTGCAAGATAAAATTTACATACCTGCATAGACCCTGCAGCGCAATTAAGAGCCGCTTTTGTCCGGTTTAAGAAGATTACTGGGCTTAAGTCATCTAACTTTGTCACCTGAAACAATGTTTATAGAAAGCGTGATAAAATATCAAATGCATGTACAGACTTATTAAGCTCAGAGTCAAGAATAATCGCTTTTCTAAAAAACCCAAAGGCATCATATTATTATTAGATATATCATTTATCGAAGTATTCTTATGACAACGCCACATTAGCCTAAATTTATGATTAAAATAAATAATTTAAATACCATTTTAAAGCTTATGCCTTCTGCTTACATAGCAAATAGAATATTGATTATATTTTTTATTTTTTTTTATAACTCAACAATCCTATCAACATTTATGAGGTGCCAACTATTACCTATTGATGACAGTTGTTATGTCCATTCCATTTCTAAATATTTATTACGAAAATTAATTGAATTATGTACTATGTGATGTTTCATTATGAAAATTCTCACAGCAAAATTTGTTATATTTGTCTTCTTAACAATAACGCATACCTAATTATATGCACAACAGCGCCTAGCCCATAAAACGTAAAGATTTACACGTAATTTCCGTTATAATTAGCCTATAATATTATTATCCTTTTCTTTTGTTTTTTTTCTATTTTATTTAATTTTTATATATACTGTTTTTTTATATTTATAGATCGTGTGTACTGACACGATTTACTTAAAATTATTGAACTGTGAAACATGTTATTGGAATATACACATTATTTTTGTCTTTAAATTTTTTAAACCTACTCATTGTATACTTCTGTTTTGTTTTCGAAATAAATAAATAAAAAAAATATTTATATATATATAATATAATTCATAAATATAATATATTTATGAATTTGGTATAGAGATAGATAAGAACCTGGAGACGGTGAAAGGCCAGTTCTCTCGCGAAAAACTTATTCAAGGTGGGGTTAAGCGGGGGGGATAAACGTTATATGAAACTTTTTATTGCGTCATCCGATTTGTTTGGCTAAAATTAATATTATCGCGAGCGAAGTCGCAGGTAAAAGCTAGTTTGTATATAAAAAAAGCGTATGCATCTGAGTTCCGGCGTACGACTGGAGTTCACTCTATAAGTAGTACCTTTGAAACATAACAATTGTGAAATTGAAAGGTACTCAAAGTACACTGCGCAATAAACAAGGCACTTTTGAATTGACCCTTATATTCATTTAAGTCCTAATAAAACTTCCATAGTTTGTATGAAAAATCGTTTCGTAATGAGTAAACTTCAAAGTATTGAAATTCATAAACATTTGCCTAAACAAAAACACAACACTGCGTTCAAAACCAATCGAGATAAGAGTTAACCTCGGGCTAGATTTATTAAATATAAAAAGTGTATTGTTATAGAGCAAACGCCCACATAAATCTGTATTGGTAATTATTACCTTGCGGCTTGTATCCATCGTAACACGTTTCCATAACTACAGACGACACGATCAATTCGTGTCAACACGTTTAGATTTACAGTATATTATTATCACACCGGATGGTGACGATGTAGCCCAAGATGGTGAATGGCTAAGTCTACTGATAAAACTGGCTCTTAAGTGCAACTACCAAAACATACCAACAGGTATTTCACGGTAGATTTTCGTTGTCCGGAATATTTTTTTATATAGTTAATATTTAGCGTTAAGGCCATAATCTCAGCTGATTTGACGATACGGCCCAAATTGGTAGACACGCTAAACCTGTGGAGGAACTGGCTCTCAAGTGTAACTGTCGGAACACAACTATTGGTATTTGGCGGCAGATTTTTAACTTGTGTGTGGTAGGTAGCCAGGCGGGTATTAGAAAAAGCCCTACACCCATGCTATGGTTTCCTCATGACGTTTTCCTTCACCGGATGCTCAAGCTCATTGTAAGTGGATTTGAACTTACGTCCTTTGACGTCTAGTCCGTACACACTACCATATATTTAACCATAATATTAATTCATATGTCGTTAAAATATGTCTATTAATGATAAATGTATAGGTACAGACAGATACATTTTCAAGAAATACAGATCTTGAAACATCTTTAGTGAGAGCTTTGAAATATTGTGTGACGCTCGTTCTGGTAAAGGCAGTCTTCAGCACGACCCCTTTTTTATATGTACAGATTTATTTTGATCTTTTATTCAACGGTTATTCAACGAGTCTTATGGCATATAAATTACCGACGGAATCTTTGCCACTGAAGTTAATATACGTAACTGTTTAAGTGGATTACACTCTATACTTAACACCAACGTACAGTACTTTCGCTGACTTATTATAATAAAATGTTAATATACCGAATAATTACCCCAGTTCGAAATGCATCGCAACTAACAAGGTTAAACAGGAAGCAAGGTGGGCTAGCAACTGTTCAAGAACTGTAGTGTTTGTGAAACTATCATATGTTTTTGTAAACTGTAATTCTAATATTTCACGCTACTATCGTCTGAAGCGAAATCGCTCTGATGTCTGACAATATAAAACGAATTCCAGTTATTAACGTCTAGGAAGGGCAAAATAAAGTCTGCCAAGGTACAATGGAAACAAGAACACATAGTATTGACTATCCACAGGCTATATACAAGAATCCATCATAAGGATGATTCACACTTTACGACATTACAATATATCAGCTCCAAGCACAGCCTTGTATTACACTCCGACATATTATGAAATTGGCTACAAAGTCGTTGATTCAGAAACGCATTCAGGAATATTAGGACGGGAGACATATGTGTGATATTTTTATTATTTTACTGTATCAATTGCTAAGCTTACTTATAATGTTAAATAAAAGCACAGATGACTACATACTCATCATTTACAACGCTTAAAACGAACGCTTAAACGGTCGTTTTGAATGCGTATAAAAAGGCCTACTTACTAAAGCACCTACAATGAGCTTGAGCTTTCGGTGAAGGAAAACATCGTGAGGAAACCATAGCATGGTGGTGGGGCTTTTTCTGATGCCCGCCTGGGTAGCTACCACCCTCAAGTTGTAAACCTGCCGCCAAATACCAATAGGTGTGTTCCGGCAGCTGCACTTGAGAGCCAGTTCCTCCACAGGTTTAGCGTGTCTACCAACTTGGGCCATATCGTCACTTAAGATCAAATGAGATTATGGCCTTAACGCTAAACCTTAAGTATAAAAAATGACGTCCTGTCCTAAGACCACCAGACAGTAGTAAAAAATCGTGATATGTCTGTCGATCCCTTAGTCGCCAGCCAACTTTACCCGAACGAGCATCACACAAAAAGGTTGCGAAACAGAATTTCAAACCCTTCACAGAAGAAGTTAATGCCCACCTGTCTAGCTACCACCCTCAAGTTGAAAATCTGCCGTCAAATAACCTATAAGTGTGTTCCGGCAGTTGCACCTGAGAGCCAGTGCCTTCACTAGGCTTAGCGTGTGCACCACCTTGGGCCACATCGTTACTTAACGTCACGTAAGATTGTGGCCATAACGTTAAACCTTCAGTATAAAAAAAGTTGTTTCACTGCCATAGTACACCAAAGAATTTTAAAATATTATTAAAATAACAGGCGAAACAATATCTGTCAAAGTTAAAAAAAAAACTTATTGGGTATTGGGATTTAGGTTGCAGACTCGATGCGGCCCTGTCGCCGGAGTGTAGGTAAGTTGAACGTTTCGATACGATCGTACATTTTTATGCGACACGAAATGGGATGACGTCGTATTTAGCATATCTCTTCAAATTAATAAACATCAACGGACTCCATTGGTGTTGTTTACGAGAGACTTACATAACATAATGGCTTTCGCAGGCAATTTAGAAGTCTATATAATGTTTATTATACGCGAGGGGTTAAACGAAACTGTTCGATACAAAAAATATGATATTTGGTAGTAATTATTTTTTATAGTTTATAGGTTTGGCGTTATGGCCACCGTCTCAACTGAAGTGACTTTGTGGCCCAAAATGGAAATGGAAAGACTGGCTCTCAATTACAACTGCCGGAATACACTTATAGGTATATGGCCGTAGATTGTCAACTTGAGAGTAGTTGCTAACCAGGTGGGTATAAGACAAAGCCCTACCACTATGCTATGCTTTCTATACGATGTTTTCCTTCACCGAAAGCCCAGGCTCATAACAGTTATTCGAATTCACATCCATTACCGTCTGTACACACTACCACTGAGCTATCATCGCTTCGACAATCGATATGTTTGGTATATACTGACGTATTGCTATGCCGAGACATACATCTGACGTATGGTGGTCGATATTCAATCGATTACAATTATCTTGTCTCACCTTCTAGTGAAATCTAAGAAATATAAATAATAATTAACTTAATATACATAAATTTATTGATTTTTTCTGTACTTTGCCCGCTTCGCTACTTTTACTATGAGTGCTATTTACATTTAGCATATAGTGACGTCCTGTGGTATTCATTCAGTTTGGTACTACTTTCCAGGAAAATCTAAGAAATCTGAAAAATAAGTAACTTAATAATAAAGTGTTTTTTTCTGCTCAGTCGTCTCGCCACTGACGTCACGCGGTGTGTTATAGGTTCGAATCCCGTACGAGGTAATTATTTGTGATATTTCCAAATAGTTGTTTGTTTAAAAAATTATGTACGTTTTCTAACAATTTGTAATGTATATTTATTAGGTTAAAGCGATTTCCAAGTTATCAACCTGCACTACAATGTTACCATCTCGGTACATTCGAAACAGAATGCGTAAATAGTTGTAGATTCGTGATACCGCATACTGATGAATGAAATGAGTTTTGAATAAAACACGCACGTCCGAACCGTATACTCGACTCTTTATATATCGGGATAATGAGGTCAGATCTGCGTTCACTGAAATTGTAGGTCAAGCGATACAACTTATATAAAATTGTCGGAAGTTATCCTCGAACGATTTTGTTTTTTTTTTTTTATCGAAGCAAAGCTCGACAGTGTGACGTCACTGGACATTTTTTACGTACTTCCTTACTCGTGGTGTAATTGCAACAAGAGAGGCCACGAGTGGGGCGTGTACCGACTCATCGTGTGACAAGCAAAGTCAAACACCCACTACGATACTGAAAACCTATTTATTGCCGAAGACAAGGACGACGTTCACATTTTTTTTATTACGTCACAATACCTGATGGCACACAAACTAATCTATTTACATACTCCGCATGCCAGTGGTGTATTTACCAGTAGGCTGAGTAGGCTGGAGCCTAGGGCGGCAGATTTTACTGGCGGGAAATTTGAGTTATTTTCGTTTTGTTTTTAAGAAACTTAAAGATATACCTAAATATTGCTGGATAATATGTCTCACCACTTAGAATCTAAGTTTTATATCGTTTTTTTTTACAATGCAAAATTTATTATTAGGAAGGCACAGTTTTAATAGACTACGGGCGGCTAATGTGTAATTCCGTACTGCCGCACACCCTTAGCCGAGTTGTCATTTGGCATTTGCTAACGTAAGGAAAAGGCAAAACAGATGTACGGAATAAAAGATACCAAAGATATATGATTTCATCTCAAGCACTGTGTTACCAACGTTAAAACGAGGCATAGAGAATTTCTCAAACCGGACATCAAAACTACGTCTGCCGTCGGACTTTGTCCCTAGCAACCGATCATTTCATTGCACGCCTCATAAGCGAAGCGTTGAGGTGAGTACTGCTGTCACTACACGTAAAAAACTGATTTTTCTAACTTAAAATCCCTTTATTTATCATATATTGCAATTGTAAAATAATATGTACACCCACATATCAAGAAAAAATACTATTTTTAACACTCATGATATTTTTGATGTCATCTTTGTTATTTAAATTTGTTAAAAAACTGTTTTAAAAAAAAAACTGTCTTAGTCGTCCGCATGTCTGTATGTGTGGATCCTGTATGTTATCACGATAACGACCGAAATACTTTACTAATAAATTCTTTTTTTTTACGCTTTAGTATAATTAGGAATTAGAAAATTTGCTTTTCACGGTCTGATTCGATGTAGTTTAATTGTTATAAATAAACAACAAAAAAGAAGAGAGATAGAGGCGTTCACTTTTGGATTTTCTAAACTTTTTTACTATACCGTGACTTTAAGTAAGATTCTATGTAGCCTTTTGACTACAAAAAGATAATCAACTCTATTTAGCAACACTAAATAGACTTCAACTTTTAATGTTAAATTAAGTGTAAATATTATTGTACGTCCAAAAAGGTAAATAAAGCTATATTAAATGGAGTTTACACTTACCTTCCCGTCAAGAACAGTTTGTTCCGGTAAACCTTCCCCCTGATATTCGATGTTGTTCGCCTGGGAAGCATAGTTAGACTGTGCGCTAACCGCCGCCAGCACACACGCAAGCACCATCCACAACGAAGGCATATTTATATCTGAAATCAATGAAACAATTTAAATTAATCACATATTACAGTTATATAAATTAAATTCAATTGGGAAGAAACATCGGGTTACGTAACATCCGGCAATTTTTAAAACGCATTGGTCACCAGTTTCAGTTTTGGAATATGTCATCGATATTCTAAACAAGAATGTCATCCTATATGAGTTTTGTTACACTTCACGATACCAAATATAGAAACAGAAAACTTAACCTGGTATTTATAAACCCAATATTTTCCGGGAAACATTTCTATATTAATGGCAGTAAAAAAATAATACCTAAAGTGATGATAGCTCAGTGGTAGCATCAAGGAAGGCCGCGTCATGGGACGTGAGGTTGTATCCAACCGCCTACAATGAGCTTGTGCTTTCAGTGAAGGAACACATCGTGACGTCACCATAGCATGGTGGTAGAGCTTTTTCTAATACCCGCCTAACTAGCTACCACCCGCAAGTTGAAAATCTCCCGCCAAATAACATTGTGTTCCGGCAGTGGCACTTGAGAGCCAGTCCCTCCAAAAAGGCCGGCAACGCAATTGCGATTCCTCTGGTGTTGTGGGTGTCCATAGGCGGCGGTGATCACTTACCATCAGGTGACACGCTTGCTCGTTTACTTCATATTCCCCAAAAAAAGGTAAAACTTCTAAACTAAAACTTTTTCTAAAACTTTTCCTCATTTTGAGATCAAAATTATTAAATTTTCTTCTCAACTTAACGACTACAATCTTCAGGTGCTACATATTTCAAGTAAAAACCGACTAGAACGTGTCGTTATTGCGGTAGACACATAACTTTTCCTAAGAGAAAACACAAGTAATATGAGATATTGAACTACTTTCTTAATACGAGAAAATTATTTACGCTGTCATTTCACTTTCATAGTGATGATAATTAATCAATGTGTCGCTAATGCTTTATGTCTAAATATATAAATAGGAAAGTAACTCTATTAAGTTTCCACGCAACTACTGAAGCAATTTCGGTAAATTTAGGTATAGTGATAAATCGAACCATGGAAAGATATATAGGACATATTATATCGTCACTGAAAAAAAACATGAAAATTAGTTTTTTTTTATATTTTAAAAATTTTCGTTATGGCCACAACCTCACTGATGTTAAGTGACTATTTGGCTCAAAATGATAGACACGATAAACCTGTGGAGGGGCTGGCTCTAAAGTGCAGCTACCACAACACACCTATAGTTATTTGGCGGCAGTTTTCAGCTTGAGTGTGTTAGCTAGCCAGGCAGGCATTAAAAAATCCCTACCACCATGCTATGGTTTCCTCACGATATTTTCCTTTCCGAAAGCTCAAGCTCATTGTAGGTGCATTCGAACTCGCGTCTCTTGACGTAGAGTCCGTACACATACCACTGAGCTATCATCGCTTCAAGTTTCGCCCTAATTTAGCAGTCAAACGTTACCACTCTAATATCATATAGTAGTCGATGACACTATTGTTAAAATATGTTAAGCCGTGCAATCCGTGCAAGGACAGCAACATAAGCAGACAGGGCGTGAACATACTTTCATCATAAGCTACAGCTGACCGAACAAGTTTGCATTCGATCACCATAAATTATTATACTGTGTTCGAACAACTTGTTACATAAACTGTTCGCAAGGTTGCCAGTCGTCGTGGGCTTTATGAGGTACTGGTAATTTATTATAAGCCTAATACGTAATCTGATAAATTTATTGACAATATAAAGAGAAAAGATTAATCAAATAATAGAATAAAAAACAGGGAATTAAATATACATAGATAGGTATAACACAAGATAAGGGACAAATACATTAAACCCAGTCCTATAAATCAAAATTAACCTTCCAGAATATTAGCTATATTAATATTATGTTAGTTTGAAAGCGTTAATCTTACATCAAGATAGGCAGGTTACAAATAGGATTACAATAATTTTTTTTTTTGTATTTGTTAGACCAATAATTGTGAGAGGCTGTTTAACATTACGTCTACCAATTGGTAAGTTATATTTAAAAATGGTGAAAGTTGTATTGAAAAAGTTATACAAGAACAGGTAAAAATTATTTAAATATATTTAATTCCACGCGAACGAAGCTCGAATTTAGTTCATTACAAAGTTTTTTTGATTTTTTAAATAGATTTGTTATTTGGCCGTAATGATTTTCTGTATGATTTTTATTCATAGGAAACGATAGATGACACTATCGTAGGTTTTTTTTAAATCACGTGTCGTCTGTATTCAGATACATCTCTCCAACAAGACGTCAGATATCATGTGGGTTTTAGAGAGTATTTCCGGTAGGAGTCCCAAATAACCCTCTCAGTCGCCAACCCCCCAATCTGAGAGGATATGCTTCTCTCTAATAATTGGTGTTAAATCATGCAGAAATCTTTAAAACGGAAATCAAAATATATATCTTGAGATGTATTTATCGAAATATGGCTGGCTAGGTAGATATTATTGTCCTTTACAGTATTCAATAAATCAACCAAAGCGCCACTTAACCCAATCAGGGAAAACATAGAAAATCAATGAAACAAAATATACATATACTATGCCAAATTTCATTATGATAAGTCAAACTGTTTCGAAATTTAACGATCTTATACATACAAACGTCTATTTTTGTATATAATAATAATTACTATACAAATAAATACATTTAATCCTTTTTTTCCATACATTAAACTGTATGTAAATTTGAGGACCAACTTAACGCCCCCCGCATCCAAATGTAGCATTTCAATATCGAACTCCTTTATAACGGGCTCGTTTTTTATTGAAATGGATTAAGCTTTAGTGATAAGCTTAGCGATTATAGTATTAAAAGTATGCATATTTTAATCGTACTGTGAAAAAATAAATGCACCTTATCTAATAGTAACCACAGCACAATCCAAAAACATCGATAATCACAAGCCATGGTCAAGTCGTCGCTTTCATGCCGGCCTGCAAGTTTCTCGGTTATACACTGCTGGAATCCGAAATGCCACAACCTATAAGGTGTTAACTGTCTAGTTTTTGACAATGTCTGTGTGTCGTTTTTCACAATTTCTCTTTATCTGGCCCAAGATGGTAAACGGGCTAAGCCTATTAGAGGGACTGTCTCTAAAGTGCAACTTCCGGAACACACCTACAGGAATTCGGTGGCAGATTTTCAACTTGAGGGTGGTTGCTAGCCAGGCGGACATACGAAAAAGATGCACCATCATACAAAATTTGATATTTTAATCAATCCTAATCGAATAATAAAATAAGAGATATACACATAATTAAACTGCAAATATTTCGTTGTCTCGTTCATTTTATCCTTGATCTTTGATAGATGCGTGAACTTTTAACGACCATGACTTTTATATGTCAAAGCGAAGACGACACCTTTTTAGAGATACCGTATACTTAACAAGGAAACAAGAAATTAATGGCGGGTTTAAAACGCGACTTACTTTTTGATAATTGCTCGACGTTTCGGCCTGGTCACACAGACTTTGGTCACGAAATGACTGAAGTGTTGCGGTGTCATCGTTAGGGGGGGGGGCAGTTTCTAGTAACTACCAGTACTAGAAACTAGTCAGTCGGAACTATCAAAATTTTCGTTTGTTGGGCACAGGAATAGGATAGTTTCCTGTCTAACAACTTTGAAATCAGCATCAAAAATTGTAACATTTGTATTCCTAAAACACGTTACTCAATAAACACAGTCTATATCGGTTACACATTAGACCACGGGTTCCCAAAGTATATGTCGCAGCGCCCTGATCCTGAGGTTTACTAAAATTCATTGTAATCAAATAATATTTTTTATTTACTAGCTGAAATGGCGAACTACCTACCGCCTAACAATAAATAAATTGGGCTTTGTATTATGTATAGAGATTTAATCGTGTACATTGTCCGTATGCTATTCAAAATCCGACGGTCCAAGTAAATAAAATTTATATAAATATTTATGAGACCGCTTCGCTTGTCAATAAAAGCACAACCCTTTTCCGGTATCACATTGGACAAAATCCTCCGAATGTCATTACAGAAATGCATTAACTTCGAAATTTATGATTCGAGTAGAACACGCTTCCCGTGACCGGTTTATTCTTCGTGATTTTATTTTAATCATATCTTCGAAAATTTACACGTATATTATACAAATTTTCACATTAAGAAAGGATCAAGATTTTCAAGTTTGTTCATCTCGGTATTTTTTTTTATATTACACTCGCACTAGGGACCAAAGTTTATGCCTCGACTTTACAAATATGTTATTATAAATAAAATTTTGAGGCAATGATAGCTCAGTGGTGGCTTGTACGGACACCATGCCAGAGGACACGAGTTCAAATGCCTGCTATGAGCTTGAATTTTCCGGGAAGGAAAATATCGTAGTGAAACGTCTGCCCGTCTGGCTAGCTACCACTGTCAAAAGCCAGTTCCTAGGCTTATTGTGTAATCTATCTCAGGCCACATTGCAACTTAACATCAGGTCAAATTGTGGGCATAACACTAAACCTGTAAACTATAAATAAATATTCAAAGAATACATTTTCTTTGTAGGATTCGAATCTACAGCAATAGTTTTCTTCACAGTGTTTTCTTCTTAAGCTACTTTTTCAGGGTGGCAGGAAGCATTGTAGTCGACCCAACACAATGATACTCTATTAAGTTATTACTTTTAGGGGGCAGCCAGTGTATGTTCAACTGCAGACGCTGAACGTCGGCATAATAGCGACTGCATGATTACTAAACACTCAGAGGTCACTTATTTTAGATCGCACTTTGATTACTATCTTTTTCTTCGCAGCCCTTATCCTGCATAGGTAGAGTCGGCACAATATGTTTTCTTCCTTCACACAACTCTATCAGCTGTCATCTTTTTTTATACACACATAATTTCTCACAGAGCCCATTCACATCTTCTTCGGTGTTATTCTTATCCTACATCCATCTATCTACCTTGTTACTTAATATACCTCTATGTAGTTAAATGGTTTTCATTTGTTCTCACACCATGCTTATATCACGTTAACCTGTTACCCCGCAATTGCTCCTTCATAATTAACATTTTATAGGTTTGATTACCATCGTATACAGTTACTAGCTGTGGCCGCGACTTCGTTTGCGTGGAACTAAACATTATTTAATAATTTTTGTAACTTTTTAAAATACTGTTTAATTTCTATGCTATACAGCGTGATTTTAAATATAGCCTTGAACCTTCCTTGATGAGTACTCTATCAATTTTTTTTTTTAATCCATCTGTTACTTCATAGGATAAGTGCGTTCAAACGAACATTTTTTTAACCTGATTTTAAGTGACGCTACTGCCCAAGTTGGTAGACACGCTAAACCTGTGGAGGGATTTTCTCTCAAGTGCTGCTGCCGGAACACACGAATTGGTATGTGGCGGCAGATTTAAACTTGAGGGTGGTAGCTACCCAGGCGGGCATTAGAAAAAGCCCTACAACCATGCTGTGGTTTCCTCACGATGTTTTCCTTCCCTTAATTTTCATACTATAAAATACTTTTCCGTTTTATAATTTTAATACAGATTTGTAGTGCTCATATAAAAAACAATGCTACGTTACGTTTAAAAGTAAACGTTTCGAAGTTCAACATAATTCCATCTCACAACACAATGCTAGAGTGTAAAAGTTAAAACTAATTGCAAATACTGTTACAGTCTCGTATACAATCGTGTGCGTATGATTTAATTAACATGTCTAATAAAACCTACTGTTCTTGAGCGAGAACAAAGCGCCATCTCCCACGGAGTGTTTCACACACGCATATCAAGTATTGAAGACATTCAATGTACAGTGGAAAAGAAAAGTGTAATACTAAGGAAATATTTTATTTTATGCACTATATTAGAAACAAATGCAAAAAGTTTTCTCTAACTTGGTATAATTTGATGACATTCGTTTTCAACTGGGTCAATACAAAGATAAACTACTTCTTTATGTTAATTTAATTGTATAAGGTTTTATTGATTTTGTGAACGTACTCATAGGAATTCATTAAGGAAACCTTTAGGCTAATTAACATCACGCTACTACCGATAGGAATAAAGCTGCATCGAGAAAAGTTACAAAAACGGGCAAAAATCTATATTTGAATACTTTAAATCGGAATAGTTTATTTATTTGAACGCATTAATCTTAGGAACTACCTGACGGCTTTCAAAAAATCTTTTTGTATTCTGTAGAGAAATCATTGAAGAAGCCTCAAAGCTGTAATGAAAACAGTGAAAACGTGGGCCAAGAAGATGAACACGCTATACTCAGTGCAGGGTCTGGCTCTCAAGTGCAATTCCGATACAAAACTATAGGTATTTCGCTGCAGATTTCCAAATTAAAGATGATAGCTAGTCAAGCGAGCATTAAAAAAGCCCTACCACCTTGCTAAGGTTTCATCACAATGTTTTCCTTCACGAAAGCTCAAGCTCATTGTAGGTAGATTCGATTTCACGTCCTATTAAGCGTCGTCCGTACACAGTATCAAATGAGCTATCATCTCTTCAAAACTAGTATATGTTAATAAGCACTTTTTCAATTAAGCGTACGTAGAGTTTTATAGCTACTTTGCATGCCACCCGAAGCTTCCAGTGGGCGTTGACACCGCTCCTACACGGATGCAGCTCTGTGTTTATACCTACATGTATACTAATTCCAAATCACATACGAGTCCGAAGCGATGATAGCTCAGTGGTAGTGCGTATGACTTCCCGTCAAAGGACGTGAGTTCGAATCCAACCACCTACATTGCGCTTGAGCTTTCGGTGAAGGAAAACATCGTGAGGAAACCATAGCATGGTGGTAGGGCTTTTTCTAATGCCCGCCTGGCTAGCAACCACTCTCAAGTTAAAAACCAGCCCCCAAATGCTAACAAGTGTGTTCCGGTAGCTGCACTTGAGAGCCAGTTCCTCCACAGGTTTAGCGTGTCATAACGCTAAGACTAAATATAAATTAAAAAGGAGTCATGAAGATTTACCATAAAAAACAACAGTAAACAAACATATTAGATATCCTAAGCTAGTAAGTTATATAGCACTCACAGTTATCTATTGGATTTTAAAACATCATCATCATCTTGTTCTGTTCCCAAATTATTTAGGGTCGGCGCAATACGTTTTGCTCTTCCATACATCTCTGTCAGCTGCCATCTCTTAATTCGCTCCCTTTTTTTTTCATCTCATTCCTCACACACTCTATCCATCTTTCCTTTGATCTTCCACATCCTTTCCATCCTTCAACATTCATATCCATTACTATTCTCACTATATTTGTTTCCTCTTTTCGTATGACATGTCCAAACCAAGGTAAGTGATTCCCTTTCAACTTCTCTACCACTGGTGCCACTTTCAAACTTCCTCTTACATACTCATTCCTGACTTTGTTCATCCTTGTAACACCACACATCCATCTCAAAATTCGCATTTCTGCTGCACGCAATCGACACAAATTACAAACCCAGCACTCCGATCCATACAATACCACAGGTCTTGTAATAGACTTACATATTCTGCATTTAGATCTTAAGACATATTATTTTAAAATATATACAATAGTTTATAAGCTGATCTCGTCCGGAGACTTGATGGCTTCATACATTTAAAACTGAACACATTTCGGAGTTTCAAATAGCGTAACATACCTTAATCATACATTTAGCATTTTTATGCAGTTCCTCATAAAGAGATCTGTAGTTCGTAGTGAGAATTCATACTATTTGGTATTTTGTTTACATTATATTTATTTAAATGCAACCCGTACTTGGACATTCAAAAAATTCTCTATATTCACGCCAAAGAAGTACCTATAATTTCGCTTACACACACACTTTTTTATAGTACAAAGTAAATACCCATGCGTTGATGTCACTTGATGTTTAAATTTGTACAGTTTACAGCTATTTATAAGAGACCTCCGACAAAACTACGACTCTGGCGTCATTTAATGATAATAAGTTACTAAAGCCAAGGTGTAAAGTTGGAACGCTTCGTGTGGCGGCACGTGTCGCGAATATAAGCGAGTGGCGAATCATCAAACGACTAATCAAATCTATATATACACATATCTTTATTAACATTACAAAGCGGTAAAATCTGTTTGTTTGTTAGAACGCGCTAAACTTAGGAACTACCCATTGCATTTCGAAAAATCATTTTGTCTTTGACAGAGCAATCAATGCAAAAGGCTTTGAGCTATTCAACATCACGCTATCACCAGTAGGAGTACAGCTATATTGAAAAAAGTTACAATAATGTACAAAAATTAATGAATCTTTTTTAGTATCACGCAAACCAAGTCGCGGAAAGAGTTGATGCATAATACTTATGGATTACATTTCTCATATTAAACAAAAGTTTTTTTTTTTAATTCATTGCACATTATTGCAATATAATAAGTATATAAAATATACTTCAAATAATAAAACGTCATTTAAGCCTACGCAAACGAAGACGCGGGCATTACTAGTATTATAATATTATAAGATATTCAAACTAACTGTATGTACCTATTTGATAGTGTATTCATAGTCAATAACATTTCCTACTCGACATCTTCAAAAGGCAATTCCTAAAAGCTTGTTATACGTTTTTACGTTCTTAATCACAAGATATATAATATTAGGACCGGATCGCAGTTGGTTTGTTTGTGAGCTTCGGTCACGTCATCCGCTATTAATAAAATATATGTTCTAAAACAAACAAAAATGAATTTTATATTTATTGAGTTTGAGCTCAAAACTGGAAATGTACGGTAAAGGTGATTTTTGACAAAAATAAGAATATTAATATGTTTTTTGTGATATTCTATATAAATGTGTTCGTTGAACCTTGTGCTTAGCGATTTAATACGTAATACCTGTATATTTTATAGCTATTTATTAGTTCGTAGTGTGTACGAAAGTTTTTACAGTCTGATTGGCAATCATTTATTATATTTTATTATACCACGATGTCGTCGAACATGTATGCGATCCGCTTAATGATAAGCGGAGGTGACATCATAAGAATAACGTCAGTCATGCCGATCTTCTCCAGTCGTAGTTTTCTCTTCTAGGTAAACCATAAACAGCAAGGTAATAATAGTCAAATAGAATAAAAAAAACTTTGTTCAATTTACGCCCCGGGAAGGCGCTTACGAACGTCAAAACTTCCATCGATTCGGGAAATAACCCAGATGTACATTACTGTACAAGAAAAAATTTAAATACATTTATAATGGTTTTTAGTGCATGCACGAGTGACAATTGCAGATATTACCATCGTTGACATATTGATCCACTCTGTAATAGCCTTTCGACATCAAATCCCACTTGACATGGTGCTTGAAGGTAATATCTGGCAAATCGATAATGTGCTTTGGGATTTTGTTACAAAATAAAGAGCTAAACCAATTTACTCAAGTTAAACCTTAAGCAAGTGCTGAAAAGCGTTAAAACTCTATCACCGGTTTGGACAGACATCGAGAAGAACCGACGAGAAACACGACCGGGTTTCTTATAACCTATTTGAAAAGATCAAAGCAAGAATAACGCAATAAATGCTTTGAAATTGCATTATCATGTTGTGCACCAATCAGAATGCACCAAATATAATTCGAAATTTGATTTCAAAGCCTAAAATTAGCGGTTAGGTCGCGATAATTGTATCCGATTGTATCACGTGGAATTTTTAAGCCTGTTGCGTTCTGATAATATCCGGTGTATACCCAACAATGAAATAGAGTGGTGCATATGATAATATAGCCTTTTCAATTACTCTTTCTTGGTTTGCCACTTCTCGGGATCAAACCGTGTATAACCTGTTGTAAAGAGGCTTGCAGACCTATACCCTTATTACGTATATCAGAAAGGTAATACGACAGCAAAAGTGGCAATTAAAAAAAAAACATTTACAGGTAATTTTTTTGGAGATATATGTCATCACTATCCTATAAAAACAATAATACCAATTAGCCTTTATCTCATTGTTGGAGATAAAATCATTAAAGATGTTGTATTTTGCATACATAAGAAGTCAACTTGATTATGCTTCACCAGTTTGGTCACCAGATTACGTCACTCATAATACTGGTATAGAGAAGATAAAATAAAAAGATCTAAGATACCTAAATTTGAAATCCCAAAACGAGAATACATCATATGTCAACGACTTTGTTTTTTATCATTACAATTATCATACAATTTAACATCTTTATCTGAGCGACGAATTTCATTTCACATGCAATTCTTACGTTATATATTGAACTATGAGGTTAATTGTACTGAAATATTGGGTAAAATTCCCTTAAAAATTTATAATAGAATGACCGGAAACCCACGTTTATTTGCCCCTCAGTCGGTTAAACACAATTATGCAAAAAAAACTGTTCTGCAGAGATGTGTTAGCGTGTATGTGACACATGTTTAATCATATAGATTTATTCCACTCAACATATATCACTATAAATATAAGAACATATTGACATAGGAAACAGGATCATAAGACACACTTTTTTTTTGCTTACACACCATATTCCTATAGATCAATCATAATCATTAACACAAAACTATTCAAAGAGAAACACACAAGTTCACCTATACACACTTACACACAAATACCTAAAACTTGCCTTTGATTATTCCCAAATATAATACATACACAATTATTTATTTTTAATAATGCTCAATACCTATTGACAACTCTTAACTGTTAAATGTAATTAAATTGCAATTGTTTAATGTATAAATAAGTATATAATAAACAAATATGCCAAGTCTGATGGTCGTTTTTTTTTTTAATTCAATTGAAAACAACAGCGAAATAAAACCCGTCCAGCCCCGCTTTAAACGAGAAAACGTTCACGGCGACCGCCGCCTAATATGGAGGTGACATAACCTTCAATAAACAGGTACTCTGTCTTGATTTCCCAAACGAGTGCGACTGCAAAAAGTCGAACGTTACGATGTAAATATTTATAATCAGGGAGGGTTCTGTACAAATTTTCAATTACCGATTTTTTAACATTCTTCAACATCGTTGTTGACGGTGACAGAATGAATTTTTGTTAAAGATCAGTCAATACATTACTAAATCAGTCAATTATCTTTATTTTTGTAGTTTTTTTTTTGGTTTTAGTTTATCCGAACAACGCGTTTATTGACATGACTTCGAGTCTTTGCAATCATTCTGAGATTTCGCTAAAGGGTATTAAAGGCTAAAGGCTAAAGGTATTGTGACGGAACCATATTCTATTAGTAGGCGTTTGTAATGCGTTTCTCGATGATACCATTTTCTCTTTACAAATGTGAAAAATATAGTAGGAAAATGAATTGGTGTGTTCTGGCAGCTCCACTTCAGAGCTACTTCCTCTAATAGATATACCGAGTCAGTAACTTACGTCACAACGTTACTAACATCACGTTATATTTTGTCAAACGCGTAACCGATAAGGACCACAAAATCTGTTGTTATATTTTTTTATTTTTAACAATTTTTTTTAATTACTATGGGTTATATTGATGGATCATGTCATTTTAAGGTAAAAATTAAAGCAAAGTTTATTGAAATTTGAATCTGAGTAAATGAAAGTAGTTTTTGATCGTGTAGTCAGTCGCAGTAAATGATCACACTAGACGATCATCGACACTGTACATATTCAAAAACCGCAACCAAGCTAAATATATAGTGAAAATGTTACTTGAAAATTATAATTCACCTGTAATGAGTTGACACAGAAAGTCACGGGCTCAACGAGTATAATAATGTTTCATATAGGCTTAGATCCAATTTTTGAATTTTTTAACAATTTTTAGGGTAATATAATTGTAGCTATCACATTTTCTATAAAAGTATTGAATCTTAACCTTCTGGTCATAATATACAAAGAGGTGTACCTCCACTTTTTATGGGTAAAAAGGTGTCTCGTATATTAATCTATAATTTTAGTTATAGGTGTACCAAATTTTGACAATTTCCACGCAACTTTCACTGTAGGGGATACAGACAAACAAACAAATATTTATAATACAATATTTCTGAACACTAATAGCTGATACATGGTGGTAGGGCTATTTCTAATGCCCTCCTGGCTAGCTACCACCGTTAAGCTGAAAATCTTCCGCCGAATACCAATAAATGTATTCCGGCAGATACAGTTGAGAGCCAGTTCCACTATAGGTTTAGCGTGTCTTACTAACTTGGGTCATATCATCACTTAAGATCAGGTGAGATTATGTCCATAACGCTAAATCTTAACTATATAAAAAAGCAAAGTACACCCCAAAAATATTTTCCAAAATATGTTTGAACTTAAATTTTACATCAAAAGGAACCCTAAAACATCGCAAAAACTACTCACATTTCACCAACTTACAGATATGAATTATCTGTTCGAAAACTACCCTTAAACACTTGCCATAAAGACTAATTAGAACGCAACAGGTACGAAAGATATATGACGCAATGCGAACGACCTGCTTCGTTGTATTTGGAGAATACTTTCACTTTTTGCCAGATGCGTGTATATATATACATATATTTGTTTAAATAATACGATATACGCATATTCTGTACATAATTCACTATTAGTGTCTTGGTATTATGCAACGGAATTAATGTTTGCTCGAATAACGTACTTCAATACTGTGCAGAACCCTGTTTAAATCGAAACCGATATTAGATCCAACCACAGCGTTTATTTTTTATCAGCAGCAAAAACCGCTTTAATATATCTTTATTTTTGTCGTGAATGTGTGGCTTAAACTCGTTTTATGGACTGCAGCTGTTATTTTTTTATATTGTAATATCATTTAATATGTGCTAGATGGCAAGTAACAACAACGAGGGTCATTATCACAATGCAGTTCTCCCGTACAATTGATTTAAAAAAATGTTTAACCTAAGTTACATGTATCGATTTACCACTACGTGTATGGTGTTCACAACCCCGTCAGGTCAGCTCTAAACCAATCTTGAGTATTCTTCTCTCTGTGAACATTTCTAAGACAATTTACATTTACTCGTAACGCTTTGTGCGTACGGCAACATATGTATAGTGCCCCTAACCAAGTTGTCTGCCTGCAATCGTTAACGAGGCAAGAAATCAAAAAATACCGGAAAGGACATTCTACTTAGAATGTCAATGTCACTTTGACATTCTACATGCAATGTCATCCTATAGGTACATTTTAGAAATGGCAATCCAATCGAATTATGATAATTTACGTTAATATAATATAAAAATATCGATAGAAAAATTACAGTCACGCAAATTATCGGCTAGAATCTACGTCTCATCAGTTCCAAAAACGATTTTCAGTTTAAAAAAAAAATGTGCTTACTGCGTTATATCGATGTTTGATATTAAGTCGTTTTCAATATCGATATGTGTATTTGGTTTTACATTAATCTTGATATTATTAAAGTTGGTTAATGCTATTATCATGAAAGAGTTTTGACAGCTTCATCGGACTACTGGAGCTAGTAAAAAAGTTTGGGAAATCCGAAAGTGCACGCCTCATAATCTCTTTCTTTTTATTTATTTAATAAGAATTAATCCACATCGAATTAGACTGAAAAGTACTAGGGTTCTATTCCTAATTATACTGAAGGGTAAAAAAAGACTCGATGAGTAAAGTATTTCGGTCGTTATCGTGATAACATACAGGATCCGCACATACAGACACACGGACGTCCAAGACAGATAATTTTTAAACAGTTTTTTAACTAGTTTAAATAACAAAAATGGCTTCTAAAATATCATTAGTGTTAAAAATAGTATTTTTGCTTGATATGAGTGTGTGTATAATATTTTACAAGTGCAAAATATGATAAATAGAGACATTTTAAGTTTGAAAAATCAGTTGTATTGCGTGAAGATACAATAGTACCCACCTCATAAGCAAAGCATTGAGGCGTGCAATATTGTAAGCGTGCCTCATTGACCGAACCTCGACTTAAGTTGTTGCTTGAATAAAATTCCGCTTATTGAATCTAACACTAACAATTCAAGCTAACTTTAATACATATACTTATCATCGAATTATATATGTAAATGTTTTTGTAATCCATCGAAAATTTCTAATGTGAGTGCTTTTTCTAGACATATTTAACACGTAAGTGTATGCAAGTTATTCAAGAAAAAGAAATGTGTATATATTCATCGAGGTCGAGTCTGTTAGAAGTGAAAATGTTACGCCATACAGTAACTTTTATTTTTTAATTTTTACAATAATATTGTTTTCCAAAATATGTATACTGTGTATGTTCCAAAACTACTGGACCAATTTGAATGAAATTGTCTGGGAAAATCTTCAGATTAGGCAAGCGGGTGATCTTGTGATCAGGTAACGTTCGGATCAAACTTTGTCGCTAATTATATATTCATAGTCTATATTCAATATTACTTATATAATATAACACAAGCGTGTCGTTGACGCGTCTTTTCTTTATAGTTAAGGCTTAGTGTTGTGGCAATAATCTCACCTAATCTTAAGTGACCATACAGTATTCTCAACACACCTACTGGTATTCGGCGGTAGACTTTCAACTTGAGGATGGTAGCTAGCGAAGCAGGCATCAGAAAAAGCCCTACCACCATGCTATGGTTTCCTCACGATGTTTTCCTTCACCAAAAACTCAAGCTCATTGTAGGTGGTTGGGTTCGAATTCACGTGCTTTGACGCAAAATCACGTCTTTGAAAATTTTACCCAAACAAAACTCACTCTCCGTGTCGACAGAGGTTTGCCCTTTCAAAATAGCCAATGTATCTCTCACATGCACGTACAAATATGAAGTGCAGTGTTATAATGATTAACTAAAGCGTGCTCGATTACTCAACTCGGCGCTATTCTCGACGCACTACTGGCTAGCCACCGATGGTAACGACATCTGTTCAAACGTTCACCGTCCTTGTACATGCACGCGTTTGCCCTACTTTACCGTTAATACCTGATCATAATGGCCATTCAAGTATCCGACACGGTATTATATTATTATAATCAGTTTATATTCATAACGCTATTTTATAATGAGCTAACAAAATACATTCTAATTTATTTTTATGATAATAGCTATGCCAGGGTACACGTTACGATGCCTCCTTTATATTTTTTCTACATACGCAAACACATTCAGATGTAGAACGTAATAGAGAAAAAAACAATGATTCTGTTGCTCATTAGGGTGAATGTGATAATGTTTAATCAGGTGCTATGGAATCCTTACTAATATTATAAGTATGAAAGTGAGTTTGTTTGTTTGTTAGGCTTTCACGCCTAAGCCTCTAAATCAACTATAATGAAATTTGGTATAGAGATAGATGGGGCCTTGGAGATGGCGATAGGTTACTATTTCTGGCGGAAAACTGATTGGAAGTGAGGTAAAGACATGAGAAAATTTTGTACGACATTTTTTATTGCGTCATCCGGTTTTACCAAATTATGTTTATTATACGTATATTAACGTGAGCCAAGCCACGGCTAAAGGCTGATAGGTTATATTGAAGGCTGTCTTATCCAAAATATATGATTTTCCCGTAAACAGTATGATTCATTATTTGATACAAAGTAATGACTCGGTAGTAGCGAGTATGAACTTAACATCAATAATCGTTAAGTTTGAATCAATGTAGTGACCCTGAGTTTTGAGTAAAGAAAAACATTTTAATAAAACCCTCTGGTCTGTAATGTTTTTTTTTTATAGAATTAAGGGTTAACGTTATGGGCATACTCTCACCTGATCTAAAATGACGATACGGCCCAAGTTGGTAGACACGCTAAACCTGTGGAGGAACTGGCTCTCAAGTGTAACTGCCGGAACACACCTATTGGTATTTGGCGGGCAGATCTTCAACTTGAGGATGGTAGATAGCCAGGCGGGCAACTGAAAAAGCCCTACCACCATGCTATGGTTTCACCGAAAGCTCAAGCTCATTGTAGGTGGTTGCATTCGAACTCACGTCCCTTGACGTAAAGTCGAACACACTACCACAGAGATATCTTGGTTGGTTATTTCCGTCAAATTCAACTTTTGAAAATATGTCACCAAATACATATATTTGTGTTCCAGTAATAGTACTCGAGAGTCAGTCCCTCCACTAAGCTTAGCGTGTCTCCCATCTTGGTCCACAACGTTATTTAACATCAAGTGAAATTGTAGCCAAATATTAAATCTATAAAGTATATGAAAAAGTAAAAAAAAAAAAACAATTTGTATTGAATTAACTTTCACTAGCATTTTCGCTCGCATTAATATTGATTTTATCGCATTAATATTAAATCGCATAATGGAAACAAAAATTTCATACAAAGTTTATCCCTCTCTTTACCCCGCTTCCCGCTTTCTCGCTTTTTCTCCAGGATCCTATCTATATCTATACCAAAATTCATCACAATCGGTTCAGCGTTTTCGGCGTGAAAGTGTAACAAACAAACTCACTTTCGCATTTGTAATAAGACTAGTAAGGTTTTGGTATTGCAATATTTTATTTCCTTTTTATTGAGATGAAATTATTTTATACTAGGGTCCAAGACATGCCAAACTTCTACTCTTGAGTTCATTGGTATATCCGATCATATTTATATGAATATATAAATTCATTGGAATAACAATTGGGGCTAACAATAATATAAGACCTTAATAATTACAACGTGAGAATAACCATATCTATCTTGTTAGATTATTCTAAATCCTATTGTTTTAATAAGCACAGACTATAAAGCAAGGACAAAGCAGTTTCTACATAAATGCAATTGCAATCAACTTGCGCGCATCGCCAACTATATACCTAAAACTGCATAGAGAACATGTATTGAAACTATGATAGCTCAGTGGTAGTGTGTACAACTTCGCGCCAAGGGACGTGAATTCGAATCCGCCTACAACGAGCTTGAGCTTTCGGTGAAGGAAAACGTCGTGAGGAAAACATAGCTTTTTCTAATACTACCCTCAAGTTGTAAATCTGCCGCCAAATATTATGTTCCGGCAGTTGCACTTAAGAGCCAGTTCCTCTACAGGTTTAGCGTGTCTACCAACTTGGTTCATATGATCACTTAAGATCAGGTGAGATTCTGGCCATAACGCTAACCTTACCTATAAAAAAAATGTGTAATACGCAGAAAAACACATGTCGATACTTTTTACTACACCCACGAAATCATTGAATAACTATTGTGTCTAACAAATCAATTCTAATTAAGGTACTACTAATCGAGATGTGGTATTTATATACAGATAAATAAGTTATCAATAAATGAAACTCATTTTCAGATACGTATTTTCATAATTGATGTTTTTAATTAACGAACCCCCCCATTAGAGTTCTCATTTCGCGGAAAACTTTACAAACATTTGTTAGTCGAGCACACAAACAACTGTACAACCTGGAATAGAAACACAGTGGGAGTAATAAGACGATCACCTCACTATATTAACAAGATTTCGAACCGATGATAACTCAGTTGGTATTGTATACTGTCGCCGCGTCAAGGGACGTTACTTCGAAGCCACCTACAGTAAGCTTGAGTTTTCGTTAAAGGAAAACATCGTGATGAAACTATAACATGACGATTGGGCTTTTTCTAATGCCCATCTAGCTAGCTACCACCCTCAAGTTGAAAATCCGCGATTAGATACCTATAAGTTTAGCGTGTCTACCATCTAAGGCCACATCGTCACTAAATCGATCGTTGCCATAACGCTCGAAACCTCGACTACAAAAAAAAACTAGACAGCAGAATTAAGACAAATATACAACGTAAAAGTTGATCCATTCAAAAGTCACTCATTAAAAAGAAACGATAACTCGGTAATAAAATATGTCCTTATGCTATCACCGGCTATATTTGGAACTCAATGTCGGCGCGAACCCCAATCCTTAGCCTGTCAAACGGTGCGAATTCATTAGCGGCCCCCGAATTTATGATTTTCTTATTTTATGCAGTTAAGGTTTAGTGTATTGGCCATAATCTCACGTGATCTTAAGTGACGATACGACCCAAGTTGGTAGACACGCTAAACCTGTGGAGGAACTGGCTCTCAAGAGCAACTGCCGAAACATAGTATTTGGCGGCAGATTTACAACTTGAGTGTGGTATTAGTAAAAGCCCTACCGCCATACTATGGTTTCCTCACGATGTTTCCCTTCACCAAAAGCTTAAGCTCATTGTAGGTGGTCGAATGCGAACTCACGTCCTTTAACGCGAAGTCGTACGCACTACCACTGAGCTATCATCGCTTGAAAATACTGACGTATGAGATAGCGAGGTGGGATGGATCCAGGAATTTATTGGGAGCCAAATGATTTTAACAATACTAATAATAGAGATGAAGACAATTTTTCAAGCCTTGAAATATCGATAAGATACTTTATAAAACAACGTCGATCGTCACGTCTATCTGTCTCTTTGCCGATTCGCGATAAACACAAAGACTACTGAATAGATTTTCTATTAATTTTCACCAGTAGACTAAACGATTCATGAGGAAAGTTACAAGTGTACCATTTGATTTGGGTAAGTTCGTTTAATTCTATTATAACATTTGAAAACTTGGAAAAAGTTATGCCACATAGGAGGTTTCACGCCAAGCGGGTAACAAGTAGTTTGTTATATATTAATTGTCCTGACAGACACTATTCTGCCCTATTTATAATCTTGTATAGTATAACTCAAGCATAGTACCACTTATTTCACTAAATGCTTGGTATAAACCGCTCACTATAAATAGATACATTTATTTGGTAATTTTAACGGTGACTGGCAAAACGATGTGTGAGTTTCACGTTTTATACTCTATCCCGGAATTATCTCTAGTTTCATGGCTTGAAAACTATCCAGTATACAGTCGATACATAATATTAATTATCAGAAAATGTAGATTTAGACGAATGCGGAGAAAGGCTGACATGTAAACGGATAAACATTCAAAATAAAATATTTTTAATCTGTTTAATGATAGCACAATATATCGTATTATATGTTTATTGTTGATGTAAAGAATTTAACTTACTTTCGGTTATATTATATGTATCGATAAGAGAATGAACTTTAAACTGATTTCCTTGAGTCCGTCCTTCTGGGACGAGCTGCGAACGCAGTGCCATTTATAAACTTGTTTTCACTTACAGAACGCATAAATATTACAAAAGTAAGAGCCTCTTTGCAGTCTATTTATTAAAATGTACACAGCTTATTCACTTGGCAACTATTTTTTTATCTATACTCAATATCTTTATCACATTACTAACTGTGTTCGCGGCGTCGTTTTTTTTATACTTAAGGTTTATCATTAGGGCCATAATCTCACCTAATCTTAAGTTACGATACGGCCCAACTTGGTAAACACGCTAAACCTGTGGAGGAACTGGCTCTCAAGTGCAGCTGCCGGAACACACCTATTGGTATTTGGCAGCAGATTTACAACTTGAGGGTGGTCGCCAGCCAGGTGGGCATTAGAAAAAACCCTACCACCATGCTATGGTTTCATCACGATATTTTCCTTCACTGAAAGCTCAAGCTCATTGCAGGTGCCTGGATTCGAACTGACGTCCCTTAACGCGAAGTCGTACACACTACCACTGAGCTATCATCGCTTCAGATAGCTAATTAAAAATGTTTAACAATTTTTGCCCGTTTTCGTAACTTGTTTCAATACAGCTTTGCTCCTATTGGTGGTAGCGTGACGTTAAATGGCCTAAAGCCTTCCATAATCCTTGCTCTATCAAATGCAAAAAATAATTCTTGAAATTGATCTGTTAGTTTCCAAGATTAGCCCGTTCAAACGTAGAAAGAAACTTTTCCGTTTTATGATATAAACAGACTTAACGTTAGAAATGTTATATCGATACGCCGCCGCACCCATTTGTAACAATATAGACGGTATATACTGAACACTATGAAGCAACTCTGGATAATGCATGTCGCAACGACTCACTCGACGGCTTGCAAATAAACTAGTTTGGTACGCTTTGAATATTTACAATCTATTCGCATATTATTACTTCGAATGAAGTGTTTAACGTACTTATACAGTTGCCTATTCTCGCGATGGATTTTAACGACAACACTCATATTGATTTAAAAACCAATGTAGACAATAATCCAGAACTTCTGTTAGAAGTGGAACCATGAAACTTGACAAGAATATTTGCTTACATAGTTACTAGTTGATGTTCAGTGACGATGTGGCCCAAAACAATGGACAGGCGTAGCTTAGTGGAGGGACTGGCTCTCAAGTGCAACTGCCGAGACACACCTATAGGTATTTAGTGGCAGATTTTTAACTTGAGGGTAGTAGCTAGCCAGGTTGGCATTAAAAAAAGCCTACAACCGTGCTATTGTTTCATCATGTTGTTTTCCGTCACTGAAAGCTCAAGCTTATTATAGGTGTATTTGAATTCGAGTCCATCGACGCAGCGTTCATACACACTCCCACTGAGCTATCATCGCTTCCAAATTGTGTTCAAATAGATCGTAAACAACATATACACGGAGAAAAACTCGTCAGAATGACTCTCTTTAGGGCTGTCACGGTTCGAGGCCAGCCAGTGTATATCCAAGTGCTACAGAACTTGGTAGACAGTGTAAGAACTTCAAACCCTGAAAAAGCTGCAGAACTCTACTATATTTACAGGTACAGTACCGTCATCATCTTAGACGAAAGTCCCCGTTGCTTTGAAATGAATTGTGCTTACCACGACTTATAAAGATGTGAAAAAAAATCAAACAAACTGGCCAATATTACTAAAGTATCTCTCGACCGGCTTGTTGGCAATCAGCAAAATAATTCTACTGAGAAAAGTATAAATATTAAGACGAATAATATATCTCCCGGCGTGGTATTGCAGTTAATTGATTCCAAAGATGTCCCACCGCCGTGGTGACTGCTTGATAAATAACGTGGTTTTCGTTCAAGGAGCTTGTGTTTTATTTATCGTGAATTTATGAATTCTAAAGAGATACGTAAAGATTGGTACACATGGTGCGTAAAAATTATATCTACTTTAATATTATTATATCAAAGTGATTTTTTTTTCAACCCGTTATAAAAATGATAAACTACAGAAAACTTTATTTCACATGAAATGTATGTATAATTGTTTACGAAATACGTAACAATTCTAACGAGATATATACGGATTTTAGCTACCATAATGTCCTAGTATTGCAGTGAATTTTCTTTTTATGCCCCAAAGTATCATATATTTTAGCAGATATATATTTCATGTTAGCTGTACCCGTGACTTTGTTACCGTGAATTTAATCATTCTACGTATAACTTTAGGATGTGTTTTCCAATTTTTTCTAACTAACCGCAACGCTGTAGTTTAGATCTCACACGGGAAAATTAATTTTGTGATTCCCAAATAATTATTCTGAATTTAGTTTTTACTTTGTATCTATTATGTTTACAAAATCTTTCCTCACTTGACATTATATAATAAAAGAAAAAAAACTGAAAACATATAATAAAAAAAAATGCTTGACAACGACGATACTCATCTTCTGTTTTAAATTACGCTGAAATTAATATATAAGGCAGCATTGTTACCTTAACAAGCCACAAGGGCTATATAAAACTGCGCTATTGAAGTGTCGTCCCTAACGATACGATTCTAGATAATTTCACCAAGTCTTCAAACAGCTTGTTAAATCTAAGTTGGATATACGGCGATAAAGTAGAACCTTTCTACGTTTATAATAAAGTCTTTTATCGATTAACATCGACGTACGATTTATAGAAATAGCTTTCTGGACATTTTACAATACCTTTGGAACTCATCCATAACTCACTTTTAATAGGTAATGAAAAATATTTGTTTTTGTTTTTACCTATTATGCGTGTCACTCATATGGCGTCATCAGATAAATTAAAAAAAATGCGGCAAACTCTTTTAATATTTCGTTTTTAATAAATGGTCATAAAATATTAAATGCAATTAAAATATTGAACAATAATAGAAAATCTAATATATTTGCCTATCCAAAGAAACATTAAGGCTATATACATATAAATAACCATAAACAAAATATCTCAAAATTATTGTATACGTTGAGACGATGTGGCCCAAGATGGGGGAGGGGGAATACGGTAACCCTAGTGGACAGATTGGCTCTCATGAACAACTGCCGTAAAACACCTATAGGTGATTTATTTATAGGCAGGCAGATAGGCAGATTTTCAACTTCAAGGTAGTAACTAGTCAGGCGGGCATTCGAAAAAGCAGTACCACCATGCTATGGTTTTATTATAATATTTTTCTTTACCAAAATCTCAAACTCAGTGTTGATAGGTTCGAACTCACATCCTTAACATGGCATCTGTTCACACTACAAATTAAGCTATCATTCCATTTTTCTTCTGTTAGTTTTTTTATTTTATGTTTACTAACTATTGATGAGCTTTATATTATCAATAAAAAAATATCTGGGTTTTGGCCATTGCAAAAGCATTCGATATTGATTATGATTGAAGTTCGACCATTTGTTGAATACTGGTACACATATATACACCTCTAACTTGCCTAATCTTCAGACGTTGTCTCGCCCTTTCTATATACCCGACCATTGCAACATCTGTCTGACAACATCTATCATTATTGAAACACTATAGAAGAGTACAGATTTCATATAATCCATTATTGTATTTACAAATTATATTTATAGATTAAAGTCAAAAATATTACTATTATAGAGGACGTTTTACCTATGTACTTTATAACTACAACCAAACAGGTAAACATAATTTACTTTCCGTGCCGGTAGTTCCGCTCTCGTAAACTTAAAACTGAACAAAACCTTTTAAATGTTATTATATAATTTTTTATATAATAATTGCCTAGTTAAAAGATTTGAAATTATATGCAGTGTTACATAAAAACGACAAAGGTACTGAAAGTAATTTTAGCGTTATGTCAGTTAATGTATTTTATTTTGTTTATTACATTTTTATAGACGATCTATATACAACGGACTTAATGCCTGTGGCATTCTCTACCAGTCAACCTTGGGTGGTGCAGAGATAAAGCAAAATAGGTGTAATCATACTTATATTATAAATGCGAAAGTGAGTTTGTTTGTTACGATTTCACGCCTAAAGCGCTGAATCGATTGTGATGAATTTAGCACAGAGATATATGGGATCCTGGAGACAGAGATAGGCTATTTTCTCTCGTGAGAAACTTTATGGAAGTGGGGGAAACAGAGGGATAAACTTTTTATTGCGTCAACCGATTTGTTTGATAGAATCAATATTAAAGTGAGCGAAGCCGCACTTAAAGTCTAGTAGAAAAATATATTTATAATAAATACATACATTCATGCATATAATTACTTATATAATATTGCACGGGATAAGTTGGTTTATCTAAAAGTAATTTTGGAAGTCTATTGACTATTATTACAATTTCGATATATGTATAATATTATTTTCTAAGAGATGATAGCTCAGTGGTAGTGTGTACAACTTCGCGTCAAGGGACGTGAGTTCGAAACCAACCCCCTACAATGAGCTTGAGTTTTCAATGAAGGAAAATATCGTGAAGAAACCATAGCATAGTGGTACGACTTTTTCTAATACCCGCCTGGCTAGCAACTACCCTCTAGTTGAAAACCTGCCGCCAAATACCAACAGGTGATTTCCGGTAGCTGTACTTGAGAGCCAATTTCTTCACAGGTTTAGCGTTTCTACCAACTTGGGCTGTTTCATCACTTAAGATCAGGTGAGATTATGGCCATAACACTTAAACCTTAACAATATAAAATAAATATTATACTCGTAGATTTTTCTAGATATTACTATAGGTTGCTTAAAGTTAAAGTAAATTTTGATTATCACAGCGTCTAAGAATCCATCTATAATAAAAAGTTAGTACAGTTTTAAACCAGACAATAGCTTTTGAGCTATAATCACACTAACAAACAGACAGATACAAGACAGAGATATGTTGTTTTGTATAATATGAAGAAAAATATTTTTTATGGCAGATATATATCTGAGAACTAACTTTCCTCCTCCCAATACGATAGGGGTCTTTTGTTTTTACCAATCCTAAATTATCGTAATGTTTCAACTAATTTACACAAAACAATGATAAATTACACCTAAAACTTTACTCATGAATCTATGCGTCCGCCGGGAATAATTGCATTAAAATACGTTCAGTAGTTTTCGAGTTTACCGCCAACAAACAGATAGACAGACAAACGCGGAGAGGCATATTGTTCTATAATTAATATAGACAAGATTTTAGATCTGTGTACATAAATATATTTTTTAGATATATCTGACATCAGTCGCCCGTGGAAACAGTCGGTATCCATATTTTTTTAGCTGATCTTAAAAGATAAATCTTTGTCTCCTTTTACATCCGCAATCTCAGAAATAACGGCACAAGATCTACATGTAAACTAAGTAGATAAAAGACATATTTCTTAACATTATTTATTTGCCTGTTTTTATACAAATATAAGCTTAAAAGCGTTGTTTATATATACAATTTTCGCTAATAATGAAGGGATGTATGACGTTGCTATGTAAAGTTTAATCCAAATTAATCCAAAAATATTAAACCATAACGTAATGATAGTTTTTATACTTCCATATAAGTATATATGAGTTAAAATGTAGGTGAGTTTGTATCTCATAGTACTGGTGTTGGTTAAGAGCGAAGCGAAGTAATGGAAGACTGCCCCATAGTTTTTCCTACATTGTTACCTGTTCGATAGTCGTTGTAAATTCAATATTATGGGAGATAAATTCAATCCACTGCTTGTATCTTCGCGTCACAGTTGTCGGTACCTTCGAAACTAAACAGATATTCCAGATATTTATGCATTTATGCGGTAACTTCGTATGTAGTTCACATTGGTTGCGATCTGAGCTTACATTCAAATATACATTTAACCCATAAAAAACCTTTTTATATGTTTTGTTAACTGAATAACATTGCATGGTGGTAGGGCTTTTCCTAATGCTCGCCTGGCTAGCAACCACCCTCAAGTTGAGAATCTGCCGCCAAATACCAATAGGTGTGTTCCGGCAGTTGCATTTGAGAGTCAGTCCCTTCACAAGTTTAGCGTGTTTACCAACTTGGACCGTTTCGTCACTTAAGATCAGGTGAGATTATCGCCATAACGCTAAAGCCTAAAGTAAAAAAATATACTAACCGTTACTAGATCTTAATCTCTCAGTCCCCAGCATTTTTCTACCAAGGCAGGCCAATTTAGATGTTTTACGTCAACCACTAAGCGTAAATAATGTACCAACTTAATTAACTTAAGTATAAATTATTTTATGACCAGCACTAATTTGAATCGATTACTAACTGTAATATTCGTACGGTTTCATCTTTGGCTGTTGCCTTATTATTTGGGTATGTCACGGGTTAATTAGAAAATCTGTTATGTTATAGATACTTTATAATTTCACAATTATATTCTGTTATAATGCCAATTAAATACTTATAGTAATACGGTATAATATTATACGAGGTGCGTCTCCGGGCGGTCAAACTTACACTGTTTTTATTAACACACTGTACGTCAGCGTAAGCGAAGTAAGTTTGTTTGTCACGCTGTCACGCGTAAACCGCAGAATCGATTACGAAAAATTTTGGTGTAGAGATAGATGGGACTCTGAAGACGGTGATATGTTTTTTTTTTATAAATATCATAGGAAGTGGGGTAAAAAATTGATTGACATAATTAATAACAACGCGAGCGCAGCCGCGGGTAAAAGCTAGTTGTTTTCAACTTACACATACAATATAAGTTAATGTACATACAATAAAATGTAGAACAAACAGTACATACATTTCATTTAGTAGTCAAGTTTTCTTCTTGCACTGTGACTAAAAGGGCTGAGTATGCTTATTTTACAGTTTTAGTGAATTCATATTTCTTTTATAGTTAAGGTTTAGTGTTATGGCTACAATCCCACTCGACGGTAGGTGAAGAAGTGGTCCTAGTTGGAAGACGCGCTAAACATATGGAAGGACTGGCTTTTAAGTGCAATTACCGGAACTCACCTACAGATATTTGGCGGCAGATTTTCAACGGCATTGTAAGATCCTAGCTATGGTTTCATCACGATGTTTTTCTTTCAGTATTGCAGGGATTCAAACGCATGTCCTTTGACACGCCGTCCGTATATACTACCACCGAGCTATCATCGGTTCAAAAAGTAATCAATAAATAAATACATATATCAATGCTTCAATAAATACTCGTGTGTGAAAAAAATGTCCAATAAAAGCCCAGTAGACGTAATAAAGGCGTATCGTTGATTTCCTGTCGTCGCATCTGCATACAAAGGCTTAACGGGAGCCTTAGAGACTGGCCGAGCCGCTTCACTCTGTCGCCGGTTATTGTCGGGATATAGCGGTCACACTTTTTTTCTTTCACTATTTCAAACAGTAACTCTCGGATATTAATTGGCCTGCGGTTGAAATGGTAAACCGCCTCCATGGTTTTGCGGTTTCGATCATCATCAGTTTGAACTAATTTTCCCGTTCTACTTAGTGAACGTCTGAGATATATTAGTTAAGTTTCTACATTTTAAAGTTATTTCTCATAACTAAATAGCTTTATTATTACTGTTGCCACGTGCTAGTATGTGCTTTCCAGCAGTCGCATTTTCCAGTCCCTCCACTAGGCTTAGCGTTTCCATCACCTTGGCGCAAATCGTCACTTAACATCGGGTGAAATTATTGCCATAACGCTAACCCTTTAGAATGTATAAAAAAACCGTGTATATATGTATATTCCCGCACGTAAAAATATATAATTCTTTGGTGTAATACAATCAATAAACATTCATCACCGTTTATAATTTAAACACGCACAAATTTATCTATATTAAAATGACAAAAAGGCAAAGTTTGTTTATTTGTTCGAAGGCGCTAATTTAGGAACTATAAGTCATAATTCAATTCTTTCTTTTTGTATTTAATAGCGTAATCAATGACTAAGGTTTTAGGCTATTTATCATCACGTTACCACCAATAGGAATGAAGTTATATTGAGCAAGGTTACAAAAACAGGCAAAAAAATATGAATGAACTAACTGACTCGGTGAACTTCGTATCGCCTAAAATCAAAGAACTTTATTCTCGCAAAAACTCAAAAACGCGTTGACCGATTTGTTTTTTTTTTACATTTTGATTAGCTATAATCAATCTTGATCATCCTTCTAACTTGAGTTCGTTTAGTTCAACAGAATTGGCTATATCTAATATCGTTTCCGGTTTACATTTCTTTTGGTATTGAATGAGACTTGTTTATAACTTCTATTAATTAAATGTCTTTTAATTATATGAAATTTAAATATAGGTGGATTCGGAACCACGTCCCTTGACGCGGCGTCTGTACACACTACCATCGATCGACCCGACCCGATCGACCAAGCGTTTATTTTTGATAGGCTCGTAATTAACAATCTGCATACACTCTCTACATACATGGACAGCGTTCGGTGACAATGGCGCGAGTTCCATGATTTTTGTTAATCCAAAAAGTACGCAACACGCCTAAAGAAGTTTTGACTTAAAAAAATTAACATATTATTATTTATTTATTTTTCAAATAACAAAGATCAATTAAGTAAAACTAAAGACAAGGAATCAAATGCATAAAATAATGACTTAAAAAGAGTACAAAAATTGAATATAATACTTTAATACAATATATTAGTATCCACTAAAGAGGCAAAATAAAAAAATAAAGGTACCCGTTATTGTCATATGACGACTGATAGCCAATATTTCATAAAAGGACTGTCATACAAGCCTATGAGTGTTTGCATAATTGCATTAGGACTATCGTGAACTCTACTTTATATGGAGGCAATTTTCTTACGCCTAATGGCATAAAAATCATCAAAACAAGATGCACTACAGAAACGTGAAAACCCCAATAATCTTCTAAAAACGACATTGTATTGAACACGTAAAGCATTGTTTCTTTTCTAAATGGATGATAGATAGATATATTCAACTTTGATAGCGGAGTCGTAAGTCATGGTGATTGTTACATATTAGATAGCAAATGGTATACTTAAGTATGTCGAATACGGGATCAGCCGAAAACATGTTCCCTGATAGAGTTGCGACCACAATGCATATAGTAAAAACTGGTGACAGTAACTCTCTTTTGATGTATTATTTTTCAGGATCAACTAGTCAATCTAACTGCCAAGAGGCTTGCATAGTGACGACCTTTAGTGGTCTGTTGAAGAGCAACATTTTTATGGATTCTACTGTATTTTTTTCTTTGCTGATATTTTATAATGACTGTGCGGGTAAATTCACCAATATCAAGTGAGCGATCATTTTAGGAAGGTTGACGTCACCCTATCACGCTATTACAAAAAAAAAACAACACATTTTAGTACTTATTTATTCTAACGTCACTCATACATATCCCATTTAAATCCATCTATATGTAACAGAATGCATTTCACAGTGTTCGTCAAAGAATACTTAAAAAGACATAAAATATAATGGATAAATCTATGTACGTACGTACATGGCTTCAAATACCAAATGCGTTACTCGCAATAACATTAACATCACCGTCCGGTATCTTATTGGATTCTACCCGCGTACATCAAAACATGTCATACAAAACGCCAGCGCACCGTTTTACGTCGTGAATAATAAACTGTCGCATTTTATTGTACAGTTCTGACGAACGACGTTGCATCATTACCTGGTTAGTAATAAAAATTCCTTCATAGACGTTGAAAAAAATTATACGTATGATAAAACCGTAAGTAAACGAAATCTGTACATCTAATAAATAAATATAATAATGTGTAAATATAATAATAAATAAATAAATATAATAGTGCACGCTAATCTTAGACACCACCAGTCGGATATCAAAGTATATTTTTTTTAATTGATTTTGATAGAATAATCATCGAGGTAGGCTTTAGGATATTCAATGCCATACTACCGGCAAGAGTAACGGGTTCATTTTAAATAGTATATAGACTATGATTTTAGAATCATCCACGGTTGATGGGAAACCCTTGAATGATGTATAAGCATCAACTAGTGTGTAAATAAAGATTTACATAAAAAAATTCTTTGCATTTAAATTATAATTTAATTGGTTGTATAAGGTATCAATATAATATACGTGTATAATCATGAATAGAGTTTTAATTGTGTGTGGTGTTGAAGAAAAAGCTATAACAATTCGTCCAACACGTTTATATTAAGCGTACACTTACAAAAAAGGATACACAACGATCGTAAAATCGAGCCACAAAATACAATATGCACAGAAATACGATTAAGGCCAACCTTGCATTTGATTACTTACACTTAGAGATGACATAAACAATGTTGTATGAAAATTTCCAAAATATACAATTTAAAAAATAAGAATATTATTTAAGTAACATAATAATTAAAAAAAAAAACATATGTGTGCCCGCACTTTTACCGCGCCTTATAAAAAGTTAGCTTTCTTTATGTATCTTTATTGTGACAAAAATAAAGGAACCCAGAGACCTTAAGCAGACAAACTCTAATGTTTATGATAATTGAAGTAAACGAATAAATCAAAGGTTTTTAAGTTAAAAGAATAATATACACAATTTTTTTCTTTCATAACTTGAAATAGTTATATTTTGTAATTATTGTACTGAGATCATTTATTATTACAAGAAATATATTTTTTTAGATAATGTATCTGTAATAATAAACCATATACAAACAATAAAAATAGATGAGTTTATTGTTACAAATAAAAAGATTTATATGATAATTATAAAATAAAAAAAATATGTTACAATATTAACACAGCCCGACAGGAGTAAGGAAATCCTATGCTTCTATGTTAAAATCTAAACATATTCTTATCCATTCGTTTCTGAAAGTGGGGGCTGTCAGGTATTACTCTGTCATGGATACTACAGTGAATAGAATTAATACGTAATTTGTTTAAAGATTTATTGATTTTGTTAAAATAAACTGTACTATATTTTATTTAAATTTATTTTTACTACTTAATTAACACGAAGACAAACTGTATACATTTATAGCATATAACTACATACATGTATACATGTATACATTTATAGCATATAAAATACATTAACATTTTACAAGCCATTTAAGGAGAGAAGAGTTACGATCAGCCGTAGAATAGAATGATATTTGTAAAAAAATATATTAAAATAGGCAATGCTAAAACGGTTCAGTTCCCTTTTTCGTTGTCGGTCAACTGATTTTCTTTTTATTTATGATAGTATCTATAACAGCTATGATGAGCTTTAATTTTATAATTTAAAAAATGTAGAAAATATCCCGTTTCCCACTTTTATAAGAGTTTCCTCGAATTTTCACAATGATTTCTTTCAAATTTCGACCATTTGGTAAATATCACCATACAAATAACAACAATTGTATTTATTTTAATTTAAAATTTTATCCTTAACCTTACTAATATTATAAATGCGTAAGTTTGATTGTTTCTTTGTTACGCGTTCGCGCATAAACTATTGAATTGATTATAATACATTTTGTTATAAAAACAGATGGGACCCTGGATACGGTGACGGGCTACTTTTTCTCACGAAAATATTATTGGGAGAAATAAATTTTGTATTAAACTTTTCATTGCGTCAACAGATTCGCTTCAAACTTTAGATAACATAATGTTGCTTATATTTCAATAAAATAGCGAGTAAAAGAAAGTAAAGAATAATTTGAATAAAATTAGTACTATATAAATAGAAGATAGAACTAGCTTTTATATCGTAAACTTAGATTATTAACTTATATTTAAAAGATAAATATATATGTCTATTCTTTATTTCATTTCATAATTTGATTATTTATTTTCTGTGAAATGTTCTCGATTATTTATATTTTTGTAAATCCCATTATAGGGTATAATCACATGCGTAAATCCAAGTTTACACTCCGTATGACTCTAAATATACACACGAGCGGAAAATGATTCACTCGGGTGACGCCATCGAGACAAGAAAAATGTATTATTGTGTGCCCAGAGACATTTAAAGTGCAGAATAAATCGTACGTTCGAATTCACAAACCATTAACTGGTTAAAATGACTTTAGTTGCTTCGGTCACTGTCATTGCGAAATTTGAACTTTAAGAAGAGATTTCATTTCTTATACGAATACCGATTATTTGACAAAAAACAATTTAGAAAAAAAAAAAAAAATTAAAGTTTTAGCGTTATGGCTACAATCTCAACTGATGTTAAGTGACTATGTGGCCCAAAGTAATTCGAAACATTTATCCTAGTGGGTGATCTGACTCTCAATTGCAACTGTCGGACCACACCTATAGATATTTGGCGGTATATTTTCAATCGTTTTATTATAATTAAGGTTTAGCGTTATGACCACAATCTCACCTGATAATAAGTGACGATGTGACCTATTTTGGTGAACAAAAGAGTTTATAATACTAATAATAAAAATATGCGGCTTAAGAATATCATGTCCACATAGTTGTTAATTAGGTATATAAAATTATATACAAAATATAATTCAAACCTACACAAAGTCGCGGGTGCAGCTAGTCATAAATAAAAACGCATATTTCCTTGTCTGTTTATACTCTTATTTATTCTTAAGCCATCCAAAAAACTAAGACACAAACAAATACTGGTTAGTTTCTTTCCAAGGTATTGGTACGTATGTTGGATACAGCCGTCTATTTTTATAATTCTTAGAAGATACCTACATCATTCATCACTATTAAACTTAATAACAACATAATACAGTACAATGAGGTAAATACTTGTTGATTATGACATCAGTGGTCAATGTACAAGTTAAGTATTATGTTTTTTGTAACATTTATACGATGCAGAATAATAAAATAACGAATAATCAAGACGGATTTAGCTACACGCGATTATACAAATGAGGAAATATAGAAAATGAAGCAGTTGGTCATCCGTAACTGGTTGGATATGAAGTCCTATATTTTATATGTTTGCCATTTGGTCACAATATCACTTGATGTTAAAATGTTGAAGCTAATTTTCCCTACCATCATACTATTGATTTTATAACTTTGTTTTTGTTGTTCACTGAAAGGTCAAGCTCATTGGAGGGATTCGAACTCACATTCATCATATGGTGATGGAAATTTATCTCATACAGTTTTTTAATTATTTTATATTACACATTAGCGCTAAGATTTTTAACCGTTTTGCCTGTACTATAAAGCATGAATATATCACCTTGATAAATTAAAAAAATAGTTTACTAAAAACCCCAAACAATTCCGGCCACGTAACATTGGCAATACTTTGTAATTAATGATATGTTGTAATTAAATATGAAAATAAATAAGAAGAATATAATGTCTGCTGAGGTTATTATTAATATTAGATTTCGAAAAGTTAGTATCAAATGAACAATGCCTATTAAAGTTTAATTAAAATTTTCTAATCAAACCATACAATGAAGTAGTCGTGGGTCTCATAATGATTCGGCTAATAATAAGGTTGAACGGGTACAATACGTGTTGACCTTGTTCTCGACTGACCTTGTGGTTAAGCGCGACAAGACGAGTTTTCAAAGCAAAAAAATACATTATTAACATCACAGCCACACTGCAGAAGTGAGGTGGATATAAGAAAGTTAGGGGTGGTAAAATAGGACAATGTTTTCTTAGGTATATAGTCTTCCGGGGTCTTTAATCATATAGCACTAAGCACGAAACGAATGATAGAAGTTGGTACTCAAATTAGTTGTGACCAACATATAAAATGCGATAGTTCTATCATAGTGATTTTCTTTTGATTATCAGCACGGAAAATGCTTTCAGTATGTCGTACCACGAAAAAAAACAAGATTTTTCCTTTCCTTCGTATGTGATATGAAAATAAAATAAAATCAAACTAGGTGTTTATTATGATAAAGTAAAGTTATTATGATAATATTAATATGAACAAAGTACAGTTACAGTCGATATGAAAAATCCATAAAAAAGACTTCAACGTCATCCGACTGTTTAAAAATTTAATACTCGAAACTTTCATACGAAACTCAACTGAACGAATGACTACCAAGAAATGATTGTTCTTTTTAAATTCCAAACTCGACCAAGACGTAGAATCAACAGATCGAAGGTAAATATTAACTTTAGTCCAAGAAATCAAACAAAAAACTGTCAAGTGCGTGTTTTTAAAACGAGTGGTTCCGTACCTGACAATCGTTGAAAATTTTATGTATAACTTTCATTGCATTATGATTTGAACATATAGTCTATACATACAAATATTCCAATGTTACGGATAAAATATGTTCTTAAGAGTCACTTCTGTGTTAAAATTAACACTGGAGTCACCATTGTTTTTTGTGGAAACTCAAAATGCCTGATGCTTATTATTTATACATTCATGTTACATAACATTAAACTATATCACGCAAAATATCCACAAAGTGACACGAAATATTATTAACTAACATGAGTGTATACATTTTAATAAAAATCACTAAATGACAGATTCAGAGCCTGTTAGAAACTTGTTACGTATGTTGAAAATTGAGGCAAATCACCATCAAAACAAAATTTGTAAATGCTTTCGATTAGGTTATTCATTTCTATTAAAAAAAATTATATGGAAATACAAACAAAAATAATGCCAAATATATTCCACATACCTAATGTTAGAAAATATATTAAACTAAATAAAATTTTGGCTTTTATTACTAAAACGTAATTAATACTTTACTTTTACGTTACTTTTTCTAACTGTACTTGAAGTTGACTCTATAAATTAAAAAAACCGTTCTACGTGTCCAAATAATAGCTTATTTATTACGGAATTCTGAATATGATATGAACAGATATGGAGGTGCAACAAACTTTGGTCCGCTATTGCCAACTGTTGTCTTTGCGACGAATGCTAACCGTACAAGGCTTTATGAGTTCGTCGAGAGATAACAGAAAAAATACTTGAAATAAATACACAGCTACGACCGTTTTACCAGAAAAAACTATGTTTCTGACATTGTGGTACACGAAATTAACTACTGTGGTTTAGGCACTCGTTTTATGGCTTCATTGGTTTATAGCTTGTTACCAACTCCTAAAACGCTTCCATATAATGCAAGATAATGTATCTGTTAACCATGGCCTGCTATTTAGGTATTTCATAGATGCAAAGTAACAGTGGAAATCGTTCAGTATCTACTTCAAAGTTGCAAAATTAGGTTTATGTTTATTGGATGATGCTTATGGTATATGGCACTTCTAGTGGGTCGATAAGTCATGGATTCAAATCAAAACTAAATATATAAATATGAAGTGATTTTGTTTGCTTGAATAAACGCTACAATGTTTGAAGCTTGTATTTCATCTATCAAAACCTCAATAAAATTAGTACTGTTTCCAAGAAATACGTTGTAATAATAATTAAATAAAGTAGTATACTGGTAAATTAAAGCATTAAAGCATTTTTTCATGTATCATATTTAATATTTATATTATAGTACTAGATTTTACCTGCGACTGCGCTCGCGTTAATATTAATCTTGTGAAACAAATCTGATGACATAATAAAAAGTTTCATACAAAGTTTATCCCTCTCTTTAACCAACTTCTAGTAAGTTTTTCGATAGAACAAGTAGCTTATCACCGTCTCCAAGTTCCCATCTATCTCTATACTAAAATGGATAATAATGGATTCAGCGAATTAGGTTTGAAGGTGTAACAAACAAATAAACAAACTCACTTTCACATTTATAATATTAAATAAGGATAACAATAAAGATAATATATCGGTGGTTCAACTTTGATAATAAAAGCTACGCTTAGTATATTGTTAAATGACATATTTAAAAATGTGATTTATATATGGTTATGTCATATATAATTAAGTGAGCAATTTTTGTGTATATACCTTCAATGTTTATATCCACGTACCTGAATGAATCCACATACAATGAGCTTGAGCTTTCGGCGAACGAAACATGGTGAGAAATCCTTAGCATGTTAGTACAACATGTATACCATACATAGCATAGCATGTCGGCATTATAAAAAAAAGATATTGTCGAACTAAACGTTATTTTCGCACCCCTCGAGAAGATAAAGTATTATCGTGGATGAAGGATGCCATATATATTTTTCTGTACTCCTTGTAGTAGGTATATAAAAAAACTCAAAGTATATATAACAAATAAATTCACATTAATATTTGTAATGTTAATAAACAAGTGCAGAACATTATACATCAGTGCCCTATTAAAGTCAGTTATAAGAGTTTAATTTCAAAGAAACAGTTATTAACATATGTTTTAATAGGTTTAGTAGGCAATAAAGTACATTACTACATGGATGTATTACTCTTAAATAAAGTAACATACTGTATCTGTTAGCGGTAAATGCCAACATGAGATTAATGTCAGTATTTCTCACGAAATGACCTTAAGGTATACGCAGAAGTATAAACAACTGTTCTAAAATTATATGCAGCAAAATTATCGACCCTTGTTTGTGCAAACTCGATTATTTGCGGTACCTTTGCCGCGAGTAAATCTATTTTTAAATTAAACATTAATGATACATTCGTAATTATCAAATTAAACTGGAGACTGGATTCGACTCCGGACAACTCTCAACATACAATTATTCCAACGAATCATACCCGTTCACTGTCAATGGCAACTACGTATTACAAATATTACACTGTAATTTATTGTTTTGTACTGTAATTGTTATATTACGCGTATCGGAGGTGGCATGACACGTTGTTACGTCAAATTATCGTATATTTTAGTGTAGAATGGAAACACGAGAGGTCTGCACGCGATTTCTTTTCTGTCTAATTGAAAACAATTTTTAAGATGTTATACCACAAACGATCTCAATGAAAGCCTCGTTGTAAAAACATAGCGCGTTTAAAAATAAAAAGATAAAATGAATGTTCTCACTGCTGTTGACTAAAACGTTTGACCAACGAGTTGCCAGATACGAAATTGTAACTATTTATATATAAAATTAACGGTAAATCTAAATAAGCATTTTAATTGTAATTAATGAAATGTGCTGGTGCTGATAACATAAGATTATTAAAAAGTGAGATATCCAGAACAAAAAATAAATTGTAGAAAATAAAGCAAATAATTGTTAATTCAATTACATTAATATAAATAGCAGCACTATCTTCCGGGTACATCTAAAGCTAAGAAATAATGTGAAGCTAAAAAAGTACACAAAACAAATCATCAAAATTGAACAAAAAGTTCATGAGAAGACACAGACTATACGTGTACGAAAAGACTTTAAATTCTCCAACTATTGTAGACGAACAATTGTTAAATTCATCCTTGTCTAATGGAATGAGTTAAAAATCAAATCATTACAATTAATTTACTTACAAAGTTTAATTAAAATAAATTAGATATGGGTATGCTTTATAGCATTTAAATAAATTCTTTGAATGAGGATGGTAAAAGGAATGAAAGATGATTTTATGGACGAGGATGTATGAAAGTGATTAATTTTAGTATTATTAGGTTATAATGAGGCCGATATAACTGTTATTAAAAGCCCTAGACAAAATAAAAATATATAGTCTATCTTATGGAGTACAATAATTTATAACACATGATGTGTTAAAAATCTTGATAGGATTCGTTACCTCAGTAGGTATAGTGTTTTATTGACCTGTTATGTTTTCCATAATTATGAACGAATACATAAACCATCAAATTATTTTAAATGCATCAAATGAATTACTATGAACTTATTTTATAGTGTCGCAGTATTTTGTGATTTCTCTTGACTAATCTTTGGTTTACTTCTTGTACCTTTTGAAAAACTTTTTGTTCTTTATCAGTTGTTAACTTGTTAATATGCAGTGTTTGTGTCCCGGGGCTCTGGTCGCGAAGGGTGTATTTTTTCTGTTACCTACTTGTCAGAACATATAACTATCCTGGTTGTATTGATTTAATATTTTTATTTTTGTGGATAAAATAATGATACGTAATGTGAAAATATACATTAAAGAGAATGTTCTTTAAAAGGAATGAACTATGAAAAAATATCTTCAACTTCATTTACTGTGGTAGTATATTAATGTATTTATATAAATAAACACGTACAAAACAGTACGAGTTAAAAATTCCCACGTATACAAAAATATTCTTACAATTATAATTTTAATAATATTAAAGAAAAAATGTTTACCACTTTGTGAACACTAGTTTCTAGGAAGAGACAATATGAATGCAATAAATTTGATTTATTTCCTTTCCTTGTTTTCTTTAAATGCCGAGGAATAAATGAAGATAGAAAAACCGTCATTCGCCAGGCGCAAGCGCAAAATTGTACGCCATTAAAAAGGTTTTACGAGCGTGCCTGCACGCTCCGACATTCTGGACATGAGCAAGCAGAAATACTTGGTTAGCCACTCGAGGCTTGATGTAACAGCTATTTTCACCACATAAACATTTTTATATAAAATAATTGTATTTATATAAAAAAATTATATACAAAAAGTTACAATTAAGAATAGATTTAAAAAACAGAAAAAAATATAATTCATAGAATTTTTAAATCCATTATTATCTGTATAAAAATATAGGGACTTGATATAACAGCTATTTTTACCACATATACATTTTTATATGAAATAATTGTATTATTTATTTACCTAATAACGAAATATGTTACTATTAGGTATAGTTGAAAAAAAAAACAAAAAAAAAATATAATTCATAGAATTTTTAAATCCATTCTTATCTATATTATCTTATCTTCTGTTTGTCCGTTGATTTTCATTTGTTTTTGTTTTATTACTCACAATTTGCAAACTTTAGCGTCACTAATTTAGAAGAATCTTCAATAATGATTATAATCGAACGTCTACTAGTAGACATTAATTATTTTTTAGATATATTATTAATCTATATATAAATTTATATTATAAAATGAGAGACTTATTAAGAAAAATACTATTTCTTCAATGAAATATGCAAGAACTTTAAAAAATAACCAGCCAGTACAGCTGCATTCGAACTATTAATCTCTAAGCCATTGACTAGTGACATGGCCGTGTATACTTTATTGTATTTTCTATACGTGTTCGTTTTACACTTTCCAATGGAAATAACAAACGAAAGTCTATCAATTCTTATACCCGTTGGATAAGATTCATTATTCTATGATATTTTATGCGATGTTAATACAATGGTAATTTCTGATGACAGTCATCTCACTGCCCACTGTGTGTATTGGATGCAATTTCATATTAACATTATGCAAATTATTTATTGCATTGTAATATGAAAGCATGCATAATACATGGTCGTGTATTATGTTACTGGGAAGTGTGAATTGAGATATTCTATTGAAACCGACTGGGAAAATATATATTAAGGTTACCAGCGATCTACGAGCAGTATATTTTTATATATATAAAATCTGTAAATTGTTTTTATAACGGACTAAAAACGAAAAACATGGGGCGTATGCTTATAGTTATGTTTTAAATGTGCACGCAATTTTTTCATTTTTAGTCCGTTATAAATCATTGCACATGTTTGTAAATTATTACATTCTGCTTTTTAGGGTCATGTAAACGAAAATTTAATATATTCGGTTCATTTTTGAGTTAGATTGGAACTATATTCAAGTATATACCTGATCGATAAATCAGTTATAAATAGAATATAAATTTTTTTTTTCATCGACAAATCAAGCAAAATATTTTTTTTTCATGGTTTCGTGCATTCTCGTGTTAGTTTAAAAGCAATTACAAAATTCCACCCTTCCAGAATTACGAGAAACCGAGTTAACAAAAACGTTGTAAAAAATTATACGTCTGCTAGTGATGGTGTAACTTCTAATGAAGAAATATATTTCCTCTATTGAGACGATGGTGCATAGATATACCGAGATATAATAGATGGCGCTACGATTACCGAAAGAAACAGAAGATCTGGCTGTTTTTTTTTTTGTTTTATGTTTAGCGTTATGCCCACAATCTCACCTGATGTTAAGTGACGATGTGGACCAAGAAGGTGAACACGCTAACGGTAGTGGAAGAACTGGCTCTCACACCTACAGGTATTTGGCGGCAGATTTTCAACTTGAGGGTGGTAGCTAACCAGGCGGGTATTAGAAAAGCCTTACCACCATGCTATGATTTCACCACAACGTTGAAAGCTCAAACTCCTTGTAGCCTGATTCGAACTCATTTCCCTTGATGCGGGGACCGTATACACAACTAACTGAGCTATCATCGCTTCCACGTAATATGTTGTTTTTTTTTTAATTATTTTCGTATTAGTGTTATTATTGTTTTTTCTTTATAGAAGAACAGTGTACTGAAGACACTGCAAATAAAGTTAGTTACCCTATACGTATATAATTAAAATATAATACCTCGATTTATGTACTATCTCCTTTACAACACACCCAGTTTAAGGGCGGCATCGAAGAGAATCGGTTCTTCAGTTCGTTATCTGTAACAATAAAACAGAATTAATATTGCATTAAATTAATTCGATAACCCGAAATAAATCCCATTTTTTTTATGGAGGGCATTCTAACAAATCTGTCACCTGATTGTAAGTGACCACCGCCGTCCACAGTCATCCACAACTCCAGGGGAATCGTAGGTGTGTTGCCGGCCTTTATTGGAGGTATTGACTCTGAAGTATAACCGCCAGAACACACCTGTTGGTATTTAGCGGCAGATTTTCCACTTGTGGGTGGTAGCTAGCCAGGCAGGCATTATAAAAAGCCCTACCACCATACTCCCATATACCAAGAAGTTCGTTTATCATAAAATTTTAATACCCAGAGGAACGCTATCAGTGAAGTCTGTTCAATAGTGTTACAGAACAAAAAAATATAAAATGAGATATTAAAAATAAAATTAATATAGATGATAATATTTAAAAAAAAAAATTCCAATAATAACTCAGAATATTTTAAATTAATGTTTAATATATACTTAAAATTTTATCACATGTATAAACGAAATTATAGTATGTACTTTTTTGTCGTCCAAATATGCATATATATGACAATTGGCTCTACAATATACAAATAGACTACATTGTCTCTGACGGTTAACACAATATTAACATGACTTTTTTTACGTTGCAAACTACTTTTCAAACATTTATGCCTCCAATTTGAGATGCACACAGAATGTTGATGGACTGTACTGGCTCGTCGAACGTGTACTTGTCTGGTGAGTAGGGTCACCACATTTCCATTTATTTGTATATTCTAGAAATAAATTAATAATTATGACATACAAGTCTAACGTTATGGCTACAATCTCATCTGACGTTTATTTAATGTGGCCTAAAATGGTGGACATGCTAAGCCTAGTAAAGACTGACTCCAGTGACAAAGATACTGAGCCAATTGGGCATTAGAATAAGCCCTACCACCATGTTATGGTTTCCTCACTGGAATCGAACTCGTGAGTTCAATTGACACGTAGTCCGTACACATACTAACTGAGCTATCATTGCTTCAACTTATAGTAATTTTAATTTACAGTAGGCTTATTTCTATCGCAATTTAATTTTGAACTGTTAAAACTATTACTTCTTTTATTAGCCTATTGAAAAATAATTTTATAACTGGTTTAAATTAATCTTTACTTATCTATAACATTTTATTAAAGAAAAGATTAAATTATCTCTCGAGAACAGTTCTTTTTTCTACATGAATAGTAGCATGTTATGTTATTTTCTTAACCCCTTATTTTTAACGTGGGGAAATGCATTTACGCCTCCCCTCCCAGCCCGGGGGGACTGAGAGGGGTATGTAGGACTCACCCGGCGCTAACCGCCGGGAATAGCAGGCGGCGGTCAGATCCCTGCGTACGATCTTTGCAAATACCACCCGGAGCCTCCATACCCTGAGAATACCTGCACACAACGTACATTTTTTTTTTTATACTTATGTTTTAGCGTTATGGCCATAATCTCACCTGATCTTAAGTGTCGATACGACCCAAGTTGGTAGACACGCTAAACCTGTGGAGGAACTGGCTCTCAAGTGCAGCTGCCGGAACACACCTATTGGTATTTGGCGGCAGGTTTACAACTTGAGGGTGGAAGCTACCCAGGCGGGCATTAGAAAAAGCCCTACTACCATGCTATGGTTTCCTCACGATGTTTTCCTTCACCGAAAGCTCAAGCTCATTGTAGGTGCTTGGATTCGAACTCACGTCCCTTGACGCGAAGTCGTACACACTACCACTGAGCTATCATCGCTTCAAACATCGTACATGCAAACAAACAAGATTGTATTCCCAATTACAATATTATTTAGGATATATAATAATGAATGCAATGCAACTCGATGCTCGGAAAAAAATAGCCAAAGGGTAGGTCATGTTACCTGGATGTATCACTAGACTTATTTTTATATCGAATCAGTCCTCTAGTCAAAACAATTTCGCCATCCGTATAATCGAATTGTATTGACAATAAAATGTCAGATTTGTTCCCTTTAAAATGATGGTCACCACAAACCATTATATTGTTTGAAGAGTCAAACTTTTTACTCGTATTCCCAGGAGCTGAGCCAAGGTCCCACCAATGTGACTCCATTGACATTACCCAGCCGGTTTCGACGGAGCCTTGTTAAGTAAATGCATTCATATTTTAAAGATAACTTAGCCTTTATAACTTTCATAATAAGAACCATTTTTAATAAATTATACAAATAACCAATACCTTTGAGATGGAAAGTGTTCGGTTCGCCTTGAAAATACCTTTGTCTTTTTTTTGTCTTAATTATACACGGAAAACATGTCTTTAGTGTTATTATTATACGAAACTTGCTTATGGCCGCGACGCTATTCGCGTTTGTGAATCGTACAATTCGTTCTTAGCGGGTGTCTATGGTGTGTAAGAAATATCCATGCTAAAGTAGTTCTGCCAATACTCTGATGAATGAGCAAATGATAAATGAATCATACTACCTTTATTATTATTATTAATATTAAATAGCTGAAAAGTTTGTTTGTCTGAACACGATAATCTTACTACCAGTCGGACCTCAAAAAATATCTTTGTATTCAATAACGCAATCGTTGAGGAAGGCTATTTAACATAACGCTACCACCAATAGCAGTAAAGCTGTATTGAAAAAAGTTACAAAAACTATCAACTAATTTTTAGTTTCACATGAACGAAGTCGCAGGCATAGTCCATGTATATATAAAATACAGTTAAGATAAATACAGACCTCTGACTAATGAAAACTACTGGATTAATCAGGCTAGCCATTCGATGAGAGTTTTACGTAGATGGATGTACGTTACTTAATCTTTGAATTTAATTACGTTAGAGTTACTAAAGACAAGTCACGCCTAGCATAGTAAGTGAAGGCTCTACGGTATATCTATAAAACAATCTAAACAATAAAATAACCAGTCATGGATTAACGTGGCAATAAACGAAAGAAGCTATTCCGCGTTCCTAATTCACCTAAAGAGCGTCCGAGGCACCTACGCACGTCAAGCAATCACTGCCGACTTATTTGGTCAGACTGGTGCTATATTTGGCACGTATATTTACGTAATTAGTTGACGTTAATAGAAATAAATTTTAGATTTTACCTCGAGTTGTGTTTTTCCCGCAAAATTTGTAATTAATATGTTGTTGCATAAAACGTATATTAGTGAGAAATTTGCGAGAATCAAATGATGTTTAAAATATAGCCTTAAAAAATGGCTATGGAAAAATTATTTCTGAATCGTAATTCATACGGGTGACAAATTAGATGAGATTTTGTAATTACTTAGTAGTTTCAAGGGGGTTGAAACGTGAATATTAAACGTTTAACGTACGTTTGACAATATTTTCCCATTTAACACATTCTTTGTAGATTTACGCGACAATGCAGTTACCTCGATATCCACATTAGACGCAATTCATACTAATACTGAAAGCGGAAAGATTTCTTAAGAACTACCAGTTGAATTTCAAAAAATATTTTTATATTGAATACAGCAATCATCAAAGAAAGCTTTAAGCTAATTAACATCAAGTTACCGCCAATAATAGTAAAGTTGAATCGAAAGTTACAAAAACGTGCAAAAATTGTGAAATATTTTTTTAATGTCACAGCTATCTAAATATAAATACAGCTAACTATCTATAAATATAGTTAAATTCTAGCTAAACTAAATCTGTAGATTGGATTTTTTTATTTGAAAAACTTGATTCAAGCTCTTCGTTCATTCTTATATATGATAAACGCACTATTTATTTAACTTTTTATGTCATTTCCCATCAACTAACATTACGTAGGTCATTATATTCAAAAATTATAGTTATTACACACTGGGACTTCTCAGAAGTAAATCAACAAATGTAATTGGTAACATAACATGTTTTTAAATAAATTATAGGGTCTGCTTCTACGAGCAATTTTGCCACTGTCAAATATAAAACTCAACCTTCAAATCAATGTGTGGCAACTCAAAATATATGACCCTAGATGTTGCCTATAATACACTTAACTGTAGTAAACAATATAATGTATATATCACGCAAAATATCGCTAAAGTGAGAAAACACAAGTCCATATAACCTAAATAGGTAAAAATAGCACTGCATTACAAACCAAGACGCCGTCATAAAGCCAAGATAACTGTTTATCGTCGGCTGATTAATGTTTTTATTCATGAGACTAGTTTTAGCTCACGACTTCGCTCGAATTAATCTATTCCTCGTGAGGTAATAATGATTATTTGTAAATGTAAAGTATACCATGTTCTTTAATAGAACACCTGACAACGTGTACGCAAAAAATCATGATAATCAGTTGAAAAAAGTTAAGGGTAAAGGTTTAAAATGACAAATGCACGAGGTCTAAGTATTTACTTTAGTGTATTTTAATCATAATAAAGACCTTTATATAACAATACTACATGTGTTTACAATAATTTATATTTCTAATACAAAATTATTCGACAACAGCACTCCAAGATAGTCGTGCGTTTCAGCATAGTTCGCCACGTTGAGTAATTTTATGCATGTCTTATCGTACCGACTTTAAATACATATATGTTATAAATTGCAAAAAGCATCCGCAGATTTAGAACAATAACATGTATCTGATAACTGACTCGAAGCCAAAAGACTTAGCACACTACCAACTTTATGCCATAATCAAATCGAATTAAAAAACTTTATTGAATTTAGGTCTTGAATAGGCGCATATGGTTGAAAAACTACTACCATCTGGGAGAGTAATCTAGTCATCGAGAAGAACCGGCAAGAAAATGATACTGTTTATACATATATATAATGTTTTATGTATGCATTTAGAATAGATGTTAACAGAGAAGGGTGTTGATTCTAGACAGTACCTTTGTACACATATTCATCGAACCTATAACAGATATTTAACATCAAAATCAGCTTGATACACTACTTGAACTTACTACCCGGCGAGTATAAGGAAGCAGATACGATGACAAACATATGACAATCTATTGCCTATTACCCCTATAAGACCAGCATGACGATCGTGTTACGGAATAGTCGCGATTCGTTAGTGGAACGGCATCTTAAGTCAGCGAGTAGAAACATCTCGCTAAGTCACGACAGACGAACCAGTATTACTCGTTTTGCTTCCGCAACATATCGCTACAAGTGGACATTTAACTATAAACTCTCCTTCATAACATGTTAAGAGGTACTGATTAGGGCTTAACGTAGTTTATTATTTGAATCCTGTGCCCTTAAGAAAAATTATGACTGAGCCACATTTGTATGTGATATCTTTTTGGTATTTATATTGGGAATGTACTTTATTATAGACTAGTTGTGTCCGCGACTCCGTTCGCGTGGAACTAAAATTTTATTTATTCATTTTCATTAAAAAATGTTATATAATCTAGTATGTTACTCAGGGCTAATGTAGCATTCTAGTGGTGAATGAATTTTTGTAATCGGTCCTGTAGTACTTGAGTTTAATCGTTACAAACAAAAATACAAATCTTTCCTCTTTATAATATTATTAGTATAGATATTATAACATATATAAGAGCTAAATACATATATTTGATAATGATAGATTACTTTATACTTTACACTGTACGTAATTATTATTTATATTAATATTAATTGACTGCGTGACACTTGACCTCAGTCACGCCTGATGGAAAGTGAAGACGAGCCGAAGATGTAACACGTTCGTGCAATAACAACTGATTCACTCTTCATATAAATGCCATTTCATAAAAATCATTGAATAGTATGCAAGTACGTATGTATGTATGTATCTATTTTTGAAGCGATGATAACTCAGTGGTAGTGTGTAGGAACGCCGCGTCATGGGACGTGAGTTCGAATCCAAACACCTACAATGAGTTTGAGCTTTCGGTGAAGGAAAACATCGCGAGGAAACCATAGCATGGTGGTAGGGCTTTTTCTAATACTCGGCTAACTAGCTACCACCCTCAAGTTGAAAATCTGCAGCTGAAAACCATTCGGTGTGTTCCGGCAGTTGCACTTGAGAGCCTGTTCCTTCACAGATTTAGCTTGTCTACCAACTTGGGACGTATCGTCACTTAAGATTAGGTATGTTTGTTTATATATTCATTTGATTTATGTTTATATATGAGCTGAGTGTTTATGTTCTGTATGTATGTATTGACTATGCAATATTTATGTTTTTTTTCTCTATCTAATTTTTTTTTTTTATATTTTTACAAAAACACCGCTGGTTGGCTGCAAGAAAATGCCTTGTGGCATTAAACTCGCCTATGTACACCATAAAACTACAATAAAGTGTTCAATTCAATTCAATAATGTTGTTTTGCCCGTTTTTATTTATTTTTTTAGTATAGTTTTCTTTCTATTGACTATATAGTATTTCTATTAAATAGCCCAAAGCCTTCCTCAACATTTGGTATATCAAATACAAAATAAAATATTGGAAATCCGATTGGTAGTTTTTAAGATAAGTGCGTTCAAACAAAATTTTCAGCTTTATAACATTAACATAATCATGCCACTGTCAATAAACTGTTTAAAACTCAGCATTTCATTTCCGGCACGTCTTCGAAATATTCGTAACTGTTTTGACGTAAAATTATATGCACGTGTAACCCGGCACATCTGTTCCGTGTTAAGAAATAATTATAGATAAAATCAATTCTATTTCGTTTAAACTTGCTGAGATGTGAGTCGTGATAAACGTGATCAAGTTTGCATACATAACTTACGGAGTGCTCTTTAAAACACCGTATTAATTTTAAATAATATAGGTTATTCGAGAACGCTATCGTTTTGTTTATGAACGTCAAAACAACCACCTCGACGGAAAATGACCCAGTCGTAAAGAAAAACAGGGAAGAAACTCGAAAGGGGTAGGTATATATTTTATACGTACATATTTTTTATAAAATGCATTACATTTACAATTGCTCTAGCGGATGCACAGGGAAAATACAAAAGGAGAAAAAAAAATTTTTTGTTTCATGTTAACGAAGATACATGTCATATCTGCGGTTTAGTATTTTCGATGACATTAAAATAATAAAGTAACAATTGTAATTGTGTCGTGTACTAAAATGTTCCATCTTAACAAATGACCTTATTTAGTTCAGAAATACTGTTTCGTAAATTGAAATGAAAATTATACAAACGTAACATTCCACTGACTGCACGATCTAATAACCCGGCAAATAATAACGTAAGGTAACATAACAAAGTAACAAGAGAAAGGCAGATGATTTTCTCGTGACGTCAGAAAAAACTATGAATCTAAAACAATGACTTTAAAGAAAGTAACGCACATAATTTTTATCGTACATAATTATTACACGGGAAAATAATCTGCGGTAAAATTTAATCAGAGAACAATGAATTTCATTAGAAATATAGACAACCATTTTGATGTCTCGATTTGAAACGTATTTTAATTTGTATCTATATTTTATTATCTATAAATATTACAATGCGGAAAAGTTTATTTGTTTGAGCGCGCTAATATCCATGAATCGCATTTAATATATATATTTTTTTTTTTTTTTTTGATAAAGCTATATTTAAGAAATGCTTTAGGCTTTTAAGATCACGCTACCAATAATAGGAATAAATCTCTATTAAAAAGTTACAAACATGGCAAAAAAATATTAATTATCTGGCTAATCTAGCAAATCTTGTTCTGCCTTTTCGAGTAGTCCATCTCATCGACTACAGTCACATCTGTGGCGTTATGATCACTTATTAAGATAAAAAGTATCCTATCTCTCAAGTTAGATGAAACTGCACAAAGCGTGCAAAATTTGTTCGCGGACAAACAACGTGATACGAAATTTGTATATATAAAGATTTTTAATTACACGCGGACAAAATAGCAGGCACAGCTAGTGAAGAATAAAATTGGACTGCATTTTATTTGATAATAAGCAAAGTATAATTAAAATACAACGACCACACTAGAGAGAGCCGAACACTATCAAAATTGGAAAATATGTATATCTGTTCTCCATGGAATGTTTTATGCTATCTCTAAGGTGAAACCACATTAACGACGTCTGCTGGACCATATAATCGATAATATTAGCGCAGTAGGTACACTTTATAACAATTTTCTAACGCGTCTTTAACTAGTGATCTCAACATATTTTGTCAAGCACCTATCTTTCAGTCGATGGATATCAAAGCCAGTTTCGTAAAAAAGAATCAGATCTAATTATGGACAAGTTTATAAAATAAATTTACAAAGCAATTAGTCATCATAATTAGGATTTTTTTTGCAAGTATTAAAAACTAAATTACACATTTTCAAACAAAATAACCGAATTGTCGGTTGTCGCTCCTTCTAAATTCTTTGGATGTTTTTCAAATGGCAATTTTAGAACTCATGTTTTTTTTTAAATAAATTATTCGCATTTGAAAGTCATGTTGCCAGTGTCAAGTATAACATTTACAAACTATTATTATCTTTGACTTAAGCTTCAAAATAATTGAGTCTGGATGTTACCTTATGTCTGCTAATGTCTATGACTTGGTATTGGGGAAATAACCTATATAAATAAGCAAATGAAACATAAAAAGAAAACTATACGAAGACTGTCAGTCAACGTTGGTATCAAAAACTCGGATTAGAAGTATATTAAATCGAACGTAAATATTATTAATTTTATCTGTGGTTTTACACCAGAGCTAATAAACCCATCACTCCGAAGTCATAGATGACTCACAACTGAACTTATACGGAAAATATCGATATTAGAGTGCGGTTTTTATCTATTTCTAATAAAACTGTGACTGCATAGTTGGAAAAATATCCTGCATCTGCACCGACGAAAGTGTGTTTGACTGTGTGTATCAAGTACATACGCAACGAAGGTTCGTTTGACTGTGTGTATCAAGTACATACGCATTCTAGTATAACAGTACCCGTTGGTTGGCGTGTCAGCGCGAACGGTACAGTACGACGAGACGTCGGGTTCATGACACAATGCTTTCTAATGGTATGTAATTTAGTTCGCTCACTATAAACAGGGAAAACTCCTTCAAAGTCTCTCGCTATAAGTGCGAAAACCAGTTTATCGAGTAATATACACTGTAGTATAGCTTCCTAAATTTGTGCGGTATATATTTATTTACTTACTATATAAATTAAAGTACTTAGTATGTCAATAGCATAATTTGATGTAGTATATTATGAGTTGTAATATTTCCATAATATCAAATCAAATTCGTAAATTGGCATTAAATTTACTTAGTATCAACCGTAAGTGAAAATGTAATAACTTGTTCGTACTTCAATCGTCACTTAGATTTTTACCAAACAATGGCAGGTCTATATAGTCGGCTCACTGTATAAAGTTCGTAATGAAATACAATCGTAAGTACATTTAACGTTGGAATCAACTTTGTGTCAACTTACATTTGCTTCACTTATGCAATAACACTAATACATTTGCTTCACTTATGCAATAACACTAATAACTCCTATGTAAGATCATGACTGTTTGTAATCAATTTTGTAGTAATCGATATGTAAATTATATTAATTCGTTGTAATCTTATTCATATATGAACACACTTAACCCTAATATTCTCCCTCCACCATTACATAGGTAATTATATAAATCATTGGCATCATTTTGATTTGAAACTCAGTGAAACGACAGTAAAAAGAGACAAGATTACGCATATATCTACAGAATATAATGTGTGAGAGAATGAGATAGAAATGTCAACAGGATTTAATGTGGCAACGTCCATAGCACGTTGAAAACACCGGTTCTCGTCCGATCGCTGAAGTTACGGAACGTCTGACGCGGTAAGTACTTGGATGGGTGACCGCCTGAGTACATCACATGACGTTCTTTTTGTTCTTTTCTATTTATTAAAGTCAAATTTTCTTTACCATCGTTGTGATATGAAACTCCATGAACCGAAAAAGCGACAGTAAAACAAAACAACATAGGATTAGGATATAATGTGCTAGAGAATGGGATAGAAGACATTACGCAGTGTAACTTACAGGATTCGAATGGTGTACTTGCGCGTATGCCTATTACGAAGCCAATTTTTAAAGGTTGCACTTCTATTGCGTGTAAACTGCACACACCATTTTTTTATGCATTTGCTACCCTTAAGTAAACTTGGCCTAAATACGCGCAACAACCTGTCGACCCTAGCCGAGACAACCTATTGTGGGAGACTCGAGAAGCTCCTTCCAGAGCCTATTCCCTGTGAAGGTGGCCTCTCCACTGTCCATGTCGAACAAGTCACCATAGTGAGATCCAGTAATACATCCCTCGTGGAGTAAGTAATTTTCTAAATCATCATCAGTTGTCTATATTCCTGTCGATGGGATTTCTGATACGAACAGATGCAAGATTCTACATTATTACAACCGGTTACCAATAGAAGGCGCGCAAGTATTTTCACATCGAAAACCAGGTAGCACCTTAATTACATAAGAACTGACAATATATTTATAATTGTTCATCAATCAACTATTACAATACTTCAAGATACAATTGTTACCCAATACCATCAAATGACTTTAAAGACGGCACTTAGAAAGTTAATGTACTGTAAAAAAACACTGTATGCAGTTTCAAATATGTAATTTATTTAGAGTAATTTATGGCAATAAATTCTTACACTAAGTGATTACAATAAATACATCCATTTTTTAATATCATGTTACATATGAAATTATATTATTGACAAATATGAAAATGTAAATATAATAGAAATAAATAAATAATTAAATCTTACTGTAAACGTACCCACGTGTATATAAATAAAAAAAACTAAATAATTATTAATACATATAAGTATATGTGTAGAAATGTTTCCGACTACATTATATATTTTTATAATTATTCTACTCCTCTAGTCCGATGACGTCACAGGATGCATAAGGAAACAACTTAAGTTATTAAAAAAACAATGTTATTTTTAACTAAAGAAAATCTAATATGGGACCTACTGCGAAGCTGTCATCGAATCAGATCCACTTTCAAAACATCGTACAACAAAATCTTTTGAGCTTTATTACATAATGCATGTAGGTGATTGACAATCGTCTTTACAATTTACGAGCGGAAGCGTGTAATTGGAACAAAAAATATTTATTTATATTTTATAAAGAAAATATATTTTTTCCAGTATCCAAAAAGTTTTATAAGAATTATTGTGTAAACAAATAAATACGTTAAAAGATTTAACATTTAATTGAAAATACAGTACTGGAAGATTAATCAATAACTATTAATAAGAATATTTAAAGTTTTGTTTTTATTCTAATGCAATAACATATCTAAAACTGCGTCTTCCATCGCGCATTTATCAATCAGTTTACGCCATCATTATCTTTCTTTATTCAAATTTAAGGTACTAAGAATTATCAGTTCACTAACTAGTCACCAGTTAAGATCACTTGTTCATAGAGGTTATTTTTCATTACTGCTTTGATAGTCGTAGCCTTACTACATAAAAAAATCAAATGACTTAGGATAATAATTCATCTTTCAACCGAAAGACGTCCACTGCTGGATATAGGTCCCCCAAAGTTCTCCACAACGACCGGTCTTGCGCCACCCGAATCCAGCGGATTCCCGCGACCTTCACCAGGTCGTCGGTCCACCTTGTGGGAGGCCTACCCACGCTACGTCTGCCGGTACGTGGTAGCCCTTCGAGAACCCGTTGGCCCCATCGGGCATCGGTTCTACGAGCAATGTGCCCAGCCCACCGCCACTTAAGTTTAGCAATTCTTCGGGCAATGTCGGTTACTTTGGTTCTTCCGCGGATCTCCTCATTCCTGATTCGATCACGCAGTGAAACTCCAAGCATAGCCCTCACCATTTTATTACCACGTCTCAGTGCCGAATTACAATTGAATAAATTAAACTAGAAATATAAATAAGTTCTATATAACTACTTAACAGTATTTTTTTGTCATTTTACTAATACCAGTATAAGGGAATGTCATGAATTGTGTTATACAAAAATTCTTTCCGAAACTCTTCCTTACTCTAACACAATCAGAGTTCGTAACAAGCTACCTCAAGTGCTGCTACTAAAACACAAATATAGGTAGTCGACAGAATTCCAGCCTAGGAATAGCAGCTACCTAAACATCCTAAAACTAAATATGGAACCGTTTATTCGAAGATAGAACAAACAAGCACTGATATGACGAAATACTATTTATACAATCATCAATTGAAAGGAGCAATTAAACATATATAAAGTGACAGTGACGACTGATGATTAAATAACGCATTACCAGTGGCCAGTGTTGTTTTTGGAATCTAATATGTTCACAATCAGGGACAGCATCATTTTGCTGTGCTGATAAAAATATAAAACTCCCAACGATATCGTCCTACAAGAATCTCGCTTTACGTTTTCGGTAATCAAGTAAAATCGCTAGTCGCTTATGCAATGGGTCAATTGCATTGTAGGCGTCTCGTCGCGTCAAGTAGGACCGCGGACACAAAACGGTGTCATGGTCGATACATACATAACCGATAGGCGTGACAATATGTAAATCATGTTCAACCACATTACGTGTGTTATGACCGCGGCGATAAGTCTAACGTCATTAGTAATAAAAAAATCCAACATAGGATGTATTTAGAAATCTTGTTGCCATATTTTAGCGATCCTATTCAGTAGTATAAAAACGATCAACAAAACATTTTATACGCCTCTCCCTTCACTTAAAATCGAAAGAAATGTATTAACAATAAAATGCTAACTTGAGTGGACAAATTCTGTGGGTAGTTCTTAAATTTGATGACATCAATAAATAATTACAAAAGCAAAGTAAACCAATAAGTACTTTGCATTATCTTGCCCTATGGTTGGGCTACAATAGTGAAGTAAAAACCTTTGCCGCTAGTATTTTCGAGAATGTTAAAGTAGCTACAATTGAGAAACTTTTTAGCACGTCACCCAATAAAATGAAACCATAACTACACTATCAATAATAAAAATTAAATTGAAGGTAGACACAGTAACATAAACTTTTCTGGACAACCTACTCAGTCCGCCCCGTGACCACGAAGGCTGAAAAGCTTTCGAAACGTCGGGATCAAAATTTAATAAATAACCGCGATAAAATCCGTTTAAATGAGTTTTATTTCATTTAATAATATTCGCGTAAACCTAAGAAATCATTATGAAACCATAACTTATGAAGGGCGTTTTATCAGTTGACGTCAAATGCTTACTGATGTTGGTTAGATATTGACTAAATTGAAATAAAAAAGTCCCTGTATACACGAACGAACACTTTCACCACTACATTAAAATGTTACCATTAAATCTCTCATATCTCAATTTATAATCTTCCCTAAAGACATCTAGTTCTAATTTGTTTTCATTGAGCAAAATTAGTACCAACTTTAAAAATGTATCTAACAGAAGCGAATTTACAGCTTTAGCCACTCAAAAATTTGAATAATTAGTATAAACTGCTTTAATATGGTTGCTAAACATATTTCAAAATATATAAAAATCAATACGCGACAAATAAACAAAATTACAGATATATACACCGGATACGTAAATAAATAAACTATTCAAAGTATCTTAAAAAAAAACTATATATATAAACATTTTTTTAATAATAGCAATTATCAAAGTTACACGTTGTCCAAGTAATACTAAAATTACATACGTAAAATCGAAGGTCTTTGGGAAATAACTCACGACTTTCACAAACTCACATATTGTTCTTAAACAGACGCATTCATTTCAGTTTCTCACGAATTAAATATTAATTATGTACAGTATATAATCAAAATATTTTAAAACTTATCGTCTAAACGTATAAAATATGTCATAAAAGTTGGCTCTTAAAGTTATTTTACATGAGTCATTTTCGTACGAAAGTATTCGCTTTTTTGCGAACCACTAACAATTGCGAAATCGCTTTCTTGCGAAAGTATTCACTATGTTGCGGGTAATGCAGCTAAAAGTATGTTTTAAATTAATTATTAACAAAATTGAATTTAAATAAAGACTACACAGTAGTAGAATACAGAGCGGTATTCGCATTTCACAAATGACTAACAACGTGAAATCGCTTTCTTGTAATGGTATTCGCTATGCAGCGACGTTTTTTTTTAAATGAATTATTAACAAAAACTGAATTTAAAAAGTCAACTGTAGTTGTTTACAACGATATTCGCTTTTCGCAAATAACTAACAACGCGAAATCGCTTTCTTACGAAAGTATTCGCTACTATGCAAATAATATATTTACAAAGTATTTTTATTCATTAAAACGACGTACGATTTAGACAATACTGATGTAGTTGACTGTGGAGCTGACCATGATTTCAACAGATATTATCGGATTTAAGTGCTCATACTTAAAGTTCAGAAAAATAATTTATCAATTCAATTCGGTCATCGTTTCTTTTAACCCTTAAACACATACTCTTACATAATAACTGCATATTAGAAGTATAGAATTAGGATCGAGAAGTCCAAATGACTGTCCTAAGTGTCTAAAATACAGATTAATTCCAAAGGTTACAATACACTTAATGTTTATGTAAATAGTTGAGTTACAATTAATTCTTTCAAATTGAGGAGGCTCGACAATTCATTAACCATGCAGTAGTACTCGGCACATATAATATACCATATCACGGTAACGCCAACGAATCCACCCAAATGTGTAGATGTAGGTAACAGGATACATGTAGCGATGAGTAGGCCTATGTATGTTATGTACCTTAAATAGAAACTAATAAATTAAATCAATAACTTACAAAATGCAAGCAACCAAACACATGCATTTAAAAATTTAACTCAAACAGGTTAACAGAAAATATTAATTTAATATATTATATATAAGGTAATTTTCATTTTGATCTTCCTGTCTTAAACTTAATATAATGAGTTTTATTTCCAAACAAAAAGTAAATAGAGATATTTTAGAACTATTCTAAATAACGCCCAATTGCTTTCTATCATATGAACAACACATATAATGCAACTTTGTGCTTTGTAATATGGTAAGAGGATACAATAATTTTGTTAACTAGATTTTACCAACATGTGGTGACATAAAAATGCTCAGCATGCTACACTCAAAAATCAGCCAGTGTATTAACTAGTGTGGTATGCATGTGTACTCAACTGAGTCACAGGCACATATGGTGACAAATCTGTCAGTGGTTGTCCCTTGGACAACCTAGTTCGGGATCAAATAATGTATATCCAGCCACCAGCAGGTGCTTTCAACACAGCATCCCCTTCTGTATGATTAACATATTTATAATGTACTATGCTGCTGTATATATTTTGTAACAGATTTCTGAGTAAGTGTTATAATCACAATGTCATAATCGCAATCTTACTGGATGTTAAGTGATGATGTGGCCCAAGATAGAGGGCATGCTAAGCCTAGTGGAAGAAATGGCCTCAAGCACAGCTGCCAGAACACACTCACGGGTATTTGGTGGCAGATTTTTTGCTTGCTAGCCAGGTGGGCTTAGAAAGCACCCCTGCCACCATGCTATAGATTCATCACAATGTTTTCCTTCACTGAAAGCTCAAGCTATTTGTAAAAGAAATACCACCATAAAGCTCACACTGCATACACCGGTTTCAATTTAACTTGGTAATACATATATATAAATTACTAAAAATTATAACTTATGAAAAGTAAATCAGTATTTAAAATGCATCAACTTTTTAAATAAAAATAACCGAGGAATATAATTTGTTGATATTATATTTAATTAACATATTGTTGTAAATTGCATTAATAAAAAGACTTAACCTTGGCTAAGTAAAAGTTAGTAGTATTAGTAATCTGATAAACACTGAAGAGAATATATATAGCTTTTGCAGGAAAAAATTTGAAGATGCCAAATATCTTAAAAACCTTTTTTTTTTGTCACAACTATTTTAAGAGACCACTAGTTAATTATGAAAAACAAAGTCATAACTTTTTTATTTGGAATGTAGCAACTCGATCCTGTACAAGTGCTTTGGTCCCTTATAATGTTTATTCAGAAAAGGCTTGATATGTAAAATATTATGAAGCATATAAATATCTTTGTATTGTTTGTTAAAATTTTACCATTGGATACAAGAAGTACAAAGTTAATTTTTGATCCCATCACCAAAACAAAAAATAAATTTACCTAAATACTACCAGAGCCTGCTTATAGATACTTCTATAATTCTCCATCTCTGTAAAAATATTAAATAAAATTAAACAACAAAAAAATTATAATAAAGAATTATTATTGAAAAAATATGTATAATATTTTTTTACCTTGAAGTCATGAGTTTTCCGGATTGATGTTCATCCTCCCTATCTTCTATACAAAATTCTCCTTTTTTTGAGAAACCCTTTGCGCATTTCCGGCAACCATCTGGCCCATCTCCATAGCAACCACTGCATGACTTATCACAAGCCAGACAAGAAAACGATCCAAGTGAATTCACACAAAATTGATCTTTTTTACATCGGTCCATGTAGTCACATTCATTGATATCCACACATCCTTCATCCTGATCAAATAGGAATCCTGGTTTACAGGCAACGCAGTCTTTTTGTGTCCCCTCCCTGCAGCCACCACTGCACGAGGTGTGGCAAGGTAAGCATTTAACTGTCTTATCATCTTTATGGGAAGGGTAAAAGTTGGTAGTGCATTGGTCACAGTTCTTCCCAGTGTATCCAAGATCACAAAAACATGTGCCATTCCCTTTCCTGGTACCATCACCTCGACATTTCCCATTACCACTGCAGAGATTATTGTGATCTCCCAGACAGGGTTTACAATCTTTTCCATAGTGGTGTACTGGACAGCAAACTTTCATTTTATCAATACAGATATATACAAACAAATCATCTGACTCATCAGGGTCTTGCGCCCACCACTCCTCAATGTACTCTTCCGCCTTTTCAGCTATATTGAAGCATTGGACTGAATGTTCACTCTCTTTGCATAAGCCGTCTTGGATGTCAATTAGACGCATTTCGCTCCGTTTGTACGATTTCTGTAGCTTCTCTTCTTCCCATGCAGCATCTCCACCTTCATACTTGCCCCTGGATGTCCTCTCCAGTCCGTTTTTAAATGATTCGATGAATATTTTACATGCGTGACAGTCGCCGATTGATTTACTCTGCATCAATATACCAGGGTCGATGGCTGGAGGTTGCACACTACACAACACTGCAGGTAAAATAAGACACCTTGCCAAAAATTTCAAAACACTTTTTCTACCACTTCCCATATTGACAGAGGCCTGCAAAACGTAAAACTCCAATTATAATACCGAAAGAACACGAGAACAATTTATAATTCCTATAGCACCGTAGTATCTAGATTGAAATCAATATTAAACACAGTAACATGAATATAAAACACCAATTAATATCTTTGAAGTGGAACAAATGTCCTAAATCCTTTCATATAAAACTTCAAAATACTGACGTGTTTCTTTATAACTCGCTATCGGCGATACAAAATTTCAATTCAAGATTCACGTCTTTTTTTTCTTTTGACAATAGTGACATTTAGGATTATTGACGTTTTTCTCAGCCAATCACAGCCTATCAGAATTGCCAGTACATTGAAACAAAATACCTCTAAAAATATATTCCTTAATCACCATTAAATCTAAAAACATAAGTTTGAGGAAAAAGTGGTGGTAAATTATTACATAGATAGAAATGTAATATAAATTCCTGAAAGTATACAAAGATCCCTTTTCCTTTAAATAATAATTAACTTACTGTACCAATGTACGCAGAAAAATACCTTGAGGAAGTAGTAAATGATTAACTGGGTTAATATGTATTTTATCATTATTGTTATAGATATGTTAAATTTGTAGAAGGCCAGCTCATTTACTATCGATCTAATTCTAAATATGACTTCACTGTGAAAAAACTATGTCCAGACTAATCATTAAACTATATTATAGTATTTCTACTACAATGAAATTAACAAGTACGAAGTTACAGGTGATACTAGTAGTAAATTAAAAATCAATAACCATTGCTCGTTCTTTATCTCTCACCTCATTTGTGTGCACATTTCTTAAACAAAGGTCATAGTTCAAACAGGTACAGGTTTACCATTTTCTTAGTGTAGATGCATTTCAATAGTATACATGACCTTTGACCAACAGCAACATTACATCAAGGCACCATTCATTCAAATTGCGCTCTACCAGAATGAATATATTATTTAATTATTACTTTTAATACGGCGTCTTTTTAGTAATACTAGGTTCAGTAGCCATAATCAAAATGAAATCTTTTTTTTATCGCTATTGACATATGACACTGGCATAATCGTCTACAAACAGGTATCTATTGAAAGCTCCGAAGAAGCAGAACTCTCAGAGGATATAAGGATAAAGAAAAAAAAATTCAACGTGATTATAAAATTATAACCTATGTTTTTCAATATGAACGTATACCGCAATATGCTTAGTGAAAGATTCTATCTATGACGTTTTTTTTTTTTTTCAATTGCAGTACCAAACTTTTCGTATGGACGTTTAGCTCAATAAATTAACAATGAAATGACTTACGCCACCTGTTCAAACATTCGATTTAAATTTTATTCATTATATTTATTGAAGCGGTTATTTTCTCTTAAAATTGTAAAATGTTAACTATATTTTATATTTTTTATTGGTATAATAATAAAGTTATTAATTTTAAAATACAGTGCAAACTATATACATATAGTGAAATTTAAAAGACTTTGTATTTGAAAGCATCATGGAGAATTTCAGTTAACGAGAAAGTGTACGATAATAAGGACAACAAGGTAAACTAAAAATAGTCAAGCAATTTCAATATTATAGAGAATTTGACGTTGAGCAGAAGTTCTGCCAGCGTAGTACCTGCTCCCCACCCTAAAAGCATGCTGCGAAGGAACACCGCGTGGTTTAGTGGCTATGCCCGGCGATTGGTGTCGGGTGATTCCCACAGACCCTTTCCAATGCTTTGCCCAAAGGGAAGTGAATGCATAAATGCATTCCCCCACGTAAAAAAGGAAACTTGACGTTAAGGAGTAGCGTCATTGCCCATTCATGCGATTACATCACTACAGACAAATAAAAAAATTGCCGAGCCATAAGTATATATATAATTTTCATTGATCAGAAACGTACCATATGCCCATGGCACCGAATGTTCGAATAAGTTCAAGCAACGCCCTTTATAAATATGAATATAGTGTCTATGAATATACGAATATATTACATAAACAAGATAAGTTTTTACCGAACGAAGGGACTTTGCCCCTCCTCCTCCCAGAACAGGCACTGGTAGTGTGCGTATAGTGTACTGTAATTAAATTGTTATGATTCTAACGACTATGATAGACTAATATAGCTTTTTATGTCAATAATTGGTGATATCATAAAAGTGAAGTCCTTTCCCCGTAATATGACCAACCTACACAAACACCTACACTGGGTTACGTCATTACAAGTGGGACGTGAAATCCAATGACCTTACAATATTTCGCAAAGTTTAAATAGTATTTTGGCAAGAATAGATAGATTTTGAATCCTATAGGTATATATAAACAAAAATATTTTTAGAACAGGTTAAATTATTGTAAGTTAGAAGTACAGTGAAACCTGTTGTAGATTAATCTCGACTTCCTACAGCATTAAAGTGGTTGGTGCTAAAAATGCTTATATTCCCGCGAGAAGTAGGACTTACAAACACGTAATACCTCTGGATGGTATAAAACAGGTCTTAATAATATGCTTATTATTATTTATTGAAAAAAAAAACAAATCTTAAATAAAAACGAATCTATTTCTAAAGCACATTACCGGGAAAAAAAGCGCCAGTACTGGTAATAGTAACTTTAACGCCATATACTTGTTAAATCTATTTTTCATATTAAACGATGGTAGATGATAGTACAGCAACATTTTTCAAATATTCATCATAATTTCTTCCAAAAGTTGTCGATGTTTTTATTGTATATGTTATAAGTGGTAGATCGGAGATAATTATTTTTAGACCCTTTTCTTTGACTTCTTGATATAGAACCAGTTGTCAAAATGGCATCGTGATATAAACTTTTTGGTGTCTTCTTTGTTTCTTATTAACAATTTTGATTAAACCATAAATTATGTAACATTTTTCGAAGTATAACTTGGTTATTGCGTAATACATTTGATGTGAATTATTAATAATAGCATGAACTTGTAATTCTGAAATATCCTAAAACATCTTTGGAAAGTTCTAATAAGAAGGACATCGCCTTGATAAGATTTAATAGTGATAATAATGATCTTAAACAACACAATTATCAAGTCAGGAAAATAAAAGTAAATAGGACATTGATAAGCATATCGGCATCGGCATGTTATACTATAGCATTTCTTAACTCATCCCTCATTCAAATACTTCGACATCTTAATCAAGATCTCATCAGTGGACCCGTTTGCTGATGAGTAGAAAAAATGGTGTGCCACTTTCAAGATTATTTCAAAGGTTGGAATGTCTGGAGAGTTTTTATTGCCTTCAGTTAACTTATATTTATTCATCTTTTACTCAATATTTTAAGTAATTACTTAGTGCAGGTGTATCTATTAAACTGATTAAATAAATAAATTTAAAAAAAGTTCCGAAAAGAAGAACGAAAAAAAACACCATTAAATTTTTATTCACCGAAAGTTCAAGATAACCATACGGATTTGGAATTACGTCGACAAGCGTCGAGTCCATAATATTAATAAGCCCTGTTCACCTACAGTAGTTTACCTTAAAAATAAAATAAAGAGCGTCCGTATCGCGATACATGAATCTATGAAAAAAAAGTAGTCTACGTACCATAGTGTTTTTGTATTTCATGAAATGAATAAACCACAGTTTAATCTTCAATCGACCACGATACATGATCCTGTTCGCGCAAAACCGATCGAAACTTATTATATAAATAAAAACACGATAAAAAGGTGTGGGTGAGCGCTATCGAGACATCACATGATGAATGGAGGCAGTTCTATAAATGATCTCTTAAAGAAGTCAGCCTTTTTTTATAGCAAAACAGAATAATGAAGAATGATGTGCTCCAGAATGATTTAAGATTATTTTATACAATAAATATTGCTCTTCGTGTTGTTCTAGTAAAAATCTTTCTTTTAATGTCCATATTATCTGTGGTCAAATCTGTGTATTCTATAAAATTTAATACCTTGGTTTTTGGCGGGATATTTTTACTCTATTATGTACCTAATCATTTTCCTACCTTATACATAAAGTTGTTTATTTGCTTCTACAAAATCGTATTTTGCATAATACATGTTGATTATTGAGCAAAAAATAAGTGTCAACATAAATTTTTATTTTCAATAAAAACTCCCTAGACATTTGTAATAAGAGAACCACCATCTTTTTAAGGCTACGCATAAAACTAAAACATTGGCTATATTTTATGCCTTTCTTCGTGGTATTGGCATAATCTATATTAATATTGTAAAGCGGAAAGTTTGTTCGTCTGTCTGAGCGCGCTAATCGTAGAAACGGCTAATAGGATTTAAAAGAACTCATTGCATCTGATAAAGCTAACGAAATATAAAATAATTTTTTTAGGTCTATTTCGATTAAACAGTTACTCGATTCCAAAAATATTTAATTTATACCTAGATATTAAAACCTGTTTATTCCATTAATTGGGTGTTGTTAGTATTGCTAAAAAATTGAGTAAAATCAACATTCGTGAACACCTCTTTGGGAAAAGGCCTCGTTACTGAATCTAAATCGATATGAATATTATAAATCAGAAAAGTTTGTTCGCTTGAAGGCGTTAAACCTGAGGAATTACTAGTCGTATTACCAAATTCTATTTGGATTCGATAAAGCAATTATTAAAGAAGGTTTTAGGCTACATAAGGTCACGCTACCACTAAAGGGAGCAAACTGTATTGTTAAAAATTGCAAAATCGGGCAAAACTTGTTAACAAATTTTTACTTTCACGCGAAATACGTTGCGGACGCAGCAACACGGCACAATAAAACAAATTTTCTACTAAATAGGAGATATACTAACTAATTTACTAGGAGATTAAATTTAAACAGCTAAAGAATAGAACATATCAGCGAATAAATCTTCGAATACACTGCGGAGGAGATGTTAAAAATAATAAAACATAATCTAGTACTCAAAGTCTGTCTTTATAATCGTTTGTTCGAACGAAGACCTAATTATGCGTATGCTTTCAATGGTTTATGAATAGCGCGGCAAACTTTTGCTTTTATTCGAACTTTATAAGGAGGCTCTCTGGTTTACAAGATACCAGTCTCGTTTGTAAATCTATACGAACGTGTTATTTATAGATATAATTTATTTACCTTAAGCCGTAATGAATGTGCAAGGGAATAGATACGTGTATCGAAGGGTTATAACCACGGCTCTTTACAGTAAAGAGGTAAACGGGCAGTGTGGAAGGTTCGTTGAATTATAATAAATTTTATTTAAAGAGTTTTTTTTTTTATAATTTTTTCTGTTCATTCCAGTTATAACCTTGTTCGTGCATAACTCTGAAACTATAATACAGATTTTTATATATATCTTTTTATAAAAGTAATAATATTTTGTGCAATTTTTATTTTGTAATATATTGCCCGCCTAAATAAATAGAATTTTCTCACATTTTCAGTAATAATTACCATCTCTAATTACAATGTAGCTTATCACTCAATAACTGAATAAAACAGATAATTATTTTTTTTTACATTATGTAGCAATGATTGGTAAATGGATGATATAAGTTCGAATCTCTCCATGAGCTTGAGCTTTACAGAAAACAGCGAGATGTAAGCTTAGCATGGCGATTGGGTTTCTAATGCCCGCCTAGCGAGATATCACGGTCAAGTTCAAAATATACCGCCAAATAACTATAATTATGTTCCGGCAGTTACAGTTGAGATCCAGTCTTTCCACTAGGCTGAACGTGTCCACCATCTTGGGACACATCGTCACTTGACATCAGGTGAATATGTGGTCATAACATTAAATTTATAAACTATATCAAACAGGCACGGCTGTGCAGATATAGTTCTAAATTAATTCCAAATTTAAAAAACTTGTGGTTCTCTCTGTGGTTCCCGAGAGTCGCACCTACGGAATTCTACTCGACACTCTAACAGTTATAACGATTTAAATGCTAAAGATAATGTTCATAGCCTTAAAAAAAGACAAATTTGATAAAAAAAACAACAAATTTAAAAAGGTTATTAAATAAATTTAGGCAATATTTAATTGTATCCCCTGTCACGAAGAAATTATCCTTTATGTTAAATTAATAAATTCTGGACCGCATTTGTCATTATTATGTTTCTACTAGATGTGCCCGCGACTTCGTTCTCGTTATTATTGATTTTGTGAAGCAAATCGGATGACACAATAAAATTTTTCATACAAACTTTATCCTTCTCTTTACCCCGCTTCCAATAATGTTTTCGCGAGAATAAGTAGTCTATCATCGTCTCTAAGATTCCATCTATCTATATACCAAAATTCATTATAGTCGATTCAGCGGTGTAGGGCGTGAAAGCGAAGCGCAACAAACATACACTCGCGCATTATAATATTAGTAAGGATTTATTACTTTTTGTATCTAATGAAATATTTAATGTTACGCAAATTATTATATTTAGTTGGGAATTAATTCTAGTATACTTCTTTATCTTATTCTTAACTTTATTCTCTATCTAACTATCTACTTATTCTTCTCCACAGTTAAAATAAATAAATAAATAAATCCACAATATTAGTCAGTCCCTTGTCAAATTCTTCCACAACCGTCCCAGTGGTTTTTTAAAAGACACAAAAATTCAGAATATTATATTTTTATCCCTAAATCAATTAAATATTTCTATATTCTAAAAATATTTAATGTGCAGATAATAAAATAAATAAATAAAAAGTCTGTTTAACACATTAATGTGTGTTGTTAACATTAATAAAAAAAATATATATTTTCAAGTCCTTGGGTAAACGCATCCTCTAGAATGTATAGATATGGCCCAATTATTATTTTATTATATGTGTCTGTTCATTTAAAATAAATAATTTCAATATTCCTAAATGATTTATGGTAAACATTCTAATAATAACACTTTATTATTTCTACGTTATTTGGTTTCATTTTATTATTTGTAATTGAATCGAGACTACTGATATTGTCTTTATTACAGGGAATAAGAAAGTACAATAATCATTATATCTAGACGCAACAGAAATAAGATAATGTTGTTGGTATTAAACTATTATTTACATATAGCTTGAACTATAATTATAGATTATAAAATTTTAGTTATAATACCTGTGCCTCGAACTAAAATGAGTTAATATCGCGCCGTCCTTAAAATTACAATAACTTTTGATAGAGTCATTAGATTTTAATAAAACAAAGACTACATGTTACTCCGAGATAGACTTTATGATTTCCTTAGTAACGTTTTATCATAAACCTTTTAGTTTTGCAGATATGCGTGTACAAACAAACAGACAGACATTTCTAGAAATGATGTAAATGTATTTTATTACTTATTCATAATCACTTGCAATATTGTTTTTTCACATAAATCTAAAAAGTACAGACGCATTAAATTTAAGTACATTATTATTACATGAATATATAACAGCATATTATTAATTTATTTCAGACTTCCGGCAAATAAATGGTATATAGTAAAACATAGACGAATCTGTTTAAAATACTAAAGTACCAACGCGTAATTACGTTCTGCTGGGACTTGCATAACTTCCTGCTTTCACCTTAACAAAGAATGTTACAAAGTTAACATTCGCCGGTGGTGAAACGCTGGAACTAAGAAAACTGCAGCCAATTCAAACGTATTTCTATTACTACTAGCGCCACAGCTGCATGAAAACTCAGCGTGTCACCGCGAACAATGATTGGTAGGTTCAAGAAGTGCGTCGAACAATAATGTCTACGCGCATTAACGTTTTATATGGTCGTGCCTTTGAAGGCGGTCGTATTGTGACCTTAAGCACTTAGAACAATATGAAACCATCGTCGCATTCACGCTGATATACGCATATGCATGATAAACAGAGACTCTCAAGTTCAGTTCGAATACAAGTTCAGAGTTACACAACAATAAAACTTCAACTGAACCATTTCTTTTAATTATATATAGATATATACAGATATTCAAGATATAATAAATAAAATAAAAATTCAAAGCTGTCATGAGGACTGTCGACGGAAGTGAAAAACTAAACTATAGACAAATAGTTGTTATTTTTGCATATCTAAATTAATTATTTAATCCTAAATCAAAACTTGTAAATCTAAACTGTTTACAGCGCAATAAGTTATACTAATAGGAAACACATATAGTGTATAAGTTAACACGTCACTTGACCATGTCGACGAGTTACATGAATTTACTCCTCTTTTCAAATCTTCCTATAAAAGATTTTTCACTTCAAAACGTTCATTCATACAAGAAATGTTATTAAATTTTTGACTGTCCCCTTTACGCGTTTCACTATGAAACTACTGGAGGACTTAATGGCATTTTAAGGTTACGTACGACGAAATGTTAACGCGAAAAACGCAAACGAATTCGGCGACAACGGGTAACAAGTACATAATAAAATCTGTTATAACAGTAGTTATACTAGATATAATAAAATGTCCACGAGGTTAAAAATACGTTCTAAAATTATATGGAATACAATAAGGATCCACGGAAGTGAAATAACGAGTACAGATAGTATCTAATAAGTCTTTTAGACAGCGAAGTTGATAAAGATTAATATGTCTATAGATTTTGACAGAAGGCATACTTTAAACTAGAATAGTTAAAAAAAATACATAGTCTTTCGGATTCGAATTTTTTTTTTTTTTTGCTCTGATAAATACACTAGGAAGAGAATATAGAATGGTGCATCAAAGAAAATTCCCAGGAAATAGAAATAACAAACTTTCCTTTTTCTATTTAGCGGGCATAGGTATTTATTTCACTGATAAATTCTTAACAGAAAAATTGTAATATAGTCCCTTGAATTTATCCCATTCATGATATTCATATTAAAGCTCAGTAATGTATTATTCAAATAAAACCTTGAAGAAGTGATGCAGTACGGTCACCTTCAGTTTTATAGATGTTAAAAATGATACCGTTTATTTGCTAACGGATTCCAAGTGCACTTCCATTTATGTAAGTGATATTATAACCGTTTTTATGCGTACGCAAAATACGGTTTTTTAAATAGAGCGTGTTAAGTGGACGTAGCCTTATAATAAAAAGATTATAAAAAAACATAATACGTGTAGATTATGATTCTTGTTTACAATATTTTACTGTTAAGTTTAGTATAGAATGTAAAGGATTTTGTATAGGTCTCTTTTCACTGGATCTCTATGGCTGGACTACAGATTATAAAAGTGTATTTTAACATCATTTTTGAAGTTGTTCATATAAACGTGTAATACTTTCTAACCAAGGTTTGAAAAATGAGGAGGCATTCTTTTTTTGGAAGGAGAATATTTTCTAGGGGGTTCCATTTTAATTTCACTAGCGATGGCCTTGAATTTTAAAGGTATGACAGGAACTGCTCAAAAAGAAGAGTCATTTACTCTAATCGATTAAAATATTGATAGTTTTATTACAATCTGAAACTACGTAGATGTAACTATGTTCCAGTACGTCTTAGACTGACTTGCACTGCAAAGGCACAACGAACTCCTTTTATTGCATTTTCAGTAAAGAATTATCAGAAATTGCTTTTTTGTATTTTTTTTTGTATATGTGTATAATAACCTGTTTTCCCGGGGAAGGCACAAACGATGGGCATATTTAAAATACTGAAAAAAGAACTATATGCCTTTTTAACACAGGTACTATATGTCAATTGTACGTTTGTGTGATATATTTCTATGTATTGCTATATGTCATATTTTGTGTTATTCCTATGCAGTCCATATGCATATGTTATATATATTTTTATTGTAGTATACTTCATATCTATGTTATAGTTCACATGCCTTACATATATTATTACGTTTTATTTTAGTTATACAGAACACATCCCATGTACCCAATAATCAATATTCATCACTTGGAATCATATCAAGATTTTATTATGTGGGTAACGAGTAACACACGTTTATGTATTTAAATTCAAACCAACATACTATGACAGATTGAGATCCCATTAAAAAATCGGTATATTAAATTATTACTCTGCAGCAACGATAATTCACAACCATCGACAATACATTATACTTTAACACGTTCCATTGCACGCATAATTTTTATTTTCTTTTAGTAATGTTTTATGGTAATAATACAATAGTATCCGGACGCCCGCGCTCGGTACACAAAGAACTTCATTCTTTTTTTACATTGTCACATAGATGTTTCAAATGGGTTTCTCAAGATATATCTCTACTCAAGGTTCTAGGAATTCTAAAAATGTCACGCGATTGGCAGTTATAGATTACCTATGTTTACAAATAAGGACTTTTGACTACACGGTTGGTATAGCAGTTGCCCCTGCAAACGGCATATCAAAGTAATGTTGGTTCATGTTTGTTTAAGGACAATTATTTGTGTGATCCTCAGATCATAATTGTTTTACTATTGATTGTTACTCTGTATTCGTTAATTGTGTTTATATAGTCCTTCTCACTTTAAATTGGCGAAATTATTTACATAAAAAGATTTATAAAAGACAAAAAGTGGCTTTACGTGAAATCTTGATATGTTGTACTGGTTTCTATTTTAGTTCATAAGCATACGTTGTTTAACCTTAATTATGCAGAACGATTGTGTCTGACTGGATTGTGACTACCATGCACCAAGTGTAATACCCGCTATAGTGGCACAATTTAGCGATCTGGGATCTCAACTAGTACACATCCATCTGCTAAGAAAATTGCAGGTTAGCTTGATGCTAGCTAGGCCAGCACAGTCCTAATTCAATGCGAATACAGTTCCTAGTATACCTAGTCACCATTTATTTATCGGTATTTTACAATGTGTGATACTATTTTAAGAGAATTTGTTTTTTTGTAGCTAAAGTGTATCCCGAGTTATTCGGTTTATTTATTTTAATCTGTACAAACGGTTTATACTACCCAAGTTTGTAATTTATTACTAATAATTGCACAACGCACGTAGATCGTACAAAAGCTATTACAAAATATATTTACCGCGGACGTGTTATAACGGTCATTTAAAATATAATAAAACGTACAATGAATGCCGCAAGATATTTACTTATAATAAATCAAGTCATCTCCTTGCTCTAAGAAAGTATTATTGAAGACAATCTTTTAATTACCATTGAAAGATAATTGGAAATTTTTAGTCCAATTAATTATGTAATTAACATAAGCTTGTATTATACTACTAACTTGATTATGAGAAACTTGAAGAAAGGTAAAACATCAAGATATATATTACCACTTTCACTGTTACAATATATATCATGACTTTGATCATTGAAACGAATAGGTTAGAAAACATCTAATCAACTTTCAGGCCTTATCATGACACGCCAATGACACGAATATCGCCGAAACAATTATCAGTTGTTGAAAAAGTAATTATAGAACATCTTAGATTATAATATGATATAAAATAAAGAAGAATCAAAAAGTAATTATTTGTAAATAGGCTACATGTTTTATTGTTTTTGCTTTCTTTTATTGCTTGTCAGTTTTAGCGGGATGTATATCTATGATATGGTTGTTTTGATATTAGTTTATACTCCTGGATGGAATCAAGACAAATCAAAATATATGACTTTCCATCACATTTTCTTTAGTCGGTTCTATATTGCAATATATTTGTATAGTGTAGACGGTTATTCATAGCACTTATACTATTGTCTATGGCTAGTTATAGCTGTGCCCTCATTGGTTAAAGACAGCTAATAAGTTCTCAATGGCTGTGCAGATATAGTTTGTACACATCAACGTCATACGCGTCCATCGGTTTCGTTGCGTATTATATGTATTAAAATAAAATAGATGGATTGAATGATATACAAGAAAAGGTTTATTTTCACAACTAGAAAAAATATATTAATTACGAAATTGCCTACCGTTCCTTCAATTCATTAGCTATCTCTGCATATCATTTCATTATTTTTGGATGCTAGTACTTTTTAAATAAATTACTTTAAAAGGATATAATTTTCTACTATATTCATAATAAACATATTTGTTATGTAGCTGTGAACGCTACAATTTATTCAGGATAAAGATTACGTAAATAATTACACATATTTTTGTGTATCCCTAGAACAGAACAAGATTTTTTGCATTAAGAGTTACAACAAATCATGATGTAGCCAATATGTGAACAAAATTTATATTACTTCCGTCAATTAGATGAATATATATACAATGTATTTTGTTGTTAATATATAAAATCTACAATTATTACATAAAGCATTCCGAGTACTACCACTAAAATAAATTAGAACCAACATAAGTGGTCTTCAGTAAACCAAGCGCAACCTAAGTCTATGAGAAGCGAAAATAGATTGTAAGCTACAGAGACCGCGAAGGAGTTTTGAGTCACCGCAACAGATGACGTCATACGTGCAAATGCCAACTGGCCGGACAAGGCTGCGACAACCTGACTGTATACACGATTAATGTATGTCTATGACTGCTATATAATTTTGTCACCTATTAAGAGAATCAACTCTCATGTTAAATTAAAAAAATAAAATGTTTTTAATCTATCGATGACCAGCGTCTGGTTAGAGAAAAAACTTAATTTAAGTAAGTAATAGAGATTATCTCAGATGCACAAGGCTGTCAATCAATAATGATTATTACACAAACAATCGAAATGTGACTAATTTCTCGAATAACATATTTATTCACATGTCATTTATTACCATCAACAAGTACACCGACTCATGAGAATTTCCACACGATTAACAGGAAAATAAAATACTTTATACGCTCGTCAGGTTTATTTAATGGGAAATTTATTTAACAAAATGGTGGAAGAGTACTTTTATTTTACGACTGCTGAACGTCTCCATTTCAACGCTGTCTAAACGATTTTACTGTGCAAATAAAATAACAGTGTTACAACTCAAGGGGACCGTAAAACGGAACAACACAATAATTCCCGCGGCTCGGTAATAACATCGCGCCAATATTCAAATGAAGAACGCGGAGGTTGCGGTTGTGGGCGCAATCCGCGTCGCCCACTTTACCGCCAAAACCTTGCGATCGGTCTCGCCTTGCGTAATACAGGTGCGCGAGCTTTGGCAACAATATTTTATGGGTATTACTAAATCCTGTTTCTTTTATTCATAACTTTATCAACGTTATAACTAATATTGTGTATATTTCAATGTGGCCTTATTTACTAAAAGTTTATTTATTTAAGCTGATAAGAGTAAAAATTATAGACAATGAAAAGATATTTTTTTTACCATAATATATATTTGTAACAAAAAAATATGTACACATAAATGAACATTTATTTCTCTGTGAACGTGATTTTCGTCATTATTATTTATTTAGACAAGCTAATAAAAACCATAGTAATATAAACAAAAATAAGCACTACTATCGTTGAACCAGAAATTCATAATTAATTTTTTTTAATGTTTTATATGTAGCTTAATTTAGACTATTGTTTGTTCCAATTAAAAATAATTAATAGGAATGTTCGTAAAAAATATTTATGAGAATTAAAACTAAACTGAAACATAAAAATAACAATTTCGATTAACAACAGACAATAAGGCGTAATTGCAATGCAATGGAAACAATGCATACAGCCATTGTATTAAAAATGTATGTAAAATACTTAGTACCAATATTCTAAAGTTTCCATAAACTCCATACATTTTTCTTAATCTATCATAATATAGTCTTTATTTAATTTTACGTTCTCTAATCTTTTATAATTATGCTATCTGCCTATGTGAGTACCTTCGTCAAAGTCAACTGAGAAGGACTATATAAACCAAATTAACGAACACTCCAAACTCAAACAAAATATTTCTGGTTCAGGTTTTTTACTTTGTAGTCAGTAATATTTGTAAATAACTAATGTGTGTATTGTCTAAATAAAGTATGTTATAATGTATAAGTTAGCGAATTCACCATCGCAGGCCGTATCGTTGCCTGACATTATTTTTACAATGAAACTGTCGTTAAACGCTAAATATATAAAAAAATCTTCGTTCGTATGGAACTAAAAATTATTTAATAAGTTTTACTGCTAGTTTCCAAGATAAGCGCGTTCAAACTAACAAATTTTCTGCTATGTAATTTTAATATAGATATGTGGTGTGATGTCGGCAGAGTAGAAAAGCACCAACGCATATCTACACGGGGTATCGTAAAAGGCGATTAAGGGAGTGTGAGATAGTACTGAGCCCTTGTAACTTTCTCACCATCTGTCTGAGTCCTTCTCTGGTCATAACGATCCCCATTCCACTGGGTCCAGAAGGACCAGGATTTGTATGTGCACCTATGTCTTTCGTGTCCACACGTGCCACTTAATATTCCGTTACTGAACTACGAGTACGCAAAAGCCTTGTATCTTCTGAGGCTAGGAGTCAAAGCGGCCGCCATGGCCGAAATCGGTCAGAAAAATCATTATTCATAGATGTGTACCAAAATCCACCAAGAAATTGATTTGTTGAAAATATTACTTTTTAATTAATTTTTAAATTACCTTAATGTTTTATAGCATAAAAGTATCGCACCGTTCATTTTATAATAATAGTTAGCACCGTGTCAAAATTTCGACAATATCTGTTAACAGATTTAGACAGACAGATAAAAAATCTAAATAAAATAAATGTTTCGCTTTCAAAATCGATAACAAAAGACTGGTTATAATTTCAGAAGACATTTAATGTACAGATTAGGCTACGTTATAGATTTATCATTAATTTACTTATATACTAGTTGCGCTCGCAACATGGTACGCGTGGTATTAAAAGTTATTTTTATATCTTTCGAGATTATTTAGGAATCTTCAAAAAGAGAGCTTACTCCTTCCTTAAGGGTCGGCAACGCACATGCAATACCCGTACGTCCATGAGCGCCACTGATCACTTACCATCAGGTAACACGCTTGCTCGTTTGCCAGGAAATGGGCATTCCATAAATAAATTAAAAAAAAAAACATTATTTTAGATAAAAGATACCCTATATCACTTTTTATACCCCTGGTAACAAGTATGCAAAATTTCATGATGATCGATTCAGCAAGTGAACTGTGAGAGGCTAACAAACAAACAAATAAACTCACATTTCGAGTACTTAGAGTAGTCTGTACCCATCGTTGTATAAACTAAGGATTATTGGGATCCAGTATCGTGGTTTTGATTCTTACAGAAACTTACTTTATCTTACGCAGTGTCTGTTTGGATAGCATAGTAAGAAGCAAAGCTATGTTTGGAATCGCACGTGGTTGGGATTCTCCTCTAATATTATTGTTATATCCACATATTTGGTCTCGCATAATGTCGCCAGGGTCGATTCTAAGAAATAAGTCACGTAGCGACATCCTGCGCGTGCGCAGTCCACGTCACATCGTCGCTAGCAAGCAGTACCTACGCGGCCATATAAAAAGCACGGCTAATCGTCCGGTCATCGCTCCCTATAGCTGAAGAGTTTGACGAGCACGCCAACTGTTTTGTCACAGTCTCGGGATGAGAAAGAAAAGGTTTTGTATTCAAAATTATTACATACTAGGTGTGCCTGCGACTTCTTTCGGAACTAATTATAGACTATTAGCTGACCCGGTGAACATCGTATCACCCAAAATTGTTTTTTTTTTTATTCTCGCTAAAACCCAAAAATAGTTTGATTTGTTTTTTTTTTACATTTCCTCATTTATAGGAACGCGCCGCTGGCCCCGCGGTCGATACCGCCGTAACCGCTATGTCCCTGCGTTTTAAATCTGTAATATCTTCGAAAATATTCATTTAAATTACATGCCGTAAATATCCATATTGATCTATATTAAATGCACAATGTATTTAAGGTACTTAATAGGATAAGAGTTAATGCTGTATTGCTTAAAATCGCTTCGTAAATAAGCCATTATTTCTCGTAAACAGTACAGGATAAAAAATGGTTATTCGGAGTTATCCCTAATAGATAGACATATACCATCGCAGACATTTTCCTATACTTTTTTTAAGTTGTACAATTACTTATAATATTAGTATGGATTATTTTATATATTATAGTACATAATTTTGATCTATCTCATAGGGTTAAGCCAGCGTTTGCAATGTAAGCGCAAAAAAATGTGTTTATTTACGTCATCACATTAGAAACCTCTAAAATTATCGGTGTTTCTCTACTATATTATGTATGTACTATACATATAAACATTCTTCTTGAATCCCTCCATATATTAAAATCAAAATCCGTTGCATAGTTTTAAAGATCTAAGCGTACATAGGGACAGACAGACAGCGGGAAGCGACTTTGTTTTATACTAGTGATGTTACTCTGGAATAAAATAGCACTCAAATGGTGAACGAATTTTTGAAATGAGTCCAGTAATTTTTGAGTTTATTAGTTACAAACAAAAATACAAATCTTTTCTCTTTAGTATTTTAGTATAGTTCTAAACGGGTTATTGCGTTGGCTGTGCTATAAGAAGAAATCTATATAGGCAATCGATAGATTTATTCAAACTCCAGCTGCGTCTACGTCATCGCGTCGAACTGTTTGTTTATTTAATCATTTTTAACAATTTTCGTAACTTTTCTCATTACAACTTTGCAGATAGCGTGATGTTAAATAGCTTAAGAATACAATGATACTAGTTATGTAGATAGGCACAAAATTTAAAACATCCACATTATAAAGCCAAACTATTTAATTATATGAACATAAAAGTAACAGTCTACGAGTTCGTGGGTAAATATATAACTTAAATTGTTTAAGTTGTACCGGTGAACACTTAAGTTGAGGTTTCGGAGAAGAGTAAAGAGATTCACGACGCCCTTCTTCACTCAGTACAGCGCACCAGGGCGCAGCACCGCGGCGCACTCTTTGGGATACCCTAGTGTGCCACAAAGCCCCTAAATATAGAACTTCAAACGCGGCTATCTACGCCAATGGCCGAGATGTACCGGCCAGCAAATGATGTAATCGACCGGATAGAGGAAATTAGATTATCAATAAAAACTATGTATAATTAATTTTAACACGTTTCGATGTCAGTCTACATATATATATAAAGAAGCTGGTTAACTGACTCACCAACGCAGCGCCAACTCAGCAGCGTGCGATTTTTTTGAAATTTATTTGTAATAGAAATGTGAATTGTAAAAAAATTATGGAACACCCATACAATATTCACTTGGAAGCTAACACAGAATCCATATTAATAATATAAATGCGAAAGTGAGTTTGCTCGTTTGTTACGCTTTCGCACCTAAACCGCTGCACTGATTGTGATGAATATTGATATAGAGGTAGATGAGAACCTGGAGACTTTGATAGGATACTTTCTAACGCAAAAACGTTTTAGAATTAGGGTAAAGAGGGAGATAAATTTTGTATGACACTTTTGATTGTGTCATCCATTTTTTTTATCAAAACCATTATCAACGCGAGTGAAGCCGCACGTAAAATCTAGTCTATCTTCAAAACTACTAGCAAAAATTTCAGGCAAAGACATCATTGCAGTCATACATGTAAATATACAGGTCAACAAGCTAAGGAAAGTGTTTAAAAAAAAAACGATCCAATCCATTTCCACTGTCTCGGAAACACAAGTGTGTATGAATAATGAATGATTCACTGTTTGTACAAGTGTATTTGTATACGACACTACCTAATTTCATCTCTTATTTATTATGAAATATATATTTCATTCCACTACTATTCATGTATTTATGCAAACTTGCTTATTTTTACAGGTTTAAAGGTTTTAGCGTTATGACCACAATCTCACCTGATGTTGACACGCTAAGCCTAGTAGAAGAACTGGTTCTCAAGTGCAACTGACAGAACATATCTATAGGTATTAGGCGGCAGATTTTCAACTTGAAGACGGTACCTAAGCAGTTGTGCTTTAGTGAAAGGCCTACCACAATGCTATAATTTCATCACGATATTTTCACATACATAGACGCGGAGTTCGTACACACACACAACCAACTGAGCTATCATCGCTTCAAAATTTAAATTTCAATTCAAATTACATCCTCTCGTTTTATGCCGGCCAGGTTATGAGACAGGCATGTGCGACTGAACAAGGTGATGGTAGGGCTTTGTCTAATGCCTAACTGGGTATCTACCACCATCAAGTTGAATAATCTGCCGCCAAATACCTATAGGTGTGTTCCGGCAGTTGCACTTGTAAGCCAGTCTCTGCACTATAGGTTAACATGTCCACCACCTTGAGTCACTTAACATCAGGGAGGTTGTAGCCATAACGCTAAACCTATAAAAATAATAATAATAATAATAATAGAAACGATAAACCTACCTACGACGAATGAAAAGCATACATACAATTACTGTTTATTGTACATACAGCGGGCTAATATTGGAACGTTACACGGTTGAGCGTGCCACTGTAGCGACTGTCAGAACTGTCTATCTACACATAGATTTATGTCACATTTCATAACGAAGCTTGAACAGCATATGATTTTTTTTACAAACCCTATAACTAATCTAATATAACACTATTAAGTGAGCATTTCTACTATATACGTATATAAATTTCGTATATTTCAAAAACGGTTCTAACGTTTTGGACGGAAGTTTTTGTTTGGACCGTTAAATTCTCCTATATACTTTTCCGTAAGAACGCCGTTTTTTAACAAGTTATTAATTACATGCGCAGTTCTTATTTAAACAATCAGTTCATACGTTTGTTGTATGGTAAAATGTGGATGTTTATTCAGGATATGTCATTCGTAACTAAACTGTATAAAAAAAATACTATGCTCGATCACCCTGGTACAAGGATAATTAATCGAGTCGATCTGTTTACACACAATATTTCATTCGTATCTAGATTTTGTGAATAAACTCAATAAAAAAAAAACTATGCCCGGTTGCCCCGGTACAAGGATAATTAAGCGAGGCGATCAGATATTTCCACGAACTTCGCGTTCCCGCAAGAAACCAAGGGGTTCTTTTGAGAGTTTGTTATTAGCTAGGCTAAAACAAAAGCCAGAGCCGAACCTTACAAACACTAAAACACCGGTGTTCATGCGATAGCATCGTGTTATTTGCCTAAGTGGTCGATACAAGGTAATAACGTAAAAGAATGGACGCGCGCAGAGACGTATTTACAGTGCTCGGTGTAGGAACCAAAATGAAAAACCTCTGTAGCTTTTAATTGTGTGTAATGCGTTAATAATTACATACATGTATACATGTAATAAAAACGTTTAACAAAAATTTCATCTACCTATAGTTAATCTGAGACATATGAGGTGTTTAGATACTCTGAGACGTTACTAAAGTTCTCAAAAGGCCGCATCGATAAGTTTATGTATTCCAATAATCTGCTTGTATAACATCGAGTATATTGCACATTTATAAAAATCACCGTTGTTAGGTATACAAACTTGTTATAACTTATTACGTTGAAGCTATTTCACTAATAAGAATTTTAAGAGTCGTTTTTTTGTTTCTAAAAATGTATATAATAGGTTTTATACGAAAAAATAATACTCGTTATCCTTACTTCTTTGCTCTATCATTATACTAATATTATAAATGTGAAAATTAGTTTGTTTGTTTGTTACGCTTTCACAACTAAACTGCTGAATCGATTGTGATGAATTTTGGCATAGAGATAGATGGTACCCAGGAGACGGAGATAGGCTACTTTTTCACGCGAAAATCTTATAGGGAGTGGGGCAAAGAAAAATATTATCTTCATATGCAAGTTTTAATTCCTTCATCCGACATTAACGCGAGTGTAGTACTGTAATAAAGAAGGAATTTTACAACGAACTGCTAGACTTTTATTAACCGTAATAATTATAAGTGTTTTTTAACATAAATTAATTCCAGGGGGGTCCACCAAAATGTATTGGCTTAATTACGCACCTGTTTAAATTAGGAACAATAGCCTTAGGTTACCGGCGGCTTCGTCGGACCCACGCTGGACATGGCACCTCGAGGCTAAACGAAAACGTGCTTCGATCTCGCCCTCAAACAACCATTCTATAATCTAGGGAACACAATGTACTATTTCAATTTAGAAGTTAGAGAATGTGTTATCAATTTTTTTTAATAGTGGAAAAAATACTTTCTCCCCTAATACCAGACTCCAGAGACTGCATTCCCACTGCTTCTAATCAGGAAATTTATTACTTATAAATAAGGTTTCAAATTCAATTGCACTGATTTTTTTTTTAATGATGGCTTCTGTGAATGCAGGCAATTTTGCCGACGTCACTTCTGTCAGTTAAAGTGATCATATCGATAAAAACTGTAGATAAATAATGCTCTGTGAAAATTATACTCTTTTTACATAGTGAAGTCCATTTTATCACCTTGTACGGTCTGCAAAACAATATAAAAACGGAATTCTTTTATAGAAGCGTTTGAATATGAATACAATTATACTTCTATAAAGTTACAAATTGATATATAGTTTTTACCAGGGGTTTCGTTCCCGTTATCATCAAAATGAAACGGTTCGCACGCAATCTATTACAAAACTTGTTATGCTAACATCTAAATAAATGTAGGTACAGTTAGAAAAAAATATAAGTGTAAATACAAACGTAGTATTTTTTAAATATCCATACATCCATAAATTCACTATGTGAATATTACATACATTAATTTAATATAGTTACTTACTTTAATATAGTGATTATTACTTTAATATAGTGAACTTTCTTCACAATTTGAATGTATTGCAATTTTTATTCACAAATTTACGGACTTGACGGCGGGCAGTACAATTTTTTATCATCTGTGTTACCGTAAAATCATAGACTATACTCTCTTAACGTATTTTTTACATAACACTAATATATCCTGGTACTGCGATACCAACGTTTAGGTAACAGCTTTTTGTTGCGTTGTAATTTTTACAAACTTAATAACAGGGTGGGCGCTGAAGCGTATCGCCGAATTCGTTAAATTAATATTAACAAAAAAAACGGTCACGCACGTCATTTCCCGCCATTTTCAATGTCGTTTATAATCTTTAAATTTAGAATGCATTGATCTAGGCATAATATGTGTACATAACCTTTTAATTACGAAAGAAAAAATACAGATACATGCAAGGAAGGTCGAGCGATATGAAGTTTCGATAAGCTTTTAAATTAATTAGTTAAAGCAATTACTTTTCGCTGCATATTATATGATTTATTATTTTAAGTAAGTAGTAATCCTACAAAGATGTATGGTGCTATGATGATCTTGACCTAGTATAGATTTCTTGTACAGATTCCTCCTATCGTGCTTAATTATTGAATACTAGTTGACCCGACAGACGTTGTCCTGTCTTAACTATGAATATTGTTAGCGCATTGTAGTGACAGTTATGTAAAATTAATATTGTCGTTAGGTTTTCTTAATTTTTTTCTAATATTCCGCTCTACTTCCTTATTCTTTTTTTCCTAAGAAACTTCTTCTGACGATAAATAATTAGCGAATTTGTTCCATCCGTTCACCAACGAAAATAGAGACTCATTTTTATATATACAGATAAAACATTTGATCCCGGAAATCTTCATACCTGTGCGCAACACTGTAAAGGGTGTAAATAGTGGACCACCTTAACTACTTTTTAGTTCGGTTTACTGTTAAATCGTGTACCTTTAGTTTTCGAAACGATTATTTACTAGATTTTACGTGCGGCTTCGCTCGCTTTCATATTGACTTTGGCAATAAAATCGTATGACGCAATAAAATCTTTCAAATAACGTTTCTCCCTCTCTTTACTCACTTTCTCATCTCCTTCCCATCTATCTCTATGCCAAAATTCATCATAATCGATTCAGCGGTTTAGGCTTAAAAGCGTAACAAACAAACAAAGTCACTTTGGCATTTATAATATTAGTAAGGATTATCCAAAGTAATAAAAAAAAACATTGTAAATTGTAATTTATTTTTTAATTTAACTAGGATTCTTTTTATATATGGCCTAAAGATATTTTTATTTTCGTGGGGTTTAATGCACAGTTTTTCTAAAAAGAAATTGTACAACGTCTGTTTGAGACCACGCCGATCCTGGTAGCTACTACCCTGCTCAGTAAATGAACATTCCTATATAACGCGTGATCCCGTGATTTCAGAATGAAATTTTATTCTTAAGCTAACTGTGACTTCGTTTGCTTGGAACTGAAATTATTTAATCTCGCGACGCTATTCCAATTACAATATATTTTGATAGAGGTAACAGATTTTATAGAAGCAAAGACTAAACTTACTCGAGAATACGCTTTATAATTTTCTTTTTGTGACTTTTATCATAAACGTTGCACTTTAACAGTAATGCGTGTACAAACAAACAAACACACAGACATCTTTGAAAATGATGTAAATGTAAATAATTTATTCTCAGTCACTTGCAATAAATTTTTTCGCATAAATCTAAAAAGTGCAGACGTGTTAAATTACATTCGTAGTCTATACATTACCGATTTGTTTGTAGCTATCGAAAGTACATTAATTGGCATTGAACAAACAGTCTTAACATAAAGAATACGCGGTTAAAAAATATTGACGCGATCGTGAAAATAGAATAATGTGGAGGCAAAAAGAAATCAATCACTCACTGCGGTGCGCATCGATCAACATCTCTCATACGTGTAATGATATCGTCTATCATATTTCAAAGGTTAATAAAGATGTTTTTGTTCGTGTTTACACATCAATAGATTCGATCAATTCGTGATTCTATTAGGTAGATTATTTTTCAAGTGATTACATCTTTAGGCATGTTGGAGATTTATGGGTAAAATCTTTAAGTAATAAAGTATACGCTAAAGCATAACACGAATTTTCATTTCCTAGCAATTATTGAGTACTTATTGAGTATTGAGTACTATCGCTTTACTTTTGCGAAATCTATCTATTTTATTAACATTACTAGCTTTTACCTGCGGCTTCGCTTGCGTTTATATTGATTTCAGCAAAAAATCGGATGACGCAATGAAAAGTTTGATAAGAAATTTATCCCTCTCTTTACTACATTTCCGATAAATTTTCCGCGAGAAAAAGTACGCTGTTACCGTCTCTAGCCCATCTATCTCTATACCCAAATTCATTATAATCGATTCAGCGGTTTAGACGTGAAAGTGTAACAAACAAACAAACTCACTCTCGCTTTTTCAATATTTTTATGATAAATCGTAAAGTAAGTAAAGTTTGTTTGTTTGTTTGAGCGCTTTAATCTAAGGACATACAATCGGATAAAAAAAATTGAGGAAGACTTTAAACTTTTTTACATCACGCTACCGCTAATAGGAGCAAAGGCGTATTGAAAAAAGTTACAAAAACGGGCAAAAAGTATTTAGTAATTTTTAGTTCCACACGAACGAAGTCGCAGGGAACAGTTAGTACGTAATAAGGAATCCGATTAGATCAGTTCCCGGTTGAGCCAGTGCATATCCAACAATCAAGCGGAGGCAAGTGGGATCATATAATTATACAAACATGTTGCACACACACGTGAAGCGATGATAGCCCAGTGGTAGTGTGTAAGGACTCCGCGTCAAGGGACGTGACTTCGAATCCCCCTGCAATGTCCTTGAGCTTTTGGTGAAGGAAAACGTCGTGAGAAAACCATAGCATGGCGGTAGGGCTTTACCTAATGCTCGCCTGGCTAGCTACCACCGTCAAGTTGAAAATCTGCCTCCAAATACCAATAGGTGTGTTCCGCCAGTTGCATTTCATAGCCGGTTTATTCACAGGTTTAGCGTGTCTACGAACTCAGGCCGTATGATCACTTAAGATCAGGTGAAATTATGGCCATAACGCTAAATAAAAACGTCACAGTGGTACACTCATTTTGTCTGTCACATGGCATCGACCGCCTATGGATTCCTATTCATCCAAGGTTTTCGTTGTTCTTAGATTGTAATCTACTTACCATCAGTAACTATGCAGACACTACAACCACAATACAAGGGCTCTCGATCGCAGCCTCGTAAAGTTGGTCGAGTTACGTCTTCTACGGGCTTAACATAAAATAAAAAGCTCGTTACCTTCGTCCCGTGATGTCATAAAAACGTAAGCCTCGTGTATAAATGTGTATACAGGTCGGGAAGATTCTCGGGAACCTCATTAGAACGTCGCGTTAACTCGCCGGGGAATGGATTTCGTTAATAGCAAGGGAATAGTTAAGTTTTTATAGTTCTTAGGACTGAAGGCGTTCGACTTTTAAATCTTTTTCTCTACATATAAAGCCGAGCACACACTGAAGTTAATCGAGGGCGTCGATTATAAACCGCCAAATTTTATGGTCACGAGTGCACGCATTATCGGATTATCGATACTGATTTTCTATATAAAATCATGCGTGGAGATGCAGACCGTAATTATCCGCTATATGTGATGACCTTTATTTTCACAATACGTCGACTACGTGTTTATTTTTAGCCCTTTTTTGACTGAGACGCTGCTGTAACGACGTTAAAAACCTGGTAGTTATATCAGATTAACTTAATCGAATGAACAAGAAACGAGTCGTTTAAAAATGGCTTCGCTAAAACAATAGCATTTTTTATCATGTGTTCTGTTACAGTAATCGTGCCTGCTTCATTCACATACAACTAAAAAGTATTTAATCGTTTTTGCACGTTATTGTAACTTTTTTAGTAGACTTTTTTTTAATCTTCGGCATCGCCACTAACTTGATTAGGGACTTTGATGATTATTTATTTTCTTTAAAGATTTTGCTTTTCGAACATCTTAAATGTAACTTAAACTAGTACAATATTTAAACCATTTCTAACATTTACCACAATTTATCACATTTCGTCATTGTCCCTAATTTTTAAATCGAGACTTTGTCAATATAATATTAAATTCCTAATTCTAGTTAATTGTATATAAGAAAAGTAGTATTATTTTTCTTTTATTTTTACTCATATTGTTGAAATGTATGTTCTATAAAATAAAATAAAACCAGCAATTGCACTTGAGAGTCAGTCTCTCTCCACTAGGCCTAGCGTATCCACCATCTTAGTCAACATCGTCACTTAACATCAGGTGAGATTGCGGCCATAACGCTAAACCTTAAGTATAAAATATATATAATAACTAGCTGATCTGGCAGACCTTGTTCTGCACTTTCGAATAGTCAATCACATCGACTACAACGACATCTATCGCGTTATGATCACTTATTGAGATAAAAGTATCCTACCTCTCAAGTTAAATCAAACTGTATACAGCGTGAAAAATGTGATTAAAATCGGTTCAGTAGTTTAGGAGTTCATCGCGGACAAACAACGTGACACGGATTTTTTATATATAAACATTATACGCATACGACCACTAACAAAAAAAGTAGTACCTCTTTAAGTCGAACATCAAGGGAGGTGCCAAAAAATTCCAGTTATAGAGTTTTCGACTTATAAAGAGGCTTTTGTGTTTGAAGCGAAGGAAACAAAACATTTTTCAAGATTTGGAGGTTTTCAACTTATCAAGGTTCGACTTAACGAGGTTCTACGGTACAAACATCGTGCATCTTTATTAAGACTACGATATAAAAGTAACGATAACGATACAAAAAGTTGCATGGTGGTAGGACTTTTTCTAATGCCCGCCTGGGTAGCTACCACCCTCAAGTTGTAAACCTGCCGCCAAAATACCAATAGGTGTGTTCCGGCAGCAGCACTTGAGAGCCAGTTCCTACACAGGTTTAGTGTGTCTACCAACTTGGGGCGTATCGTCACTTAAGATCAGCTGAGATTATGGTCATAACGCTAAACCTTAAGTATAAAAAAAAAAAAATAATATGATGCAGACCGTGAATCTACAGTGTAGAAAAAAATCAAAGAATACTTAGTTGTCGTATCGTGGCGCCTCCCGTAAATTAGTTGTAACACACATTGTTCAATTGTCAGTAAGCTTCCGCTTCTAATAATCAACCCGTTAATGTTTCTTTAATTATTCTAAATGCATTTGATGCGCGCCGCATTTATAAGCTTTCCGCGTTGCGCCTGCGGAATGCAACTATTCAGTTCCGCCCATCGATTGACCCTCCGTCTTCAACGGTGACTGGGGAATCGAGTTAGAATAACAGTATTCAAATAAATAACTATTATATAATAACTATAGGTACATATAACGAAAAGTGTAACACAGCCAAATCCACACATTTTTTTTTTATGTCTACGATTATATGGTTATGGTAACTATGAATTAGAAGCCTAGTGAAGGGACTACTTTTAAGGGCAACTGCTTGAACACATCTATAGGTATTTGATAGCAGATTTTTAACTTGAGGGCTAGCTAGTTGGGCTTTAGAAAAGCTCTACCATTATGATAGGGTTTCTTCACCGCGTTTTCCTTCAGTGAAAACTCAGGGATTTGAACAGACGTCCATTGACCCGGCGATCGTCGCTTCGAATGCTTTCAATATACATGCTAAATATATTTATTTTGTATTTTTATCTATTTGTCTTTTGATATAGTTACGTCTGATGAATGGAGGTCGAAATCCATTTAAACACAATCGCCTTATCCTACAATCCCGCGAATTAATAGACGTCTACATTTTATAATAAAATCCCATAGCAGCATTTGTACATCGACTCGAAGGACAATAAATTCAAAACACTTTTATAAATATTTTAGGTAAAAACAAAAAAAACTCAACCAAGTTTCCTGTCGGTTCTTCTCGATGACTGGGTCATTTTACTCACCGGTGGTGGTTTTGACGTTCATAAACGCCTTCCCAGGGTCTCAATTGAATCAAGTGTTTTGATTTGATGTATACAAACTTTAATTAAACTCTGTAATGAATACGTTTTTTTACATATTTTTACACACTATCTCACCAGCTGTTACGTGACGATGTGACTCAAAATGGTAGTCACGTTAAGCCTCAAGACCGACTCGCGGATTACACGTATACGTATTTGGCGTCAGATTTTCAACTTGAGGCTTTAGAAAAAGCCCTACTACCATGCTATAGTTTCATCATGACGCTCTCCTTCACGGAAAACACTCAGGATTATTGTAGGGATACGATCTCACTACCATCCGAGGCATCATCGCTTTAAACAAATAAAAACATGTTAATCTACATTAACCGAATGAAATCGCAGTAATCAACATAATAACTACACATTCCAGTTAAACCAATATAATCATTGCTATAATTTAAAAAAAAAAAAACAAACGTTTTGTCACGCACAATACGGGCAAGCTATTTGAAATCTTTTTTCTTCACCAAACTACATAGGTATGTAGAGATACACATGTAAGACGTTTAAGTTCAATAATTACTCACTAATTGTCAATTATTATTCGCAACGTGTATTCTACTGTAGCGAAACAAATAATAAGTCGTCTGAATTCAATGTGAACTATTCAGAAATACAATCACGTTTTTAAGATATTAATAACTGTTAATAGTTTTATGAAATACTTTATGCGATTGCTTTAGTCAAATGTTAGGAATAAAGAGGAACGCCAAGATTAAATCATGGTTTTGTCTATGAACTGCTTAATATTCTATTAAAAAATGAGACATACTTTTTGGTCATCGGTCTTTTTGGCGGCATTATTTCTGTTAAGTGTTACTTTAAATATTTTATTCCTAATTTTATTTATTTTACGCTATACTATATTAAATATGTGGCATTTTGAATTACATAACTTGACTTTCGTTCGCAAGTTATGTCAATTCGAAAAAAGACCCTAATCTCTTTGAAAAGATCCAACATGGACGTCATTGCACGGTTGTTCTAGCGATAGCTGGGTATAAACAACCACTTGCATGATCCACAAATAACTATTTGAAATTTGGTTCTTACTTCATGTTTGTCAAGTATGTAAAAATCCTTTCGCACGTGACATTGACGAAACTTTGACCTACATATGCAGGTATTATAATTAAAAAATAAATAAATATATATATATACTTCTCCGTACCTGTAAAATGCTTAAAAACGGTATAAAATATTCTCTTCACATATTCACACATTCCAACATAACCACCATTGAAAACTTGATTATTTTTATAAAGTAAGGCAAAAGTAATTACAAAATGCTTGTATTATTAATACTGAAGCTAGTCTATAAACTAATAAATAAATAAAAAACGAAGATAAACAGAGGAGAAATTGTACAGAACTCTTTTGTCTTTGCCTATTCATTATTATGACGTTCGCGCAAAACTGAAACGCATGTTTTTAATACTTCAGTAAGCAGGTAAATAATTGTTTGCATTTCTATCGGTAGAAACGCATGTGATTATCAATAGAGTTACTACAATAAAACAAGAAAAATACACTATTTACGAACACCACACAACACGTCGAAAATTCATTTAAAAAAAAATGTACCAATATCTGCAGACAAATAACATCATTTTTTAGACATACTGAACGTAGAACAGAACTTATTTGATGTCAATTAAACTCTTTTTAAAAGTGTAATTGCGTACTTTGTCTGTGTTAGATGTGTACATAAGAAAATAATATTAACACTTACTAATCTATTTATAAAATTATAACTGTTTACTTAGTCAGTTTAAAATATACCTTTTAGAAAAAAATAAGTCATTTGTTTAATTGTAACTTATTTTTAAAGAGGTCAGCGGTAAGTGGTACATATATATATAATTAAGATACTTATTCTGCTTGCGTAATTAAAAACAAAAACAAAAGAGAAACATTACGTCAATGAAGCGGCTTCGTTTTAAATGTTAAAGTACATTCTTACAACACGCCGTCTCACTAAACTGTCTAATAAAACGGCAGACTACTTATTTATTCCCAGCAATAACATTAAATAAGGCTGTGTTGACACAATAAAAGGACTCAAACAACGCGAGACGCTATAAATATTTAACGTTTTATTTTAAAAAGAACTTATTTAACTAGCACTTCATTTAGCCTGAATTCACAGGTGAATTAATGATTTTGTTTTTTTTTTTTATTTGTAGTTAAATCACCTACGGCAGTCATTCGATATTTGACTAGTGAATAAGTAGTGATTTTTTAAGAAATCGTTACATTTAGTCACACTTCATTACTGAGAGTAGAGAGATATAACGTAGAAAGACTTCTATGCATTTTTTATAGTTTACACGTTTTAGCGTTATAGCCACAATCTCACCTGATGTTAGGTGACGATGTGGCCCAAGATGGTGGACACACTGAACCTGTGGAGGAATTGGCTCTCAAGTGCAACTGCGGAACACACCTATTTATATTTGTCGTCAGATTTTCAACTTGAGGGTGGTTGAAAGCTAGGCGGTCATTAGAAAAAGCCCTACCACCATGCTATGGTTTCCTCACGAGGTTTTCCTTAACCGAAAGCTCAAGCTCTCATTCTAGGTGGATTCGAACTCTCGTCTCTTTGACGCGAAGTCGTACGCACTACCACTGAGCTATCATCGCACTATGATGATCGCCTTTGATTTGACACAATGGATCCATTGTGTCAAAGAGACGAGAGTTCGAATCCACCTACCATGTGATATAAAACAATGTACATATCTATAAGTCGATTTGCTCTTGTAAAAATGTCTGCAAAACGTCAATTTCTGTATAGTTATCAAAGAACAATTCCATAATTGCTTATATAGGACACTATATTCAATCCATAATTTGAGTCAAACTTCTCTAGGTTTTCTGGTAAAATTTACGTTATCGATGGCACATCTCGTTACAGATTGATGCACTATTTGTAATGTCTGTCACTAAGCAATCTTTCAGGAAAAACCCTATTACCATCAGACCATATTTTGTTAAGAGGCAGACGATTTATATGGGCTCGAAAGACGACAGGGAGAATAGTTAGGTTCGTTTCTCTATCTATCCCATTTACTCTTGACTAAATGCATATGGGTGCGAGTAGTGCCGTCAAAACTGCATATAATGTCGACCACGGCCACCACGATTCGCACTGTAAAGCAAAACCCTTCTAATTTTGTACTATTTAAGTTTCAAGCAACTGATCCATTGAAACTCTTAAGTCACTAATTGTAGTAAATTCATTATTATTATTGTTCACTTTACGGATCATATTAGATCTGCCTAAACTTGTCTTAGATTAATTGAATGAGCAAAAGATATTTAGGAGACCAGACCTCCCCTTTTTTAATCTACATATACTGAAGTAGTTAATATTTACCGAATATTCACCTTTGACACTAATGTCACAAATTTATAAATTAATTTGTAATTTTTGATTTTTATCATAGTTTATCAAACTAATTATTACCTTTGTACTTACTAGGAAACCATATGTTGAAGATAAAGCTATATTCCTAGAAAATATGTTATATAACAATATCATCATACGTATCAGAATTATTATTTTATGAAGATCCTATAATCATAAATTTAAAGAATTTAACTATTCAAAAATTGTGTTTCGATATATTATACGAAAGCATAGAAAAAAGTACAATATAAGACGTGCTAGTAATTCTACTGTAACTAGTGTATTCTTACCTACAGACAAACGTATAAAATATAATTTAAAGTATAATATTTCGCACCGATTATAAATATAGTTGAGTAAGAATATTAAAAAACATCTAAAAAAGTAAACAATGAATAAACTTAATTATAATATATCCGAGGTTTTTTGTAAAAGGATAGGCGCGATCCAATTCGATAATAGATAATAAGTAAAAAAAGAAGTGTCCGAATTGCATCTGCCGAGGTCGCCGGTTAAGTAACACTCCCAACGGACCGTAACAATCTAACAACTAATCAATGGTTCGTACAAAACGATGCAAATGAACGCGAAGTGGGTTCGCGCTCTATCGATATCACATCGAATAGACCACAACACTGTTAAAACTAATATGAAAACAAACAAACCTCTATACAGAGTCGTTGGCCCTGCAGCGTCCGAAATGTTCGATATGGGAAAAATAAACAAAATCACAGTTATGAAGAAACACTTCGTAACGGGCACGGTATTTACGAACACCGGTGGGATCGATCGTGGCGACGTGAGACGTGCGCAAACGCCGGCTGTTCCGCGCTGACTGGCGCACTCTATAGAACAAGTGAACGTAGTTTGACCTTCCTGCCCACAGAGCCTAGCATTAGCCTTTTACCTTTTCGATTCTTGTCCCAAAAATTACCGCCTTCCTATGATTCCAGGACAAGTATGATTCAATTTGATTAAACCAGGTTTGAAGGACCGAAATGTCATGCAAACATAGTAACTGTGATTACGGTAGATAACGCATGACTATATATTTTGATTAGGAAAAGTAAAGTATATTGAAACCAACTAGACAGGAACGTTTTTCATCCTCCATGAAATCGTGTCAGTAAATTTTCTTCCAGTTTACTCTACCTGCTGTCACCTCAACCACACGCATTTTATAGTCTTTATTAAATTTTATACTTAGCATCCTTTCGACACTCGAATGAATACATACATACATACATCACGCCTCTCTCCCATAAGGGTAAGCAGAGACCAAATCCTTCCACTTGCTACGATCCTGACATACATCTTTCGCTTCTTCTACTTTCATAAGCACCTTCATACATGCTCTTCGGTTACGGGTACTTTTGACCTGGCCTTTCTCTAGAACGTCCTCGATCTGATCGAGATATGTTCACCTAGGTCGACCCTTACCAGCTTGCCCATTCACACTCGCCTTGTAAATTTGCTTTGTTAATCGTCTTTCATCCATCCTCTCTACATGCCCATACTAATTAAGCATTCCTTTCTCTATCTTTGTCACTACATCCTCTACCACACCACAACGTTCCCTTATCACACTATTCCTTTCTTTATCTATCATTCTTATGCCAGCTATACTCGAATGAAATTGAAATTAATCCATGAAATATGACATGATCATAGTTAATATTATGGATCCACATTTAGAGTCATGTTTATCCTATAAAATTAATGAACTTTTTGAAGTTAACTATGTAAGAAATTTTTTTTACAACTTCGAGACAAATCCTTCTTGGCAAATTATCAATGTATATTCTTTATTCAGTAGCTATTATCATAACTAAAAATATAAACTATTTTAAACCTGTGGAGGATCTGGCTGTCAAGGGCAGCTGCCGGTTTCAATACAGAACCACGCAGGCGCGACTTCGGTGTCACAGCTTCACGTTGACTCCTACTGAATCGCCAACTAAAAAACTAAAAAAGTTGCTGATTCATACTTTTATCGTACCGTGGAGCTGTGGAACCGTCTTACCGTCAGCATATTCCCACCCTCCTATGACATGGGGTCTTTCAAAAGAGGCGTGCAAAGGTATCGAAGCACGCCAGCATGACAGCAGTGACTGATAGTGAATTTAAGTTCAATATCAGTCACCGCTAATTTGTATTGTACTGTACTTAACAAGTACACAAAAAGCGAGGCAACTACAGTGACTTTATTAAAACGAAACAAATACATGAGACTCATACAATAAAAATTAACATATTAATCTTTATCCTACATGGTAGTAGGACGTGGCAATTATATGAAACCATAGTGCACGGAGGTAGAGCTTTTTCTAATCACCGTCTGGCTAACTAACACCATCAAGTTGAAAATCTTCCGCCAAAATACTTATAGGTATGTTGCACTTGAGCAATAACGCTAAACCAATAAAATATTTTAGAAAAAACCTTCTTTTTTAATTATAGTTGTGAAACAACCTATTTACGGATTTCCTTACATAATGCGTAGTTACAAAGCTCCCGCTAGTGACAAAAGGGGAATGTAACAAGATATGCCACACGACTAACACCGTCGAATACCTACTAAGAAGAAACCACGGCGAGAATCAAACCACCATACTGCTACACAGCAAGTATACATTTTGCACTTCTTTTAGGCAAATGGCTGTCTCATATTTAAGAAATTGTTTACTTTTTCACCTTTACAATTTCTTTCAATTTTATTAGTAATTATAGGGGTAAAGTGAAAGGCGTTCGGCAGAGCAGCCAAGGGCCAAAATGACAGCGCCCACGGCTCACATCAGCTGATGTTTCTCCATTATTATAATACCCATTTTCCAATTGTTAAGTTGAGATTAAAAATGGCCATTTTAATACCCTAAATCGAATAATTTTCCGAATATGTTCAGCTAAATGTTTACGATCCAAAAACAAGTTCCACTTGTTTTTATTTAAAGCATGGTTAATATATTTTACAATTATTGCGGTGATAGCTCAGTAGTAATGTGTACGACGTTGCGCCAAAGGACGTGAGTTCGAATCCAACCACCTACAATGAGCTTGAACTTTCGGTGAACGAAAATATTGTGAGGAAACCATAGCATGGTGGTAGGGCTTTTTCCGATGCCTGCCTGGCTAGCTGCTACCCTTAAGTTGAAAATCTGCCGCCAAATACCAAAAGGTGTGCTTCGGCAGTTGCACGTGAGAGCCAGTCCCTCTACTAGATTTAGCGTGTCTACCAACTTGGGCCATATCCTCACTTAAGATCAGGTGAAATTATGACCATAACGCTAAGCCTTAATAATAAAAAAAACTTTAACTAATTTCAAACATTGAGCAAATATTAGCAACTGTAAGAAGATATGTTGTTTTGTTTCAGTTCTTATAATTAATTTATTAGAATATCCATTCCTGTTTAAAATTGTTCGATTAAACGAGTTCTTTACTAGGTATGTGAGTTCGATTCGTAGTAATAGATAATAATTTAAACAAACTTTCAACATAATCCTATCCAAGGTCTTACTTAGCCGGTACGGGCAAAAGTGGGAAGTTACAAGGTGAATACGACTTACTATAAACAATGCAAATGCTCCAGCATTATGTGTAATTAACATTGTATGTAAAAATATAAAAATTACATCATTAAAAAGACAATTTAAAGCCACTGTAAATATAGGTTTCCCTTGTAGAATTACCTAATAGAGGTCACATGAGATGCAGGTCTAAAGAAAGAACGAACATTTATTTAGATATTGAAGAACACACAATGCGCATTGCAATGTATGTTACACAGATTCGTTTTTACAGAGTACTTGAATGGTAATAGGTAAGCGTGGTATTTATAGTCTAGGTTTTAGCGTTATGGCCATAATCTCACACGATACGGCCCAAGTTGGTAGACACGCTAAGCCTGTGGAGGGACTGGGTCTTAAGTGCAACTACCGGAACACACGTATTGGTATTTGGCGGAAATTTTCAACTTGAGGGTGGTAGCTAGCCTGAGCATTAGAAAAAGCCCTACCACCATGTTATGATTTCCCCACTATGTTTTCCTTCACCGAAAGCTCAAGCTCATTGTAGGTGGATACGAACTCACGCTCTCTGACGCAGAATTCGTACACACTACCACTAAGCTATCATCGCTATAAAAATACTGAGATGACAGTGGAAGAGAATACACATTGTGCAGACTCTACCTAGGGGGATAAGGGTTGACCAATGAGCTTGAGCTTTCGGTGTGTAGTTTGTGTAGTATCTCCTATCCATTTTAAATTATATGTACCTATATCTATAAATGTGTTTGTTTTCAAACAAACGTTATAAACGTAATAGTAGCTATAATTTAAAGGCAGACAGACAAATAATAAAAAGTTAACCAAACCTAAAATAACTGACACAAAAGAATGTAAAAAAATGTCTATGGGAATAAATAAACCCATAAGTCTATTGACTTTTGCCTTTTATACTCACTGTATACGATCAAAAATGATTAAAGTCCGGTGAAGCTGTCAAAGCCCTTGGGGCTAACAGCGTAAGTCAGGTCGAAAAAAAAAAAAATCAAAAATGATTAAATAATATTTTGAGATAAATATCAATATTAAAAAAAATATATTAATTAACAATTAATGTTGCATTACCAATTAAACACTAAATCGGGGCTACTAGGCAATGTGCCCAAAATATTAGCAGCATTGCTGCGTCGAATGGCAATGCTGACTTTTTAGGCAAGATAAAAACCCGTCTTTTCGTCTCACGCGTATACGAACAAACGCCCTACAATTTTCTTAAATAAGGCATGGGCACACGACTCCCACGAACCCATTGTTTCGATCCCCAACGACTTAAACACTTGAATGATGTAAATTTAAGTATTTTTGCTGATTGGAGGCTACCACCGAAGCAACTACGTTGCCAGCCATCACTGCACTAGCCGAAAGAACGGATGGAGCTAAGCTTTGCATCCCAAACCAGAGTTACATACCCATTATAATATAACGAGATTAATAACATACTCATTAAAGATATTTTATTAAAAAAATATTCCGAAAATGAAAACTCGATCACTAAAAAGATACTATATACATAACACATTATTATTATTATTAAAAGGTAAACATTATGCGTAGAAAGAAGTATAACTGCAGATTGCCAAGTAAAAATTTAAATTATATTACCCCATACTGTTTGTGCAAATGTAATTTACTTCTAATAATAAAAATAAAATATTTTTTTATCAGTTATTAGTATTTTTTTATATATTTAAGGTTTAGTTAGAGTTATAACCATAATCTCACCTGATCTTAAGTGACGATACGGCCCAAGTTGGTAGACACGCTTAACCTTTTGAGAAACTGGCTCTCAAGTGCAAATGCCGGGACACACCTATTGGTATTTGGTGGCAGATTTTGAACTTGAGGGTGGTTGCTAGCCAGGCGGGCATCAGAAAAAGCCCTACCACCATGCTATGGTTTCCTCACGATGTTTTCCTTCACCGAAAGCTCAAGCTCATTGTAGGTGATTGGATTAGAACACACGTCCCTTGACGTAAAGTCGTACATACTACCACTGAGCTATCATCGCTTCAAATTTTGAAATTTATGTAATATATGAAATTTTGGAAATTATGAAATATTACTGTTATGGAGTCCTCAGTTTCAACTACAACAAATAATATTTTTTAGATAGGTCACATTTAAAGATTCCATCAAAGTCAATGTCAGACTGAAGTTTGAAGTACTTTGAAGTCCAATTCCCTCAAAATTTCTGTTTATGAATTTTACTAACAAATTATAAAGTTATTATAATCAAGGGAATAAGATATACCTTTCATTTGATATAAGAAATGCACAATTTACGTAAATTAACTACGAATATTAGTAAGTTTATAGGTTATATCTTTATTTATATAAAAAATCGGAACAATTCATACAGTAATGTAGACAAAATACCTTTATATAATGCATAAATTTATCAAAACAACTGTAAGACATATTTCTTTACTATACCATATTTTATAAGCAGTTTAAAAATAATTATCTAATCAAATTTATAGTATTTATAGCCTGACCTACTTTATGTTGATCAGAGACAAACTTTGATATCGACATAATAAAATAGATATAAAATTCTTTCTTCCAGTAAAGAAAAAAACGATATGCTTTCGACCGTCGCACATTCAAAATATAACACGATGCACATCCACCATTGATCATACCCCGGAACAAGTCACTCAGACACAATTCACGGTTCCTAAAGGCGTCTTCGGACAGGCGACATGTCATACACACCCGCATTTAATAAAACCACCCCACTTGACTTGCGGAATAACCCAGATGGAATATAGAGAACGGAGAGAAACATTAGTCAGTAAATTAGTTGCAGAAGTGGATAATATGCACAAAACACACATTGTAAGTTTTTTTTTTATAATTTTTCCATTATGGCCATATTCTCGCCTGATGTGAATAGATGGTGAACTCACTAAACCTAGTGGAGAGAACACACCTGTAGGTATTGGTCGGCACATTTGTAACTCGAGAGTGGTAGCTATTGGAGCGGGCATTAGGAATAAGCTTAGCATCATACAATAAAAGTATTGTGTAATATTATCACACTTTTGACATTGTTTGCTCTTAGCAAGTAAAAAATATTGTACATGTAGTGATTAAATATCCAGAAATCATTTTATTTTAAATGAAATATTTCTGTACAATATCAGAAGTGGGATATAAAATGCTTGAACAGGTTTCACATATTTTGAGTGATTCTTTTTTAGTTTAATTTATTATTGTTCACTTATTGTCTTGATATTAATTAACATTTAAATTTTAGTATTATAGTATTTACTATTTTTTAGTATTGGCTTGATTATTAAAAACTATAGTAACTATTCTTTGACCATATTTGATACCATATTTCGATCCTTCTTTGAACAGCACCATATTATAGTTCTACAGTTAAACTGGGGTACCCCATTCCATAGATTCAACATATAAAACAAAAAGATTCCATATAACCCGTTGTTACAACACAGCCTGGTTTTAAAGTATGGGATTAGCAGACAACCAACAATTTTCTGTACACAATTGGCTGTTAATCTAAAAATAATAGTACCTGTAAATATTCTTTTATATATGCCCTGTACTTTGGATCTCATCAACTATTAAGAACCACAGACTATTGAAAATCAATTGAAGAAGTTGGCAAACATACTCACCAATTCTTATTTATCTGTGAAGTCAGCCTGAATATTTTTTTTTTTTTACAGATTGTAATACCGGCTGCATGCAAGCAATATATGTCGGACAAAATACCTTATGTATTTAGACAGAATTCAGATTTTTTCTATTTAACGGGATGTTTGGAGCCAGCTGCCGTGCTGGTCATGGTGAAGCCAGCTCAGACAGATAGTTATAAGGTAAGAAGTTTCTAACATTTAGTTTTAATTTGGCACACAGAATTAAAATGACTAAATTGAATTTTTACTAAAAAAACCTGTACATAAAGAATAACTTAAAAATGAGAAGTTTGATATATATATATATATATATATATCTGCCAGAGATCATAGATTGCATTTAAACATGTCCTGGGCTCCAACAGTAGTAGAAAAAGATAGATTATTACATATCTCACCTAATCTCCACTTAAAATTACCACTCATACAAACATTTTTTATCTATGTTTATTTGATCATTGTTAGTAGACACTGCTGCAAAAGTATGCAAGGGAATTTTTACAAGTTCAATACCTTCTATCTGACATTTGCTGATAAATTCAATTTTTATTGTTGTAAATCCAGTTCTGACTATAGGCAAAATTTATTGGCTTCTGAGAATGTCATAAAGTAAATTCACAGTAGTTATATACAATTAATTTCAGAGTATATTATTTGTACATGATAAAGACAGTCACGCGGAGTTATGGGAAGGACCTCGCACGGGTTGCGTGGCCGCAGCACCATTGTTCGCAGTCGACGAGGCTAGACCTATCGAAACTTTCAGCACCTTCTTAACCAAGTACGCATAATTCATTTTTCCCCCCTCAACTCTTCTTGCTAATGAATTTTAATATCTCGGTTACATTTCTTAGCAATATTTATGTCAAGAAATTTTAATTTATTTGTTCAAATCATGTAACACCAGTAACATACCTACCTACAGGGGCTAGGAGTTCCCTCGGGTTCCTATCGGGTTCGAACCGTTAATAGGCAAACCGAACTTGTGATAATTTGTCCCACCTTTAATAAATGTATGCAACAGGTTGTAACACAATTAAAATCATGTCAATTTAGCTGAAACAATTCTATCTTGCAGAAAATTCCGCTAAATTCTCCTGTTCTTAATATAGTGTTGTCAACCTACCGAATTTTTTTATATAACTCTTGTTCATTTTTCACCAAACTGTTCCCTGAAAACACTCATATATTTTTATTTGATAACACCTGACTAGTTTAGTTAGTTTTGAAGCGATGGTAGTTCAGTGATAATGTGTACAGACTCCGCGTCAAATGACGTGAGTTCGAAACCCTGCAGTGAACTTTCGGTGAAGGAAAACATCGTTATGAAACTATAACAAGGTGATAGAGCTTTATTTAATGCTCACCTGCATAGCTACCACCATGAAATTAAAAATCTGCCTCCAAATACATAAAGGTGTTTTCCGGCTGTTGTATTTGAGAGACAGTCCCTCCACAGGTATAGCATGTTAGTATAGTACCCTAGAACTATAGACTATAAAAAGTATATAGTTTAGTGGAAGTTTTCATTTCAAAACTATTTCCTAGATTAACGAGTTCATCAAAGCCGTCAGTGCTATGGTATCACAACGAATCTCCGGCCAACCCTGATGTACATGGTTCCGTACGGTCAGTGCTACGGCCTGACGGGCAAGTGACTCTATCAGACCCTCAACGGACGCTCCACTTCATGAGGGTCATCAAATCGCCAGCGGAGATAGAGCTCATGAAAGAAACCTGTCATATCGGTTCACAGAGTGTCAACATGGCCATGGCGTATACTAAACCCGGTACGTATGTAAGGACAAAGGGATCCTATGAAATGGCAACGTTTATTTTGTTGAGCCGTCACACTCGTTTATGTGACGCTCGTTCGGGTATAGTTTTTTTTTATACTTAAGGTTTAGCGTTATGGCCATAATCTTACCTGATCTTGTGACGATACGGCCCAAGTTGGTAGACACGATAAACCTGTGGAGGAACTGGCTCTCAAGTGCAGCTGCCAAAACACACCTATTGGTATTTGGCGGTAGGTTTACAACTTGAGGGTGGTAGCTACCCAGGCGGGCATTAGAAAAAGCCCTACCACCATGCTATGGTTTCCTCACGATGTTTTCCTTCACCGAAAGCTCAAGCTCATTGTAGGTGCTTGGATTCGAACCCACGTCCCTTGACGCGAAGTCGTACACACTACCACTGAGCTATCATCGCTTCAAAAACTATCGTGTTACTACTATACTTGCTCGGGGATCACCATAACTTGGTGGTAGGGCTTTTTCTAATGCCCGCCAGATTAGCTAACAGCTAACAGACAAGTAAGTACGTAGAGTACCGCGTGGAGTCTTCTATTGATGATAATTGTTACCGTAGAGCCGCTAATCTTGAAATGTTAATTTTGAAGCCATGAAAGCTCAGTGGTATTGTGTAGGATCGCTGCGTCATTAGTTGTGAGTTCAAATTCAACCACTTACATCGAGCTTGAACTTTCAGTAAAGGCATATCGTGAGGAAAGCATAGCATGATGGTAGGGCTTTTTCTAATGCCCGCCTGGCTAGCTACCACTCTCAAGCTGGAAATCTGCCGCCAAATACCTATAGATATGTTCCGGCAGTTGCTCTTGACAGCCAATCCCTCCACTAGGTTTAACTTGTCATCATATTGTTTTACATTGTAGCAATAACGCGAAACCTTAACTATAAAAAATATATATTTCAAAACAATCATCACGAGAAAAGTGAAAACTTAAAACTTGTAAATCAAAATTGTTTACAGTGCAATAAGTTACACTAATAGGAACACACGTCACGTGACCATGTCGATGACGACCTACATGAATTTACTCCCTGTCCAAACAGCGCTATAGAAGATTTTACTTCAAATAATTTGAAAAAAAAAAACGCATTTGACTAGATAACTAGTGATGATGCCTCTAATGTTGTAAGCGTCTGTTGGCTTCGGAATCCGCTTATAATCAGATGGATCATACTCTCATTCATCACCTTCTTATATATAAAAGCCTTTTATTTATTTATTTTCAATTTTTATACAATGTGTATACAAGGCGGTCTTAATGCCTGTGGCATTCTCTACCAATCAACCTTGGGTTGGTGCAGAGATGATGCAAAGTAGATGCAATAGTCAAGAGAAAGTATATTACCTATTCAATAATATAATTGAAGTATATAGAATATTAAATATACACATATAGACAAAAACCTATTTTATAAAAGATAAAACATTTCATGGGGATTTAGTTATAGGAGGGTGGCTTATGGCAGAATGTAGTTATAGGAGGGTAGTTTATAACATTGATTAGTATAAAGTGCGATGCGAGCGCGGATAGAGAGTTCAGTTCAGTTGGGCTAAGAACGTTCGACAGTAATTATGAATGAAGCGATGATAGCTCAGTAGTAGTGTGTACGACTTCGCGTCAAGGGACGTGAGTTCAAATCCACCTACAATGAGCTTGAGCTTTCGGTTTAGGAAAACATCTTGAGGAAACCATAGGGTGGTGGTAAGACTTTTTCTAATGCCCACCTGGCTAGCAACTACCCTCAACTTGAAAATCTACCGCCAAATACCAATACGTGTGTTCCGGCAGTTGCACTTGATAGCCAGTTGCTCCATTGGTTTAGCGTGTCTACCAACTTGGACCGTATCGTTACTTAAAATCAGGTGAGATTATGACCATAACGCTAAATCAAATTATAAAAAAGAAACTACTGTAAAATAGTACGACTGTGGAACGAAACTCTGAGTATGATTCAACGCAACCACCACAGTCTGTAATATCTCAGAAGTGGGATTGGAAACCCTATATATGTATCTTCACCAACTCCAAAAGGGGTATATATATTATAGAAGTTTTCACCTAAAATAAATTCTCGTAGGCGTATCTGAGCACAGTCTGAACGCGGTGCTGGAGTACACGTGTCGGCAGGCGGGGGCGGAGCACCTCGCGTTCCCGCCCGTGGTGGCGGGCGGAGCGCGAGCCACGCACATACACTACGTCACTAACAACCAGCTGCTCGCCGCCGGTGAGATGGTGCTCGTCGACTCCGGCAAGTACATGATTTCTTTAGATTCCTATGTGATAATTCTTGTGTAACGTATTAGGGGCCGTTCCAGTATTAAGTAACGCAATTTGAAGGGGGAGTCTTGTAATACGTTACGATGCGTTACAAAGGGCGGGAGGGGGCTTCGAACCAGGAGGTACGTCACACGGATTTATTTAAATGTAAATGTAAAAAACTAGTCCATTAAAATTTTCGCGGAGCATCCCTCGACTATTTCTAATACAATTTCAAAATATTAAGATAAATAACCTATTTATTTTAAGAGTTTATTAGTAAAAAAAAAAAAAGAAGTCATGAGGACTGCCGACAAAAGTGAAAACTATATTTCGTAAAATTATTTAGATACACGGACCCATATGTTGAGGTTTGGGAGCTATGACCTTGCTTACGCGTGATTATTAAGTCGCACGTCAAACAGATCGCCCAAGTGTTCATATATGACAAGCTCGTATGCAACAATCTGCATACGATCTCTACATAAATGAATAGCGTTCGGTGACGATGACGCGAGTTCCATGATTTTTGTTCACCCAAAAAGTGCTAAACGCACCTAAAAAGTTTTCACTTCAATAAAGGTTAAACATAATTATGACTTTCAGGTAAAAATGCTCACGTGCATGTTGTATAACGTTTGAAGGGGGGGAGGGAGATAGAGAGAAAGAAAATGTAACAGAACGTTACATGAGAGAGAGAGGCTAAAAAATTTAAAAAAGTTGCCTACTGGCAATTACTTTAACGGCCCCTTCCAAGGAAACTAACGCAGAATAGCCAAGATTAGAAATAAGCTAAAGTAAAAGGAAAAACAATGTTTTTTCGAAATGAAAGCTTATTTAGTATCGTTGTGATTTGAAAATCGATGAAACAAAAAGCGACAGTAAAATCAGAGAACCACATACATTTTTAGGATATAATAACATGGGAGAGATTTTGTAATATTAATATAGATTATGGATGAATTCGTTTAACGTCAATAGTCAATTTCAGGTAGCCAGAGGTGGCTGTACAATTCAGATATATCGCGGACGTGGCCGGTGTCTGGAAAGTTCTCGAAGCACCACAGAATTCTATACGAACTGGTGTTAGCTGTTCAGGTAATAGTCAATCGAATTCTATTTGTTTTAGATTTTTAAGGGACTGCGATTTTTATGATCCTACTAATTTTTACCTGCGGCTTCGCTCTTTTTTTTATACTTAAGGTTTAGCGTTATGGCCATAATCTCACCTGATCTTAAGTGACGATACGGCCCAAGTCGGTAGACACGCTAAACCTGTGGAGGAACTGGCTCTCAAGTGCAGCTGCCGGAACACACCTATTGGTATTTGGCGGCAGGTTTACAACTTGAGGGTGGTAGCTACCCAGGCGGGCATTAGAAAAAGCCCTACCACCATGCTATGGTTTCCTCACGATGTTTCCCTTCACCGAAAGCTCAAGCTCATTGTAGGTGCTTGGATCCGAACTCGCATTCGTTGACGCGAAGTCGTACACACTACCACTGAGCTATCATCGCTCGTGTCAAAGTTGATTTTATGAGGATGAGACAATAAAAAGTTTCATACAAAGCATATCCTTCTCATTGCCCAACTTCCAATAAGTTTTTTCGCGTCCACAAGTAGCATATCACCGTCTCCAGGTTTCCATCTATCTTTATTGAAAATTCATCCTAATCGATTCAGCGGTTTAGGCGCGAAAGCGCAACAAACAAACTCCTTTTACACTGCATTTTACCAAATATTTAATACGATTTTGTTTGGGCTCATAAATTAGTAGGATGGTGGGCAATAATTTTATTTGATCCTTGTATCAGTTAAAAATCACTTTATCGCTCAACGTAGAAACGGCTGATAGAGATTCTGGGGGAGCACCGACCCCCCCTGGACCAGCTGTTCGACAGCATGTGCAGGTTGCTTGGCATCCACCTCCAGCAGGAGGGCATACTGCCGAAAAACATCGACGGGCATGAACTTATCGGGGTGAGAATAATTTACTAATTATATTTTAAATGGCCCAAGATAGTGGACTTGCAAAGCGTAGTGGAGGGACTGGCTCTAATGTGCAACTGCTGAAACACCTATAGGTATTTAACGGTAGGTAACCAGGCGGGCATTAGAGAAAACCCTACCTCTATGCTATGGTTTCATTACGATGTTTTACTTTATCGAAAGCTGAAGCTCATTGTAGGTGGATTCGAACTTACGTCCCTTAATCTCACCTGATATTAAGTGACGGTATGGCCCAAGATAGTGGACTTGCAAAGCGTAGTGGAGGGACTGGCTCTAATGTGCAACTGCTGAAACACCTATAGGTATTTAACGGTAGGTAACCAGGCGGGCATTAGAGAAAACCCTACCTCTATGCTATGGTTTCATTAGGATGTTTGCCTTTATTGAAAGCTGAAGCTCATTGTAGGTGGATTCGAGCTGACATCCCTTGACGTGGCGTACATAAATACGAAGTACTGAGCTATCATCGCTTGAAAACTTCAAATATTTCAATTTGTATTTAGATGGAATTTGGCTTTACACACTATATCTGTTCCTATTAATATGACTTACTAGCTGACCCAGTGAACTTCGCATCACCTATAATCATAGTTCTTTAGCCTCGTTTTTTTTATTATTTACTTCCATACAAACCTTGACTTGACAATAAAAATTACCCAATTTGGTACAGTCGTTCGGAAATTATGACCCTACATACATTTCGTCGATTCATGTTTATATATATATATATATATATATATATATATATATATATATATATATATATATATATATATATATATGTATAGATAGATTTTCTCATGTTCCGTACAATTTCTATCGTTTTCTCTTTCACAAGAACCTACACCTGATAATAATAAATACAACAAAAAAAAAATACGAAATTCTTTCATCCGTTCACTTGTGATGCGATGACCAAAGGAAATGGAGATTCATTTTTATACACGTATAGATTGCGCTGAACAGTTTCGATTTACATGTTTCAATTTAAGATCAATAACAATAGATTTTTTTATTTATGTTGCACAGCAAAGTGACTGCACCGGACCTGATGGTAAGTACAGTACAATCCATATCAGCGGCGACTGACAGCGAACAGAATACACTGACAGTCGCGGCTGTCATGCTGGCCTGCTTAGGTACCTCTTCTTTTCTTTTGAAGGACCCAATATCATAGGAAGGAGGGAACACGTTGACAGGAAGACGGTTCCACAATTTCACGGTGCGACAGAGATAAGAGTCAGCAAAATTTTTGGATTCTGTATTTTACAGGTGTCACCGTGAAATTGTGACACCGAAGCCCCGCCCGTGTGGTTCGGTTGTGGAAAGGTGAGGAGGGGATGAGCTCAAAAAGCTCTTCAGAACACTCACCATGATACTCACCATGATTCCTCATGACTGCTTTGAATATTTTTTTTCCCATTTCCCAGAAAGCCTACCGTCTCTGCCCGCACCACGTGTCCCACTATTTTTGGATTCTGGATTTTATAGGTGTCACCGTGAAATTGTGACACCGAAGGCCCGCCCGTGTGGTTCGGTTGTGGAAAGGTGAGGAGGGGATGAGTTCAAAAAGCTCTTCAGAACACTCACCATGACTCCTCATGACTGCTTTGAATAAATTTTTTTCCGGTTTCCCAGAAAGCCTACCGTCTCTGCCCGCACCACGTGTCCCACTATTTTTGGGTTCTGTATTTTATAGGTGTCACCGTGAAATTGTGACACCGAAGCCCCGCCCGTGTGGTTCGGTTGTGGAAAGGAGAGGCGGGGATGAGTTCAAAAAGCTCTTCAGAACACTCACCATGATTCCTCATGACTGCTTTGAATATTTTTTTTCCCATTTCCCAGAAAGCCTACCGTCTCTGCCCGCACCACGTGTCCCACTATTTTTGGGTTCTGTATTTTATAGGTGTCACCGTGAAATTGTGACACCGAAGCCCCGCCCGTGTGGTTCGGTTGTGGAAAGGAGAGGCGGGGATGAGTTCAAAAAGCTCTTCAGAACACTCACCATGATTCCTCATGACTGCTTTGAATATTTTTTTTCCCATTTCCCAGAAAGCCTACCGTCTCTGCCCGCACCACGTATCCCACTATTTTTGGGTTCTGTATTTTATAGGTGTCACCGTGAAATTGTGACACCGAAGCCCCGCCCGTGTGGTTCGGTTGTCGAAAGGAGAGGAGGGGATGAGTTCAAAAAGCTCCTCAGAACACTCACCATGATTCCTCATGACTGCTTTGAATATTTTTTTTCCCATTTCCCAGAAAGCCTACCGTCTCTGCCCGCACCACGTGTCCCACTACCTCGGCATCGACGTGCACGACTCGCCGCTCGTCCGCCGGAACCTGCCCGTCTGCAACGACATGGTGGTCACCGTCGAACCAGGTAATACACCATCGATAAATCCCCTTCAACGTTCATACACTGAGCAGTGATCGCTCAACGGTAGCTTCGACTGTGCACAGTATCGATAGAAATTGAAGGTCATATCACCTGGTCTTGAGTAACGACACGGCCCAAATTGGTGGACACGTTAAACTTATCGAGGGACTGGCTCTCAAGTGCAGCTGCCGGAACACACCTATCGGTATTTGGCGGCAGATTTTCAACTTGAGGGTGGTAGAAGGCGGGCATTAGAAAAACCCCTACCGACATGATATGGTTTCCTCACGAGGTTTTCCTTCGCCGAAAGCTCAAGCCCAGTATAGGTGGATTCGAACTCACGTCCGTGTAAACTATCGACTGTGCGACGTCGCTTAAAATTTTTGTCGAATCGATCTTTTAGATATCGATATTTTTCTTAATCGGTCCAAGAATCGATATTTTTCAGATAGAATCTCCATCCCTACTACCCACTACTACATACCCTATATTTTGGGATTTCCATTGTTTAACTATTGGATTGTACTATTGTTGTTAATATTCAAGGTATTTACATCCGACCTGATGATGAGACGGTTCCTAAGGAGTTCCGCGGAGTCGGTATAAGGATCGAAGACGACGTACTCATCACGGATCGGGAACCTGTCATCCTGACTGAATCATGCGTCAAGGAAGTCAGGGATATCGAAGCTATTGTCGGCAAACAGGCTGTGTGAGGACAAAAAAGAAAACATTCGAAATATATTATTATAAGTGAAACAACTACTTAGAAATGACGAGAATGAAAAAAAAAAAAAAACATGCGTGCGTACAAAGTACACATGTCAGAAGTGAAACTTCTTTGGCGAACTAATTTATAAATCTTTATCGCTCTGTCTCACTTTTTCTCTCAATCTTTCTCACTCGCTTGCTCCCTACTCTCACTCCACGGCTAGTTGCTCATGCTACGTTCGCCCTGTCTTACTCTCTCTCAATCGCTCTCGATCACTCTCTCTCTCTTTTCCGACACTTCCGTTGCATACCGGCGTGACGTTTCATCTGTAAAAATTTTACCCTCATGCGCCTAAAGAAGTTTCACTTCAAAAATTGTACTGTATGTTTTTAAGCAATGTTTTACAAAGAAACGTATCTGACGCAAACAGAAAGAAATTTAATTTATCGGTGAGAGAAAAAAAGAAATCCTTAACCTCGCTAATATTATAAATGCGAAAATGAGTTTGTTTGTACCGCCTAAGCGCTGAGTCGGTTGTGGTTAATTTTGATATCGAAATAGATGAGACCTTAGACACGGTGATAAGTAAACACGTAAAACGGTGATAAGTTAGTTCTGTAATAAAGAAGAAATAATACAAAGAACAAATGGTATTTTAAAAACGGTTACAGTAGTAAGTGCTTTGTTAACATGAATTAAAGTGGGGGAGCGATGATAGCTCAGTGGTAGTGTGCACGACTTCGCGTCAAGGGACGTGGGTTCGAACCCAAGCACCTACAATGAGCTTGAGCTTTCGGTGAAGGAAAACATCGTGAGGAAACCATAGCATGGTGGTAGGGCTTTTTCTGATGCCCGCCTGGGTAGCTACCACCCTCAAGTTGTGAACCTGCCGCCAAATACCAATAGGTGTGTTCCGGTAGCAGCACTTGAGAGCCGGTTCCTCCACAGGTTTAGCGTGTCTACCAACTGGGGCCGTATCGTCACTTAAGATCAGGTGAGATTATTGCCATAACGCTAAACCTTAAGTATAAAAAAAAAGAAAGAAAATAAGTGTGTGTAATTTTTTTATTGTGTCGTCCCATTTGACAAAATCAATATTAAGGTAAGCAAAGCCGCGAGTAAAAGTAGTTATCTAGTAGCTAGTAATCTATAAACAGATTCTTTAAAAGTAAATCTCTTTAAAAAAAAATTGCATGCAACATATAATATGCAACCTTTCGGACGCAAAAAGAACGGTTTATCGTTACCTATCCTACGAGAGAAAGAAATCTAGTTGTGTTATTTTTTTTGACGTGAATTATATATATTACCTAATTACGTTATATGCGACGTTTTAAAAGCTACATTCCTCACAAACAAATCACTAAGAAAAATCGTGACGTGACGCATCGTAGGAAAGGTGGTCATAGAAAAGATGACGTATCATAGGAAAGGTGGTCATAGAAAAGATGACGTATCATAGGAAAGGTGGTCATAGAAAAGATGACGTATCATAGGAAAGGTGGTCATAGAAAAGATGACGTATCATAGGAAAGGTGGTCATAGAAAAGATGACGTATCATAGGAAAGGTGGTCATAGAAAAGATGACGTATCATAGGAAAGGTGGTCATAGAAAAGATGACGTATCATAGGAAAGGCGGTGTCTCGTTGCAATTTTTTTTTCTACAGTTCCACGTCTCATAACGCGAAGCGTTTGCGTAGTGCTTTACACTACTCTCTCAATGTCAAGCAAATTATCTCGGCTTAAATCGCTTTTATCCGATCCTTTTAGCAGTTTGAGTTTTAAATGAGTTGACAAATATCAACAAGAACACTTTTTATGACAGTAGATACTTTAAAAAACACTGTGTTTTCTAGATAGTTAAAAAAACGTTTCGAAAAAATATTTCGATAGACGTCGGGTTGTATGTATGTGCGGATGATGTATACGGTTACGATAACGACCAGAAAACTTCACTCTTTGAGTCCATTTTTTTTTTCATTCGCTTCAGTGTCATTCTGAGTGATAGCCTATTGAAAATTATCATGCAATTCAATGTAATTTAATTAAATAATGAATAGTATTTGATTAAAAGGTATAGAAGTTAATTGAAAAGATATACGAAAATATAATTATTAATATTACTAAGAAAAACATTTTTTTTTGTTATGAATAAGTATTATGAGACGTGCACTTTTTGATTTTCCAAACATTTTTTTTTACTATTTCATAGTTATAAGCGTTTGCAGGAGTTGTTTATAGTTCAAACATTATTTTAATAAATTTCTACTTACAAATTGTTCTTTCAGATTGATTCAACCATGATATGTTACCATACTGTTAGTAATTTATATCAAAATCGAGCTATATAGTACGTAAGATTCCAAATTATGAGTTCCTCTGTAAATATATTTATATAAGATGAAACCCATTGTATTAAAGCCCTTTCACATTATGCGGTTGATTTAATTTCTTATCTATACCTTTATTATACTAATTCCTAACTAATATTATAAATGCGAAAGTGGTTTCGTTTGTGTGTTTATTTTACGTCTAAACTACTGTCTGGATAATGATGAATAAAAAATCTTTATTTAGAATACAAAAGTGATACGGATACATTTCCCGGGAGTTCTCAAATTAAGCGGACCCTGTGCCTTGAGACAGCAAGTAATATAGGGAAGTAAACACCTAATGTGTTCGCGTGAGTCGTCAGTGTGTGTGTGAGCAAGTTGTGTGCATATGTATGTGTGGATGTGTGCTTACAAGAATTACATTTGTAATGAATTTCGGTATATTCGGTTCCATTGAGCAAAATGCATAATAATTTCAAACTCTTCATAGAATTTTGGTATAGGGATAGATGGAAACCTCGAAACGTTGATAGTCTACTTTTTCTCTCGAAAACTTATTAGATGTGGGGTAGAGAGATGAATAAAGTTTCTATTACTTCATCTGATTTGTCTAACAAAACCAATATTAACGCGAGAGAAGTCGCAGGTAAAACGAGTAATATTATAAATGCAAAAGTGAGTTTGTTTGTTTGTTACGGTTTCACGCCTAAACTGGTGAATCAATTATTATGAATTCTGTTATTGAGATAGATCGAACCCTCAAGACGGTGATAGACTACTTTTCTTGACGAAAAACTTATTAGAAGCGAGATAAAGAAAGGGATAAACTTTATATGTACCTTTTTATTGCGTCACCCAATTTGTTTGACATAATCGATATTCACGTGAGCAAAGCCGCGGGTAAAAACTCGTATTGAATATATGAAGAATAATATAAAAATAATTCGAATATACAAAACGAATAGAATAATACACATGAAGGTTGGATTGTCAACACTATGACACCCGTCACCTATTAGAGTTGGCGCATACGCTATGGTGCGAATTGTCTATATTATTATCACATACAAATCGCCAAAACTAAAATCTTAATAGGAAAAATAATACACTTCATATAAATATAAATCGATATATTGTCAAAAACAAATTTGATACATTGTACCTTAAAGATAGTTGTTATAAATAGATAATATTTATCCTCAACTGACAATACAAACGTGGAATGTGCTTATATACGTTAAAACTCTTAAAATACAGAAAAACAGATCCAGTGCATTCGAGGTTACAAAATAACTGTTTGAAAATATAGTATTTAAAATAATAATTAAAATTAAGATAAATTATATTTGATCAAACAAAATCAATTAAGCTACATAAAGTACCTGTATAATTGTTGTTATGTAGATTTATTAAGTTCGATCATGGCAACTCTAAACCTTTTCTCGTAAAATTCAATAACTGTCAACATTATATTAGGAATGACATGGCCGACTTTTGATCACAACACTTATTTGGCGCCATGCAGCATAGTTTTTTTTGGTACAGTTTTCCCTTTCAATGGAGTAAGGAAAAGGCAAAGGCATCTAGACCATTTAAATGCAGACGATACTATCTTCAATAAAATGGTGACTCCCTTCGGAGTTTTTGTGGCAACTAATATATCATGTTCCGAATGATTATTCACAATTTACTTCACCTATATTCTTCAGCTAAACTACATTACGTAAAATTTCACATTGATTTATACAATACAGGGCTAAACAACTAAGTATATGAATAAAAAATAAAAGTCACAACATGACAGATCAAGATCCCGCAAAAAACTACGCTGCATAGTTTTCGTTTATTATTTGAAAATGGCAGTTATGACTGTAAGAGGACTGAGTTGCCATGATTAAAAGAGGAGAAAAACATTATAGCAGCCATGTCAAAATAATTATACGATCTTTTTAACTGCTTTACATAGTTTAATCAACTATTTTAAAGAAATTAATTAAATGTTAATATAAGAAATTGATTATTAAAAAATTATAAAATTCTACAAGTATTTATGTTACCGTCGAACATCCTAGTGATATATCGAACTCAAACTTATGTAATTATATATCTAGGTTCTCGGTAGTTTCAAAAATGCAATTATTCAAAAGAAAGTGATAGTAGTTTTTGATCCCAAACCACTTACGAAATACAAATTTAAATTAAAAGTAATGTTAAAAACAAAACAAACTTAAAAGAATAACTACGTACTTACAATATTGAAGAAATTTATCTAAAAAAAAAAAACAATTTAAATATTATACATATATAATGAAGGAAATCAAAATATAAAAAAAATTTCATGAAACCACGATGCAAGTGAATTTTATTTTGGGAAAATGTGAGAATCTAAATGCTATACGATCAGCTGATGTTCGCATGGGCGCCGCCCACTGCGACCTCTACTCCGTCGCCGGCTGTAACGCGACATGCGATAGATATACGAAGAAAAAGTTTCACATAAAAAAACATAATTTATAAACTACATCGACATAGAACCAAAATCATCGTAACCAGCACGACGCTCCGATATAGTTATATATATATGTATATAAATATGTGTATATATTAACATAATAAAACTGAAAAGTTTGTTTGAAAGCGCTAAACTGACAAACTACGAGTCGGATTAATATATATATATTTTTTGACGTTCCAGCTTAATTATCGAGGAAGGTTTAATTTATATAGGATATTATTTAACATCACATCGTCAGTTTAAAGGGCTTCGTAGGAACAGTTTGTCTTTACGTGTTAATAGAAGCGGGAGCGGAAACAAATCACGTATACTTTAAAATGAATTCATTATTCGAATATTGCATTAGTCATTTTATAAAAAAAAAATTACTGTTTTTATATAGTTAAGGGTTAGTATTATGACCATAATCTTACTTTATGTTAAGTGACGCTATGGCCCAAGATGGTGGACATGCTAAGTCAAATGTAGTGACTGGGTTTCAATTTCAACTGCCGAAATATACGTATAAGTATTTGAGGGCATATTTTTAACTTGCGGGCGGAAGCTAGCCACGCGGGCATTAGAAAATACCTTACCACCATGCAAATACTTCATTAGCTATTGCTTTTCAGGATTTGTAATATAAATACCACAATGTACAGTATAAATACACGTGTGGATCTAGAGTTTACGTTGGGGGGTTGGGAATTGGGGTCGTCCTGATACCTTTTTACTGAGTATTCGACGGTGTCTCTTACCCGATGAGTCCCATAAGATCCTCTGGTGATGTACATACCAAATTGCATTTTCTGACCTCTTTAACAAATAAAAGGGGGTCATAAATGAAAATAGAACCGTTTAGGAGAAATTAACGATATATTTAGTTTAGGGGTCGTCTCCCCGACCCCTAAGACCCCCCAAGATATACGTACTCGGTCACATGTAAAGTTTTGTGGTATATGAAAATTACTCGTTTTATAACTAATTACGAACATTTTCCTCTGAAACTTTTTCTATAATTATAAAATAGTTATACTCATACAAATATGGTATATTTATACGCTAAAGAAGAGATTCAAAATATGATTTGTTGCCGCGCCCGCTATGACAGTGGGAATATAAGAGATAGCCGAAGTGGTTATCTAGATTATTCATATTCCCATAGGAATTATATCACCAGTCGACATCCTCGGGCAAACCGCCCGGGTATTCCCCGGTGAGGCACGCAGTACAATGTCCGCCGACGCCGTCGCTTGGCGTCTTCATGTTGTAGTGTATGGCGCTTACCAAACCCTCCACTGATAGGTATTCGAGGCTGTCAGCACCTAATCATACAACATGTATACCGTTATCTATTTTTAAATCCAAATTTTCCCTTTTACACTAAAAGTTTTTTTTTGTACCAATCATTTGCTTAAAAAGGCAAAGGTACTGAGATCATTCAGCCAAGTCAGACGTTATTTTATAATTATGAGATTAGCATCTTAGCAAGATGTTGACTTTCTTATTTCTAGAGAGTTTCCATACTCCGAATTATTATTAATTCACTTATGAACCAAATAGCCAAACTATATCACATACATGTCCCTAAGATATTATGTTAGTAGCTTCTCTGCCGAGTACACATTGTTAAAGTTAATATATAACTTCATAGTTTAAAGGTGGAGGCTTATAATTAGTAATATTTTTATTGTATGTATTTATTTTTATTTAAAATGTTGTGATAGCCTGTAACACAGGGTAGATGAAGTGGAGACAGATCTCGGGCTCAATCTGCGACTGCAGAAAGCCCCTGAGAGTGAAGCGCCAAAGTCCATTATAAGACCTGTCATTTTGTATAAATAAGAGTGCTGCACTAGTTAGAAGACGGATGACTGTCAACTGGATGCAGAAGAAATGCGAATGTTGAAATGGATGTGTAATGTTACAAGAATGGACAAAGCCAGGAATGAGTATGTTAGAGGGAGTTTGAAAATGGCGCCAGTGGTAGAGAAGTTGGAACGGAATCGCTTGTCTTGGTTCGGACATGTCATGCGAAGAGAGGAAACACGTGTGGTGAGGAAAGTAATGGATATGAAGGACTAAAGATGGATAGATTATGAATAGCCTGTAAGTCTACCTAAGAATAATAAATAAATAGATTTTCTTTTTTATATTTTTTTATATGTGTTTTTTTCAACAACCGTGTTCCAAATGAATCTTTCATTTCAAACTTATGAAAATTGTATTCTATCAAGGTAACCAGTTTTATCCATACTAATACTATAAATGTGAATGTAAGTTGTTAATTCTTAAATTCTTAAAGTAATTGCAAAACTACTTAACCAATCATCATGAAACTTTGTATATATATTCTTGGAGGTATTAGAAATAACATAGGATACTTTTTGTTGAAAAAAAAACAAGCAAAGCCGAGGGTAAAAGCTAGTATTTTATAAGTCCTAACAAAAAATTTAATTCTTTCCATCTTTCATGCAAATTGAGCATGTATTGAATTGGAAGAAGAAAGTTAAACTTACCAACATGCTCAGCCAGTTTGTAGGAGTTCATTTTATTTGCGATAAGTTCCTCCCGAGTCGGTATATTAATACCCATGTAACATGGATACTTCAGCGGCGGTGAAGCTATCCTTATATGGACCTGAAGAACAATATATCTATATTAATATTATAATACAGAAAAGTTTGTTTGAACGCGTTAACCCTTGAAACTACCAGTCGGTCTTCAAACATTCTATTTGTATGTAACTGTGTAATCATCGAGGAATGATTTAAGAAATTTAACATCACGCTACCAACAATAGGAGCCAAACTGTATTTTTTTTATAGTTAAGGTTTACTTTATGGCCATAATCTCACCTGATCTTAAGTGACGATACGGCCCAAGTTAGTGGGCACGCTATACCTGTGAAGGGCCTGGCTCTCAAATGCAGCTGCCGGAACACATCTATTGGTATTTGACGGCAGATTTTCAACTTGAGGGTGGTAGCCAGCCAGGCGGGCATTAGAAAAAGCCCTACAAACATGCTATGGTTCACTCACGATGTTTTCCTCCACCAAAAGCTCAAGCTCATTCGAACTCACGTCACTTGACGCTAAATCGCACACAGTACCACTGAGCTATTATCGCTTCAAAATTCGCTTATATTGAAATAAGTTACAAAAATGAGCTTAAATTTTTAAATAATTTTTAGTTTCACGTAAACGAAGCCGTAAGCTGAGCTAGTTTAGAATATAAACACCATAATACTATAACAGAACCACGTAGAATAGAATAAAGCAAGCTCGATGACAAACTTTGTTTTCAATCTCTTTCTTAGCGTAGTAATAAATTGAGAAAAATATTTTAAAATTATATAAGAAGTATTCAAATTTGAAGTGATGATAGCTCAGTGGTATTGTATACGGACTCCGCGTCAAGGTACGTGATTTCGAATCTACCTACAATGAGCTTGAGCTTTCGGTAAAGGTAAACATTGTGAGGAAACCATAGCGGTGGTAGGGCTTTTTCTAATACCCGCCTGGCTAGCTACCACACTTAAGTTGAAAATCTGCCGTCAAATAACATTAGTCATATTCCGGCAGTGGAACTTGAGAGCCAGTCCCTCCTATAAAGGCCGGTAATGCACCTGCAATTCTTCTGGTGTTGTGAGTGTCCATAGGTGGCGGTGATCACTTACCATCAGTTGACACGTTTGCTCGTTTGCCGACTATTCTATATACAAAGAGATGTAAGTTTTACCTCAGCAGCTCCAGCGTCTCGTAGCAACTTGATGATAGGTCCAATAGTGTTCCCCCTCACGATCGAGTCGTCGATGAGGACGATTCTCTTCCCTTTGACGTTCTCCGAGAGCGCTCCGAATTTCTTAGCGACCCCAAGCTGCCGGAGCCGCGTCGACGGCTGGATGAAGGTTCTACCGACGTATCGGTTCTTACACAGCACCTCCATGAACGGGATCCCAGACTGTTCGAGGAGAGAACGCCGAAAAGTTCGATAATATACGTTACTAACAAAAATGGGATACCGGACTGTTTGAGGAATTTAATACTAAAATTAAAAAAAAATTTAAAACTCAAAATTTAAAATTTTTAATTTTAAAAATTTAAAAAAAAATCTTAAACATACTTCTCATCTCCATGATGGCGATACTGGACCGATGTGATATAAAGGTCCGAAAGTGAAATATACGTTACTCCCACAAAGATAATGCTTTAGTTTATAGTTAAGGTTTAGCGTTATGACCATAATCTCACCTCACTACCAAGTTGGTAGACACGCTTAACCTGCGGAGGAACCGTCTCTCAAATGCAGCTGCCGGAACACACCTACTGGTATTTAGCGGCTGGTTTTCAAACTTGAGGGTGGTCGCTAAACAGGCGGGCGTTAGAAAAAGCCTTACCACCATGCTATGGTTTCCTCACGATGTTTTCCTTCACCGAAATCTCAAACTCATTATAGGTAGATTCGAACTGACGTCCCTTGACGCGAAGTCGTACACACAACCGCTGAGCTATCATCGCTTCAAAAAGGGGGACTATTGACTATTTGGGGAATGAACGTCAAAGTTTGCGTATGTAAATACGTCCGGTTGGAGCACGACTATCGTAATGATATGGACCGTTTATTTTTAAAGTGGTGTAAATCCATTTTCTTTTGTTTCGTGAAAATTAAAGGTTACTATATTTGTTGATAATGAAATTTCATTTACCGACCGATTCTAAGTTGTACAATACATGGGATTTTTTTAAGAAATTAAACACGGACTAGTTATATATAAAAAAAAATACATTAAATTAAGCATGAATTACGTGATAGCTCATTTTTCTCAAAAATGGACTTACACCACTTTCAAAATAAACGGTCCATATATCCAGTAATAAATGGGGGAAAGGTCGTCCATTTTAACACTGTTATCGTTCCCGCTCACGACCTCGGATTTCCCATTCCACTTGCATCCAAGCGTTATTATCATTAACTGAAGTGGAAAGGAGTATGAGCACACACTTGCAGAAGGTTCGTGAAATAAAACATCGTAAGTACTACAATCTAATAAACTAAAAATATTTTTTCTTGATTAGACGGAATACGTAAATAGTCATTATTTAAACAGATCAGCGGTTAATGATTATGAACATTTTTTTTTAATTATAATGTCATAAATACTTTCTAATTGGGAATGAAAATCTCTCTCCCGTAAAAAGTGCAATTGTCGATGACATTATTAGTGACGTATTTACCACGGACACGAGGCCCTAGTCAAGTGGTATAGCTGAAGGGGTTACTTTGTACCACAGTGACTACGTAGTTAAGTAGCACGTAGGCCTTTATTAGTGGTTTGTCCAGTGATCTCTCATACACGTGGCAATAATCCAGTACGTAATTTCCAATATAGGTCCTCGCGAATGATTAACAGCTTAGTTTTCGAAATTCAAACCTACCAATACATTTATGATGATTTAATGTAGGTAACAATATTTGAAAAATCTAGATTTCCTGAAATACCGGCATGATTTAAATAGTACAAAGCGTCAAAAATCAAACGGTCACATAGAAATACAACATACCAAGAATAAATTGATCTATACAATAATTTATACGCATACAATGAGTGTAGTATGTCTTCGAATAAGAAATGAATAAACAGATCGTTGAAATATTTTTTTATTATGTTTATATTCGCTGATTTTACTTTAAACTAACCGATAACTTAACATGATATGTCCAAAAGAATTAAGGACTACCGATTAGTGCAAATACGGTATCTTGAACTCGTAAGTGTCCCAATGACTTTTACTACAGCAGTCGACCATTTAGCAAAACTTACAACCTTCAAATTGTTTCCTAAAAAAATCGATAATTGGGCGAGAACTGACATTAAAATTTACACGGACGCGTGGCGTTTAGGCACATTTCGTTACATGAGAGATAACACATAAGTACATATATAACGTCTCAAGAACTTCTTACTAAACGAAAAACGAAAGCCATATATTGGAAATTTATTACAAAGTTTTTTTGCACTATCATATTGCTTTTGAGGGCCGCGCTCGTTCTGTCTCTCTCATTAAATCTTATTATTTTTATTTTTAAGAATCTGCATCAGTAGTGGATTACCAGTAGGCTGAGTAGTCTGTAACATTGGGCAGCATGTTTTGGGCAATATTGTTTTTTTTTTTTTATGCAATGATTCATATATATACATAAATGTTGCTAGATAATACGTTTCACCACCTAAAATCTAAGTCTTATATCGATTTTTTTTCTACAGATTACGTAGTCCTGTGTCAACTCTAATTGTAGCGATAGATTGGGACGGCAAAAGTGTTAATCTTCGACTGTTTACAGCAATATTTTTACCCACTTTTAGGCTTTCGCTCCCACGTTTTTTTGGGCAATCTCTGGGAAGTGTGCAGGACTCATCACATGGTGCAAATCCCCAGAAATACCTATTAAAACAACCTAGCATTTCTCCCTTAGTATATAGACAAGGAACTTCTTTCGCATTGCTTCACATACCTGTCTCGCGTATCCGTGTGCGGCAGCTGTCCCGGATTCCGGGACCGAGGACACGATGTCAGCGTCGACTGGAGACTCCCGAGCCAACATTCGACCGCACTGCATACGCGCAGAGTATACCATCTGACCTACGATCCAACATTAAAGTAGATTATAACCAACCAAAAGAGATAAAGAAAGAGATTATTGACGCCATCAACACTTTCGTTTTATACTTTCCTAGCGGGGCCTGCGACTTCGTTCGCATTAAACTAAAACCCATACCAATATTATAAAAGCGAAAGTCAGTTTGTTTGTTTGTTATGCTGTTACGCCTAGGCCACTGAGTCGATTACGATGAATTTTGGTATAGACATACATATGTCTACGGAGACGGCGATAGGCTACTTTTCTCATGAATAAGCCATGGGAATTGTGGTAAAAAGAAGAATAAACATTGTATAAAACTTTTTATTACGTCATCCGATATTAAAGCGAGCGGCCCGTTTTTCGTCTTACCATATTTCTGCTTGTCTTTGTAACTTTTTTCAATACAGCTTTGCTCCTTTTGGTGGTAGGGTGATGATAAATAACCTAAAGCCGCCGTCAATGATTGCGCAAGCGAGCGGCCCGTTTATTGCCCAGCCTTATTTCTGCCCGTGTTTGTAACTTTTTACAATACAGCTTTGCTCCTATTGTTGGTAGCGTGATGATAAATAACCTAAAGCCGCCGTCAATGATTGCACAAGCGAGCGGCCCGTTTATTGCCTTGCCTTATTTCTGCCCGTGTTTGTAACTTTTTACAATACAGCATTGCTTTTATTGGTGGTAGCGTGATGATAAATAACCTAAAGCCGCCGTCAATGATTGCGCAAGCGAGCGGCCCGTTTATTGCCCAGCCTTATTTCTGCCCGTGCTTGTAACTTTTTACAATAAAGCTTTGCTTTTATTGGTGGTAGCGTGATATGATATAGCCTAAAGCTGTCGTCAATGATTACGCAATGAAATACAAATGATTAGCCTAAGACAACCTATGATTAGCGCGTTTAAACAAACAAACTTTTCCGAGTAGGGATCGCTGATGTTTTTATAGTTATAAATATAGCGTATGTTACTCAAGGATAATGTAGCATTATAACGGTGAAATTATTTTTTAAATCGGTCTAGTAATTTTTGTGTTTATTCGTCATAATAAAACAAAATTACAAATTTTTGCCATTTATTGGACGGGCTTTTTCTAATGCCCGCCTGGCTAGATACCAGCCTCAAGTTGAAAAATGTGCCGTCAAATACCGATAGGTGTGTTCCGGTAGTTGCACTTGAGAGCCAGTCTCTCCACAGGTTTAGCGTGTCTACCAACTTGGGCCGTATCGTGACTTAAGATCAGGTGAGATTATGGCCATAACGCTAAACCTTAACTATATAAAAAAACCACCCCTTACCTTCGAACATGCTGTCCGCTCGGGCGAAATAAACGTATTCGAAAATACAGAACGCTTGGTGTTTATCGGCCGGTCGTTCCACGACGTCAACCGTCCGGATGCCGTGACGTGACATTTCGACTATTTCCCCTGGCAACACTTCGCGTACGTAGCGCGCACCTTATTTTGAAAAAATACACGCTGCAGGTAATTCTTCATGTAATTAATTCTTAATTTAATTTAATATAATTTTAATTTTGAAATTTATGTTTAATTTAAGGTACTTTATTTTTTTAACTTAATTTTAATTAATTTATTAATCATCAATTAATTCTATATCTGTAGGTAATTCTTCACTTGATTCAATACTTTTTTTAATATATATATATATTGCTTTAATATTATATATATAATAAAGACTTATAAATAGTATTTTTATAAAATGCAACCTGACCATTTTTTTATTTAAATGTGTAATACATAGGAAATATCAAACTTACCAATGGAGAGGAATCCACACGACTCTGAGGAGACGACCCAACCCTCCGGTTTGTCGTCCATTCCGTTCTTCGCACATCCGTTCAATAGAACTGGAAATTGAACAAACATAATTCCAATTACTCGTGAAACAAAATAATTAGAGACAGGAAATTTATATTACGTTCTCTTAATACTTATTTTTTTTTATTTAAATCGTATCTAATATATTATAAACATAAAATACATTAAAGTATAATGATCTCTTTACTAGGTAGAGTAATAAGAATAACATATTTTTTATTATATTGTGGCTCGAAACCTTTTTTGTTTATTTTTAGTATTCAACGAGTGTATTCTAAAACTAATAAATAAAAATGTATGTTGACAGATCTTCATTGGGTTTCTAATAAAAATAAGTAATATTTAGCTGTTATATTTATTTCGAATGAAATTCTAAAATAACACTAGCTGACCCGACAAACGTTGTCCTGCCTTATAAATTATTTCTTGAGAATACTTTGGTCGTATTATAAAAAGAGATGAAGAGGTTTGGCGGGTGAAAATTTATGGTTGTATGTATTTTTAACACCACGTCATAAAACAATTAAAATAATGTCAAACAAAAAGTTTAGGTTGGACCACCCTTATCACTTAAGGGTATGAAAAACGGCGACCGATTCTCAGACCTACCGAATATACATAAAAGTCGTTCAGGCCATTTTATAGGAGTATGGCAACTAACATTGTGAATTTTATATACATATAAACCAAGCTAACCCGACAGACGTTGTCCTGTCCTAATTGTGAAAATTGAATCCAAATTTGTATAATTGATAGTAAAAAAAATAATTAAAAACATAGTATTTACTATGGTAACACTAGCTGACCCAACAGGTATTGTCCTGTCTTAATTAATTGAATTCAAATTGATATAATTATTAAAAAAAATATTATTCAAAAACAAGGTGTTTATTATTGTAATGCTCTATGACAACTGATAGTTATGTAAAATTAATATTGTCATTAAGTTAAATTTTCTAATGTTCCGCTGATCTTCCTGAACTTTTTCTTTCATAAGAACCTTCTTCTGACAAAGAGTAATACAACATAAAAAGAATTAGCGAAATTGTTCCATCCGTTCGTGCGTGATGCGATGACCAAGGAAAATAGGGACTCATTTTTATACATATAGATTCTATGACAGTTATGTAGAATTAAAATTATCATTAGAATATTTTAAATTTTCGTAAAAAAAATTATGATCCGCTCAACTTCCTTAATTTCTTGTTTCTTAAGAACCTTCTCCTGGCAAAAATTAACACAACAAAAAAAGAATTAGCGAAATTGTTCCATCTGTTCACGCGTGATGCGATGAACCAAAGAAGTAGAGATTAATTTATATATATATATATAGATTACCTAGGTACCTGGTGGACACGCGACCTCGTTTTGATATCCATATTGGATATCTACAAACGTGATACAGGCGTGATGTCAAACACAGGTCATGTTATTACCAGTATATATAAATATATTTAAGATTCTATTTCCGATTAAAATAAAAACATTAAACTTTATTTTTTTCTCTCAAATACAATTAAATAAAATAACATAAATAACTTGTATTTAATGTCAGTTTTAGATCTTTTGTTTACTAGGGACCGTCTATATTTGTGTACAAACATGTTATTCTCCACACTCCGTTAGGCATAACCAATAAATAGTGTGTATATCAATGCTCGATTAATTGTGATATTAATTAACTTATTTACTATTACATTTCTTGTTAGTAGACATAAGTTCATAAATAGGTTAAGACTCAAACACCAAACATTACGAGAACAATATTAGAAGGTTTATTTTATCTTTGCAGGTACCAACTTCATGTGATATTCAATTTTTTAAATTTAAAATGCACAATCACGGTGAATAGGTTATTTTAATAATTTTTTTTTGTTAGTGGAACTCTTTTGTTAATTAAAAATATTTAATGCAATTTTTGGCATGCTAACATTGTGCATACTAACATTCATTCACAGAATTTTATCTTTTTTTTATCTTTTATCATTTTATCTACATTCATTCCTTATTAGATAATCGAAATAGAACGAACTGACCAATTAGTCTACATAGATTTAGTTTAGGTATATTTATGTTATGTCCATATAAATAAGTCAAGACAAATAAGTTTAGTACCGTTTCCCCTTTTGTTTATCAACTGATTTTTTTTAATTAGTAGCAATCGACGATTTTATAAATAAGTCAAGACAAATCAATTCAGTAGCTTACGCCATTTTGTTTATCAATTAATTTTTTTGAGGTGCAGTCGACAAGGTTAAGTTAAATTAATAAAATATATGAACAATATTTGTTATAATTCTCCATTCTCCATCCATCCTTAAATTTTGAATTATGATAAAAGTCAAAATTCTTCTATCACAGGATCACTAATTATATTAACTTATTGTTAATGTGAATGAATATTATATATAATATTAAATTGAAGGAATATGAGGAGAGATCATACATTTATAACTGCGAGTTACCTAATTTTTTTCTTTTGTTCTCTGACAAGTATAAACGGAACATTCAATGATGCAATAAAAGTCGGAAAAAAACACTAGTTAATGTGACAGGAATAATCTCTCCTCATACCCTCGAATGGATGAGTTATACGTTATGGATAAATGAGACATGCATTACCCGCGGCATGCTGCGCTGACGACTGTTTGTAGACATCTGGAACAGGTTTTAATTATAAACATAACATAGTCAAAGTAAAAAATAAATAAAGACATTTTAATAATAACATATCGCATAACTGGTCGTAGTCATAAATTACGGCGACAGCGTATTGCTTACACTTGTGATGTGGCATCCTACAAAAATCGTTACCATAAAAAACCAGTAGTGTAAACGGCTTGTCAATTTATTGCTGATTATTTACGAACTTTGTTATTTATTTGCTATCGGTTTGCTTGCGCGAATTACGTAATAAGTGGGCTGGTCTCAGGTATATAAGAAGGCAGAGTCGTTGTTAAATTTTTAAAATCTACAGTGATATATCGATTATATTTTGTTATATTTTTTTTCAAATATTTCATGTTCAGAATCAGTATTGATACAATTCTCAAAATCTATTATTTTTTTACTGAAAAATGTGAAAAAATTTCGATTCTTTTAAATAAAATCTTTTCATCATAGTCATGTTAAAACCACGTGTCACACATAAAATTATTATAACGTATATCGTACGACCGAACATTCCCGTCTAGCGTTAGACTGGCTTAGGGGCCGTTTAAATATTACGTAACTTAAATTAGATGAGAGGAACGGTTTTGTAAAACGTTACGATGCGTTACAACGGCGGGAGGGGCGTTCGAAAAACGCGTTACGTAACAATGTTTATTTTTATTTAAATAATAAAACTAGGCAATAACATTTTCCAAGTTAGCATCTTTTCTACTACTAATTTACTAATTAACTTTACTAAATAAGTTATTTTAAGTGTTTATTGGTAAAAAAGGGTAAAATTATGACTTTTATATAAAAATGCTCATTTAGGTGTTACGTAACGTTTGAAGCTCAGTGGTAGTGTGTAGGATCGCCGCATCATTAAACGTGAGTTCGAATCCAATCCTACAATGAGCTGGAGCTTTCGATGAAGGAAACATCGTGAGGAAACCATAGCATGGTGGTAGGGCTTTTGCATTAGCCCGCCTAGCTACCTACCACTCTCAAGTTGAAAATCTGCCGCTAAATACCAATAGGTGTGTTCCAGGAGTTGCACTTAAGAGCCAGTCCCTCCAATAAAGGTCGGCAAGCACCTACGATATCCCCAATGCTTGAGTGTCCATGGGCGGCGGTGATTACTTACCATCAGGTGACATGCTTGCTCGTTTGCCCCTTATTCCATAAAAAAAGGGAAGGGATACAGAAAAATGTTACGGCGCGTTACATAGGGGAGAAGGGTCAAAAATCTTCAAAAATTCCGTTACGTAATACTTGAACGGCCCCCTAACCAGAGATTGTTTAACGTACGCGTTAATGTATCCATAAGTCCGAGTTCTTACATGGAACTAGCTTTCTGTACCTAGTTACATTTCAGTGCTTATCTGATTGCGATATAGTAGGATATAGAAGATGTAATAGCCTATAAGAACGTTGATACTTGTACATAACTCTTAGAACAGTCCAAAAGGTATCGCCACAGAATTTTAACTTAAGAGATAACCCTAGATGTCTACCGAGATGAGTGTAAGACAATTTTAATCAAGATATTCTTTCTGAATTTTCTTTTTTGCCAATTCACTTAGGACTTAGATATAATTTTAGGCCGATATTATACGTTATATTACGATATAGATTGATAAAATCATTATTAAATACCACATTATTGTATTAACTTACATGCATCCTCAAAGTTTTAATAGCCGATGTAAAACAAATTTCCCAGTATTAGAAAGTATTCATTATAACTTATACTGTGAGTTTACCTTTATTAGTATCTTTTTATGGAATAGAGGACAAACGAGCAAGCGTGTCACCTGATGGTAAGTGAACACCGCTGCCCATGAAAACCCACAACACCAGGGAAATCGCAGGTGCTTTGCCGGCCTTTATTGGAGGAACTGGCTCTCAAGTGCAACCGCCGGAACACACCTATTGGTATTTGGCGGCAGATTATCTACTTGAGGGTGGTAGCTAGACAGAGGAGCATTAGTAAAAGCCCTACCATCACGCAAATTACGATCTTATTATATGATGATATCTCCAAATTCAGATGGAGTGAGCAATAATTATTCTTGGTTTCACATATAGCCCATAATTCAACATATGTCTTCAGTTACCTTCAGACACTATGAGTCCATGCAAAACCACTGGGTTTTTGGTACAGAATCTGGATTTCGTAAAAAAGGTTAGGTAAGGTTACCTATTTAATATGTCAATTTGTTGATATGATGTCATACTAATGAGTTAACGATTGCCCAGTGAATACATGACCGTATAATTATGAACCATCCGTGACTAACTTATGCTGTTAATTTAGAGTCATCCACCGAATTAAACACCATGCTGTTTTCTAACAATTAGTCTTCACTAAAAACAAATCATTTGTCACATTTTGTTTAGCAGCTGTTGAAAATTTGAGGGTTCATTTTTCTCACCCTTACGAGTTTTTCAATAAATATTATGGTCAACTTTTGGCCACTGGTCGAAGACTAATATTAGTAAATACAGGTTATATGTACTCACAAGATGAGCCGAGAGGTAGGATCTTCCCGAGGCAAAGCGGCCGATTTCCGTAGGGATCACGCACCGCGTATATTTTATCCTTCAGCATGATAACCAGGGAGTAACTTAGAGGTGCCAGCCTAGTTGGGAAGTTTATAAATATATATTACAATTGCTTTTTGAAGTGAAAACTTCTAAAGGAACGTTTAGATAGAGATTAAATTCATGTAAAGTCGTCATCGACATGGTCACGTGTAATCAGTGTAAACAGTTTTCATTAACAAGTTTTAATTTAAGATCAAACAATTAATTTGGATATCCGTTTTTTTATGGAATAGGGGGCAAACGAGCAAGCATGTCACCTGATGGTAAGCGATCACCGCCATCCATGGACACCCACAACACCGGGGGAATCGCCGGTTCCTAGCTGAACTTTATTGGAGGGACTAGTTCTTAAGTGTAACTGCCAGAACACATCTATTGGTATCTGGCGGCAGATTTTCAACTTGAGGGTGGTAGCTAGCCAGTCGCGCATTAGAAAAAGCCCTACCACCATGCTATGGTTTCCTCACGATGTGCTTTCGCCGAAAACTCAAGCTCGATGTAGGTGGTTGGATTTGAACTCACAACAAATGACGCGGCGATCCTACACACTACCACTGAGCTATCATCGCTTCAAAATTAACGGTTCAAGATTAGCGGCTCTATAGTAACAACAATCATGAATAGAAGACTCCACGCGGTACTCTACGTACTTATTTGCCTGTAGAATTTTGTTAAGGATTGAAGCCATCTGCGTTAGTAGTGAGTGGCAAAAGCAAAGCTGGTATACAACATTACCTCGTCCACAGGTTTAGCGTGTCTATCAACTTGGGCCGTATCGTCACTTAAGATCAGATGAGATGATAGCCATAAAACTTAACATCTACATATGGACCGTTTATTTTGAAAGTGGTGTAAGCCCATTTTCTTTTGTTTCGAGAAAATTAAAGGTCACTCACTATATTTGTTGATAATGCAATTTCATTTACCGACCGATTTTAAGTTGTACAAAACGTGGGATTTTTTGAGAAATTAAACACGGACTAGTTATATATAAAAAAGTTACATTAAATTAAGCATGAATTACGTGATAGCTCATTTTTCTCAAAAATGGACTTACACCACTTTCAAAATAAACGGTCCATATATAAAAATGAATCTCTATTTCACTTGGTCATCGCAACACGCGTGAACGGACGCAACAATATGGCTAATTCTTTTTTTGTTGTGTCAATTATTGTCAGGACAAGGTTCTTATGAAAGAAAAAATTATTGAAATCGAACGGAACCTTAGAAAATTAAGAAAATTTAACAACTTAACGACAATATTAATTTTACATGACTGTCAGTTGTCATAGAGTATTACAATAATAATATACACTGTTACGAATAATATTTTTTTTATTAATTATACCAATTTAAAATTCAGTATTCATAGTTGAAACATGGCAATGTTTGTCGGGTCAGCTAATTAACTATAAAAAAAAAACATTTTTAACACTTAAAGTGCACTGTCATCAAATCGACTCATATATATGGTGGTCTTCTTACGTGAATAGATTGTATTGTGAAGTGCTCACCTCATGAGATGATTTATCCTCGCAGGCCAGTCCGGGCCATTGGTCTCACCTTCGGGCGGGTTTAGGCATAGAGCCTGCGTGATTAACTCTGAGTCCGAATGAGTTGAGAGTCCCACACCTCGACCAAGAACCTTTAAAGATATACGAATGCAAAATTATATGTCTCTCAGATCATTTCATTGAAAGCATCCAGGTTTATTGGCCTATACAAGATGACTTACCGGTCAATAAATTTATTAGGTAATTTATTAGGTAGGTAGTAATTAGGTAGGCGTTATGGCCATAATCTCACCTGATCTTAAGTGACGATACAGCCCAGGTTAGTAGACACGATAACCTGTGGAGGAACTGGCTCTCAACTGCAACTGCCTGAATACACCTATTGGTATTTAGCGGCAGATTTTCAACTTGAGGGTGGTTGCTAGCCAAGTGGGCATTAGAAAAAGCCCTACCACCATGCTATGGTTTCCTCACGATGTGTTTAAAAACTTCAAATCAAATCAAATCAAAAATCTTAATTCAATTTAAGCCCTAAGTAGGCGCTTATGAACGTCAAAACTACTACCGGTTCGGAAAGTAACGCAGTCATCGAGAAGAACCGGCAAGAAACTATCTACATCTTTTTTAAGTATTATTGTTATCTTTTTATATAATAGTTATATATGTTATAGTTACTTATTAGAGGATATACAGAGAGGGGTGTCAATTTCAGACATCACGATCGCTCACATATTGATCCACCCTGTAATAGTCTTTTGACATCAAAACCCGTTCATCATGGTTCTTGAACCTTCTGTCCGGCACTTCAGTAATGTGCTTGGAGACTCTATTACAAAACTTGACACTATTACCTAAAAAACTGTTACTTGTCTTACTCAGTCTAAAATAGCGAGTGACCAGTTTGTCGCAATTTTTGTTTTTACATTCAACAAGTAAGCGCTTGACCACAATCTCCCCAGATGGTAAGTGACGATGTGGTCTATGATGGATCGCGCATACTCAGCAAGTATAAGATATAGGAAAGACAGACGCCGGTAGTGAATTCCACTCCCTTGCAAGACGATTTCTAGTATTCAAATTAGTGCGGGCTTTGACGAAATCTAGCTCGCGTAAGTTTTTGCGGACATAAATTAAATTATCAAGAATATATTGGTAGGGCAAAGTTAAAATACTAAATTCTTGTTAATGTAATATTTACCATCTTCCTAAGACTGCTGCAGTTGACAAGCTCGCCGTTGTGTGCCACTGCGAGCGCTCCGTGCGCCGTGTGGACCACAAATGGCTGACAGTTCACCTCTTCCGATGCCGCTGATGTCGAATACCTACCGAGTTTAAATAAGGAAACATATAAACGCACTTTAAATATAAAATTTCATACTTTAATGAACTATTTAAATAATTCTTTCAAGTTATAAATAAGCTTAACGTTAAAATGCACTCGTAGGCGGGTCGAAGTGGTCTTGAAGGGTATGTCGGTAAGGTGGTGACAGGTAGCGAGGTGCTGGGTTAGGTTAGGTTGGCTTTGTGATAACAAACAGCATGAGACGCGAAGGCACTCCAAAATATGAATATTTAATTTGTAAATTCTTTTTTGTTTATAGTTAAGATTAACGCTGTAGCCATAATCTCATCTGATCTTAAGTGACGATACGGCGCAAGTTGGTAGACACGCTAAACCTGTGGAGGAACTGGCTCTCAAGTTCAACTGCCGGAATACACCTATTGGTATTTGGCTGCAGATTTTCAACTTGAGAGTGGTAGCTAGCAAGGCTGGCATTAGAAAAATCCCTACCACCATGCTATGATTTATTCACGATGTTTTCCAAGCTCAAGCTCATTGCAGATGGAGTGGATTCGAAGTCACGTCCCTTGACAAAAAGTCGAACTCTTACAACCACTGAGCTATCATCGCTTCAAATTTCGGTTCATGTTTGTTAAAAAATAACAAACATAATAGAATATTATAGATTTATTAATATTTTTTAAATGTTGATATATTTTTTTTTTATATCAACTTTAAAATTTATTTGTTTTCATCAAATTTAAATACATTTACCGACAATCTATAAACCCAAAAATATATGTATAGAAAAATCAATGACATAATTTTAGTTATGTATGCTATTTTTTAACTTTGTACGTACAAGTTGCTATGTCACGAATGCATTAAAATTGGTAATTAAATACAAGTCGGTAAAATACTTCATATATCGAACGGCCGTTTCAAATTTAGTTGCGCGATTCACCTATTTCGTTTTTACGTGTATAAAAATATCGCAAAGGTCAACACTCACCTCGTGTGTCCAATGCCGAGGTTCCCTTTTAACTTTCTCATAGCCTCATCGTTGAATATGTTGTTGATAAGTCCCATGCCCTTGTGCGAGTTGAAAGTACGTGCGCTCTTCCCTTCTGACGTCACTATGCCCGCTGACTCTTGTCCTCTGTGAACACATCAATATATCTACATGGTCCGATCAAAGATCTATATTAGTATTATAAAGCAGAAAAGTTTGTTTGCACGTGCTAAACTAACCAGTCGGATTACAAACTTTATGGTGGTGGTATGGCGCATGGTGGTAGGGCTTTTTCTATTGCCCGCCTGGCTAGCTACCACCCGCAAGTTGAAAATCTGCCGCCAAATACCAATAGGTGTGTACCGGCAGCTGTACTTGAGAGCCAGTTCCTCCACAGGTTTAGCGTGCCTACCAACTTGGGCCGTATCATCACTTAAGATCAGGTGAGATTATGGCCATTACGTTAAGCCATAACTATAAAAAAATGTATTTTATAGCGCTATCCTTAAAGAAGACTATAAGCTATTAAACATTACGCTACCACTAACACGGGCAAAGCTGTATTGAAAAAAGTTACAAAAACGGGCAAAAATTGGTATATAATTTTTAGTTCCACGCGAACGAAGTCGCGGGCACAGCTATATGTAATAAATCCGTAACAGATCGACACAAATCTGTACCTTAAATATAAAGACTGTAACATCCTTTTACCGCCACCCAATTGAACAATAAACTCATTACAACGTCAAAATTACTTAACCCTGTTAAGTTCAACTTGCACAGTCAACGTCATCTTTTCTCTAGTTGACAATCACTCTCAATCTCTCAAGTCTCCTTATGCAATAAAGTATTTATTCCTTTTTTGTGTACTTTATAGGTTTTAACGTTATGGCTACAATCTCATCTAATGTCATCCAAGGTGGTGGACACGCTAAACCTATTGGAGCGACAAGCACTCAAGTGTAACTGCCGGAGCACATCTATTTGGTAGCAGATTCTCAACTTGAGGGAGGTAGTTACCCAGGCGGGCATTAAAAAAAGCCCTAGCACCATACACCATCTCACATCTTTTCATTCATTGTTAACCTATACACTGGGCGTGTTGGAATATATTTGGTATGTAATCTCAACGAGGAAGTAAAACAGCGTACCAAAAATAGTGCTCAATATACAGTAACACGATAGATGTTGCCAGAATCCAAAGACCGACTAGCCCATAATTAGCGCTTTAAAGAAGGAATAGTATGGAAATGATTTTTTATTTTTTTATTATGATATATACAATCTACGGACTCTGGGTCCTCACTTTTTTTTAGGTAGGCGTGATTTAGTTGGTGTTAAAAATAGCTTTACAACAGTATCTAGGCATTACAGTAAAAACTAAATAGGAACTTTTTTCACTTATTGCTATAATTGCCATATGGTTGGGGTTTGGGCATTTATAGCTTGTGTGACCGTTTGGTCACCGTGTTTTATGGACATCTTGATGTTCTAGTCCACAATGTCATTCGCCGGGGCGCTCACCGCTCGACGAATGAAACGGCCTATTGCCTCGTCGGCCACGTCGGTATGGTACACTCAGGTCTCCGTGTCCCTCGGCCCAGTCACGATAGCGTGGCATACACTATCGAGGATCTGTAGTTTCCTCCCCTTGGTCTGGAGGATCACCACCGATTTGAAGGTCAACCCCTGGGACTCATGGATCGTTAGCACGCGTGACCCGTCCCCCAATCCCGTAACACTTATTAATAAGGTATGGAAATGATTAAATGTGTATAGATAATTAAGCAGTAATACAAAAGTAGTTGTAATTAATTAATTCCTTTAAATCTTACCTGTGTTGTAGCGCCACTAAACCTAAACATATAACTTGAGAGACGTCGACTTGCGTTGGCCATTCGCCTGTACCGATCGCACCGAACACGCCGCACTCGTGCGTCAACCCTGAAATGGGGATTACATACAAACCGTTTAGTTTTAATTAAATTTAATGTTGATTTGAGAAAGTGTTTTCAACAACTTATTAAAATGTGATAGGATACGACAATTGTGCAACACTAAATCACGTTCATTATAACCCATCGCCTGCTCCAAGCTAAGTTTGTCTAAGTTAAAAAAGTGTGGGGAGAAACATGTCAAAGTGACTTTCATATTCTCATTGACTATCACCCCATATTTTTTTTTTCTAAAGTTCGGTGAAGCTGTTCAAGGCACCTAAGGCTAACAGAGTAAGTCAAGTCGAAAAAAAAATATCTTTACGTTAGCAGCTGTTGAAAGACAACTTGGCTAAAGGTAATATTGTAACTCTCGCCGTAAAGACACGCTTAGTCTTATCGTATTCAAAAATCAACCGGTGCTTACCCAGTAATCGAGCAAGATGATGGTCAAGAGAAATTAACGCCTGAATAAAGTAAATAATACTGACTTTGTTTATAAAAAATACTGTATGTTTTTACTATCTACCTACCGTAGTGGATATACGACATGATTATTGAACCTCGAACGTATCAGCTAGAGTCTCATTTTATCACCAAAAATTATGACAAAAGCTTAGATCAAGCTCGCACAGCGGTGATCTAACTTTTATATACAAAAGATGATGAAAACGTTACCATATTTTACTAACAGGCATTCTAATATAACACATAACATGGCATTACGTATGCCAGATTCATCTATATTTTGCCCAAATTTGGGAAATTATTACAGTTTAGTTTGCTAGCAATGACAAACGTCACATCGTGCGTTACAAAAGTCACGCGCCCTTTAAGCCCCACTTTAATTATTATCGCGTATAGTGCTGTCACTTTCTCGTGCTTCTATAAGAAAAGACGAACAAATCGGTATCTAAGTTTAATTCATTCGCTTACATTCCGGGAAATGATGAGACTGGTATCTGGCAACATTGTGAACATCCATATTAGTACGCGTGATCTTTATCGAGCAGATGGTGCTGACCTTTGTGATATAGTTTCATCATGTATGATATAATCATCGACGTTTAACTGTTTTAAAAGTTAATCAAATATTACACAATAGAAGATAGATCATAGTTTATAATAATTTGCGTCCTGTTAGGAACAGATAAGAATATAAATGAGGTACTTTGTGATATTTTAATCGGTCGTGTCTTGGTTTGTATTTCAATTCAAAGACCTGATAGCATTTTACTGGTTATAAGTCGAATTTCCAGCGTTATTGCCATAAATTCACCTGATGTTAAGTGTCAATGAGGCCTAAGATTGAGGATTCGTTGAGCCTAGTGGAGGGACTGACTCTCAAGTACAACTGCAGGAACATACCTATATGTATTTGGCGGTAGATTTTCAACTTGAAGGTGGTAGCTAGCCAGGCGGGCTTTAGAAATAGCCCTACCACCATGCTATGGTTTCATCACGATGTTTTCCTTCACCGAAAACTCAAACTCATTACATATAGGTGGAGTCAAACTCACGTCCCTTGACTTTTTTTCGACCTGTCATACGCTGTTAGCCTAAGGGCTTTGACAGCTTCACCAAACTACGTCCCTTGACGCGGCCTGCGTAAACACTACCAACTGAGCTATCATCACTTCAAATCGCTTCAATGTTTTGGCTGCCATGACAAAGACGACTGTCGATAAAACTTATAACCGAGAACCATTAGTGTTAACTAGGCGATATTTTCCATTAGTTAGTATGCATATACTTCTACGAAATACTACAACAAAACACCAACTTTATTTAGCATAATTTTTAAATATTGCCTTCACATATGAAATCCAATTTATTAAGCTTATTTTAAATAAGAATAATTACAGTGTAATAAAAAGGCTCAAAGGGCAATGGAGAGGGCTATGCTTGAAGTTTCACTGCGTGATCGAATCAGGAATGAGGAGATCCGCAGAAGAACCAAAGTAACCGACATTGCCCGAAGAATTGCTAAACTTAAGTGGCGGTGGGCTGGGCACATTGCTCGCAGAACCGATGCCCGATGGGGCCAACGGGTTCTCGAATGGCTACCACGTACCGGAAGACGTAGCGTGGATAGGCCTCCCACAAGGTGGACCGACGACCTGGTGAAGGTCGCGGGAATCCGCTGGATGCGGGTGGCGCAAGACCAGTCGTCGTAGAGATCTTTGAGGGAGACCTATGTCCAGCAGTGGACCTCTTTCGGTTGAATGGATAGATGGACAGTCTTATGATATGAAAGTGACTTATATATATGATAAAACAGATGTGTCTTTGGTATCTATACATTATAATAGATCTGTAATCTTAGTATATGTGTTGCCGAAGCATGTATAGTTACATAACTTTAAAATTATAATAGTATATATGCTTAACTGTTAAAACACCTATAACGCAATGCAGACTATTACGTCAATATTTATTATTATATATATTACTATCCTACCCGGGGAATTTCGTATCACCCATACTTTGGAATGCTAGATGGCGTTAGGGTAGCTAGATTTTGATATTGTTTGTCAAACAACTTTATCTTTCATAAAAAAAAAAAATTTCAATTAAAAGTATCCTATGTTACTTCTAATACCTCCAAAGTACAAAGTTTCATGTTGATCGGTTAAGTTATTTTTGCGTGAAAGCACAACAAACAAACTTACATTCACATTTATAATATTAGTGGGGATGCAATATACATTAAAAATTGATTATTTATTTATATTTGTATTTATTTCTCTTTATTATTAGAATAAGAAACGTAAATTAACCTTCTTGTGTTAATATATAATTGTCAACGAAATAAACGAGAATAGTAATCATGTTCTTTCTACTTACTTAATGAAGTTGAAGCGATGATAGCTCAGTGGTAGTGTGCACGACTTCGCGTCAAGGGACGTGGGTTCGAACCCAAGCACCTACAATGAGCGTGAGCTTTCGGTGAAGGAAAACATCGTGAGGAAACCATAGCATGGTGGTAGGGCTTTTTCTAATGCCCGCCTGGGTAGCTACCACCCTCTAGTTGTGAACCTGCCGCTAAATACCAATAGGTGTGTTCCGGCAGCAGCACTTGAGAGCCAGTTTCTCCACAGGTTTAGCGTGTCTACCAACTTGGGCCGTATCGTCACTTAAGATCAGGTGAGATCATGGCCATAACGCTAAACCTTAAGAATAAAAAAAAAAAAAAAAAAAAAACTTATATTATTTAATCGACTGATCGTTAAGCGTACAATTAATAAATGCATTTTAAATACGATCATATATCACAGTCGATTGATATAATATTCTATATAATTATACTAAAAACGAATAGAAAATAACAGAAACGAAAAAGGGCTAGGGAATTGGGTTGAACAGTTCTTTAGAACACTTGCGATGTTGTAACGGAAGAATAGGGTAATTGAAGTAATGCCCCTGCGTAAACAGGTTTCATCATTGCAACCTATCTAGGAAATCAAGTACGTATTTTGCAGATCTGATCCGTAGATGTACCGAAGACACAGTATTTTTTGAAGATATGGCCCAAGTTGATAGACACACTTAACCTGTGGAGGAACTGGCTCTCAAGTGCAACTTTTCCGGAACAACATTGGTATTTGGTTTTTTGTTTTTTCCGGCTGTTAAGCCTAAGAAGCATAAGCTAAGGAAAAGCCCTACCACCATGCTATGGTTTCCTATCGATGTTTTTCAAGCTCAAGCTCATTGTAGGTGGAGTGGATTCGAACTCACGTCCCTTGACGCGAAGTCATACACACTACCACTGAGCAATCATCGCTTTGAATAATAGAACTCGAAAGTTACGCCTAGTATAGCAGACTTTAAAAATATATTTAATAAGGGATTACCTGATTCGACGGCTCCTCTGCCGTGTCTCTTGCTTTTGATTTTGACTTCCCCTTGGGAGTCGCAGTGGCATGTTGATGTACTGTCATTTCCCACTGAGAGCCTCTGAATTGCCTCTAAGTTAATACTTCCACATTCCGACTTACATGGAGTTGGCCCTACGGGACCGTCCATGTTATATCTGGAATTAAAATATTATTTTTTTATTCATAAATATGTAGTACACTCTAATCTCGATATAAAAATGTTACATGATAATGTGTATGTATATGAGTTGATAAATTATGTTTTATAAGTTTTTTTTTTAATATTTAATACGCTATTTATGTTTTTTAATACATTTCAATCTTAAGTTTATTTTATTATTATACTAGATACAAAATATGTATTCTACTATTCTGGACGGAGAATAATCATTAAAATCAGTTCAGCCGTTCCTGAGTTATATATGGTATTTTTATCTTTTATATATACATAGATACATTAAATATAGTTATATTATCTTCATTATTCAGTTTATATTTTTTATTATTCATTATCATATATTATTTTTATTATTCAGTTATTTGTATAGTTATTCTGATATTCTAGGCAGAGACGTATCCAACTCAGCAGATACCATTAATATAAGACCAGCTTTCATGAATTATAAATCATGGATTAATATAAGCATGTCATAGATTCTGAAAATGTTTTAAATTAAAGTAATAATAAACACACATTGAAGAAGAAACTGTAAATAAATTAACACGTACTTTCATATATTACAAACTGTTACCCGCGATTTCGCTCACATTAATGTTGAGTTTGTCAAATCGGATGACGTATTAAAAAGTTTCATACAAAGTTTTTTCCTCTCTTTACACCACTTCTAATCTTAAAATATTATTTATCGATCGATACATTCATCTTTATATATAAAAAGTTCGTGTCACGTAGTTGGGGGCGACGAACTCCTAAACTACTGAACCGATTTTAATCAAAATTTGCACGTTGCGTGCTTTTTGATCCAACTTGAGAGGTAGGATACTATTTATCTCTATAAGTGATCATAATGCGGTAGATGACACTGTAGTCGATATGATTGACTACTCGAAAAGACAGAATAGGGTCTGTCAGGTCAGCTAGTAGGATTATAAATTTCGTTGAAACTGAGTCATGAATAAATTTATTTGCCAAACAAAACTATCTACAATGACGCCACCCCCAGCGTCTCGTTGTATTGCCTTCCAAAAAAAATAACCAAATATTATTTGTTTAATTCAACAATCTTATCGCATTAATAGCTGTACGTACGCAAGAGAACGACCGAATTGAGCGTAGCCATGACGAAATGCTCTAGAAAAATTTAAAAACAATAACAATAAATCGCCGACCGGTGATAGTTATAATGTAAACATTTAAGCCAATTTTATGTACATATGTCGTCATATAAATCCGTAGGGGGTCAATTATCTAATGTCACGACTTCTCGGTACATTTCCACAAAAGGGTCGCGCGCATAAACAAGCGAATGATAACGTTATTGGAAATTAACATGTTATAAATAATTATAATAACCGCGTAGGATATTGACAGCGTGCTATATTTAGTACCGTTGCATCTAGTATCAATTTAAAAAAAAAACATATTCATATCGTGTTGAGTACATCAATAAACAACTCTGACCCGTGATATAAAAAAACTTAATTAATAATGTTTAAGGAAAATAATACTAGTAACTTTAGCCTGCCTATGACCCACTGCTAGCAAAAACTCGATCGATACGTTTACCTACGACGTATTGGCGATTTTAAACACCAAGTAATATCGTAGTAAAGTTCAAGGTATTCTAAGTAGTATCATATGAATACAATAACCAACAAATATTATGCAATACATTACCCGTTTTCCACTATATGGGAATGGAAGTCAAATAAATTAATAAAAAATAAAAAAGTTGATAGTGTTGCCAATTCAAATAAGTTTTGGGCGAATTATAAACATTTGAATTTCGAATAATAGTATAATTTTACAAAGTAACGGCATTGGTTTCGATGGAAACGCTATACATTTCTAAATTGAAATGACCATTGTTAAAGTGATCGGCAATTCTGTAAGCTTTTGAAGCGATGACAGCTCAGTAGGCTGTGTATACGGATGCCGCATCAATGGACGTGAATTCCAATCCATTTCCAATAAGCCTGAGCTTTCGGTGATGGAAAACACCGTGAGGAAATCATAGCACTGTGGTAGAGCCATTTTTAATGACTACCAGGCTAGCAACCACCACTTTTTTATTAACGTGGTATTTAAAATTTTATTTTTTACGGACTTCCTCAACGAAACGCGCAAACGCATTACCCGGGCTCAGGTCAAAGGCGTAACGGACTCATCGGGTACTAATCACCCAACGCTACCCACTCAAACGCACCACGGCGACACTTTAAATTCCCGTGATGCCAAAGGCCAAGGACAGCTTTTGCAATTCTTCTAGACCCTGGCGGGAGCCCAACTACCACCTTAATGTTGAGTATCTGCCGCCAAATATCTATAGGTGAATTCAAGCATTTGCAGTTAGGAGCCAGTCTATCCACACATCAAGTAAGATTGTAGATATAACGCTAAAAGTATAAACTATTCAAAAAATGTTTTTTCGTATATCCTGGCATGGCAGAATGACCGCATTTCACCTGATGGTAAGCTTACTACGGTCTAGGGACAGTAGCGACTGTCGAAAGAGAAAATATCCTACGTCAGTCGCAGCAGCCTAGTAATTGTTCCAGCTAGAATATGATGGTCGGAATCAAATCAGATGCATTTATTATACCCTATCGCCCGTTATACACAGTAATTGTTAACTTGATATTCTTTTTATTAAATCTTGTCCAATCAACATTTACAAGGCATACCGTAATTTCTTATTAAGTTAACTTCATACAAACTAAATGCGCATATACTATTTTTTTTTTCGAAGATCTTATAAGTGTTTAATGGTCAAAAGTAGAATTACCATCCTTCCGGACATGTTCGGACTACTGGAATTTTGTCCGGCTCTATAATATGTCCGGTTTTTTTTTTGCTTTGATGGTATACGTGTAATACAACTTATATAAATAATACCGTCTCTTTCCTCGGGAGCGTCTGCTACCATGCCTACGATACCGCTGTAACTAAGTGGGTAATGTTTCGATTCTGTGACTACAATATCAGGCTTTCTGCCAGGACTTTTCAAATTTCTAAATGGTAACTCTAGTCATATGCCATAAGTCTTTTATTTGTCAACATCTCGAAATACAACTTAGCGGAGTGTCAATTTATTAAATTAAATTTCACCTCCGTGTGGCAATGGTTAACAAATATAACAGAATTTCATTACCTACCTCAAGTTTCGTGATGGAATTGAACGTCACGGTTCATTAAAGTTTCTTGGACAAGAAATAAATAAGGTGATTAAATCTTCGATTTCTCACACTTGTATGATTTCTAATGTACACTTTAAATTATATTAGTCGACTCTTGCGAATATTTCGTACATTTCAAACACCAGAGAACACATATTTGATTGACTTACGAAAGAGATTACATTTATAAATAGAATGTGAATAATTTAACTGGTGTCATGTTAGGTAAATAGATTGTGTATAGGTGGCGTCGCCAACATATTGGTGGCATTTGCCTGTTTTCCATCAACAGCGCAAAACAAAATCTTTGAAATGAGTTTTTAAATCATTCATTTTCACATAAAATAAAGGTGAATATGGCGTTACCGCGAAAAAAAATTAGTATCAGTGGACATAGGATAGTGACATAGGCATATAGACATAGAGGTAGAGGAAGACCGAAGAAGATATGGGTGGACGGTGTGACGAATGATATGCGTATAAAAGGTGTGGGAGTACTGATAATGACAGCTGATATAGAAAATAAAAGAGGAAAGGATGTTGTACCATCCCAAACTAGGTACGATAGGGTTAGGTAGAAGTATAAAGAAATAATTTGTTATTATATAAATCGCTTGTAATAATATTATAATATTTATGATTTTTGGTATCACAAATCATTTGCTACAAGAATAAAAAGTTGATCTGATTCGCAGCCCTTAGAATAAGTCCTATTATCATTTGAGAAACGATCATATAAGCTTTTTTTTTATGAATTCTAGATTGGAATAGTGCAATGTAGCTGTAGCAGTGTGATGTTGTTCAATCAGCCTACAAGAGTATTGGTGTATGGCGACAGATGTTCAACTTTGTAAACTGCCATACCACTGTCTACTTTTTTTCACTGTCTTATTGTGTATGCATTTTCGTAATGAATATCGGTTCGCGGAGCTTTCTTATAGCTCTATCCAAACGGGATCATTCTGCGTAGCGCAGTTTTTATTTATACCTACTGGAACCACGCTCATAGGCTTATGGCGAAAAAGGTACTGTTCCGTTTGAACGGGATTTATAATGGGAGTATACCGTTTATTTTAAACTAACTAACTGTATCCGTGACTTTGTTTGTATACACCTGAAATATGTTTCATATAATTTTGGGTCGTATTTTTCAAATAGTCTAACACATCTACACTATTATCTAAAGTGGCAAAGTTTGTTTGTATGAACGCGCTAATCTTAGTAATTAGCAGTAGGCTGTCAAATTTTGATAGAACAATATTAATTGAGCATTAAAAACAGTTACAAAAACAGCTAGAAAATATTAAATGATTATTAATTTCACACGAACGAAGTCACGGGGATAGTTAGTATCATATTGTAATACGTATCTATTGAAGTGCAATCACATCATTATAATGTTCAAATAGGTTTTTATAACGTAACATCTACTGTAAACAAACGACGAAAACAAACAATTAGTTTAAACAAATTGTTTTCTATTATTTATTATGATGTATCAGAGTTTTGACCTATTGCTTGCCGGGGCAAATTTAACTAGGCCAATACCGCCGCAATCACTGTAATATTGTTGATAAAATCTCTATACATACGTATTAATCCTATCGTGTTATTACATTATATTCTGAATATAATTTTCCGATTCAATTGGTCGGATTTTCCTATAGACTAACCAGGCTTTTTAGTCTACGACCTCAAGATCTAGAGGGACCTATGTTTAAGTTATTAGCGAAATTAAAATTACACTATTCTATAAACACTGGATCGAAAATAAGGAAAAACTCTACGCTATAAACAAACATAAAAAACTCATGTAATCTACAAATTTAAAAATGATAGGTGAAGGGGCCTCATAAGTGGATAAATAAAGAAATATGTCCAGGAGCTCTGTTCATGGGGACGGAATAGGTCCAGAAAAATTTTCAATAACTTAGTACGAGGTTACTTTAAAACTGTAATATAATATTTAGTGGAAGCTCCATTTAACGCCATACCAGTAAGACGAAGAAATTCCGTGACTCGATTGGTTCACCTTTTCTTATATATATTATGGCATCTGCTTATGTAAGCATCTTCGCTAAAGTCAAACGTGATAAATAGTTTCCTAACTTAATTGCCATGTATTCAGTTTAACATCGAATTACCTGTTAATGCAAAACAAAGGACAATCATATAAATATATATATTTTCGGTTGAAAAAGCTTCTGTACATTTAACGAGAAATTTAAAAAAGGATTTTGTTAGCACAAAGCGCATTTCTGATTGTCCGGGTAGTAAGTTCGAACACCGTATGTCAAAAGTTCGGTGAAGCTGTCCAAAGCCCTTGGGGCAAACAGCGTACCTCAGTTCGAAAACCGTATGTCAAGCGAGTTTTAATGTCAAAAGGCTATTACAGAGTGGATCAATATGTGAAAGATGATGATGTCTAGAATTGACGCCCTTCTCTATGCATCCTCTAAAACCTATTGTAAATCTATTTAAATTTTTATCTTTTCTATATATGCTCCAAGCTAAATAAAAAATATAACCACATCGAGTTTCTTGCCGGTTCTTATCGATGACTGGGTTATTTTACAAACCGTGTGATGATTTGGACATTCATAAACGCTTTTTTTAGAAAGGTCCTATCGTTAGACCGAGGACCAACTCGCGTAAGGGTGTCACTAGTGACCGTATCTCGGCTTGGGCTGGTGCCGGGACGCGAAAGAGAGAATCGAACGCGGTACTAAAATAGATACTAAAATAGCGATAAGCACCTTCCCAGGGCCTAAATTGAATAAACCTTTTTTGATTTGATTTGACAACACTTAATAACATTTAAGAAATGATAAATCAGTAAGTGGTAAAAACTGAGGCTAGATTCTGCAAAGAATGAGACAGTTTTAACACTAGAAATAAACACAAATTAGTCCTTGTATATTTCAGTCTTGGTAATAGTATTAAAAGTTTTTCAGGAAACTGTTTTTTTTTATATAGTTAAGGTTTAGGGTCATGACCACAATCTCACCTGATGTTAAGTGACGATGTGACTCAAGCTGGTGGATATGCTAAGCCCGCGAGTGACTGGCTCTCAAGTGCAACTACCGGAACAGACCTATTGGTATTTGGAGACAGATTTTCAACTTGAGGGTGACAGGTAGTCAGACGAGCATTATAAAAATTTCTACCACCATGCTATGGTTTCATCACGACGTGACCGAAAGCTCAAGCTCATTGTAGGTGGATTCGAATTCACGTCCCTGACGCGGCGTCCGTACACACTACCGACTGAGCTAACATCGCTCGATTAGTTATCGTGTCGAATCGTGTTAGGTTCAATGATAAGTTTCCGAGAATTTTTTTCCGAACAACAAATATGTCAAGTAGTTTCATCATTCCAAGTTTTTTGTGTCGTACATTACCTAAGCAATATAAACATTTATTACTGAAAACATAACTTCTGGAGGCGCTTTGGGCCACTTGTACGGGTAAATACTTCATGTTCATGTGACATACGTCACGTGATAAAAACGACGAGAATAATTTTGATTGGGACATTAATTATTATGTCAATTCAATTTTATTTCGCACTGGGTTTATCCCGTGTTGCATTAATAAACAATTAGGAATAATCTATACAAATAATTAATAATATTGAAGTGTCTATTGTAATGTTAAAATAACAGGTTTTTACTAAATGCGTATGAAAAAACATACCATTTTTATATAAAAAAAAAAAAACAATTTTATTACTTTTTTAATTACTTTTGTATGTCTGTTTGTTTGTTCCGACTAATCTCTGAAACGGCGGAACGGATATTGACCAGACTTTCGCTGGCGGATAGCTGATGTTATAAGAAGTAACTGATGATACTTTTATTTCGGGAAATAATTAAGGTTTCATGAAATAATTTAACAAATATCTTTTTATTTTCACGCGAACGAAATCGCGGGCACACCGTATAATAATTATTGCTCGGAGTGTCTATAATGTGAAAATGAGACTAATGTTAAAGATTATAATTTAAAAATAGTGCAAGGTTTTTTTTTATCCTATGACGGTAAAGTTCGCCTGATGGTAAGTCCAGTATGGCCAAAAAACAGTAGTGACAGTCAGTCGCAACTGTCATGTCGCTTTGCTCAATACCTTTGAACCCTTCGTTTTTGATCGTTAATTTTTGATAATAAGATTATATCGAAAATTCAAAAATAACAGCTTCTTCAAAGTTTTAAGTTTTTTTATGGAACAGCAGGCAATCGAGCAAGCGTTTCACCTGATGGTAAGTTATCACCGCAGTCCATGCACACCCACAACACGAGAGGAATCGCAGGCGCGTTGCCGACCTTTATTGGGGGGACTGGCTCTCAAGTATAACAACCGGAACACACTTATTGATAATAATTTCAACTTGAGGATGGTAGCTAGCAAGGTGGGCATTAGAAAACGCCCTACCACCATGCTATGGTTTCCTGACGAAGTTTTCCTTCATCCTTGACCCTTCATGAATTGCCTAAACACGCATATCTCGTAGGCAGCGCAGAATAAAACAAAAACATGTAGGTAAAACTTTTTCTTCATGACGTAAACAATAAAAAACACCCTGGTAATTAAGGGGGGAATGCAAAGCCACCATTAGTCAGTATTTCTGGTACATGGTTAAAACAGTTTACCCTTGAAAAAAAAATGCGTATAACCGTATATATGTATACATATAGATTTATAAAGCCAGATCGTTACTTAACATCAAGTGAGAATAAAATAGCGTATAAAGAATAAAAAAGCATCATTTTTAATGTCTTATTTTTTAATAAATTAAACCAAATCACCGACGACATGAACTTGAATGCGAATTAATTTTTTTCTTTATACCAAATATCACACTATTTATAATTAGGTATCATTTTCAAGAAGATAAAAATAGATATATAAAAAAATATGAAATAAATATTTTACGAATAAAGAATAGAAAATCCTATTTTATACGAATAATTTCTGATTCATGAGTACACATTTTCCGCGTATTATTTTTATTTCGTTATTATAACAAAAGTTTCTGTTATCTATTCCATTACCATGATATTACTATTAATAATTAATAACTATTTTTATCAAAAATACCAATGAGAATACAAGAATATACTATAGGAATGATCTTAGTAACATGACATATTTATAAGAGCTAAAAGTAATACTACAATTACAAATAGATAAAGGGTAGCACACATAATGTTTTGCGAATGAAATCGCAAGAACGTGGTAGTTTACCCTCTATGCTAATAATCCCTGTTCTATAGAAAATATCTTTAAATTGTGTAATGCAAACAAAAAAACAAGGGTTAACCACTTTACTCACGTATAATAACTTATTAATATAAATAAATATAATACAAACAGGTGAAGCGAAATAATAATTATTAATTTTGGACAGATTATACGAAAACTTTTAGATGGAATAATTTATATTTATCACGACATATCTACATACATTTCATTTAATTTAATTAGGTATATTACTCAAAACCTACTGTAATTTTCATTAGCTTTAGCTAGGACCTTTACCAAACGGAACAAAGTGGGTATAAAAAACTTTAATCTCCTTGTGCATAAAAAACCATACAATTTCTAAGCTACAAGTTTGCATATTTGTTTGAACGCGCCAATCTCAGAAATTACAAGTCGGATTACAAAAAATATTTTTGTAATTTAATAAGACTATAATTGAGGCTTAAGGCTATTTAATATTACGCTAATATCAATAGGAGCAAAGCTGTATTGTAAAAAATTACCAAAACGAGCAACAAAATTATAAAATTATTTTTAGTTCCACGCGAATGAAGTCGCGGGCAGAGCAATTTTATAGTATGCCAAAATTATTTAACGAAATTACAGCACGCCACTTTAGGTAATTAAATACAGAATTTTTAAATATGATAAAATATTTTTCCTTTTATGAAGAACCGTGGGCATGCATAAGTAAATAAAAATATTTATTAAAAGTAATATAATTTCCAGCAATACGTTCTAAATTTGATAAACACAAATTTAGTTCAATGCCAGATATTTTTTTTAAATCTCATTTACTACGTCGACCACGATGGAATCAACAAAGCAATTACCTAATCTTAGTTAAAAAAAATCTATACGGCCAATCTGTAGTTGCATCAAACGAGAAATTTTATACCTGGCCTCTAAAAATAATAAAAATTATAGTACACCCTACCTAGCAACATTTATTTTAAGGAGACACACAACTTTTGTTTTCATCACAGAATAATTTATTTGGTTTTTATCTTTATAACAGAAAGTAAATTAGGAACAGACAGATTGTTATTTTATTTTATTACATATGTTATTTAACTAATACCAGAATATATCTAGCAACATTGGTATTTAATAGTTAATTATTAAGTATACATTTTAAAAGTCAAAATATCAGTTAACAACAAGGAAAATAATATCACGATTATATAAACACCATTCCCCATAGTGTAATACAAATGTGATTAAAGCTAGCTATAAATTATTTCGCCCATTTCTTATACAAACAACTAACGTTACGATGTACATTATATTAAAACGCTATTTAATATTTAAAAAACCACAAACATGCATTTACATAACTAATTACATAAAACCATGTGGTCGAATATGTCAACATAACCAAACGAAATTTAAAGCATGCACACTAACACGGTACACATCGAATGATAGAGTAATTCGTGATGTAATTGATATTTCAATTTTATCCCGTGTATTCTGACAACCAGAGACCACCACATGAGTTAAAAAATAACACAGATAAATTTCTCTCTTTTAATTTTAAAAATTTAGCACTCACCTCTGTAACTGGGGCGAAAAGTTGACAATCTAAAGTTTCACAAACAAAACAAAATGTAAGTATTCGTGCAGCGACTGCGCCGTTACGGACCGTCAAGTTTATGTATCGAGAATGAACAAATCATTCATTATTGAACAGCAGTATAAGCTGGTGTTTTATTTTGAATTGACGTTTCGTTGTGTGAATGAAACAGAAAATAGTTAATTCTATCCTCGTGTAGCTGAGACAGCTATACGGAATTATTTCTGAACCAGTCTTGATACTTGAACAATATAACGTCGCGTTGTCCTATTTAGTGGCACTATGTTTAATATACAATGTTATCGCCTACATTTTATGGCAGAAGATTTTTTGCTTTATCTTAAATACAAAGCTTAAAGAATTTTTTCAACTTGTAAAACATTTTAAAGACGTTCTTTTATGAAATGTGACAAATTCCAAATTGCAAACATGCATGTTGATGTAATATGCAACCTTAGTATGGAGAAACTAACTTGTAATGTTATTTTCTTTGTACTTTTCTTACATTCTAAATACAAATTGAATATTAATCAGGCAGACTATATCTACAATTGTTTACCTATTATTGGTAAGATTCGCTTTATAACCTTGAAGACAATGACAGCTAACTTGCTACACAACAACCATAGTTCATAAATATAACTTAATTGATAAGTAATTTAGATAATCGCTCGATCATTTGCATAGGATTACTTGAGTTGAATAATGGATCAGTCTCGCGTAATATATATCTTAATAAAGCATCTATTATGGTATGATAAGAGTTATATATTAGTAAATTTAGCCCAGATATGTAAATTTGGCTTTTCATTTCATTACATGTTTCAAATAATATATGATCAGATTTTTCTGTGTGTGACAGTTTAACAGAACTGACGATGCGATTAAAAGTATATATGCATATTAATAAGCAAATCTAAATCATTAAATTATATTTTCGCAAATTCTGAGTATGAGTATTAAATAAATATAATTTTCTCTATATTATTATTTTAATTATTATTTATAACTATGAGTTGCATAACTTAATTACTAATTATACATATTCAACGTGAACGTTCGGTTTTATAATGAAACGGTATCTTAAATAAATCTAGTCTTAAATATCATTTATTGTGGCATTGCGTCAATGGCACATAATGTTATCATTGACGATAATATAATTATATATAAAATATTTAATAATAAAAAATTATATATTAAAAAATATATACATATTTTCAAAACTATCAATACTACACAGCCGTACTACAGGCATCGTTATCAGTTCAACTGGACGTGTTCGGTGGCGTGTGTAGTTAAAGAGCACGTGGAGCCGTTGCTCGGATGTTCGCCATCTAAACTTCATAAAAGGCAATCGCTGTGTAGTTGAAGCATCGCACGAACCCTGCTGTTCAGCAAATTTTGTCGACGTTTCACAGTTTACACGAACGAATTCGCGTTTAAAAATGGCAGCTCCAAACGAAGGTAACATAGCATATTTTTGTTTAAACTCTAATATTATTTGCTTCTCTTTTGTACCCACTAAAATTGCCAGGTCTTTATTTACCTCGAATGTAAATTTATGGAAACTTTTATGCAACTTGATGCTCTTAATTTTTATCAGCTTCTTTTTGACTATACTGCAAACTGTAATTAGATATATTTATGAGTTTATAATATAAATTATTAATTGTTAAATATAAATATTAGTTGCTTTAGTGTACATTTAAGAACACGAAATAAATAAATTTGTAACTTATACAAATTACCATAACCCTATATACCTACAACAGAAGTATTTTAATGAAGCGTATTAGATATGTGTAATTTTAGACCGGCATAATATAACCTCCAAATAAGCGGAATTGGCAACACCGTGCACAAGTTTCTGTTTACTTGTACGTATAAGTAACCAAATAGGTAGCGATCCTAAAGTTGATACAACCTTGGGTATAAATTAGATGGCATAACATTTGTTTGCTAACATTACGTAGGTACTATATTGTACACATATCAATGAACTTATCTCATAGGTGATGTATTATCTAATACTTAGATTTACTTAACGGGTAGATGTTAGTTTAATAATGATATATATTATTTAACAGTATTTCCCAAGATTATTTTACAATGAAAAATCACAGATTTTGGATTGAAATACATAGTTCCCTTTAGAAATACGTACATGCATTTATTTTGTTAGTAGTACATTATGTGTCCATAAATGTCTCAATTATAGTCTATTCTTATTGCACATCTTTGTAACGCCTGTCTAATTGAGTTAATTATTTTTAAATCTTTACATTTGTACAAGAGTTTGTTCAAATAGTCATCATAAACCTCCCTCATCTATTCAACATAATTAATTTCTCATCGTAATACCGATGTTGGGCGAGCCTGTATTTTGCTGCAAGAATTGAGACTTTGAACAGTTATTTTCAACAATTGCGCGAAGATTACTCACAAAATACCATCAAAGTAGGATAGATGACGCGCTAGACGTTACAGTAAATTATGCTTTATACAGTTTTTGGTGTTTGTCGTTTTTAAGGATTTTCAAGCAGAAATTAGAGTTAATATTGCATTTTTGTGGAGATATCAATAAAAATAGAATGTACATACTTATTTATGCACATGAAAAATCATCCGGCTACGGCATCAATATGAATATTTATAGTGTTGTTATCGTCCTGTATATAGTAGAAAATTCGAACGTTGAAAACGTGGATGGAAGATCCGTAAATGGATTTTATCCACGAAGTATAAAATGATAACTGTGTATACATTATATTTCAATGGTTTTCCAGAATAAAAGTCTCGAGATAAACGTTTGTACGTATGATGAAACAACTCATCACTATCATATTATATGTTAGATAAAGAACAAAAGTCTAAAACACGTCTCTAAGATAATCTAATTCTTACTGTCAAACGTCACCGATCTTTAGGTATAATCTATACAATTATCTATGTTACAGTTGTGTACCTTGACCGGGGTTGAACTAAGACCCCAGAATATGAATTGGCAGGGTTTTATATAACATTATGAAATGTGAACGAGCTATTTAAAACATTATAACAAATTTATTTTGTATTTTCTATGAGAAACACAAGCCAGAGACTTCAATTTGATAGAGGTCTGTCTAGTATAATGGGAATGATAATAGGCGTTATATTTAACGGTTTTTTTTTCCGAAATCGGTATATTAGGATTCTTGGCATTATAAGGAAAATTTATTATCTGAATTTCTGGTTGTCAAAGTTGACATTTTCACTCGAATGTAAAGATAAACGAACTAAGGCATAGGACCCCTCCATATTACTGTAAAATGATGTAAAACTTTCTATGTACAAGCAAAAACGAGATATGGCATATCCAAATTTAATTCTAGCTTACTGACCGTATATTTTTATAATATTAGTGTTATCACATTGCGCCGTTTTGATTCTTATTTTTGAATTTAGCTAGTTGTGACAGTAGATAACCTTGGTTTTCAACTAACGACGATTCTAAATATAGACTTTATCCCAGGCCTTAGAAATACGTGCTGTCCACAGAGGCAACTGCCAATATCTTCCGCGCTAATTACTATAGATGAAATATGAATTTACCTAACAAAAGAAACAACGATAGCGTCGGTGTGAGATATACGTGGATTGAGAACATTTCAATAGGTTTTCAATGTTTTCTATATACCACTTAGGTTTAGCATTATGCCTACAATCTGAACTGATGTTAACTGATGATGTGGCACAAGATGGCGCACATGCTAAGTTTAGTGGAAGGGCTGGATCTCAAGTGTACCTGACTGGCGGTATACACCTATAGGTATTTAGCGGCATATTTTCAACTTGTGAGTGATAGCTAGCCCTAGAAGAGTTTCGAAAGCTGTCCCTGGGCTCTGGCAAAGTGGGAGTTTGAAGTGTCGCCGTGGTGCGATTTAGTGGGTGGTGATATGATTAGCATCACATGACTCTCACGCCTTTGACCTGAGCCCGGGAAATGCGTTTGCGCTTGCTACGAGGAAGTTCGTAGAAACTGGGATTTTAAACAGCTAGCCTTGAGGGCATTAGAAAACGCCCTACTATCACGCTCTTCCCCACGATGTTTTCCTTTACCGAAAGCTCATGCTCACCGTATACATTACCATCTGTCCTATCGTCACGAATTTGGATTGATTACACTTTCCCACAGCAGCGATACTAAACTATATCAACCGATTTTGTTTACTCATATACCATATATTGTTCATTGTATTATTGTATTACTATATTATTATAATAATATTATTATTATTGTATATTTGTATCAATATAACCTCACAAATTATGGACCCGTACCTCCCCCCTAGCCCTTATTATTTTAATATTTATTGTAAACTAGCTTTTACCTGCGGATTTGCTCGCGTTTATATATATTTTTTTTTTCAAACAACTCGAATGACGCAATAAACAGTTTCATACAAAGTTTACCCCTCTGTTTACTCCATTTCCTAAACGTTTTTCGCCTTTCGTTTATCACCGTCTCTATCTATTTTACCAAATTTCATCATTATCGATTCAACGGCTTAGGCATGAAATGTTACAAACACACTCTTTTTCGCATTTATAATATTAGTAAGGATTACTAAGGGTTGTTTTATGAAATGTGGACGTTACGTTTTCAAGCCCAGGCCCCTATGACACAGTAAGCGACACCCCTCGCGCCCATATGTTCTAACGTATTATAGGCACGACCCCTAACAGTCAATTTTCCCCCAACATAAGTTTCACTTCATTAAACAGTAAACAAGTTAAATTGATGTTTTGGTCAGTTCCGATGCGTTAATATGATATTAATGTTGCATCATACGATATGAAAGGTTAATATGATCCAACGATTGACCTCATTTCTAGTTGGCGGCTACAAACTCGGTAAATTGATAATCGAGGGCAAGACGAAGCAAGTGTTCGACCTCCCCGACTTGCCTGGACATTGCCTGCTGCTGAACAAAGATCGGATTACAGCGGGAGATGGAGTCAAAGCTCACGATTTGGAGGGCAAGGCAGCCATCTCTAACCAGACCACGGCTAAGGTTTTCGAGATATTGAAGTCAGTTGGTGAGTAATCAATTTCAACACTCAAGTACGTTTGTAAACTTAAGCGGTAGTTTATCCAGAACAATAATGAAATATATTCTCTTATTTAATAATAAAATTTTGATCTTTCATACCGTCATTAGTAATAGAAATCTTTTTTGAGGAGGCTTTTGGAAGAATATACAGCTATCATTAATTGGTTTCCATTTAAATTCATAAACTAATGTTGTACCTATATAAAGTAAAATTGGTGGCTTTTTACGTGACGTAGTTCGGGTATCTTGCACAAGACAAGAGGGATTATAACTAACATACTTTATAGGTTTTAGCGTTATGACCATAATATCATCCAATGTTAAGTGACGATGTGGCTCAAAATGGTGGTTACTCTAAACCTAATGGAGTGACCGGCTCTCAAGTACAACTGCCGGAATACATCTATAGGTATTTGTTTGCAAATTTTCAACTAGAAAAATCCCTACCATCATGCGCCAGTTCTAACAATACCGACGCTATCCTGCTAGAGAGTTCCTATAACACTTGATATAGCTAGATATGTATATATACACATGTTGCTATTAAATAAGAAAAAAACAATTAATCACAGTGCCCATTAATCAATCAGTATAATTATCAGTCCGTGTAATGAAGACATTACGCAAATATCGGTCACACCTATTTTAACCGCATAACAACACCTCTCGCGATGGAATGTTTTACCCTCAAGGGTGTGGTCGGCACTACTTTGATATACTGTGCTAATGCAGTTTCTAATTCTTATCCACATTAACACGAAGTTATCGCAGTCACACAAACTTGTCACAAAACAACAATTCTTGCACTAGTGTGTCCCAAATATCTCTGGTCGGGAACAAGCTCTGATATATGAGGCATTCCAACTTAATCCTTGAGAGTAGCCTCTTATTAATAGCTCATCTCACTAGATCCGGGATCCGTTAACGTAGATAGGCGTTTTTCTTCAGAGAAATCAGGTTAGAGTTCACCTAAGTCTTAGTAGGAATAACATTGTTTTTAGGAAAGCTAATGAGGTTTCTAAAAAGGATAACCACTACTTACCCGCCCCAATAGCCAATACTCGGGTCTTTGTTTTTGATAAGCAGCTAGCTATAATCAACGGTGACTATTAATCAAAGTTATTATTAAATGGAAGACAGGTCTGTTCGCTGTCACATAACATAAATATATCCTGCAATGGGTTGTTTCTTAAGATTAGTTTTTGACCAATAATCTACTAGTTTAAGAGTTACGGCACCCGATTACCATAAATCGGTCACTACGTTTACGTCCGACTTAGTTGTAGTACAGTAGGACCACCGTAAATCGAACATCAGGGAGACGCTAAAAAATTCGTGTTATAGAGTTTTCGGCTTATAGAGAAAGGAGGTTTTGGTGTTTGAAACGAAGGGAACAAAACATTTTTTCGATATCTAGAGGTTTTCAACTTATCGAGGTTCTACTGTATTTAGAAAAATTTGCCAACTCAATTTCCAATTGAACTTTGTCATACTCAAAGTATGAATATCAACCCACCAAAGCCGATAGAATTTAATTAAGAAATAATAGAAACTAAACCTAAAGTCCTCGTGTATAAGCAATCGAATTCAATGACCGCTTTATGCAGCACTTTTGGTAGTAAGATATTATGTCAAATGTTCCCACAATGAACTCAAAATGTTATTAACTAACCCAAATTTTTATACATTGTTTTAGCGGAATACATAAAGATGCAAATATTGTATGGTATTTACTAATGCTTATTTGGCATCTTTAAATTAGAAATCGATCACCAAAGATTTAGTTGTGCGTCCATGTAGTTGAAACAGATAAATTAATGGTGAATGGGCAAGCTCGTGTATTAGAATAGTCATGAAAATCCTAACAAGCTTACTATATTATTGAAGACATTCAATTATTATCTTGTTGACGTAAAAAGTCATACCTCTCTCGTCAATTGTAATAATTTCTTGAACTCGCAATGACCTCGGTGTGACAAACAAAAACAGATAATAAACCAATGTAGCCATTATAAAACATTTACACTTATAAGGTCATTCTGTTGCATGATCTCTATAATAATAAAACAACTTGTCAATATTATATTGTTTATTTGTGATAAGAAAAAAATAAACTAAACTAATGGATGTCGTTTTACAGTTACAATGTCCTGTGACGTCAAAGTTGTTATTTCCGTAGGTTTTTTGGTAATACATGGGTATGAACTTTAGCGCTTACTCAGTTGGAAGTTGTCCAATATTGCTTCACTAAATTCAAAAACAAACATTATATATATATCATCAATATGTGAAACTTCGATGTATTTCGCAAAATACGCCGCACACAAAAAAGTTTAATATCTATTACCAATACTCAAAACGAAATAAAACATACACTCTTTACTTTTATATTATCAATGCCAAATATATTACTGTCTGTTGTCCGTTTCACATAGTAGAGACAGACGTCAAATAATAAAAAAATGTTGCCGAATGATATCAAATAATTACATTGAATTTTAAAGGCATATATAATCTTTGATATAATAACTTCAATAATATTCAAACTTCACAATTAAATACGATCGAATTTAGATCAAAAATTATTGCAGATTATTAGAATTGAATACAAAATATACATTGTGTTAGTTTTGTAGCACCAATTTTGGTGCTCCAAATAATGGACGTATGTAATACTTTATATACACATTTTTGAGCGATGACAGATAGCTCAGTTGTAGTATGTACAATTTCTGCGTCAATGCACGTGAGTTCAAATCCCTGCAAAGAGCTTGAGTTTTCGCTAAAGGAAAACATCATGATCGAACCGTAGATATTGTTCTAATGCCCGATTGGCTAGCTACCACCCTCAAGTTGAAAATATGCGGCCATATACTTCCTAGTATGTTTCGGCATTTACACTTGAGAGCCAGTCCTTCCATCAAGCTTAGCGTATCCATACATCATTTAACATTAGGTAAGATTGTGGCCATAACGCTAAATCTGTAAATTATTAAAAAAAACCGGTATTATTTATCAATCTCAACAAATACTAACAAGCAACTTGCCAAAACGAATCAACGAGATATAGATTATTTTTGTTTCCAGGCATTAAAACGGCATACGAAAAAATTGCATCACCCACTGCGTTCATAGCGAAGAAATGCGAAATGATCCCCATAGAATGGGTAACGAGACGCCTTGCGACAGGCTCCTTCCTGAAGCGGAATCCTGGCGTACCCGAAGGTTTCAGGTTCACTCCACCAAAGCAGGAGACGTTCTACAAGGACGATGCCAACCACGACCCGCAATGGTCCGAGGAGCAGATCGTATCGGCGCAGTTTAAATTCAATGGACTGACTATTGGCAAGTTCTTTCCCTATCTTTCTTTACCGTTCAAATACAATTACGAAATTTCAAACTATACCATAAGTCAGGGCTATACGGGTCCGCTCTAACAATTATCGTGTACATCACGACGTCCTGTAAAAGTCTTGTCAAAACATCTAGGTTTTATGTCGCACAACAAAGTGACTATACTACACCCGATGTTAAGTACAGTACAATACAGCGACTGACAATCAATCAATATTTACTGACAGTCAACGCTGTCAAACTGGCCTGCTTAGGTAGTTCTTCACGTTTCTTCTAATCGGCAATTACCACTTTGGTTTTGTAATAACGGCTTACAAGGACATATCGAATTCCTCAAAAGCTTACTTCTTAATTGCTATGGATCAACATAAAGGGTATTTTTATCATAGGGCAGCTATTTATGTTATTGCTGATTGCGATATGTGTCAGACCACGTCTGTCAGACCAGCTGCTCTTAAATAAAATTACCTTGATCTAAAATAATACTTGAATCTGTTGCATCGTAAATTAGTGTCAATTAGATGGTGTGTATTGTGCATGTTAAGGTGTTTTGAGATATGGAGATATATGGTCAGTTGTCGAGAGTTTTCTAGGTTTGAAGCGATGGTAGCTCAGTAATAATATGTACGGACGCCGCGTCATGGGATGTGAGTTGGAATTCACCTACAAGTAGCTGCTTGAGCTTTCAGTGAAGGAAAACATCGTGAGGAAACCATAGCATGGTGGTAGCGCTTTTTCTAATGCCCATATGGTTAGCTACCATCCTAAAGTTTAAAATCTGTCGCTAAATACACTGTCGGGAGTTGCACTTGAGAGCCAGTCCCTGCAGTAGGGTTAGCGTGTCTACCATCTTGGGTCATATCATTATTTAACATTGGAAGAGATTGTGGTCATAACGCTAAAAGTATACGGTATAAAACAATAATTTATTACCAGAAAGTCACTAAATAATTTCCCGTACATCTTAAACAACGACCGACTATCATAATTTTATCTATTGCTCAACATTTCAAGGATTGTTTTAAAAATGTAATTAAACATAGAATAATAAATATCGCGTCAAGTGACCTGACTATAATTATTTCGAGATAAACTATAATCTAAACAACATTATTATGCCGATTAACCTACGGACAATACAATTAATTCTCTTAATAGGTCATATCTCATCTGATTCGAGCCTACATGTATGCTGGTGTTGTTTTTTTATCGGGAAATTAATTACTTTATTTACAGTCATCACCATTTAACCATACTCATAATAAAAAATATTCTAAGTATTTATACGTGAATTTATTTTGAAATTACCTATATGCTATCACTCGTGTTTTCAAACAGAGTAAATAAATATTTCTTGTTATTTTTTAATCAATAAAATCTAGGCTGGTCATTAAAAAAAAGATAGGCTAGGATTTTTTTAAATTATAACAACACGTACTTCAAGCTGGTTTAGAAAATCAATAACATTCGTAAAAAATTAAGACATTGACTCAATTAAAAAATGATTCCTAATTATTAAAAAAGATACAAGTCAAAATTAATCAACGAGAATAGTAGTGAAAACAATATTACTCGTCAATTCTTAATGCGAATGCAAATACGAATTTACCAAAAAATGACTTAGATAGTCATACATACGTCTAGATGTATACACATTTATCTGTGCGATAAGTTTGTATGATGCATAGCAAAGTAGCTGTATGAAAATAAGCAAATGAAAAACACACTTTTTTGACAATTTTCAACCGATTTTCTTTTTCTTTTGGTAACAAACTCAAAGTAACACTCAAACCCAAAGCAATTATTTGTAGATGACTCAAAAAATTACCATTTGTAGAACCCACAGTATGCATCAGCAGCAGGATTCCGCCCAAAACCCGAAGACGCCAAAACCGCTAAATCAACTGTACGGTTATTAGTCTATCGGAAATCCATATACATACTAATATTATAAATGCCAAAGTGAGTTTGTTTGCTAGTTAGTTTGTTACGCTTTCACGCCTAAACCGATTACGATGAATTTTGGTATAGAGATAGATGAGCACCCGGAGACAGTGACAGGTTACTTTTTCTCACTAAAACCTTGGAAAGTGGGAAAGTAGGGTAAATGGGGGATGGGGGGATTTTTTCTTTAAAATGATATGTTTATTGCAATTATAACAAAAGCGGAATGACAACTTTAAGCTCGTTTTACTGATAGTGGCACTTGCTTATTTTTCATAGCTATGTTTTTTTTTATGCAATGAACATTAAAAAGGTATCCAGACACATCAACTTAACGTGAATTTGTTATTTTATATAATTTTTGGGCATTCAATATTATGCTGGAAATTTCCAACATTATGCAAAGAGAACATATTTTCTAGTGCCTCCTAATAAAACTATATTTTAACTGAAACTTCTATGAACCCGCCAGGTCAAGATGAAGTGGATTATATGAGGAAAGCAACGATCCTAGTGTTCGAGGTGTTGGAAAAGGCATGGGCTCTTCGCGACTGCGCACTCATCGACATGAAGATCGAATTCGGCGTCGACACTGAAGGTATTATTACCCTGTTCCTTCGAGTTGATATCAGTAATGGTTCAATTGGAGTGTGTACGGACGTCGCGTCAAGGGACGTGAGTTCGAATCCACTTACAATAAGCTTGAGCTTTAATTGAAAGAGAACATCATAAGGTAACCATAGCATGGTGGTAGAGCTTTTTCAATGCCCACCTGGCTAGCAACCACCCTTAAATTGAAAATCTGCCGCCAAATACCAATAGTTGTGTTCCGACAGTTGCACTTGAGAGCCAGTCCCTCCACAGGTTTAGGTGTCCAGCAACTTGGGCCGTATCGTCAATTAATATCAGATGAGATCTAAAAATGTGAATTCTAAATAAATATGTATATGCAGGTAATATTCTCTTGGCTGACGTTATCGATTCGGATTCCTGGAGACTCTGGCCGTCTGGTGACAAACGTTTAATGGTAGACAAACAGGTAAGTGACACTTCTGTCAGCTTCATGTATTCTGTGATACATGACACTGTTCTTAGGACGTACCCTGGCTATCTTGATTTAACTTCCCTGCTTTACCCACTATATACCTGTCATTTTATTATCGTGGAGACGACGCAAAACAATAACGAATTTCCTATATAGCAGAAGTTGTATATAATATAAGCCCTGAAGGTCACGTTAATAGTGACAGTGGCGGATTTATATAAATACTGCTTGCAGACTATTCATATTTTACCGCCCTAACGTACCACTGCAATCATAATTTATATAAGAATTAGATATTGAGCGATGAAAAAAATAATCTTGAATTGTTATTGTAGACCTTATAACCTTTAGGTCCTACAGTAACTCCGTTAAGTCGAACCTCGATAAGTTGAAATGCTCCAAATCTCGAAAAAATGTTTTGTTACCCTCCCTTCAAACACCAAAACCTCCATTCTCTATAAGTCGAAAACTCTATAAATCGAATTTTTTGGCCTTTTCCTTTGTGTTCGACTTATAGAGGTTCTACTGTACAAACATTAAAAAATGACTCCAGATTTGCCGCCTCTAAAATCTGCCACCCTTGGCTCCGGCGTTCTCAGCCCGATGTTAATAAATCCACCGCTATATAGTGGACAAGTATTTCAGAAATTCCAGAATACTTTTGAGGTGTTATACTGATTTTATTTTCCTATATAGAGAAACTTTATTCCAATACCTTCTATATATAAAAACTTCGTGTCACAATCTCCTTCCACGCCGATCACGGAAACTGCTCGATTGATTTTTAATAAAATTTCTAAATGTATACTGTTTGGTTTAACTTGAGACCTAGGACAATTTTTATACCTATGTGTGATCTTATCCCTGAATGCGATGGATGGCAATATGGTCGAGTTATTGACTAGTAGAAAGTTTATATAACAAAATCTATGAGGCCAACTAGTGAAATATAAAATAAATTTCAAATGTAATTTTATTTTGGTTAAAAATATAGTATAGGTAATGATTTAGTTCGGCCTACAGACGGTGCATTTGCAAATCCACATTTCAAGAAAACATTAATGTTTTATAAGAACGTTATGATAGACACAAATAGAGCGATATTTCAGATTATTTTCCCAATATTCCTAAACATATTCAAAGGAAATGTGATACGTTCAGTTCTGTTCTTTCATAGCAACTTCCCTATTATCGTGGCAGGGCAAAGTGACTGTACTGTTATCAAAAACAATAATGACCGTCGAGTGATAACCTATCCATCGGACATCGTCACTACACTGCCTACTCTAGCGATTACGTCGCCAGGACTAAAACAGAAATTGCCGTCCCTTTAGAATACAGTAGAACCTCTGTAAGTCGAACATCAAAGGAGACCTAAAAAAATGCGACTTATAGAGTTTTCGACTTACAGAGAATGCAGGTTTCGTTGTTTGAAGCGAAGGGAACAAAAGGTTTTTTCGAGGTTTTCAACATATCGAGGATCGACTCAACTCTACTGTATATGTCATTTTCATTAATCAGAGAATTGCCATGTATCCGTAACACCGATTGCTGAAATAACTTCAAGCACCGCCTTTTAGAAATTTGAATGTAGTATCAATAGTGAATCTATTACATAATTAAACAATACAAAATTCTAGTAAACGGAAAGATTAATATGCAAAACTATGTCTTTGTTGGTAAAATTTACCGTATCAACTATATTATATACGTGATCGCTCACTCACATACAAAGAGCATCTTGTGGGTAGATCGCGAAAACTGCAATCTAGAAATAACGTGCTCTTAAAATAACTGGAACCAGCTAGGGCTGCAAATGCCGATGTACTAATAAAAGCAGCACTGTTATTGGTGTACTTCGTAGCTGGATATTGTAGGCTGGATAGTGCTCGTATCCACAAAATTGATCGCAAGTTAAATAAACCTACCCGCACCATATCCGGGACATTAATATCTACTCGCACGGAATGACTTCCGGTGTTTTGTAATATAGCACCGCCTACTTAAAGAAGGAAAGTCGTCTTGCTAAAAGAAGTTATTAAAGTAGGCAAGAACACCGGTCTCCCGATCTATGAAAAAAGAATTTAACCCCCCACACCATAGACTAAAACACCATAGACATACATCCGTATCGCAAGTCTCGGACACTGTACGTAGTTTTCCTCTCTCTACCACAGCATGTCTCTCATCGTGTCACCTTTATTATCGGTGTTTCTATCTATTCTATATATTACTAATCGAAGGTTCCAGTAATGATTACTTGACCAGGTCTACAGAAACCTGACCACGGTGACCGCAGCCGACCTTGACACGGTGAAGCGTAACTTCGCCTGGGTTAGAGAACAGCTCGACCACCTGAAGCCCACGGTCCATCACAAAGTTGTGGTGTTTATGGGCTCGCCTGCGGATCAGGATCATTGCCAAAAAATTGCCAAAGGTATGTTTAAAATCACCTCAAACTGAACAAGTGGTTTGTAGCATTTCTACTCGAAGAGATTTGAAATTAGTCGATCATTACAAATTTAAGTTTAAAGAATTTTGAAGCAAAATGTTTCTAAAACCCACTTGGTAATAAAAAACTAGGTTTTTTAATAATTATCCGAACCAATAATATTTCTTTAAAAAAGTTAGAGTGATCATGACTGCTACGACCCCTGTCTAGTTCCATACTTGTTTTAAACAATAGATGTGTTGTAAAACAAGTAATAAAACTGTAAACAAATTAAGAAATGTGTTGACGAAATGAGAAAAAGTACATTGGAATTAAAACTTATCTTTACTACTTGGCTTTTCTTGATCCAAACTAGTCTATGGCCCGCTGTACCCTTGACAATTAGGATTAGTTTGTTAAGAAACAAACCATATTTTTGCAAACTTCACCAAATAATAGCTTTAATTTCTAAACTAGGAAAAGGAAGGTAAGCGAAAGAACTAAGACCGATTCCTGGTAATACAAATGAAAAGTTTGTTTGTTTGATTGAAAGCGCTAATCTTAGGAACGATAAGTCGGATTTCAAAAATCTTTTTTGTATTTCATAGAACAATTATATTAGAAGGCTTTAAGTTATTTAATATCACTCTACCATAAATAGGAGCAAAACTGTATTGAAAAACGTTACAAAACCACCCAAACATGTTTAAATACTTTTTAGTTTCATGCGAACAAAGTCGCAGGGAGAGCTAGTATTGTTATATAATCATTGAGGGAATCTAGAACTTACTACTCCAAAAATTTCAGCCGCCCGTGACCTCGGTCTCGACGTGGACCTCCGCGTGACCTCAGCACACAAGGCCACTGAGGAGACGCTCCGCATCATGCAGAAATATGAAGATACCCACGGAGCTCTCGTGTTCATCGCAGTCGCCGGCCGCTCCAACGGGCTTGGCCCAGTACTGTCTGGAAACACGTCATACCCTGTCATCAACTGCCCTCCCCCTTCTGATAAACTTGTTCAGGTAATAAAGGAACATTGCCATTATTAAGTCACATTTATTATGACATAAGCTTTCCCACTGTATCCAGTAGTTAATAACGCAACCTCAGCGCCTTCTATGGCAGTCAGTTATGCCAATTTTCTTTGTGAAAAATCTTACAAGTTTGAATTTTAAAATTTGAAATATCAAGCAAAAGAGCATACATAAAAATCCATTAAGATTTAGATTCGCTATACTATACACTTTTAATATTTGTACTAAAAAATACATTATGCTCCATTCAAATATTGCCAGAAAACAATTATTTTACCAGTATGGTCATTCTATAAAGAGCCCTGTTCAAAAAAAATAAAAATTATGTAAGTTCACCATTCTACAATGTCAGATCATCTACCCTCTGATTTCTCGCTCTCTGTCTTTACGGGATATACTTACGGGTAAAAACTATATGCAATTTATACTACACTGCCAAGAACGTTTCAAAACATCGTCTGTTTGACACTTTACCAGTTCCCTAAATATTACCTAATGTTTAAACCTTTGTAGACATTGTATTCTCTAATATTAATACATTATCTACGACTATTTTTGATAACTTGATATAATTTATTATAAGAATCGTAATGATTATTAAACTTCTAAAAAATCTGACTTGGCTGCTGAATCTAGGTACCTCTACACTTTACTTAGAAAAGAAAAACTGAAAACAAAAATAATAAAATAGTTTTATATATAAATGTTCTAATAATTACATTTTATATTCTAGGATATCTGGTCATCACTCTCCGTTCCATCAGGCTTGGGATGCGCAACAGTAATTTATCCGGATAGTGCTGCGCTCATGGCGGCGCAAATCATTGGACTCCAGGATTATCTCGTCTGGGCTCGTCTCAGAGTGAAACAGCTCGAAATGGCCACATCCTTGAGGCAGGCCGATAAGAAACTCAGAAATTTGAGTGTCTAATTTTTTACTTTGCAATACTCTCGAATATTATTTTAAACTTTGTTTACAATTTTTGTTTATACTCGTATTTTTATATTATTATCAACAAGTGTTTATCTTTAGGAATAATGAAAAGCTTTACGTTGTACCGTTAGATCACATTCCTATAATAAAATAAGTGATTGCTATTAATATAATTGTTTTATTATACAATATTTCCTGAATCCTTTTATTACGTATTCTTTTTTCTAACTTGTTAACGTGCTGATGGCAACAGTCTTACTTAATATTAGGATTAAAACGACTAAGATCAGCAAGACTAAAATTAGAATTAAGTCTTAAACTATTTGATAAATATATTCTATAAAGCATTGGAAGGTTTTACCGTACAATAGTACTAATTGCATAATTCTTAATTGGTAAAAAATTGGTATAAATATGAGAAAGAGAAAAACTAATATTTTTATTATAATGGCGACATGCGTAAAGTTCCGCCAGTGTCATATGATCAGATAATAAAGCGACGGGATAGGCGGGGTTATATTTATATTGAGCTTAAATATAATATAAAACAAATAATTTTGATAAAATATTATAATTGAATATCTATTTCCAGAAAAAGAAAAGTACTAAGAATTTTAAGTTAAGAAGCTTGTATATTATTGCATTGTACTCAATATATATCCAAACGAATTGATCAAAGACTTAATAGATTATTATTAATCAGTAGTTTTCTGCAATTAATTTACCGCAAAATTTACATTTATATAGTTTAATTTTATTTGTTTCTATAAAACAGAACGTCTAGTAATTTAGTCAATTGCTCTTAAACTTTCAGTAAACAACTGAATTCCTCGATTTATTTTCGTGTGTATGTCAAATTTATATTATTTTTCTATATGAAAAAGCTTTATAGTTGCTCATTTATTCTGAACTATATAAATGTGTACATATCGATAAAGTAATTTACAATTTATTTTCAGCGAGCAGTATTGTCTCCTAAATGTCAATGTCAACTGTCTTACGGACGAGTCGAGCGAGTGTGTTCAAGAGCTTGTTTTTTGTTAAAAGCTCGCATAGATTTATATATACGTATAAAATGGCAGAGAAATCCGCTGATTATTCTTCCACAAACGGTATAGAAAGCAAAACTCCATTCTTGATCGGTGTGGCGGGTGGCACAGCCAGTGGAAAGGTAAACTTAACCATATGAGTAAAATATATTGATTTTCTTCAAACAGTATCTAATTACGTAACATATTTGATTGGAATATGATCAAAATTGATTGGTAATAATAGCTTTACACAAGTTGCGATAGATTTCGTCACAATTTCTATTTATTTATAACCTAACTACTCGGACTCATTGTCTCAGTTCGAGGCAAATCAAAACATCCTTTGGAATCTCTGATCAAATTTCATCATTGCGTCTCACTGATACTATTAATAAATTGTTTATATAGTCTGTATCTATTCGAATTATTTGAACATCGTGCTATTACCATAGAATTTGACTCTTTGGGTAAATAATATAGATTTTTTAAATTTAATTAATGTCTTTAAACTTATGGTATATATAGTTCAATCAAAATACTTGCACATAATGCATTGACTATTTCATTGCACACTTTAGGTAGTAAATCATATTTTTATTTAATTAATAACTGTAAAATTTGTCAGTTGCTTTGATAACTATGAATTTCTTTCAATTATAAGTGTCTACTAGTATGTACTCAATTTATAAAATGTCCTATATAGTAAGGGTTTTGTTTTTTAGGACTTTTAACTGTAGCTATAGCCCCATTATAACCTAATAATACTTCAATCTCACTCTTTCGTTCATCCTCATTCCTTTCACTCACTTCTCATAACATTTTAACTACCTTACTTGAACAATTTACTAAAATTCTATGGAACATGCCTATATATAATTTATTTAAATTAAACTTGAATACAATGAATAAATGTTGAACTTTTGGTAAAGGAAAACATTGTAATGAAATCATAGCATGGTAGTAGCCATGCCCTCAAGTTGGAAATCTGCAGATACATACCTGTAGGTGTGTTCCGGCAATTGCACTTGATAGCCAAGTGTTCCACTAGGCTTACAGTATCCGTAAACTTGGGCCACATTGTCACATAACATCAGGTGAGATGGTAACCATAATGGTAAAAAAATGCACTGATAAGTGATAATGGATTTATTTATTTATTTACATATGCATGGTGGTAAATTGAACTTAAGTGTAATGTATATTACAGTCTACAGTATGCCAGCGGATCATGGAGAAACTTGGCCAGCAGCAAAAAGAACAGACAGAACGCAGAGTAGTGTGTATCAGCCAGGACTCATTCTATCGTACCCTCACTCCGTCAGAACGCTTACGAGCTGAACGAGGCCAGTTCAACTTCGACCACCCTGACGCATTTGATGATAAGAAACTGCTGGCTATTCTTAAGGACATACTAGCTGGAAAGAGAGTGGAAGTTCCAGAATATGACTACATTACTAACTCTATCAGGTTAGTTAGAAATATATACTTGCTAAACTATTATTATTACTAAATGTTTTAGTATTTTATGAATAGAGTTTATTGCACTAGCTCCATCTGTGACAACATTGGCAATGGAACTTAAAATTATTTAATCATTTTACCTATTTTGGAAACAAGTTTTCATACAATTTTGTTCCTATTAGTGGTAGTGTTATGTTAAATGCAACTAATAGTTTCTAAGATTGATATGTTCAATCAAACACAACTTTTTCGTGTTATAATATTAGTAAAGATTTGTGTTGATAAGAATTTTAGTAAAATTTGATACATAATATCTGTAAAAAATAATACATTTTTGGAAAAGGGCTCGAAACTAAGAAAACTTTCCACTTACTTAGCGTTGCAATATATTTTTTAGTATTTAATCAATTAGTTCCTATGCTAAGTTAATTGCCATAAATACTGTTTGTACATTTATTTTCATCTGAAACAGTATTAGGTACTTACATATTAACAACACCGCAGTACAAATTCAGTGGTTTAGCTGTGGCAATCGTCGGGGTCATTTATTGCTAACTAGCAAAATATATATGTTGCTCCCTGACTGTTACTGCGGTATGCATGCGCTTTTCCATAACTCAAATGAAACCTAATCTAAACCAATGAATATCTACTGCGGTGGCTTTAATATGTAAGAACCCAATATTGTTTTAGAAACTTGAAGTGAGATAATATTTTATTGGTGGTAGGACACAATAACTGTGCCCTTCTTAATCATGACCACCTTGTACCAGGTTTAAAGTTCATTATAGTGACATGCTTGAGCATACCATAATAAATAAATGTACAGTAATCAAGCAGGATGGTACATGATCTACATCTGACTAGGTTGCAACCATCATGCCGATGATAATACTGTCATGACAGGAACTGTAAAATGACTTTTTCTTGCACCAGCCCACACCGCTCGCACACAATATATCCTGCTGATGTGGTGCTGATTGAAGGTATCCTCGTGTTCTACTTCCCAGAAGTGAGGGAGCTCTTCCATATGAAGCTCTTTGTTGACACAGATTCAGACACTAGGCTGGCCAGGCGAGGTATTGATATATTTTATAAAAACATACCCAAATTATGCCTTTCTCTAATATGTAATGTATAGAAATTGTTAAATATAATAGGTAATTGATAATGCAAAACTATCAAAGTTTGTCATTAAAAATATATAATAAATAAATTGGTAAATCTTGATACAATGTTTGACAATACAAGTTACTAGTACAAAGTTACCACTAATTTTTTATAGTTAAGGTTTAGTGTCATGGACACAAATTCACGCCTAATGGAGAAACTGGCTCTTAAGTGCAACTGCGGAAACACTGCTACAGGTATTGCAAATTTTTTAACTTGAAGGTGGTAGTTAAAAAGACGGGTATTATTAAACGCCCTACCACCATTCTATAGTTTCATCATGATGCTTTCCTTGCTGCAAGCTCAAACTCATTATAGGTAAATTCGAATCCATGATCTTTAATGTGGCGTTCGTACACACTATCAACTGAGCTATCATCGCTTCAAAACTACTGTATAACTGTTTATATAAGTCAATAAAACTTCCCATCATCAATGATATCGATTTTACAGTGCCAAGGGACATAATGGAGCGCGGAAGAGATCTTGAACAAGTCCTCAATCAGTACATGAACTTTGTGAAACCCGCTTTCGAGGAGTTCTGCTTACCGGTAAGTTTATCCAATCGATTATTAATTAATTTCCATGTAATATCATACTGTTATATATATGATGTTCAAATAAACATACAGACAAACAACATTATATATAGTGACTGCATAATGTATAAAAATGTAGGTAGGGTTTAATTTTATATAAAGTAGTATTACGTTTACCCACATAAGAATAGTCAGTTGATGTTTTGGGAATAAACCGATAACTCCGTGGATCAGTGTTTCATTAAATATAAACCACATACTAATGTAAAACTATATTTATGTGTAATGTAATATGACTCAGTAAATACACACACTGTAAATTTTTCAATAACTTTGATACAATTACATGTAATATTCAAATAATCTTTGGACAAACCGTACATAATTCTATATTTTGAACATGATATTTGTTATAAGGAACAAATAACAAGGGTTATACAGTAAATCCTTTTTTTATTTATGAAGCGATGATAGCTCAGTGGTAGCGTGTAGTGCGTCAAGGGGCGTGAGTTCGAATTCACCAACAATGAACTTGAGCTTTCGGTGAAGGAAAACATCGTGAGGTAACCATAGCATGGTGGTAGGGCTTTTGCATTAGCCCGCCTGGTTATCTACTACTCTCAAATTGAAAATTTGCCGCCAAATATCATTAGGTGTGTTCCGGCAGTTGTACTTGAGAACCAGTCCTTCCACAGGTTAGTGTATCCACCAGCTTGGGCAGTATCGTCACTTAAGATCAGGTGAAATTATGGCCATAGAGCTATTAAAAACTAAAAAAAAAAATACAAATATAAATAGGATCAACAGTCATATAGCATTTTAACATATAAATTCTCATAACACACAAAAAAAAACATTGTTATTTGAAAATACATCACTGTTTTTGATGTTTTAGCTGAAATTAATTAATTATAGTAAACAATAATTTTTGATCATTTCCTTTTGTATGTTTTTTTTTTTTTTTAATTTTAATTACCAAAAAATATATTAAAACGTGTATTATCTTACTATAAACACGAAACTTAGCATGGATTATTATGATAGTTTATTATTGTTGCCATGTATAAAGATATGAATTTACCTCAGGATTAACTTTGATGTGTCAGACTCTATTAAGTACAGTGCAGTCACTCTTTCATACTACGGTAAAGAGAAACGTTGATGCACAACTTCATGGTGTGTTACATTGTCGCACGCAACGTCTGCTTCAAGATAAATATTTGGTTCCAGCGGATATCAACTTAATCAACTCGATTTCTTAGGTTTACGCGAATATTATTCATTGAAATAAAACTAATTTAAACCCCGTGAAGGCTGAAAAGCTTTCGAAACGTCGGGATCAAAATTTAATAAATAACTGCGATAAAATCCGTTTAAATTAGTTTTATTTCAATAATCAACTCGAATTAAAATTCGTTCTTATCAATTTCTCAGAAGCTAACTTCGTGTATGTTACAATGGCGGGCGTAACTTAATTTAATATTCAAGTCATTTTTTATTAAATCATTTAAATACTTTTTACGCAATTACTATAACTTCGGAACAATTAAAATTTCACTCTTAACGATTGCACAGAACGTGTCGAAATAAGTATAACTTGCAACAGACTTCAGGGTGTGTTACTGCAGCGCGCGCTACTACCGGTACAATAAAAAAATTCATTCTCAAAAATTTAAAGTGTAAAATAGAGAACTTGATCGGTTTTTTTATAACTAAAATTTTATAACATTAAATAGAACCTTATTAATGGTCTAAAACTAATAAGAAATTCACTTGAAGATGATGATAAGAAGAGACGACAAAAATAGATACCAAAAAAATATTGTAATATCGTTGCAGACAAAGAAGTTTGCTGACGTCATCATACCTAGAGGCGCAGACAATTTGGGTGAGTTAATGTTCATTATTAAAACACAAAATTTCCATATATTTTAAGAAATATCAAGCGCCTGTAATCATATACAGTAGAACCTCGTTAAGTCGAAACTCGATAAGTGGAAAACCTCCAAATCTCGAAAAAGTGTTTTGTACCCTTCGCTTCAAACACCAAAACCTTCATTCTCTATAAGTCGCAAACTATATTTTTGACGTCTCCCTTAATGTTCCACTTATAGAGGTTCTACTGTATTAAGTATCAGTAAGCTATGTAATTTTTAAAGTCATAGCTGCGTACTAGAAAGTATGTTACTCGCCAAGTATAGATCCCGTGGCGGGTCATAGCTTTCCTCTTTCTCTGGTAACTTATTATTAATATTTTTATAATGTGTTTGAAGTTAAAACGACAAAAAACATCAATTTATGATCCCTCCAAACTGAAATTCTATATACGCGTTGGCTTTTGGCACAAACTCCTCAGTCTCTATTGGCAACCAGCATCATTCCTTATATCAATTACTATGGTAAAATATATACAAGAATATGACCAAAAAATACCTTTATAAATTATAATTACAAACTAGTAAATCATACTTATGGTTCTGTAGTTACAAGCTCATTAGTTAACAGACCTTTTATTTTTTAGTATATGTGTAAAGAATTATATAGAAGTTTTATGATCTACATTCACGGCATTGCTGTGTGATTAATATACGTATATTTATAAATATAATCGGTGCATTTTTTTATATCAAGGGAAAAGTTTTTTCCCTTATAATTTCTTGAACATTATTTAATGGTTATAATAATTCTTAACATTGTAAAGAATTTACACTACAAATAATATGTATGACATTCTGTACTTAACAATAGATAAACAATCTTTCTATATCGTAACCTTATGCAATTTTAACTATAAATACAAGAAAATCAAATCTAAAATCAACGGGAACAAATATTCGACCAGTATTTTGTTACAACCAAAATAAAGATATTCTATGGAGAAACTTTGACTTGAAAATAGCGTCACCTATTAAAATAAAGAATATCAAGAAATCCTTAGAAAATACATAAGTATCACTTTCCATGATGATTTCATACAAACATACAACCATTCATATTTATATATAAAAATAAATATCTAGAAGATTTTATTTGCCGCACTCTATTTCGATCAAGTTGTCCACATAACCAAAAGCCATATTAGATAAATAAAAGGTTTCCACTCAATCATCCCCAAAACTCCAAAACATGACCTATGTTCATTGTGTTAAAAATGTTTTCCGAATCGACCTTTTCCCATCGCAGACGCCGCGATGAATGAGTTTTATAAACACGTGAGGTTAATGATAAAACTCCGAAGTTGGACTAGGCTTTCTAACTGAAAAATTTATTGAGTTTCGTTTTTTTTTTTTTATACTTAAGGTTTAGAGTTATGGCCATAATCTCACCTGATCTTAAGTGACGATACGACCCAAGTTGGTAGACACGCTAAACCTGATGAGGAAACTGGCTCTCAAATGCTGCTGCCGGATGATAGCTCAGCGGTAGTGTGTACGACTTCGCGTCAAGTGACGTGAGTTCGAATCCAAGCACCTACAATGAGCTTGAGCTTTCGGTGATGGAAAACATCGTGATGTAACCATAGCATGGTGGTAGGGCTGTTTCTAATACCCGCCTGGGCAGCTACCACCCTCAAGTCATAAGCGTGCCGCCAAATACCATTAGGTGTGTTCCGGCAGCTGCACTTGAGAGCCAGTTCCTCCACGGGTTTAGCGTGTCTACCAACTTGAGCCGTATCGGCACTTAAGATCAGGTGAGATTATGGCCATAACCCTAAACCTTAAGTATAAAAAAAATAGTAGCGAAAATACCGATTACTGCCTCATTTATCAAGTTCAGTAGCATAACAATCTTCTCTGTGTGAAATACATATATATATATACTTGAAAATTTTCATCGTGATAGTTCAAATGTTATCACAGTTTATCGTTCCATCCCCCAGGAGGAAATCTATTGTATTACAGGATAACAAAACAGTGTGTGAAACGATGATAGCTCAGGTAGTGTGTAGGAACGCCGTGTGAAGGGACGTGAGTTCGAATAGAAGCACCTACAATGAGCGTTAACTTTCGGTGAAGGAAAACATCGTGATGAAACCATAGCATGGTGGTAGGGCTTTTTCTAGTGCCCGCCTGGCTAGCTACCACCCTCAAGTTGAAAATCGGCCGCTAAATACCAATAGGTGTTTTTCGGCGGTTGCACTTGAAGGCCAGAGCTTCCAATAAAGCTTGATAACTTACCATTAGGTGCTACGCTTGCTTGTTTGACTGCAATTACATAAAAAAAAACAAGGTCGGAGAGAAACATCACTAGATCTCACTCGTTCCCTCAGTCGCCTCGAGCCGACTTTACCAGAACGCGCGTCACACAAAAAGGTTGCGGACTAGAATTTCAAATCCCTCCCATAAACAGTTTCACCTTATTAATATTCTATATGTTCATGGATATGAGAGTGCATTTAAATTTCATAAAATTTTCGTCCAGTGTCATACTCGAGCTCGAGTGATATATGCGTACAGAGGCAATAAAAAATATATTTTGTCTTTCATAACGATAGCAAAGTACATTCCGATTTTTTAAATACTTAATCTACATATTTCCCGCAGTAACAGTTTTATTATAATCATAAACTAGCTATGCTCGCGACTTCGTTCGCGTGCTTGTCGAAAACTAAAACGCGCCGCTTAGATAAGAGTACAGTCAATAGTAGTATTATATGATGACGTTAAATTGTTCACCGGCCGTGCCAACTTTTCTTAGGAACTAGTCACCGAGTGCCAGATTAAACTTGTGTCTGAAGTCGAGGCTTAATTGGAGCGAGTCTCGGAATAGGGCAGACTAAACTTAGTCCAATTCAACCTTAAGAAGATACAAATTTGCACGTTTACTTCTAAAAAGAAACTCTATGTCGTTTCTCTTCGGTTCGAAAGCGCTTCTTTAGGTACCTCGCCCAGCATCAGAATTCTTGGAGTTGACATTTCGAGTGTCCTTCAGTTCCGTGGTCATCTGGAGGATAAGGCCAGACTGGCCTCCAAAGAGCTTGGTGTGCTCAGTAGAGCGAAACAGTTTTTTTTTATTTTTATTTATAGTTAAGGCTTAGCGTTATGGACGTAATCTCACCTGATTTTAATAACGATACGGCCCAAGTTGGTTGACACGCCAAATTTTCGAGGAACTAGCTCTCAAGTGCAACTGCCGGAACACACCTATTGGTATTTGGCGGTAGATTTTCAACAGAGGGTGGTAGCTAGACAGGTGGGCATCAGAAAAAGCCCTAATATCATGCCTGTGGTTTCCTCACGATGTTTTTCTTTCACCGAAAGCAAAAGCTCTTTGTAGGTGGTTGGATTCGAACTCACGTCCCTTGACGAAAGTCGTACACACTACCACTGAGCTATTATCGCTTTAATAGTGTTTCAAGCCGGACCGTTGTCTTAAGCTTTACAAAGCCCAGGTCCGGCCTCATATGAAATACTGTTCTCATATCTGGGCTGGGGCACACCAGTACCAGCTTTTTCCGTTCGACCACATCCAATGTAGACCACATCCAACATCTCGGATTGTCAATAACCAAGTTAATTCTGATGGACTTGATCGACTGGCATTGCGAAGAGACGTGGCATCTCTCTGCACCTTTTATCGCATTTACCATGGGGAGTATTCCGAGGTATTACACGAAGTAATTCCTGCAGCTAGATTCCACCATTATACCACCCACCATACACTTAAAATTTATCCCTACCATCTGGATGAATGGCGATCCGCGACGGTGCGTTTCGTGCGGAAATTTTTTCCCCTCACGACTGCCTCGGGGAACCAACTTTCTTCGACGTTGTTTCCGAACCGATTCGATATGGAGAACTTCAAGAAGTGGGCTTACTCTTACCTTAAAGGTTGGCACCGCACCTGCGATTCCTCTGGTGCTGTGGGTGTTCGTTTGCCTCCTAATACCCATAAAAAAATCCACAACGAAATCTATAGAATATGGGGTTCAACTGTCAACAGGTCTATTTTGGCGTTTCAAATAACTGGATTGCGTGCGTGAAAACACTTTTGAATTCACATTATTCAATATCTGTTGATAGAGTGAGCAGTTTGCGATGAAACAAAATTTAAGTAATACTTCAAGTTGCGTAAAATTTTAACGTATAAAAGTTATCTATATTGGTTTCGTACTTTTTATGTGATGTAAATATCTAAACAGTGAAAAAGACAAAAATTCCAATAATGCTAAAAATGGGCACACTTTAACATCATGTCTAATTTTTTTTTTTCAAGATATTTTCGGTGTACAAATACCACATTTCTACAAATTTATTATATACATAGATTGGTTGAAAATGCATTATGAATAAATACTTATTTCTTATTTAATGCCAAATTGTGTAAGTTTTTACACAATTTTTTTTTTATACTTAAGGTTTTAGCGTTGTGGCCATAATCTCACCTGATCTTAAGTGACAATACGGCGCAAGTTGACAGACAAGCTAAACCTGTGGAGGAACTGGCTTTCATGTGCAGCTGCCGGAACACACCTATTGGTATTTGGCGGCAGGTTTACAACTTGAGGGTGGTAGCTAGCCAGGCGGGCATTAGATAAAGCCCTAACACCATGCTATGGTTTCCTCACGATGTTTTCCTTCACCGGAAGCTCAAGCTCATTGTAGGTGCTTGAATGCGAACTCACGTCCTTTGACGCGAAGTCGTACACATTACCACTGAGCTATCATCGCTTCAATAATAATAATGCCAGTGAAACGTCGAAAGAATACTATACTAATCTTGTAAAAGTTCGAACAATATTCTAACACTGCGACTCCCGTCATAAAACTAACAACGGATGAGTGAGACAATACAAAATCCATGTCGTTGTCATTATTTTTAATATTCTTAAGCCCAATAACCATACTATATCATTGTAAAATACCACCAATGTTACGTTACATAGAGCTGAAAAATACATATTTATGAATTTAAATAAAATGCAACACCAACATGACATGGCTCATTAAGATTTGATCAAAAACTCAAATAGATGCTTATATCTTGTACCGCTTATTGCGTAACTTATGTAAATGTTAGTACCTTTTTAAGGTCAACTATTTTCCACCATTGATTGAGGTTCGTTCACAAATATTATTGAACATTTGAAGAACTATCAACCTCTGCAGCGAACAAAACCGTCTGAATTGTTATATAAATTAATATAATTTGGGAAATGTTATGATTAAGATATATGAAGGTAAGTTTTAAGGTCATAGCCACTGCAACGAGCTCTTATATCTCACTAAAACACTATCAAATAAAAAAAGGAATAGAAACAGAAATCCGTCTCTTGCAGCGGCTATGCTCTTATCTAGCTGCAAATCGAAACGTTGCGTCGTGAGTGTAAAGGTTCAGTTTCCGTTGTTGCAGTGGCTATTGACTTAATCGTGCATCACATATGGGATATCATATATAAGAAGCAAACGCCGCCTAAAATCGCCAACGGGACGTGCAACGGTCACCACGAGCCGGACGAAGCGAACGGCCGCCGTTTGTCCGGCAGCTCCGAGGACACGCTCAGCCGATAGTCGGCGGATAGGTTTCGTGACCGGGTCTCGAATGTGCGCTTAATATATCGACGATAGGAAGCGTTTTGTCGTAACTCGCAATGTTTAACTTGTCGTAGTAAGCCAGAAAACTATTAAAAAAATGGTTGTTCTTATGTTATATCAAACTAATTTTTATTTCACCGCAGAAGAACATTCATTCGCTGTGGTTTTCTCTGACTGAAATTATCTCTATATTTCGTATTCACATTTTAGTAGTTACGGCATTTATGCTATCTAGCGTCGATACGTATATCTCTGTTCGTATTTTGTTGTGTTCGCAGCGCTGTGTTTATTTTTTCTTCTGTGATATCTTTATTTCAACAGCGGAGAGTGTGAGGAATTTTGATTTCTAAAAAGTTGTTATCGATTTTAAAGTGGTTAAGCGGTGTCAAAAAAGTAAAGGTATTGACTAATCCAAAATCAGACGAATAAGAAAGGAAACAACAAAAAATGTAACTACAAAGTAGGGATGGTGATTTGATATCAATTTTTTGGGGTAAAAAAAAAACTGTTTTCTAAATCAATTCACAGCCTTGAATCGAGACAGTGAATCGATATTTCACCTTTAAAGTTGAGGTTCTATGATTTGTTTTATATTTAAAATGTAAGCATAAAAATCGTATTTTTATCTTTTGGATCTCTTATCTTTTTGTGTTTCGATTAATTTGTTTACGATTCGATCGATCCAAGAATCGATCTTTTCCGAAGGAATCGCCATTCCTACTCTGAAGTGTAAATTTTAACACTTTTTTATCTCTCAATTGTTTTCTCACTAGATTGAAATCACAGGCATGTTTTTAATATGTATAGTAGCGTTTTTCTTTGCATGCATTTATACGTATATACGATAGTATTACTCGGATTTATTTTTACTGTCTCGGTCACAAGTTATGACAGTCTGATCGTTAACGATGATTTGTATGAAAATATCTTAGTATATAGAACTTTATATATAGGGCCGTATATGAAATACGTTCGCACTTTAGGGGGAAGTAGAGGGGCACCCCTTTTGCTTAATGCGACAAAACGTCACATGTGGGGGGGGACTTAAAAAAAAAAGAGATGTGATGTTCGTAGCTCGTGAAACATTTATTTAAATTTCACATGTTTCTATATATCTTGAATTAATATCTTAAAGTTTTATTCAAGTAATAAATATTAAAAAATATAGAAATTTGTGTACTGCTGTTAATTGCTATATATCATGGTAAATATATACGGGACGGAACGTAATATTGATAGCGGGGTCGGAGAAAATGTACCAAAGCGTGACGAAGGGACAGAGGGGATCCAAAAAGGTAAAATTTTGCGTGACGTATTTTATGACCGAGCCCTAATTTAGTGTAATGTTGTAAACGTATACTATTGTCCAGTGACGTTACAACCATTTTGAAAGTGTGACGAAATGCCTGAAATACGCGAGCGTGGTTAGAAAGATCCAGTTTTAACTGTTGTACAAAATGAAGTGACGTTTTTAAAAATATATAAAGTTATAAACTTAGCCGCGAATTATATCTGCGGTCAATTTTTTTTTAACTTCCATTTTGCCAAGGTCAAAGTGTTGTTCCGTCACTGTTTTTTGTGCGGATAAAATATAGTTTCCCTGTTCGAATGTATTCTAAACCACTTATATCTAGTGACGTCATTAACCTGCAAATTTGTAATTAACGTTTCAGATGCTGTATTTTGTACACAATTCACTAGAGTATATTATGTATTTCATCCGCACAAATTCAACTATTTACTCCAATATTACAGTGTCCATGTATTCCTTTATACAATGTTATATTAAGACCCCAATATTTATAAGGCTGACGCTTATAAGAAAATGTAGTTTGAAGTAAATAAAATCCTGCAGAGATTTCGTAGACCAAGTGAAGTATACTAAGTTATAAGAGTTGGTATCACTAATAAATACTATATTTTATACAAGACTCAATGTTAATGGGAAATATTTATTTTCTATATGAAATGTTCAAATAATAACTGTTGCATTTTGGGCTTGCCTACCCGGTAAGCTAACAATGCCAAGTTAATAATGTATTAGCAAACTTTTTCCAATATGTTAATATAAACTACAACGGGATACCTCGCAACATAATTATATCTCTTAAATGTATTTTCAAATAATATGTGCATCCAAACAATATCTGTTAGGGTTTTATTTTAACATCGATATTTGGTAGAGTTGCATTGTGTCTGAGGACGTCCATTAATATGAATATAACCAATATAGTCCCTAATCTCACGTGAGGAAAGGGGATCCTGGCAAATGCCAAGGTTTATTTTTCACAAGAAACACTACTATGCGAGAAAACTGTTTCAGTATGGTTAAGTACACATTACATTAATGATGGGGGTGGGAGGACGAGCCGAATCTCACGATATTTCATTAGATGAGGAGGGCGGTCCTATAATGTATAAAATCGACAGATTTAAGATAATGGATGAAACATTTCACCATTGTATCTGTCATCGTCTCTATAGTATTACCTCTATATCTCGATTATTACTTTTAAACTTTATACCTCGACGCAATCTTTGTAGTATTACATCTCGATCAAAATCCCTATAATATTACATCTTGGTCATAATCCCTATATTATGTTACATCTCGATCAAAATTCCTATGGTATTACATTTTAATTATAATCCCTATAGTATTTTACATCTCTATCAAAATTCCTCTAGTATTACATTTTAATTATAATCCCTATAGTATTTTACATCTCTATCAAAATTCCTATAGTATTACATTTTGATCATAATCCCTATAGTATTTTATATCTCGATCAAAATTCCAATAGTATTACATCTTGATCATAATCCCAATAGGTTTTATATCTCGATTAAAATCTTTATAGTTTACATTTCGATCATCATTTTTATATTACTAGTAGTCGGTCAGTGGTCGAAATTCGACCATAATTAATGCAAATTATAAATTTGAACATAATTAAGGATCTGTTGTCAAAGACTATACTTCTATAATCACAGATTTCACCAAGGCTAACATAACCCCAATATTACAAGATTACAGACTAACAATAAAAGAGTATATATGCGTGTGTGTCTCAAATACATGGTTGTGTGTGTAATGTTTTTTTATTTATATAATGTATATTAGCATTCCACACTCCATCTTTATATAAACTATAAGAGTGCGAAATTTCATACTCCTCCGTCCGCACAGTTTTCGTAAAAGGGAGTACAAAGTTTTTGCTTCGTGTAAAAATAGAATTGAGAAATTATGTAAATTAAGAAAAAACATTCGTTTTAAACTCAAATAACGGATGAAAGAAACAAAGTTTAAATATCTGGCAAAAAAGTATTAACATCTATGTCTTCATATTTATAGGACTGTATCTCGTTCATCATCTTTATAGCACTTTGATTATCGCCCATTATATATCTATTAAGGAGTTGCATGTGCAAACTCAAGATATAGTTATTAATCAATGAAATTAGCGTCTAGAAACAAACTTCGGAGAAATAGACTTATGTTGCGAGGTTGTAACCATCGTTAGTAGTTTAAATCACGCTGTGGATTCCTTCAAAACACGCATAAATCCAAAGTTCTTGATCCACCACTATACCTGACCTAGCTGAAAACATACAAACTATGAAATGAGCATTTTTTTCCCAGTATTCATTTGTATAATGTAGCTTATTACTACTAATCCAAGAAAATTTCTGTAATATTTTGACCGTAAGAATGTATTTAGTTTACTTTAAAAATATATATAAAACCAACGTGTATACTATTCCTTCCTATATTATATATTCCATGGTAATAATTTTAGATTAAGTTAAGAAAGTAAACCATCGCCTCGCGCATCGCTTAAGTTGTCTTCGCAGAAATAGGTGATATTCTCATCGAAGAAGTCACGAATGAAAGTTAAAAATTTATGTTTTGCTGTAACGTGCTTTCATATATTTTCTTGATAAAAATTTAACTTATGTTACCTATCTCAAAAGAAACCCAATATGGAATAAAAATATATTAATAATCACCATATAAAATCTCATAAAAAGTATTATGAAGCATATGTCCAACAGTTGACGTTCATAGGCTGAAATAATTATGAAAATTTCATTAAAATCTATATAGTAATTTCAGAGTTATGCGTCTTAAACCATAGAACACGATTCAAAACAAATATTTTTCGCGTCTACTATTAAGGTAATAAAGTTTGACGCAATTATAATTTCAAAAGTGGAAAGGTAACGTACTGTTACAGCTACATTTTTATTTATATAATAATGAAGCCTAAGAAAAACCAGGTTTAAGAATTTGTGCGAGATTCGACTCGTAAACTGATCTGAGTCACCTAATTGGGTTTCGAAACCGCACTAACGCGGTTACGTTCATATTTGAAATGCAGTAGAAACCTTTACCATCTTTGAGGCTATGATAGCTCAGTTGGTAATTTGTTCGGACGCCGCGTCAATCTACCTACAATGAACTTAAGCTTTCGGTGAAGGAAAGCATCGTGATGAAACCATAGCATGGTGGTAGGGTTTTTCTAATGTCCACCTGGCTAGCTACCACCCTCAAGTTGAAAATCTGCCGCCAAATACCTATAGGTGTGTCATTTAAGAGCCAGTCCCTTAGGCTTAGCGTATTCACCATCTTGGGCTACATCGAGACTTAACTTGTGCCATAACACTAAAAACCTTAACTATTAAAAAAAAACTCAACCAGTTTAGACGTAGTACATTGACAAGTCTCACAACTTAGTGAAGTGGTAACAAGTTTGGCTATTAATTAAACTGACTTGTCTGATACGTATTGTTAATACATAATCCAATAAATGCAAAAACTGACTTACCACTCTTGACTTCTACGATGAAAAATTTCCTTTTTTTTTATTAAATACTATTAAGTAAGCAATTTTATATATAGTATAATTAGTTTATCGAAAACCACTAACGGTACGGTTTGGTTTTTACGTTTAGATAATATTTTACTTTGAAGGTTTTATTAACCAAATAGATGTTTTTTTTTTATTTATATATAAAAGCAACCGCACAGATGTTAAAATGATTAAAACCTATACAGACAATAAATGAAATTTATGCTACAGGCTGACGATATGTGTTCGACACAGCATTGTTCCATGTTATATTGTATTAAACGTACATTTTTAAACAATAAATATCGTGATATTTTTTTATCCTTGTATCTTAATGCGTCCGCGACTTCGTTGTAACTTTTCCCGATACAGCTTTCCTCCTACCGGTGATAGCGTGATATTAAATAGCCTAAAGCCTTCCTCAATGATTGCTGTAATAAATATAAAAAATATTTTTTGAAATCCGACTGGTAGTTCCTAAGAATAACGCGTCAAATAAAAAGCTTTTCCACTTTATAATCTTTTTATATATATAAATTTCGTGTCACGTTGTTTGTGTGCGATGAACTTGTAAGCTCCTGAAGGATTTTAATAAAATTTTGCAGAGTGAGTGCAGTTTGATCCAGCTTGTGAGAGATGATACTTTTTGAACGCTATAGATGTTACTGACTACTCGAAAAGGCAGAACAAGGTCTGCCAGGTCAGTTAGTATTAATATAGATTGGAGGTTCATATTTTACGTCATTATTGGACGTCATGTTTGTGCAAACCGTATTTTTTTTAAACCGCGTGTTTAAAACCATAGGACAGAAGAGAAAACTTCTTTACTGTAATAATAATAATATGTTACAATTCAAACATTAAACTTACACGACCATACTAAAGTGAAAATTGTATCAAGGCGAGGTTATGTTACGAAACACAACAGACAGTGGTATATTGACAATATCTCTTTCGCACCCTTAGTCGACTCGAGACAACTTTACCCGAACGAGCGTTACACAGCCGAGCGTGACGGCTCAGTTTCATTTAAAACTCACAAAAATAGATCTTAACACGCCTAAAGTAGTTTTCTTCTCAAAAATGCGCCCGTGTCATGGGGAAGAGATTGGTCTGTTGGAACCGAAATTGAGTGGCCAGGCTGCGCCGGATGTACTCGAGTGGTGTCACTCTCAGAGGCAATTTTCATGCACCATATTCTTCTAATATTAAGATGATATGAAAATTACTAGAAATTGAGTACAAAGAAAAAATAAACATAATTTTATAAAATCCATGGCAAAGAGATAACCCCTGGGTTGGCATGATTAAAACAATTTGTTTTAAAATACATGTTTAAATCAGTTTTTAAAACAGTTTGAATAAAAACCGTGGTTTTTATCACGTGTTTTAAAACAAAAATTAAAACAAGTTTTAAACAATTTATAAGACACTAAGAAACAAATAATCATTAAAACTACTTTCATTGCAAATGTGTGGAAATAAATGAAAATAAATTAATATTTACGGTACTCTAAATAGCTTCACATAAAACCAGTTGAGGCTATGCTATTTATTTTATTTTTATTTTTTGTACTTCTGTAATTCTTTTGGCATTGTAATTAAATAAAAGATATCATTTTTATGATAAGTAATTTATTCAATCAAACAAAGATCAGAGTACCATTAATTAACAAACAATATTTGGTGGGTGGATTTATAGGACAAGATAACACGTATTTTTAAAACGTATATTACAGTATTCAGTTTAAATCAATCAAAGTTATAATAATAACAATTTCAATTAATAAACTATTTATTATAATATCAAAATTGTGTGTCTGTCAGGTCACTGAGAATCAGGCAGCATGACAAGACAACAATAACTTTTCTTATTTAGGTATTTAAAAACTGTGACAAGTTTTGCAATTTTCTCGGTACCCAGTACGTCAGAATGAATAAATCCAAATGTTGAAACAGTCTCTCGATTCCACCACTTGAAGCTACAACAGGCTGAAGCTGAGTCACTAAGTCCATTCTTTGGATATTAATTTGTTTTTTAAATGACAGCCACCATTCGATAGTTTAGAACATTAACATATATATAACGTCAACATTAGTTAGAAAATACAGAATGAATGTAAAGCGTTTAATACGAATTAGAGATAGGTAAACTAGAAAGATAAAATAAATGTTCATCCATTGATCGATTTCTGTAAATATTTAATTTTTATGGCGAATTTAAAAATAACTAGTCTAGATTTGAATTTAACGGTCTAAACTAAAAAGGAAAAAAAATGTCTTAATTAAACAATTTCACAACTTAAACATGTTTTAGTTTCTTCGTAAAGGTTCATCCGACGTAATATATTATCAGGATTAATTAAATTATGATAGAATTTCTAAGGAATTTACAAAATGCAGGTGACCTGTTAAAGGTGCCTATGAGTGTAGTATACTATAGTATATAGTAAGGATATATACCTAACGACTTTTAGCGCCATAGTAGCACAGTACAATCACTCTCTAAATGTTAGTACCGCTTCGACTCTCTTCCACATCCCGGCACCAGCCCAAGCCGAGGTTCGGTTACTAGTGATACCCTTGTGCGAGTTGTGCCCTCCGCGATCGTCCACAAAGTCCGGTAAAGCTGTGAAAGTCTTTTAGACTAACAATATAGGTTCTATAAAAATATATATTTTAGTTTAGTCTTCCAATTTTCATAGTGTTCTTTTCTCTTTCAGTTGCAATCGACCTAATCGTGCAGCATATATCAGATTACCTGAAGAGTCCGATCGACAAGGTGCAGTACGAGCGGCTCTCTTCAGTGACCGACAGTCCACAGCGAAGCGGGAAAGGCGGTCGACCGCATTAAGTATTAGATATATATCTTGCGCGTAAGTACACCAGATATGTTTTAATAATACTTAAAAAAACAAGAATTGTTCACTTAATTGTATTAAACACGCTATGTTGAGTTAGACGATGTTAGACACAATTTTAGCATCCGCAGGTCAATCGGGCAACATTGTTGGGTCCTACCACTCCTATGTAATTTAAGCGTGGACTAATGTAACATATCACATTGTATTCACATATTACCTTAACCACCATATATCGTTTGCTCTCTTTCAGATGTATAGTGAGAGAAAGAAAAGAGAAACCTAGATTGAAGCTTTACAATGCGAAGTCTGCCTTGAACAACATCTAATCTTATAATAAATTACAATTCACTTATTAGTCAATTTAGATACAATTAAACTTACATTATTACTATGGAGAATATATGCTGGTAAGGACACCACACTTGAGTAGAAATTTGTCATCAAACACCTACAGGGACGTAGCAAGGATTTTGAACAGAGGGGGGTCAGGTAAGCGAAAAGTAATGGAATGGTTTTTTTTTTTTTTACTTTAGTCTGGCGAAATTACTGTAAATCACCTAAAATATGGTATAAACGAAAACGTAGGGTTTAACGTGAAAGGAAGAGGGGATAGATAGCTACACCCTTGTCCGTATCTGGATACGTCCATAACGCGTCTGTTCCACTGCACTTGAAAGTCAGTCCTTCTGGGTTTATATAGAAATCTTAAACTATGTATGTCATTAATTAACATCACGTGAAATAACAGTCAAACGCAAAACTTATAGTATAAAAAAGAATGGCAGAGACGTGGCTAAGCCGTAATATTAAGAATATTAAAAAATATATGTGCCCTTAAAATAATAGTAAGATCTAACATTGTCCTTCGATATTTGTAAGGTAGAACGTATTCATGACATTTTAGCCTAATTCTAACAATTTATAAGACGGCATATTATGTGCTATTAAATATATTTATCCACTATTCCGCTATTCGCTTTCGTAGCAGGCCAGTATAGATAGAGAGTGTATTTCTCCAAATCCTGTCAGGGGCATGGCTTGGGCGGTATGTCATAGTCATTTACTAGCCGCTTGTAACAGAGCAGTCAATTATGTGGGCAATTGAAAGGTTTTTTTTTATGTTAAAAACATTCTATCTACCCAGAAAGCGAAATATGTTTTAGTCTCAAAGTCGAAAACGTTTGTTAAGGTTTTATTTATTTATTTATTTTCTTATTGTATAGGGCGGTACATCAGCCGCGGATCTAGAGTTTAAGATTTAGTTTGTAAATTAAAATATTTCAAATATTCAAAGCGGAAAAGAGTAAAAAACCGATAATTTAAAACTATAGTTTAAAAAATAGATGATGACCCCCGTGACCCCCTCCTAACATCCGCCTCGTAAGCTATTATGCGCCGAGCGCGAAATCTTAAAACACAACACTATTATAGATGAATTGCATTAACTATATTTAAAAATTAATTAATGTTAAATGTTATAATTATAGTTAAATCTCAAAAATATGTTAACATATCGGAATATATGTAGTGGGACTAGTCAATCGGCATTATTATAAATTTACCTATAAGTATTTGTTAGAACGCTAAAAGGCATTTGTACTTATATATCCGGTGATACCAAATAAACATAAAAATCATTCACTATTTTTTTATGTATTAATAAGTTATAAACTACATTAGAGTGAGAATTTTGTAATATATTCGTTACCTAAATCATTTTTCAAACGAAACTAGTCACATGAAGATTGAAGTTCAAGGGAGATTAGACATTCGAAGCTGTTATTATTGAATTTGTAATATATGTAAGAAACGCGATATTCGTTTTTTGACATGTTGACTTCTTATATGTATTTATTACATTATAATAAGTAATTTTATTTGTATAATTTAAAGTAAGTTTTTACTTAGATGTTTAATTAGGTGTAGTTTGGCGAAGTTGTGGCTAATTTTATCGGCAAATGTGTGATTAGCGGCTTTATAACTAATGTATGCCTTATTTATTATTCGTTATTTTTTTTATATTTTTTTTTAATACGGACGTGTGTCTGTCTCTTCTGTGTTAATTATCGGGACATTTATAAACTATTATTTAAATAGAATAGAGTTACCATGTTTGTGATTTATATACGTAAGTTGTTTGCCAATTCAATGTGTAATTTTAGGACCTCGTACGCATGTGAAGTGAGTCTTTTTAACTTATATCCGCTGCTTCTGAAGCAAAGTAAACAACGAATGTACGTAACCTCAACAAGGAAAGAAATGTTTAAATAATACCGAACATTCTAGAAAATTTAATCAATCGATTATCGAATTGATCGTATTTAATCGATTTCGTTTTTCCCAAACGAATTCACACGCAATCTTACATGTAAATACTCACATACGTACGAGATTTTAAGTTAATTTTAACATTACAGATTAGAAATCTGCACAATTTATTATTAAAAAAATGTAAATTTGATTTTCGCAAGAGTTTGTATCACGTAGGTATTTTCTTATAAACCTACAAATGCTTGCAACACTGTAATTGTAGAGTAGATGGCGACTGTAGGTTACTTGATATGTATTTTTATGTGACTGTTTGAAATTGTATTAAAATTAAATAGCGCCTACGTATTTAAAATACCAAAGAACATCTTTAGATATTTTATATGACAAGTAATTATTGTACTATTTACGCGATGTTTATCTTTGAATATGTTTATTTATTACTAGATATTTTCTGTGTCAAACTACAGGCAATTTTTAATATTTTTTTATATAAAAAAATGTAATATGTTTCATATACTTATCTATTCAGATTTTCGTACATCATTAATACAAGTATATTTAATGGTCTCTCCAGTCACTAATTTCTGTGTCAAAATCTTTCGTATGAAATAAGCACGTTCGGCTAAAACGCCTAAGATCCAGAATTTTATTTTGGAAGTTTTTGGCAGAATCACCAACTGTCAGGTGTCATATTGTCTCGTTTCTTCTAAATTTAAAAACCTACGTTTTCCGGCCCTATGCAACGCAATAATGTAAGTGGATTATAAAGTAATAACATGAAGCGATGATAGCTCATTGGTAGCTTGCAGGAACGCTGCGTCATGAGACGTGAGTTCGAATCCAACCACCTACAATGAGCTCGAGCTTTCGGTGAAAGAAAACATCGTGACGAAACCATGTCATGGTGGCAGGGACTTTTCTGTTCCGGCAGTGGCATTTGAGAGCCAGCCTCTCTTATAAAGGCCGGTAACGCACCTGCGATTCCTCTGGTGCTGTGGGTATCCATGGGTGACGGTGATCACTTACTATCATAGGTCAGGAGAGACACTTGCTCGTTTGCCGCCAATACAAAAAAAACAAAACATGTATTTTACGGTGCTACAATAACTCCATGGTAATTACTGACTAAAGAGCCGCCGTTTTGCTAGAACGCCGATTGGAACTTTGACGATATTAGTACAAATTTTTAGACGTTATATATCTGTACTAATATTATAAAAAGGAAATATTTGTATTTTTGTTTATTAACGAGTAAACTCCAAAACTACTGAACCGATTTCAAAAAATGCTATATTATCCCAGAGTAACATAGGCTATAAATTAGTTAACTAATTTTCAGTTCCATACGAACGAAGACGCAGGCAGCACAGTAGACACTATAAAGGGTCAAATAACCTAAGTTTATAAAACGTATAGTACGTATAAACTAAAACTTGTATCGTCCGGCTTGGCTCGAAGTACTTACTGATCGAACATTAAGGTATTCTCACACCATTATCACTCCTTGTTCAGAGTCATCTTTTACCACTCATCTGTTTTTTTCTGCTGTAATTGGAGTGGCAATACTACGTGTTTGTTCTCATATTCCAAACGCTTTGGATTCGTAACTTAGTCTATATTATACCTATTCTTATACTGTTACATATCAGGTTATTGGAATTTACTTAGATAATAAAATTTATTATATTTTAATCATTCTCATATATATGTGTAACGTTTATCGTTTGAACCTCGATGTGTTTAATAACCCTTAAATTGATAGTTATGTTTTTGCATTTTGGGACGTTTTGTCATTTTTATTTTAAATTTATACTTCTCCTGATCTTTTACACTCTCTTTATATATTTCGATTCTGTAATGGAAATTTAGAAGTCCGTAAATTCATCGATGCTTGATATCACATATTATAATATATTTTGTTTGAAATAACTGGATATAGTCATGCTAGCATTAGAAATAAATATACCAAAAATGCTTATAATATTCTATATTTGTTATAAACCCTACAAAGTTGTTAATTGTTTACTTTAGAAATTAGATATATTTATAATCCTTTTAAAGTATATTTTTTTAAAAGGTTATCACATTTATCGTTGCCTGTAGTTGGACAGTGATATAAAAATTGTCGGCACATTATTTAAAAATATATATTTCTTAAAAAAAAATACGTTAAGATATATGCATAGTAAGTTTTTATTACCTAATATAGGTACATTATGCAGAGAATATCAATGTTGACGACCTATACTTATATATTATAGATAAGTGATATTATTTTTCGTATTTATTTCAATAAAAAAGTTATTTTATTAATTAACGAACATGTTTTATTTTCTGTTATTTACATATTAACCTTTTCCACTCCAAGGCTGTTTTTGTTTGTATTCCACCAGCTCCACGCTAAAATTACGTTTTTTTACTTTTAGTGTTTTATGTGTATTTTGTAAAAAAAAACAATTTTTCTTATTTAATAAACTTTATTTTATGACTAATTACATGATACTATATTAGAATCCTAAATTTTAATCTTTATAATCCCTTTTGGTATGGTATTTTTCGAAAAATCCCAGTACGAAGCGAAGGTTTTGTCTCACATGTTTTGCAAAAATAGCATGTTTCTTTTCTCCCCCCCTTTTACTTTTCGGTTGGAACACACAGCACAATCCTTGTGCTTCCCCCCCTGGTTGTAAATAAATAAAGTGAGGGGTTCTATCGAGACGTTGTTCTGTATCTGCCGCAACCTCAGTTCTGCAACTTGTTTCGGGTGCCCTAAAGTCTCCAATGAGTGACATGAGCAAAGTTTGTCTGTACTTCTTATGACTCATTGCTACTTTTCCATTTCATACACTCAAGTCTTTATACAACACATATGTATTTATAATAGAGACCTCTAGCCCCCAGAAAAATAGTTTACTCCACCACTTGAGTGTTTTTCTTTGCAATTATAATCGACCGATCACTACTTTCAATCCGTGTCCGTGCTCCACAGCGAATTGATTCAGTCACGGTCGTATCCGCCAGGAAAATTCACACCATACATGACATTACAGGTTTTTGCATGAAAACAAACACGATGATGCACAAAGATAAGTTGTTTACGGCGCGAACATATAACGGGGCGATAAAAACTAGTTTTATTATGTAGCATCGATAAAATTTAATTGAATTATAGTATCTTACGATTCTAGAATATGTTTCATTCATTCGTGATTCAAACATTTTAGTAACAAAAATCCCTCCTGTTTTAAAATTTTCCGCAAAAAGAGGTATTACACCATGTCGAGTATCACTCGACAGTGGAGCTAGTGAAACAAAATCAGTGTCGAGTGCACTCGACATTGGAGTGCAAAGGGTTAATATAATGAAATACGCCGAAGAAATAAAACTTCTTATAAAAATTTGATCCGCCTTTATTACAATACACATTAAAATAATAATTATTGCAATTATATAATAATAATAAAAAAACAAATGAATCGTTGTTTATTAAATACATTAAATTTAAATATATATTTATATCTTCTTATTGCTATGCGTTTGCACGTGGGGTGGCGCGCGGACTAGAGGTCGCTAGTGTGTGGGGGTTTGACCACGTTGATATTCCGCCATACACTATTTACACACGTAAATAAATCATACTTTCCTATATCATGTTGTTCTGAATCAGTTTTTTATTATAAATCATGATTAAAATCATTGCGCTAACAACTTAAAGATAACTATAAAACTCTTTGCTCGGTCAAATGTTCATCCAGAATCTTCCATAATAATAATATAAAATACACATTCCAATATATGTGTATTATCCGATATTGGAATACGTATTAATACTTGACCCGTCAGACCTCCCTTACCCTTACCAGTAGTTAATAAATCGACTATAGCGCCACCTATCGCGTTGACTGATACGGTTATTTGTCGGGATAAATCTATTTTATAAAGTAGGATAAAGGAAGAAAACATATTCCGAGATCAGCGTGGACGAACATCGTGACATGGGATTTTTCTATATATATAAGTTTTGAATATAACCAAGGTGGTCGGACCCCTACGCCCTGCGTGGGACGCGCTGTGCTCGAAATAGTACGCACACGCATAGAACATCAACTGCAAACGATTAAAAAAACAAATGGTATTTATGGAAAAAAATCTATAATCTTTGTTATCCCATCAAAAAACAAATGGCAACCCTAACGTTTATATGTAAACCATACTGGTGTTGCCAATGTTGATTCGTTAATTCATTTGTTGTGTGTGACATTCTTGAATACAGTATATTTATTATATAGCTTATGTACAAAATGTACGACTATTAACAAGTTGTGACGTGCCAAATATGGATACTGTAATAGGGTCACGTTATTCGTATATCACCATAAAGCGTCGTATATTTTGTTCGGAAAATAAGTTGCCACGCTAATACGATGACAAAATTACCGACTTCCTAAATTATACAACAATCCAAGATGGCCACTATACAATTCCAGAAGTTACGTTTCAAAATTCAAATAACGTAATTTTAAGTCTCCGTGCGTTGGTCACCAAATATTTTTGTCATTTTAATAGCATCTTTATATCACAAACGAAGGACCCTACTTAAAATTAATACAACGAGTATAAAAGCCTCCGTAAACAGGAAAATTGTTGAGAGTTCAGCAGAAATCATTAAGAGAAGTTTAAATAATGACGTCATCGGAGGTTTATAGTCACAAAGCAGTTAATTCATAGAGATATCAAAATTTCCGTAAACAGGCATGCGGTTGTATTGTGTTCATTAAGTAAACATTTGTAAAGATCATTCCAGAAGATTCTAAACTTTCCAAAACGCTATTTTGTAAGAAATTCCATACACGAAAACCACATACGACATTAAAGATGTAATAGTATTAGATACAGAGAAGATAAACCATAGAGAAATATAGGAATATAATAAAAAGTGAAATAACAATTTTTGTGTTGTCTCTTTATAATGCTTTAAATTGATATTTACTGAATTCAATGGAGCTAGATTTGGTTTCCAAAAACACCATATGACGGTGTTAATAAATACTTTGTTTGATATCAACAGTAACGTCCCACACAAGTCCTCTACGCCCAAAGTACGATAACATCCGATACCTATACTATACCTAGACATTTGGTCGAACGAATAAAAACAAATGTACATCATTATACAAATCTACAATAAAATAATATTCATAATAAGCAAGTCTACAACGCGATATTTGTCACACGAACGCGTTCCTAGTCTAGAACGTTCCATTACTAGAAACTGTCGTGCGTACACTTAAAATATAATACACAGTTTATTTACAATGAAATTGCATGGGAAGGCGGCGATGCGACACCATTACGCATTACCGACGCTATATTTATTGATCATATTCAATGAACATCGAAAGATCGTTTGATGTTGGTGTGATGTAAAAATTTTATTTCCGTAATGAACATACTATTCCCTCTTGTTTTATTTACACTACAGTGTGCAGTAAATTTTACAAAAGCGTACGGAGAAGCACGTCTTCTTAAAGAGAATTTATTTTTCATTTTGTTCGATATATATATTCGAATATAAAAAATGCGGGGAGTTCTCTTATTTCTACTGAAAAAGGGAGAAAAGGGAAGATCAATTTCAAGTAAGAAAAATACGTCTAATGAAAAAAATTGGAAGAAAACCATTCGTGTTATTATCATGTCGAAAATTACATATTTATATAAAAAAAAAAATGTGTTTCTTTTGGTATAAGAAACGGGAGAAGCTCTTTTACTTGTAGTGAAATAGGGATGACAATTACAAGTGAGAAAAAAAAATACTTTTAAGTAAATTATAAAATAATACCATTTGTGTTATTGTGTCGAATATTTCTTATCTATATAAATCAAAATATATATCCCCCCTATACGTTCTCTTAAACCTTTAGATTGTAATGAAACTGATGTATTGATCTTAGCATGTTCGTGAAGATTCTTAACTCGAAAAAAAACGAACACTTTTTCTTTCAGTGGTATTAAAACACACAATTGTATACAGCTAATTTATATAGACTTTCCATGTTATATTTCTTTATACTTAAGGTTTAGCGTTATGGCCATAATCTCACCTGATCTTAAGTTACGCTACGGTCCAAGTTGGTAGACACGCTAAACCTGTGGAGGAATTGGCTTTCAAGTGCAACTGCCGGAACACCCCAATTTGGCGGCAAATTTTTAACTTAGGGTGGCAGCTAGCCAGGGGAGCATTAGAAACCCTACCACCATGCTATGGTTTCCTCACGATGTTTTCCTTCACCGAAAGCTCAAGCTCATTGTAGGTGGATTTGAACTCACGTCCCTTGACACGAAGTCAAACACACTACCACTGAACTATAATCCCTTTAACATCATTTCTATTAAAGTAAAAAATTATTAGGGATAATTTTTACGAATTCAAGGTAACTTCCAATATATCTGAATCTACACGAGTAGATAAAGTAGTAGTAGATCAGTATGAATAAAATGTATTTAGGTTTATATAAATATATGTTTGTTATGTCAAAACTATATACAGCATTGAACCAAAGACGTATAAATTCTCCGTGTGTACACACAGACGCCTTTTATGTTTACGAAAGTGGTTATTAGTTTAAAATAAATCATAATTTTGATACTTTATTACAAATAATAAAGGCTATCATACATTTGAAGGGGAAAATATAATTACAGAGAATAACGGATTACGCAATACTCGAACGTCGCATCTCAAACGATACGGCGTAAACCAGTTCCCCGACTTATGATTACGTTGTCTTATCCTATGTATAAATAGTATTATCAATCTCAGGTAATTCGTTTATATTGTCAAAGCGCAACTGATTCATTCTAAGAAACTATGATTAAATACTTCTAAAGGGTCATCCATAAATTACATCACACGTAAGGGTCGTAAATTTGATGAGGTCACATTTAAAAATCTTACATATGCAAACAGGAAATGTGAAAAATGGTCTTCCTGTAAAATTACATAATATGTGACTTAAATTAAGGAGCCGGAGAACAGATGCAATGTGAACACAGACTCAGGACTCCGACCCAATAGGCTATAGAGGAACACCGTGGCGTTTTAATGGGTATTATCAGCGATTCATTCCAGGCCCATCAGGCAGAAATGCCTAAACGCATTTCTCCATGTCACATTAGGCAAGTCTAACAAATGTGACCAGCTGTGACAAAATAAAACCAGATCGAGTTTCTTGCCGGTTCTTCTCGTTGCCTGGGCTTATTTTCGAACCGGTGGTAGTTTTGACGTTCATAGGCGCCATCACGGGGCCTAAATTGAATAGTTTTTTTTTAAAGGTCAAAAGTAGTTCGTGTGCCGTAATTTGTGGATAACCCCTAATTATTAATTTTCTATAATAACATTTCAAAGATACAAGTCATAAAACGACATCCCGTTTCCACACCGTTTTAATATAAGGCAACGTTTTAATAGATACTTCTATTTTGCAATAAAATTTATATATATATATATATTTTTGTTTTCATTTAACGTCTAGTTATTATTAAAGTTTTTACGTGCGACTACGATGCGTGATGATATTTATTTCTAGCCAAATAAAGCCAAATTGTCTTTGTATACAATCGCTAGCGGTACGAGGCAATTGATTTAAATGTCAATTTATTTCAATTGTATCTCTATTTATCATATTTTAAAATAATTTATTGGTTAAGCGTTATGGCAACAATCTCACCTAATATTAAGTGATGATGTAGCCTAAAATGGTGTACATACTAAGCCTAGGACTGGCTTTCTAGCACAATTGCCTGAACATACCTATAGGTTGGTGGTAGATTTTCAACTTGAGGATGGTAGTCAGGTGGGCATTAAAAACGCCTACTACCATGTTATGGTTTCATGACGATGTTTTCCTTCACAGAACTGCCAAGTTCATTGCAAAGATCGAACTCATGTCTAATTTAAACTGAGCTATCATCGCTTCAAAAATATTTTTTTAGCAAGCTCTTATTACGCGATTTAGTGTTAAGATATGTTGTTGATTTGGTGCTTAGAATGTCATCCAATACATTATTTATTTTCTCGTTAGGCTGACGATTGTAAAAAAAACTTGACTATGAAGGCAGTAGAGGAAACAACACAATTATGCTCGAAATAACTTTTAGCATCAGTCTTATAATAACCATACTTAGTCCATATACTGTGTTTGTACCTTGTAATCTTGAATCATAGACACTATTTTCTATACCATAAGTATATTCTACAATATACGTTGGATACGTTGAAAATTTTCTATAATAGATAAATTAATTAAACAATTTGTTGTAAAGTTCCGTCCACTCATTCTCTATAAATTACGGATATAAACACACTTTTTACAATATACCGATAAACTCCATTTTTTAATCCCACGGAATAAAAAGACAGTTCAAGTGTTGCCAGTTAATTGGAATAAAAAGATCATTAATACCAATGCAACTGGAGTTATTCGTTAAACTGTACAATATTCTATTTCCTGTTACATTTCCAACATTATATTTGTTTAAATCAAATAAAATTTCATTGATACAAAAAAATAAAGTATTTTATATTTTTCTAAATTATATAAACAATGATAATATTAATTTATCGAATTAATCTTTTACAATCGAAATGATTAAATGATAAACTGTAAGTTGGGCAACACTGTAAATAATGTGGTAACCTTATTTCTAAGATTGACATGAGCTAATGTCAAATTATATCGTGAGATTAAAAAAACGTTATATAAAAAAAACGAAATTAAATGCAAAATAAAAGTATATTATGAACTAAAAAGTTATTAATTGTATTATATGCCATTTTTGTGTAATGTCAAAAGCACTGACAGCAAGTTCTAAAGCTACAATTTTATGTCGCAGGAATCGACAAAAAACAGAGACTTCAGAACTTGACTATCCCTTTGAAACTGCCAACTTTTAAAAAACTACTAACATGCATTTCCGTTTTTTTTTTCCAAACATTTAAATCGCGCCAAAGTGTCAAGTGTTATATTAATAGAAGGTACAATTTCTCCAAGGCTGCGTTTCATATGTACAGTAACGTCTAAAATCAAATTACATTAAATAAATATAATAAAATTTGCAATCACTACCACTTTTCATTATACGCACTTACGAAAACAGACTTAGCTTGATCAAAACGCTAAAATAAAAAATTCCAAACGTAGCTGTTCGTGTTCGGATACAACAACAAATCAATAATTCAATCGATCTTCCAATAAATGGTACTATATATATTCCGAAAATGCATATAGAATCGTAAGCGACGTTAGCGTCAAGCCGAGCCGGTGTATTTACTGTTCGGTACAGGGGAATCCCGCGGAGGGGTTTCCACGCCGCCGTGACGTCACTGTGACGTCACACGTCCCACTCCCTGCTAGTCGGAGGGCCGCGGGGGAGGGGCGCGGGGCGGGAGAGGAGACGCGGGCATACTCCAACTCTCGCTGTTCCCCCACCTGTTTACGCCAGGAACCAAGGAAGAAATTAAAAATGATTTCTTATTCAAGGGTAGTACCTAAATAGATTCCGTTTTCGTGCATCGGGTACACAGGTTGTATGTAACATAGTGACCTAATTAGTTAATTCTCCATCAGAATGACTTTCGGACTCGTATGGACTTGCGGCCATTCAAGTATTACGTAAGCATTAAAATGGGGGCGATCGTTGCTTATTTTTGATGACACGGTGATTAGGACAGGGGGCTTGAGATGATACGTCAGCAATATTCCCAAATTCAGCAGGATACCCTAAAATCTTTGTTACTGTTTGCTCGTTCTCATGAGGAGTTCTGTGGCAACTTTAAAAATTTATGTGTATATTACGTTTACGTATGCATAGGAATGGGTGGGAGTAACAAATAGGATGGGTGGATCAAAATTTACTAAAATTATTCTTTCATATTACTTGAAGGGCCTCCTATCTGAAAAACTTTTTAAATTACGAATTGAAAACCATTATCCACCCAAAAGTTAAAGAATAATGGCTATAAATAATAAGGTAAATGTCCATAGGCGGCTTTCAAGTAATAATTAGCGTAGTTTTTGAAGATTTTTGGCTTATTTACCTCTTTCTATTAATAAATTGTGACTACAACTAATTTATCTCAACATTTGGCGATCTAATTAGAAATAGTCATGGTACTCCCCGTAAAACTTAAACGAAAAATGTTGCCAACTTGGGAGAAAAAAAAGGTTAGGTAGTATACAATCGAGGGCCTCCCCGTAAAACATAACAGAAAAGAGTGAAATATATTTTTATTGAAATATAAAAAAAAAAACAATGTTACATAGGACGTCGTTTAAACGCCCTCCCGTCCTCGTAACATTTTACACGACCCTCTTCCCCCGAAATTGCGATACTTGAACGCCGTAATATGGGAAAAAATATTTTGCAGTGCATTTTTTTTTATACTTAAGGCTTAGCGTTATGGCCATAATCTCACCTGATCTTAAGTGACGATACGGCTCTAGTTGGTAGACACGCTAAACCTGTGGAGGAACTGGCTCTCAAGTGCTGCTACCGGAACACACCTATGGGTATTTGGCGGCAGGTTCACAACTAGAGGGTGGTAGCTACCCAGGCGGGCATTAGAAAAAGCCCTACCACCATGCTATGGTTTCCTCACGATGTTTTCCTTCACCGAAAGCTCAAGCTCGTTGTAGGTGCTTGGGTTCGAACCCACGTCCCTTGACGCGAAGTCGTGCACACTACCACTGAGCTATCATCGCTTCAATCAGAATAGAATAGGTAAATAGCAAACGAGCTGGACTCACCGGTTGTGCAGATGGCGCGGATGGTTGTGCTGGTCCCGGCGCGCTGCAACGTGATGCCACTTGACATAACCGCTGAGCCGGCGCTTCACCAGCCCCGCGAGCGAGTGCAACCAGCCTGCGACACGCACAACACACGCCCGCGTGCCTCACTACGCGCACCGCCCCACCGCAACCCCCGACCCACCCCCTGACCCGACCCCCTGACCCCTGACCGGCCTACACACAGCGCTCTGCCCACTCGCACGGTACGACCTCTTCGGTTCTCAATACAGTCATTATTACACACCTAATAATCTTTAAGACCTTAACCGGCCGTTAACGTTGAACCAGTTAAAAACAACACCTTTTTCCAACGCATCATGTTTTGACGTGACCCAATATATGTCCAAAGAAAAAATTAGACCTTAAAATATTTGAGAAACCGAAGAGCTCATAAGCCTGTACATGCCTGACTAATTCAACAGACAGCAAAGCGATTCCAGATGAAGATGAACGTGATCGTGAACATTATACCCCACACCCCTTGCTACCGAGGTCCGAGGCTGTTTACATGTAAGCCGGTATAAAGAAGCACTACCCGTCTTCGTCTAGATATGTACGTAAAACAACAGGAGCAAAAGAGACGAAAACGTGCGGTGTTTGCCGTTATTACCGAAATAGTATGAATTAAGAAGGCAATAATCGATATGTTGACAGCTCAGGAGATCATGGAACATTAAAAATTTGAACTGATTACTTAGTTGTTATCACCCACCGCTCCCTTTGGCAGGTATGGTATATACAGGTGGATATGGTATATCTTGGTCACACCCAAGTTTATTTTTTTAAAGGGCGACCGTTGTGTCATTGCAGCGTCAGTAGCGCCCTCGTATTATTTTAATGTTATTGTTATGGTAAAATAAAAGTAAGTTTTTTTTATTTTTATTTACATGTTTACATTGCATGTGCATATTTTTTATATATGGAAATTATTTCGCTCGTATTTTCTTATTTAATTTTTTTTTATTACTCGACAGTATTTTCTTTGGCAATCATTGCTTTTTTGTTGAGGGCGTTTCAAATTAAATATACGTTTAGTGTTATCTGTACATATGTTTATTCTATACTAGCTGTCCCTGTAGTATAGAGGTTGTTACGTACATTCCAGTAGTTAATAACCCGACCGTAGCACCACCTATAGTATTTATAAATAACATAAAAAACCGTTTCAGTGAAAACATACACATATGTGTCATTTTTCATAATGATACGTAGACTGTATATTAATTTATCGATTAGACACAAACATGTTTTTTATATATGTATACAATGTGTATATATGTATAACGACTTTAATTAAAAAATTCGACAATGAGTTCATATACTACATAATTGAAAACATAAATTCCTTCTGCTTGAGTAACACTTTTGATTTATAGAATAAAAGTGTATGTTGATCTATAAATTTGGTTATCAACATAATAATATTGCATACAAGAAGAGACTCATAAAATAAAAATATGGATATCTTTGGCCTTAATGCCGATGATAAACTAAAATCTAATTTTACTTCTTTATCCATAAGAATTATCAAAAATACGGTACGTATAAAAGAAACATACTTTATTACAAAATCGATGGCTTCTTGTAATTAAGAATAAAATTTCAAAAAGCGTTCGAGCAATGACTTGAGCCAAGAAAAAGGCATTTGAAAATGAGAACACAACTAAGTTTTAAATTAAGCAATTACTCCTATAGCGATCACTTAGACCGAATTTTACGATGATGCTCAAGGAAAAAACGCGAACGAAGCCGAGGGCACAAACTAGTTTAATGAAGACCATTATACAGACATCTTGATCTCATTTTAATCGATGTCATATTTCTTACCATGATCTCCTGAAGCTGTCCTCGGATGTGCCATAATTGCTGTAAATCTTTCCTCAAGCGATAACTTAGCGTACATATATAGCCCTTATTATCTAAGTGTTAAGTTCGTGTTTAGTGTAGCGAGGCATGTGACAGAGCAACATGGGCAGGCGATGTGTGAGGCGCGGAGGGTCACAGCGGCGAAGCACTTTATATATCTACTAAACATTGATAGACATATATTTTGTATACATTTTAGGCCTAACATAGGTACTATATCTCCTGATTTTAAATAACAATGTGACCCAAAGTGGTGGAGACGCTACGTCTAGTGGAGGGACTGGCTCTCAGGGGCAATTACCAGAACACAGCTATAGGTATTTGATAGCAGATGTTTCAATTTGAGTGTGGTAGTTAGTAACACGGGCTTTAAGAAATGCGTGCTACTACCATGCTGTGGTTTCATCACAATGTTTTACCGGAAGCTCAGGCTCATTGCAGGTATTCGATACGTCTGTACACCAAGCGACAGTTGCATCGAATCAACAATTTTCTACATCGATTATCGCTTAATTACAACTGCAAACCATTTAGTCAAAAGATTGCCCAATAACGCAAACATTCTATCAATGTATAGTAAATGATAAAATTAAAATATATATACCTTTTCATACCAAAAGATATTTGAAAGCCATAAAAATGAGTAGGTTAGATCCGACAATAAATTATAACATACATCCTGAACACCGTATCGATTCAACATGTCGATAGAGTTCGATAGAACATTCTTAAAACGATAAAAATAAAAAACACCGATATAAATATCAATTAAATATGCAATAAGGTGAATTTGACGGTGCTAGAGTTGTGCATATTATTATAATTTCATTTATCGACATCGACGACACAGCTGAACGTAACACTGTTATATCCCAAACTCTAAATAATATATACTTTGTTTCTTTACAATATTCTGAGCAGAAGCAAACCGGCAAGCACATAGGAATGCGACTAAGCTTTTATAAGATTTCCCCCGACTTTTTGCTAATCGATATTTACATATTGATATGGAATTTATAACAAGAGAAATATGAAACACTATATGACGCTATGAAATTATTGTTTTATTTTATACATATATTAATAAAAACATACTTACAAATCACGTGATATAACTATCGATAATTTTATATCGATTTTACAAATTACGAATATACTTCAACTAATTGGTCTGTAATAATGTCAAAGCTACATATGGGGTAAAAAGCTTTTAAACAATTATTTCACAGCATAATAGTAATGTAACTGAATGCAGGGATGAGAGAAGAGAGTGGCAAGCGCAGCTGCATTCTTAACGTCCGATTTCATCTTATCGACATTGTCATAGGCTGGCTGCCCTCCTTGTTACATAAAACATTAAAAATAAATACAGAAACAATTAGTATAAACATCTCCATCTAACTTTAGACGAAATTCTTTAGTTAAAAAAATATATTTTATCGATTTTTTTCATGAGAACTTTTCTTCCGAAGGATGTATACATATAGCCAGTCTTAAAACTGATAACAGACCCCTATATCTGCTCCTTTTAAATTAATTTTGGTGTAGTTTAATTACTAAAAAACAAAATTAAGTATGTACGCATATCAATTACCTATAAATATGAAGAACAAGGGAATTCGATAAGGGGCCATTCGAGTATTACGTAAGAACCAAGGAACCCTCCCATTTTATGACAAGAGGATGGGTTGGGTCTAGACCAGTGTTTCTCAAACTATTTAGCGTACCGGTCACTTTAAGGAAAATTAAATGCCCAAAAACATTGCTTAATTTTGCTGATAAAGGCAGGGTAGAGTCAAAAAATTAGTATAAGTTTGTTTACGTAATATTTGAATGACTCCTAAACGCAGTGGTTAATTTACAACTAGCCTATGTACGCTTCAAAGCCTAGGGCGGCAAACTCGGGGTATCTTTATTTTGTTATTTAAAAACTGAAATGATTCATATTTATTAAAATATGTAAACGTTTCTCGATAATATATTTCACCACTTAGAACCTAAGTTTTAAATCGATTTGTTTTCTACAGTTTACGTAGTCCTATGTCAAATCTAATTGTGGAGGTAGGTAGGGACGGCAAAATTTGAACAACTCTGTAAGTCTTCCAGAAAAAGATAGCCCCAAAGATGTTCAATAGAAGAGTAGAGCGGTTACCTTGATCGTCGTGATGATGCTTCGGCGTGGGGAGCGCGGGCGCGCTGCTCTCACTTCGGTACCCGTTGCGCAGTTCCGCTCGGGTCAAACTCTGACTCCGACCCTCGGATAACCTGGAATACGTTATATATTAACAGGTGAGATCATTCTCAAACTTTAAGGAGCACTAAGAGAAAATTAAAACCTAACAGCCCCCCCCCCCCGCTCCACCACCAAAAAATTTTTCATCTACACAAGTTTTTACAATAGCATGCAGGAAAATAAACAATGACGGCTTAGGTTGAGGTCCTGACATGTTAGTGTTATCACCTAATTTTATTTTCACATTAAAACATACAGGTTAAATCTCAGCATTCGACCTCCATTTTTTTTTATTTCTTTTAAGTAACGAGATCTGTAACAAAAGTAGCTAGCTACCGGGTAAGGTTGGTGAATTACCAAAAAGTAACGTTTTGTGATAATTGTTCATATGAAATTACATACATATTAATACTAATGAAGAAAGAATAAGGTATTAACCTGTCATTGAGAAGTAGAGGCGACGGTGGATGCAACCTCTCGTGTAGCGAAGGTGGCTCCAACTCCGAACTACCGTTTGGTACTAAAAAACAAACAGTTAGTAATATATAGTTTAATGATTTTTATCCATCCTATAGGTGTTTAAGGTGCCTAAAAAAGTTTTCACTTAAAAATAACTATATAAGTCATAATAAGTCATATAGAAAGAAAATTAAATAATAGAAATTAATTAGATATTTAGTTGACATAAACAACTGTTTTAACCTGTTCAATACATTTAAGTTCTTAGTCATTTAAATCGGAGAATTAATCTATACCCTACATAAGTAGGAGTAATATGATAACTCAGTGATAGTGTGTACGACTTCGCGTCAAGGGACGTGAGTTGGAATCCATCTACAGTGAGATTGAGTTTTCGGTGGAGGAAACCGTTGCATGGTGGTAGGGGCTTTTCTGATGCTCGTCTGACTAGCTACCACCCTCGAGTTGAAAATCTAATACCAATAGGTGTGTTCCGACATTTGCAATTGAGAGCCAGTTCCTCCACAGGTTTAGCGTGTCTACTAACTTGAGCCGTATCGTCACTTAAGATCAGGTGAGATTATGACCATGACGCTGAACCTTAACTATAAAAAAAATGTTAAAAAATATTTACCAACATTTTGTGATATTAACACAGAAATTAATTTGAAACTCAAATAATAGCATTTTTGACGCATCGATAGCTCAACGATAGCGTGTACGGACGCCGCATAAGTGGATGTAAATTGTATGCATGTATGTATGTATGTATGTATGTATGTATGTATGTATGTATGTATGTATGTATGTATGTATGTATGTATGTATGTAAGTAACCCTAGCAATGTGCTTGATCTTTCGGTAAAGGAAAACATTATGTTTAAAACATATTATAGTGGCAGGGCCGTCGTTCTAATGCCCGCCTGGCTAGCTACGGACTGTATTGGTGAGCTTACGAGACAGCCCCTCTACTAGGCTTAGCAAGTCCACCAACGACACATAACATCAATTGGAATTGTAGCCGCAACGCTAACGTTATAAATCATAAACAATAACATGGCAGAAGTGGAAATGAATCTGAGGTTTAGGATGTAAAAACGTAAAGCTGGTTTGTACCTTCGTGTCCTAGCATGTGATGCTGCCGGCTCGTCCGCGGCGGCGGCTCCGGGGACCGGCCGGCGCTGTGCTCTCTGCTTAAACTATACACGATGATAGCTCAGTGGTAGTGTGTACTACTTCGCGTCAAGGGACGTGAGTTCGAATCCAAGCACCTACAATGAGCTTGAGCTTTCGGTGAAGGAAAACGTCATGAGGAAACCATAGCATGGTGGTAGGACTTTTTCTAATGCCCGCCTGGCTAGCTACCACCCTCAAGTTGTAAACCTGCCGCCAAATACCCAATAGGTGCGTTCCGGCAGCTGCACTTGAGAGCCAGTCCCTCCACAGGTTTAGCGTGTCTACCAACTTGGGTCGTATTTTCACTTATTATAAGGTGAGATACTGGCCATAACGCTAAACCCCTAAGTATATTAAAAAAAAACTCATTTGTTCGGGTTCGAAGGGTTCAAAGCGGCAGATGGTAGTGGGGATTTAGTGGTTAGCACCGAGCGAGTACCACAAGCTCCATCAACGCGTAAAGAGGTACCCCTGAGTAGACCAGAATGACAGCGAAGACTGGCACTGAATTTTGGTTTAATGTCAGTCACCACTATACTATGCTTAACACCAGGAGCAGTGCAGTAACTTTGGTGAGTTAAAAAAAATATATAATACTTTCGGTCTCCCGGTGCTGGTGGGGTATGTGTAAATGCATTTCCCCACGTTAAAATAAAGGCCCACAAAGAACATGGTCCCATCGTACCCTGACCTTCCAACATTAACAAAAATTACTTAGATCTGATGACAAAATTCCATAAAACCTTAGCTTCGTCCATACCATGATCCATTGCATTAAATGTTGTAGTGCAATTATTTTTACTTTAAATAAAGTGATCTTAGGGAGCTCTTAACTTGAATGTTATTCTGTCATATTACAGTTTTGCTATAATTCTCAAACTTACATTATGTATTGGTGCATTGGTTTTTGATTTGGGCACTTTAATTGTTCACTTAATACTACGCACTGTCAAGCTTAATGTTAATACAAAGTTATTGTTATATTTTGTTAGTTTGTTTATTTTGAGCGTTGGTTTGTATTAGATGCTTGTTGAGATGCGTCAAATCGAGGTGCCTGTTAACTGTTTAATTGCCAAGTTTTGTCAACTCAGCACTTTACCCCAATCTGCATTAATTTTCATGAGACCAAACACATAATTTATTCCCTCTTGCCCTGATTTGTTGTTACTACACATCTCTGGTGGTTATTCGCATGAAAAATATAATTTAGTTATTGTGCTTAATTAATTAATTAATAAATAACTCGGATGCCCTGAGTTTTAAGTCTAAATAGAAGCATCGTGGACAAATTTAATTATTTTCTATAACAATGTTCAATGTATACAATGAAATATAATAATATGGAACTTACCTTCTATGCCTTGGTGTCGAATGCAGGTCTACGCGGGACCGCCTCTGTTGGTTCTGATGATAAAACCGCTGCAGCACTATCGGGCTCGTGTTTCCAGAGCTCTGGAAAGTTTTATAAGAAGTATACCCTTTCCTACATTTATTAATATATATACTTGCAGGGTAGTAACATACGACGATTGCGTGTAACTGGACTGCAATCAACGTACACAGTGTAACACCCGCCTTAGGTACACATTTAGGCGTTCCGGGATTAACTGTCCAATAAATAATGTAATGTAATAAATAATGTAATGTAAAAAATGTAATAAATAATGTCCAATAATGGGAAGGTGCTCAACATTGCTCAGTTAGCACGCATTATAATAATATTTAAACATAGATAACTTTGCTAGTTTGCTCGCCTACACAGGACGGGGAATTGTCTTTGGCAATACGAATTTGACTGCACGATTGGTCTAGCGGTTTAAGCGGTCGCCTTGCCGCTGCCGCCGCGCTGAGTGCTGCAAGTTCGAATCTGGCAGAGGACTATTATATGTGTAATCCCCAAATGATTGTTTGTAAAGTATCCCGGCTAGATCATTAAAGAAGAAAAGAAAATCACATTAGTTGTGTTACAAAAAAAATCTCTTCGGCAAGATTGCTAATACCAATAATCCAGTTGAATGCCTTAAACAGTGCTTCAAAGATAGCGTGTGAGGCGACATGAATGTTAACCCGAATTGATTTAAAAAAATGAATTCGTAATACACTATGCAACACAAAATATACAAAAGCTAATAAAAACTATATCCTGACATTACGAATTACATATTCCATGGCTGGGAGAAGGAAGTCTACAGCCGCAAAGAAAGAAGGTAAATGATTGCCGTGGTATTGTGGTTAATGATAACTATGGGTTGACTTAAGAGAACGAATGTTCACCGAAACACTGTCAGTAATCTCAATATTACGCATATTAAGTAGGCCTATCAATAGTATTGTTCTATCAAATACAATAAGAATTTCAAAAATTTGCCTGTTAATTGCTAATATTAGCGCGTTCAAACAATCAAACTTTTCCGATTTATAATATCAGTAATATAGATTTTGTTGGATATTATAATAGTAATTATAAAGTAAAATGTCATTATTTGTATACAAAAAAACATTTACTTTACAGTTTCGCTTCCAAAACAATTAGTACTTCGAGCAACAATTACATACATTGAATTAACATAATAATTACTGCGAATTTTTATTACTTAAACACACAGTTTGCATCCACACGAAAATCGCTACACTTAATTTTCACCACTATTTTGCTTGTATCACCACAAGTCGGTGACATCGTGACCTCGAAGTTTTTACCCAATTTGAAGTTTTCGACCGATGCAGTGTTTACAAAAAAAAAAAAAAAACTTTTTATTTCGAAACACCCTTAGTGTATTTAATTAGCATGGCAATACGATAAATACCTATTATGATATAAGTGGTAAGTAGATATAGTTACCGTCGGTGAAGCTCTCCAACGGTTGTCAGCAGAGACCCTGCGCACTGGAGGCGGCGGCGGCGACGCGCACGCCTCTATCGTCCTACACAAACAACAATAAACTCTAAATTAAAACTCTAAATCGATAGAAATGCAAAAAATGCTAGTGTTCACCCGATAAATAGTCGAAATACGACAATAATAATTTCTGAAATTTATTTTTATATATTCAGGATTTTTTAGGTGGTAACACCGAAGTTCGTAATTAAATAATAAAATAAAAAAAGAGAAAATCGATTAACAAACAAACGCATAAAAACAAGAATTGTTCGATTTCATAGTATGGCATGGTGGTAGGGCTTTTTCTAATGCCCGCCTGGCTAGCTACCACCCTCAAGTTGTAAACCTGCCGCAAATACCAATAGGTTTGTTCCGGCAGCAGCACTTGAGAGCCAGTTCCTCCATAGGTTTAGCGTGTCTACCAACTTGGGCCGTATCGTCACTTAAGATCAGGTGTGATATGGCCATAATGCTAAACCTAAAGTTTAAAAAAAAATATATATATACCAAATTGCTTTTGTTTAATACACATATATTTAAAACACAACATACATGTTTATATTACAGATCATAATTTTTTGTTCATTAATTTTCTTACGGTCTATTGATACATTTTTCGCTAGAGATTATAGGTACTAAGTATATTAAGTTTTATTTTTGTCCCATGAATATGAATCCTTGTAAAGTAACAGTGGATAGTTCACCTGCGTCTAGGGTACGGTGAATGCTGAGAGAAGTCCGCCTCCAAGCTCGCAGGCTGAGAACTACTCCCACCGGCGTTTTCGTTCCCGTGTGTCGCCCACCACGCCCTAAACCACCATAACACACCATAATTTTAAGACAGCCATAGATTTTCGCAGGACCTTAACTAATCACTAAGGTAAAGGAACCAATTTCACTGAAGTTTACTGTGTCATACTTTCAGAGGGTCATTCAGATATGCAGGCACTCGTTGAATCAACATCCCACTGCCATGTCGATCCAAAAAAGAGGGTAAACAGAGCTTTAAACTCTCATATAAGCATTATCTAATGCAACTTCAAACTCAGTAATCGAAGTGACGTACAATGTATTCACGCAACTCTATTTTAATCTCTGTCTATTGGTGTGTATTTGTTATTCTAAATTTATATTTATATTTGATTTATTTAGTCTTGAATATGTAGTTACAGTAGCTATACCTACTTAGTTTTTCTGTCTAGTTTGTTTGTGTAATTTATTAAGTATTTCTTTCTTTCTTTAATGCAAATATACTACATAATATTTTTCTAAAAAAATATCTCAAAATGTTGTATTAGCGAACATTAAATGGGCCCTGACGAAAACGATGATGCCGATGTCCTTTTTACTTCATGAATGTCATGAAGTGAGCTCCATATGTGGTAGTTGTTGATAGATAAATACCAGTCCTGTTAACTATGAGAACCATTGGTATAGACCAGCCATACTCAAAGTGTGCTCCGCAGAGCCGTAGGGTACCGCAAAATTTCTGTGGCTGCTCCACGAGAATACTCATGATAATGGAGAAAACAACTTCATTTCAGACTTCAACTCTTTTCTATCAAGCCTGATATCAACCAATTGATGAAAATTACGAACAAGTTTCATACCTGCCATTAGATATTTATGCACTATGTATTTATGATATGCAAATGTTAGATATTAACATAATTATTAATAATAAATGTTCATAAAAAATTGTTTTTTTTTTTTTGCTCCATCAAATATTTCGCTTTTCAAAAGAGTTCCGTAGCCAAAAAAGTTTGAGAATCACTGGTATGGATAGATAAATATTCGTACTCATATCCAAAACCGCTTAAATTTACTAGAGACATTTATATCCAAAAGGAATGGTCAATCGTGCCACATACCTGGTGGGGGTCGGGGTGACCTGCTCCGGCATCCAGTGCTGCGAGCTGGTGACGAAGTTCCGTACCGGCTGAGGAGTGGCAGGTGCCTCGACGCCGTTGGGCGGGGCGGAGCTGCCCGGCTTCGAACCCGGGCCCGTGAGCGGGAGCGAGGCGTACCAAGCGCCCACAGAGACCGAACTACGAGCTGACTTCATTACGAACGGGTGCTCCAGTAGTTTAGCGTATTTCGGACGCTGTCTATAGTTTTTCGTTAGGCTGCAAGAATATATCACCACATAGTATAAAGCAAAGTCGCTACCCGCTGTCTATCTGTCCCTATGTAGATCTTTAAAACTACGCAATAGATTTTGATGCGCGTTAATAGATAGAGTGATTCAAGGGGAAGGTTTATATGTATAATACATGCCTAATATAGTTGAGAAACACTGATAATTTTAAAGGTTTCTAATGTGATGTCGTGAATAAACACATTTTTGAGCTTACATTGCAAACGCTGGCTGAACCCCACGAGATAGATCAAAATATTGTACTACAGTATTGCACACCTTAAAAAGGTCTACTAAAATGTCTGCAATGTTATATGTCTATGTATTAAGGATAACCCACAATAACCATTTTTCATCCTGTACATTTTACGAGAAATAATGGCTTATTTACGAAGCGATTTAAAGCAATACAGTATTATTTCTTATCCAATTTAGTGCCTTAAATGCATTGTGCATTTATTATAGATCAATGTAGCCTTTGACAGTAAGCCTTTTAAGTTTTAAAAAGAATGAAGAACATCATTTTAGGTGATATGAAGTTCGCTGAGTCAGCAAGTAATCTTATATAACAACTAGATGACCAGGCAGACCTTGTTCTAACTTTAAGAATAGTCAATCACATCAACTACATCAACATCTATCGCGTTATGATCACTTATCGAGATAAAAAGTATCCTATCTCTCAAATTGAATCAAACTGCACACTGTGTGCAAAATTTGATTAAAATCAGTTCAGTAGTTTAGGAGTTCATCGCGGACAAACAACGTGACACGAAATATTTATATATATATATATATAACAATATATAAATCGAAACAGTTCCTCAGGGATAGTGAATAAAGGTTAAAGCCAACGATAGCTCAGTTGTGGTGTGTAGACACTACGTCAACCGACGTGAATTCAAATCCCGATAATGATTTCGATGAACTTGGGGTTTTGGTGAAATTAAACATCGTACTTTCTTTTTTTTTTTATACTTAAGGTTTACCGTTATGGCCGTAATCTCACCTGATCTTAAGTGACGATACGGCCCAAGTTGGTAGACACGCTAAACCTGAGGAGGAACTGGCTCTCAAGTGCTGCTGCCGGAACACACCAATTGGTATTTGGCGGCAGGTTCACAACTAGAGGGTGGTAGCTAGCCAGGCGGGCACTAGAAAAAGCCCTACCACCATGGTGTACTGAAATTAAACTAGGTTAACAAGGTAGTCATAACTTTTTTTTTTTTATATCGTAATGCATTTTACAATGCCTGCCTGCCTAGCAACCGCACGCAAATTGAAAACCTATCACCGAACATCCATCACAATCATAAACAGTATCATTAAACCAAACTTCACACATTATCACACACACACACAAAAAATAAAGATGTTACCAAATTCTATATTAACGCGAGTGAAGCTACAGGTAACAACTAGTATCTCTAATTGTCATTCGAAGGTAATTACATATATATATACACTCACCACTGCGAAACAAACGATTTGAACTCAGATGTGAACTCCGTATCTTCGGGCAGCTGAGGTGGATCGTCGGCTATTACCTGCCAATTATAACAAATATGTTTCATGCCTCAACATAATCATACAAGGTCCAAGATGTCACTGATGTCACTTTTAATATGAAAATCTGCATCCAAATACCTAGAGGTGTGTTCTGGCAGTTCATATAAAGATGATTAAGAAGAATAATTAGGGGCCGATCTAATATAGCAAGGACTTTTATTTAAATAAAAAACTGGACAATTAAAATTTGTTTTGTTATACGGAGAATCTTTCGACTACTTCTAATAGCATTACCAAAGGTTAATAAATAAGGATTTTTTTTATTTAATTAGTATTAGTAGAAAAAGGTAAAATATGATTATGAGACTTAGGTAAAAATGCTCACTTGGGTGTTACATACATACAGACACACAGACGTCCGAGATTGAATTTATTTAACTAGTTTTAACAAAAGTTGCATCAAAAATATCATGAGAGTTAAAAATAGTGTTTTTTCCTGACATGTGTGTGTATATATTATTTTACAATTGGAATATGTGATAAATAGAGTCATTTTAAGTTTGAAAAATCAGTTGTTTTGTGTGAAGTGACAGTAGTACCCACCTCAAAGCTTCGCTTATGAAGCATGCTATAAATACTATGAGATACTAAATTAAATGAATATGAATGGTTACATAGTGAATATAAGCTTGAAGTAGCGAGAGGTATCCCAGTGGTATCTCTCTATAATCTACTAAAAGATCTTGGCCTGTCCTGGACTGCAGTAAGTTCTATATTACAACATGCCTCCAAAACTGTGGTAGCGGGCTCCTACCAAATTCATCTAGGCAGGTAGAGAAACACGAGTAGTGAAGATATGTGTTCAACCGTTAGGGTACCTCTGAACTGCTTAAAGTTTCCCTCTGTGTCAGACGATAAATCCTTGGAAGGTTAAGAAGTTTATCCGTAGATGTAAATGAAGTTAACGGGGTTTATTATGTACATACCCTTGTGAGTACTTCGAAATCGTTCTGGCAGTCCCTGTAAGGGAAGACACCGGTGGCCAGCTCCACCAGGGATATGCCCAGTGACCAGACGTCAGCTCGGATGTCGTAGTCCGGCCTCGTCGGGTCCGGAGGGTCTATCCGTTCTGGCTGTAATATATAAAAAATATTATAATTATTGTTATAATGTTGAAATATTATTATTTCTTATGTTAGCGATCGTTTAAAAACAACTTGGCTAGGAGCACTGGTGTATTTTCAAATCGTTGAAAAATAACTTGGCTAGGAGCACTGGTGTATTTCCAAATCGTTAAAAAACAACTTGGCTAGGAGCACTGGTGTATTATCAAATTGTTGAAAAACAACTTGGCTAGGAGCACTGGTGTATTTTCAAATCGTTAAAAAACAACTTGGCTAGGAGCACTGGTGTATTATCAAATCGTTGAAAAACAACTTGGCTAGGAGCACTGGTGTATTATCAAATCGTTGAAAAACAACTTGGCTAGGAGCACTGGTGTATTTTCAAATCGTTGAAAAACAACTTGGCTAGGAGCACTGGTGTATTTTTAAATCGTTGAAAAACAACTTGGCTAGGAGCACTGGTGTATTTTCAATATACAAGGTCTAATAGTGATAATTTATTATATAAGGTTTAGCGTTATGGTCATGTAGCCTAGAGGAGTGACTGGCCCTCAAGTGCAACAGCCAGAACACAACCACCACAGATTTCCAACTCGAGGATGGTAGCTAACCAGGCAAGCATTAGAAAAAACCTCTATCACCATACTATACTTTCATCAGGACGTTTTCTTTCACCGAAAGCTCAAGCTCATTCTAGGTGGAATCAAACTCACATCCCTTGACTCTCCCAAATGAGCTGTCATCGCTTTAATAAGGATCGAGAACACAAAAATGTGTCTACCTTCCGACTAATTTATAGGCTTGAACAGCCCTAAAGTGAATTCGTAAGGGCGACCAAAGAATCTCAAAGTTGAAAGGGCTTACGGCCATATAGGCAGCGCACCCGGCGCTCCTCGTCTTCGCCTTGGAATCGACCAGGCGACCGCTGATCCCGAAGTCGCAGAGCTTCACGTTGCCGCGCTCGTCCAGCAGTATGTTGCTCGGCTTCACGTCCCGGTGGATCACACCGTGCGTGTCCTTCAGGTACGATAGTGCGTTTACAGTCTGAAAACCAGAATTATCCTTATACTAGCTGTCACCTGCGGCTTCGTTCGCGATAATATTGATTTTGTCAAACAAACCGGATGAAGCAATAAGAAGTTTCATAGAAAGTTTATCCCTCTCTTTACGTCACTTACAATAGTTTTACGCGAGATAAAGTAGCCTATCAACGTATCCATGGCCCCATCCATCTCCTTACCAAAAGTCATCTAAATCGATTCAGCGGCTAATGAAGAAAAACATTGTAACGAAGCCATAGAATAGTCGTAGGGCTTTATCTAAAGACCGCCTAGTTGGCTACCATCCTCAAGTTAAAAATCTATTGCCAAATACTTGTGTGTTTCGGTGGATGAACTTGAGAACCAGTCCATCCACTAGGCTTAGCGTGTCACCAGTTTGAGCTACATCGTCACTTAACATCATATTTTGGCTATAATGCTAAGCCATAACAATAAAAAAAATGTCTGTTTAAAAATACTGGCTGACTCGCACATTATCATAATCAAATACTAAACAGGTACTAATCGATTTGATTGGCTTTCCTAAAAGATGAAATTTGCAGATAGAATGTCAATATTCTTAAGAACATCCGGCAAATAGCTGCAAGAGGAGCTAGTATTATATCTTTATATATAAGAAAACTCCATGTCATAGTGTTCCTTAACAGTTATCTCAGAAAACTGCTTAACAAAACTGGTGCGACAAGAGACATCATAATTTTTTCCCCTACAAGTGGCCACATCTGTGAATGCGATGGGTGACGTTGTCATCAAGACTACTGGAAAAGTTAAAACTATCTATATAAATAAATAAAATTGAATTGTCTGGAATGTCAAAATAACAGCTTTATACTGAATACATACGAAAGTATAGTATACATATATATATATAAAATATATTATCGTCATTCTGCTTGTTCCGACCAATCTCTAAAATGCCTAAACCGATTTTGACGTGACTTTCGCTAGCACATAGCTGATGTTATAAGGAGTAATTTAGCTACTTTTATTCTAGAAAAATTTAGATTCCGAAAAAAAAAAAAAAAAAAAAACATTTTTAGTTCAACGCCAATGAAGTCCCGGCTACATACAGATAATAAATCTCACCGCTACGGTAACTTTTCCGAGTATAGCCTCCGGTATCGGTGCCCCTAATCGTTTGAGCAGCTTGTCGAAACATGACGCCATCAGCTCCATACATATCCACACGTCGGCTTCGGTGACGAAGCAGCCGAGGCACCGGACTATGTACGGACAGTCGTGGGACCTCACCACCACGTCCAGGTCCATCAAGATCCTCTTGGTCTCCTCCGCGTTGCCAGAACGACGCATTTGCTGTAAAACAATATTCGTTAAATAAAAAACATGTATTGAAATAAAACTAATTTAAACGGATTTTATCGCGGTTATTTATTAAATTTTGATCCCGACGTTTCGAAACCTTTTCAGCCTTCGTGGTCACGGGGCGGACTGAGGTGTAGGTTGTCCAGAAAAGTTTATGTTACTGTGTCTACCTTCAATTTAATTTTTAATATTTATAGTGTTCCGATCTACGCAAATAACCGCGATAAAATCCGTTTAAATTAGTTTTATTTCAATGAATAATATTCGCGTAAACCTAAGAAATCATTATAAAAAACATGTATGTTATTATATTTAAAAAAATGGACCAAAAAAAAAGGATATTAGAATGAGGTTGAGTTTCTTGACGGTTCTTCTCGATGACTGAGTTACGAACCGTTGGTAATTTTGACGTTCATAAGCACCTTCATAAGGGCTGAACTGAATTAGGCTTAATTAATCACAAATCTAAGAGATGTGCCCTTTTCGAACTTTAAAACTTATTGTGACCACATACAATAAACATTGCATTATACTAACAGTTCGTACACTACCACTAATATCATTGTAATTACTGAAATAAAATTATATATATTTTTTAAATCCATCATTCATGGTATTTCCATGGTTCCGCAATCAGTTCTGATTTTACGTGAACTCAATACCGGAACTTACGAAAAGGACTTAATTTTTTTTTTATTAAGGTATAAACATGTATAATTTAAATTAGTATGTATAATTTTAGATTCGATTTCATTCGATGTAAGTGAAACATCAATACACGGATCAAAACATACAAATACCGTGGAGCACTTGCATGTATGAGTGAGAATATAAGTGCTACAAAGTCAGCTAATGCGAGTCTCGGGCGCCGCGATAGTGACTTTTGCTTCTCTGCCGAGCGTCTTTCACTACACCCCAACCGCTACCTGCTGTAATGCAACATCCGATAGATGGACGATAAAACTTCAGGCAATGAAAAAGTTTCACTTTAATAAGTTAACGGTAAAAAGCTTCTAAAATAGCCTAACCAATTAAAATACACACAAATTTGACATGTTTACTCTTCCAAGACAAGAAAAACGCGAATTACTATATATACGTCAAAAACCTCCACTAACTCATCAGACCTCCAAAACTACATGAGTTTCACTACGGAGTTGAAATTTGACTAGCATAATCTTTTCGAAAGAGATAAACACGAATAGAATCACAAGAGCCGGGCTAGTTTATTAATCAGGGGTCGTCGTGCAAACCTCTATACACGGATTATGAAATAAGTGTTTGCCATTTTGACAAATAATCACTGGGGAGGGGTGAGTGAGTAAAGATAACCTTATCTCTTTGCATGGTATTTATTTCACTTATTTACGTACAATTCATAAGAAATTATATAAGTGTTCGCGTTCTACGATCGGTAGGAGAGGACTGGTGCAGTAAGTTCCGGGGTGTGCATCGCAATTTGTCTATGGGCCCGTTCAAATACAGTAGAACCTCTATAAATCGAATATCAAGGAGAATGAGAATCAAGATAGAGAATGGAGGTTTTGGTGTTTGAAGGGAACGGAACAGAACATTTTCGTGATCTGGAGGTTTTCGACTTATCGCGGTTCGACTGTATTACGTAACGCAATTTGGGAGGAGGTCTGGTAAAACGTTACGTTGTTTTACATTTATATTATATCATGATATTTATATTGTTTTAATAATTTATCAATAGAAAGAGGTAGAATATAACTGACTTCTATATAATAATGGACACTTGGGTGTTACATAATGTTTGAGGAAGTGTGGGGAGGTACAGAAAAATGATACGGAGCGTTACGTGGGCGGGAGGGAGGCCAATAATTTTCAAAAATTGCTTTATTTAATACTAGAACGACCTCTATGTCGGCAAATTATCATGCAACACATGCATTGATATTGTGTCGCTACAAGTGTATAGGCTGAAATGTATTTTTAATTATACATATTACAATTATAATTAAAGCGTATAGTGAATGTATTATGAATATTTGATTCTCTTCTTCATTGATAGAACATCTTTACATATAAAAATTTCGTGTCACGTTGTTTGTCCACGTTTAACTCCTAAACTACTGAACCGATTTTAATCAAATTTTTCGCACTTCGTTCAGTTTAATCGAACTTACGAGATAGGATACTTTTTATCTCTATAAATGATCATAACGCGATAGATGACGCTTTAATTGATGTGACTGACTCCTCGAAAAGGCAGAACAAGGTCAGCCAGGTCAGCTAGTTAAACGTATGAAAATATGTTTACCACAAATACTTTAATTTCTAAGACAGCATTGGACTGACTCAGCTACCATCTACACTGCACTGCAATGGCTGATAATAGAATAGATAAAATTAAAAAATGTTTTGACTAATTGAAACTTACTTTGACAGCAATCACAGCAGCCGAAGTTTTGTGTAGCATTTTGACAACATGCCCGCAAGTGCCGCTACCGAGTTCCCCCAAATGTTGAAGATCATCAATGGTGGAGCTGTATTTATGTCCATCCACAATCAATTTCCCGCTTACCTGTACCAAAATTGATAACCTACATAATATGATTTTTCTAATATAAAACAAACTTAACAAACATTCGTCAGCGATATCTATAATTCATACTGAAAATTTTTTTTTTTTTAGATTTTAGGTATAGATGCAAGTCCACTTTGACTTACATCTAGGTTATTTAAGCTTGTATGCCAGCTTTCACTGTTATATATAAGACAATTTTCATGGAACAAAATGACACTGACAAAGTTGTGGGAAACTGCCACAGGAGCCGAAGAGGAACAAAAAAATTGACAATAACTAGTTGGACAGTATGTAGGCAGTGTCGCTGTGGTGACACGGTGATTGCAAGAATGAACCAGATTCGCCCAAGGAAGGCGACAGATGGCTGTGGGATGAGTCCTAAATGATCCACTCAGTCCCCCCAGGCTGGGAAAGGATGCATAAATGCATTTCCCCACATAAAAAAAATATTATTTATTATCTGGAAGATCAAGTAGATGTGACACTATTCATGATCACATTTCTTTTTAATGTAAGTATAGCCGTTTATGGATTTTGTACTGCCTTTGCATACTAGTCTACAAGAGGAGACTTCAACCTAACCTAAACAAGTTCTTTTTCAACAATTGCTAACTTAAAGAAAAAAATATATAGGATGTAGTCCCAAAAACCCCGCACCTCTTACTCTTTCTTTTTGCATGCCTTATACAGTGAAGTGGTTGAGGTAGCGCTGTACTGTCGACACATCAGGATCAAGCAATTTTTTGCTCTTAAATTGCCACTACCACAACCTATTTACATTTATACTATAATATGAGTTCAAGGCATCATGGTTCAAAGAATATATTTATTATGTCCCTGAAAAAGTTTTATAGAGAAACACAGGAAACACAGCAAACACTTTTAACACAGGAAAGGTAAAACTTGTAAATGTCGATTGCCAGGATAATATTTATTTGTTTATCAAAGTAAATGAAAGGAACTTTATATAGGTATATAAGATATTGAGTGTGACTTCCCACTTAATGGAAGAATTGTTAAATATGGGAAATAGACTCAAAAAATGTCTTCAAAGTATACCTTATAAACTTCTTGCATTCTAGATTCAGTCTCGGTGGCCTGTGGTGTCATCGGTGGGAATGCAGGTATATCTCTATTTGAAAACATAAGTTCTGAAATAAAAAAACAATACATTCAGAACTTTCTTTTTATGCTTTATAGGTTTAGCATTATGACCACAATCTCACCTAATGTTGAGTGACAATGCAGCCCAAAATGATGGTTACGCTAAGCTTAGTGAAAGAACTGACTTTCAAATGCCACTGCTAAACACATCATTGGTATTTGGTGGCAGATTCTCAATTTGAGGGTAGTAGATAGGCAGGTGGGTATTTGATAAAGCTCTAGCACCATACTATGGTTTCATCAAGAAGTTTTCCTTAACTGAAAGCTCAGGATCATTGCAGGGATTCAAACTCACATCCATTGACGTAGCATGTATTCACACTACTAACTAAGCCATCATAGTTTCGAAACTACATTGAATTTATTATTTTTGATCATACTTCAGTTTTCTGGCTACAGTTAAATAGACATTATAAAAACTCTTTAACACGACTTCATAAAATATATGGCTAAGTTTCTCAGAAAGAATGTTCACAATCATATATACAATTGGTATCCTACTGACATAAATGAAACAATGAAATTACATAAACTACAAGCATTACCACATTAACATAAATATATTAACATGAAACAATGCCTCATGTTAGAATGAACACAAAATGAATTAGCACAGAAATATAAAAACAATATGCACTGTCTAACAAAGATGCCACCCACAGCATGATCAATGCCAATTTATGCAAATAATATGTACATAATACGCAGGGCGGACATCAGGGAAACTGCCAACGAAAATTATATACTCACCATAACTTATCATCTTAGTAAATAATATATATAACCTTTTAAAACAGTGATAGTTCATACCAATATATCATACACATTTATGGCCTACAATAAAACATTATATAAAGCTTTACGTAAGATTAAATTAAAAATAAATCTTGGCATTTAAAAACGGCATAAGTTAGTAAAAATTATGTGATAGAAATATTTGAAGATTCTTAATTTATAAGTTGAACTGTGAATTTTAATGACAATGATATGTTACGAGGGACTATGTTCTGCTAACAACTAGACTTTGTGTGTGGTACTTACGAGGCTTCGGTCTTCGGTTGTTCTCCGACCTGGATATTCCGATTCTACTTTGGCTGCTGAAGCCACCTTCTCTCTGAATACGCATTTCATTATCCAAACGTTCCTGTAATACTTTGATTTTGCCTTCGATTGAACTATTTGACATTATAGTAACAAATTTTGTACACTAAAAACATTTAAGTACTAATTATAAAACAAATAACTCTAATTATTATTTACACAAAAATTACAATGAAAAGCGCAGCAGTCCAAGGATTTCCTTCAATTTCCTTCGCCAGCCATTTCCATTCGTTCATTTCATATTTTAATCTTGAGATGTCACTCTAGCATTCGTTCAATTTTTTTTTTTACAATAGAGAATACAAATTATAAAAGATATAATCTCTGGTTATAATTAAATTACCATTACACAGTAATTTACTTTTCTTATGCATTTAAGTATTAGTATTTATTTATTAATTTTTATATTCTTTACTATAAAAATAAAATCAAAAGTATAACTTATTTTTATATAAGGCTGAATACACGCAATTCCGAACGAATCTTACCAACATTCAATCATTTCATTCATGAATTTCTATCATTTGTCTGCGAGTTTCTCGCTTTTTGTCATACTTTTCGAAGATAGGAAAACGATAAAAATATTGTAGGCGTTTACATGTCAATATCCTTAACTGTTTAAGGTCATACAGTGTTAAAAAATATATAGTGCGAGTAAATGTAGCAAAAGTGTAAATTTTCCTACCTACAACAAAGTGAAAAGTGTCGAAAACTTGTTTCCGTGAATGCGATATGACGTGAAAAAATATTTCGCGAACGAAATGTTTCTATTGCCATATCCGATTGTAGTTTATTAAATCATGATGCAGTCATCGTCTGAAGGGTGTATGAATATAGCTGAATTAGCCAACCAGCTTAGACGCGAAAAGATCTTTATTAATTCCGAGAGGCAGCTGCTGCAAAAACTAAACGAGGATGTGGAGAAGCGAACTCTGGAACTCCTCCAAGTATCGTGGATATGTTCGCAACAGCGGCAAAATCTTACCAACCTGATCACCTCGAGATGCGAAGCGGATTCTATAGCAGCATGTCAAAGAGCTAGTGTGCTGGAAAGGACAACTTTTATAGACGCTTATAAGGTGTTGAAGTACAACGTAAGTACAGTTGTGGTTTACTTACTCTAGTTAGCAAATAAAAACAATTCTATAATATAACCAATTTGCTTTTTTAATTTTTCCACTTGGTAAAGTTGTACAGATCAAAAAAGAGAAATTGTATCGTTTTTTTTTTTTTAACGAGCAGCAAACAGGCAAACAGCCAGTCTGATACTAAATGGTTACTGTCGCCTATGGACAACTGCAACACCATGGGTATTACAGTTATGTTGCTGATCTTGACGGTAATAACTGGTTCTCTTTCAATATGCTGGAACTCAAAGACTCTTACTGAACCTCTACTTTTCGGCAGTGTAAACCTAATGATGGTGGCTAGCCAGTCGGGCAATAACCTTACCAGCAGTCTGTGTTTTATGTAATAATAAAAAATAAAATAAATATTGAAAAAATTGCTTAATGAATTAATTTTGAGAATCACTTAACTATAAGATCTATTTCAAAATCTAACTGGCTTAACTTAGCCACTAACAGCAATTCGACAGTAAAAAAAAAACTGAATAATATTCATTAAAAAAATAATAATAAAAAATTGGTTAAATTTAAAAAAAAAGTAATCTTTTAGAAATTAGAATTCTTTCTATGGGTGGACCTTTTTTTACAAGGATTTTTTAAGTATAAGCATCACTTACATTAATATAGTATCCAGTATTGAATTCATCAACTACTATATAGATTGAGTGTTTACTACAATCACTCAGTATTGTTAAAGTGTGATTTCAGAACAACAGTTTGCATGACTAATTACAATGTAAATGTGAATATTACTTTTAACTAGTATGTAATATGTGTGGATATCTAACAACAGATAGTATACTTCTTCCAAATATTTATTTTATACATAAGCAGGCCTATGAAGTTCTATAATTATTAACATGTAACCATGGAAAAAAAATGCTACAATTCATGGGTGTTGTGAGTTCTTAATAGTGAACAGATACATTTTAAACTCCAAAATTTATCATCCAATATTTATCAAACCTACATTATGTATGTATTATGTATCTAATTATTGATAAAATAAGCAATTCAAGTTAAATGTTTAAAAAGAATTATATTTTGCATATAGAATATTAGTAAGTAGAGAATAAATGAATATGAATGAGAATATATATCTCAATCAAGTAAAACAACTAAAATACTTTAGTGTTATCTTATTATAATGATTCATCTGATCTGGGTGTTTGTAAAACATAAATATAGAGCATAAATAACAGACTTATCAAAATGTTGAATCAATTAAAACTACTTCATAAATAAAATAAATTGTTATAGGAAATCAAATCAATAATGCATTAGAACAACACTAATTAAATTGTACTCCAACTGTCAAAAATAATGGGGTATAATCCCATTAATTATTGGACACATGACTTCAAATATGGAAATTTATTTAACATCATCAAACAAAGTTACAGCCAATAAATTTTAGTAACATTAAAATGGAGATAAAATACCAATTACAAGTTGTTATAAGTATAAAGTAATATGTAAAAACAAAAAGAAAGTAAGTTGCCATGACGAGAGATACAAAAATTAATTAAAAACATAACTAATTATTAAAAAAAACCTCTGAATGAGTTTTTAATCTGATTACAGACTTGAATATATTTCAGATATTTGATAGTTTTAATAATGTCAGTTATTGGCATAATATTTTTAAAATATTTATAAGTAAAATAGGTAATATATAACATTTGTAGTTGAATAAAATTACATTATGTATATTTTATATAGTTAATAGGTAAATTTCAAGTCGTATTTTGTATTGAACTTTATTTCCATCAGAAATGGTTTAAAAAAATTGTTTCAGTTATAGTATTACGAAAACATTATTTTTTCACATTTTACCCAGGTTAGCTCAAAAGGTAAAATAGCATGTTGTTTTCCTAAAACAATATCAGCTTTATTCAAAAGTTATAAAAACTTTAAGATATTGAATAAACGTTTTTTTAGCAACTACAGTTCATTATATAATGATCAGAGTCACAAAGCAACTTTTTATTATACAATTTGATTAGTAAACCAATCTAAAAGTCGAAATCTCCAAAAAGTGCACATAGCAGTTATTGTTTTCTGAATGATAACATGTCAAGTGGAATGAAGACTTACAAATGTCATCCTCAAACTTAAATATCTTTCATTCATATGATTTGATGCAAAACTTCATCATAGGATTTATATTAGGAATACAACTTATGGCAATGATCATTTCGGATTCTTATAAAAAATTTAACGCTTTCCTAAAAAGGTATCCTATCATTTATCAATATGGATTCCTTCCTGAGAAATTCAAATGTACCATATAACTTTTTCGATGATGACGTTTCACTGTGACCAACTAATGAGAGTTACCAGAAAGCGGCCTTGTTTTTAAGTAAATTATAAATGATACATCAGAATATAAGCATTTTGGTGCAGCAGTTGCACCAAGGTAACTACTTTAATTGTTACGTCAGACATGCAGCCAAAGGTTCCTTAACTTGGTACATGATCTGGTAGAAATCTGGTTATGTGGATTTTATTATGAGATTGTAACTTTTTATCGTTTATAGGTTTAGCTTTATAGCCGTAATCTCACCTGATGTTAAGTGACAATGTGGCCCAATATGGAAAAGCTAAGCCTAGTGGAGGGACTGGCTCTCAAATGCAACTGCCAAAACACACCTATGTGTCTTTGGTGGTGTATTTGGTTTTCTAACTAGAGGATGGTAGCAGGCCAGGCGGGCATTAGAAAAAGTCCATCATACTATCATTTAATCACAATGTTTTCCTTCAACGAAAACTCATTGCCAATAGAGCTATCATTGCTTCAATTAAAGAAATCAGAAAAATACTCTACACAAAGTGAAAGTGAAGTTTTGAACTATTTTGTTGTGTTAATTGTCTCGGGTAATGTATGTGGATTTTCCACTTGCATGACTTTATCACATTGTTCATATAAACAATAGTGGTACAGTCTGTACCTGGTTCTTATTATATAATTACTTACATGCTTGTTATTTGTACATTTATCCACTTAAATTAATATGTACTTTCAGTTTTATAAATGTACTAGCTTTTACCTGACATTTTATTAATGTAATATTAATTTTGCAAACCTGATTATGCAGTAAAAAGTTTTATACAAAATTTATTCCTCTGTTTACCCCACTTCCAATAAGTTTTTCGCACAAAAAAGTAGCCTGTCTAGGTTCCTTCTATCTGTATAATAAAATTCATCACAATCGTTTCCGCAGTTTAGGCGTGAAAGCGGAACAAACAAATTCATATTCGTATTTATAATTTTAGTTAGGATTTAGTTTTTCCATATAATTTTAAATCTAATGCAATTATTTATTTTGTTATCAGATGACGTCATGCTGTATGATTCCTTATGTTCAATTCATATTAGTAATATTTTCTCTTTAATCAATTATCTTAAGCCACCTTAAACAGCCTACTCTATATAACTATATAAATTCTGTAACATAAGTTTTTGATTATGGCATTAAAGATTGAAACGAGTGCCCAACCTCAAAGTAAAAGAGTGTTAAACTGAATATAATTTTGAAAGACAGATTCATTGGAAATGGACAATAATGAATTTTATCTTAATTAAATAAGCTAACAATAGTTTATAAAATTTTTTTACTGAATTGCAAACACCATGCGGTAGGTGTAACAACATCTTTCTCATAGCGATCATTCTCAAACCTTTATAGACAGGGTCCGCGGTGAATAGCTGTCCTTGATCACTGGCAACACAGGAGTTTGAAGTGTCGCCTTGATTCGTTTCAGTGAGTAGTGTTGGGTGATTAGCACCCGATGAGTCACGACATGCCTCTAACGCCTTTGATCTTTTTTTTTACGTGGGGAAATGCGTTTATGCATCCTCTCCCAGCCCGGGGAGACTAAGAGGGGGTATGTGGGACTCGCCCGGGAATACACACTAAGACCCCACGGCCACCTGTCGCCTTTCTGGGGTGACACGGGTCCGTGCTTGGCAATCACCGCGTCATAACGCCTTTTGACCTGAGCTCGGATAATGTATTTCCGCGTTGCGATGAGGAAGTCCGTAAAGATTGGGTTTTTTTTTTATAGTTAAGGTTTAGCGTTATGGCCATAATCGCACCTGATCTTAAGTGACGATACGGCCCAAGTTGGTAGACACGCTAAACATGTGGAGGAACTGGCTCTCAAGGGCTGCTGCTGGAACACACCTATTAGTATTTGGCGGCAGATTTACAACATGAGGGTGGTAGCTAGCCAGGCGGGCATTTAAAGAAGCCCTACCACCATGCTATGGTTTCCTCACGATGTTTTCCTTCACCGAAAGCTCAAGCTTATTGTAGGTGCTTGGATTCGAACTCTAAAATTACAAAATTACGTTACTTACGTACTAATTACGAAAAATATTGTACTTAACAATAGGTCCAATGACGTTTCCTTATCGCGGTATGATTTAAAAGTTATACATAAGAAATGTTATAAAACAGGAAGCGGCATCGTTAGGGGAGCTACTGGGATGGCTTCGGGACTCCCCACATCTGGTCGCCTTATGCCTTCTACTAGGAGAAGAACACATGCCGCAAACGTTACCGTCCACGTTAATAGCTGGGCTGTACGGAAGCTGTCGGTCCACCAACGATAAGACGAGACTGTTGGCGGTCTTACGCCTGTTGATCAAGCATCAGCTGGCAACATCGAGTGATCCGAGGAAGTAAGTCAAACATAAAAAAAACATAATTTATTTAATATATATTTGATTAGTACGGCTTTTATGTACAAACGTTGCCTGAGACATATTTTAATATTTAGCCTCATCGAAATAAAACTACCTTAAACGGATTTCATCGCGGTTATTTATTAATTTTGATCGCGTTTCGAAAGCTTTTCAGCCTTTATTCAGCTCAGCTTCAATTTAATTTAATTCAATTTATCCAGCCATCAGGGACCATCACTGTAATACAGGCATGCAATCTTCTATACATTCAATAGACAAAATATATTCAGTGTAAGGGGTTTATCGTTATGTGTCTAGTGGAAACTATCGACCCTTTTATTACGTTTTTCGCAACAACAAAACGACATCGAAAGTTTTTTTTATTATAGATTATAGGTTTAACGCTATGGCCACAATCTCACTTGATGCTAAGTGACGATGTAGCCCAAGCTGGTGAATGCGCTGAACCTCTGGAGGAACTGGCTCATAGGTACAACTTTCGGAACACACATATAGGTATTTGGTGGCAGAGTTTCTACTTGACAGCGGCATCTAACCAGGCCGGCAGTAGAAAAAGCTACCTATACCTAAGCTGAAGCTAATCGCAGCGATTCCAACTCACGTCCTTTGACGCGGCGTCCGAAAACGCTACCACTAAGCTATCATCGTTTTAAAATTTGCAATTAATCAGTTGTGCAATGCGCAGGTTGCAATGAATTGGCAATATATTGACAAATTTTGTAAGCGATTAATTTTAGAAGCGATGATAGCTCAGTGGTAGTGTGCACGACTTCGCGTCAAGGGACGTGGGTTCAAACCCAAGCACCTACAATGAGCTTTGAGCTTTCGGTGAAGGAAAACATCGTGAGGAAACCATAGCATGGTGGTAGGGCTTTTGTCTAATGCCCGCTTGGGTAGCTACCACTCTCAAGTTGTAAACCTGCTGCCAAATACCAATAGGTGTGTTCCGGCAGCAGCACTTGATAGCCAGTTCCTCCACAGGTTTAGCGTGTCTACCAACTTGGGCCGTATCGTCACTTAAGTTCAGGTGAGATCATGGCCATAACGCTAAACCTTAAGTATAAAAAAAAAAGCTTCCAATTTGTGTCGGAATTGGTACAAATAACTACCGCATGTCTTGGTTACGGGATATGGAATCAACTTGCGTCGGCGGTGTTTCCGAACCGATACGATATGGGAACCTGCAAAAAGACAGCTACCTCATACCTCAAAGAACATCAACGCTTCTAGAATTTACCTGGTGTCGTAGACGAACATGGCGGCGGTGATCACTTACCATCAGATGACCCGTTTGCTCGTTTGCCCTTTGTATCATAAAAAAATGCCCTGGCTGACCCAGGAGCTCGATATAACAAACTAAACGTATCAGTAGGTATATAAAAACATATGAAAATAAAAAAGAAACATAGTTATATTAAACAAACGTCAATTGGATACTATTTAGATATGCAGGAATTTTTAATAATATGTTAAAACAGATCGGAATGACGAAACCTATTCAAATAAACTATCAATATTCGTTTATTTATGTAATAATATTTTGATTATATGAATTTTGTTTTAAAAATTCTCATACGGATTCAAATATACACATGACATTTAAAATCCCGTTTCTATTCTAGATGTTGATTGTATTCAACGATGGTATTGTGTACCTAAGAAATTATTTTTTTTAATAAACAGGCTAAGAAATAACCAATTGCTTTAACTGATAAACAATTTGCATATATCTAAGCACATTTTGTGACTTACATGTGACATAGTGGATTTATAGTTTGTCAAGTAGATACTTTTTATATTAGGTATCTGTTAGAAATAATTAACTTAGATACCAACCGTGGGTAAAGTGACTTTTAAACCCTTCAATACCTTTTTTTAAGTTATTAACGACGTGATATAATAATACAAAGTGTAATATTATCTTACTAATTGTTGCCGCGACTTCGTACGTTTGTAACTAATATTTCATTTAATTATTTTCACCAGTTTTTGTACGTCTTTTCAATACCACTTTGCTACTATTGGTAGTAATGCGATATTAAATAAAAAAATACGATATTAAATAAGTCTCATATAACATCGTTAAAAGACCCAAGCTCAGCATATGCTATGGTAAACTGCTATGGCGCTGATTTTGAGTTGGACCTAAATTTGTTTGATTGCATTACTACTGTTGACCTTGGAACAAAGTAGGGGATAAGCTAACGTATTACAGCAAAGTTGTTTTATAATTAGACCTATTAATTAATGAGAATGAGTATAATGAATAACATGATTAAGAAAATATAAGTACTCCGAATGTACATAAAAAAACCATGTTGATGTGAAAATATAACACAAAAAATATCACTGCACTCAAGGGTTAAAACGAGTCTAAACTCAACGACAGTGAATGAGCTCTAATCTCTGTAAACATGTAAACATATATTTTATTACCAAGTTGTTATCTTGAAAATAACTCGTAAGATCAGAGTTAGTCTGTGCAAGCTTCGTTTTATGTCGTGATTTTATAGCGAGAGGCAATATGCCAACAATAATAAACATAACAACAGATTGATTGCTATTGACTTGTTTACTGGTACTAACTCATCTATTTGCTCATTAACGTTTAATTAGTATAAAAAAACTTTCTCGCAATGCATCAGAGAATGTTCTCGACGACTTATACGTAAAGTATCAATTTAATTATTTTTTTCGACCTGACCTTCGCTGTTAGCCTTAAGGGCAAAGGGCGCAATGGTACCAGAGTGGCCGAACCTCAGCTTGGGCTGGTGCCAAAAAAACAAACAAACATTCACGAGCCTAACTAACAGGTCCTAACTTGCTAAATTGAGGACAACGACAAAAGTATTCATTCGCTGGCTTCAAAATGGTCGGCGACATCGCTGTTGTATAAGTGCGAAAGAGATGCACATATTTTTTGTAAGCTGAGAAATATTACTAAACAATTTTGGTGCCAAACTTGCATAACAGTATTAGTTAAGGTGCAGAAAACCGGTGATAGCTTAGTTGGAAGTGTCGACGGATTGCGTCAATGGACGTTACTTCGATTCTCTGCAAAGAGCTTGGTTTACGGTGAATGAATAAAACCTGATGAAATGGTTGGTGATGGTTGTAGGGCTTTTTTAATGTCCGCCTGGCTAGCTACTACCACTCTCAATTTGAAAATCTGTCGCCAAATACTTTTTTTTAAATATAGTTAAGATTTACCGTTATGGCCATAATCTCACCTGATCTTAAGTGACGATACGGCCCAAGATGGTAGACACGCTAAACCTAAGAAACTAGCTCTCAAATGCAACTGCCGGAACACACGTATTGATATTTGGCGGCGGATTTTCAACTTGAGGGTGGTAGCTAGCCAGTCGGACATCAGAAAAAGCCCTACCGCCATGCTATGGTTTCCTCACGATGTTTTCCTTCATCGAAAGCTCAAGCTTATTGTAGGTGGTTGGATTTGAACTAACGTCCCTTGACGCAAAGTCGTACACACTACCACTGAGCTATGATCACTTCAGGTGTGTTCCGATAGTTGCAAAAGTGAGCCGGTCACTCCGCAGGTTTAGCATGTCCAACATCCTTGGTCACATTGTCATTTAACATAAGATAACATTGTAACCCCAACGCTATACATCTATAAAGTATTATAAAAAACCTGTGACTAACTACAACGATTATAAAATGTTCTTTATTATTACTAAACATTATAGGTTGTTTCGTACTGGGAAATGCGCTCTCGCTTCCCTGTACGCCGTGTTCCGAGATGGACACACTCCCGCCCGTCAGTTCTTGATATCGGCATTTCAAGCCCCAGTTATGGCGGTTTTGCATGAAGATGAATTTTTCTTGGACATCGATCCAGATAAGGCCATGGAAAGGTTTGTTCTAACTTTTTTTAAATTGAATATATGTAATCTTTTGACGCGTCATGAGTAATAGTTTACACTTAAGTTTTATCTTCAAAAGAAGGTTACGCGCATCGTTGTAACAGCACACCATATAGTTAATTGAAAGTTTATTTATTTATTAATATATTTATCACAGAAATATATATAAATGACAACATGAACGATAATAATTTCGGTAGTTTAAAACCGTGGTGTATCCTATCATCCACTTCCAGATAGCTAAACAATTTTACAGTGAGGTTATATAAATGTAAACTATCTATCTTAACTAAGCAATGCAAACTGGGCAATATATGTGTATGTTTGTGTGTTAATGTGGGTAATGTAATGAGTTATACTTCATTTGGTGCGTTCTATGATAGGTATTTGATCTCTAAATAATATAATTATTGTACACTTGTGTTTGTTGTTTAGGGGCCGTTCAAGTATTACGTAAAACAATTGGGGGCGGCAATTGTATTTCCACAGATAAAGATAAATAAGGCAGTTATTTTAAGAGTTTATTGGTAAAAAAAATATAAAACATAATAATGATTTTTCGGTAAAAATGCTCACTTATAATAATATTTCGGCACGTTACATGCTGGAGAGGGAGGCTCAAAATTAATCAAAAATGGCTTTACGTAATTCTTGAAAGGCCTCTCATTCACACTTTTATAAATAAATGTTTAGATCAGTTATAATTTTTATTACCCCCCTTTTTACTACAGATTTTCGCAATCGGACCGCTTGAAAAAGTTCGGTCAGCCCAACAGCCCCGAGTACGCAGCCAAAGTCGCCCGCTACCGAAAGTGGACTATACAGTCCCTATATAACCTGACGAGCAAGTTTATCGCATCGCTCCGGGAACACTGGACCAACTTCCCGGCCACCATCGCTTGGATAATTCAACAGATTGTGCATTTACTGAAACAACATTCGAGGTATGGAGCAAACATCACTCATTACACACCATAATTTATTAAAATTTCAGTTGGAATGGAATAAAATCTAACAACGTTTTATATTGTCTCCGATACATTTAGAAGGTTGTAGCGATTTAATTAGAAGTAGTGTGACAATTACAACGCGGGCTGTTTGATGTATTTTTAGTGGACATTGGCAATGCCTCTCATGTTATGGGTCTTGAAATTTGTGAAATTTGAATTGGACTAACATAAAGTATCTTTAACTTAATAAAATAATAAAATAAAATACAGTCAATGTTTTTAACAACGTATACAGAATGTATTGTGAATTAGAAGTCTAGACATGTAATTGGACATTTAGACAGCTTTTATATATATTTTCTTGAAATAAGTAGTATACATACTTATTGGCTTGCGAATAATATTTTGTCAATTAATGTAAAGATATGTTTATAAACATTTTCTAACAATAAGTATTCATTATTGTGTTTATTTATATAAGTCAAGCTGTGTCCGCGGTTCCATTTGCATGGCACTAAGACGCTTGAAATCGGTCCAGTAGTTCTTGAATTTATTTGTTATAAACAAAAATAAAGTTTAGAAAATCCCAAAGTGCACGCCTCATAGTCTCATTTTTTTTTTGTTTATTTACTAACAATTAAACCATATCGAATCAGATCGTGAAAAGTAATAGGGTACTATTTCTAATTATATTGAAGCGTATAAAAAAGACTCGATTAGTAAGGTATTTCGGTCGTTATCATGATAACATACAAGATCCGCACATACAGACACACGGACGTCCAAGACAGAACTTTTTTAAACAGTTTTTTTAACTAGTTTAAATACCAAAAATGTGATCAAAAATATCATGAGTGAAAATAATGTTTTTTCTTGATATATGTGTGTATATATTATTTTACAAGTCCAATATATGTTAAATACATACATTTTAAGTATGACAAATCAGTTGTTTTGCGTGAAGTGACAGTAGTACCCACCTCGACGCTTCGCTTATGAGGCGTGCAATACATAAATACAAAATCTTTCCTCTTTATAATATTAGTACAGATATATATAGTGTTCCTACAGATTAATATTTTTTGTAAAACGATTCGTTCTATAATAGATTACCTATTGTCATATAACTGTAATAACTTACGCTCCATTTGGCATAAAGCTTTCAGTCGGCATGGTTTTTTTCGACATCTCAGTTTATATACAAAAAAACCTAATTAACCATACACGTAAACTTTAGCCATGTTAGCTCAGCCTATTGTTGAAAACAATATTAAATTACGTTGTGTAGTTTTTGAATTAGTCACGGCCAGACAAACGTGCCGGAAGCTTTGTTTTACAGATATATAGCGATTACTGGAATCATAATTTATATCATAGTAAAGTTGTTATTATTCAAAAATACTATTATTTTATAGTTTATTGGTTATTAAGCGTTACGGACACTATCTCACCCAATGTTAAGTGAAGATGTGGTCCGAGATGGTGGGCACGTTAAGCCCAGTGTTGGCACTGGCTCTCAAGTTAGGCTTACCGTACGTCCCGGTTTGACCGGGATAGTCCCGGTTTGAGATCCCTGTCCCGGCCAAAATTTTGATTGCATTTCAAATATGAAAAACACAAATTAAGCGAAAAGCAAAATGAAAATGAGCCTCTATTGCATTTCAAATATGAAAAACACAAATTAAGCGAAAAGCAAAATGAAAATGAGCCTCTTTCTCTTCTGCGTCCCGGTTTGGCTCCTCGTAATTATGGTAAGCCTATCTCAAGTGCAATTGCTGGAACATACTTATAGGTATTTGGAGTAATTTTTCAACTTGCCGGTAGTAGCTGGTCAGGCGGGCATTAGAAAAAGCCCTACCACGATGTTTCCTTCACCAAAAACTCAGTCTCACTGCAGGGATTCCAAATGACTTGTAACTTACTAATTAAATTACTATTGATAATTCCGTTTTCATATATATTTGTGTTAAATGAATATATCCTCTTATTATCAGGACGTCAGAACGCGAGCTGCACGGCATCTGCACGGAGCTGGTGCTGAACCAGCTGGTGTGCCCGGCCATCGTGAACCCGGAGGCGCACGGCGTGGTCGAGGTGCCCGTCTCATACATCGCAAGGTTCAATCTCATACAGATCGCCCAGATCATACAGATGCTCTGCCTCGCCAAGTACCAGGAGGTCAGTTTATCAAGTATATTAGATATATATACAACATGTAACGATAAATCTATATGCATGTACTAGAATTTTAACTGATTATCTATATAGTATTTATATCGATAGTAAAAAGTCTTTCCTTTTGCACATACATAGAGCTGGATTGTCCTATAGGCAAACTAGCCTTCAGCCTAGGTCCTCAAGGCCTACATTCATATTGTTATCATTATTTTGTCCTGTTCCCAAGTTATTTGGAGTCTGCGTAATCTGATTTGCTCTTCCATACATCTCTGTCATTTGCCATCTCTTCATTCAGTCCCCTTTTTTAATCTCATTTCTCACACAATCTATCCATCTCTTTTTTGGTCTTTCTCTTTCTTTTCATCCTTTAACATCCATATCCATTACTTTTTTCACCACATTCGTTTCCTCTTTCCTAGTGACATGTACAAACCAAGACAAGCTATTCTCTTTCAACTTCTCTACCACTGGTGCCACTTTCAAACTTCCCCTTACATACATTATTCTAAACACGGTGAATATTAAAACACTGGACCAAAAATAAGGACAATTTCTATGTATATAAGAAAAAGCACTACCACCATGGTATGGTTTCATCACTATGCTTTCACTTACGCGGTGTCCGTACAGAATATTAACTGAGCTGTCATCGTTTCAAAATAAGATGAATCCGTACACATTTGTTATACATCATTTCAACCTTCCAGCCAGTCGTTTTGGGAAACTGTATTTCTCCTTTTCATTTTGTTTTATTATTATCTAATTTTTAGGTTTGTAAAATGTGTCCGTGTGTAAAAAATTAAATGTATTTTCTTACTTTCAAAAGTTCGCTATGTGAGAACAGAAAAGTTTGTCATGTCTTACTTTTGCCGTACCATTAAGCTGTGGTATAGTCTTATAACATTGTTGTGCCATCGATGATCGCTACTGTATTCGGATTGCACTGCGCTTAACGTCACGTACAGTGCCGTCACTATGCCGAGCACCATACTAAAAAAAAATAATAAAAAAATAGATGTTTTTTTGTGTGTGTGGGGGGGGGGGGTATTTAAGAATGTATGTATTGGGAATTTGTGATGTAATTTTGCAATGTCGGTCGGCAGGTGGAGCCGAAGGTGCGCGACCTGTACGGAAAGTTCGAGAAGTCGTGCGTGTGGTCGCTGGTGGAGGGCGTGATGCAGGAGGAGAGCGGGCCCGCGCGCGCCGCGACGCCGGGCGACGCGCACGCAGCGCTGCGCACCGACACGCACCTGCGCACCACCGTCGCGCTCTACACCGCGCACGACGCACATCTCCTGGTCACTCATCGTATTTTTATTTTTTTTTTACTTAAGGTTTAGCGTTATGGCCATAATCTCACCTGTTGATAGACACGCTAAACCTGTGGAGGAACTGGCTCTCAAGTGCTGCTGCCGGAACACACCTATTGGTATTTGGCGGCAGGTTCACAACTTGAGGGTGGTAGCTACCCAGGCGGGCATTAGTAAAAGCCCTACCGCCATGCTATGGTTTCCTCACGATGTTTTCCTTCACCGTGCGCTCAAGCTCATTGTAGGTTCTTGGGTTCGAACCCACGTCCCTTGACGCGAAGTCGTGCACACTACCACTGAGCTATCATCGCTTCTATATATTCTCTTATTTATATGATTTCGAAGCTATGATAGCTCAGTGGTAGTGTGCACGACTACGCGTCAAGGGACGTCAGTTCGAATCCAAGCACCTACAATGAGCTTGAGCGCACGGTGAAGGAAAACATCGTGATGAAACCATAGCATGGTGGTAGGGCTTTTTCTAATGCCCGCCTGGGTAGCTAACACTCTCACGTTGTAAACCTGCCGCCAAATACCAATAGGTGTGTTCCGGCAGCAGCACTTGAGAGCCAGTTCCTCCACAGGTTCAGCGTATCTACCAACTTGGGCCGTATCGTCACTTAAGATCAGGTGAGATCATGGGCATAACGCTAAACCTGAAGTATATATAATAAAATATATATGTATAGACGGAATATGCGGAGTCTGGATTTTCACCTTTTTTTTAAGTTAAAATATCTCTGTTGCTATCCGGCTAATTTGCAACTCCAATATGCCCCTTTGAAGGATTGAAGGGTAGAATATATAAGTCATTATAAGACCTGTCGTATTGTATCGGAGTGCTGGGCTAGTAAGATGAGGGATGAGTGTCGATTGCGTGCAGTAGAAATGTGAATGTTGAGATGGATGTGCGGTGTTACAAGGATGGACAAAGTCAGGAATGAGTTAGAGGAAGTTTCAAAGTGGCACGAGTGGTAGAGAAGTTGGAAGGGAATCGCTTGTCTTGGTCCGGACGTGTCATGAGAAAAGAGGAAACGAGTGTGGTGACAAAAGTAATGGATATGAATGTTAAAGGATAGAAAGGAAGAGGAAAACTAAAGAAAAGATAAATGGAGTGTGTGAGGAAAGAGATGAAAAAAGATATTGAATGAAGTGATGGCAGCTGACAGAGATGTATTAAAGAGGAAAACGTATTATGCCGACCCCAAATAACTTGGGTACAGGACATAATGCTGTTGATGATGCTCCATATAGCTATCGTTTAGTTTTTTTTTTTTTTATAGATATGGTTTAGCATTATGGCGACTATCTCACGTGATGTTAAGTGAGAGTCAGTGTTAATGGAGTGACTGGCTCACAAGTGCGTCTGCTGGAATATACCTATAGGTAGTTGACGGTAGATTTTCAACTTGAAGGTGGTAGCTAGCCAGGGAGGTATAAGAAAAAGCCCTACGACCATGCTATGGTTTCATTATTTTGTTTTCCTTCATCGAAAGTTAAAGCTCAGTATAGGTGGATCCGAACCAACATCCCTGGATGCTGCGTCCCTATACATTAACAATTGAGATATTATCGCTCATCTTTGTTATTAGCACAGTTTTAACACAAGAAATAAACAGTACTTACTACTCCCATATGTTGAAATTAGTTACTCCGTGTTTTGAACTTATAACACAATATAGATAGTTATGCACCTATTTTTTTTTTATATTAGAGCAGTATTAACACTAATAAAAATCAGTAATATGTCCTCCTATGTTTTGAATTTGCTGCCTAATATAGCGACCCCACAGTACATTTTTTGTAAATGATAACACTTTTAACAGTAGATATAAAGGGAATTAGTCATCCCACACCTTGCTCTTACTGCTCAATATAGCGAATCTTCCATGGTTTGTTTTTGTAGATCATGCATCGAGCATCTACGCTAAATAGGCCTTGTAATTTGACATAGAAAGGGACTTAAATTCGTCAACACAATACCATATATACTTCTCTCTTATAATTGTCCATAGAGTTTAGTAGCCCTTTACCATTAAGCGAAATATACTAAAATTTATATTTGGCTTGTTAATTTTTTAATGTTAGTCATAAACCATATTTGTACAGATAACATTCCTGAAACGAATATCGTCGAAATTGAACAATAACACGCCAAGTGTCGCAGCCGAAGAACATTCTTCCAGTTCAGGAGCCGTAGCGGAGGCAGCTGGGTTTAGGTAAATTTAATTATAATTTTTTTGTTTATTTTAATGAATATATAATATATAAATATATAAATCAGTCATAAAGTGAAACTCCTTTAGTATATTCGTGATTTGAAACGAAAAATCGACAGTCTTGAGAAACAACCACACACATTTATAGAATATAACCTGCGAGAGAATGAGATAGAAGTATATATAGGATTTAGCGTGGTATATTGTACACGTGTATTGATTATATAAATATTTTAATAATATATTGAAGGTTTCGCTTCTATCGCATGTGACATGCACACATGATTTAATTTTTCTTAAATTAATTAGTTATGTCATGTATAGAGAAATATAGGGTAATCAGAATGAGCACTTAAAATATAGTTGCTGGACCGTATCTTTTGCTCTTTTAAACACCTTTTGTCTTTACACTGAGTCTATATGATTTATTATTATTTATTTAATAATAATTCATGTTTTATTGACATAAAACTTATCCTGCTGAAACCGCAATCACGGTTTAAATTAGGAGACACATCATTTTTAATATACAACATATTAAGAGGATATTTAACATTATAGAGTTGGACGAGATGAAACAGGTTTTCTATTTGAAAAATATTCCCATACAACTCGCCTAAGTCTTTTAATATGGTATAATAATGTTAATAACGTACATATGTGTACTTGGATTTATGTAAAAATTTTTTTATTTGCTTTTAATGTTTTGTCCTGTCTACCACATTGGGCATGCTGTGGCAGATTCAAAAGGCGAGAGCATCTAGTGTTGCACCGCGTTTGTTTCCTAAAATAACTTGATGTAGCGTTGTATTTGCCACTGTCTGTCCATTTATGAAAATAAATAAATAATATTTCATATAAACAGTAATATTTCATGTGCTTGTGGCTTGTAGCATGAATAAATGTAAACATATATTTGGTACATAGTGAATCCAGTAGCAGTGAAGGTTCGACGAGCGGCGAGGTGTGCGCGGCTCGGCTCGCAGCTCAGCTTCAAACCATAGACCCCAACTACAGAAGCCGGTTGCACGACCTGCTCAAGAAGATGCCGGATTTCACCAAATATAAGTACGAATACGGAATAATTATTTACGTTACTTTATTAAATCTCGAACATGCGTATGGCCTGTTTTAATGGCAAGCGATTACCATGACCCATGAATTCCTAATTTTGTCATTTCTCTGTTGTTATAAATATATGTTAAAAGTGAAAATAATATATTACAGTAACATATTAAAAAAAAAAAATTGAGGGCTCAGTCAGCAAAATAATTTATATAGTGTCATATTTTTTATGTGTTATAAGTTTAGCGTTACATCTACAATATCACTTGATGTTAATTGACGAGTTGGTCCAAGGTAGTGGACATGCTAAATGTATTGGATGGACTGACTCACAAATGCAACTGCCAGAACACACTGGATTTGAACTCATGGCTATTGACACTGCGTCCGTACACTACCATCTGAGCCATCATCGCTTTCTTTTCAGGCAATCACCGACGTCAGAGCACAAAGAGAACAATCTAGAAAACGGGCACGTGAAGAGAGGCATCCTCGCTAAAGTCGCAAAGCCTCGTCTCCCTCGCAGCAGCAGCGCCAACTCCTCGCTGGTCCTGACTGACGACAGGCCCGTGAACGGCACCACGGAGAAGGACGATTCCAATCTTGAACACCAGGAAGTGTTAATAATCAAGTTGGCCAACGTCGAGGAACATGATTATGTTGGTACGTGCACTTGATACTAGCGTATGTTCGCGGCTTCGCTCTCATTTTTGCCTTCAATTTAATTTGTTTTATTATTTTGCATGGTGATAGACTATTTTAATGCCCGCCTGGCTAGCTATCACCCTGAAGTTGAAAATCTGCTGTCAAATACCTATAGGTGTATTACGGCAGTTGCACTTGACTATTAGGCTTGGCGTGTCGAACATCTTGGGCTACATCGTCACTTAACATCAAGTGAGATTGTGGCTATAACACTAAAACTTAACTATAAAAATCTCAGCGAAGACATGCAATACTTGTGAAGTCAGAACCGGGATTTACATTGAATTCTTAATTTATTCTACTCTAATTTTTATTTATGTTACCCTTTACATAGTATCGTTTGATTATTGTGCATGAGTGATGTGGTTTAGGAAATACAGTGTGTACTATATATATATATATCGAGTCGATTATGCGAGTCAGAGTGATACATTACTTCAGAGTCGTATCAGTCACATTCAGTATCGACATAAACACTACAAATGGTACAAATATGTATTTGTTTATGTCGATACTGAATGTGACTGATACGTCTCTCATATAATGTATCACTTTCACTCGCATAGTCGACTCTAGTTGTCTTTACTCGAACGTTCGTTTCGGTTCAGTCTCATCTTAACAAGTTTTTAAAATAGAAATCGATACTAAAGATAAGTGTACAGGGTTTTTTTATAGTTAAGGCTTAGTGTTATGACTATAGTCTTTGTTTACCTTAAGTGACGATACGACCCAAGTTGGTAGAAACGCCAAACCTGAGGAACTGGCTCTCAAGTGCAACGGCCGGAACACACCAATTGGTATTCGGCGGCAGATTTTCAACTTGAAGGTGGTAGTTAGCCAGACGGGCCTTAGAAAAAGCCCTACCGCCATGTTATGGTTTCCTCACGATGTTTTCCTTCACCGAAAGCTCAAGCTCATTGTCGGTGGATTCGAACTCACGTCATTCATCATCGCTATACAAGTTTCATCTTCCAGGTCTAGTCCCGGAAGGGAAGGTTCTGGAATGTTACTACGGCAGCTCGGACGGCGACGCGGAGGAGGCGGCCGCAGCGCTCGCGGTCACCGAACCTGGGACCACAGTGCAGAAGAGAACCAGGTCCTTTTATTACTACTCTTTAATTTTTACCACTTTTAGTCGATATAGATTTTTCCGGAGTATCGATATTAGGTGCAGTAGAGATGTGTTGTAGATAATAAGGACAAAAACAACGTACTTGTTTATGTTCATTCTTATATACGTATTTATGTTGTGATGTTAATTTGACGAATGTAGTAAATATGACCGAGAGTTACCGTCTCGTGAAGACAATTCGAAGTCTTCGGCTATAAAAATAATTGGTTAATCACGCTTTTTGATATCAGTCATACCATCATAAGGAAGCCTACTTTATGACTAACTATATAAATGCAAAATACTATCGTTATATTAGAGAAAAACTACATTAGAGTCGTTAATCGAAAATCGTTTATCGATATCAATATGAAAGCTAGTATGAATTTTTTTTTTCGTGACACAATAACGTGACTGGTACATTAGTTACCTGATGATAAGCTTCTCGGTAACTGAAAACGCGTTAAATTATTAAAAAGTCTCCGTGAAGGACTTATTGCCATCCCTATGGTGGTAACTTATTTCATTTGCGTACGAATTACGTATTAAAAAAACAACGTATCACTGTTAACAGGTTCTCCGTGTCCCACGACGAGGTGTCACTTGGCAATACTTCAGATAATCTGGAGGCAGTCTCAGAAGCCGCTTCCAACCACAGCGTCACGTCGAGCCTGGAACTCGAAACTGAGGACCAGAACGACAACCTTTCAGATATGGTGAGTAATATTGTATCGGCTATTTGGTACTCTAATCGGTAACGAATTTGTACGTATGAGTGCGTACTTGTTTGCGTGTCTGCGTGCGTGCAAGTTTGCTAGCGTGCATGTCGTAATTTACGTTGGGTTTCATTCTATCATACAGTGGATTTTATATTTTATTAATAACTTTGTTTATTTAACCGAATGTTGGCAGATCGGTGATAAATTATTGAAGTAAAATCTTCTTTAGCGTCGTTATAATTTGTAACTAGTTGAAACGGAAAAGCGACATTAAAAAGAAACAACCGCATACATCTATAGTATTTAACATGCGAGAGAATAAGAGAGAATGTATTATACACTGTTTTTTACACGGGTGTTGTTTCATTTCTATCGCGTGTGAACTGCACACCCTTTTTTTCCAAGCCTGTATAATTATTGTACTTTATAAAGTTATATTTAATTTCTACTTAAAAAAAATATTTATTAAAAATGTAGTTTCGACATAAAATTTTGCGTGTACATTGTTTAAAGTACGGTAAAGGAATTCGATATGTGTCATCCCTTAGAAAATTACTACACCCGATGAGTCAGAACCAGAGAACTAATTTCGAGATATTTTGTGAAAATGTACAATAATCTAAGCGAAACCGCAGGTAAAAGTTAGTGTTTAATAATGGGAATAAAATGTCAGGTTTCAGCGAATGTGAGCGGTCGTGGCAGCCCTAACATCTCGGGCCGGGAGACGCCCTCCTCGCAAGTGACGGACGGTGACGCTGCTGGTGACGTGCCTCCGCGACGGTGACCATCCTTTTACCATATTGTTAATAAGCTATAATAGCTCAGTGGTAACGTCTACGACTTCGCGTCAAGGGACGTGAGTTCGAATCCGACCACCTACAGTGAGCTTTAGCTGACGGAAAAATCGTTAGGAAACCATAGCATGGTGGTAGGGGTTTTTCTAATGCCCGCCTGCGTAGCTACCACCCTCAAGTTGTAAACCTGCCGCCAAATACCAATAGGTGTGTTTTTGCAGTTGCACTTGAGAGCCAGTTCCTCCAAAGGTTTAGTGTGTCTACCAACTTGGGTCGTATCGTCATTTAAAATCATGTGAAAAAAAATGTTAAAAAATCATTTAGAGTCTGAAGACGGATTCGTTTTAATGCTTCTTTACAAAAAGGGATTTTTGCTTTCACATACCATTATAAATTACGTAAATTCGTATTCAATATGTTAGAATTATAGAAGAAAATAGCGTTAGTGTGGTGGAACACTTGATGGGAATTAATTTCCTTACGTAGTATATTATTATTGATAAATGTAGTATATTATTGTCTGTAGCTGTCTTGAACCAATAAGCGCGCTCCTATGATTGAGGAAAGGCCATAGCGTACGCGCTATGGATCACCGTATACACCAAGGGCTCCCAAAGTGTTTGTCATAGAGAGTGAAACATCAACTTAAATGTTTGCGGACAAATTAATCAATTTAATTGTATACTTATCTACGTGCTCGGGAACCTTTAATTTTATGTTTACATAAATGAACAGCTTGAATTCATAATATGGAAGTTATAAATTTTATGTCTATCTACATAACCTATCTATTTCGACCAGCTAGATAGGTTAGTGCGTCGCGACAAAATAGTAAACATGTATGTGCACCGCGAACTGAAAAGTATTGGGAACCCATGGTCTACACTATACAAGTATAGAACAGACTAAAGAAAGGATCGTGACGGAAAAATCCTACATTTTGGTTTGTCTAGCTTCCATCCGTACTGTGCGATAGGGAACAACGTTCCAAAAAATCTTCGATTTGATATCATGTCAAGGCAATCATTTTGCAATGATGTTATTACGTACAAATTGATATGTATTTGTAAGAATTTTACTTACAGTAATATATAATTACTAGATTACCACAAAACGTTCCTGTCAGTCAAGCGGGCAGCGCTCAAGTCAAACTGTTGAAGCAAACCAGGAACGATATAGAGGACAAGTTTTGTAAATTCGAGATAAAGGTATTCATATATCAATTTTATATTACATGTCTATACTAATATTATTATAAAACGGGAAAAAAACGGTTTGATTGAGGTAATCTTTAGAACAAAAGTTTATTTTGTATTCGATACAAATTGAGGAATCATCGAGGAAGGCTTTTAGGCTATTTAAAAGCCAATGGCAACAAAGTTGTATTGAAAAAAGTTACTTCTTTCGCGGTTACCTAAAAATGATTTTAAAAGATTTACCAGTTTTTGTCACTTTTTTCAATACTGCTCTGTTCCTATTGATGGTAGCGTCATATTAACTAGCCTTTCGTAATGGTTGTCTTATCAAATTCGAAATATGGCCGTCTCTAAATATCTGCACAATATTACGCACCTCGAAAATGTATATTAAGAAATTAGATATTGCGCGGCTGTTGGACGCTCCTTAAAATGATTAAATACATAAATAAATAAAATAAAGTAGAACCTCGATAAGTTGAAAACGCCCAAATCTCGAAAAAACGTTTTGTCCCCTTCGCTTCAAACACCAAAACCTCCGTTCTCTATAAGTCAAAAAAACTCTATAACTCGAATTTTATGGCGTATCCCTTGATGTTCAACTTATAGAGGTTCTACTGTATTTAAAATCCGTCTAGTAATCCCTAAGATTAGTACGGTAAAACTTTTCCGGTTTATAATATTAATATAGAGTATCAGTTTACGTTTATCGAGTTGATTCCTCCTCGTAGAAGCTTCTGGAAGGCGACGAAACGATCAGCATAATGTCGGACACGTGGAGCACGGACGTGCTGGCCTCCGACTCGGAGACCATCGGCGACTCCTGCGACCAGACCCAGGTAGCGGCTGCTCAAGGTATGTGCTATTCAAACAACTATACTACGTTTTTTAAGAAGTTGTATTCCACCATTAAAGCAACGATAGTGGTGCGTTTACAAAAAAGTTACAAACGAGTATGTTAGGAGTTTGAAAGTGACGCCAGTGGTAGTGAAATTGAAAGGTAATCGTTTGTCTGTGGTGAGAAAAGTAATAGATATAAATGTTGAAGTACGGAAAGGATGAGGAAGGCCAAAGAAAAGATGGATAGAGTGTGTGAGGAATGAGGTGAACGAAAAGTGAGTGAATGAAGAAATGTCGGCTGATAGAGATCTGTGGAAGAGGAAAACGTACTGCGCCGACCAGAATTGACTTGGGTACAGGACATGAAGATGTGATTGTGGTACACCAAGAATCGGTGATGGAATGGATTATGGGAAAAGACAACCCACTTGCAATGGACTTAACTTGCTTGTTGTTTATTTCGTTGTAAGTGTTCCCACGAAACACTCAGTATTGTGTTTCTTATTTACTTGCCGTGTTGCCCGATCTCACACGTAGTGTTTTATCGTCAAGTATGAACTGTCATATATTAAATCAAACAAAATACGTCATGTAATTTTTCCATAAACAATAGTTCTGTTGGCGGATACGAATATCTATTTATGTATTAGAATGTAAAAGTGGATGTGACGTAGCTGAGAGTCTTCGTATAAAACAGGCTTTTTTATACGTTATGGCCACAATCTCACCTGATGTTAAGTGACGATGTCGGCTAGTGGATCGGCTATCGAGTGCAGCGGCCGGAATACACCTATAGGTATTTGGTGACAGATTTTCAAATTGAGGGTGGTAGCTAGCCAGGCGGGCGTTAGAAAGAGCTCTACCACTGTCCTATGGGTTCATCACGTTGTTTTCCTTCACTGCGCGTTCAGTCTCATTGCAGGAATTCGAACTCACGTTCATTGACACGCTATCTGTAAGCACTATCTGCCGCCAAATTTCTAAAGGTGTTTTCCAGTATTTGCACTTGAGAGCCACCACTAGGCTTAGCGTGACCACTATCTTGGGCCATTTTGTCACTTAACATCAGGTGACATTTTATTTTTATATAATATATATATATATATATATATATATATATATATATATATATATATAATATAATTGGTTTATTATAACGTCGGTGCAGGCGCGGGTATAAATAACACGAACGCGCCGGACGTATCGGAGACCGCGAGCGAGTCCGCGTGGAGTATGGACGTGCT